>OY754333.1:123577071-124869214 GCA_963573305.1 Pyrrhosoma nymphula
GGTATCACAAGTTAATAAAAAGCGCGGCAACTTATAGACAAAATTATTTCTTCAGACACTTTCCTTCGGTCGTTCTTCCCAAATAAATCGAAGAATCCGTATGATTCCTCGGTTTTGGGGGTTTCTCAGGCTTCCTACAACATGCGGCGGAATGGGAACATCAAACTTCGGAACAGCATGCGTGTACAGTCTATTTTTTAAATAATTATGGAACATGGTATCCTCAAAGTGAATACTGCAAAGTTTGCAGTTTTTGTACAAATAAGCTGCTCTCTTGTTCTCCAAGTCTTGCATCCGCGACCGGATGACCCATTCCTTGCACCTAAAGCGTACGAGTATATATTAGTGAGTCTAAAACCTTTTGCATTAATATAACGTAAAGTCTATGCATTGATATCTATTACAAACATGATGCAAAACTGGATAATATTTATAGGTCAATGGCCTTGCTTACCTTGTGGAATCTTTCGGAAAGAGGAAAAAACTTTTGATTTTTCGGCATGCCGGAGTTATTCCGGCAATTTATAGCCGAAAACCAAGACAACCCACCTTTTCTCTCACTGTCACTCATGGCGTGTTCCTAGCAAAACGCAAAATTCCGAAATATTTTCCACACAATGAGGTATTCCACTAAGAAACGCAATTATCCACGAACTTTAGTGTTCACCACGTCGCTCCACTCGAAGTTAACGTGCTTAGAACATGGTCGGAAACGCATTTCGAAATTTCAGTTTAAAACGCCATCTGTCCTCTTTGTATACTCTCTGGCATGAGTGAACGGGGAATATGCGGCCAACTCTAGGAGGAGAACACTAAAACCCACTAGCCCGCGGAATGCGCATAAAACAGACGAATCTCCAACTCGCGTAAATCGTGGGATAAGCAGCTGTAGGGTTAAAAGAAGCCCTTTCAATCTCTGGTGTAAAAATATGTTTTAAAAGTATAGATAATATCAAGTAATAACGTATGCAAAATCAAGAAATTGTAAGATTTAATTGTCATTCCAATATTAGCGGTCTTTTACTCTTAGTTTTCGTGTAGATGTATCTCAATTTAAATTTCCTGTCCGCCTTTATTTTAGCTTAACAGAAACGTCATGGTGTGCTTACTAATCCTGAAATTATCTTACTGTCTCCCATTAGTTCCATGGTATAACCGTGGTCGCACCTATTTTTTACTCGTTTATTAACTTGATCGTAACTTGCATGATAATTTATATGCCTGCATAATAATATGTTTGCTGGTATTTCAAGTTGCCCCTTACTGTTCCCAAAATGCTCGCAAATCCCCTACGGCTGTTCTATTTGTAAAATCGATGACTATGTGTGTATTAAACGTCTAAAATATATTATTTAAATGGTTTTATAGAGGGTTTCGTATCATAATCATTCATTTTAGATACTTAGTTATCAGAAGTGGATGCATATGTAAACATGTGCAATTTGTATTTGAGACTGACCATTGCAATAAATATTCCAGACTCTGATCATGTGGGAATGCTGAATAACGTGACGGATGAAATCTTCGCTAAAACCAACAATTTCATCTTTTCTGGCATTATTTACGATCCTCTCAAATTACCCAGTCATGCGGAACCATTTACTGCCGGAGTGAGTACAAGTAGATCTAATACCTATTCTGATACGCTTGGAAGGTTTGAGGTAGTTTTTAGACCCTCTTCACAGTCCACTGCCAATAAATGTAAATAAATTTCCTCATCACGTGTGAAGTCCTCGTCATTCTCATGATTCATAATTAAAACCTGTATCCCAATGCCTGAATTGGGTATTGAAAGAGTGTTTATATCTCGAAATTGGACTTAAAATAATGAATCTTACTTATTTTCTGCATTCTGCTTCTTCGCACCGAGTTTATAGTACGATGGAGCAAGTATGTCTTATTTGCACTTTAAGTTTAAGGATATGCTTTTATAATATACTTAACCAGTTTCAACTGCACTCTTCACGTAACACTTATTACCCATTTATGACGACATGATCAGTAATTCTGTACGTTTACGGTTTTCCATTTGCAGTCTGAACCAATTCCCAGTAGCTGTGAACCCGTCGAATCTTTCAACTTTGGCGTGAGAAGTGGGCGCCTTTATGGTCTTTCTACTCTAAAAAGATCTGGGGACACAACGGTGTATGGAAATAATGACACCCTGCAAGCTAATGTACCATTTGTTTTTGAAAAGCTCACGGTAAGGGTATACTCCCTGGTATGTGTTGAGTGAAATTGTATTATCTTTATATATTTTGAATTATGCTTTGAATAGCGTGAATTGTGAAGAAAACTAGTAGCGGTTATTCATATTTATGGGCGAAAATACTTAAAGAAATATCAGAGAATGGCTATAAATGAGGCATGGAGAATTGAATGCGGCTTCCTGGTTTACCGGGAATAAGGGGAAATTGGTTGCTGAACGAATTAGAACCTTTCTGGTGAAGGAGTGGAGATGAACGGGCAACAGAGTAGAATTATGAGCAGGAACAAAATAGAGATGTATTTGGTGTTTCAGTTATGCTGGAGTGGTTTCTATTTTTGCTCAATTAGTAGGTATCCTCTTTGGTGAAAGGTTGGATCAGGCATTTAGGAGAGAAGAATGTCGGCAATTAAGGTGTCAATGCTTTTCACGCCTTTCTAATGGAGGCTTGGTATGAAACTTTCCTCAACTGGTTTGGAAGTTCTAAATTGTCGACTGCAAGGATTTTCAATTGCCTTCGTTTTCGGAGGTGAGTAATATTCAATTGTAATTAAGTCTGAAGTAAAGGATTTTGTCTTCAATTTTTGTATCTATCCCAGTCCTCCCTGTAGCTGCCGGCCGTTGATATTTCGTGTGTCCAAAACGAATTTAACTAGCGGGGCATGTAATAAGTCACTGCCTGTGGTAGCTAAACAACTTACCGAAATTGCCATTTTCGGGAAGCTAAGAATCGATTACTCTCCCAATAGTTGAGAGCGACAATGCACCCCAAATAAATGCTTTTTTCTAAGACGTATGCATTGAGTAGTATCGGTAGCGCAAAATATGGCAGATTCAGCGAATATTGTTGTCTGGGAAGTAGATCTTTGAGCAAAAAGAGTGAATGGTATGTGCAAACATCTGAAAAAAAATTAATTGGAGTTTGGAAAAGAACTTATTTATGAACACATTGATTAGAGATGTAGGGCTGGAACTTAGTTATGGATATTGCGATGCAAATGACCATAGTTGTTGACGCACCAATAACACCCAATACTGCTACATACTACGAGATAGAAGATTGATTTAGGACAGCAATTGCCAATCTTTTTTGACTAGCGTTCCCCATACCTCTAGTATTCATCGAAAGCTGTTGGACCTGGTGTAGAATCGAAGTATGCTTCCATTATCTCCGCCATAGTTTGTTTATATCGAGTACCCGTACACCATGAAGTACGTAACCTTGGGCAGGTATGCCTGGAACGACTCACAGTCAAGACGGGACCCGCTGGTTTTGGAGAAAGAAGCGATCGTGGCAAATAATTAGTTGATTTCTGCTAGAGAAAAAGCCTGGTTTAAATTGATTCCCATCGGGTTTGCCTAGGAGCCTTAACTAGGCGGTTTTGATTTTGTCACTGTTTGTTTGAAAATTATTCATGAAATCTAGTGTTATCCATACCGTATATACGTATATAAAACTTCTGACTTTAACATTGACTTGTGAAATTATATTCCTTTTAAGGCTACCTATGTGCTTAACTTCTACAATGGCAGTCGTCATTATGAAATAAATGTGGAGAACTATTTGAACTTTGGATTTAATGCAATGTTTTTCGACTACGTTTTAAGGACAAATGAAGTGGCACCTGATTCCGTGGATTTTATCCTGACCATTGGGTAAGTCTGGGTTTCTTTAATTGCGTCGATGACAGGATTGGAACTCAGTTGAACGTTGTCTATAAAATCATTATTTTTCCAAAAGATTAAAATAAAGTAATGCATTTGGTATTAATGGTAGAAAATTCACTTCTAGTACAAATATCGTGATCCTGGTAAACGATTTTCAAAACAAAAACATTTGTGGCTCATTAAAATCACGCCTTTTGTGTGATTTTCTCGGCTAAACAAAAATTGTTGAAAAATATAAGCTAGGCATTTTAAAAGTTATATTCAAAAATTCAGGAAGGTTTGTGCGGCAGATAATTGCAAATTCGGGTGAAGCATCATCATACGCTGTAGTGGTTTTGTCGTTAAAGCTTAAAAGTGTGGAAGAGCCTTGTAGTTATCTAAGAAGATGCATGTAAATCAGTATTAATTGGCATTTTTAGCCTAAGATACAAAATTAGAATGAAAAATTGATTTTTAAGCAGTTGTAAGGTACTATTATCCACTTCATAAGTATTTTGTGGCTGAAGTATGTTTTTTTCTTATCTTGACAGGGTTGAAAATTCTACGTATATCCCAGAGCCTCCTATGCCCAGGGAATGTTTGTTTGTGAGCACTGACAAAATAATTCGCCAGATGGTACAGTCTTATCAACCTTCGTTGCGAAACTTAATGAATGTCATAATCACTAACTCTTTTCTCAAGAAAAATAATGGCATATAACTATAGCAGTCTCATTTGAAAGGTGAAGATAATCAGCCATGTGGCAGTCAGAGGAGGAACAGGTTTCAAAGTCAATGAAAGTAGTATTTTAAGTGGCAGCTGCTTTCCCATTTACTCTTTGATGTCAATCGAAATGCATTCATTTGTAGTTTGCAGTTGCGGCTATTCAACTGCTGTACCTACTTATGACTGGAGAGGTAAAAAATTAAGCAAAAAAATGTATGTGATGAGATTAATGATATGCTTGTTATTCATCTGTGAAGTATGCATTAGTGTTCATGTTATTCGTGATGAAAAATAAATAAAATACAATGAAAGTGAGTCAAACACTTATTTAACAACATGGAATAAATGAATGAACCTTGAAAATGTTTTTATTTCTTTACTCGGCAATGGCATAAATGAAAGTGAACATTTACCACATTTTACGTTAAAATTACAAAACCCAGATATACAAAATCGCTCGGAAAAATGAACTTGCAGGGATAATATTTCAACTAGTAGTTTCGGCGAATGCTTTATTTAAGCTATCGGTTCAACGCTGGAATAATAATTGTTGGTTGTTAGAAGACTTTATTCAATCATTTACAACATTAGTTTTATCATCAAACAGTGGCTGCAGTCACGAAGAGTGTTTTTATGGTCATATCTCAAGAAAAGCGGAAGACCAGGGTCACACTGCTAGGCGGCTAAGTAAACTGGCCGAGCATCATTTCCTGATTCCCTCAAGTGTGTTAAACGATTTTTTTTAATTCTGCAGCCATATACTCTACAATGGGGCCTAGTTGCGACCTGCTCACTGAGATGGACGCCCGCGTAGCGAGCTTAGCTCAATTCCGGGAAAAACACGAACTAGGAACATATAAACAGAACAAGCACAAATGCCCCAATACAGCCAACACTAATTGTAAGTTCTGGGCCTTAGATGGTAACGCCCCCACCCAGGTCCCTGGGGTTGTCGAACAGCAAGACTGGGGCCGGTTAGTTTAAAGTCATCAGGGGGGTCATTCTGTAACTCCAAACCGATCGTTACGGTAGGCTTTTCATCGGGTGGGACGTCACACCGACACAGAGAGAGCAGCCGTGCGATTCTGTACGCACCCGATCGGTGCGCCGGCGAGCTCCAGTCGGTGGATCGCACCGACACGCAAAAGCTGTCGGTGCGGCGGAGAATCAGTCGGTTTGCTTGAAGAACTCCGAAGCAAATGGATTATAAATGTGAATTTTTAGCCTGAATGGGATAATTTTATAGTTGTAATAATGAGTATACAAATATTCATGATTGTAATAGCGACGTAATTTGTTCTTTAGAGAGATAATGCAAAATTCGATGAAGTTAAGGTCATAAAGGTGATGATCTATAGAGAAACTTGTACACAACTAGAATTCCGTAGTATTGCATTGTATTCTCTTGCCTGTTAAAAATGTTTTACTATGTAGCACTAATAAGAACGTAAATAGCACCATATTTAGACAATTCAGCATACTCCATCACCGGAATATTTTTGATAATAATTGCCAAAAAATAGTCCGCGATGAATGCATATTACTGTGGTGGTTATTCTTAAATGGATAATTCCTGTGGAAAGTTTTCAATTATATTTAAATGTCGTGTATGCAGTCACTTACTTAACTAGATTACATACTCAAGTAGCTTCTGTTTTTAGAAAATAGGCGATTTCGCACATTAGTGAGCATCGCGTATTTTGATTGCGTTATGCTAGCCTCCGATTTTGGGCCAAAATAAAACGGTACATGAAATTTTTCATGAACGCATTATGCGATTGGTTTCTTTTCCTTTACATACAAAGCATTCGCTTGTCATTGGGCTATTGTGGTAGGTGTCTATGCGTGCGACTCGGCTATTTACATATATTTTGACCTCTGCTTCTCTTGGACTTTGCTCTACTGTTTGACCTCTGCACCTCTTGGACTACTCACTCGGGAAGCTCATCGACATCACGCATTCTTAGGACCTTACTCTCCCGTCATCAACCTTTACATCTCTTGGACAACCCGCACGGAAAGCTCATTGACCTCTCGCCTTCGTTGGACCTTTCTCTCCCGTCGTCGACCTTTGTACATCCAGGATTTCCCTCACGGAATTAATTTTGAGCTTCAGCAGCATACAGGAGGCAATCATCCTTTACTGACTTCATAGATTGAGGTATGTAGAAATGACAACATTACACGTTTTTAGAATGATCATTCCTTTTGAAGGTTACAGCGGACTATTAATTATGTAAGAACGTACTTCTCACAAATAGACCATGCTTACCCCAGCAACTTTCGTGGTAATAGTCCAAGGATTTCTAACTAATTGACGATATGTTGAGTAGAATGTTTTTCATTGATGTCCATTCTTGAAAATGAAATAAGTATAGTTTGAAGAAGTTGAGCTATGGACGCTGTAGGAGTTCCGAGGGCCTTGAGGAGACGCAGAAGAGAGAGGAACCTCAGATTTTTATGGGAAGTTCGTCACAACTTGCGGCACCTGAGGGATACATCTAATCCCTTTGAACTGAGCTAGGAGATGTTCCGCGGGTTGTATCGCCTCACAAAAGACATGACACGGGGGCTGATAGAAGAGCTGCGGCCAGTACTAGCAGCTGCTCAAAGGGTGTCTTACACCCCCATTGACATTAAGGTACTATCATCATTTGTTATTATTATAAAAAAATGATTCAAGTTGTCTATTTCCCTGGTATTAACAATCATTTAAATATATATAGTTTTTAATAATTGATTTCCACCACCACACTATATAATTCACCAGAGAAATAAAGAAAATATTTAAAAATCAACTCTACAAAATAAAATATCAATCATGCAAGGTTAAATTTCTTGTACAAATTATTAATAGTTAACCCATTTATGCCGAAAACTTTTTTTGCAAAACTGAATTAAATTTGACAGTTTTTGTTTAATTTCCTTATCCTGATCATCGCAAAAATACTAAAAAAAAATTTATGTCCTCTACTTTAGGAATTATGGGATGGGTCGTTAACGACCCTTTCGGCACATACCCGCCGTTAAAGGTCCAATCGCCCTCAAGAAAAAACTGAATAAATATACGCAAAAAAAACTTTTATTACAACCAAGGGATGTACAATTATTTACAAAATTACTATTTAAATGTTTAATCATTTGTCAATATTAAGGATTATTACAGTACTTGAATTTATTTATTTAGGATGATACATTTGAATGGAATTTATTTTTGGTGATACATTGAAAAACACCTATCATGAAAAGGAACCCTGCACTTTATGCATGCTTTAACTGTCTTATTCTTGCACTTTGCACACCGTCTTCTAGCCTGACCGGTCACAATTAGATGTCCACCGTGACCTGTCCTTGCTGGGTTTTGAATTCGGGAGGAAAAATTCTGAGGACCGGGCGTTTTAGGTGTGACGCCGTATTTCTGCAAGAGAGCTTGTACTACTGCTCGGCGGAATGCAAGAGAGTCCAGTGTAAGCCCTTTCTCGCGACTTAAAATCCAAGCATTGCTCATCGAAACATCTAATAGCCACATTATTATAGGCATATACCACTTTTTCCCTCTTATTCCGATTCTGTAATTAGACACATTGTTATCCATTAGATCAACACCTCCCATATTCTTATTAAAGTGCGAAATAACTAATGGCTGGTCAATTTTTATTTTGCTTTTCATCGCAACAGAGTAACGCTTAGCTTGCTGAATAGGGAAATCCCCCGTGTCATTCGACAGCATGTAGACGACATTGTTATCCTTCCATGCGACTGCGATCAAGTTATCCGTTTTATCAACCACGGATTCAAAGGAACCCCTTGATCTTTTCGCCATGGTGTTTTTTCCTGGCAATGAACAATTTTTAATTCTGTTTACCCTGACTGTTCCTGTTGATTCCATACCTCTCCGTCGCATTTCTGACATAAGCTTGGCGCTTGTAAAGAAATTATCAAAAAAGAAAGAAAAGGATATCCCGGGAAAATTATTCTGTAATACTTCTGCAAACTGGTATACCACTGATTCACCCAGACCTAAACCAGGAGGCCTCTCAGAAGCCCCCTTGCATCGGCGACCCTGATATATATCTGTGTGAAGACAGTAGCCTTGACGCTGCGCAAGCACCCAAGCCTTATATCCAAAACGGATCGGCTTACCGCGGATGAACTGCTTGCATCCATGTCGGCCAAAATATGGAATCATCGATTCGTCGACGGAAACATTTGTTTCATTCGGAGCATTACATATAAATACCTCATTTAGTTTATCTAGCAGTGGTCTAATTTTAGCCATTTTGTCGCCAATCTGTAAGTTTTCATTGTCACAAACGTGTAAAAAAGTCAAGATCTTTTCAAATCGATCCCTGCGCATGGAGTTTGAGACCATTACATTGTGTACATCGTCTGTGGTCTCCCAAAACATTCGGCGACGCGGGAGTGGGACATAACCACTAAGGTACAGAATTCCGATGAATACATACATTTCATCTTGAGAGAGCTGTAGTGACTGATTTTTCTTATGAGCAGCGTAATTGACAGTAAATTTAACAATTGTGTCTACAACCTCACTGTTAAGAAATATTTGGAGGAAATCGATTGGATGGTCACTCTTTGAAATAGTGGCAGCATTTTTGTGGCAAATATGAGCATTTGGAACAGAATAAGGGGAGAGGTCACCAGATTCCCATTTCCTCACTGATGGCTTAGATCTTGCACTGCATCTCGTCGTCGGTTTAGGCTCACCGCCTTCGTTGGTATCCCCTTCATTTACATCACAGCTAACACCATTATCCAGATCTACAGTAACCAGCTCCGCTTGCGCCTGAAGTTGGCGCCGACTGAAACTGTCGGGGTTGTTGCACTCTTCATCCCCTGAGTCTTCATCAGTAACCTCGCCATCGTCGTTTGTAGCAGTGATAAAGATATCTGCACCAGAAAGAGGAATTTGGTCGTCATCCTGTTCCAATACCTCTATTATCTCGGCAACTGTCATATGGACTGACCTGCGGTTATAAAATTTATTTTCAGATGCAAAATCAGAATAGATCTAACTTATCAAACGCAAATGAGGCTTTCGATAGTTAAAATGCAAAAAAATTGAAAGGTAAGAGTGAATTTGAAAACTATAACTTGAATCTAAGTTGCATCGGAATGTAGATGAGCAGAAAAAATTTCATAGACAGCGTTTAAACATGTATTCATGTACATTACTAGCCGATTTGTGGTATTCAGCTCTAAAAACGGGAAAAAATTCATATTGCGGACTTGTGCCGAAAGGGTCGTTACCGACCCACTATTTCTATCAAAAGCAGTAACTCTACCGTGAAACAAAATATTACGATTAAATTGCATACACGTATACCCTCATGTTTTAGTTACTCTAAAATTGTAAAAATTGCATATATAATTGTTACATATTACGCTACTTACGATTTAGCGCGACGGGAAAACCGCTCCTTTTCCATTGTGAATGTGACCGTCCACACCAGGGACTGCAGTTGAAATAATGCCCAATCAATGGTACGAATCCCTCAAGAAAACCTTCTGCAACATTGTCCATGCAACCAAATCGCTCCGATGTCATACATTGTCACGGACTGATTTTTTTTCTGAATGGGTCGAAAACGACCCGTTCGGCATAAATGGGTTAAGAAAGGGCTCAAACAGTTCCGTAGGAAGAATGTTCCAATTTACAATTGTCCTGTTGATGATTGAGCAGTTTTTTTACATTGGTCCTTTGCGATCGATATTTCACCTTGCTTTGGCGATCACTCCTCCATATGTAGTTTGGGTTTTCCACTTCCCTCCATGCTTTTCCCATGAGATGGAACAATCTGCATAGTTGTTAATATTTCTTCTCCTTCTCAGTGAATCCCATCGAAGTACATTCTAGAAAAAATGCCAATAAGGTGCAACATTTACTCTTTAGGTACTGTGTGCACTGCACTTTTATGGCCAAGGCAGCACCCAGCTCCACCGGTAGTGATACCAATGTATCTTTGAGCCAACCTAGTGTTAGCAGGGCCTTAAGGGAGGTCACAGATGGTCTCAATACCCCAAAATTTTTGGGTAAATGGATAGCATTCCCACAAGGACGGAATGAAAGGGCAGAGGTAATTCATAAGTAAGTCATTTTCTTTTGTCATTTTAAAAAATATTTATTTTGCTTATTTTCATAACAGATTTGCAGAAGTAAATCTTCTCCAATCCAACTGCAGGAGCTCCTTCCCATCTCCATTCATACTTCTTATAAGTAGTATAATAATAAATAATAATACAACACAACATAAAAAATAATACAAAATAACGTAAGAGAATAAAATTATGAGCAATGCCAAATAATAAGTAAATGAACCGAGTTCCAAGCATACAAAATAAAGAAAGGGAAATGCTGGCTTTCAAGTTTAGATTATAAACAGAAATAAAGAAACTAGTACTCAATGAATAATGTATACATTAAAAGTAAATATGATAAGAAATTGCACATCACATCAACGTATTTAAATTCTCAGATACATAACACAACAACCGCGTTTTAGCTTGTAGCAGCAACATCTTATTTATGGCAAAGCTACACTCCTTTCAAGAATTACCGAAAGACAACGTATTATGAATGAGATATTCATTATCACCCTGCCATGAGGATGCGTCTTTAGCATCTTATAAAAATGGTCAAATTATGTAGCTCATGTGTGTCCAATTAATGATGAAAGGTATATTACAACTTCCTACACATGCTAAACACCGTAAGTTCATCAATTCATAGTGTAATTTTCTTTAACCGATTGGACCATGTTTGTTTTAACATGCACAACTCCCTTTATGTACTGCATAAGATCTTGTCACTGAACTACTCAACTCTTCAATTCAGTAAAACTTCCGTCATCATCTCGGGTGTGACTATCCTTTGCATCACACTCACCTCCTACTTACCCAGTCCTCCATACACCCTCCTATCTCTTAAAGTACCACCAAAGTTACTGAAAATCTCGGAGCCACTACTCCTATGCCTGTTAGTTGTAAATTATGACCCTTTTTCTGGAAAATACTGCTCCTGTTCTTTTTATTATTAATCTCCCTCATCGCAATTATCCAGTAACAGAGTAACTAACCCAAGGACATCAGTCCTTCCTACCTCTTCATTGATTGTAATCAATACTGAACTATGATGTGCTAGAACATGAGTATATGTAATAGTTAGGATACAATCAAGTTGTTGGCTTAAATAGATGAGAGATTAGTCAACAATTTTTAAGGTGAAAAATGTATTCTATAAGAAAGAAAAAAACAAGAATTATAAAAAAATCTCCGTAAGCGCTGGTTGATCCCGAAAAGAGAAGACATAATTCATTACAACAAAGCTTATTAATTTCTAGGAACTACCAAGCCACAGGAATAACAGGAGTTCTGGGGTTTGTGGATGGAACACATATAGCCATTAAGGCTCCAAGGGAAGAAGAGCATTTTTACGTCAACAGGAAGCACTTCCATTCCATAAATGCACAAATTGTAAGTTAGATCTCGTGCAATATATAAAAAAATTGTTACTTGAGGTTAGATGACCTTATTTATGAAGAAAACCTCCTTCTCTTCCAGGTAGCACCCTCCAGGGAATAGCTGGTAACAAACGAGCGGACAAGGCAGCGAAGGAAGCACTGCACATGCCACAAATTTTATCGAACATGGTAACTGCAGACGACCTAAAATCTATGTTTCGAAACATAGCAATGGGCAGATGGCAGGAATCGTGGCAGGAGATAAATAATAACAAACTTCGGTCTGTGAAACCGGTAGTAACAGCGTGGCCCTCTTCTGTCAGGAGTACCCGGAGGGAAGAAGTCGCAATCACTCGTCTAAGAATAGGGCATACTGCCCTGACCCACTCATACCTCTACACAGAAGAGAAGACTCCACCTCGGTGTGATGATTGCGACTCCTCTAAGAGTGTGCGACACATCCTGACGGAGTGTGAAAAATACCGGTCTTCTCGAGAAAGACATAAGGTTAACTGGACCTTAGAAACTATCCTAGGCGACTTCCCTGATAGTCTCACCGGAGTAATTGCTTTTTTAAAAAATATTAACGTTTTTAATAAATTATAAATTTCACTGTTTTAGACTTAAGTGCACATTTTATCCCAAAGAAGTAAGCGAAATTTTTTATTTTTTACTCAACTTATATTTTGTACTTATAAGGTTGAGAGTGGTGCAAATGACCGTAGTAGTCGACGCACCCAAAAAAATAATACTACTACTACTTGGTGGAATGATGAATGTGCCTAAGCTATTCGGCAACGGAAAAAGGCGTTGCAAATCTCTAACAAAGAAAACAATCTGCCCTCTTTTCGGCGTCTGAGAGCTAAAGCTCGTCAGGTCGTAAAGGAGGTAAAGAGAGCCCCTTGGATGAATTTTGTTTCTGGTGTCAATATCAGCACACCACTTGCACAGTTGTGGCGTAAAGTGAAGAGCATTTCGGCAAACCATCAGCAGCTCGACGTCTCCTTCCTAAAAGTCAGATGAAATGTGGTTACATCTCCAGCTGCCATTGGCGAGATAATCGGCCAGTTAATCGCCAAGGTGAGCAGCGATGAAAATCTGGACCCTGCCTTCCGAACGTTTAAGCAACGTCTCGAGAACATTCCTATTGGCTTTAAGGAGACGCAGACAAAGGCAGATTACAACCTCCCCTTTTCCTTTTGGGAGTTGAAGTCTGCCATCGATGACTCCCACGACACCTCTCCAGGACCAGAGGGGGTCCACAATGCTTTTCTCCGCAACCTTCCGGAGACAGCGCTGCAGGAAGTCTTGCAAACGTATAATCAGTTGTGGGCTGAAGGCATCTTCTTTCCTTCGCCCTGGCGGGAGTCTGTCATTGTCCCCATTCCCAAACATGGGATAGATAGAGCTGATCCGAATTCTTACCGGCCAATATCTCTTACCAGCTGCCTGTGCAAGTTAATGGAGAGAATGGTCAACCGGCGGCTCGTTTGGTGGTTAGAGCGCTGAAACCTTCTCTCCAACATCCAATGTGGATTTAGACGCGGTCGTTCCTCCATGGACCATTTGGTAAGGATCGACAATTTCATCCAAGAAGGCTTTATCCTCCGCCAGCATGTGATCGGGGTCTTCTACGATTTGGAGAAGGCTTACAACTGGGTCTGGCGGTAGAAGATTTTAATGACTTTGCACGAGTGGAGTTTTAAAAGCAATCTGCCGATTTTTATTCAAAATGTTTTAACGCATCGAGTTTTAAAAATTAGAATAGGACATTTATTATCTGACTTTTACCGTCTTGACTACGGAGTTCCCCAGGGCTCCGTATTGAGCGTGACGCTCTTCGCCATTGCGATAAATAACGTCGTGAATTGTATCTGCATCCAGAATGGTGAAAATGACATTGAACAAATTGGACCAGCTGTTACGGGGGCAATGCCCCCACGGACCCTCCTTCCTCCCCCCCTGGACTTTAACCTCTTCAGACCTGAGATCAAAGTATCACCTAAAAAAATATGATTTACTGTAATATGGCTATGTATGAAGTACTGAAAACCGAATTTGCAAAAAAAAAAATTTTACACGCCCATTTTGACATAACGGGAGGTCCTCATATGTTGACCTTAAGACTGTAATACTATCAAGTATGACCAGAGCAAAATCCTGCTGAGAAATTTTCTTTTTCGGGTTACTTCTTTATGGTTTCTTTTGTAGGTTTTTTAAAGTAATTACTATTTTAACTGGTGTTGTCATTTATTTTTTATGATATTTCTCAAAACAATTGTTTTAACGATACAGAAATACAACTGACATTTTTTTCACATAGTTCTTGTTTTAGACGTACAGCCTGGCATTCTACATTTCGAAGCATTTTTCGCTTCTATATAAATGGGTATATGCCCAATATTGTCCATACGGACTTCTGATATAGGATGCGATACAACCTTTCTTGATAGCTTCGTCATTGGCTCTTCTATTTCTGTAGTAGCTTCCATATTGGGTGATGGTGAGTTTGACCGTGGTCGTCCTCGGCGTCGCTGGATGTCTTCAGTTCCTTCATATAGGGTCAGTGCTCTTCTTAAATGCATTTTAAAATCTAACAACGATTTTGTTGCCTTTTTTTGGAGTGCCTTCCTTTTTGCAATGTCTTTGGTACATGATCCAGCAGTTTACGGTCACCAAATCCACAAAATGGTTGAAAAGTCTCACGGGCCACTTTCTAGTACGTACATTGCATCTGTAGTACGACATGTAGCTATCACAAAGATCTACACCCCCCCATTTTTTCGTTGTAAATTTTTACTACGTATGGCTGGGGTACCTCAATCTTTTTCTTCTCATCTTCTCTCCACCTTTTACAAGTTGATAGTGGTCGACTCCCAGCACAGGATGACAGCATCAGCACGCATTTATTATCTTTCCAGTTCACGAGGCAGACGCTATCATTCTCCTCAACTAATTCCTCCCATTCTCCTCTTTTGAGATTTTTGTCACTCTTTAATTTGTTTATCACTGGCCCGATTCTGTTCCTCATTACTGTTCCTACTTGAAAAATATTGTTTTTCATGAGGTATTTGACGGATTTAATACTGGTAAAAAATCTATCGGTGTAAATACAGTGCCTTCCATCTTGCGGTACACTTTGGGTAAGTAGCTTTACTACGGAAGATCCCAACCCCATTTCTTTCAAATCATTTTCGGGAACTGTACCTTTGCCAGTATACATGTGGAAATCCAACACTAATCCATCTGAGGCAGAGAGTACAAAACATTTCAATCCAAGTGGATTCGATTTAGTAGGCACGTACTGGCGAAACAAACACCTGCCAGAAAATGGCACCATTTGTTCATCCAATGAAATATGAGCTGGCCTCGGTAAAGTTAGACATTTACGTCTTACAAAATCAAAAAATGGTCGCACTTTCCACATTCTATCATTTTTGTCGTGCTCACCTTGATTGTCCACAAAATGCAAATAATTTCTTAGTTTAAAAAATCGGTCTCTTGACATACAGTGAGATATCAGTGGAACTTCGGTGCCTCGTTGCCAATACATTTTAACCTGAGGATATCCAAGACACCCCATTACTAAATGTATCCCAGCAAAGTGCATCAATTCTTCCGCGGTAGTCTTCACAGATCGCAGCTCTCTTTCCTGCACGGAGTAGAGACATGTATTTTTGGCTGCATCTTCCCAAAACTCTAAAGGCAAATACTCCAAAAAAGATGACAATACTCCTTTCCTTTCCTCATGTTCTGTGAGTAGACATTCGTCTCTAGGAGGCCCTTTCATTTGCATTCTAGAAATAAAGAAAATTTCACATTAAGCGAATCCGTGGGATAAGTGGAGAGAATAAAGGGACAAAATATTTAGTTAAACAGTACATGAGTTACTCGGTTGATAGTTAAAAAATGAAGCCACGTGAATTAAATTCCAAATGAACCAATTCATAAATGAAGTTTAATTGCCACTGGGCATCATTCATAAAAACAGTTTTTGTACATACATAGTAGTTGTCAAGTATAATTCCTGGAATTCATATTAGAAAAGAAATCTGCCAAAGGAGAGTGATTAGGGTATGAAGCCATAGCAAAGGAAGGGTTGGAGAGGAGAGGAAGACGCGATAATATTGGAGTGAAGAAAATGAAGGCAGGAGATGTAATGTTCCATCATAACTTAGATTACCGCTCTTCAAGTTAAAATAATAACTAATAAAAACGTGGTCTGCGTCGGACCAGAAGGTGGAAGTTATACTTCTTTGGCCGGTCGCACACACCCGCTCACACACTCAGGCAGACAGGATATATAAATGAAATAAAAGACATTTTTTTCTCTTCGAAATGTTGGGGCCTGTTTCTCTATTATAATTTCAAAATCCAAGAGATAATGCATCATAGAACATTATCATTTTACATGGTTTTGACTTGTAGAATGGAGTTTCGAGGTACATTTCAGAAAGTAGGTGCAAGGATTAATGTTTCCTGGAAAAACAGAGAGAGGGAAACCCGGAATAAGGTGTAAAGAGTGTTTCAGAAGCAAAATGGAGGAATCTGGAGCGATCCCAACGGATTTCGTAGGCATGAGCAAATGGAGGAGTGTCAAAGCTACGAAACAGTTTATGTATATAATTATAAAACATTGTAAAAGTATATTTCTAAGGCATAATATCGTTAAAAGCGATTGAAATACGCACGGAGAATGTTATATTCCTTTAAGTTTAATCTTTATAGCAAGCGTATAAGGTACTGGAAGTCTCGGGAACAATGAAAAAATTGCTTAGCAACGAAAATGAAAAAAGATCGAACTTTGCATTAATTTTGCGTTTAAACTTCAAATATTTCAATTTATCGATCGATAGAGAAACATCGGTTGCAAGAAGTAAATGCATTGATCTTTTGGCCTCATTTCAGTCAAAGAATGAAACTTGTATCTAAATTATTTCATATTTTAATGAATGAATGAAAATTACTCTACACGTAAATTATTCGTTTTTCCCATTTAAACCCATTAAAAAACAAAATCCTATCTGGACGCGAAACCAATGAAAAATATTTGGATTTTCGATTTTTTCCTGACTCGACACCAAATTTGAACCCTTCCCTGAAAATTTCATTCTTTTAGCTCGATTAGAAATACCCAGGAATTCGTATCAATGAGTACAATTGTGGATTTTTCTCACCCAAAAAAGAGCGTGACGCGGAAAAGAGCGTGACGCGGTTTCTCGACCAACATCCCATCCCAAAAGTCTCCAACGGGCGCAAAGAAGTATAACTTCAAAAATAGAGGAATATTTTCGGTTATTTAAATACAACCGAATTATTACACATTGTACATATCCTTACTGCGACTATTTCTCAACATTCAAAATTGGCAGTTGATTTGCTTCCCGGAATAAATGCTGAAAGTCATATCAAATATGTGGAATAAAGTAAAAAATGTGTTTAGACGATGAATTCAATGCACCTTTGTAAATTTCCACTGATATTTATTATTAGTACGATGCGTTTTGACGCTAAGACGTCATTCTTGAGTACCTATCAACGCCTTAGCGTCGAAACGCGTCGTACCAATAATAAATCTCTGTGGAAATGTACAAAGGTGTATTTTATTCATCAACATGAGTTTTCACCAAGTGAAAGCCGAATCTATCGATTTCATGTGTTTAGATCTTAGCAGTGGTTATTTAAAAAGCTCACTCACCTTGCTCTTTTCCATAGCAGTGGCCTCTCAGGTCCAGGAGATGCTGGAGGCATCTCTATTTGGACTTCATCTTGTCCCACAAAATTGTTTTCATCCCCACTTTCTTCCCCACTTTCTTCCCCACTCGTACCGTTATCCATGCAATGAGGTTCCATCTCATCATCACTAGACAGGTCAGCATCACTATTGTCTAAAAATGCACGTATTTCCTCATCAGTTTGTAACTTTCGGCCGGAAACAAATCCACTTCAAAAATTAAGGATATCTCAGTTGAGACCCGAGGTCCACAAATGAGGACCAGATTTTAAACAGCTGACATTATCGTAAAAATAATTTAAACTCTAAATTAGCTGTGAATATTTATTAACCGTGCTTGCATTTTAATTATAAAAATCATTAACACCAAGGCCGAATTACTTTGGCAAATAATTAACACTTACCACTACGAAGTCCGGAAGTTGAAGCCATTTTCCACATTGACTAGGACACGACTGATTGTGAGAGAACACGTTGTGCCCAGAACACGGTGAGCTGAATGGCACTCAGGTCTCCATTACATTGAAGAACAAGGTTGGTCGAAGCGGAGCGCGCGTGAAAATTGTTACTTTGTAACACAATGCTCGGGGGAAAAAAATGAGTAAATGAGGTCCTCAAATGTGGACCTCCGGACTGAAGAGGTTAAGCCTTCGCTATTCCAGGGGTCCGCTTTTGTTTAATTTTTATTCGTTTCATTGAGTGCAACTCTTTTGTTTTGCTTGTTCCATGACTAGCCAGCTGTCCCCCTCCCCTTGCACCGTAGTGCAAGGATCATAGGGCTGTTGCCTCATTTTTCTTGGTTTGTGTTCTTTTGGTCTGTCTGGTTCTTTCTTGGACGATTGGAGCTCACTTCACATTAGTGCTCGGCCGCCACTGAGATCCCCTCGGCATGAGGGGATTCAGGGGTCACTTCCCAGCGTTTTTGCTTGCTTTTGGGCAAAACTTATGGTTCAACTTGGTTGTCTCGATCAAACATCTTTTTGCAGTTGGCAATTTCATTTGCCATGTTCTTGAATTTTTCCCATATTTCCGGTCTTATTAGGTTCGTTCTGGTCCAATTTAGTTTCTGATTCATTAGTTCATTTTTTGTTTCTTTTCTAAAATTTTCGTAAGCTGGACAGTCAGTCAGCGTATGCCACGCAGTTTCTACTTCATGTCCACATCGTGAGCAACTTTTGTCAGACTTCAAGTTGAATTTGTGGAGTTTCCCCGCGAAGTTCCCATGTCCCGTCTAAAATTGTGCCACATTGTGATCTATTTGTATATGTTTTGCTTTTATTCTGTTTTTAATGTTTGGGAATTATAAGGTTTCTCTTCCTTTACTACTCTGCTCCCACCTATTTTGCCATTCTTGTGTGATTTCCTCTCGAATCTGCTTTATGGTTGTGGAGTTATCTTCATTGTTTTTCCTGTTTATGTAGATTTGCCTTCGTTCTTTAATTATTAGGTCTTCTGGCATGAGTCCGGTTAATACTTGTAATGCTTCTGTCGAGGTTGTTCGGTAACTTTTCGTAATAATTTGTAGTGGGATCCTTTGTGCTCTGGTGATTTTCCCTCTGCTTTTTCTTCTCGTCTCCAATTCTTTCCACCATGCTTCCCCGCCGTATGTAATGATTGGCAATGCTAGACCTAAGTATAGTTTTCTTAAAGATGTATAGTTATACCCTCTATTCTCTTTCGCCAGTTGAGCGAGAGGTAGGAACGTTTCTTTGTTTTTTTTGGATTACTTGTGTGCAGTGTGTAGCAAAGTTTACTTGTTCACCAACATTTACTCCTAAGTATTTGGTATTACTTAAATATTTAACACTCTTTGTTCCCATCTTAAGCGTTGGCTGTCTTTTTAATTTTCCCTTTAAGAGTGTGGTGTATGTTTTCTCCTCTGCAAATTTTAGTTTTCTTCCTTTGACCCACCGTTCCACCTGTTCTAGCGCCGCTTGACCTTTCCTTTCTATTTCTTTCCTGGAGTTTCCCCTGATTAGTATAATACCATCGTCTGCATACGCTGCCGTGGTCACTCCGCTATCCCATTCCATTTCGAGGAAATCATTGAATAGTATATTCCATAATGTTGGACCAAGTACAGAGCCTTGGGGGCATCCTTTGGTTGCTATTTTGGAGCTTCTCGTTCCTTCCAGTTCTAGTATTACTCTTCTTTTGTCAAAGTAATTTTTGATCACTTTGTAAATCTTCCTTGGGCATTCCATTTTTCTTAGTTCCCATAGAATTACAGGACACCATGCATTATCGAATGCTTCTTTTATGTCTAAGTAAATGCTTAGAACTTATTTTACCTCGGAGGATGAAACATCTTCAATAAGTTTATTTATTGCATCTACTGTATTTCTACCTTTAACGAATCCAAACTGCCGATCGCTGATGACTTGCCGGTTTTCCATGTATAGGGTGAGTCTGCTACATAATAACCTTTCTGCTATTTTCCCCAGAACCGGTAGTAGTTTAACCGGTCTATAGGAACTGGGTAGTTTCTGATCTTTTCCCGGTTTTGGGAATACCTTTACTAATCCAGTTTTCCAATCGTCCGGTAATTTTCCTTTATTCAGCATTTCATTCATGACCTTGAGGAGTGGTGATCTAATTCTTGAGTATGCCCGTTTTATTACGTCTGCCTTCATTCCGTCGATTCCAGGTGCTTTCCCGTTTAGGCTTCCCATGACTGCGTTGGTCAGTTCCACATCGTTAAACTCTGGTACATCTCCGCGGCTGTCTTCTTCTTCTGTATGCTTTCTTATCCTCTTCTTTTCCTCTGTATCCTCTTCCGGGTGATCTTCTGGCAGTAGGGTTTCCAGGAGTAGGTCCACTATTTCCTTTATATTTTGTGTATACCCCCCTCCTGCTTTCTGTAATGTCGCTGGCATGGTACATTTTTTCTTTCCTCTTATTACCTTGTACGCCTTGCTCCATGGATCTTCTTTGCCTTCTTCGATGAGCTTCTCCCATTCCTCTTGTTTGGCCTACCTAATATGTTTAGTATATTTATTCCTTGCTGCCTTGTACTTTCTCTCCCTCTCTTCTTTACTTCTCTCTTCATTCTTCCTTGCCGTTGCCAGTTGCTTCTTCAATCTTCTTAGTCCTCTTCTTTCTTCAGTGAGGTCCTTGTTCCACCAACTTACTTTCTTTTCAGTCCCTGTTGATTTTGGGATGGCTTCAGATGGCTTACATGCCTCCTCCATTGGTGAGACTATTCTTGTGAGGGTATCTTCGTCCCTTGTTGGAAGCTCTAGTCGTTTCTTGAGAGTTTCGTCAAACACCTTCCAGTTCGCCTTTCTTATATTATGTTTTCCTTTCTGCATGCTGTTTTTACTTCGATTTATCTTGCCCTCTGCACTTTCTGTTCGTATATATATTAATCGGTGGTCACTTATTGATTCTTCCCGTACTTCCCATTTCCCCAGTTCTTTGATATTCAGAGTTAATTTGACGTCAATATTGGTTGCGTGACCTTGAGTGTTTTCGTATGTAGTTAATGGTGACCATGCATTTTCAATTTTTAGGTTTCTACTGAGGATAAAATCTTCTAATTTTTCTCCTCTTTCATCTGTTTTCTTGCTATGCCAGAGGGTTGATTTAGCGTTCGCATCTAGATATATTATTATTTTCTGGGTTTTTGTTCTTGTACTATTTTTTCAATGTGGTTTATGTATTTGGTTATATTGTCTGAGAATTGAAAATAACTGCCCACTATGATAAGGTTTTCTCGTCCTTCGATTTTTACTGCTACAGTGTGTCCATCTATGTATTGTGACAGTGTTACCACCTTGATGTTCTTGTTTAGCCTGATAATACACGCCCATATTTCTTGTTGTTGCGTCATAGTATAATCCTGTTCCCGCTATAGTTGGCTTCCCATTCCTTATGTATGGTTCCTGTATTACCATAAAATCCAGTCCTAGTAGTTCACCTAGTCTTTCCATTTCGTTTGTAGCGGCAACCGATCTTCCTATGTTGATGCTCCCTATTTTAATCGCCATATCAATCCGTTGTGTCTCGAGGTCTCTTGCGCGCTTATAGGCTGGGCAATTGGGCATGTCCTGTCCCCTGTTCGGTGTTCGTAAGGTCTTTGTTCGAGCGTACAGTGATGACATCTTGGTGGTGATTCCTTTCTGGTGCAATTGTTATAATGATGTTTTCCTGCACATTGTGAGCAGACTTCCTCTTTTTTACAATTGTTTGCTCGATGGCCGTAATTTTGGCATCTAAATCATCTAGTAACAGTTATATGGTCTTTTATGCTGCATGTTGAGTCCCAGTTTAAGTGTACCTTCTCTCTCTTTCTAAGAACATCCCTCACTTCCATTGTACATTCTAATATTCTGTGTTCTCTATCTTCATGTTTCCTGTTTGGAAATTGGTGGACCTTCTTTATTCGTTCGTTGAATTCTTCTTCTTCGTACACTCCTTCAAAGTTTTGTTTAAACAGTTCTCTTTGCAGATCCTCATCCGTTACATGCTTGGGTACGTCGTATATTATTAACTGAGGTTTCCTTTTCTCTATCCTTTTGACCGTAAATTCCGTTTTTAGTTTTTCGTTGTTTAGTAGTTTTTCAACTTCTATTTCCTGTCCTACCTCCATTAATAATCCCTTATTTATGTTTCTTATTTTGATGACATTTACTCCGACTTCGCTCGGCTTAGTTATTTGGTTCATAATTGCTTTTATTTCATCTCCTTCCTTTTCTTTGTCTTTGGACCTAATAAGTACTGCCTGTGTGGCCGGTTTAATTTTCCTGTCATTTCCCGTAACCTTAGGTCTACTGATGGCCTCTGCGTAAGTTCTTGTTTTTATTTCTGGAATTGTAGACTGGTTTGTTCTCCTTTATCGTTTGTAATATTTCTTTTCTCTCATCCAGCCTCCCAGTCTTGCTATTTTCTTAGCCATTTTTCTTACTATTCTATCGATCACTTTATAGTTCCTCACATGCTCGTCCACGCATTCCTTCGAGTTTCTTGTTTTTTAGTTGACTTTTAGCGTCCTCTCCATTTCCGCGAGTAAGTCCTTTATTAAACCCTCGTCCTCTAATGTCTCATCTATGTTTTTTCTCGGGCTGGGAGTGGATTCCTTGGCCTTCTTAGACTCATTCTCTGCTTCCTCTTCACTTTCCTCGCGTTCCTTCTTTTGTTCTCTTGAGTATCAGGAGTGACTGTTGGGCTTCTGCTCAAAAGGGTCGACTTTCGGAAAGCCGATTCCTTATTCGCTAGTTCTGACATATTAAACACAGTTTTAGTCCCACTATCTTTTTCACTGTTCACTTTAGTCCCACTGTCCTTTTGCTCACTCGCGTGCCCTCTTAGCCGGTCTGGGAATCTTAGGGCAGGGTGCACCTACCCCGACTAATTGCCCAGACACGTTGCCCAGCCCCCGACCTCGAGGAGGTGGGGCTGCCCGGTTCTTTATGGTGACTATTTAACGTTTATTTCACTCTTACACTTATAAAACTAAAACACTCTTCTCCTCCTCCTGACTATTAATTCAGTTCAGTAATGTTTATTGTTTAGTTGCACTATTCGCACACGCACTCACAGACAACAGGTCATACGAAAGTAAACCTGTTGGGCCCGGGGGCCAAATTCGCCATTGCGATAAATAACGTCGTGAATTGTATCTGCATCCAGAATGATGAAAATGACATTGAACAAATTGGACCAGTGGACCCAAAGGAACGGCTTTTGGTTCTCCCATGAGAAGACCAGATATGTCTATTTCCACGGGAAAATAAGAATCCAAATGCAGCCCACATTGGGGGAAGAAATCTCCGTTTTGTCCAGTCGGCCCGCTTTCTTGAAATTACACTCGACCACAGGCTCAATTGGCGAGAACATATTAATCTTTTAAAGACAAAATGTATTAATTCACTAAATATTTTAAAGTTTCTGAGCCACACATCATGCGGAGCAGATCGCACAACTTTGCTTTTATTGCATCGCACATTGGTGCACTCTAAATTCGACTACGGTTGTTTTATTTACGTGTCCGCTCGCGAGCCGTACATACGAGCATTGCCCCCCGTACACAACGCGGGGTTTCGACTGTATACGGGGGCATTTCGGACCAGCCCGGTCGTAAGCATCTATTCTGGTGCAGGGGAGCCTCCACTATGCTATCGGAGGAACGCGGCACACCCTTGTTTTAACGTACTTTTAAAACCACGTTTTTTAGGAATTGTTAACCTACGGACAAAGGCCACTAGGCCTGTTTGTGTACGTTTTGATGATTTTATTCGCGGGTGTGATTTCAGGGTGCCTAATGTGTACCCTGTCACTTACCCACCCCACCCTCCCTGGTTAATACCCGCCCCCGTGGTTAAAACTGTCATGTGCAATCGTCCAAAATCCTTCACCACTCCCTTGGAATAGCAGCGTCAGTTTTTAATGTTTCTAAGTAATCACTCCGATTTTATTCCAGTGTACACTGACGGATCAAAGTCGGAGTTGGCTTGTGCCTGCGCAGCGTTCTCGCCTTGCCAAGGAGCAGTCAAAGCAAAATTAAATCCGCTGTGTAGTGTATACAAAGCGGAATTATTTTCCATGAAGATGGCACTTGAAAACCCATGTGACGAATGTGGCTCCTTCGTTATATGCACCGACTCCCTCAGCTCAATACAATCAATCTCCGGCTTTTCGCTCATGCACCCGATCATTCAGGACATTAATTCTTCCCTGCTAACTCTCAGCAGAAAGGGAGTACGCGTTTGGTTCTTTTGGGTCCAGGGGCATGTGGGAATAGCTGGAAATGAAAAGGCGGATGCTTTGGCCAAAGAGTCTCTGAACGAGACCGAGACTAAGTCGACCCTGGTACCTCACGAGGACCTAAAATCTTCCCTTAGACAAATAATCCTAGGGCAGTGGAAGGAGTCTTGGCGTACTACACAAGATAATACACGTCGTGACATCAAGCCGGTTACGTCAGTATGGCCCTCCTCCGTCAGGAACAGCCGAAGAGAGGAAGTCGTCATCACACGTTTGAGGATAGGGCACTGCCCTTTAACTCACGCATTTCTCTTCACGGAAGAGAAAGTACGACCGCAGTGTGATAATTGCGACTGTCCTCTCAACATTCGGCACATCCTGACGGAGTGTGACAAATACCGTGATGCGTGAAGGCGGCTAAATTTAGGGGGAGACCTAAAATCCGTCCTAGGAGACGACCCTAATGTTTTAAGCCGAATCATTTTATTTCTGAAAGAGACATGACTATTCAAAAAATATATGTTTTAATTTTTTAAAACCACATTATATATTTTTTAAATAGGTGAGATAAGTGCAAGTGACTATTATCTATTACTTTTACAACGAAGATTGTGTAGTGGTGCTAAATGACCTAGCCGTCGACGCACCCTACAACCTTAAACCTACCTACCTACCTATGAATTCAAGGCCCTTCTCATCCTTTTGTCCCTGAGATATTAAGTTGTCACTGAAATCTGGAACATACAGCACATCAGGCAGTTCAATGTCCTTCCCACCACTGGTGACATGGGAATCACGACATTACCAATGCCTTCAATTTAGAGAGGAGAACCAACACCTATCGCCACTTCCCCAGAAAATTTTCTAAAGGTCTTTAAACTTTCTCTCCTATATGAGATGTGGTCTGAGGCCCCGCTATACAATATCCATACTCCCTTGCTTCTGAGATTTTTCTGGCGTAAAGCACGACATGTTCTCTAGTTACCACTGTAGCTGAGGCTTTCTTCGACTCTTCTTTCGGCTCCTCTTCTATACTTTTACGGCAAATCTTGGCAATATGGCGTTGCAATCCACACCAATGACAGAAATATTTCTAACCAGGAGGCCTTCCCTTTGGCTGTCTACGGTAAGATCTCCTGTTTTCATTGTAAAATAGTAACTTCTCACGTTTATGCTGGTTTGGAGGATTCCTCTGGCAATGTCCTGAGGATTTCAGGTTACTTATCGAGGTCTTCAAAACTTGATGGGAAGAATCACCTTTGCTCTTCAGTTCCTCCTCCTGCTCGAGTAATATTTGCTTCACTGTCGTCATATTCATCTTGGGTCACAAGTGTCTTCTGTGATTTCATAATTGGTAGGTAAGCCGGACAGCACTAGATGAGCTAGCTGTTTTTCCGTAATATTCAGCTTATTTCTAATTAACATTCTATTTATATTCACCATTGAGTTGATATAGTCCAGCATGCCCAAATCGCCGTTAACTATTGCGGCCATATCTCGGAAATTCATCATTGCACCGTATTCGGTATTCTGCTTGCACGGCTTCTCAAGAGTCTCTCATGCCTCCTCGGCCCGGTTGAATTCGACGATGTCGTTGATCAAGTCGTCGCCCACCGGCCGCATGAGTCCCCTGCGGGTAGGGGGATTGAGAATACTCCCGCAGTATCCCTGCTTGTCGTAAGAGGCGACTAAAAGGGCGGGGAGAAAACCCCGAGAACAAACCCCCAGTCCAGCAAGGGATGCGTCCGGATAGTGTAGTGGGTCTACTATCTGTGTGCGGCCATACCAGCTGGCCTGCGATCCACCCGCATGTTTGCCGTGTGCGGAGACCCGTAAGGGGGAGAAGGGGATCCTGGTGGGTGAGTTCTTCGGCACCCAGCCGGGTGTCGGATGCCCGGTATGGGCCGGGGTTCAATACCCCACTTTGGCCCTGGATCCTCTGTAAACGGGCGGTCAAGATCTAGCCAGTCTTGATCAATCGGCTTATCGACACGTTTCGATGGCGAGTACTGGAGTGACGGGGTCCTGTGTAGGGCGGCCGAAGGTGTATGGGTTTGGAGGGCCCATACATTGGAGGTCCAACCTGAAACAGGCCCCCTAAACAATAGTGCTATATCCCCTGGGTAGCCCTGGCGACCACACCGGCTTGCGGTGTGGCGTCCCGTATGTGTGGCTCCGTGGTGGGTGGGGAGCCCTGGGGATGAACTCAATTAATTGGAATGGATGGTACCAACTTACCTCCACCAAAAAGATCCCGCCCGGACACGGGCGGGAGAGAAAGTGTATTTACGGCCAGTAAGCGATTCTTGATAATGAGATGTACTAAGGAGGGTGAGACATTGAAAAAGGTGTCTCCTTTCCTAATTCGAAAAGTTTTGTCTGCGAAAGTGCCTGGGGATTTAATATCAGCTAAAAAGTTACGAGACGGAACCCTGCTCATAGAAACAGCTAATGCAATTCAGAGTGAAAGATTGTTAGAAATGGAAATGCTTCATGACATCGAAGTAAAAGTGGAAGAACACCGCACCCTCAACACCAGTCGGGGGGTTATCAGCCATTACGACCTTCTGTTTGTAGAGGTAGACGAGATCAAGAGAGAGATGGCGTCTCGGGGGGAGTAACTGACGCTCGTCGCCTTACTACCAAGCGCGATGGCGTTGTGAAAGATACGTCGTCAGTAGTCTTGACCTTCGCGCTTGATAAGCTTCCCGACAAGGTGTTTGTGGGATACGAATCGGTCCCAGTTCGGCCATTCATACCTGCCCCAATGCGTTGTTTCCAGTGCCAACACTTTGGCCACATCGCTACGCGATGTGAGGGTAAGGCCACCTGCCCGCGCTGCGGCCTGGAACGACATGCGGATGCGGACACGGAATGTACTAACGACCCAAAATGCGTGAATTGCGAGGGTGCACATCCTGTGTACTCGCGCAAATGCCCGAAGTTAATGGAAGAACGAAAAGTTATGGAAATTAAAACTACTGAGAAAGTGACATACTTCGAGGCAAGGAAAAAATACAGGGCGTTGGTTGCACCGACATTTTCGAAATCTTTCGCCGCTGTCGCCACCACGTTGGTTGCAAAGACCACAACTGGCACCCAAACAGCATCCATTGAAGAAAAAGAAGTAATTGTAGTTGAAACTGAAATTGCTAAGAAAGATACAACAGAGAAACTTTTACCCAAACCAAATAACGACAGCAAGGGTTCTCCCAGTAAGAATCAGGAAAAAATTACATCAAGGGCGGCACACAATAAGCGTGAGATCACGCCGCCCCCTGGACCATCCGGTTTGACCAAGTCCGGTCAACCGGAATTGATGGAGGAGGACGACAATCTCTCGGAGAATGAAATTCTCCGCGCGAGAACGAAGGGGACGCATCGTCGCTTCCGGCGTTGATCCTCCCACAGTGCCTACTGCTCGATTGGTTTTAGCCTTTTAACTTTTTATTTGTTTTGTATTTTATTTTCACGAAATGGCTTTCGTGTTGCAATGGAATTGCAATGGTTTTTATAGACACAAGGAAGAGCTGACGATTTTTATCCGAGATTTTAAGCCTTTATGTATTTGTCTCCAGGAAACACATTTTAAAGTAACGGACAAGGGAGTTTTAAAAAACTTTAAAATTTTTAGATTTGACGACACCAGTGGCCAAAGAGCCCAGGGTGGAGTGGCTGTTGCGGTACGGGAGGCCCTTTACACCTCCCGTGTACAGCTTAATACGCCGTTTCAGGCGGTAGCGGTGACCGTGTGCGCCCCCAATGCAGTGACGTTGTGTAACGTTTACCTGCCGGAGGGTGCACCGGTTACGCGTTTTAACCTCGATTCCCTTGTTCGTCAGTTACCTCGACCTTTTATTATATTGGGTGATTTTAATGCCCACGACCCTCTTTGGGGGAGTATGAGGGGTCAGAGCAACCGAAGGGGTCGAATTTTATCGAGTTTTATTAATGATCTTAACCTGTTTTTATTGAACAACGGGGAGAAAACCCGTTTCAACTGTCACACTGGTGACTATTCCACGATTGATTTGTGCATATCAACGAGCAGTCTCATGGCCAAAGTAAAACTTTCAGTTCACGACGACTTATGTGGGAGTGATCATTTTCCTCTTTTTATTTTTAAAGAAAGCGGTTTGAACGCTGATTTTATTCCTCAAGGCAATTGGATTGCCCGTAAAGCCGATTGGTCAAGCTTTAGAGAGAATTTTAAGTACAAATTTGACAATAACACGGATGGTGTAAGCAATGTAGAACGATTGACAGCTTGCATTCTCCAGGCGGCTAGAAGCAGCATCCCTCGCTCACGAGGAACCACACCCCGAGCAGCAGTTCCTTGGTGGAATGATGAATGCGCCAAGGCCATCCAACTACGGAAAAAAGCGCTGCGAATATTTAATAAGTATCCAACGGAAAGAAATCTTTCATCTTTTCGCCGTCTTCGGGCCAAAGCTCGGCAGATAATAAAGAGAGCGAAGAAGGACTCCTGGATGGAATACATCTCGACCATCAATCACAGGACTCCTATATCTCAGGTTTGGCGTAAAGTACGTTGCATCTCCGGAAATCGGCAAGATTATGGCCTATGTAGCCTTAATATAGACGGGAGAACTATTTCGAGACCCTCCGAAATATGCGAAATTTTTGGCAGGATACTGGCAGACACATGCAGTGACATCAATTATGACACTAGTTTCCTTAGCATTAAAAAGCGAGCGGAGTCAATGGCGCTATCATTTAAAGAGATCGGCGTAATGCAAGAATGCAATGTCCCTTTCCAATTGTGGGAGTTAACTTCCGCCATTGCAGAGTCCCGGAACAGCTCCCCTGGATCCGATGAAGTCATTAATGCCTTTTTTCGGAATCTTCCAGAATCGGCATTGGTGGAGGTTCTGAACTCCTTCAACCAAATTTGGACTGAGGGTACTTTCCCGCAATCGTGGCGGGATTCCTTGATTGTCCCTATTCCCAAACAAGAGAAGGAAAGGAGTGATCCCAATAATTATAGACCAATTTCCCTAACCAGTTGCGTATGCAAACTCATGGAAAGAATGGTCAATTGCCGCCTTATTTGGTGGCTTGAGTCACAAGACCTACTATCAGTCGCTCAGTGTGGTTTCCGCCGTGGAAGATCAACCACTGACCATTTAGTAAGAGCGGAAAATTTTATTCAGGAAGCTTTTCTCCTTAGGCAACACGTCGTTGCCGTTTTCTTTGACATGGAGAAAGCTTACGACAGGGTCTGGCGCCATAAAATACTAACAACACTGCATACATGGGGTCTTAGGGGCAACTTGCCGATTTTTATCCGTAACTTCTTACTCTGTCGGAGCTTTAGAGTAAGAGTTGGTAAATTCTTATCTCGTGCTCATCCTCAGGCTAACGGAGTTCCGCAGGGCTCCGTATTAAGCGTGACGTTGTTCGCAGTGGCGATCAATAGTGTTATGGAGTGCATCAGAGCCCCTGTATTAGGTTGCCTTTACGTGGATGATCTGGCAATTTTTTGCCGATCGTCGAAACTTGTAAGTGCAGCCAGATTGATTCAGCTTACTGTTAACAAGCTGTCACAATGGTCTCGCGAAAATGGCTTTAGGTTTTCCAGCGACAAAACAAAATGCGTTCATTTTCATAGGCTGAGGGGATATCAGGACCCACCCACGCTGCGTTTGAATGGAAGGATACTTCCGTATGTGGACTCAGTTCGTTTCCTAGGGATGACGCTTGACCATCGGCTAAGTTGGCGACAACACGTACATTAATTGAGGGACAAGTGTTTGAAAACTTTAAATATTTTAAAGTATCTAAGCAATTCGACGTGGGGTGCAGACCGCACCACATTGCTTTTATTATATCGGTCACTCGTCCGTAGCCGACTCGACTACGGATCAATTATCTATGCGTCGGGGCGGGATTCGTATTTGAGACCGCTAACGGCGGTGCATAATTCCGGGCTGAGGCTGGCAACGGGCGCTTTCAGAACATCTCCGATTCTGAGCCTTTATTCTGATGCCGGCGAACCACCTTTGGCGATTCGTCGCGAAATTTTGACGTTCAACTATGTTGCTAAGATTTTTACGATGAAAACCCACCCGTGTTTTAAAGTAATTTTTAACCCTAGGTTTTTAGCCGCTTTTAACCGGAGGAGGAAAGCTACACTACCAGTTAGTGTACGTTTTAGTAATTTTATGGCAGAGAATGATTTTATACTCCCTGACGTGTACCCGGCTGGGTACCTTAAACACCCTCCATGGTTAACCCCGAAGCCAAATGTTATAAACAGACTTTTACTTTACCGTAAATCATCCACCACTTCCGCTGAGTACCAGTGTCTGTATCGGGAAGTTCTAGGAGAAATTCCAGACTTCACCCCTGTTTTCACAGATGGGTCGAAGTCGGAAAACCATTGCGGATGTGCTGTGGTTTCTGCACACCACGGAGTAATTAGTGCCAAACTGGATCCTTCGTGTTCTGTCTTTACAGCAGAATCATATGCTATTAAAATGGCCCTTCACGAAATTAAATGCAGCCATGGTGCATTCGTGATATGCTCTGACTCCTCCAGTGCACTCCAAGCTATCTCTCGTTTCTCTCCAAGAAATTCTCTTGTCCAGGAAATACAAGGTTATCTATTTTTCCTTAATACCAAAGGAATTAGAGTATCGTTTTTGTGGGTTCCTGGCCATGTTGGCATAAAGGGGAACGAAGAGGCCGACACTGCCGCAAGAAATGCTTTGAAGAGAGCAGATATTGTATCTCCATTGGTGACCGTGGAGTATCTCAGGGCTACGTTGCGAAACGTAGCGCTAAAGAAGTGGAAGAACATCTGGGCAGAATTATTAAATAATAAACTCCGGGCTGTAAAATCAACGACTTCAGCGTGGACTTCTTCCATCAGAAATAATCGGAGGGAAGAGGTGGCCATCACCCGCTTGAGGATAGGACATAGTGCTCTGACCCACTCGTATCTCTTTACTGACGAGAAAATCCCACCGAAGTGTGATGAATGCGACTCTCCACTCAGTGTGCTTCACATTCTAACGGAATGTGTAAAATATCGAGACGCCCGCGAGAAATTAGAGATCCGAGGTAACTTGGAAAATGTTCTCCGTGACAACCCATCTAGTGTCAGTACTTTAATGCAATTTTTACGGCAAACCAATCTACTGATAAAACTCTAAATGTTTTAAATAAGAATACTTTTCTATGTATAGCGGTAAAAAGATAATACCATATAGCTTCATATCGATTGTCTTATGAAACGCTTGAAAAATAGGATCGTGCGTGGTGCGACATGACCGTAGCTGTCGACGCACCCAATAAACTAAATCCTACCTACCTACCGGCCGCATGATGAGGGCCAATGCCTTCAGATTATTCTTCTCCCTCTTCCGGATTTCACCCTGTGACAAGGACGTATTGTCTGCATCGACGTACCCGATAACTGCTTCCTAACAATCCTTAAGAAGCATCTCTGACTTTATTCGTGCCCTCCACGCGTTATAGTTGTTCCTAGTGAATTTAGGAATGGTAAAGGTCTTATCCTCGGCCGTTTCTCCTATCTTAACGCACACGAGTCAAATTGATTCCGGTAAAAACTATGGAGTAATTACCTCGCGATTTTATATACAACTTAATTCACACGCAGTTCTCTATAGCATCTGGGCCCATAATCTGTTGTTATTTCGTTGTATTTATCTCGATTAGCCCGATATTAGCCGCTTAGGTACTGGATTGACTGAAAAAACACGTCCACCACGTTCGAAGGCAAGACTGGCGTAACTTATTATAGAAATCACCACCAGTAGTACATACAAGAAACAAAATACAGTCGAAATACTGCCGATCTTTAGTTGCACTTTTGCTATTACAAATAACCTTTTTAAACATTATGTCAACAATTTGTTTTAAAACTATTTTTTATTTCATTTCAATGTGATTTCCTATACTTTAATAATTTTGTTTTTCTTCGATTTTGAATCCGTAATGTCGACTTTTCCTTCCATTTTATCCATAAATTAGCCAGAAAACCCGATTTATCTACGGACCTAAATAACTCGAAACGACGTAGATAGATGGATAGATATTTTTATTAGACATTAAACAAAGGTACAATGTAATAGTCTTCGTCGGGAATACACATACATGTACATATTAAAATTTAATATCAGGATTTTTACACTCCACAAATTCATTTGTTGAATAAAATGATTAGGTCCAAAGCCATGTGTGGAGGGTATGCTTAAACCTCGGTAAGGTAGCATTTCTAGCCTCATTGGGTAAATTGTTGAAAAGGTGTTGTTTTATAAAATCAAAATATTTGCTTGTTTTAGTCAATCTACAGTGGGGCAATACAAGGTTATTTTTAATTCTGGTATTGTAGGGATGTGCGCTAGCGCCGATTTTAAGAGTCCAGATTTTCTCTTACATTGCATAGGCATTTAAAAATGTTTAGGTCGTACACGGTCATTATGCCATACTGTTTAAATAGAGGTTTGCAATGTTCCAGTGTGTGGGAATTAGAAATAATCATAACAGCTCTTTTTTGCAGGATAAACAAGTCATTAGCTGATGAGGCATGACCCGACAGCACAGTGCCATAATTTAAATGGCAGTGGGGCAAAATAGGCATACCTCAGGTAGTCATTTGGAATGTGCATTTTCAGCTTACGGAACATATAAATACGGCTTTAGAAAGTTAAGCGAGGGTCGAGGATGTGTGACTGTCCCATTGTTGTCTACAGTCAAGCTCGAAACCAAGAATTTTTAGATTTTTATGGTTAACTAATGCTGGACTTAAGGAGAATGTCACCAGCTGCGTTTTCTCTTTATTAGGTGAAAGTCCATTTGCAGAGAACCACTCACGAGATACGAACAAAATGGAGTCAGATGGATTATGGTGGTTGCCTGGGTCGTTTGGTCCATGTATAAATGTTGTATCATCGGCATATAATAGTGAAGCACATGGAACATTACAAGGGAGATCGTTAATCAAAATTAAAAACAGGAGTGGGCCTAGACCGGACCCTTGAGGTACACCATACTTAACTATTTGGGATGATGACAGATTATTATTTAAATAAACACTGTTTGCGATCAGACAGGTAGGAGTCTAGAAGTTTTAGTTCATTCTCATTAATGCCATAGTATTGCATTTTGGAGGAGGATGGGATGGGAAGCACAATCGAAGGCTTTGGAGAGATGCAGAGACAATGAACCGAGAGGAAGTCATCATCACACGTTTAAGAGTCGGGCATTGCGCCCTGACCCACTCGTTCCTCTTTACAGAGGAGAAAATTCCTCCTCGATGTGATGACTGTGACTGCCCTCTCAGTGTGCGACATATCCTGATGGGGTGTGACAAATATCGGGACACACGAAATAGGCTAGGCATCAGTGGCGACCTAGAACAAGTTCTAGTCAACGATGCCGATCGCCTAAACCATGTCACTACTTTTTTATAGGAAACTAACCTAATAAGTAAAATCTAATATATTTTTATATTTATATTTTTTTTATATTTGGGCGTTTAATGCTACCTTTTGTCTAAATTTATATTTATTGATATAAATTAGATTGTGCGTGGTGCAAAATGGCCATAGCTGTCGACGCACCCTATAAATCTAAACCTACCTACCTACCAAGAACGGGCCCTTGTGGTACACCATACTTAACTATTTGGGGTGATGACAGATTATTATTTAAATAAACACACTGGGATTAGATAGGTAGCAGTCAAGACGTTTTAGTTCATTCTCATTAATGCCATAATATTGCAGTTTTTGGAAGAGGATGGTAAACACAATCAAAGGCTTTGGAGAGATCACAGGTAGTTACTCCAATGGAAGATCTATTTTCAAAAACACCTAATATTTGGTCAATCACATACTTGACTGCTGAAGAGGTTGATTGACCTTTACGAAAGCCAAATTGACATGGTGAAAACAGGTTGTTATTTTGAAAGTGATCGTAGAGCTGTTTCTTAATAACTTTTACTATTATTTTCCAAAAAACTGGAGTTATGGAAATGGGTCGATAGTTGGATGGTAAAATTCTATTACCCTTTTTGTAGGTAGGGAGTTTTTTATATTTTCAGAGGTTTTGGGAGAGTGCCGGACTGAAAACAAGTGTTACAGATTGTAGAATAGAATATAAGTTTATTTTTCTTGGACGTCTTCGTCCACTAAGAACATACTAAAAGTTACATATATGTATGAGCTCGATAAATTATTGATTAATAAGGCAGTTACATTATCATGATCAATAATAACAATCATTCAATGAGATTTCACATAATTATTAAATTGAAACCCTTCTTGGTTGAATAAATACAAAAAAAATCTTTTTTTTTTAAACAAATACAGAACTTGATTTTTTATGTCGATAGGAACACTATTCCACAACCTGGCCCCGGCCACACAGAAAGATTTGTGGTATGTAGTAGTCCTATGTAGAGGAGGAATCAAATAATCAGGAGTCATTCGGGTGGTAACGTTAGCCATGTTTACTCTAGGAGGAAAAAATTGCTTCAGATAGCCTGGTTGCTGATTTTGAAAGAGGGAATACATATAAGAACCAAGGAAGTATTTTCTTCTGGTTTTGGCCTTCAGCCATGTAAGCCTGGTAAAATAGGGGGAAATATGGTCATCCTTCTTGAGGTTAAAGATAAATCTTACACACATATTCAGTAAACGTTCTAGCTTAACATTAAGCTCTTCAGTGATATCATGGTACAAAAGACAGCAATAGTCAAAGTGGGGGAAAATGAGTGAGGAGATAAGTTGCTGGCGTGTGTGAAGGGGTATGAGGTTTTTCTGAATTTTAAGCTGATGAAGGATCATATTAACCTTATTACAGATGGTTAACACGTGATTTTTCCAAGACAAATTACACACCATGGTAACCCCAAGGTTTTTATCATTATTTGAATACAATATTTCCGTATCACCAACTAATATCTTTGGAATAGCATTAGCGTCGACTTTTCTGAGTAACTTTGAATTTCCCAGAATTATTGACTTGGTTTTGCTACAGTCATCCTGGTTTACTTTGGCGATTGCATCATACAACTCATTCAAATGGCAATGATAGTAAATCTGCAGGTCGTCAGCGTACATCATGTATTTACAGTTTTTAATACAACGAGGAAGATCAAGAACATACAGAGAAAATAAGAGAGGGCGTGGAGAAGATGTGGAGTCCCTCAGGACAGAGCCCTGAGGGACTCCACAAGGCACATTATTCCAGTGCGATATATTACCATTTCTGTCCTTTACAGCCTGCTGTCGCTCATTTAGATATGAGTCAAACCAATTAAGTGAGGAACTCGAGAAGTTGAGATCTTTCATCTTTTGGAGAAGTAAGGCATGATTCACAAGGCCAAATACATTGGTAAAATCAAATAAGACAAGTATGGTGATTTTATGTTCATCGACAGCACGACGTATATCGTCAGTGACTTTGAGTAATGCTGACTGCGTAGAAAATTGTTTTCTGAAACCAGATTGGAAAGGATCGTTCAAGTTATTGAGGTTTAAGTAGTAAGTGACTTGTTGAAAAACAATCCGTTCTAGACATTTATAAAGGGAGCATAAGTTTGAGATTGGGCGATAATCGCGAGGAGTAGTTGGTTTTTTACCTTTCTAATTGGTGTAATAAGTGACGATTTCCAAACCTTTGGAAATTCTGCCGACATTAGAGAGAAATTAAAGATGTCGAGTATTATTGGGAATAGTGTAGTAGACGAAGCCGTAGTAAATTTAGTTGAAATACCGTCAACTCCAACTGAATTTGTTTTACCGAGAGATAGTGTTTTACGTAAGGTATCAGGTGTTACGTGTTGGAAAAAGAAACCTTCATTATTGAAGGTTACAAGTGGATCCAGATTAGACAGACTGAACACATCCGCGACGGCATTTACGTCAGAGGCAGCTGTAGAGGCAAAGTGCGTGTTCAGATCATCCAGCGAAAGATCGAGCGTTGGTTGATAGTTGCGTCGCTGCACAAGGCCAAGACTCCTCAGTTCCTTCCAAACCTGGTTAGGCTGAGTCAAGTTGGAAAAGGTAGATGAGTAATATCTTCTTTTGGCTCCGTCACGGAACATTTCACCCTATTCCGCTATGCGATGAATTCGGTATAGGCAGAGGGGCTTTTTGTACGTATGAAAATTCTACGTAATTTGTCTCGTTCCATCATTTTTTGTTTTAAGTCATTCGTCAGCCATGGGGCTGAGAATCTGCGGGGTTTACATGTACGCCAGGGGGCATGACGGTTTAGAATTTCCAGGAATTTTAAATTAAAAAATTCCAATTTAGAATCAATAGAGGAGGAACCAAATAAAGTTTGCCATTCAATAGCATGTAGGTCAGCTTGGAACTTCAATGTATCAAAGTTTTTCACATCGCGGTAAACAATTTTAGGTGCAATCGTACAAGTAATTTTAAATTTATAATGAATTTCGATTTTATCATGTGCGGAAAGAAAAGGCACAGGAGATTGAGAAAACGCTGAGACTTTTTCTGGAGAATCTACTATACAGAGGTCAAGTAGGGTATGACTATTTTCAGTATGATGAGTTGGTTGTGTTGAGGCAAGATAAAGATTATAGCTGTGTATAAAGTTTCGTAAGAATGAAGAATAATAGCTTTGCCGTAACATATCAGCATTTAGGTCACCAACTATAACAATATTTTTTTTTTAATTAGGACTGAAATTCATGTAAGCATCCCCCCTGCGGTTAGGGGGATTGAGAATACTCCCGAAGTATCCCTACTTGTCGTAAGAGGCGACTAAAAGGGCGGAGAGAAAACCCCGAAAACAAACCCAGAGCCAGCAAGGGTTGAGCCCGAACAGTCTTGTGGGTCAACTGTCTGTGTGCGGCCATACCACCTGGCCTGCGATCCACCCGCATGTTTGCCGTGTGCGGAGACCCGTAAGGAGGAGAAGGGGATCCTGGAGGGTGAGGTCCGTGGTTCCCAGCCGGGTGTCGGATGCCCGGTATGGACCTGGCGCCAATACCCCTCTTTGGCCCCGGATTCTGTGTAAACGGGCGGCCGGGAGCTAGCCACTCACGGTCAATCGGCTTCCGTGGCGTTCAGTTCAACGGTGGCGAGTGCCAGGGAGGTGGGGGTCTGCGTAGGGCGGTCGGAGATGTACGGGTTTGGTGGGCTCGTGCATCGAAGATCCAACCCGAAACAGGCAACCACCTCTAGGGTGCTATATCCCTTCGGGTAGCCCTGGCGACCGCACCGCTTTGCGGTGCGGCGTCCCGAATGTGTGGCTCCATGGTGGGTGGGGAGCCCGGGGGACGAAGATTCATTTTGAATGGCGGAAACAATTCTTCCACCTCCGAAAAGATCCCGCCCGGATACGGGCGGGGGAGTTAATGTTCCCGGCGCTAGTCAGCGCTATTTAGTGATGAGGTGTCAGAAGGAAGGTGAGAGCCTGAAAAAGGTGTCTCCCTTCCTTATACGAAGAGTATTGTCTGGTTCCGTTCCTGGGGAATTAAAATCAGCCAAGAAACTTCGCGATGGCACACTGCTCATCGAAACGGCTACAACGGCTCAAAGTGCAAAATTGTTGAAAATGGACAAGCTGCATGACATTCCCGTCAAGGTCGAGGTGCACCGCACCTTGAACACCTGTCGGGGAGTGATTAGTCATTATGACCTTTTGTATGTTGAGATCGACGAGATCAAGCAGGAGATGGCCTCTCAGGGGGTCACCGATGCTCGTCAACTCACTACAAAGCGCAACGGAGAAAGAGTAAACACGACATCTGTTGTACTCACCTTCGCGCGTGACCAGCTCCCCGACAAGGTGTTTGTCGGTTATGAATCGGTGCCAGTGCGGCCATTCATACCGGCACCCATGCGATGCTACCAGTGTCAGCGATTCGGCCACATGGCCACACGGTGCGAGGGCAAGGCCACCTGCCCCCGCTGCGGCCTGGAGAAGCATGAGGGTGCGGAATGCAAGGGTGACCCACGTTGTGTCAATTGTGAGGGTGCACATCCCGTGTACTCTCGTGATTATCCTAAGATGATCGAGGAGCGCAAAGTTATGGAGATAAAGACGGTTGACAAAATACCTTATTTCGAGGCACGGAAAAAGTACAGAGCACAAGTTGCTCCTACTTTCTCCAAGTCGTTTGCCCATGTCGCTTCCCATCCTATCGCCAAGGTCACCATCTCGACTCAGACGGAAGATAATGCGAGCCCAAAAACCAAAGTCCCTGTGCAGAAATTGGCCATGCCGGCTAAGGCTACAAATCCGGCAAATAAAACACAAGCCACCGGTCCGGGTTCTTCCAGGAAGAACCCCACCATAACCACTGCCGGGGCCACGCAAACGAAGCGTGGCAACTCTTTATCCCCCGGACCATCTGGTTTAGCCCGACTCAATCAACCAGAGTCAATGGAAGAGGATGAATGTCTCTCGGAGACAGAAATCCTCCGGGCTAGAACCAAGGGTAGGAGGAGAAATTGCATTAAGCGTTGATCCTCCAACTGTGTTTGACATTTTTTAAATGATTATTAAATTTATTTATTTATTTATTTTTTAAATTTTTATATTATTAATGGCTTTTATATTACAGTGGAACTGTAATGGATTTTATCGGCACAAGGAGGAGCTGGACTTATTAATCCGAGATTTTAACCCTTCCTGCGTTTGTCTTCAAGAAACGCATTTTAAAGACACGGACAAAGGTATTTTAAAATATTTTAACGTTCTGAGATATGACGACACCAGCGGCCAACGAGCCCAGGGTGGAGTGGCAGTTGCTATTCGAGAGGCCCTATACACCTCCCGAGTTCAACTGAATACACCGTTTCAAGCGGTGGCGGTGACGGTGCACGCACCGGAGGCGGTTACGTTATGCGGAGGGGGCACCGGTCACCCGTTTTAATTTAGAATCCCTTGTCCACCAGCTGCCTCGGCCTTTTATCTTACTCGGTGATTTTAACGCTCATGATCCTCTCTGGGGAAGCACTGCGGGACAGTGTAACCGCAGGGGACGCATTTTATCAAGTTTTATTTTAGATTTTAACCAAGTTTTACTGAACAACGGGGAGAAGACCCGTTTTAACTCTTTCAATGGTGATTTCTCCTCCATTGATTTATGCATTTTATCGAGGAGTTTAACAAGTAAGGTGATTTGTCTGTGCACGAAGATCTTTGTGGGAGCGATCACTTCCCTCTTTTAATTTTTAAGGAGCGGCGTTTTAACTCTGATTTTATTCGTCCGGGCAACTGAATTGTGCGGAAAGCCGAAAGGCCTTGTTTTAAAAGAAATTTTAATTTTACGTGCGATAAAAATCGCGATAGCGCTATTAATGTAAAATTATTGACTAACAGCATCATCACCGCCGCCGACATGAGCGTACCGCGGTCTCGGCGCATCATGTCGAGAGCTGCTGTGCTTTGGTGGAATGATGAATGTGCCAAAGCCATTCGGAAACGCAAGAAGGCGTTGCAAATTTTTAACAAATATCCGACAGGAAACAATCTGTCCTCTTTTCGGCGTCTGAGAGCTAAAGCCCGTCAGGTCGTAAAGGAAGCAAAGAGGGCCTCTTGGATGAATTTTGTCTCTGGTGTCAATATCAGCACACCACTTGCACAGGTGTGGCGTAAGGTGAAGAGCATTTCTGGAAACAACCAGCAGCTAGGCGTCTCCTTAAAAGTCAGAGGAAATGTGGTTACTTCTCCAGCTGCCATTGGCGAGATAATCGGCCAGTCAATCGCCAAGGTGAGCAGCGATGAAAATCTGGATCCTGCCTTCCGAACGTTTAAGCAACGTCTCGAAAAAATTCCTATAAGCTTCAAGGACACGCGTACAATGGCAGATTACAACCTCCCCTTTTCCTTGTGGGAGCTGAAATCTGCCATCGATGACTCCCACGACACCTCTCCAGGACCAGACGGGGTCCGCAATGCTTTTCTCCGTAACCTTCCGGAGACAGCGTTGCAGGAAGTCTTGCAGACGTATAATCAGTTGTGGGCTGAAGGCATCTTTCCCTCGCCCTGGCGGGAGTCTGTCATTGTCCCCATTCCCAAACATGGGAAAGATAGAGCTGATCCGAATTCTTGCCGGCCAATATCCCTCACCAGTTGCCTGTGCAAGTTAATGGAGAGAATGGTGAACCGGCGGCTCGTTTGGTGGTTAGAGCGCCGAAACATTCTCTCCAACATCCAATGTGGATTTAAACGCGGTCGTTCCACCATGGACCATTTAGTGAGGATCGACAATTTCATCCAAGAAGGCTTTCTCCTCCGCCAACACGTGATCGGTGTCTTCTTCGATTTGGAGAAGGCTTACGACCGGGTCTGGCGGCGGAAGATTTTAAAGACTTTGCACGAGTGGGGTTTTAGAGGCAATCTGCCGAATTTTATTCAAAAATTTTAAACGCATCGAGTTTTTAAAATTAGAATAGGGCATTTTTATCTGATTTTTACCGTCTTGACAACGGAGTTCACCAGGGCTCCGTCTTGAGCGTGACGCTTTTCGCCATTGCGATAAATGACGTCGTGAATTGTATCATGGCTCCGGTGATAGGCACACTGTTCGTGGATGACCTGGCAATTTTCTGCAGATCATCCAAGGTGGCAACTGCATCCAGAATGGTTCAGATGACATTGAACAAATTGAACCAGTGGACCCAAAGGAACGGCTTTCGGTTCTCCCATGAGAAGACCAGATGTGTCCATTTCCACAGGAAAATAAGAATCCAAATGCAGCCCACATTACACCTTGGGGGAAGAAATCTCCCTTTTGTCCAGTCAGCCCGCTTTCTTGGTATGACACTCGACCACAGGCTCAATTGGCGAGAACATATCAATATTTTAAAGACAAAATGTATTAAATCTCTAATTATTCTGAAGTTTCTAAGCCACACAGCATGGGGAGCAGATCGCACAACTTTGCTTTTATTGTATCGCACACTGGTGCGCTCTAAATTAGACTACGGTTGTTTTATTTATGCGTCCGCCCGCGAGTCGTACCTACGAGCATTGCCCCCGTACACAACGCGGGGTTACGACTCTGTACAGGGGCATTTCGGACAAGCCCGGTCGTAAGCATCTATTCTGATGCAGGGGAGCCTCCTCTATGCCACCGGAGGAACGCGCTAATGTGCAATTATGTGTCCAAAGTTTTATCCATGACGGCACACCCTTGTTTTAACGTACTTTTTAAACCTCGTTTTTTAGAAATTTTTAACCGACGGACGAAGGCCACTAGGCCTGTTTGTGTACGTTTTAATGATTTCATTCGCGGGTGTGATTTCAGGGTACCTAAAGTGTACCCTGTCTCTTACCCATCACACCCTCCCTGGTTAACACCCACCCCCGTGGTTAAAGCGGTCTTGTGTGATCGACAAAAATCCTTCACCACTAGCTCGGAATACCAGCGTCAGTTTTTAATGTTTAAAGGGAATCACTCCGATTTCGTGCCAGTGTACACAGACGGATCTAAGTCAGAGTTGGCCTGTGCCTGCGCAGCGTTCTCGCCTAACCAAGGAGCAGTCAAAGCAAAATTAAATCCGATGTGTAGTGTATACACAGCGGAACTATTTGTCATTAAGATGGCACTTGAAAACCTATGGGACGAAGGTAACTCCTTCGTTATATGCACCGACTCCCTCAGCTCAATACAATCAATCTCCGGCTTTTCGCCCAAGCACCCGATCATTCAGGACATTCATTCTTCCCTACTGTCTCTCAGCAGAAAGGGAGTATGCGTTTGGTTCCTTTGGGTCCCGGGGCATGCGGGAATAGCCGGAAATGAAAAAGCGGACGCTTTGGCCAAAGAGGCTCTGAACGAGACCGAGACTAAGTCGACGCTGGTACCTCACGAGGACCTAAAATCTTCCCTGAAACAAATAATCCTAGGGCAGTGGAAGGAGTCTTGGCGTAATACACAGGATAATAAACTTCGTGACATCAAGCCGGTAACGTCAGTGTGGCCCTCCTCCGTCAGGAACAGCCGAAGAGAGGAAGTCGTCATCACACGTTTGAGGATAGGGCACTGCCCTCTAACTCACGCATTTCTCTTCACGGAAGAGAAAGTACGACCGCAGTGTGATAATTGCGACTGTCCTCTCAACATTCGGCACATCCTGACGGAGTGTGACAAATGCCGTGACGCGCGAAGGCGGCTCAATTTAGGGGGAGACCTAAAATCCGTCCTAGGAGACGACCCTAATGCTTTAAGCCGAGTCATTTTATTTCTGAAAGGGACAGGACTATTCCAAAAAATATAAGTTTTTATTTTTTATTTGTAATCACATTATTTTTTTTTACTAAATAAGTGACATGAGTGCAAGTGACTAATATTTAAGACTTTTACTGCGAAGACTGTGTAGTGGTGCAAAATGACCTAGCCGTCGACGCACCCTACCTCCTTAAACCTACTACTACTCATGTAAGCATGCTCAATATCAACTAAGGATCCAACATTAGGATGTCTATAAATAACGAATAAAAGAAGTTTTGAAAAATTAATGCCATATACTTCAAGGATCATGAACTCTGGTCGGGCTTCATAGGTCTCCGAAGAGGTGAACAGCACCGATGAACGAAGACGATGATGAATGTAGACGCCGACCCCACCTCCGCTTTTCCCGACCCGGTCGTGTCTGATGAAGCAGTAGTCGGTGAGCTCGACCATATTATCAGGAATGCTAGGCTTTAACCAGGTTTCGGTCAGACAGATTATATCGGCAGCGCTGGAGGAAAAATGAAACCGGAATTCATCGATGTGGCTTAGTAAGGATTGACAGTTAACTATAGGCATATGATAATTTCACTGTTTATGGATTTGACTGTCGGTGGTGAACGAGAACACTCGTCTTATTTATGGGGTCAAGATCGCTTTCACTGTGTATTGCGATGCGTTCACTGCCGTCACAGACACGAGCACACCCACGGCCATATCGAATGCATACTTGATTTTCCCTGCCTTTTTTAAGTCTCGAACGACCGCATAGAGTTTCCGGTTTAACCAAGTCAAGGATTCATTGATGTAAACAGTATGGTTAATTGGGCTGCTATCATTAAGGATATCATTGAGCTTCAGGTTTCTTTTTGATCGTCTAGCATTGACAAATTCCACTGCAGCACTAGATCGTAGGAAACGTACGATGATTGGGGAGTGTCTGGTTGTGCGTTGAGGGTTGGAGGAACGGTTGGGACCTCCACGATAGGCGTAATCAATTTCACTTGGATCAGTTTTGATTCCCAAGGCTACTCCCACTTTACATACCAAAGCCAACACAATCTCACCGTCGGAGTACGGAATCCCATGTATCTCTATGGCATTCCGCAGTTGTTCTTGCTCGACACGATTTAAGCGGGCTTCTGTTTCACTTTATTGTCTCTTAAGGATAATATTTTCACTCAAGAGATTGTTCAGGGAGTCGTTGATTTTTGTAAGAGAAGCGTTAATCGCCTCAAATGACTGCGCATATCCCTCAACCAATTTTTCCCATTGAGATATGGATTTACGGATTTCTTTTTGTTCGTTACGGATTTCACTCACACCCTTTGAAAGTTCAATTAGTATTTCACTTATCTTATCTGAAGCCGGCTAGGATCGGTGGATTCATGCTCAGGAACTTTACTTGGCTTGTCGCCGGCACCAGTACAGCTGCTTTTGGTACGACAAACATCACAGTACCATGATCTGCACTGCTCGCTGAGCACTTTGTAGTCGTCTTCGGATATAGAAAGACACACTGGATGGTAGAAGCCACCACACTCGCGGCAGGAAAGCGATTTTTGGTCGCGCTTGATAGGTTTGACGCAGGCACTGCAGTAGCAGGAGGTTCATTTAGTATATCAGCTAATTCTTTGATTAAATTAGCAGATTACCCATATATGTCAGCGCTGGAGGATTTTTTAAGACTACTTATAACCTTCTGAATATCTAGTGGAGAAACCCAGGTCCATTCGGAAGTGCGTGTAACTACAGAGACATTTTTAAGCAAGTCAGTGGCTGTTTTTGACGGGCAGTTAATATTGGCGATTATATCATTGATCGAGTCAATGAAGTACTTGTTTAGTCTGTCCGGATTGAAAGGGGGTTCTGAGGTTGTGAACACCCGACTTCCTGATTAATTTTTTTCCAAGCTGTCTTGAACTGGTTATTGGCATTTAGTATTAGGGAACCATTAGCCTTACCATTAGAGATATGGATTTTATTAATGTAATCCTTCTAAAGAGTGCGCCTTGCATTTTTATCTTCATAGCTGCCGGAATGATTGTATTTGGCGTGCAACAGTATTACTTCATTTTTAATAAAAAACTTAGTACTTTTCCACACTTTATTTTAAAAACTGCGACCGGTTTCACCATAATATTCTTCTGGCACATTTTGAAGCTTAGGTCATACAATATATACCCAGAGAAAGATAAAAATGGTGGGGGTTCGTTTGAAATGGGGGAGAGAGGAGCAGAGCGTTTGGGGCATGGCAAGGTGAGAAGGGGTAGTGGAAAAATCGAGAGGAAAGGAAGGAAAGTGAATCGGGGGAAGACAGTGGGAGGAGTAGAAGGTCACCAAGTTATACTGTTTTCTATTTAAAAAAAAGGAAGATTGGTTAAAGCCCCAGCCCAAACATCTGTGAGTGAAGGGCAAGGAAAATAGGCTAAGATCTGCTGAAACAATGATTCAAAAAAGGCCGTGAAGTGAGGAGCTGCAAAGAAAGGACCCCAGAGGAACCTCGGGTGGGTTTATGAATTTGCAACAGATGGAGGGTTGTGAGGGGAGGGGTTTGAAAGGGCTCCTAGCAACCATAAGTGGGGAGAGGGAGAAGGGGAGTGGAAGGGAGAAGGGGAGGAAATCTGGAACATACATCACATCAGGCAGTTCAATATCCCTAGACGACCCTAATGTTTTAAGCCGAGTCATTTTATTTCTGAAAGAGACAGTACTATTAAAAAACATAAGTTTTTATTTTTTTAAGATCACATTATGTATTTTTTAAATAAGTGACATAAGTGCAAGAACTAATATTTATTTCTTTTACTACGAAGTTTGTGTAGTGGTGCAAAATGACCTAGCCGTCGACGCACCCTACAACCTTAAACCGACCTACCTACGAATGGTAAACTTTCGTCTCGTTTGGTGGTTAGAGTGACGGAACCTTCTTTCAAATATTCAATGTGGTTTCCGGCGCAGTAGATCAACCATCGATCACCTCGTCAGGAGTGATAATTTTATTCAGGAGGTTTTTTTCTGCGTCAGCATGATATTGCGGTCTTCTTCGACCTGGAGAAGGCGTACGACAGGGTCTGGCGTCAGAAGATCTTAATCAAGTTACATCGATGGGGTGTAGGGGAAATATTCCCATTTTTATTAAAAAAAATAACGGAACGAGTTTTAAAAGAAAGGATAGGTAAACACGTATCATAACATTACTCGCAGGAAAATGGAGTGCCTCAGGGTTCAGTCCTTAGTATGACGTTATTCGCTATTGCGCTAAACGATGTTAATGAATGCATCATTTCACCTTTTTTTGGGATCGTTGTTCGTCGACGACCTTAAGATTTTCTGCCTGTCGTCCAAACCAGTGACTGCTGCTAGGCAAATACAGTTATGCTTAAAACAATTTAATGCTAGGTCCCAGAGTAACAGATTTCGCTTTCAACGGATAAATGTATGCATGGGGCGGGTATCGCACCTCCATGCTCTTATTTTCTAGAGAAATTGTGCGTTCCAAGTTGGACTATGGATGTATCGTCTACTCCTCGGGCCGCAAAAGCTTTTTGAAACCGTTGGCCACGGTTCAAAATGCGGGGCTACGTGTGGCGACAAGAACGTTCAAGAATTCTCTGATCTTGAGATTCGGATTCCGGGAAGCCTCCATTGACAACGCGGAGGAACAGCTTGTTGTGTAATTAAGCTATAAAAATTTTATCTGTGAGGACGCATCCTTGTTTCAATATAATTTTTAATTCCCGATTTTTAAACGTTTTTAACAGGCGGACAAGGGCCACCAAACCCTTGAATATCCGTTTTAATGATTTTATGAAGGGAACGGACGCGACACTTCCAGAAGTGTATGGCTGTGGGTTATCAGACCACCCACCGTGGAGAGAACCATTTCCCAAGTATAGTTTCGATCTACAGAGAGGCCAGAAATCTTTCACCATATCCGTGGAATACCAGCAGCTGTTTCGGGAAGTTCTACACCTCAACTCCGGCTTCATTCCCGTATTTATTGATGAATCTAAGACCGAGTCAGTATGCGCGTGCGAAGTGTTCTCGTCCCACCACCGAGTCATCAAGGCGAATCCGACTTGTGGCATCTACACAGCGGAGCTCTTCGCCATAAAAATGGCCCTTGGTGGGATCCGTTGTGCTACATGGTCTGAAGCTACTCTATAAGTGCGCTGCAGGCTATATTCGGCTATTCCCCTATGCATCCCCTTGTCCATAAGATTCAATCCGCCCTCTTATCTATTTCTAAAAAGGGAGTAGAAATTCGTTTCTTGTGGGTCCCTGGACGCGTGGGAATAACAGGAAATGAATAAGCCGACCTTGCTGCGAAAGACACCCTTAACGAGGACCACACAACATCTTCGCTGGTTACCACGGACGATTTGAAGACTACATTGAGAAACGTGGCCATAAATAAGTGGTCAGAATTATGATTCTCGCAAACTGGGAACAAGGTGCACAGCATCAAGCCGGACATATCAGCGTGGCCCACTTCAGTTGGGAGGAGTCGCAGGGAAGAAGTGGTGATCACACGTCTGAGGATAGGGCACTGTGCCCTTACGCACTCCTGCCTCTTTACGGAGAAGAAACCACCTCGATGTGACCACTGCGACTCTTCCACGTCTGTGAGACACCTCCTGACTGAGTATGATATGTACCGTGTAGCACGTGACAGGGTGGGCATCAGGGGAGACCTAAGAGAGCATTCACACCGAGGTAGCAATGGCAAGTGGCCTGGCACGCTGCGTGGCATACTGCTTCCACTTACTTTGTAACCAATGTAATCAAATGAGTTCGTTCGCAAAGGAGTGGCGCGACAAAGCCGCGCGACGATGCATGCAGCGTGCCTCGCGAAGTGATAGAACCCAACCTATGTTTGCCACGCAGCGTCAGTCTGCATTTCCGCCTACCCTGGAGTTTCTGTGGGTTAAATCTTTGTTCTGTGCTTCAGAAATGATGGACGACAATGATTTCAACTTATTGTTTGTCCATTCAGTAGAGAAATATACTTGCCTGTACGATTTTAGATTAGATTGTTGTTGGGGGGGCCTCCGTCAGGAGCCCGGGCACTAAGACCTCTCTTGGTCCATTGTGCCAACCCCATGCCTGTCTGCCATTTGCAGACAGGGGACAAGAACACCTCGGTAGAGGTATGGAGGTTGGCCTCCCCCTGCCTCACCCCAGTACCAGGTATAGAGGATGTCCTCCTTCCAACCGGTCCGGTCTGGGTCTCCCTCCGGCCTCCAGGTATAGGTCTGGAGGGAGTATCATCTCTCCATCCATGCCTGGTCGTGGTATGGAGGAGGGTCACCCATCCAACCACCGTCCGGGCTCAACTTTGCTTAACTTCAGTGTTCTGACGGGAACCGGTGTTTCAACGTGGCTAGGCCCTTGCCCATGATTTTAGATCTACACAATACCGCGATCGTGATGTGCAAGACCGAGCTTGGCATTCTGTATCCGAGGAAATGGACGGAACTGGTGAGTCAATTATTGCTTCAATGTATATTTTTATACAGTTAAAGTTTTGATCAAGGAACATATTTATAGGACATGACTCTCTCCTGATATTTATTTCGTATCAAAAGTCTAATATACCCCTTTTACGTATAAATTGTATTAAAATTTTAAAATTAAAATTTGGAATAAAATAGTTAATTAGGGATCAATTATAAGCGTCCGATGCTGAGATATTTTTATGATGCCGAATTTTCCTGAAAATATGCTGAAGGTTTTTTTTCTTATGCAATGAAGTTTCATAAACACTCTTGTTCATGGAGTAAGACATATTTTAATCACAACACCATTTGTAAATACAAAACAGAACATGAATGATTTAATCTGCGGTTACTGAAAGTAGAAAGCATTTACCTCCTGTTCAGATAATATATCAAATAACAAGCACTTACAAGCAGTATTTATTTTGCCCAGGAAGAGAGTTTTCTGGAAGACTAAAGTAAGAGCACAGTCTTTCTCTTAATTGTACAGCCTCCACGCTAGGGCGTCCATGACAAATTGGTTCAATATTTTCACCAACATAAAATCTTTCATCAATACTTGATGGTTTAGAATACACTCCATCATGGATCCTAATGCAATTATGCAACGCGCAGGCTGCTTTTACTATATTTTCAACCTTATCTGGATTACTGGAAATGGGCGTCTCAAAAATTCTAAATTTCGAGACAAGAATCCCAAAAGCACATTAAACACTTTCTGGCCCTTGAAATTCTGTAATTATAGATCCTTCGTTCATTTGTAAAAATCCTTCGCGGAAACGGGCGCATGATATGCCTAGATAAAGGGAAGGCCTTATCTCCAATGAAAAACGTGGGGAAAGCTGGTTGATTTTCTTGCTGAGGAAGGCAATGTGAAGGTGGAATATTTAAACTTCCTGAATGAAGCGCTTCGAAGAATCTAGAGTTTTTTAACACACCGCTATCACTATTCCTCCCCACGTTTCCCACGCTTACAATTGCAAATAAACAGTCGGCATCAGCACATGCCATAAGAACCATTGAGAAATATGATTTGTAATTAAAATATTCTGATCCCAATTTTTGAGGACATTTGATCCTAATATGCTTTCCGTCCAACGCTCCCAGGCAATTGGGTACATTCCACAGATCTAGGTATCTCTCATAAATTTTATTCCATTTTTCTTTTGTTGGTAATGGCACAAAATCTGGTTGAAGAACGTCCCATAGATGTTTTGTGGTGTGTTGTATTATTTCGCTTATGGTTGACACACCTCGGTAAAAGCTTAGGAGAGAGAATGGAATGATTGTTCCGTTGCCAGGTATCTGGAAGAAGAAAATGTTTTCTTATTTCTATGACAATATATCTTTTCACAGTGCATGAACGCAAAATGAAGTGGAAGAGTCTCAGAGGGGGGTTTACCCGCTATCTCAAGCAATCAATACCGAGTGGTTCAGCTGCAAGTATGGTAAAGAGATACTATTTGCATGATTCTATGAAGTTTCTAATTCCTTATATGAAAGGCAAAAAGCAATCAGGAAACTTGACTCGAACTTCACCTGAATTGAATCCATACTAAGTTATACCTAGCTAAAAAACTAACTATGTAAAATATACTAATGCCTAAGTTAACCCTTACTAATATTTATGCAACAAAAGATAGAAAAAAACTAATTTAAGGTGACAAGATACGGTAACTCAAAAAATATAACCACTAAAATACTACTTAACGAGAGCAATTAATTACAAAGACGCGGGTATAAACTACAAAGAAAATAAAGTTAATACCCCTAACTTATTCCTAACTTGAACTATTGACAAAATATGAAAAGCTAACCTACGAAAAATTTATGAGAAAATTGAAATTACTAATTGGAGAAACTACTGCAACAATGTGAGCACAAGTTAAAAAATAGGAAAAACTACTGCGAAAAATATGAAGCGTTTTCCTAAAATGAATAAATTTAAAACAACAAACACAACTCTATACTATTCAAGAACTAATGCTATCCTAATCATAAAAATATAAAACTAAAACGAAAAATTGAAATGGCTAAGAAGAAGGAAACGGCAGAAGCAGTTAGGTTGGCAGCGAACGCAAGCGACCTGAATGGTGTCCCGAGGGCGAATGGTCACTTTCTCCCAAAACCCCCAGCGAGCGCCGTTCACGAAAATAGACTCGTCCAGGTCAAAAAAGGGTTTCTGCGCACGGGCCACGAGCTTTCAAACGAGCGTATGACACGGCTCACGAAACTAGTTTTACTGTTTTTTAGGTGATGCATTCGAAAGAAGAATATTTCTTTTAGCAATTACGTCAAATGAAATGTATGTTGAATTGTTTGGATGTGCATTACTAGAAGAAAACGGTGCCAAAAAAGAAGGAACGCATGGTATTTAGCTATGCAAAACCAATACATTGCAAAGGAAAACTATCGGCAATAAACTTAAGCCATCACCAGCATTTTCAGGAGCGTAATCCTCACGCTTGGTGACGATCTACTTTAAAGTTTTGCTGTATGGATGAAAAAAAAAAAAGAAAATGTGCGATATTTTTTACAAGTTTACTGAATTTTTTAACAACAAACAGTATATAATATATGCATTTACAAATATTTTGAAAAATTGAAAATTTTTGCACTAATATTTATGAAAAATTAGAAAACAAGGCTCAAGGCAAAGACCAGGCTCCCCTTCACAATCGACACAATGATACTGTAAATCTTTCCTCTGTCCTGTATTAGAGCAATGGCGACACATTTTGCTTTTAGCTCTTTTGCCTTTGTCAGTTTCTGGATTATACAGGTATATCCTGCTAGGTAAAAGAATTTTAACAATGCTTGATTGTGATGGAGTTTTTGGCTGTGGAGCTTCACATTTATATATAAGTTGTCGTATCACGGCCTCTCGGAATTTCTCCAGAGATGTTGCATTACCACTATATTTTTTTTGCAGCAAAAATGAGTTGTTTAACATTATATGAATAATACTTAATCCCAATCGAATATACCACCGCAAAGTTTACTTGTCAAAATTGTAGTAAGAGATCAGTTGATAGGCCTTATCTACTCCCCCCATATTTGTATTATATTGGGCCACCACACAAGGTTTTCTTGATTCCTTCCCCCTCCTATTCGCCACAGAAATAATGTCGCCATTAAACTCCGTGGAAATGGTGAGGACAACCCTCCTATCTTTCCATTTGGTTACACAAAGCCCTTCATCCGTGAACTCGGAATAAACTTCCCCTTTCTTTAATTTCTTATGTATTACATTTGCAGGATTTCCTTTCCGTGAAGGTCGAAGGGTCCCCGAAGTAAACACATTATTTTTCAATAGATCGCTAGACAAGGCCACGCTATTATAATAGCTGTCCATATAAACAGCATGTCCAACATTTATATAGCTTTGAGACAACTTTTTTACAACTTGTCGTGTGATTGACCCCTCCAACCTCTGGATCTCCGGAACCTGTGTATACATAATGATTTTAGAACCAATCCGTTCGGCTCACACAACATATACAGTTTAATACCGTATTTATGCCTTTTATTCAGTATAAATTGTCGAAAAGAGAGCCTCCCGCGCCACATTACTAATGATTCATCTAAAGATAAATTTTTGAATGGGTAATAAACTTTGTCAACATTTATTTCAAATAAGTCTAGTAAGGGCCTGATTTTGTACGAAGGGTCCGTTGGCTTGGGCTCACCCTCATGGCCATTTCGTCCAAAGTGGATCGACCTTAAAATTTGCAGAAATATATCCTCGACATTACTTTTTGGAAATGCGGCTGGTCATACATGTCATCCTTCCGCCAATAATCTTAGATTTTATTTAGTCTTATGCTCCCCATATGGTACAACAATCCTAAAAATCTTTCAATCTCATCCCGAGAAATGTCTTGCTACTTTTTGGCTCGTGATTTAATATTTGATTTTTGAAAGAGGGTTTTTCCATTTATATTACTTTCAGTCAGTATTAAATTTAAAAACTCCTCATCGGCCAAAAGTTTTAAGTAGTCAAAAGGTTTACTACCAGGATTACCTGCCTTTAGTCCGGGTTCCCCACTAAAGGCAATATCCTTGGCTGAAATTTTATTACAGTACCAAACAATAGTGTTCGCAATAGTAGGTACAGGCTCTACTTCAAGGGCTGAATGATCTTTGTCATCCTCTGTGCTCGACTCTGCATCATCAGGTACCTCAAATTCTGATCCACTGTCACTAGACATGTCCTCTGCTTCCTCTTCTTCCATTAGCAGACGAATGATTTCGTCATCATGAGTTTCTATCCCATCTCCCTCATATGAGCTCCTTCGTTTTCCACAAATACCAGAGGTTGAGGGGATGTATTCATTTTCTGGAAAGTTGTATTTTAAAGATAATAAATAAGTAAATTTAAAAATAGGTAATGGAATACAAGCCAAAAACTTATTCATGAAAATTTTAAATATATGATAGATAATAATTAATTTCATCAGACATGAGAAAAATTTCCCTTAATTTCATTTTGACAGGGTATAGAAAACAATACAGTCAAGATTAATTTCATAATTACCTCTCTCCTTCGAGTAAAAATATCGAAAGCGTTCATATTCAAGAGCAGGAATATCAGAACAGATCCTGAAAAAATAGATTTTAATGATATTTTGCGTATCCTGCAAGGGATCATAGCAAAATAAACTGATATTTTAAGATGTAATGCTTACCTTTCGCAGGAGTACAGTTTTCATCACGACTACATGATATAATGAAGAAGAATAAACTTGCTCCAACAACTGAAAGGTACAATCTCACATAATATAGATATTGAGCGGGTTTTATGTTGAAGAAACGAAGACGAACCTCACCGCTCGGCAGGTGTCACCTTACTGAATCACGGCAGCAAAAATATGTTACATCGAATGGGAAACGGCTAATAAATATATACAATGCACGGTAACAGATAATACTTGAAGAGCAAATTTTCAAAACCCTAAGTCGTTACATTGTCTGGACATTTCGCGAGGTTTCAATGAAAAAAAATAAAAAAGGCTCACCACTAGACAATTGTAGGAGTAGTGAAACACGATAGCAAAAATATACTAAATTGAAAGGAAAACGGCTAAGCAGTATATACAATGTACGAAAAAGATAATACCTGAGGACAGTGAAATTTAACAATTTGAGGTCGTTACATTGTCTGCAAATTTCGAATGGTCCCAAGTAAAAAATAAAAAACGAAGCTCACCACTAGAAAACTGTAGCAGTAATTAAACACGACAGAGGAAATGAGTTACATTGTGTAGCAGCAGCAGCAATGTCAATGACAGGGCCCACGGCCGAAAGAATAGAGCGCTAAAACGGTGCAACTTGAGTGCACCTCTTCAGCGATGTTGGCTGTGCAATTACACATAAGGGGAAAATGACGATTCAGAGTGAAGGGACCAGTGTTACCTTTACAGTGTTAGTGAAGGAGAAGAGGATGAAAGGCTACTAGTGAGTGGGTGCTATATGGTGCACACTAAATTTAAAAGAACTAAACCTAAGGCAAGACGGTCGCCTGAACAAGACAGAATGGAAAACAATAAACATATTTTGACTTTTTCAACTGATTTTATACTTTTTTTTTTATTTTAAAATATTTATTTTTATTTTTTTGGGGGGTCTCTGGTGCCAACGGGCACCAGGACAACAAGTTTTCACACCCTACGATTTTAATGTATTTTTTGCTGATTTTAAACGTTTTATTTCACTTTTTATTTTTTCCAGGATTTTTAGGGTCAAGTATATATACTAATGGCTGGAGTATATATGGTGGCCCTTATTTTTTTAAGGCTATTTTCAAAAAAACATTTTAACATTAAAACACAAATAAATTTAAAGGCATAGAAAGAAGTCGGATTGTTTACCGAAATAAAATTTCTTGTGGGAGTCTGTAACTCTTGAAGCGTTTCTTATGAAGGGGATAATCCCAGAGAGAAGCTGTAAGCGAGTTTTGTTGAAGGGACTTTTTCAAGCGTAAGGCTTGTGCCTTAATGAAGTCGTGTATTTTTGGTACTCTGTGTGCGTTTCTGATATCAGTCAGTGGTACAAGTTGGCAAGTTTGTTAGGTAGCGCAACGTTTTATTTTGGAATGTCTCTAATTGTTGTCTATGAAATTTGGAGGCATTACCGAACAGTTCGCAGCCGTACAGCAGCCTCGGGCGGATAAATGACTTATACAGGGTGGGGCAGAATGGACTACCTACCCAGACAGCACAGATCGTCGAAAAATGGTGTGAAATTAGAGTTATATTCGTGAATCACACGTGCCAAACCCGTCGATAAACCAGACCGACACGTATGGAACTTGTGTATTTTCGGTCCCATGTCCGCCCAAAATCGTGTAATACACGTGCCTCGCCCGGCAACTGGGTGTAGCTTCCACAATTAGCCGTCATTAGGCGCTACCGTCGATCGCACCCCAAGCGGCGGGGAATTTGAATTTCTCCTATGCAGTTAGTTAATACCTAATACCCATTACCATGAACTATGTATTTACCAAATTTTGTCACCATTCTTGAACTTGCAGTGTCCGAGGGCGAACAGCAGCCAATGCCACAATACTTACACAGCCTGGCAGCCTTTCAGGAACTATAGTACCTCCCAGAAGGCTCAACACCACATTTGTTAACCTACCTCAGAGCCACACCAAGTCCCATTTATGTCTTGTTGACGTTTGATGTATCTTACAATGTAACGGTACAGTCTTATCAGTAAAAGGATAGCCAAGATTATATAATACAGACAATGCCAGTTGATTGAGCGTTACCAGTGGCAGAACATATTGACTTTAAGGAAAATATTTAACCTAAGCTAACAGCAATTCTAACGTTTAGTTCGAAACTGAAACACTTCCTACCCTTTGGAATACTTCATATGACAAGATAACATATACCCCACTTCAGCAGACCAATATTTGTCCACTGAGAAAATGATAAACTGCTAATAAAGGGAAATAAAGTGCAGCGGACAAACAAAATGAAACATAACATATCCTAACAAAAATTGACAATGACAAAGGTGAGGCGCAGTGCATGCCAATTACAATACCAAATTCTCGAAGATAAGAACAGCTACAATTCAGATTTCAGAGAGAAGGCGCTATGAAAATAACTCCAAATACTAAACTTAGAGCAAGTGCTTGCCTGTACTAAGGAATGACTCAAAATCAACTTAAGTCTATCACATCCATTTATTCGATATACATAACATTGTTTTCATATACCTCACTACATGTTACGCCTCTAGCAACCTGTCGACAAGCCTGTTTCAACCAATTCTGAATTTTTTCTTACACCTTATCCTCGGGGACAGAGTCCATTCAAAGGTGGCAGACAACTGCACCAAATGCACCTTTAAATGAATTAGAAACGAATGAACATGGGAATACATTCTGGTAATAAAACAACAAAAAAAAACGATGCAATGACCTAACTGACGAACATGTGATAAAAACAACAAAGGAATTTTTAAAAACCTACTTACCCATATGACTATGCCCAAAAGGGGAATTTCTTCCGTGGAGTACAGTTATTTCTTTTCTATCACTTCCAAGAGTACAACTTTTGCCGACACTTCCTTAGAAAAGACACCACAACTTAGAAAAATCCATTTCATGATTTGAGTCACATTGACGATAAATGATTTAAGCTATCGTAGAATCTTCGACTACAATTGTAACACCGTCCGTAAGTCATTTCATACACCAAAATAGGGTAAAGGTGAGCTTTCGTCTCGCACTTGTTTTCGCGATTTTCACCCACTTTAAACAGAGATATCAGAACCAATTTCACCTCACTTATTATGCAAGCTTTGCAAATTTGTTTAACACTTTCAACACAACAATGCATCAACTACTTTAGAAATGAGAAACTTTCAAACCTGAGAAGTGCGTTTTTTCCTCTCCGCCATATTGTGAAAAAATGCCGTTTCCTCTTTTCCACTGTACGTAGCGCAGCGATCGAGCAGTTGGTTTTCTAGCATATACACACCTTTTCTACACAGTTTCTTCCCTCCTTCCAATCAAACTCGTCCCGCAACAGCCATTTACTACAATGCAATTCCATTCATTCCACCGCAGTAAACATTGCACATTTCACTTCAAATGAAGGATTTACACTTCCTTTTCACTCACATTCATTCCACTGTACTAATAACATTTCACGTATCACTTTAAATGGAGGATTTACACTTCCTAATTGAGCGTACACGATTGGCAAATCATGGCGACCATACACCACACACGCAAGTCAGAAAATGATTAATGCCAACTACTCTCAACAATTAACTTCCAACTGTTGACAGTTAATTTCCCCCTTCCACACTACCCGAGAGAACTCCGTCAACAATACTCTTTCATTAGCCTCTAACTAAAGCCCACTTATATTAACGTTGTGACCTGAGGGATTCTATTCTTAAAATAATACGCGAAATAACATTTTAGCCTTCTAACAATGCTCACCAATAATCACCAATAAGCGTGAGGGATTCTATTCTTAAAATAATACGCGAAATATCATTTTAGCCTTCTACCAATTCCCACCAATTATCACCAACGAGCGTGAGGGATTCTATTCTTAAAATAATACGCGAAATAACATTTTAGCCTTCTACCAATTCCCACCTACAATTACTAATGAGCGTGAGGGATTCTATTCTTAAAATAATACGCAGAATAACATTTTAGCCTTCAACCAATGCCCACCAATAAGCGTGAGGGATTCTATTCTTAAAATAATACGCAGAATAACATTTTAGCCTTCAACCAATAATCACCAATGAGCGTGAGGGATTCTATTCTTAAAATAATACGCGAAATAACATTTTAGCCTTCCACCAATTCCCACCAATAATCACTAATGAGCGTGAGGGATTCTATTCTTAAAATAATACACAGAATAACATTTTGAAACTTCAACCATTCCCAGAAATGCCCATTTCCTCGTTATCGATCGCGCTAAAAATGCGTTTTCCGCTATTCAAACTCACGAAAATGAGTTTTTCACTTTTGATTATAACCAATTCGTGTTTAACTCCATTGGCCCGAAAACCTCTTTGTGGGGTTGGTTCAGGGCAAGTTACAGAAGGGGAAATCGTTTTCCGCTTTTCCAAATACGGAAACGCAGTGAAAATCATCATTTTGAAACGTCCTCGACTCCCAGATATGCAAATTCCCAAATTACGAAAATGCCTTGAAAATCATCATTTTGAAACGTCCTCGACTCCCAGAAATGCCCATTTCCACTTTACCATTTCCACAAGAAATGCGTTTTTCACTTTTGAAAATGGCCAAATCGGGCCCGCGTACCGTCCCACCCTAGCACCCCTGTTTCACTCCATAATCCCGTAAGCTTGTTGGGGGGGTGGGGTAAAGGCATATTGTAGAGGTGAAATTAGTGTTATCCCTCTAACGGTTGTTCGTGAAAACCTCCAAATATGACGTCGAAAACGGACGAAAAAATCGAAAAATTGGTCATTTTCAAACGTCTATATCTCAAAAACTACTAGTCACACCGGTATGATTATTACATTTTTACAAATCCGCATTTTTCCTCTACTCCCAGGTATCACATTCAATTTCGTCAGTTTCCTTCGTTTTTCAAAAAAAAAAATTTGTAAGTGCGAGACGAAAGCTCACCTTTACCCAAAATAGTCTAGGACAGGGGTCGGCAACCTTTTGAGACGGAAGAGCCAAAAGTTACAATTTACAAAATTTCCCAGTTATTAAAGAGCCACTAACATTTTTATTTCAATATTATGGTATTTGATTAGGATTAGGTATATAAATTTGATTTTTGATTTAAAATAATAGCTTTAAATATGAAATAATATTTATTCATATAAAAACATACAAATGTTTCGCACAAAACATATTAAAGTATTTTAGCTAGCTCTGAAAGAAAAAAAAATTAGTAATCAAATAATATAACTATAGTTATTGAATAATATTTACAATAGTTACATCAATGGGAGCATTGGCCTTGCATGCCTTTTGAAAGTTTGGTTAAATCTGGCTCATAACTTGTTGTTTTCAGTTTCAAGCACGCGTCTAGATTTTTATTTGTTAGTTGGCTTCTTACTTTACTTTTTATTATATTCATGCAAGAGAACGCTTGCTCGCACGAATATGTTGACCCGGAGATCGTCAGCACTCCAAATTCCAACTTCTTCATCTCACTGTAGCATTCTGGAAGACTATTCCATGCGTCAAATATGAGTGCCTCAACTCGTGGCATTTTTTTTAGAGCTGTCCACTTGTGCAGCATAACGTGCATGCTTTTATGGACCTCCATCTCTTCTAACTTGCTCTTGAGTTCTGTGAACTTACCACTCCACAAATGTTTGGTTTTCAAATCCAGCAATTGCATATGAAGCGAAGCAGCATCAATTCCAAATGGCTAAATGTTGACCTCGTTTGTATTTGTGTTGAGAGGATTTATTATGAACGCCAGAGTACTTGCGTTTGTTTTGGATGGCTAAAATCTCTCAGTGAATCCAACCTTCATTTTATTTATAGAAATGCTGAAGTAATTCAAGTCAATAGTTGCATTGGTTTCATAGCAATATTGCTTCAGATTTTCGAAATGAAGTAATTTACCGCTCTCCATGTCTTAGACAAAAAGAAGTTATTTATTTTAGAAAAGGCTAGGCTGGGTTTTTCTTTCCTTGCATTTAGATCATTTAGTTTCTTTGTGATATCCACCATGATGTTGAATTTTTGCAGCCATTTGTCTTCTTTCAATTCGGGATGGAAAATGCCTTTTTCAATGAAAAATGTTGTTATTTCACTCAAGTAAGAAGCAAAACGTTTCAATACGTTACCCCTGGAAAGCCATCGCACTTTATTATGCAGAAGTAGGTCAGAATACTGGCTTTCTATTCCTTCAAGAAATTCCTTAAACTGGCGATGGTAGAGTGCTTTTGCCAAAATGCTGTTAATGATATTAATAACCAAGTTTATGACCTCAACCATTTCGGTCGGAAATGTTTGGGCACAAAGCACTTCTTGATAAATTATGCAGTGAAACGTTAAAATTTCGTTTTTTTTGCCGAAGAATTGTTTTGACCCCTTTATGTATTCCTGTCATACTTCTGGCTCCATCAGTTGCTATGGAAAATATTTTTTTATATCGATTTCATAGTCTTCCAGGCATTTTTGCACAGCATTTGCTATATCTGTTCCACGATTTGTCCTGAGAGCGGCAGCAATCCTAGCAGTTCTTCTTTTGGACCTTGGGACGACATATACCTGACAAAAAGGGTAACTTGTGCCGTGTCTTTTATGTCGCAAGACTCATCCATAGCAAGTGATAAAGCAGAAGCCAGTTGAATGTCTTCCACTTGCATGAGTGTTACATTTGAAGATATTTTAGAAGTTCCATCTTGTACTGTTTTAGCTGATAATGGCAAATCTTTGATTTACTTCATGATTTCGGTTTTGTTTATGAAATCACGAAACAGTTCTTCAGCTCTACGTATGAAACAATCTTGGACGTACTCACAATCTATGAATGGTTTCCCTCTTTTTGCAATTTGTAGTGATATTGCGAAGCTTGCCAGATAAACATTATTTGAAGATTGCGACCAGTTACCTAGCATAGAACTCGACTGATAGTTTTGTTTTTGAAGCTCTTTAGCAGCTTTTTTCCGTGCGTCACCGGTTGGATATTTAGCAGCGAATCGGGTATGCTTTGTAGTGAAGTGTCTCTCCAAATTTGACTTCTTATTGTGTGAAAGTTTTTCTTGGAAAATGAGACAAGTCGGAAGGTCATCTGTGATACATATGAACGCAAACGACTCCGTCCAATCCTGATTAAATTCTCGATTTTCTTCTTCAGTTCGTCTCTTCTTTTTATCAGATGCAATTCTGGGGGCGGAGCTGAAATAAAGATTTTTAAAATTTTATTTAGCTATCTAAAACGGCGTTAAGAAACCGTTAATTAAATAGTTAATTTCGTTAATTGCTAATCTGTAAAAAAGTCAACTTCGTTAAACGTTAAAGCGTATGGACAAGTAGTGTACCTCCGGCAAAATCATTTTTTTAATTAACCATAGAAGTATTTTTTTCTTTTTATACCATGTTTACTTCGCGTCATTGTAAAAAAATAAATAGATATACGAAATTAATAAAATGTTTTGTCCCTTGGACGTTCGAAGATACAGCAACATGAATTTCCGGAAGTACAACAGAGGGTATTTTCAAAAACTTTCACATGTAAAATAATTTGAGGTTATGAATATTCAAAAGAGATTTAGAAAGCTCAACCCATATAGTTCATATTCATATTTAATACGTATCATACCAACATGAAACAAACAGAATATACAGTACAGTATAACTATGAAAATATTTAGTTTTTGATCGAAAAAAGTTCTGACTGCGACCGTTGACGACACAGTGCACCAATAACTAAACAAACAGAACAGTGTTGCCCCATTTAAAAAATGTCAGCTGTCCGTATACTCTACTCCACCTATTCTTACTGTTCTCTGTTGAGTGTTTTTATCCTGTTTAAAGTTTTTTTTTGCAGTATAATATTTTAATGAGTTTTGAAAATAAAATATTATAATTGTCAATATTTGCGCATGGAACTGGAGAGCCGCATCTTGACATCAAAAGAGCCGCATGTGGCTCGCGAGCCGCAGGTTGCCGACCCCTGGTCTAGGAAAATAACTTATTACCATGAACTTGGCGAATTAACCACTTCGCATTAAAACACTGAAATAAACAAGTCACCATTTTGAAAAACAATTGAGCATCAAATTTCGTACGCTGCTAGCCCCACTAGCGCCAACATTTTAATTCAAACGTGATAAATGGATTATCTATGGATATAAATAAAAAAATATTCCATACTGATTCCATTCTTTAATTTTACTGTGGATTTATCCATAAATTTTCAATTGTGGATTCCATTAACGTGTGCTGTCTGGATATAAAAACATACCTAGCCGAAGGCAGGGAAGTGCGTACTTCAATTTGAGCAGAAGGAACGGCTTCTAAACTCATGTAAACCTTACCTAAATTATTGGAACACAAATAATAATAATCTGCGAACATACTAATATAATCCATAAACGTATACGAGAAAAGCTTGCATATGCTAGCTTTCAACACTAAAATAAGCTCACTCGTATGGTCCGTAAACTCAAGTTGGGCAAAATGTAAGGATTCTAAATCCATTTTAACCTGATCTTCATTGGTAGAATACATATAATAATTATGCTATTAAAATCTATTTTCGAACTTGACAATTATACGCCTAAGCTAGCTTTCAACGCTCAAATATGCGAACCCGTGTTCTACTCGTGCCAGAGACGGGTTATACTCCTGGCGCACGAGTAACGGGAAAGCTACCATAAATTCACGAGTAGAACTCGAACGGTGCTGTCTGGGTAGTTTCAGACAATCACTGTAGAGCGCGCAGGTGGGTTAGCGGGGTGGCAGTCATGAACCTTACAATGAGGACGGAAATCTTGGTGCGCTTCCGATCGTCATTTGCTCAAATTACGGGTCGCCAGTTAATGCGCTGGTGTTGCGAGGTAGGCCTCGGTAAATATGAGCTTTCGTCCCGCCAGCGTTTTCGTAATTTCACCCACTTTTAACAGAGATATCGGAACCAAATTCACCTCACTTATTATGCAAACCTTGCGCATTTGTAAAATACTTTCAACACAACAATGCATCATTTACTCTAGGAATGGGAAACTTTTAAACCTGAGAACTGCGATTTTTCCTCTCCGCCATCTTGTGAAAAAATGCCGTTTCCTCTTTTCCACTGTACGTGGCGCAGCGATCGAGCAGTTGCTTCTCTAGCATATACACACTTCTCCGACACAGTTTCTTCCCTCCTTCCCATGAACCTTACAATGAGGACGGAAATCTTGGTGCGCTTCCGATCGTCATTTGCTCAAATTACGGGTCGCCAGTTAATGCGCTGGTGTTGCGAGGTAGGCCTCGGTAAATGTGAGCTTTCGTCCCGCCAGCGTTTTCGTAATTTCACCCACTTTTAACAGAGATATCGGAACCAAATTCATCTCACTTATTATGCAAACCTTGCGCATTTGTAAAGTACTTTCAACACAACAATGTATCATTTACTCTAGGAATGGGAAACTTTCAAACCTGAGAAGTGCGATTTTTCCTCTCCGCCATCTTGTGAAAAAAATGCCGTTTCCTCTTATCCACTGTACGTGGCGCAGCGATCGAGCAGTTGCTTCTCTAGCATATACAGACCTCTCCTACACAGTTTCTTCCCTCCTTCCACTCAAACTCACCCCGCAACAGCCATTTAACACAATCATTTTAAGACTAGAAATTCTTAGCCTACCACGCGGTTGCAGCCCCTCTAGTTGGAACTTGATTTCTTTCGCGGCCGTTGATAACACGATCGAAGTATAAGATAAACGTCCTCTTATAAGGTTCTTGCTCCTTCCACTCAAACTCGCCCCGCAACAGCCATTTAACACAATCATTTTAAGACTAGAAATTCTTGGCCTACCACGCGATTGCAGCCCCTCTAGTTGGAACTTGATTTCTTTCGCGGCCGTTGATAACACGATCGAAGTAGGAGATAAACGTAGGAGAGATAAAGGAGTAATAAGGTTCTTGGTGGCAGTAGTGGCGTTAGGTGGGGGAAGCGACGCCATTTTCAGTAGTCGCCATGAAGTGGTCTGGTGAGCATCGAGGCTTTGTGATAGAAACGTTCTTTAAAAACAATGATAGTGTGGTGGCGACGCAGAGGGCTTTTCGTTGGCAGTTTGGTTTGGCTCGTCATGACAAGGTTCCTGATGCTAAAACCATTAGGAAATGGATTACTAGGGTACGGGCGACAGGATCTGCACTTCCTAGAAAACCAGCTGGGCGACCTATAAGTGCGAGGACACATGGAAACATCGTGGCAGTGAGAGCGTCCATTGAACAGTCTCCATCACGCTCTGCGCGGAAACATGCTGCTGCCCTTGGAATATCGCCCAGAACGGCTTGGCGAATTTTACACACTGACCTTCACTTACACCCCTACAAGATGATGGTCGTTCAAGAATTGAGTCCAGAAGACTGGGTGAAACGTACAGATGCTTGCAATGCAATTTTAACCTCTGTGCAACCCGACGCTATTTTGTGGTCTAGCGATGGAGCGCATTTTCACCTCTCCGGCACAGTTAATAAGCAAAGTTTTCGGTACTGGGCGACTAAAAATCCTCTTGAACTTCACCAAAGACCTCTTCATAGCCCCAAAGTGACAGTTTGGTGCGCCGTGTCCTCCATAGGCATTATTGGGGGCCTATTACGAACGGCTCACCGCATGCGGTGAGACTCCGCCGGCGGTGTCACACCGCCCGAAAGCGCGTTCACCGCCCCCAAGCGATTACGAGTGGCTGCCGGTCGGAGTCATACCACTGCTAGGGGGTCGGTATGATACCACGGCCGGATACCCTGCCTTTGTGACTCCGACCCCTTAATGGCGGACGTTTGTTTACCCTTTTCGGGTCGAGCTGGCGTTTTTAAAGCAAAATATCCGACGATAGAGACTGGAAAGCCCTCATATTTTGTATTATTTATAATATTAATATCTGAATAAGTTCATTAAATATAAAACTTGAGCAATTGGAAACCAAAACTTTTATAGTTAATAACATCGTTGTAGCAGTCTGAATCACGGCCGTTGGAGGTGGATACATATTGATTGTAAGTTGGTTTTATCGACGGTACCTCATTCGTTTATGTAATTAGAACAATTGTGATGTTTTCTAATGTCCGCTATGCTTTTATATACAATAACTTCATCCATTTATTCATAGGTACCGGAAAATTCGTCGTTTATGACTGCCTGTGCTTATATTGTAAGGCGAATACAACTTTTGCTCGCTGCTTGGAGATTTCTACGAACATCTTTTGTGCCAAAATAGTGTTATTTTCAACATGACTACTCCCGTTAATCTACTGCTGATAATTACAGTGCCAGTGGTGTTGTAATGCTCAAAGTTTTACTAGGTTGAAAAATATCGGCCAAGAGTTGTAATTATCAGTGTTCCATCGTGATTGGTATGTGAATAGTGCTATTATTCTATCGAGAAATATCTGACGGTAATGTAAAAATTGCCACTGGCGTGTTCACCTCCGTTATTCACCGTAGAGATAATATTTCACGATCAAGCTATCAAGAGTGAAGTTTGTTTATTCGAGTATATGAATCGTATCAACGAATAGTAGTGAGAAAAGGCACCTGTGCCACTTGCGTGGGTTAATGTAAGGCTTAAAATCAGTGAATAAATAATAGTTTTCATCATAACGAGCCCTGTGATTGTAAGTTTTACGTGATGAAAATAAGAATGGCAGTGACTTCCAGTTTGGATGATTGTATTAGCCTATTTCCCACTATATTTTTATGGTGTGTGTTACGATATCGTTTGTGGATGTATCTATATTATTGAAATACATTGTCGCTTGTGTGTGCGTGTTGGCACAGAACCGATTCGCGATCTCACATACGTATTGTGGGCAGACTGTTTTTCTGTGATTGTGTATTCGTGCAACCAAAGTAAATGGTGAAACTCTGTCACATTATCATGAAATAAAAGTGTCTTTTAGTAATAAGTGCACCTATTGTGTTTCTTTAACTGTTTATTGGTTTTCACAGATAACTGCTTAAAAGTTATTTTTCATTATTTTAAAAAGTGCCTTTCTTGTGCTCTCTGAATAGCTTTCCAATCCCCATCACTTAAACGAAAGGTATGCAGAGCAACAGATTTTTTGTTATTTCACAGGAATTAAGTGTTTTTGCCTGTGATTAAGGCTCTCCAGCTAAGTATTCGTTGTGGATTTTCGTACATTTCTTTACGTATGCGCATTGCGGTCGCAGCTTTAATGCGCTCAACTCAGATTATTTTCAGTGTAGCCGAAATGGCGCGTTTCCTTCCGCTCTTGGAGCTTGCTCTTGTGGAAGAGATGGATGCCAGAAGAAGGCAGGCCACTTTAAGGAGGGTGTTGAGGGACTCCAGTAATCCCTTCGAGGTATCAGACGATGCCTTCATACAATACTTTAGGATACCGAAGGTGGTGGCACAATTTCTGTGCACCGAATTGCAGCCCCACTTATCGAGGGTACAAAGGCGTGGGCTAACAGTTCACTGCCAGGTAAGTAACCTGCTCTATAGGGAAAGAAGTTATCACATAATGGTTGTTGATCAATTTGTTTCCTGATGTTTTGTGTTTAACCACCATAATTAAGTTATTGGTCACATTAAGGTTTTTGGCTGAGGGTGGCTATCAGAGGGGGGGTAGGGCAAGATGCTCTCCTTTCTGTGAGCCAACCTACGGTCAGTACATGCCTGAAGCGGGTGACAAGGGCAATCGCACAAATAATGTTGCCCAAATGGGTGAAGTTTCCGAGAAGGAACAGATGGGAGGGCATTGGGGAAAGGTTAGTTATGAACTGATAAGTTGTGCTATTACACTGAAGTGGAAGGTTTTATGGCAAAAAAAAATTGGTTGACTTTTCAGGTTCAGACTCAGGATTAGATTTCCTGGTGTTATAGGTGCAGTAGATTGCACCCATATTGCAATTGTCACCCCATTGCTCAATGCCGAGGGATATAGAAACCACAAGGGCTTCTTCTCCTTAAATGTTCAGATGGTATTCATACAGTTCGTTATTTCATTTGTGGCTCTTGAACTCTGGGCCACCCAGTGATGTGGCTAAGTTTTTATTTTGTGCTGTGTGTTCCTCATGTGTATGTCACATTCAAATTTCAGATTTGTGATGATGAAATGAGAATTTTAAACATAAGAACATACCCCGGGTCTGTTCATGACCAATTCATCTGGTCCCACAGCAGGGTGAGGAGAATGTTGATGGATGCCCATCCAGAAAGATTTGGGGTGTATTTTTTGATTGGTAAATGCTATGCCATGCTCCTGGAAACTAATCAATCAAATGATGACTATTTTTTTCTGTGTCATTATATATTCTTGTCTCTACATCTCAGGAGACTCAGGTTATGCATTGGAGCCCTGGCTGCTCACACCTCTCCCCCATGCAGAGGAAGGGACTCCTGAGTTCCGCTACACAGCAGCCCACTGTGCGACGCGGAGTGTTGTGGAAAGGTTTTTTGGGGTGCTGAAAGGGCGATGGAGGTGTCTCCTACGAGACCGTGTCCTCCACTACCAGCCACAACGGGCCTCCGAAATAATTTCAGTTTGTGCCATTTTGCACAATATTCTGTTGCTTTTTGGGTAAGTTTGGTTATTTACTGTGTCATTTAGGAAGGGGATTGTATAGCAATGAATTTCTTAAAGTGTAAACCTCATATAGGGTTCCTCTTCCTGAAGAACCGGAGGAAGATAGAGGCAATGTAGTCCTCAATGGCGGAGAGGCAATGGGAGATACCTTGGTGAGGGCCCGAAGAATCAAGAGCCGCATTATTCAACAATATTTCACCTAGGCGTGAGTATTTAGAATTACTTCACCTATCTTTTGTCATGATATTTCTTTGACACGGTCTTAAAGTAACAATATTTCGATTTCATTTTCCAGGGGGCCTCATACTTGGATGGAAGTTTTTTTTATTATTTTTATACATATTATTTTAATTTTTATTTTCAAGAGGTGTTATTGTTTATTTTTAAAAGTATTATTCCTTGGTTTTTCCCTTCCTATGGACTACTACCTTGTCGTGGTGGAAGAGCTTAAGTGTTCCAATTGCTTTAAAAGCTACTCGGGTAGACACAGTAAACACTGTGAAATACCAGCTTGGTTGAAGGATTGGAGCCTAACTAAAGGTAGTCCCAAATGTTCTTGAATAAGGCTGTTAACTTATCTCACCTCCTCATGTAACTCTTGAACCCCTCTACAGAAATGTAGGGAGTCATGTTAGCTGGCCTACCCACGCAGGGCTCAACCCATGACCTTTGACTTAGCAGGCAGGGAATTTAGCCTGTTGCCACTGCAGCTGGGGTTAATCATAAATAGAATGAAAATGCTTCCATGAGAAATGTTTTTAAAATTTTCCAGACACCTCAAGACTTCTTGGAAAGTCCCTCTCTTGTAGTGCGTCAGCTCTAATTCCGTTCCTTGGAAGAGGGTAGGCAGATGGTGATGGAATGATGTAGTTCATTAGTCACATCAGGGGTGTATCCAATCTTCTTCCCTTATTCTCATTGTTGTGGATTCCCCTCATTACCCCACCAATTCCCCTCCAGCCTGTGTCAAAAACTTCCAGCTTGCCCCCCTCCTAAAAAGAATCATACACACACCAGAGTCCAATCAAAATACTTTTGTTACCCCCCCATAGGTTTAGCCTGTGGGTCAACACAGTTTACCAGGGTGTGCCACGTGGAGGCACCTAGTGGGACCTGGTTATGCTGGGAGAAGTTAATTCTGAACCAATGAGTGACCGTCAGAGTTCAAAGGTAGTAACCCCCTCTCCCAAGCACATCCCATACACCCCAAAACTTAAGTGCCCTTATTGTCTTTAAAAAAAATAAAAATAAATATTCTCTTTTCTTCAAGAGGTAAAAAAAATATAAACAAATACTAAGTAATCAATTTCCGAATAACAATAAAAAAATTAAGATCTTTCCCACTAGACCTAAAAAAAGGAGAGTTTAAAGTTAATAGATGAATTTAGGAAGGTTGGTTTAATTGTAAGGCGGTAATTAGACTATTAGACTGTACCTCATCATGAGAACAGGAGCACCTCCGGTTCTCAAGGGCAGTCGCTATTCTTGCCAGAGTCGCATTGATTTCTCCTTTACTCTGGGCAAGGGACCTGAGGGATCCAGATATACCCTGAGAATAAATCCAAGATGATCAAGTGAATAAGGTAAGAAAGAAGAGATCTCTCATGTACTAAGTAATTCTATCACTGAAAAAAATTCCTGGGTACCACTGTACTTTCATGAAGAGTATAAGTTACCTCCATTATATTTAAACTCCTCTCCTCGAAGGAGTTCAGCCGCTCCCTAATTTCTGAGACCTCCCTCTGGAGACCGCTTCGACTTGTCGACCTAAAAGGCACAACAGAAGTATGTTTTATTCAGAAAAATGATATATATTTCATTCACGTCTGGTGATTATAGTATGCTGAATAATTCTCAAAAGAAAAGGTACATATACAGAACACCTTCTTGTCAATGGGGTCCTATTTGTATGCAGAGTCTCTGAAAAGAAAAATATCGTTAACATGTCTATTTCTACATATTTTGAGGAGAGAGTGGAGTAACAGTTATGAGAAGAATTGATACATTGGTCACACAGATGATTATAAATTTACACCTCTATCCTGTGTTGCTGTTGGACGGCTCGGCAATGTGCTCTCCACCTCACAAATGATTTCTTCCACTGCTATTACCATCCAAAAATAATATTAATCATAGGCATAATAAACTAAATTATACACTTACATAATGGTTGTAAAAACAGAAAATACGACAAAAGCATACCTGGGGCAGATCAACCTCCTCATCAACAGCATTGTCCATGGGCTCCTAATAAACATATAATACAAAATAATTTCACGGATAGGGTGAATTCACAACAAATATGCACATAAACCAAAATCAATGTCTATAACAAAATGCAAGAGAAACCCACATCAACATCATCAGAGTCCAGCATTGGGGTAGAAGTCTCCTTCCCAATAACCCCCAGTACATTCTGGTCCTCGTCAGTGAGGGGTGGTGTGGATGCCTAGATGGAGTGAATATGAAATTATATGCGATGAAAATAACGTTAAATCACAATGGCAATGATTACATTGATGTGGAAGGCTAATTACCGGAACATTTCCCGTGGCCCTCCTTTCCATATTTAACTTCGCGTTTTTAGCGCGAACCTTCCCTTTCATATCTTTCCAAGCCTTAATATGTATATGGAAGAGAACACATACAATCTGAATACAAGATACGCTTCTACAATCAGCAGGGTGATTATAAACATAACCGAGCAAAGGGCTACCATACCTTTTTCCATTGCTCCACGGATTTATGAGGACCGTGGGCATTCAGGAGATCCATCAGCTCCACCCACTGGCGTTGTTGGTTCACCTTTCCCGTTGGCCCAACAAATACGCCTTTCGCAAAATTGCGATGGTCCGCCATATAATTTGCCAACACCTGCGTCTGCTTAAAATTGATTTTAGCGGACTTCTTCCGCAAGTCACTGTAAATTAATCTTTTACTCAACATTTTCTCCTAAAACAACGAATAAAGGAGCAAATAATAGTTCATTTATAAGATAAATTAACGAATAACATACCCCGATAAATCCATAATTATCACTGTCTTCTTTCTCTACTGCAAACAACCAGTCGCCGATAAATTTGTCTGCTGGAGAGAGTTCCCGCGGAATTAAAACACTACAAACGCTTACCATTGGCTGCAGCTGTTTCCGTGTTGAAGGAGCGCAGAATTTTTCATATAAACGTCACTTCCGCCGCATCGCTCCTCTCCGACCCCTAGTGAAGTCCTCTCCGCCCGGCGGTGTGACTCCGTACGTCCCATTCGTAATCGCAGGGGTCGGAGTGACACCGCAGGAGGAACGGAAACCGACGGAAACTCCGCCTGGCGGAGTCTCACCGCCCTCCCGTTCGTAATAGCCCCCTTGGGCCTTACTTTTATGAATCTCGAGGTTTAACTGTTACTGTTACCTCTGAGCGTTATTGTGACATGCTGGAGAACTTTTTCCAACCTAAAATGGAAGAGTATGTTCAGCAATATGACACACAAGCCTTTTGGTTTCAACAGGACGGTGCCACGGCTCATACCGCCCTTCGTTCACGCAAAATCCTGCAAAGATAGTTTCCCGGCCGCCTGATCTCCTTACGAGGCGATGTTCCATGGCCCCCTCGCTCCCCGGATTTGAGTCCATGCCATTTTTTTCTTTGTGGATATCTCAAAGCTGAGGTTTACAAAGTTCGACCAAGGACCTTGGAAGCTCTTAAGGAGGCAATTACAGATGTCATCGCTGGAATATCAGAAGATATGCTGAGAAGAGTTTTCGAAAACTTTTTTGAACGACTCAATATGTGCATCGCTCGCCAAGGTCGTCACCTGGTTCAGCCACATCATACTCTGGAGACACTAATTTCCATAAACTCAACAAACACCTACAAAAGATACACCGATGGACAAAAAACTGGAAAATATCAATAAACGCCACTAAAAGCACTCACGTTCACTACTTACGAAAACGCAAACAATTTCCCTTACTTCACGCACTTTTCAACAAACAGGCGATACCAATTGTTAACCACCATCGATTCCTCGGCATTATTTTAGACTCCAAATTAACTTTCCAAACTCACCTCTCTACCGCCAGCCATAAAGCGCTTATCGCTCGTCAAAAGTTATCCGCATTATGTCAAGTAAACTCCACCCTCTCCCACTCCTCCCGTATCAGACTATACACCTCAGTAATCAGACCAATTCTGTTATACGGTTGCGAAATATTCGCAAATAATAAACAAATAATTAAATCTCTGGAAACATTCCAGAATAAATCTCTTCGCTTGTTGCTGCGTTTAAGTAAATTAATTAAAATCGATCACGTTAGAAAAGCACACAATGTCCCATCAGTTATTGACTACATCCGTAAAATCATTAAAAATTTCCAAAAAAGGCTACCGGAAACACAAAACCCGCTTCTCACATCGATATGGGATTACAATGTAAATACTCCCAAGACATATAAACTGCCTAAAGAAAAAACTCGCCTATGAGTCTGTCCTATGTCTTTCTTCCTACGATTAAGAGTGTTCAAAAATCAAATATTTCCGTCTTTTTTTCTCTTTTTTTAAATTGTATTCATGACTTAAGCATTATTCAGTCATGTTATTGTGTTATCCTATATCTGTTCATGGTGCAAAGTGGTGAACGTAATTAACCCAAAAAAAAGATAAATATATTAAAAATAAAACAAATAAAAAAAATATAAATACGTTCAAAAAAGAAAAAAAAATCAAATAATCCAAGAGGTATTAAAAAAGAAAATAAAAATGATAAATCAATTAAAACTCTTCAAAAAATCAAATAATAAATCACCAAAAAATAAAAAAAAATAACAATAACCTCATAAATCCACTAAATCACCTTTTATTGTAAACCATCTCGTTTTGTTTTAATTTTATTTTTTTAGATTTAAGCGTTATGTACCAATTTAAACGCATATTGTTTATAAACTTCCTATTTTCTCACAAACAACACTACTACTCCACAGTCATCCCCACATTCTTCAGTTAATACACCGGTTGTGGAGAGCAACGCTCTCCGGGACGGTTAAGGAACTCGCGCCTTCGGCGCGGCGAAAACCACGAGTCGGTCGTCACCTGGATGAACTAATTTTCAAATCCAAATGAAAATAAAATGGCATTGAATGTAGTTTTGGGAAATAAAAACGTTTTAAAACTATCTTTGTTTGTTTTTTTACAATTCACCCGTCAAATCAGGGAGTCCATTCTGCCCCACCCTGTACATAGTGACCTTATCACGCCGCGTGATGCGCGAGCGTGAATACAGTAAGGGGTAGAGTGCACGACGTGCATTGAGAGCAGAGGACAGGGCTTGCTGTACGTGGGTGGTCCATGTCAGTTTCTCGTCGAAATGTATCCCTAAGAATTTGTGTGAAGAATCCATTGGTATACGAGAGGATGAAAAGGTGAGGGGTTTGGTAATATTGAAAGTTTGACGCCTGCGAAAGACAACGAGTTTGCTCTTAGCAGCGTTAATCGTGACTTTCGAGGCGACCGTCCACTTAGTAAGGAGAGAAAGGTGGTCTTGGATCTTGCGAATGGCGTAGTTACATTGTGTAGGAAACGGCAAAGAAATATATACAATATGTGTACGGTAGGGTGCCACTTCCCGCCGAGTGGCGGGTCCCGTTCTTGATTGCTGCACGCTACCTCGCCACTTGGCGGGGTCCGATGTGAATGGGTTAATGTATTATAGGCATTATTTTAGCAAAATGCATGCACTAGGGATTCCAATACAATGAGTATTCCATTAATAAACTCACCATTCGAATCCTGACCACACAGCATTTTGTGATGATCTTGAAGAGGCACATTGGTTGACTCATTTATTCTTCGAGTGTCTTCATGAATTGCTGGCACACTGTGCCGGCTAAATCACCATCCTCACACAATTTCTTTAAAAAATTAAATTAATAATTTATATTAAAAACCTGGTAAAAATTTAATTAATTTAAGATGTCTCTCACCAATCAAGACGAGATACGACCCTATAAAACTGAGAGAAAATAATGAAAACCATAAAGGAGTTAACAACTTTCTACATCATTTCTCACATTCCAGGGCATTGTTAGGGTTGCACTAGAATACACTTAGTGCTCTTCGCCTAAAATACCATGTTAAAGCTGTTACTTACTCAAAATTAAGAATAAGTGATAAATATTGACAACTTTTTGCACTCGGAAAGCATGCTTTACCTCAAGCCACAACCGTCGTTGCTTATAACGGTAACACTCACTTCATACTGCAATTGCTCATTACGTCAAAATACTAGGAAAGGCAATGTGCACTTAAAATAAAACAATGTGCAGGGTTTATAATGAATTTAAACGCACCACCCACTCCACGGTGGGATTGCTACGCATGAATTCAAAGGAAGCGTTAAAAGACAAACGAAACTCATACGCGCAATGGCGGGAAATATGTCGCGATATGTGGAGATTCAAATCGAGAACTGGAGTTTTTCGCCGGTAAACCGACGGACCGTTTTTTGTTTAAACCGACAGGTTTCGATATTTTAGGTTAGGATAATGATGTAAAACATCAAAACCGGTCGCATTAAACATTAATTGATAGAGACTTCCCATATTTCTTATTTCGTCATGCACTAGCATGAATGTTCCACTGGTTGGTCCTCAGTTCCACTAGTTCAACCACCTTAGACAACATTATTGACTTTGATGGTACGTTCGTACATAGGCCGCTAGTATAGGGAGGATTAAACGTTACAGAGTATTCCAAAACAGGTTGTTTGTTTTAACAGAACTGTGAACACAACCTTTGTCGACATTTTTCCGTTTAGTCTCTCTCTCTCTCTACTCAGCCAAATATCTCACTTGAATTGTCATTTAATTGATCATGCCAACTATTCCATTGTACAGTAACAATATCTTAAGCTTTTCTAATAATAAGTTTTACATTTTGTTATCTGAAAGTAGATGAAACTTTGAATGTGAAAAGAATACAACTATCATAAAATAAAACATTAATGCGATTCTCGTTTATTTTCATGATTCCGGAAAACATTCTTCCCTCATAAGTAATGGAGAGTTGGTACGACCTTCTCCATGTACATTAAATAGGTAGCCATGGCAAGGCGCAGTCCACTGGTGCAGAGGGGTAATAAAAATTGTTATTGTCAAAGTGCAAATTTTTACCAATACTGTCAGCTACCATGAATATCCGGGCACACTGAATACCGGACACATTATATGGGTACATATGTAGCTTGTTTATACTCAATGATTATAATTATCAATTCAAATTATAAAATTCCTTTAATATATAAAATGTGGTTGAACAATGAACGATGTTCATTGAAATATCATAATAAGTGACATAGAAAAAGATACTCTTATAACCACCATAGGGGGTCAAGGTGGTGTGGAGGGGTAGCACCATTAGTGCAGGGTCAACCTGACACTTGTTCCCACAAACCGCTAGGGGTTTAGTTGAGAGGTGACCGACAAGCCACCTTGAGGATGCTATCCCAAGACCGTCCGTGATGCAGTGCTGAGTGAGAGACAACGCTGCAGCGTGGTGATGAGCCACGTCCTGCACATAGGTGGTCCTGCTCATACAGAACACGGCGGATCTAGACCGGGAAGTCTATAAACATCCCTAGTGCTGGATAATAGCAGCCACCAGTACTGACATGGGGCCGTAGATGGTATGAGTCGGTAGGGCCCATGGCCGGGCATCATATGGCGGAGCTGAAGGGCAGTGGCACGACAGATGAACTGTGGGGGCAGACAGGGCTCTAAGTCATGGCAAAGACAGCCTGTCTAGGAGAGGAAGACTCCGATTTTTCGCTCCGAAATCAAAGTCCTCCAGGTTGGGGGTTTAGCATAGGGCTAACAACCCTATCTTAGAAAACAAACACGTTATGGATACAGATGATTTGCCTCGGAATAGGACTGGAACTTCGGAGCAGACCCGACGAACGAATGGACTGACTGAGGTTAAAGGAACATATATTTAGCCACATATGGAATGTTCAAACTATAAGAAAACCAGGTGCATTAACACAGTTGAAAAACGAACTAGCAAAATACAGAATAAAAATTGCAGCATTACAGGAAATGAGCTGGTCAGGAAATGGAATAATGCAATCAGGGGATCACATCGTCTTGTACAGTGGAGGAATTAATGGAAGGAATGGAACAGGTTTCATCATAGAAAAAAGTATTAAACCTCCCATCTTAAAATTCAGTCCTCTTAACGATGGAATTTACTCTCTTCGACTAAAAGCTAGGTTTTTCAACTTTAAAATCTTTTCTATATATGCAACTACAGACGACACTGAGGAGGATGTTAAAGATGAATTTTATAGTAAACTATAGGAGTATGGAAAATATCTAATCATGTTTAGGCCGGGACGGACTTTTTTTATTTCATTCTTCTATTCCTTATTTTCCCCAAGATTATTTTCTTTTCTGTTTAAACCTCCCTCCCTATTCTACCCCCGTATGTTTCCTTTTTTTTCGCTTCGTTTTTGTTTTGTGTGTGTACGCCAAGATATCGCCGTAGTCGGACAGTTCATCGAAGTGCTTCGACCAAGGTGGTGTGGTCAGAGAGAACTCATCTGGAGATCGGTCTAATTCACGCCAGTGCGCGTCAGCAGACGGAGACCCTCAAGTAACGTGGACGGGAGTGAGTGTTTATTCCTTTCCTTACCTCCTTTCTTCCCCCGTTCTTTACAATTGTTATAATTTTCTTTCCTTTATTGATATCCCCTTTCCTGTCTATTCTTTAATTTCATTACGTCCTTGAACTACGACCTTGACGTGGTGGAAGGGCTTGTGCGTTCCAATGACCCCTAGAGCTGGACTGGCAGGAGTAAGTACATTGCTCCTGGTAGGGCCACCCATGCCAGATAGGTCGAAGGGTAGGAACTGTACATTTTTTATCTTGATCAGGGGGACCAAAAAATAACAGGAATAAGATATTATAAAAAAACATATAAATTATTTAAAAAACTATATGACTGGTCAGGGAAACCATTTAAGAAAGCCGAAAAAAAACCAAAACTTTTAAAAATATTATATAAAAGAACAGAGTGGACTAAAATACCAATAAAAAAACGGTCAAAAAGCAGCTTTAAAAAATTGAAGCTATATAAAACATTATCAGCAGGATCCACCAAACGGCCCTGAAGCTCTATAAAACCATGAACAAAACACATAAAAGCGTTAACACTGTCTAAAAAACATTTTAAAAATTTAAACGACCTTTTAATAACATCTAAAGCACCAACCGGAGAAATTAAAATGACTAAAAGAATCAAAGACAAGGTTTGTAAATAGCTTTAAAAGATCAAAACCTTTTAAAAACCCATTTAAGAAAAATAAATAACCTCTCAACACGTTACAACCATCATATATGAGAATAAAAAGCATACTTAACTTACCTAAAAAATCATATAAAAAGTCAAAGAAAACGGTTAAAAGGTCTAAAAGACCGCTCAATGGATCCAAAAAAAGGTTTAAAGGATAAAAGCTACAATTCAAATGCTTCATGGCATTGTAAAGGTGAGCCCAAAGACCATTTAAATGCCGTAAAAAATAAATTATCACCTTTTTTTTTAACCATATCACTTGACCATTCATTTTTGCTCTTATGCTTATGCCATTTTCTGTTATCCTTTCCTTACATTTGTAATTAAAACCTTACATTTGGTATGGCTGTTGGCGAAAGAAGTAGAGGATTTTAAAAGTAGTTATACATATGGCATTCATCTTGACCTTGTTTCCGTTCGCTGTTCGTCGAAAGGGCCGGTATTTATGTCGTTCGTGTGGATGACACCCGCCAGTTCTTCATTTGATTGGTCCCTGGCTCACATCCGCAAAACGCGGGAAGTGGGAAGGGTCCTTTTTGCGGCCATTGAATACACGTTTCTAAGTGTTGGAAAGGGTGTATCAATATTCCCTATTCATGTTGTGTGTGCCTCTTAATTATTTCCACAGCTTCTCTGATGATTTTTGGGAAATAACTCTTTTCTTTGGCCAGGATGTTTGGTTTTTCAAAGTTGATACTGTGACCTGGCTCCGCCAAGACATGTAGAGCAATGGCTGATTTTTCTTCCTGCTTGTTCTTGAGTGCCCGTGCATGTTCTTTCAAGGTAGCAATATTTCCAGTGAGCCACCATATTTTCCTATGTATCAAAAAGCAGAATCGATTCTGTTGCTGAGGCAATAGCTATCCTTGAGAATGCAGAAATTGCATTGGTGAACTTAAAAGAACGGGAATGTAAAGTATGTCCGGGAGGGTGCGCAGAGTTCTTTGTCGGACGTCCGTTGTGAATAAAAAGAACTCCGTTAAGTAGTCAGGTTTTCTAAACTTGAGGATTTTTAATAGGAAGCATCCTAAGAAGTGCGTTTGGTAACGTTGAGATGAATATTGCTTTTTTAGGACCTTAAATAGGCGATATCAGCAGAAAAAGGCGCAAACAGGTAAAATAGGCATTTTTTAGGCAGCAACAAATTGCCTTAATTTCGCCATAAATGATCCTACATGAACTTATAACTTCATAAAATTGCTTTCCTAGTAAAAGAAAAGTAGGCATTTTAGGCAATTTCCTCAGCTTAGTAATGACATACATAAAGAAGAGGTTTCCACACATCACCAAATGTAAATACTAGTGACTGGGCTACAATTGTCTTAACAATTGACTTAAGTCAGTATAGAAACTTTGAAATTATCCAAAACCTACGCTTTTATTATTCAGAATTTTCTTTCTATGCAGAATGGCATTGTTTGCAACAAGTCACGAAAAAAGTGTTTGTGATGGGATATGGGGAACTGCAAAACTAATCCCTGTAAACACAAAATGCTGCTGAAGCGCGGCAGCAGCGCAATGTCGCAGCGCTGCAGCCGATGCGGACGCGCTGCTGCAGCATGCCCGATACCTTCAAATTTCCGATATTCCCGTGTCAGCAGCGCTATTAAAGCGCATGAACAGCGCTGCAGTAACGCTTCCACCACGCTGCGGCAACGCTTTCGTTATAATTTTTAATGCATTCCAAATGCCTTATTATTTATGAACTCTAGGCGAACCTCCCACTACCTCTAACCTGACTAGCCACAGCCCCAAAAACATTATAATCGACCTGCTCGCCCTCTTCTTCAAAGTATAAAAGGAAACTAAAATTAAAAATACCCCAAAGGAAATAACAATCATAACAGGACGTAGAAATATCCGTTACCTCGTAACGAAAACCTAAGTGGTGTTCATTGCTAAAGAAGATACACTCAAAAGAAGACCAACTCGGCCCGGCTTAATTTCACGAGATACACACAGTACTGTATCCCATGGATTTCATTGAGTCCCCCACGGCTGCGTATGTCGAGAGCCAAAGATATGTACTTTTTAATGGCTTATCATTGTAACACGACATTTTGGCCGTGTTGGCATAAGTATACGATTAAGGACGCCATTGTGTATATTTTGGGAACACGTACTACCGCGAGGCAACAATAATGTTTCTGTATTATGAAAAACAACTTTAAAACAATGCCGTCTATGTTATGAAAACAACTTTAAAACAATACCGTTTTCGGGTCACGTAAACAAACTAAAACAATGCCGTTGATGTTATGAAAGCTGCAAGGCAGAGAAAGGATGGAAGGGGTAAACAAAATTATAATAATGAAAAGGGAATAGCCTATCAGATACGAGAGAAGGGGAGAAAACCTGGAATGTTCTAGAACATACAGGAAGGGGGGAGAGATAGTATATAAGGGATTGACAAGGAACGGACGAGAGTTCTGCTTAACAAAAAGTCACAAGGGACGAGGCTTCTGCTTAACAAAAAGTCACAAGGGACGTAAGGGGAGGACCCTCAAGGAAGTCAGCACTCACTCAGGGAAGCCGAAGGACCGGTCATCAAGTGAAAGTCAGTCTGGAGTTTTTTGCAGTGATAATTAGCCAGGAGTAAGCAGCTTTGGACAGCGATTACCAACGCCAGTGTCCTGTGTTAAGGAAGGATCCAGGAATCCGATAAACAGATACTGGGGCATAGAGTATCGGCGGAAGTCACATTGTGCAATATCCGGTGAAGTAGAACAAACATTATAAGTTAATACGAATATATTTGAGAAGGGAACATATTATATTAATTGATTAACCAAAGTGAATTTGTTTTCTAAGTGAAGAATAAAAGGGTTATTATAAATATATGTATTGCTCAAGTGTATCATTTTTGTGCATGAATTAATCCATTAACCTTTTCCGCCAAGGACTACCAAAAGAAAGGATCTCTCTCAAGGTAAGAAGTGATAAAGTGAAGGGTACCTTTTGTGTGTCGGGCTGATACGGTATATAACGTCGCGTGTTTAGGACCGCGTGACAGAATAATTATTAGAACCCCTGTGATAAAGAAATTGATAGGGGGTGACTAGTACATCATGAAAGCTACGATGACATATATTGTGCCTTGTGATAAAGCTGAAGTTTCTAAAATAATTACGTGATGAAAAACTGTTCACTAAAAGATGCAATTTGCGCAGCAACAATCTACAGTTCATGTAGTAGTGTTTAGAATAGGGTGCGTCGAAGGCTGAGGTCATTTTGCACCACTGAAAACTATTTCGTGCTGATAATTTGATATTATAAAAAGAGATATACAAAGGTAAATATCACATAGGTGAAATAAATTTATACTTTATTGTAAAATCCATAATTATTTAAAAACGATAAAACCTTGGTTATGTTATCTGGGTTATCATCTAGGACTTGTGCTATTCCTCCCCGGATGTCTAGCCGCTCCCGCGCTACCCGATACACATCACACTCCGTCAGGAGATGCCGCACTGTTAATAGAGAGTCGCATTCGTCACATCGTGGCGGAATTTTCTCTTCAGTAAAAAGATACGAGTGGGTCAGTGCACAATGCCCTATTCTCAACCGAGTAATGGCGACCTCCTCCCTGCGATTTCTCCCGACGGAAGTGGGCCACGCTGATATTTCGGATTTTATCCAGCGAAGCTTATTGCTATGTTGGTCAGTCCATAGCTCCTTCCATTTTTCCAAGGCCACGCGCCGGAGCTTATTCTTGAGATCATCTACGGGCACCAGCGATGTTGTCAGGTCTGGGGCGCTTAGTGCTTCGTTAGCAGCTGCGTCGGCCTTTGTCATTGCCAGAAATTCCCATGTGCCCTGGAATCCACAAGAAGGATATTTTCACTCCCTCCCTATTGAGGGATAATATGGAAGAGTGGATGTCTTGTACAACTGGGTTAGATGGTGAAAACCCAGAGATTGACTGCAATGCACTCGCAGAATCTGAACAGATTAAGAACGAGGTATTGCTGCATTTGATATTGGCCAGGGCCAATTTAATGGCAACCAATTCTGCCGTGAATACTGAACACATCGGATTGAGCCTTGATTTGATGATTCCGTGGTACGTAGACACCACTGCACATCCACAAGAGGTTCCAGACTTTGAACCATCTGTAAAGATAGGGATGAACTCGTGGTGATAACTGAGAATTTCTTTATATAGTTGCTGGTACTCCGTAGATGTGGTGCAGGATTTTGGGCATCGAAGTAGCCGCAAAATAACATTTGGCCGTGGGATCGACCACGGCGGTTCTCTCATGTACCCGGTCGGGTACACGTCTGGTACGTTAAAACCGCGCTCATCAAACTCACGCGCTCACGTAAACTTAGAGGCTTCGTTTCTCTTATCCTCCTATTTAAAACGTTTAAAAACCGTGGATTAAAAATAATATTATAGCAGGGGTGATTCTTTGCTGATAAAATCTTGGCAACATAGTTGCATGTCAACATATCTCGACGAGTAGCGAGCGGCGGCTCCCCCGCTTCCGCATAAATACTCAGGACTGGTGAAGTCCTGAAGGCGCCAGTGGCTAACCGCAGTCCGGTATTGTGCACGGCAGACAATGGTTTTATATATGAGTCACGTGCAGAAGAATACGCTACGCATCCATAGTCCAACCGACCCGGAATAGGGACCCGGAACTCACTCCGTTGGAATGTTTCTCAGAATACGAGGACCTGGACGATGGTGCCGAGGCCATCACTCGCATCATTGTCCGGGTCTTCGATAAGCACGCCCCAATCAGATCACGCTCCACTGCGAGGAACCCTGCGCCCTGGATCTCCGAGGAGTTAAGGGAGGGGATGAAGAAAAGAAACAGGCTTCACAAAATCTGAACAGTTAAAAAGTCTCCAGAAGCTTGGGCCGCCTATAGGCTTCAGCGCAACAAAATAAAACAGGCCCTGAGGAACGCAAAGTTAAAGTTCTTCACGAACTCGATCCAGCGGGGGGAAGGCGGTAGCGGTTTGTGGCGGGTGGTAAGGGAACAGGGCGTCGGTCGCAGACGCTCCAGCACTGAGATCCTCGCCGTTCCCCCTGAAGACCTCCTGGACACTTTCGTGACCGTCCCTACGTCATCGGACCCTATGGCACCAGGAAGTTACAACGTATGCCCCGATCGTACCCTGCCGGAATTCCACTTCCGGAGGATAACCGAAAGGGACGTGGAAGTCGCCGCCTCTGCGCAACGCTCCAGAACCCCAGGCCCTCATGAAATTTCGCCGACCATGGTCCGTATTGCTGATATCGGTACTGAAGCGCCCTTTGACCATCCTGTTTAACGCTTCAATTTCGCAGGGCAGGTACCCCAAGGTGTGGAAGAATGCTGTGATCCTGCCCCTGCCCAAGGTTCCATCTCCCACTACCTGCGCTCACTATCGCCCGATTGCGATTGCGAATGCCCTGGGGAAACTCCTGGACCAGATCGTGCAACATCAGGTCACCTCCCACGTGCTCAACAACAACATCCTCAGCGACCTTTAATCTGGTTTCAGACCCCACTACAGCCCCCAAACGGCCCTGGCTGGGGTTCTGGACGAGTTGAGGGGGGCTATAGATAGAAGGCGTCTCTCCATCGTGGTGACTTTGGACCTGGCCAGAGCGTATGACTCTGTCAGACACACCTCTCTCCTCGCCACCCTCAGGAAGTTCAACTTTGGCCCCGACGTTGTGAATTGGGTGGAGGACTACCTGACCTTACGGCGTGTGACGCTTCGGGTGGGTCAGGGAACCTTTCACGGCTGGCGTGTGTTGGAGGATGGGGTGCCTCAAGGTTCAAGCCTGTCGCCTATGCTCTTCAACCTTTATATTAACGGCCTCACCGATCTACCCCTCAAGAGCAAAATTATGCTGTACGCAGACGATATCCTGCTGTTCCTTACTTTCGATGGTGCACGCCTAGATGAAGGTATCAGGGATATGAATGAGGACCTGAAAAAGATCAAAGCATGGCTGGACTCTAGGGGAATGGCCGCAAACCCAAGGAAGTGTACTGCGACGGTGGTTGGCCACAAACGTCTGTTGGGCCGCTATTTCTCCCCTAGCACCCCCAAAGTTAGGCTTTGAGGTGAGGACCTCCCATTCGTCTCTTCCTTCCGGTATCTGGGTATCATCATCAGGAAAGAGTTGGCCTGGGAAAGGCAGGTATCAAAAGTGATATCAAGAGTGCATTGGGGGCTGAGACAGCTGAGAGGAATGCATTTCAGACCTCGTCAAAAGACCAAATTTCTTCTATGCAAAACGATGATCCAGCCTATTATCGATTACTGCCTCCTACCATGCAGCGACCTTTCGGGACAGGACATCAGTCGCTTGCAAGTGGCGCAGAACGCCTGTCTACGGTACGCGTTCCGACCCGGGCTGAGAGACCACGTGACCCCTATCTACGTTAGGGAGAATTTCCTGAAGATCAAGGAGAGGAGACAGTATTACTGTCTCTTGACAGGGCTCGCAGTGCGCCGCTACAAGGTCCCTGGGTATCTGTTCGATAAACTAACAACGATGGAGGAAGTGCACGGCAGAGACACTCGGCTGGGGACATCTTCCTTCCTGCTTCCGGAACAGCGCACGAAGAGGATGGGTGGCTCATTCGTTGCGACTTTCGCCAGGGCGTTTAACGATCTACCTCCAGAATTGAAAAGAGACTGTTCTAAAAGCAAGCTAAAAAAGCTCCTGGCCAGGGGGTATACAGAAGACGTCCCCTAAATTGTTTCATTTACTACTCCTCCGTACCACTAACTCTTTTACTTTCCATTTTTTATTTTACTGCCATTTTACCTTTTTCACCTATTTTATCTATTTATTATCCCCTTACCTACCACCCTGTATTATTTATTCTAATTTATTCTTTTCCACACTCACTTCCCATATTTAACCTATTTTTCATCCACCCTACAACCTATTTTAAAGTATTATTTTACCTTTTTAACCTTTTATAACCCTTTGTACTAATTTATTTTTTTTATACTTATGTTTATTTATTTCCTTTTATCACATATTTTAAACAACTTACTTCCCTTGCTGCCATCTTTTACATCTTGGTTTTATATAACTTAGCTTTTACAGTTGCATTTATTGCTTTTATTTCCCCCTATGGCATTTTTATATTTTACTATTTCTTGATTTTATCACAGTCCTCCTTATGAGAGTTTTATCTAGTGATTCTTTTACTTTACATGACTTACCTACAATTTTTACTTGTCCTATAAGATTCATTTTAACTGCAAATAGATGGATGTTTTTAAACTATAAGACCTTAAGAGTTTTTTAATCATGAAAAGTATCCATTATTTACATTAATCCTTTGCCTCTAAGTGCAAGTTGGATAAACAAAGAGGGATACATTGTAATTTTTCATTTTCTTAATTACTTGTAAGTAATTTTCCAAGAAAATGTCCGGTGTTGGTATTAATATTTTCTTTATTTATTTTCCTATGGTCTGAATGAGCACCAACCAGTAATGGGACCCAAAATTTAACACCCTACCGAGAAGCCTGCTCCTAGTGGTCTGTGGCGAAGAACATTCACCATGACGTCCATGGAATGTTCAAGAAGGATTGATAATTCCTGCTAAAATTTTACAATGTCTAAATAAGAACATTCGACAAAATAATTGATGATTGTGCTGGTTATGTTCTTTGTGGTGTGTGAAGTGCTCCAAACATTGACTATTTAATAATGGACGCTTGAAGAAGGCAAACAAAGAGCCTGTCTAAATGTACATTCCTGAAGCTCAATACTGTTTAATATTTACAATGAATATATGTACAAACCATTGTACCAGTGAGAGCACTGGGTTAGGGGAAGAGGGGGCGTATTCGCCTCATCTAACCCAGTTAAAATAAATGAAAGTCAAGTCAAAGTCTCTCTCTCTCTCTCTCTCTCTATATATATATATAAATAAACTATGCCACAGGTGGGGCGGAATGAAATATAAACACATAAAAAAGAACACTCACACTATAAGTTTGATATTTCGGTTGCTCGAACCTTTCTCAAAGATAGACGGATACAGAATGATGGATAGGCAGGGAACAAGAGGTGGGGTGAGATGGGAGGAGAGAGGGGTAGGGAGGGAGAAGAGGGGAGGGGCGGGAGGGGGTCAGAGGAAGAGGGAAGGGCAAGGAGGGGAAGAGGCGGGAGGGGGTCAGAGGAGGAGAAAGGGATGTGGAAAGGAGAAAAGGGGAGGGGCGGGAGGGGATTGAAGGAGGGGAAAGGGGAGAAGGGGCGGGAGAGATCAGTGAGCGCGATTTAATCCGGGCGGATTATGTGCGGAATAAAGCCAGATGCAGGCACTTTCTAACGTACGCAATTGAAGGGGAGAGGCAGAGGGAGGGAGGGAAGCCAATACGCCTACACGAAAGCATTTATCAAAAATGAGATTGTGGGAGGAAGCATGGATCGGGACGGGGAAGGAGGCATTGGGCGAGGACGGCTTGCAGCTGGCTCGGTGGCCGGTCATTCTAACACTGAGGGCGTTAGTGGTGAGACCAATGTAGTATGAATCGCACAGGTTGCACAGGAGGATGTAAACAACATTGTGGGAAGTACATGACCGAGAGGGGACGGAAGGAAGAGGGTGGGAGAGGAATTTAGCGGGGAGGGGGTCGGTGATAAGGATAGGGCACGTTTTGCATCTCGCGCGATGGCAGGGGTTGGGTGGGGTTTTAGAGCTAATATAGGGTTTAGTCAGCGGTTTGGTGGTTTTTAGAATGCTGGAGAGGTTGGGGGGACGCCTGAAGGTGAGAGATGGACATTTGGGGAATGTGTTTTTGGTGGTGAGATTGTCAGAAAGGAGTGGGAAAAGGTTTTTAATGATTTTTTTGAGGGCATGGACGCCTGGGAAGTAGGTGGTACAGAGGGAGAGGTTGTAATTCTCCTTATTTTGGGTTGGTTTAGGAGGAAAGGGTTTTCTGAGAATTCGTTTATTGAGAAGAGTCTCAGGATATCCTCGTCGGAGAAGGGATTGGTGTAAAGAGGAAAGGAATTTATCAAGGGAATCGGGGTTATTGCATATGCGAAAGCCTCGTGTGGAAAGAGAGTAGGGGAGGGATCTTTTAGTATGGGAGGGATGGCAGCTGTTATAATGAAGATATTGCTGCTTATTGGTGGGTTTGATGTGGACTGAGGTGTTGAAATGGTGGTTGGAGAGAGTGATATCTACATCCAGGAAGGTAACATGGGAAGAAGAGAAATGAGAGGTGAAGGAGACAGAAGAGAAATCGTTGAGAGCGGAAATAAATAAATTAAAAGAATCGACGTCATGGGGCCAGAGAAGGAAAATGTCGTCGATGTATCGGAGCCAGAGTAAGGGTTTCAGGGGTTGTGAGGATAGGAAGGACTCTTCGACACGGCCGAGGAAAAGGTTGGCATAGGAAGGGCTGAATCTACTGCCCATGGCGCAGCCTTTGGTTTGAAGGTAGAAGCGGTCATTAAAGGAGAAGGAGTTATGAGTCAAGATGAAGTGGGACAGGTCAATAAGGAAATCGGAGCTAGGGTTATGAGGAGTAGGGTGGGTATCAAGAAAATGCTTAACGGCGGATAAGCCTTCGGCGTGGGGGATGGAGGTATATAGAGAGGTGACATCAATGGTGGCCATGATGATGTCGGAATCATTAGGGAGGGGGGTGGAGAGGAGGCGATCAAGGAAATGATAGGTATCTTTGATGTAGGAAGGCAGGGAATGGACTAAAGGTTGAAGGTAATGGTCGACGAAAGCGGAGATGCGTTCAGTAGGGGAGTGGCAAGAGGAAACTATTGGCCGGCCAGGGTTGTTGGGCTTGTGTATCTTCGGAAGGATATAAAAGTGGGGAGTGCGGGGATGAGCGGGAGAAAGTAGAGAAATATCGTTGCTAGTGAGACCTTCCTTGGGACCTTTGTCTTTAAGGAAAGAGATGATCTCCTCGTGGAATTTTGGGTTTGGGTCGTGAGAAACGGGAGCGTAGGAAGAGGGGTCCGAGAGTTGTCTGAGGGCTTCGTTGATATAGTCTGAAGAGTTCAGTACTACCACAGTAGAGCCTTTGTCAGAAGGTGTGATGACTATGTTGGGATTGTGAGAAAGGTCTTTTAAGGCTTTGATTTCAGACGAGGATAGGTTGGGTGCGGGCTTTAAGGAAGTGAGGAAAGAAGGATCAGCAATTTTGGAGAGAAGGAGGTTCGTGAACACTTCTAAGGGATGATTGGAAAGTAAAGGTTTGGGTTCATGTGAAGAGGGCGGTTTGAAAAAGGTTAGGGCAGGATGTACAGAATTTTGAGAAGAAGTATCGGGAAGTGGCAGTTGGGAGCCCTGGGATTCCCAAAAGAATTTTCATTTTAATTTTCGGCAAAAATTGAGGGTGTCTGTGAGAAGTTTGACAGGATTAACCTTAGGTGTCGGCGAAAACGAAAGACCTTTGCTCAAAACAGAGATTTCGGAAGGGGTAAGGGAAGAAGAAGAGAAGTTTATGACCTCTTGTTTTGTGGGATCGTAGCCGTCCTCGGCGGGGTGAGTGGGGAGGGGGGGGGGTTTGAGGGTCTTTGGAAGAAGGTACGCGTTGTGGGTAAAACCGGGAGGTGGGAGGGGGTGGACGGGCGAGTTGAAAAATGCCTGCTAGGTCGGGCTTTGAGGAATATAATGGCGGGTTAGGTGGGGTTGGGGCCGCAATGTTTAGCGGCAAGGAGAGTCCATGATGAAGGAAGGAAATACACAAGGAGGACAGTTTTTTGAAAGTTTTTTGGCGTCTAAAATTAAGGGAGCGTAAGGAAGAGGTAAGAAGTTTCTGGATTGTGGACAGTAATTCCGAATTGTATAGGCTGATGATATGGATGAGGGATTGAATGTTGGAATGGTATAGGGACACAAGAGATTTGTATTGGGCGAGAACTAAAAGACATAGATTATACGAGATTTGATACGAGTGGGCATGAAAAAACGGGTGAATAGAAGGAGGCATGCCTGAAGTAGGAATTTTGATGATTAAGCCGTTCGGAATTATGCCAAGGGAAAGACAGGAGGACAAAAATTCTACATGGCAAGTGTATTGAGCTAATTTGAATGAATATTTTTTTAAATTGCTAAGCCAGATTTTGGTGGGATTAGGAGCGGGCATGTTAAGGATATGAGGGTTAATGGATAGAGGGAGAGAGCAAGGGAGGGAGTGGAAAAGAGGAAAATTTTAAAGGAGTGGAACAGTGGTGAAAGGAGTGATAGGACAGTGAGAAAGATTACTACAGCTTACGGCTCAGCAACTGGAGAAGCAGCACGCTGTTAGAATGACCGGCCACCGAGCCAGCTGCAAGCCGTCCTCGCCCAATGCCTCCTTCCCCGTCCCGATCCATGCTTCCTCCCACAATCTCATTTTTGATAAATGCTTTCGTGTAGGCGTATTGGCTTCCCTCCCTCCCTCTGCCTCTCCCCTTCAATTGCGTACGTTAGAAAGTGCCTGCATCTGGCTTTATTCCGCACATAATCCGCCCGGATTAAATCGCGCTCACTGATCTCTCCCGCCCCTTCTCCCCTTTCCCCTCCTTCAATCCCCTCCCGCCCCTCCCCTTTTCTCCTTTCCACATCCCTTTCTCCTCCTCTGACCCCCTCCCGCCTCTTCCCCTCCTTGCCCTTCCCTCTTCCTCTGACCCCCTCCCGCCCCTCCCCTCTTCTCCCTCCCTACCCCTCTCTCCTCCCATCTCACCCCACCTCTTGTTCCCTGCCTATCCATCATTCTGTATCCGTCTATCTTTGAGAAAGGTTCGAGCAACCGAAATATCAAACTTATAGTGTGAGTGTTCTTTTTTATGTGTTTATATTTCATTCCGCCCCACCTGTGGCATAGTTTATTTATATTATCGCGTGTGTGATTTTCCACGAACTCGTATATATATATATATATATATATATATATATATATATATATATATATATATATATATATATATATATACGTCAAATCGTGATTGTGACGAGGGTGATGAGACGTTCGTGTTTACATTGGGAACGACTCTCGGACAACAATGGAAGTAGCATTAAAAGTACTACGAATTTCGTTCAAAGATAAAAAATAATCATTAACCAGATGATGTGGCATACAAGCGTCAAAATAAGATAGGAGTTTCGGCATTATAGTTGAGAAAGAATGAAGCAATTGGTACAAATTGTTTGGTTTTAATGAGCGAATTAAGAAAGCGTTACACCGAGAAAATTGCAAAAGCCCGTGTTATTTTATGGAAAAAGTTGTAAAAGTAATTTCCGATTTACGTATGGAATTTCAAACGATCAGTATATTTTTTCGTTCCAAGCGGGATACACAAGCTTTGAATAGACGTTCGAATCGTAGATTTCGATGGAGAGTTGAGGGAAATAGGGCGAGAAAATAAAAAAAAAACGCCGTGCAATCTTATGGGAAAATTGTGAATATAATTTACGACTCATGTATTATTTATGCACTTTCAATTATGATCAAATCATGAAAACAGAGAATCCACACCAAATGCAGCAAACCCCATCGCTGTAGATAAAAAATTGAGAGAGAAAAAGCAGGCATAAGCGTAACATTTATAAATAGAGGGTAGTCTACGGTACGTGATGCGAGTTCGCATTTTATACCCCTTGACAAAAGTGCTTAGCGGGCGAAATGAAGTTTTCACTTCAATATATTCAATTCCAATCTTACCCATAAGTATTTAACTTTTGGATTTCAGGAACTACTGTATGATTGATCAAGAAGAAATACAACTGAAGTCGACAGTAAAATAATTTGCCGCATTTCATTTGAATATCTTGGAAAATATTTTTGAGAAGTTATTATAGAATTATTATCAGGTATTTATAAATACAATCATGTGCACACACAAATTTTCTGATGTATATAGCAAGATATATTTAAAGAATAAGAAAGCTAGATTTCTGCAGGAACCATAGAGTAACATGATTTTTTAACATGAACTTACATTAAATTTTAGAAGTAAAATGACCATAAAATATTTTAGAAATAAAATGACGATAAAATTTTATGCATCATAATAAGAATTCACATCTTCTAGTCTTTTGACTAGCAAACCGGTTGATTACATTGTCATTATTAATATTTATATTTCTGTGAATATATAACAACGCCAACCCAGTCAATCGATCTTCATTCATCCTTGTTCTGAGCCAAGTTTTCAGTCTTCTCAAATCTGAAAAGCTCCGTTCAGCCGTAGCAGCAGAAATGGGTAGGGTCACCAAAATTTGATACAAGATTTTCAACAGAGGATAATCATTTTCATCACATTTCATGTAAAGTTCCATGGCAGTTTTCATTGATTTCATGTCATTAAATTCCGGACTTTTTTTCAAAAAAGTTATCTCATTATCTAATTCCGTTAACATTGTACTTATATTTTTTTTCAATAACGGTGCATATTTATCACATTTTTTCAAGCATTCTTTCTAACGAGTCCGAATTTTTTATTTCCATGAAAACAGCTGGGATTAGTGTATTCAACTTGAAGCACTCTATTGACTCCAGCAAATCTGTCCTTGATATCCGTATTTACGTAATCTAAGATGGGAATATAGACGATTTTTTCCCAATACGCGATTATATCATCTTCATCATTGGTAGCCGGGTAATTTGCTCGATTCTTTTGTCGATTGGCTGCACGTGGAATGTGGATTGGAATGTCCATTTCCTCCATAATTTTCTTAGCCTTTGCAAAAATTCCAGAGAAAATTTTATAAGAGTTCAACCGCTTATCCTTTAGTACTTCAAAAGTTTGGTCAACTTTTTTTTTAGCTTGAAAAACATCTACAGTCTCATTTTGCAAATATCTGCTTAAAATATAAGTTGCACTCAAAACATCACTCAGACTATATACAGTTAAAATGAATTCACAATTACAAATTGATAACAATAAACATTTTCCTTGCCGTTTTATAATCATCCCACTTTGACACTTTTTCGAGAGCTTTGGCAATATCAGGTAAGTCGTCTCTAAAAGTTACAATAGCTTTATGCCTTTCTACCCATCTAGTCTCACAGTTACCTGTCATTTGATGACCTAAGATATCAACAATGGTTTTATTACGTTTACTTGATGCTTTAAAAAAGGAGACGACTTCATTAATTACGCCAAAAGCATTCCTCACACTCTGAACTTTAGAGCTCCTAGATATGGCTAAATTGAGAGCATGGTTCTTGCAACTACATAAGAGACTGTAAATCGCTTCAGTCTGTATTTCGGACACCGCGCCTCTACTCTCTGATATATTAACAGAACAACCATCACAACCAACACCTATGCAATATTTTGTATCTAAATTCATCTGTTTAAGTAGAAATAAAACAGATTGTCCTAAAATTTTGCCGGTAATCTTTGGTTCTTCTTCAACCCCAGAATAATTATGGTGGTGCAAATCCAGAAAACCTACGAAATCTTCATGTATTTGTCCATCGTACACATATCGTAAACAAACAGTCAACTGAGATGTGTGCGACATATCTGTTGTTTCATCAAAAATGACAGAGAAATATCTGGCTACATGAACACGTTCTTGAACAACTCTCAAAATTTCTTGCCCGCAACAAGTAATCAATTCATTGGCAGTATTTTTGCCAATATAGGTCGCGTTCCCCTTGCACGTTTGTAGGTGATTTTCTAAATCCATATCACCGCTGTCAATCCTAAATCTTAATGAAGCTCTGAAATTTCCATCATTGTGAAGAAGATCTTCAGAATCTTCGAGCAAACTCCCATCATCACGGTGACCTCTCAGCGGAATATTCTGCCTTCCATGGAACATTATTGTTTTAATTATTGGGACTAGCCGGGCACGATTACTCATGATCTGTTTCTTCCTCTCTTAGCTTATTAGATTAATTATGCTGTGTTCTGGATTTTTGTAAGCCTTCAAAAATGCATTGCCATCTATTTCCGCATCCCGGTGATATTTGTTTGCAGGATGTTTTTCCAAATCTCCATCTTTTCCATAAAGTTTTGCATATTTTTGTAAAGCCTCGGTGACTAATTTTTTTAAGGGTACGGTTTTTTGTCCTCCACTCTGCTTAAAATAGCAAAAGACCGTACAGAACTTGAAAAACAGACCCTGTTTTTCTTCAGAGAAGACTAACCAAGGATAGTTTGTGAAATGACTAACTTGGACAGATCTGCGTTCACTACGCTCTTGTTCTCCATGTCGTTTTGCATGCAAGGAAACCGGAAAATTGTATCCAGGTGGAGTAGTCCATGGATTATTCAATAGGTTATATCTGGTAAAATCATCTAGTTTTTCCATGATTTTGATGTAAAGGCCAACGTCATACTTCGGTATACTTATGGAACCATCAGATGAATTTCTATTGCCCTGTGGAAGAATATCTTATTAACTACTTGTAAAAATTCCACAAACATATTTTTTCAATGCTTCTTCTCTTAAACGAAAATAAAAGTTTTCGTGCAAGATGAGTTACAACAAATAATGGAAGTTTTTCGCTCACTGCATCAAAATACCTCGATGGAATGAGGAATACACGAAAATCAGATTGAGGAAAAGTAAGAATCTGATGGAACTTGGTCGTCCTCGTTCTTATTATTTATTACTTGTTATTAGGTGCTGATTTATTCAGCCAGTACACGTAAACAATGGATGTTGAATTCAACGTTCGGAAAATCGTTAAAATGGCGGAAATAATCATTAATCGGATACTTCTATGTAAAACTATTGTAAGATTGTAAGATTTCATGCTAAAATGAATGTGAATTCTGTGAAATTATTGAGATATAACGGTAATGAACTCCAATCTTCCTCCAAAAAAATTAGGTCCAATAAAGTTGAAATGTTCAAACTACATCAAAAACTGAAAGCGTTTTCCATCCCATGTATATTTCAGAAGTAAATAGATTCCCGAATTTATCTATCTCTCTCTAATAACAAAAGGATTTGGGACCTCCTTAAATAGTTGAGTTTTATTCAGAATAATTTATTTTTGTTTATGACTTTCGCACTGCGAAGAAAGAGGCTACTGTAAAACAATTTTTACTCCGGAGCACATACGTTCCCTAGTTTTTGCTGACTTTTTCCCGTGATACCGCACTTTTTTTACAAAACCTTACCTCCAGAGAACTCGATGACGCTTGTTCGTTGTTGCTCGTAGATAGTTGCAGTCCGGTGCATGTCACGGGTGGAGAACATTCAGCTCCATCAGGGTCAAACACCACTTCCGAATGATTCACGTCTTTCGAAGTCGCGGGAAGAGATGTCGAATCTTGTTCCTTTGAATCATTTTCTAGCCGAGGCTTCTTCCTTATTAGCCACCTATCCATTTTGCATATCTATGCAAATAAATTTAGATCTACACGTACACAAAGAAAGAGAAATCAGTTTGATGACATAAAAAAAGAATACAACCCCAACACGAATGCAACTGTCCAAGCTCACGTGTGAATGATGAATTACTCCAACCGTTTCAGAGAGAAAGTTTAACTTCAACTTTAGAATGTGTCGTCAGAGGAAATCTTCAACAATTTTTGCTCGTAATTGTACAGAGCTCCAACTTCAAACAGCAGGCCAGCAAAACAGATACCTGCGCTCCACCTTTGTGCTGCTTGACCGTGCGCACGAGTGGAAACGATCGATGAATCTGTTGTCGGAGTTGCAGACTTTCAAATTCGAATCATAGATCTGGCAAGCTCATCTAAGGAATATATAGTTGCAGAAATTTTCTACAAAGAAAATAAACTCGCCTGCCGATAGTGAAACAAATTATTCGGAACATCTCAACTTCGAGAAAAACTCTTTCTGGCTATAGGAAGGAAGAATGTATGTACCGTGGAATGGGGTGACTTCGGCCACACGCGCGTCGCTTCACAAATTGATACTTTGTAGCACAATGGGTTACGAGCCATCATTTCATTCTCGCCTTTCCTGGCATAGGTAAGGGCAGGCGCGCACTAGCGCGACCACGGCCACGACCACGACAGATCTCTGTCGCACACCTTCCGACCAGACCACGACCACACCCATGATAGCAAAACACATTCACCGTCCACTTGATCAGTTCGTATAGTCGGGTCGGAGTGAAGTCTGAGTCAGAGCGCGGCGCGCCATAAGAATGTGTGTAATTTCTGGCCGCAACGACCGCTGAGTCGGGGACGACCAAATTCAAAAATTTTGGTCGGACGACTCGGGTCCGACCAACGAGTCGGACTTGGCCTAGTGCGCGTCGCTCCATTAGTTGCAATGCTAAAACTGGTCGTGTGCCGCAGGTCGTGGTCGTGGTCGCGCTAGTGCGCTCCTGCCCTAAGAGGAGATTGCAAGCAGCAAAAAAATTCCGTCAGTCACCGCCCAGGGGGGGCGCGCGCCCCCCGCGCCCCCTGGCTGGAGCCGCTCCTGGCTGGTACCCATAGATGATCTCAAGAATAAGCTCCGGCGCGTGGCCTTGGAAAAATGGAAGGAGCTATGGACTGACCAACATAGCAATAAGCTCCGCGGAATAAAATCCGAAATATCAGCGTGGCCCACTTCCGTCGGGAGAAATCGCAGGGAAGAGGTCGCCATTACTCGGTTGAGAATAGGGCATTGTGCCCTGACCCACTCGTATCTTTTTACGGAAGAGAAAATTCCGCCACGATGTGACGAATGCGACTCTCTATTAACAGTGCGGCATCTCCTGACGGAGTGTGATGTGTGTCGGGTAGCGCGGGAGTGGCTATACATCCGAGGAGGAATAGCACAAGTCCTAGGAGATAACCCAGATAACATAACTAAGGTTTTATCGTTTTTAAATAATTATGGATTTTACAATAAAGTATAAAGTTATTTCACCTATGTGATATTTACCTTTGTATATATCTCTTTTTATAATATCAAATTATCGGCACGAAATAGTTTTCAGTGGTGCAAAATGACCTCAGCCGTCGACGCGCCCTAATCTAAACACTACTACTACTTCATTTTAGCCTTAAGCACAAGTCAAGAAGACAGATTCGCCGGTCATTGGTCATTCGCTAGTCAGCGCTCGAAAAAAAAATCGCCCAAGTGGGAAGGGGGCTCGTGGGGGGACCGTAAATGGCATTAACGCTTGCGAGTACGAACCATCCCTCGCAACTCGGTGACATTCTATCCGTCTCAGGTTCTTTCCTTCCCCTTCGTGCCTGTGCGTGTCTATGGAAATATGTGCAAACAGCTAAACCCTAAGCTCCAGAGCTCAAACCGGATGGGGAAAGCGGGCTGACTCGGGTCGCTTCTCAGATCCATCTGGCCAGCCCGTTCCGTTTACCATACGGAGCTGAGCCGCTCATATCGATCTGAGATCGATTTGTAAACGTAGTGATGGTTTCCCATCTAACCTGGCTTCCTAGCCTTGTTGTGCACTTCATAACACCCGGGCTTCGTCTGCTTGCTGCTAAAAAAAATCAGCTCGTGAGATTATCTGCGGCGGCAGAATGCGAGGTAAGAATCAGTCGGACGCCTAAAGTATATACATTGAGGATTTTGATTCCTGGATCGGTGAGAGGAAAGGATACAAAGTCGAAAGTCACAGCAGTTGGATAAACATTTACACACCTGCACACAGTATTCACATGGACAACGAGCGCCCTGCGGGTAACAAGTGCATCGAGCGTGCGTCCATAAGAAAAAACTAATTTTTTAAGTGCTGCCAATTCGTTCTTGGAGAAGAAAATTAATTTTTATAGATGGAGTCTTCAGTAGAAAGTAAGTACTACAAGTTGATATTATTTAATTTTACAATTTTTGAATTTATTTTTTTTAATGGTCGTTTAAAATAATGGTGTTTTTGAGCGAAAATCCGCGCTTCAACTAACAAAAAGTTAATTAATTCCGGATAATTCTGATATAAACGATACATCACATTGTTAGGAATTAAATAAGCTTAACGGTACCTCAAGGTATAGGGTCTACAATCCTCTAATTCGATAGTTATTAATAAAATAAAGTTCGATTTTTGCCCCGAAAAACGAGCACGGCTTGGAGCCTCATTCCCATCTGGCAGAACGTGTGCGCGCTCAGTCGAACTCGACCTCAAACACACTAATTATCTATTCAGTTTACGAACTAAATACCTCACAAGTTGGCAAAACAGTCAACAAGGTGAATTTTTATGTTGCAGATTCCATGACTGACGATGATGTCGTTGGAGATGGGATCATTTATAATCGTGACGGCGTGATCGGCATGTCCAGATTAGACTTGTTCTGGCTGCTCAAATGTCATTTGTTGGCACCCGTACATATAACTTACGAAATCGTGCAAACCCACATTGCGCAGCATCTGGGATGTAAATTCCGCATCCCTGAATGCCGAAAGCAGCATTTAAGGAAGCTCCTGTTTGAACTGAAGACGCGATACAACGGAGTTTCCAAAAACAAGCACGTTTTTCTGAAAAAGAACGCGCTCTGGTTGGAGTCGTTCGTCGCTTTGGGAGAGGTTCCCTCCACATCGGAGGCTACCACGACTACCGGCAAGCCTACGTCCACCAAGACAACGACCAGCAAAGGTCAAGTTGAGTTTTCGGCGGCCAGTGCAATAACGAAACGCAGGAGGACGGAGAGTCTGCGTTCGTCATCGAGCCCAGAAGTGCTCGCCCTCGCTGCGTCCATGAGCTTCCGCCAAGAAGGTAAAATTGACGCCGCCAAGGTTTGCAAGGATATTGCCTGCGGCACTCCTACGCGTGCAGCAAAATATCTAAAAGGGATCAAAATTATCTGGCCGATATCGTTGACGCCAGATGAAGCTCTTGCGTGGTTGATGGAGGTACACCTGTCAGCAGATAACTATCGCAAAACGCGCGCGCTTGCAAAGAAAATTAATAATCCAATGTTTCCGCCTTACAATGTTATACTTCGGTCAAAAAAAGCGTGTTATCCGGCGGGGACCATTGTTTGCGCGAGGTTCGCCGAAGTCGACCTGCAAGAGCTTTTGAACCATACACCTCAGCGTATTCTCCTTGGCCAGAGCGATGTTCTGCCCGCTCTATCACTTGACCAGCTTCAAAACCTGGTATTGAGATGCAAGTGGGACTTCGACGGTACCTCTGGCCAGAGCAACTACAAGCAAAAACTTGTTGATGAGAATGGCGTAGAGCTTGATGATTCAAGCATTATTCTAACATCAATGGTACCTGCTGCGAGGATGGACCGGCAGATAGCCGATTTAACTTCATTGGGATACTCTGTGGATTCCCGTGAATATAAGGTGACATATCAAATGATGTTAACAATAGTCGACGGCAAAGCCACCAACGCCATCACCAATACAAAGTCGACTATGAGGTGTCACCTTTGCGGATCTACATCTAAAAATTTCAATAAAATCAATGAAATCATTAGTTAACCAGTCAAAATAGAAAATTTACAATACGGAATATCTATTCTGCATGCATCACTTAGATTTTTTGAGTGTTTATTACATGTATCCTACAAATTGCCGTTTAAGAAATGGCATGTGGCATCAACAGGGGAAGAGTCAGAGTTACTGAGAGCTATGAAAAAGTCAATTCAACTCCGCTTCAAGTCTGAAATGGGATTAATTGTTGACAAGCCGAAAGCTGGGCCTGGCAACAGCAACGATGGTAATACTGCTCGGCGGTTTTTCGAGGACCCTACTAAAACATCATCTATAACGGGGATAGATGAGAATATTATACGGAGATTCGCGGTGGTTCTTGAGGCTTTGCATTGTGGTTTACATGTGGAACACGATCAATTCCATGAATATTCGCTAGAAACCGCCCGCAAATATACCGAACTATATGGATGGTACTACATGCTGACAACAGTTCTCATTCACGGCAGGGACCTAATGGAACATGAAGTATTGCCCATCGGACAGCTTTCGGATGAAGCCCAGGAAGCCACCTACAAGTACGTCCGAAATTTCCGAGAATTTTTTTCACGGAAATGCTCGCGAGAATGTACGATGGAGGACGTGTTCCACCGCCTTCTGGTCAACTCTGACCCGATTATCTCCAGCAAACGGGGCTCGTGGTCAAAGACATCCCGGAAATGTTAGTATGCACATAATATGTTAAAATTCTTTTGCACGTATGTCAGTTTTGTTCGATTATTGTTTAATTAGTATTAATATGCAATGTCAAAAAGGATAAGTAAATTGTATTCATTAAAATGGTATTTGACGCGAAGAAAAGAAAATCCATATTTTATATAGTTCAAATAGATACAGTAAAATAATTTGTTGTTAATTGTTTGATAAATTTTACGGAAAAATAAACAATTTTTGCAGGAAAATTTACATCTATGAATGATTTTGTGAACTTCTCATTGCATTCCTTTTTTTAAATATTATTGAACACCTGCGCCATTTTTTATAGCAGCTGAATTACAATTGCAGATAATAAAAGAAAATGCGAATAATTTGCCAAAAATATTTTGACGTAATCCGACTTGTCTGGTTTTATATGACCCTCAAAAGCACACGCACAACTAAATTCACCAAGGACTTTCTCTTTTTTTCAATTAAGAAAAATTTTGCGAATAATTTTGCGAAAAGTTTGCAAAAAGATATTTTTTGCAATTCTGACTGTGGATTTGGTTTTAGCACACTCAAAGACATAAGTATGCAAATATTCATCCAAATTGGAATAATATTTCTCATGGTGACCAACTTTCGGGGCATATTGAACACTGTGCGACGGGGCGAGGGGAGGGCTGAGAGTTCGACTTCTACGCAGTCAGTCACGAATGTCCGGCCAAGTTAGTTTCTAGTGTTTGTTATTGTTACGATTACATCAGGGGCGCCGACTTATAAAAAATATTGGGGGGGCCCATATCGCGGGTCTTGCCCCGGGAAATTTTCTAAATTTTAGATGACAAATAGTGAGTTTTAAAGTTTTTTTAAAGCCTTATAGAGGGGTCATATGATCAACATTAGAACCCCGAAAACTCGACTCTCTATAACTCGACACTTCGGGAAACTCTACAAGCCTGACACATTTTTTTGGCTTTGAAAAAAGAAGCAAAACATCAACAACACGGTATTTTGGTAAAAAGCTAATTTCATTTACAGTTATAATTACGCTCATAGACTATTACAGAGCAGTGAATATATAGCTCTGAACAAACTAAAATTATATTTAAATAAATCCTAAACTATCATAAAAAGAATAAAACAAAATATTACTGTCGCTCAGCAATAGCACTTTGATTAATAAGTGATATAGCTAATTTAAGTTTACTTCGCAGAAGACTTCGGTTTCATTTAATTAAAACAATATCTCAACGTTAATCATTTAATACAGTTAGCAGAGTTTATAAAGTACGCCTAATACTTTCAATCAACAAGTATGTAAATAGCGGGTTTTAATTGGGTCTTACACTCTAAAAATACTGAAGTACTTGAAAATAAATAATACAGTGCTATAGTACGAAATATAGATATAATCGTAATATATAAATACAGTACTGATAACTATCACTAACATTTTGAAACTGAAAATTTAACATTCTGTATGTATTTATCTGTTTTATAAAGATTTTTAATATTTCTATAAATACCATTATTAGGGCAAGAGTGTCTTTAGAAAGGTGCAAATGTCGACCGTCTGACCGGATTACTGTATATGAAGTCGTTGATGACTGGTCGGATATCCAATTCATCCAAAATATCACGGTGGGCATGGAGAACAGCCAAGTTGTTCAATCGCTTCTGTCCCATTGTTGATCGAAGATATGATTTCAGACGTCTAAGTGCGCTAAATGACCGTTCTGCTGTCGCTGTCGTTATTGGAACTACTTGGAGAAACTTAATGCACTTCACTACTTCGCATAATATTTCTCCAACTGCAGGCTCTTGTGTAATGTACTTTCTTACATCACGCATGTTTTTTAAGACCAGCTGTTTTTTATTAGCGATATCGGCTAACATATGCAAGTGTAAGCGCAATCTCTCAATGTCGAGGTCATTTTTGAAAAACTCAGTTGAGTTTACAAAATTTGTTTCCCCTCTGTTCACTAAAAGCAAACACTCTTGTTCAACTGCAATAACCTGCGTGAGTCCAGTGGATGCAAACCGCTCAGTAATGCAAGATTGCACCGTTTCACAAACTTCAATGTAAATAGCTTTGTAGTATTCCTTTGGGGTTTTGAAAGTGTGCGGTGAGCTGGCTTCGTCGTTTTCATATTTATTTGGCATACGTCGATTCCGAGGAAGCGAAGGATCATCAACTTGTGAAGGTTTCTCTTTTAAACACAATTTCCAAAAGTGTTCAAAACTATCACGCCTTCCATTCAATATACAAATCAAGCCCTCATATATTTTTCCCAGATCAGCAACACTTACTTAGATGAGGGCATTGAATTTTTTCATTGACATCCTCTACTGGGTTCATTACATGGCAATAAAGACGTAAAAATAAATGAGTCTTAAATTGTAACATTGACTCAAAGTAGCCTGCACATTTGTAACCTGCCTCTGTTTTGTCCTCTGCACTAAATGTTTTAAAAAACTCTAGAAGTTCTTCAAAGTTTTTCACTATTCTCAAGATTCTGGAAGCTCGCATTGTCCATCGAGTCGGGCAAAGAGGTCGTAGACCAGGTTGATCGTTGGCGCTCTCACAGCGTATGCTTCTGAAAAGTCCCATCCTTTTAGTGGATTCCCTTACGGTGTTTATTAAGTCCTTGGCAAAAGCCATAATATCCCTCATACACGTAAGAGCGCGGAGTCTGTCTACAACTGCCAAGTTTAAACTGTGAGCAGTGCAGTGCACATAACGTGCTTTTGGTTGTACATCCAAAACTAACTTTTGTAGTCCTTTGAACCTACCTCTCATATTCGAGGCACCATCATAGCACTGTCCTCTTAAGTTATCAATTGACAAATCAAGACAAGCCAGAACGTCATTTATAATAATAAACAGAGTTTGTGATTCAGTGTTGGGGGTCTCGTATAAGCCAATAAAGTCTTCGTTGATGATTAAGGAATCATCGACAGTACGAATACAAAATTACACTTGTTCGTGAATCGAAGAATCACTTGTTTCGTCAACTATAATAGAATAATGTTCAGTCTTCTTGATTGAAGCCAATACCTTTCTCAACACAGTCTTTCCTAGTAGATCAATGATCTCGTTTTGAATATCGTGGGATGTCCACTTGTACCCCGAACGCCCTAACCAATCTTTTAACTCAGGTACGTCATTCTTTCGGAGTTCCAACAATTGAAAAAATTTTGAGTTTACATCTTCGTGCCCTCTAATTGCTAGTCCTTGTCGGCATAGAAATTGCACGGTAGTAAAAATTGTCTCAAGAGCTAAACGGCCTTTCTTCATATCACTATCTAACTGTTCATTCAATTGGGAGACCACGCTTCGGTTAGTGATAGAATTTAGTCTCAGAACACCTTCTTTATGCGTAAACGTATTTTCATGAAGACGGAATTTTTCCAAAGCCTTTTTCCAGTTAGAAAAGCCTATGGAAAGAAATGCATCTTCTTTTTTTGAAGAAAATTGTAATAGATTTTTAGCATCTGCCTCTTTGCAGGTTTTGCAATAAACTTTTTCGGTAGATGCTTCATATTCTAGCCATGCATATTTGGTCAACCAAGACTTCTGAAATGATCTTCCCTTGCCGGATTGTCCAGGTTTCGGCTGAGAACACTTCTCGCCTGAAGATGATGAAGCAATTGACGACACAATAATTGTCGGAGGTTGACTTGCAGTACCATCAACTTCCAAGCGCGCCTTTTTGGTAACAAATTTATCCATTGCAAACTTAATTCACAATACACTAAGAGACTAAAGTAAACAAATAAAATATAGTCACATAAAAGAGTCTCCTAAACACTAAAGTCGAAACGCTAAACACGTCTGCACTGAAAGAAAATATCCACACTGAATGACTGCGCCAGCAGGGTGAGCTTCATATTGCCGCGGCGTCGTAATGTCTTGAAGTGTCAAGGCGACGCGAGGCGGAGGCGCGCAGGGTTTCAGGTGCTTCTGCTTTCTGATTCAGTCCTTTTGCAGTCGCCGCGGCCGCAGCGCTGGCCCGCAGGGCTGCAAATTGGTCATTATTACCATTATTGGTCATTATTTCTGATATTGATCATTAAAAGTCATTATAATTCTAAAAAGTATCTAAAATTCAATTCTATACCGTATTTACTTACAAGTAGGATGAGGATTTTTGTCGCTTTTACTCGCCTAAATCGGGGTTGTCCTATGAGCCCGAGAGAAGGATTCGCGGCAGACGACTCCAAGCTGCGTATGCCTCGGAAGCGAACGTGTAGATGAGCCCGGTGTGGCAGCAATGTCATCTGATACCCAGGCGGAAATCGACAATTTCTGACTAGCATCTTTGTTGCACCTTCCACAACAATGTAGTGAGGTGGATTGACCAATCGATCAACCAATGTCTCCTGCATACATCCTGTTTTGGTTGACCATGAAGGTAATGTAGCCAGGCAGTCAGGCGACAGAAGAGTAGCATTATGGTAGGGGTGAGATTACAAAATGTACGAAAGTAGAATGCTTAACCTCCACAACTAAGTTTTATTGAAGAACAATACAATGTTACAATACGGACAAGATCTTACGTAATATGGTTCCAGACCCTCGTTACGTAAGACCATGTAAGACAATCCTAACCCCCACTCTCCCTCAAAACGTCTTCCATAATACTTAATAGGAGCAAGGAGTTCCTATTTCTTATTTTTTTTTCTCTAAAATCCTACATTGTTCTTTTTTCAAAGCCGTCTTATGTGTGAGTAACTACGGTAATACAAAGGGTCCAAAACGCCACAAACCTCCCGTTATTATCTGGCCGGTTTCAGTAGGGTTTATGTTGTATTTGGTCAATTTGTGATCATTATTTGAGCAAAAATAAGTCATTCTTTCATTTAAATCAACCGGGAGGCAGCTTGCACCCCTCTTGGCCCGCCAGTTTGTACCCGAAGGTTCACGCACTGGGAAAAATTCAAAGTGTGTCGCAGCCCCGAAACACTATCATGATTCACACCACTTTTTTCAGTTAACCTGCTTACTACCGTAATAATTATTTGTTTTAACTCATTACTGAATGTATTTTAAAAGGTAACTATCGTCAAACAAGGAAAATAAAAAATACCAACATATTTTTGTGATTTTACAAAGCATAATATAACTTAATTAATTTCTTGAATTAATGGGGGGGCTCCGCCCCCCCAAACGAATTATTGAGGGGGCTCGGGCCCCCTCAGGCCCCATGGAGTCGGCGCCCCTGGATTACATAATATAGTGCGTGACGAGTGATATTATCTATACATGAGTGACTAAGATATAAAAAGACAAAATAACTTAAGGGCGTATTTCTATACAAAAAAAACAAAAAACGGACGATGCAGTTACGGAGACTGGTAAAGGGATTGAATGCGATGGTTCTCATGTGCATCCATCCTCGCTTGCGGCAACTACGTCAATGTCAACACATGGAGCACATCCATCAGCAGCATCAGCCACCGCTAGTTACAAGCTGCAGGAACGTATCGCGACGCCCCTGTGGGAACGATTTTGATATTTTGTTAGTAATACTTATTTTGAGCTGTCTTAAGATTTGTCTTGCCCGCAAGAGTGTATATTAAACAGACAACTAAACAAATAATAATAACATTAATTTTAGAAATTCAATTTACATAGTAGCTATATTTTCTGAAGTAAGTTTTCTTTTATCTTATTAACACGTTCAAGACCGAGGACGCACACGCTGCGTCCTGGCGTGCTCCCGCCAGGACCCGCGGACGCAGCGTGTGCGTCCTGAAGTGTGTTAAAGAAGTGTGTTTAAATGCCGTATTAAATTTTTTCTTTTTTTTGGCCCCTGGGGATAGGTATCCATATTCAGGGTGGTCCTGAAAGTGTTAACCAATTCAGTAATTGATTGTATAAGACATAATTTAGTGCGCAACGATTGAAATTATCTATAATGAGTGACAAAGATATAAAATGACAGCATAACTTAAGTTCGTATTTCTTTACAAAATAAAACGGACGATACAGTTGCAGAGACTGGTAAAGGGATTGATTGTAATGGTCCTCATGTGCATCCATCCTCGCTTGCGGCCACTACATCAATGTCAACACATGGAGTACATCCACCGGCAGCGTCAGCCACCACTAGTTACATGTTGCAGGAACGTGACATAGGTAGGTATCGATTTTGATATTTTGTTGGTAATAGTTATTTTGAGCTATCATTAGAATATTTTTTACCGCAAGAGTGTATTACAAACATTAGACTACTAAACTAATAATAATAACTTTAATTGTCGAAATTCAATGTACTTAAAAGTTATAATTTCTTACGTCGGGTTATAGTTTTAAACTTTAATTAACCAATGAAGTAATTATTTACAAAGGACGAAAAATATCTCCTAAGCCGTACTCGTAATGGGGCAGAGAAATCAAAAGGGGGAGAGGGGGGAGGAAGGAGTATACACAAAGTAAGGTGGAGAGGGGGGAAGGAAGGAGTATATATAAACTAAGGGAGCTCTTAATCACATGTACAAAATCAAGCATACAAAGAAATTTAAATGGCAGTAAATGACACATTCGCACACTCACTCGCAACGTAACAAACAACCGCAGCACTCAAAATTAAGGGAATCAAGGTAAAAAAATAAAAACGAACAGTGACTCACACAATCACTAACTCCCTCAGGTTTGTATGCAAAATATAGTCACTTCCGTGAGTTCAATCACACACACAAGCAAGGTTTACAAGGATTTCTCCAACGCCAGTGACCCTTCATGCACACAAGATAAGAATAAAAATATAAGTGTCGGATAAAAAGGAAAACAAATAACTAAATAAAATAAAATTGTAAGCACTCATTCACGTGGGGTTGCATACAATACACAGTCACCCTCGTGATTCTCATTCACACAATCACACACATGCAGGGTTCAGGGACTTTTTTCGAGGAAGAGGAAGTCGGAGGACTTCTTTCGGGAGTACGGCTTTGGAGATAATGTTCTTCCTTTGTATTGCTTACAGCCGTAGAGACATTCATTTCATTATTCAAGTAACTATTTGTCTTACTTACATAAAAATGACGACAAATTTAGTCTTTTATTTTTATACTTACTTACAGCTAGACTACTTACCAACCAGCATGACAGTTCAGTTCTTAAAGATGAAGAAAAGTACCAGTGGTTGAAAAATACTTTGCAACCTAAACGGACTTTAAGTTTCCACTGGTGAGTGAGGGGGAAAAGCGGTCTTTTCAAATGAGCTGGTTAAAAGGACATGAATTGATATCATATAGCAAAATTGCTGGGGGTGGATTGTGCAAAATGTGCATTATATTTGGTCGGCGTGAGGCGGGTACAAATAATGTGAAGCTGGGAAAGTTGGTGTCGAAACCACTGAAAACATATAAACAGGCCATTGAAACGATCAGACACCACGAGAGCACGAAATATCACCAGGCGAACATGGCAAAATCTCAACATTTTTTAATGGAGGGAAAATCAATGGACGTTGTTGTCCAAATGAGAACCCAGGAAATGAAAACTATTGAAGAGAATCGTAAAAAACTTATACCCATTAAAACAATTATATTATGTGGAATGCAAAACATACCATTAAGAGGTCACAGATGATGGTGAATTAGAATCGGAAAGTTCCTACGGAGAAGGCAACTTCAGAGCGTTGCTGAAGTTCCGAATCGAAGCTGGAGATGAGATACTGCATGAACACGTAAACACGTGTGCTAAAAACGCTTCCTACATAAGCAAGTCGACACAAAATGACTTGATTGAGTTCTGTGGGGAATTAATCACAACCAAAATAGCAAACAAAATTAAAAAGGCCAAATATTTTTCTATTACAGTTGATGAGACCACAGATGTTTCTGTTTGTGAGCAACTGACCATTTGTATTCGCGATTTCGATGTAGATCATATTTTTCGAAGTGATAAACTTACTGGTGAAATCATTGCTCAGCATATTTTGAAGGCGATCGAAAACCTTAACCTGGATATGACATTGTGCCGGGGCCAAGCATACGATGGAGGAGCCAACATGAGTGGTAAAATAAAAGGTGTCCAGGCATGCATATCTAACATTCAGCCTTTAGCCTTTTATACTCATTGGGCAAGCCACCGACTCAACTTAGCTATCAGTACTGCCTGCACCGTACCTAGCATAAGAAATGCCGTAGGGGTTATCTCAAGTGTAGCAACTTTCTTTCGTGAGTCAGCTCAACGAATAAACCTCCTCAGGGAAGAAATGAAAGTTCATCTGCCAAAGGAAAAACAAAATAGAGTTTTAATAAATGTGTGAGACCAGATGGGTGGAAAGACATGAAGCTGTTTTGACATTTTTGGACGTCTTGCCATGTCTTCCTGGAATTTTGCAAAAATTAGCTGAAGAAGGGGTTAGAAGTGCTACACCTGCATTTTCGCTGCTCCAAGCTATCATGTCGTCGGAATTTCTTGTAAGCTTGGTAATCCTCGCTGATATTTTAGGAATCACGCTGCCTTTATCTCGATCATTACAAGCCATTGAAATTGATATACTTTCTGCAGTTCAGCTTATGAATACGACCACAGCCAGTCTGCAGAGGCAACGTGAAACTAGCACGCATGCATTCAGAAAACATTTCAATATGGCTGAGGCCCTTGCAAATGAAATTGGTACAGAAATCTCGGTCCGCAGAATTACCAGCCATCAAGCAAATAGGTCGAATATTCAGACTGAGTCTATTGAAGAGTATTACCGACTTACAATATATATTCCTTTTCTAGATTATTTGTTAAAGGAAATATCATCCAGGTTCCCTAACGCTCAGCTGCAAAAAATCGGACAGTTGCAAAAGTTGCTGTCCCATAACTTCAGTAACGAAGATATTGAGGATGTTTTGCAAGGTGCTGAAGTATACAAAGAGGACCTTCCTTGTTTTTTTTAGCTTTAAAAATTTGGCAAGAGATGAGAGAAAATATTATGCCAAAGTCTCCAGCGGATGCTTACAAAACAGCAACGGCGCTGCCAAATATTAGAACTATATGTCAATTGTTGTGTACGTTTCCTGTGACTACTTGCACTGCCGAGCGATCTTTCTCCACCTTACGCCGATTAAAAACATATCTTCGCAGCAGAATGACAGAAGATCGTTTGAATGGACTGGCTTTAATGCATATCCATCAAGACATTGTGTCAAAAATCAACGTTAATGAAGTACTGGACATCTTCAGCAGGAAACATAAAAGAAAACTGCCGTTATTATATATGTAACTAATTAATATTTTCATATTAGTAATCTTTATAAAAAAATAAAAAGAATATTTTGTACATTAATTGTTGTATGTTGTTTTTTAATCCCAAATATGAGAAGACCGTTAGCCCATCAGACCCTTGTGCCCCCCCTCCAAAGAAAAATCCTGGATCCACCCCTGATTCGGTCCTCGCCGAATATGCCGCCGCCGGGATGGAAGAGGGTCGGCCGCTGCCGCCGACGGCGTACGTATTCGGCGACCACGTCTAGCCTCTTCCTTTCAGAAAATTCGGGGCTCCTTTGGAAACCGGCTATTCTTCCTGTCCAGTTCAAGAACTGTGAATTTGGTACATGCTTGGCTGTACTCATAGGCCTATTTTTAAGAAAAAGATTTATGGTGTAAAATGAGATATGCGTATATTCAGATTCCTGGCGAGAGGGATGAAAAACTTGATGAGGGGAAATAACAGGGAAAAGAGCTACTGCATTAGAGTTTGCGTATGAGCAATTTAAAAAATGTTAAGGAAAGGAAAAAAACGATATGAAAAAAGTAAATGAAAACAAAATATGAAAGAAAGATTTTTTTCGCTTTTTTCATTTAAAAAATGAGAACGATGGTCACTCACCGGAAAGGGAGTATGAGTAATAAATAAGTGGAGCATTATGTAAAGGAAAAAACGAAATAAAACTTTATATGAAGTCGAAAATTATTGTGAACAAAATATGAAAGTAAGATTTTTTCACAAATAAAAAATGTTAAGGAAAAAAAAACAAAAAAGATCGATGAGGGGAAATACTAGGGAAAAGAGCTACTAGAGCATATTCGTGTGTTTGTTAACGAAAACGAAAAAAAAACCATTTTAAAAATGAATCATACATTTTTACGATTTTCATATTTAAAAATAAAAAAATGAGAACAATGGTCACTCACCGGTAAGGTGATTTACGCAACTCGACCGGTTTAGGTCGGTGTGTTGTCGTAATCCTGAGCCTACGGCGCCGTAAGAAACGGAAGGAGATAGGGTGGCCAGTTCCAGTCTCCGCACCGCCCATCGTTCCCCCAGAAATATCTGGTACCCAAATGAACACACAGCTCGGGTAAAGCTGAGGGTCTCCGGAGGCTTCACCCGGGATCGAACCCGGGACCCTCCAGTCAGCAGTCAAGGGAGCTACCCCTGAGCCACCACACCACTGACAGCAGGGGTGTGAAAATTAGTCATAAGAAATAGCGAAGAAAAAAGGAAATTGAAATAAGGCAGAAAATACCGGGGCGAGTCTTCAAATAGGTTCTTCTTCTTCAAATTATATCCTGGATCCGGTTACATTGGTTATAATCTCGTCACGATAAAATTTTTGCTAATTTTCCCATGAACATTATTAGAAATTCCCGTGGAGGTGATTTGGCACCAGGGAATTTTATTTATTGCTAGACGTTTGAATTATATCTGGCAATTACTTTGTTAAAACAACTACTGACGATTTTGAATGATTAAATCAGGGAGTGTGTAAATTTACAGTATCCCTGGATTAAACACGGAAAACTCTCGGAAAAGCACTACATTACGCGCACACCAATTTGAGCGTGTTCCTACGCGTGCAATGCGCCGCCGCCGCCGAGGCATGAAGATCGGAGCGGGAGAGTGGAAAAGGAAATTTGAATCTGTTGACTTTGTTGTTGATTCGTTTTCGCATAACTTGACCTTTGTATTTGAAGAAAAATTAATGTAGTTGATAACTATGCATTTCTAAATTTCTGAAAGTCTCGTGGGCGGAATGGCAATCAAATACTCCCTGGCAATGCTTTCGAAGTGATTCATTGCTTGTTTACGGTACGTCTTCATTGATTTCCTTAGGTTTTGCCCGTGTATTAGGATCATCCCGTTTTTTTTTGTCGATGAATGTTAAGTGAAGCCCCTATATTTTGCCGAATTTTGCTTATTTCTAAGCTTCGGAAGTATTACCGCGAGCCGTTTATTTTGGGTACACAATGAATTTTCGCTTAATAGTATTAACATGGTTGTTCGATCCGCTGACCGATTACGAAGTATACCTGAGAATAAAAGAAGATAACTGAAGGTCAACGATTGATTTGGGAGTAGATTAAAAGTAAAACTACAAGGTTGAGTCAGTCAAATGTAATAGTTATTGGGTTACATGTTCTCAATTACTTCCCATAACTACATTTCATCATGTCCGAGATGTGAATTATATCATCCACCAGGGTAGATCTTTCTATCTTTTACTTAATTTATCGATCGCTGTTTCATATCGATCGATAGACATTGCTGTGTTCTTTATACATATTGTTACTTAAGTTTCTAAGCGGATGGAAGCCAAAAAAGTGATTGTAACGACGAAGTCATTTTTTTTACAAAGAACCCAATCAGTGAAAAATTATAATTGTGTACCCTTTCGCTCATTCCCTAAACCATACTTTCCAGCTATCCTATTCGTAGCCTTCTACTACCTCAGTCCAGCATCCTAGATTTATTAGGTTTTCATCCCCTTTTACATTTGGTATCACTTCTTCTCTTCTATCATAATTGTCTTCCGCGTCGTCCTCAGATGTGGGATTGTATGTACTTGGACCACAACTGTTTCCTTCAGTTTTGTCTCAATCCTAACTAAAATTAATCTTGTATCTCTATTGAAGATATAGCTCTTCTGGATATGGTTGTCCTATTGATAACTACTCCTGTAGGCACTGTCCATAAATGATGTCACACAATTTTGGACCAAACTATACCCCCTCCCCCCTTGTCACATTTATTTACAAATGGTGTCACCTAATTGTTACTTCCCCCCCCTCCTCTGTCTGAGTAAAAATGAGACATAATATGCAGTAGAAGTGTGGATATCACATGAAGCATATCCCCACTGTCACATATTGTCACAAGGTGGTGACCCTCCACAGTCATGTGGACATCATTTATGGACAGCCCCTGTAGTCCCCTTCATGAGGTCAAATTTGCTGTTACCTAAAACCATGAATCCTAAAACATTTGGTTCCATTATTTGTATTTATGTTTTTAAATTTGCCAGTTGTCTACACTGTAAAAGTGATGTTTCAGGTATCAATCTTAAATTGCTTTTTATCATTCTTGGGGTAATCTCTCCAGTAGTCCTTACCCAGAGATCTGGGACTAGCTTACCTCCAGAATATTTTACTTTGAGAGGGTTTTATCTTGTCTTTTACTGTAAATTATTTATAATACAGAAAGAAGTTGGTGATTTGATACTCCTTTGGATAATAATGTGGTTTCAAATCACTTTTCACCTTGCAGTACTACAGTGGTTTCAGTGAATAATATACTATGCCTGCAGTACGTAATGAGTGCTGCTGTACCTACCCACACCATCTCCACTTTCACTCATATGATCGGTTGTTGCTGCCCCCTCCTCAGGATTACAGGCCACCTGTTAGTTGGCAGCAGCCATTCGTAGAGTCACAATATCTTCATGGGATTTTTGAGCCATCATCCCAGAGGATTGCCTTCTACAGCCTCTAGACCCTGCTGCTTTTTGCCAGCAATTGCTTATTCATCGAGTTAACTACCTAGCTTATTTTGCAGATTACTTCTACATCTAGAGGTCGATGCACCATCTGCAGCCCAGTAGATGAACTCTGTAGTGGCAAGCTATCCATGAGGTTCTATTGTTTCTGTTAGGCAGTAGCAATTCTGGTAGGGTATTATCTGTTCATACAATTGTTCTTAAACTCATGTTGGATAGTGCAAAGGCTACATATTTTCCTCTTTGGTGCATTTTTTCCATAATATAATTAGGAGCTTTTTTAGAAGATTATCATTCCCAGCTCTCTTCCTTTAGCATTAATGATTTCTCTATCTTGTATATCAGTTTTTGCATTTTTTGCCCTTTTTTACTACTATCTTACATTTTCACTTTTGCTTATGATGCCCCCATTTTCCCCTCAAAAACTTCTCCTTTTCTCGTCTTCCTGACATCCAAGTTAACTATCCTTACCCTATCTAACCTTTGCCCTAGTTGTTTCCTGCCTATATTTGTTGATTATTTCCTTGTACCTCCTTCTGTCTATAATATTCATGCGGAGGAAATGGGAAGAGAGGTGGGATGTTCTAGATGTAGGAATATAAGTACGAGGGCAGCTGATAAAGACGGTTAGATTCACTAGTGACAAGGTTATTCCACCCCCCCTGCGGGTAGGGGGATTGAGAATACTCCCGCAGTATCCCTGCTTGTCGTAAGAGGCGACTAAAAGGGCGGGGAGAAAACCCCGAAAACAAACCCAGAGCCAGCAAGGGTTGAGCCCGGACAGTCTTGTGGGTCAACTGTCTGTGTGCGGCCATACCAACTGGCCTGCGATCCACCCGCATGTTTGCCGTGTGCGGAGACCCGTAAGGAGGAGAAGGGGATCCTGGAGGGTGAGGTCCGTGGTTCCCAGCCGGGTGTCGGATGCGCAGTATGGACCGGGGGCCAATACCCCTCTTTGGCCCCGGATTCTGTGTAAGCGGGCGGCCGGGAGCTAGCCACTCCCGGTCAATCGGCTTCCGCTAAGTTAAGCTCAACGGTGGCGAGTGCCAGGGAGGTGGGGGTCTGCGTAGGGCGGTCGGAGATGTACGGGTTTGGTGGGCTCGTGCATCGAAGATCCAACCCGAAACAGACAACCACCTCTAGGGTGCTATATCCCCTCGGGTAGCCCTGGCAACCGCACCGGTTTGCGGTGCGGCGTCCGTTTTGTGTGGCTCCATGGTGGGTGGGGAGCCCGGGGGACGAAGAATCATTTGGAATGGCGGAAACAAATCTTCCACCTCCAAAAAGATCCCGCCCGGATATGGGCGAGGGAGTTAATGTTCTCGGCACTAGTCTGCGCTACTTAGTGATGAGGTGCCAGAAGGAAGGAGAGAGCCTGAAGAAGGTGTGTCCTTTCCTTATTCGTAAGTTATTGTCTGGTTCAGTTCCTGGTGAACTAAAATCGGCAAAGAAACTTCGCGATGGCACACTGCTCATCGAAACAGCTACGAGGGCTGAAAGCGAGATGCTATTACTTTTTGAAAAGCTTGGCGAAATTCCAGTTAAAGTCAAGGTGCACCGCACCTTGAACACCTGTCGGGGAGTGATTAGTCACTACGACCTTTTGTACGTTGAGATCGATGAGATCAAGCAGGAGATGGCCTCTCAGGGGGTCACCGATGCTCGTCGACTCACTACAAAGCGCAACGGAGAAAGGGTAAACACAACGTCTGTTGTTCTCACGTTCACGCTTGACCATCTCCCCGACAAGGTGTTTGTCGGTTATGAATCGGTGTCAGTGCGGCCATTTATACCGGCACCCACGCGATGTTTCCAGTGCCAGCGATTCGGCCACATGGCCACACAGTGCGAGGGCAAGGCCACCTGCCCCCGCTGCAGCCTGGAGAAGCATGAGGGTGCGGAATGCACAGGTGACCCACTTTGCATCAATTGCGAGGGTGCACATCCGGTGTACTCACGTGATTGTCCAAAGATGATCGAGGAGAGGAAAGCAATGGAGATCAAGACTGTTGAAAAAATCCCATACTTTGAGGGTTTGGAAAAAGTACAGAGCACAAGTTGCTCCTACTTTTTCCAAATCATTCGCCCATGTCGCTTCCCCTCGAATTGCCAAGGTCACCATTTTGACATAGACGGAAGAAATTGTGAGCCAAAAAATTAAAGCCTCTGCACAGAAAACGGCCACGGCGGCTATGGCCACAAATCCGGCAAAAAATTTGCAAACCACCGCTCCGGGTTCTCCCAGGAAGAACCCCACCAAAACCACCGCTGGGGCCATGCAAACAAAGCGTGGTAACTCACAATCCCCCGGTCCATCTGGTAAGGGAAAAAATGCCTCCACAGGAAGCCATGGAGGAAGACTTCTGTATCTCGGATACAGAAGTTGAAAGAATTAGAAAAAAGGAAAGGAAGCAGCGCCTCAAGCGCTGATCACTCCGTAGTCCGGACTTAGGCTGCTTCTTTTTTCTTAAAATTTTTATTTATTTTTAAGTCTTTTATTTATTTATATATCTATTTTTATATTTTTAAATTTTATGAAGTCTATCTGAAGTCCATTACAGTGGAACTGTAATGGATTTTATAGGCATAAGGAGGAGCTGGCCATTTTAATCCGAGATTTTAACCCTTCTTTAATATGTTTCCAGGAGATGCATCTTAAGGCGAGAGACAGTGGAATTTTTAGGGGATACAAGGTCGAAAGATGACCTTACTGGTCATAGAGCCCATGGCGGGGTGGCGATTGCTGTTCCGGAGGCCCTTACACCTCTCGAGTACGGATTGACACCCCGTTTCAGGCTGTGGCCATAACCTTGTTTACTCCGCAAAATATAACGTTATGCAACGTTTATATGCCGGTGGGTGCACCGGTAACTCGTTATAACCTAGAGAGACTTGTCCAGCAGTTGCCGAGGCCATTTATATTATTGGGCGATTTTAACGCCCATGACCCCTTGTGGGGAAGCTCTAGAGGCCAAAGCACAAGGAGGGGACGGATTTTAGCCAGTTTCATCCTTGATTTTCACCTTTTATTACTTAACAAAGGTGAGAAAACCCGTTTTTAATGGAGAGTACTTCTGTATAGACTTAGCTATGGTAAGGAGCAGTCTTTTTAGCAAGTTTAATTTGTCCGTGCACACAGATTTCTGTGGGAGTGATCACTTCCCCATTTTAATAAATTCTGAACGAAGTTTTAACACTGATTTAATCCGACCGGGCAATTGGATTGTCCGTAAAACTGATTGGCAGAATTTTAGAGACGCTTTTAATTTTAAACACAATTGTAATTGTGATGCCACACACAATGTGGAAGTTTGAAAAAGGTGTTTGATCGAAGGAGCAAATTGCAGCGTCCCACAGTCATCGGGTAACGTCCCACGACCAGCGGTTCCTTGGTGGAACCGCTGGTCGTGGGATGGTAAACCGTCGGCTCGTTTGGTGGTTAGAGCAGCGGAACCTTCTGTTGAATATCCAGTGTGGTTTCCTGCGCGGTCGATCAACCATTGCTCACCTTGTTCGGAGTGACAATTTCATCCAGGAGGCCTTTCTTCTGCGCCAGCACGTCATCGCGGTCTTCTTTGACCTGGAGAAGGCGTATGACAGGGTCTGGCATCAGAAGATTTTAAACACGTTGCATGGCTGGGGTTTTAGGGGAAATCTTCACATTTATATTAAAAATTTTTTATCTGACCAAGTTTTTAGAATCAGAGTAGGTAAGCACCTTTCCGAACCATATGCGCAGGAAAATGGAGTGCCTCAAGGATCAGTCCTTAGTGTGATATTGTTCGCTATTGCGATCAATGACGCTATCAACTGCATCACGGGACCTGTCATGGGATCATTGTTCGTGGATGACCTGGCTATTCTCTGCCGGTCATCCAAACTAGTAACCGCGTCCAGACAGATACAACTCTGTCTTAATAAACTGGACGGCTGGTCCCAAAAGAACGGCTTCCGCTTCTCAGCGGAAAAGACAAGATGTACATTTTCATCGTCTCAGGGGCAACCATATACCACCAGAGTTACGTCTCGGTGGTAGGGCTTTACCATACGCTGAATCGGTTCGTTTTCTGAAACCGCTGGCAACGGTTCACAACGCGGGGCTACGTTTGGCGATGGTAGCGTTCAGGACGTCTCCCGTTTTAAGCGTATACTCAGATGCTGGATACCCGGAGGAACATCTTAATGGCTAACTGCGTCGCAAAAATTTTATCCATGAGGACTCACCCATGTTTTAACGTAATTTTTAATCCCAGGTTTTTAAAAAATTTTAACAGGTGGACAAGTGCCACCAGACCCCTGAGCGTCCATTTTAAAAATTTTATGGAAGCAACAGATGTGAGACTTCCAGAAGTGTACGGCCATGGATATTCCGGTCACCCACCATTGCGAGTGCCCTATCCTAAGTGTAGTTTTAGCCTATTAGCTGGCCAGAAAGGTTCCAAGACGCCCATGGAGTACCAACAACTTTTTAGGGAAGAGCTGTGCCGCCACTCCGATTTCACTCCCGTGTTTACGGATGGCTCGAAATCCGAGTCGGCATGCGCATGCACGGTGTTCTCGTCCCACCATGGAGTCATCGGGATGAAGCTAAGCCCGCTGTGCAGTATCTACACGGCGGAGCTTTTCACCATTAAGATGGCTCTTGGTGGTATTAGGGGCAATTGCGGCGCATACATGGTCTGCAGTGACTCTATGAGTGCGCTGCAGGCCATTTCCGGTTATTCCCCGATGCACCCACTTGTCCAGGAGATTCAGAATCATCTTTTATCCCTTTCTAATAAGGGAATCGCTATCCTTTTTCTGTGGGTACCTGGACACGTGGGAATAGCCGGTAACAAGATGGCCGACTCGGCAGCAAAGAAGGCTCTTCAAAACGAACACATTTCGTCAGCATTGGTACCGCACGAAGACTTAAAGGCTATGTTGAGAATCGTAGCTTTTGGACAGTGGAAGAAAACCTGGCATTCTCTGACAGAAAATAAGATGCGCACCATAAAGCCGGTTGTATCAGTGTGGCCCACATCAGTCGGGAGGACTCACAGGGAAGAGGTCGCAATCGCACGGTTGAGGATAGGGCACTGTGCCCTCGCTCACTCTTACCTCTTCACCGAAGAGAAGATACCGCCCTACTGTGAGGATTGTGACTCTCCCGTTACTGTAATACACCTTCTGATGGTGTGTGGTAAGTAAGGACGGTGTGGCTCTGCACATCCGACTGAACATCAGGGGAGACCTAGGACACGTCCTACCCTGGCGAAAATGTTCCGCTTCCTCGACCGGTCACGAAGGGTACTCGAAGCGGTGAATCGCTTAAGGAAGCGAATCAACGTTTGGTGTACGGTTATTTGACTGTTGAAGTAGCGTGCACGAAACGTACGGAAGCGATGCTCTCCGCTTCTGCTTCCTGCCGCTGCGCGTACGGTTCTTTGACTGTTGAAGTAGCGTACACGAAACGTACGGAAGCGGTGCTCTCAGCTTCCGCTTCCTGCTGCTTCGTGTACGGTTCTTTGTCTGTTGAAGTAGCGTGCATGATGTACCCTGCTATATTACTCCACTTACTGCCTTCGTTCGCCTATAATACGCCATAATACGAGTTGATTCTTGCGCATTTGAAACGAGTTAATACAATGTGAAACAAGGTAATGTGTTACCTATTAGCTGAAACCATGCTATACGAGATGAAGCAACCTATTCCTCTCTAGGTAAGACAAGGAGATTCAAGAAGAATCAAGCTGCCCAGAAACGACAGTTACTGGTTGATACCACATAAATCGAGGTAATATTACCTCGATTTATGGCCCGCAGGCTGTGGGTCTGCAAAGTGCGCCCCCTGAGGGTTGCGCCCCTGGCAGCCGCCCGCCTGGCCAGCCCCTAGCTATGACGCTGAAGCTAACGTGCGGGAATTGGAAAAATCTTGTTTTTTCGCAGTAATATTGCATTTATATTCATACTATGTGGCAGCATAGGTAACAGTTATCTGGCATTAACTATTGGCAAATAAATGTTATCAAGTTTTTATGGTATTTCCTCCAAATATCACGGAATTATCATTTAATGGTTATAGTTCTCGAAGTCACATTTATCCACGGAAGTGACAACATATATACGTCTTTCTCAACGCCCACTCTTCAATTATGGGTGCGAGAATAGTTGCGTTGCGAGTCGTAGATTTCTTAATAATGCGATATAGATGCTATAACGTTAGGTAGATACGAGGTAGGATAGTAGGACATATGACATCATGCCAATGCGCAATAGCATTATCAAAATTATTAATTACAAATTAACAATTTATTTATTTAACATACATTCAAAATGATGTTTATTTTTTTGCTTTTTGGAATGGCTATTTATCTTTTTTTTATTTTGAGAGAGCAGCGAAGTCAGTGGAGGGATAATACGATATTCCGGCTCGTGAACGTTTTCGTTCGCTAGGTTTCCGGCTCTGGAACGCTTCCATACGCTAGGATTCCAGCTCGTAAACGTTTTCGTCCGCTAGGTTTCCGGCTCAGGAATGCTTCCATACGCTAGGATTCCGGATCGTGAACGCTTCGTTTGTACGCTTCCTTGTCTCATTTTATGTTTTATTTCGCTTCGGAAAATGTTTAGTTACGGTTCGTTCACATTCCGATTTGCTTCGTGTATGCTTAAATATCCGCTTCGTCGACGGTTCGTATCCGCTTCCCTCTACAATATTTTCGCCAGGGTAGGAGACGATCCTGATTGTTTCTGTCGGATAATGTTATTTTTAAAAGAGTCTGGGCTTTTTAACTGTTTGTGACCAACCATTATTTGTTGTTTTATCTCACGCCCATTTTAATGAGAGTTGTTTTGCTTTTATTTGACTATTTAATTATTTATTTTAAATAACTTGACATGGTGATGGAAGATTGACGTGGTGCGAATGACCTTAGCCGTCAAAGCACCCAAATACTACTACAAATACTAGGTTAGTCCATCATTCAAAGGATTGCAGACATTGATAGATGCATTATAATATAAGTTAGGGTAATACAGAATGAAAATAAATCATAGGAAAATATAAGTAATGAGGTTCTCTGGGGCAAAGTTAGTGAGGCTGACCATAGACATGGGAAGGTACAAACTGAAGTATTTTTATTTCTTGGGTAATATTTTATCGTTAAATAGGTATTAGGGTAATCTTCCATTCAAGGTAGGTTTAAGTGGAAGTGAGTAAAAATCATCCACTAGATTTTTACATTCGCAGGGCCCACTCTCCTTTCACAATTTCTTTCTTCATCTCAACGTATATTCAACCTCTTTTCATCCTGTCCTTAAAGCCAGTTCTTTTTCTTCTTCTTACCCAATTTCCTACCCTCCATAAAAGTCTTCAGTCACCCTTACTGCTCCAACCACCTACTCTGCCTCCCCATAATCTCCTCCAGAAGCTTCCTCTCCTCATCCACCATACCAAGCACTTCCTTGTTTGTCTTCCATTGTGTTAACCACACTTTCTCCATCCTTCTCCATACCCATGTTTCAAATGCCTGTAGCCTATTCTTTTTTCTGTATCATTGTCCTTGTTTCTGTACCATACAACCAAAGCTGGGAAAGTTACCAAAAAAGTAACCGATTAAAGTTGAAGTTAATCTCTGCAAAAAGTAACTATGTAGTTAAAGTTAAAAGTTACTTTTCTGAAAAAGTAGCTGTTAAAGCTATTTTTCGCATTTGCGATAAAATAAATACAAAATTCAAATTCAAGAACAATATTTTTAATTTTTACTTAACAAGTCATTAAACTTTAGTAACATTCTCATTTCAAAATTTATATTGGAAATTTTATATTGGTTGACAATATTTTGTGGTCACTCCACTCAACCCCGCTGACGATGGGATGTCGCCGAGTAAGTTATGCGTAAACTGGCGCATTTTATAGATACGTTAATTTGAATGAACCTGTCCCCCTCGTTACCTATCATAGGTTTTTTGGTGACCCCCTTTCTCGTGTTCAACTATGTAGTATTGATGACACGACGTCGCCGAGTAAGGCATTTGTGCCCTTGCGGGCATGGTCTTCGAGTGCTCTCGTGTTTTCTCGTCTGAGGGTGCGTTCCTTAATTTTGGCAGTCACTCCAGTCAACCCCACTGTTGTTTGGATGTATTCGTCTGGGCCTATTCATTGCATTCTTGCACAACTACCCATCTATATTGCATTATTGGATACCATTTTATTTTCCCCTTCGTCTGTCGGGCAAGCCTTGCGCCCAAATTTGAGCAGGTCGACAACGCCAAAAATTAATGAAAAAAATTAACTGAAGTTAGTTTTGTATCAGTTAATGTCTAATTTTAATGATTAAAAGAAAAATATTCTAAAAAGTAATGGTTAAGTTAAATAGTTAACTACATTTTTAACTATAAATTTTAATCGTTAATTTTTATAATTGTTAATCCCAACTATGCATACAACACTACACTCCATATCAAACTCTTCACAAGCCTCCTCTTTATCTATTTACCCAAGGTCTCTTTCATCAGCTCCCTCCTTTTGCTAAACTCTTTTTTTGGTAGCACTATTCTCCTTCCAATTTCTTTGTTACTTTGCCTGAATCTGTCCGCGTACTACCCATGTAGTTGCATTGCTCTACTTGCTCCAATTAGTGCCCTCCTACTTTTATGATGCTTCTTTGTTCTGGAAATCTCATAACTTTTGATTAATCTTCATTTCAAATTTCTGGCACTGATTTTATTTGATGCATTTACTCAAGCACTGATGCATTTACTCAAGCTTGCAATTCTAGGCTTTATCAATTGGCTACCACCACATCTAGCTCTTCTGATAACTCTCTTAATGTTTCCTCAGCACTAATGTTAAAAAGCAAAGGTGATATTGGGCACCATTGTCTTACTTTAAAACCTAGATCTGTCCTCCCTGATTCTCTGGCCGCAACCCTCACATGTGCCTTCTAGTTTTCAAATGAATGTCCTTTCTCACTCTGTCTCTGCATTCATTTTTCCCAATTAACTCTTTCTAATGCTTTTTTGAAATCAAAGTAACAACCAAAAATGTCCTTATCATACCCTAGGTTCCTCTCTATAACTGTTTAATCACCGCAATTGCATCCAGTGTTCCTTCCTGTTACTGAACCCCAACTGTCATCATCACCTGAGTAGTAATTTTATCTAGTCTCCAACCTTATATTAATGATTTAAATAATGTGTAAACATTGTGCAGCATTTGAAATTTAACTACCTAATTGCTCTCCATTCCTCATATTTTGAAGCTTTTTTCTTATTTGTGATAGGTATCAAGACTGATTTCTCAAAATACTCTAATGTCTGCTCTATTTCAATGTTGAGCATTTCTGGTCCAAGGTTAATCTTCTCTACTGCTCTCCCATCCTCCATATCTAAGTTAACAGGCCTATTACAGCTTCCATAATTCGAAAATAATCACTGGTACAATTTCCGCACTTTTTATTCCCCCCACCAACCATGGTTTCAGCTCATTATGCCGTCATCAGGGTACATAACTCCAAATGTCTCAGCCTTTTACAAATTTTACAACATGGGATGAGGGTGGGGAGGGGGAGACATCACAATCCTTAAACTCAAACCTCCGAAGCCAGTGAGATAAGGATTGTGACCTAAACCCATCACCAAATACTATTCTACCACCCCCCCCTTCCAGTTTCTTCTTCCCCCCTCCTCACCGATCACTTACATACTGACATGAGTCATCCAAGCGTCAGTTGCTAATACTTGTCTACCCCCCCCCCCACTTCCTTCTCTCCCTCACCCCATGTTGTAAAATGCATAAAAGGCCTTGACATTTGGAGTTATGTATCCTGATGCTGGCATAATGAGCTGAAACCATGGTCAGCGGTGGAGAATTAAAAGTGTAGAAATTGTACCAGTGATTATTTTCATATTATGGAAATCCATAGTTTCCACAAAGTTAGTGCAGATACACTGTCCTATTACAGCTGTCTTATACAGTGGCATACACAGGATTGACTTCTGGGCGGTTTCATTAATATTTATGTGCATCATCATAAAATTATATTTAGATTATTATTAGGTAACTGAAACAATAATAAATTAACATTCTATTTTTGTGAAGACATTTCAACTATATTATTCAGCTGAATAAGCAAAACTCTAAACGCTGGTGCAAACACGACATGGGGTGCTGACCGCACTACGATGCTCTTGTTGTATAGAACTTTGGCACTTGACTATGGGTCATTGGCTTACTCTTCGACCCGAGAGTCCTATTTAAGGCCTTTGATGACAGTGCACAATGCTGGCCTCCGGCTGGCCACTGGCGCATTCAGAACCAGCCCGGTTACGAGTATTTACGCTGACTCAGGAGAACCACTGCTGTCCACCCGCAGGAACATTTTAATGTGCAACTATACCGCCAAGATTTTATCGATGAAAGAGCACCCGTGTTTCAACGCTATTTTTAAACCTCAATTAATAGATGTTTTTAACCGAAGGACAAGATCTATGAAGCCTTTTGGGGTGAGGCTCAGCAATTTTATTAATGAGTCAGGGTTTCGACTACCCGAGGTTATCAGTCAAGGGTGCTCAACTAATCTGCCGTGGGTCATTCCTCGGCCTGAAGTTAGTTTTTCTTTAGCGGGGAATTCAAAGTCATCAACCTAGGAGTACAGGCTCCTTTTTAATGAATTTCTCGATCGCCATCTTCGGCTTATCCCTATTTATACTGACGGCTCAAAATCCGAGTCAGCTTGTGCCTGTGCAGTCATTTCCCAACATGACGGCACGGTCCAAGCTAAACTCAACCCTCTTTGTAGTATATATAGTGCAGAACTCCTTGCCATAAAATTCGCTCTGGCAAATATAACTCGACACAAGTCCTACCTAATCTGCTCAGACTCTTTAAGTGCACTCCATGCCATTTCAGATTACTTCCCTTTCCATCCCCTGGTGCAGACCATACAGGTTACCCTCTACTCCGTGAGTAGGAAGCGTATTAAAGTTTCTTTTATGTAAATCCCGGGGCATGTTGAAATTTGAGGGAATGAGATGGTGGATACAGCAGCGATGGAGGCACTAAATAAACTCACCACCGATTTCAAGAGAATTTCCTCCGACGATCTAAGAGTCACACTGAAGAGAGTATGCATGAAGCAATGGCGAGGGTTGTGGAGTAATGTCATTGGCAATAAACTCGGAGGCATAAAAGTGAAAAAATCCTGATGGGCCATTTCAGTGAGGAACAGTCGTAGGGAAGAGGTCGCCCTCAATTGGCTTAGAATACGCCATACCGCTCTCACACATGCATATCTTTTCACTGAAGAAAAACAGGTCCCCCGCTGTGATAGCTGCGACTGCCATCTTACTGTGAGACGCGTTCTGCTAGAATGCGTGAAATACTCACCTCCACGTAGGAGACTAATTGAAAACAAGGAAATACAAACCGTCCTGGGTAATAATATAGATGACATCAATAATGTTATCCTCTATATCATAAATACAGGCATAATCAAACTCTTGTAATGTCAAACGACCGGAGACCTTTCTACACTGAATACTTGTAACAGAAGAAAATAAGCTTCCTTTTACGTCAGGAACAATGAGCAGTGCAAATGACCCTGTAGTTGACGCACCCCTAAAACTTATTTCTAATACTCTAATTGCTAGTTCAGGTAAACAAACAAAAACTAATTCAGGTAAACACGTTTTTGGAGGAGGTTTAAACCCTAACCCCCCCTGCCCCCCCCGTACGTATGCCGCTGGTCTTATAGCTCCTCCAATTATTCCCTCAATCTATCTTTTATACCTTCCTGTTAAATAAGTATGTTTCCTGTTTGGTCCTTAGCCATAGGTACCTTTTACCCTTAACCATTGGTACATTTTGCCCCCTCTTACAGCCAGATAGCAAAATCACTATAGCAGTTGCCGACGACGCTGTGATCTATCGTGAAATTAGTAATCACTCTGACTTTGAAACTCTATCATCAGATTCAAACAACGTTCATGTTTGGAGCCAAGAATGGGGACTCGAACTTAATCTGAGCAAATGCACGGCGGTACATTTCTTGCGGAGGTCGTCCAACTATTCCCATGTATATGCTGTGGATGGTGTTAACATAAAGGCGACAGATGAAGTGAAGTATCAAGGAGTTACGATAACTTTGGACCTAACATGGGGAACACATATAAGAAATATTTGTGGCAGAGCTCTGAAGAAGCTAGGATTCGTCAAGCGTATTGTGGGAAGATTTTCGGATGAAAAAGTAAAAGAGAGGTGCTATTTCGCACTCGTCCGGCCACACCTCGAATATGCAGCGAGCATATGGGATCCGGTGCAGAAAGACTTAATTCGAGAACTTGATAAAATACAAAGGAAAGCTGCGCGATTTGTCAAAAACTGCTACGGTCGTACAGACAGCGTCACACAGATATTAAACGAATTAGGCTGGGAGCCACTAGAGACTCAGAAGCTGCGTGCTAGGCGTAGATTGCTTGAACAATTGAGATTAGATATCTTTCAGAGCGACACGGAGAACATCATATTAGAACCCAACTATATTTCCAGGTCCGACAGAAACGATAAATTAAGAGAGATATTTTGCCGAACGGATAGGTATGGGAATTTGTTTTTCCCCCAAACAATAAGGGACTTCAATGAATCCTAGGCGTAATTTCATTAGAGCGTTTCCTTTATATATATATAGGCCTTTTAGGCTGGTGTCCTAACGCCCCCCACCACACGCCTATTGAGGCGGCTTGCGGGGTAGTATGTAGATGTAGATCAATTTATTGTATTGCACACCCACTTCTCCCTCTTTCTGTAGGTTTTCCATTTCCTTGTATTGTCCTCTCAATTTTCCTGATTGGTTACTCTCAGTAGAGTATTATTTTATTCCTAATATCTCCTCCAGCATAGTCCAGTGTTGATGTTCTTCCACCTCCTCTCCTCTATTTTCGTTATAATTTCTTCTCAGGACCAATTCATATTAATCCTTCTTTCCCTTACTCCTTTTGTTTACTCTGGCGCATTTGCTACTCCCATTTTTATTCTGTCCTATGTTTTCTTGATTTTTCCCATTTCACTGTTTCACTTATACTCCTGTCCACCAGCTCCTGGTTTTCCCTCCTATGCATCCACTTCAATGCTTCCGCATTCATTCTCTTCATCCTCCAGCTTTTGCTAAGCCTTTTGAACCTAACATAACATTTCATCAGAACTAAATTATGATCAGAGTTGACATCCATCCTCAGAGTGATGTGTGAGTTTTAGGCAGTGTTCCTAAACCCGTGCCTCACAATGATGTAATCAGTTCAAATTTCATATTTTACTGTGTCCCCTGGCGTTTTCCATGTGCACCTTTATCTGAGGTAATGTTCAAACCAGATACTTGTTATTTATTGCTAGTTTATTTCTCCTACAAACTTGACTGTGTTCTTACTGCGGTCATTTCTTGTTCCTAGGCCATACCCTCCCATTTGATATCAATTCCTCCATTTCCCCAGTGTGCATTCTAATCACCCATCACTTTCAGGTTTTCCTTAATCGGCACAACTAAGTTATCTCCTCTAGCCACTCGTACACACCACCCACTGCTTCCTTCCTTTGTTTACTTGTAGGCATGTACACCTGGACCAATACAAAATTTCCCAGTTGTGCCTTTATTTCAACCCCCATTATCTTGTCGATCACCTGTTTAATATATACTACCCTTCTCCCCAATTTTGCATTCAGTACCATGAGGCTACTCCCTGTTGTCTCTCAACTCCCCCACAATAAGTCATCCCAATACTGTCTCTCCAATAGTCCCATTTTCCATCTATCTCACAGCAAAGCCCCAGAGCATCTATTTTCCCTACTCTCAGAAATGCATGGCGTACTAATCCATGATATACTGTTTAGTAAATGGATCACTTTCAGAAAAAATATCAATATCGAGCCAACCACTATCAAAAACATAGCTACTATAAACGGGTACAAATCAAAATTAATTGACAGCCTAATTAAAAAGAATGGAAGACAATGGGTGACAATTGGCCATAAATTCCTAACCTCAATTCCATCAACCCAAGTGGTGCCTCAAGTGGTGCCAACTGCCCTTCATCCCCAGCCTCTCCAGCTAAATTTTGAAACTGCTCACCACACACACCTAAGGGCAGCTTATTATACTCCTGTGATATATGTTAAATGTTTAATAAATAGTAAATATGAGCATTTGTTGCTTTCCCATTCAGGTGTTGATAATTTGATGTGTGGAACAAGCAATTGTGACAAGTTATAAAAATCTCCAATGGCCGTAATAAATTGGCACCACTCTTCAAAATTACACAAACAATTGCTGTGTTGGTTTGCAGGAAAAAGAGCAATTCCACGCCAGTGACCAACCACAAACTCTTGACCAGAAAACCCTCCTGTGGTGGTTTACGGGAATGTTACTACCTGAACTCGATATACTCAGGCGTTACTTTGTAAAATTCCATATTGACAAAATCAATACAAACTTTGTAAATTTTACAATGTATTTTATTCAATACGACTGGTTTCATCGCATAAGCGACATCTTCAGGTAAATTTTTAAGTCAAGCACAGAATATACATGAACTGGGAGGGTATGGGGGTGGGGAGAGAAGGGAAGGCAGGCAGTGACAAGAGGGGGAAAGGAAAGGTAGTGGGAGGGGGGCGAAATGAAGGCTTAGGTTGGAGGAATGGGGGGGGGGGGTGGAGTGTATGTTTTGGAGGTTGGCTGGGGGGGGAGGGGAAGGGATAGGGGGGAGGGGCTGCATAGATGGACTTTGGGTAAGCAGTGTGCCTTACTGCAGGGGAGGGGGGAGAAGGGGGTGAGAAGGGTTGGGGATAGGGAGAGGTAGCAATTAACCCTTCAAGCCTGGAGGAGTATTAAATGAATTCCATCTCGTAGGTCGGAGGAGATTTAAATGGAATCGCCGCGAGGTAGTCACTACATCGCTCGATGGCATGTGAAGTTCATGACCGACGTAGTGACTACGTCGCTCGTCGTTGAAGGGTTAAGGAAGTGTTTTGACGGTTATGACTAAGATGGGAGGGGTTGCTTAAGGGTCTAGGTTAAGGAAAGTGTGACATCTAAGAGAGCGGAATAATTTTCAAAATTATTCTCCTTTAAAAGGTGCTCTTCAGTAATCAGTAATATCTTTCAAGTGGAAAGGAAGAGTAAATGTAAGAGTCATCTGTAATAGGTAATGTGACACTTACTTGTGTAATTTTGACAAGTGGTGCCCATTTATTACAGCCATTGAAGATTTTTCTAACTTGTTACATTTAGAGGCTGTAGAGCTCAAGTTCCCTTGATTTTAAGCAATTGTGGTGTAGTGTACATCGGCCAAACTGGATGGACTGTAGCAACCCTAATGAAGGAACCCATATGATGCTTATTGGAAATAGCAAAGTATAAAATGCATAATAATTGTGTAGTGAGTATAAGACAGAAATGGCAAGGGCCCAGCCACATTGAAACACCGATTCCTGTCAGATCACGGAAATTTAGCAATGTTGGGCCCGGACGTGGGTTGGAGGGGTGACTCTCCTCCATACCTTTACCGTGGTGCTCTTGCCTCCTGTCTGCAAGTGGCGGGCAGGTTAAATGTGGGACTGCACAATGGATCCAAGTGCCAGGAGGGCTTCAGAAGGTCCTTGCCCACCCTATCAACAATCAATGTGATAGAAAACCTTTCCTTCCTCATTTCACCTGGCATCTTCCAACCATCAACACCAACAGCTACCTAATATTCCCCTTCTCAATCTTTCACCCTGCCATTTCTTGGGGAACCCCTGAAGTAGCCTTTCTCTGTTTGGCATTTGCCCCACCCCATCCTGCTCCTTCCTTGCACCATCCTTCAGCACTCTCTTGTCTGAAATACTCACCCACCCCCAAACTCTCCCTTTTCCCCAAATACCCGACCCCCTTCCCTCGTCCTAAACACCCCTCACCAGACCATTCCTTCTAAAGTGAGCAAGCATGGTCGATGCGCTTAGCCTTTGAACCCTCCCATGCTGTGCACTTGAACATTCTCTCTTCCAACTACCTACCTTTCGCATGGGGTTGTCCCACTACCATCCGTTAGCTCTCCTTGAAATTTCCCCACACCCACTACTGTATTTTCTTTGGTACATGCTTTTAAACTCAACCAAAATCCTTTCTCATCTCCACCTTGTCTTCCCCACTCTTTCCTTGCCTAGAACCCTGTCTATTTATTCCCACCCAACTAACCTCTCAAATGCACATGACTGTGCCACAGTGTATGTGCCTATGCATGCCAGTACAATAAAAGTTGGCGGAAATGCAAAGTTTGTTCTTTCAAAATGGATCTATTTGCAGTTTCTCCATTTCTTGTTTAATATTTTTTAGCTTCCCAGCCCCCATCATAGCTTCCCTGCACTTTCATGTTCAGGGGAATTGATAGTTGGGTGGGCTTACCAATCATTAATACCAAATTATGTAGTTAATATGACACACCATATCGTGAACTACATTTTGTCTGGCTCCTATAATTTCACCTTTCTGGCATGGGTGGCCCTACCAGGAGCAACTATTACTGCTCCCACTCGTCCAGCTCTATGGGTCATTAGAACACACAAGCCATTCCACCGCATTAAGGCTGTAGTCAAAGGGAAGGGCTTGGGTAGTACATACATTCAAAGAAAATGGTCTGAGAAGTACATAAAGATGTTAAAGGGAGAATAAAGTGAGCAAAGGAGGCATTCACAAAAGGGAATGAATTAAAAAAGGGGACTTTTAGTTAGAATGTTATGTAAAGACTGGCAAAGAGTGTTAATGTATAGTTGAGTGCTGTATGGTGCACAAACAGCACCCTTGAGGTAATATGAGAATAGGCTGCAGGGTTTTGAGAATAAAAATAAAGAGAACTTAGTAATTTTCCAAACTTTTTTATTGATCACTCAACCGGTTTCAACGTACTGATCACGTCATTCAAGAGATGAGTTCTTGTTGTTGTTCAAGAGTTGAGAACTCAGCTCTTGAAAATGATGTGATCAGTACGTTGAAACCGCTGACTGATCAATAAAAAAGTGTGGAAAATTACTAAGTTCTCTTTATTTTTATTGAGATGAACTTCCACAAAGTTAACTCGTCTACCATTGATCTAAGGGTTTTGAGATATGGATGTGGAGGAGAATGGAGAAAGTGTGGTGGACAGAAAGCGAGACAAATGAAGAAGTGCTTGGCATGGTAGGCAAGGTGAGGAAACTGCTGGATGAGATAAGCAGGTGGTTGGAACAAGTAATAAGGGGTGAAAGAATGCTGTAATGGACAGAAGGATGTTGTGTGAGTGGGGAAGGGGAAGAAAGAGAATAGGAACAATGGATGGGGGTAGGATTCATTAAAGTATTCTACCAGCTGATTGGTAGGTTCTTGGACAGTCCCCATTTTGTATCCCAAACTAATAGAAATTGTCTCGCTTTCCCTCCTAAGGATGGCCCGTTATTAGATCCCTCTTCAATTCTTCATATCTTCTACCTCCTCTTATTTCGTCCAGAATTCCTATCCTCTTCCTTCCTCTCCCACACTTCCCCAGTGTTCTCCCCTCTATCACTCTCTTCAACTTGCCCTCTCCTCTCAAAACCTCCTCCATCCATCTCTTCTGCCTTCTCCGAACCTCTGCCACAAGCTTCCTCTCCTCTCCGACCATATCCAATACCTCCTCATTCATCTTTCTCGCCATCCAGCTAACCTTCTCCATCCTTCTCCAAACCCACATCTCAAATGCCTCAAGTCTACGCACATCCTCCCTTCGCAATGACCAAGTTTCCGACCCATATAGCCCCACGCTCCATATTAAAGTTTTCACCAGCCTCTTCTTTACGTCTCTTCTCAGACCCCCCCCTCATCAATTCCCTATTATTTTTTTTTTGTTTTAGGGTGCTTCGACGGCAAGGGTCATTCGCACCACGAACAACTAACAATGGGTCTTTTATTAGTTTCTTAAATCAAGTGACAGTAAATAAATATATAATTTAATAAACAATTACATTTTTAAAATAAATATATAAATTAATTTAAGATGGATAAAAACGACATTCAGCTATCTGTAGACCAGTATACAGTGAGTCATACCATGTTAAAAATCCTAGTTTCTTTCAAAAATTTTAAAACACATGTGATGCAACCAGGGTCGTTCCCTAGGACCTGTCTTAGGTCCCCCCTGATGCCGAGCCTGTCACGTGCTGCACGGTACATATTACACTCAGTCAGGAGGTGTCTCACAGACATGGAAGATTCGCAGTGGTCACATCGAGGTGGTGTCTTCTCCTCTGTAAAGAGGTAGGAGTGTGTAAGGGCACAGTGCCCTATCCTCAGACGTGTGATCACCACTTCTTCCCTGCGAGTCCTTCCAACTGAAGTGGGCCACGCTAATATGTCCGGCTTGATGCTGTGTAGCTTGTTCCCGGTTTGGGAGCGCCATAATTCTGACCACTTATTAAGGGCTACGTTTCTCAACATAGCCCTTAAATCGTCCGTGGTTACCAGCGAAGATGCGGTGCGGTCGTAGTTAAGGGCGTCTTTCGCCGCAAGGTCGGCCTTTTCTATTCCCACGTGCCCAGGGACCCACAGGAAACGAATTTCTACTCCCTTTTCATGAAGAGATAACATGGCGGATTGAATCTCCTGGACGAGAGGATGCATAGGGGAATAGCCGGATATGGCATGCAACGCACTCATCGAGTCGCTGCAAACCATGTAGGCACCATTACATGCATGGATCCCACCAAGGGCCAATTTTATGGCGAAGAGCTCTGCCGTGTAGATGCTACACGACGGCCTTAGCTTCGCCTTGATGACTCCATGATGAGACGAGAATACTGCACACGCACATGCTGATTGGGACTTAGATCCGTCTGTAAATACGGGGATGAAGCCGGAGTGGCGGTGCAGAACTTCCCGAAACATCTGCTGGTACTCCACGGATGTGGTGCAAGATTTCTGGCCTCTTTTTAGAGCAAAGCTACACCTGGGAAATGGTACTCTCCACGGTGGGTGATCTGATAACCCACAGCCATACACTTCTGGAAGTGTCGCGTCCGTTCCCGCTATAAAATCATTAAAAGGAATACTGAAGGGTTTGGTGGCCCTTGTCTGCCTATTAAAAACGTTTAAAAACCGGGGGTTAAAAATTATATTAAAACAAGGATGCGCCTTCATAGATAAAATTTTTGTAGCGTAATTACACATCAAGATGTTCCTTCGCGTTGACAATGGAGGCTCCCCGGCATCCGAATAAACGCTCAAGATCGGAGACGTCCTGAACGCTCCGGTCGCCAGACGTAGTCCCGCATTGTGAACCGTTGATAATGGTTTCAAATAACTTTCGCGACCCGAGGAGTAGACAAAACAACCGTAGTCTAATCAGAGTCTTTTCGGTTGAAAAGCGAAAACCATTTCTCTGGGACCAAGAATTAATTTTGTTTAGGCATAGCTGTATTTGCCTAGCCGCAGTCACTGGTTTGGACGACCGGCAGAAAATCTCAAGGTCGTCCACGAACAGTGATCCCATAACAGGAGCACTGATGCATTCAGTGACATCGTTTATCGCAATAGCGAATAACGTTACGCTAAGGACTGAACCTTGAGGCACTCCATTTTCCTGTGTGTAACGTTGTGATAGGTGTTTACCTATCCTTGTTCTAAAAACTCGGTCCATTGAAAAATGTTTTATAAAAATGGGCAAATTTCCCCTAAAACCCCATCGGTGCAACTTGATCAATATATTCTGACGCCAGACCCTGTCATATGCCTTCTCCAGGTCGAAGAATACCGCAATGACCTGCTGACGCAGAAGAAAAGCCTCCTGAATAAAGTTATCACTCCTGACGAGGTGATCGATGGTTGATCTACCTCGCCGGAAACCACACTGAATATTTGAAAGAAGGTTCCGTCGCTCTAACCACCAAACGAGACGACGGTTTACCATTCTTTCCATCACCTTGCACAGGCAACTGGTCAGGGAGATGGGTCTATAGTTATTCAGATCCCCTCTGTCTTTCCCCTGCTTCGGGATAGGAACCACCGCAGATTCCCTCCAGGATGACGGGAAACTGCCCTCGAGCCATACTTGGTTAAGTGTTTTAAGCATTTCCATCGACGCCTCCCCCGAAAGATTTCGAAGGAAGGCGTTGTGGATGCCATTCAAACCCGGAGATGTGTCTTTGATCCAATTGCCCGGTTGGATAAAATCTAAGTTAAAATTGCTTTCCAAATTGATGAAAATTGGGAAGTGGTCGCTTCCACAGAGATCTGAGTGCACGGACAAGTTCAGCTTGGTGAATAGACTGCTCGAGGATATGCATAAATCTATGGAGGAGTATTCTCCATTAAAAGCATTAAAGCGTGTTTTTTCACAATTATTAAGCAAACAAAAGTTAAAATCAAGAATAAAACTGGCTAAGATCCGTCCCCTCCTTGTGCTTTGGCCCCTAGAGCTTCCCCACAAGGGATCATGGGCGTTAAAATCGCCCAATAATATAAAGGGCCTTGGCAACTGTCGGACGAGGGCTTCCAGGTTGCAACGATTCACCGGTGCACCGTCCGGTAGAAAAACGTTGCATATCGTTATTACTTGAGGGGTAAACACGGTAACGGCCACAGCCTGAAACGGAGTGGCCAGCTGTACTCGAGAGGTGTAAAAGGCCTCCCGAACAGCAACCGCCACTCTGCCATGGGCTCTTAGGCCACTAAGGTCGTCACACCTTTCCACCATATACCCATTTAAAATACCCTTGTCCGTTTCTTTAAAATGCGCCTCTTGGAGATATAGAAAAGAGGGGTTAAAATCTCGGATTAAAATGGCCAGCTCTTCTTTATGCCTATAAAAGCCGTTACAGTTCCACTGTAATATAAAAACCATTAAATAAAATTTAAAATAAATAAATAGATTAAATAAATCCTACAGAGCTGTTTTTGTCCGCACTCATTCTAGATCAGCGCTTAAAACGCTGCTTCCTTCCCTTATAACGTATTTTTTGGATTTCTGAGTCAGAGACACAGAAATCTTCGTCCATAGCCTCCGGTTTGAGATGAGTTCCCTTACCGTTACCAGAGGTACCGGGAGAAGGTGTTTTCTCTCGCCTAACGGGCGAGACTCCGGTGGTTTTTTGTTGTGAATTCTTATTTGAAGAGCTCGCATACTTGGTGGTTTCTTTTCCAACATTACTATCATTACTTTGTTTTCCTCCCTCCACGGGTGTTTCAATTCCATTAATTGGGTTCGTTTGCGTAGAGATGGTTGCAAACTTCATTGGGGTGGTTGCTACCGCGGCAAAGGATCTGGAAAAAGTAGGGCCGTTTTGTGCCCGGTACTTTTCCCTTGCCTCAAGATAAGGTATTTTATTCAGCGTCTTTATTTCCATGATCTTTCGCTCTTCGGTCATCTTTGGACAATTGCGAGAGTACACTGGATGTGCACCCTCACAATTGACACAAAAGGGGTCAGAGACGCACTCTTCCCCATCATGCTTCGGTTTGCCGCAACGCGGGCAGGTGGCCTTGCCCTGACACCGCGTAGCGATGTGGCCAAAGTGCTGGCATTGGAAGCATCTCATGGGGCTGGGTATGAAAGCACGGACAGGAACCGATTCATAGCCAATGAATACTCTGTCGGGAAGCTTGTCGCAAGCGAATGTGAGAATGACAGATGTGGATGCCTTCACCCCCCCCTTGCGCCTCGTGGTCAATTTGTGAACATCAACTACGCCTTGCGATGCCATCTCCCTTTTGATGTCTTCTGCATCTATATATAATAGGTCGTAGTGGGGGGATGTCTGTTTCGGGTAAGGACCTTCGATGTGCGAGCTCACCTAAACCCGCACACCTCCGGCCGCCCTACACAGACCCCCACCACCTTGGCACTCGCCGCCGGAATGCAAAGCGATCGGAAGCCGATTGACCGGGAGTGGCTAGCTCCCAGCCACCCGTTTACGGGGAATCCAGGGCCGAAGTGGGGTATTGAACCCCGGCCCATACCGGGCATCCGACACCCGGCTGGGTGCCGGAGAACTCACCCACCAGGATCCCCTTCTCCCCCTTACGGATCTCCATGCACGGCAAACACATGGGGGATCTAAGGCATGGTGGTATCGCCTCACACAGACAGCTGACCCACTAGACTGTCCGGACGCTACCCAAGCTTTACAGAGGGTTTGTTGTCGGGGTTTTCTCCCCGCCCTTTTAGTCGCCTCTTACGACAAGCAGGGATACTGCGGGAGTATTCTCAATCCCCCTACCCGCAGGGGGGCATCAATTCCCTTCTCTTCGAAAATGCTTCTTTAGCGAGCGCAATTCTGCATCTGATGTCCTTACCACTAAACCCATTCGCCTCCAAAATACTACCCAGATACGTAAACTGCTCGACCTGCTCTATCTTCTGCCCTCCCACTCTTATATTCAGCCCTGCCTTCTTACTTCTAGAAAATCTCATTACTTTCGTTTTCTTGTGATTGATCTTCATCCCATACTTTTCGCACTGCACCTCTAATGCATTCACCATTGACTGTAACCCCTTGGCCGACTGACTAACCAATGCTTAGTCATCTGCAAATCTCACTGATTTTATCAGCTCCCATCCTACCTTTATTCCTACCTCCTCCTCCCCCCATGCCTCCCTTACCATTTCCTCTGAATACACGTTAAAAAGCAACGGCGATAGTGGGCACCCTTGCCGCACTACCCGTCCTATCGTGGCCCATCCCAATTCTCCATTGGCTACCCTAACCTGCGCAGTCTGATTCATATACAAATTTCGAATCAGATGCCTGTCCCTCCAATCGACCCCTAATTTCTTCAACACTCCCATTAATTTCGTCCATTCCACCCGATCAAACGCCTTCTCGAAATCTACGAAGCATACAAAAACATCCTGCCCATACTCTAGGTTTCTTTCTACTAGCGTCCTCATCACCGCTATAGCGTCTCGAGTTCCCATCCCGCTCCTAAACCCGAACTGGTCGTCACCCAGGTATTCATTTGCCTTCTTCTCTAGCCTTCTGTTTAGAATCCTCAGAACTACTTTGGCCACGTGGAATATTAAGCTTATTGTCCTATAGTCTTCGCACGTTTTTGCCTTACTCTTCTTCGGTATAGGAATTGGTACAGTCTTTGCGAAGTCTTCCGGCCACACTCCATCCTCATAAATCCTACGAATATGTGCAAAAAGTTTTCCTCTTCCGTTCTTCCCCATGCTCTTTAAAAACTCTGTAGGTATGTCATCTATTCCCACCACCTTACTCCTTTTCATGTCTCGTAGAGCTCTTTCGATTTCGCTATCTAGGATACTTGGTCCGATGCCATCTCTGTCGATATCGTCTTCCCTTTCTATATCTAACCAATTGGGCCTTATTTCTTTACCATACAGCTCTTCAACATACTCCTTCCACCTCTCCTGGATCTCTCTCGGATCATTGTAATTCCCCTTCCTTTATTACCGCCTGTCAGTTCCTTTACTTTCCGATATAATGCATCTGCTCTTCCCTGTTTTTGGTATTTCTCTAACGCGTCGATCTGTTCTCTCCACCACGCCTCTCTTGCTTTCTTTGTTTCTCTTCTAAGCCTGTTATTAAATTCTCGGTATTTTCTCTTACCTAGCTCTGAGTTTACGCTCTGACCTGGATTATAACTAAATTCGTTGGTTCTGCTTTTAGTTCCACGACTATTATCCTATCACTCACCTGTTCTGCATGCATTACTTTTCTACCGAGTTTCCTATTCATTATGAATGTAACCCCGCATTGACTTTCATTCCCTCCACTATAAATTACTCTATAGTCGCCGCTCCAGTAATCCCCATCATCCTTCCATCTTACTTCACCCAGACCCATGATGTCTACACCCACCCTCTCCATTTCTTGCTTTATATTCTCTAGCTTCCCCGCCCTCAGCATAGTCCTAACATTCCTTGTGCCTATTCTGATAGTTTCGTTTCTCTTCTTTATCTTCTTTTCCTCTGCTGCTGCTACGTCTGAGCAAGGATTCCGTGTGATGACGACCGCAGGGGCCTTGCTCCCACCGCTGCCGAGCACGACACCCGGCCCTCTTGGGTGAGTCCCGTAGTTGCCAGGATTCATTATCAATTGAGAACTGTCCATAATTTCAAGGTTTTTGTTTTAATTGAGATAGTCTTCCGTGGCCTTACTCAATAGTGTTTTTTACGTGACACCATCACTTCAGAGGCCGCCCCACTGGGGTCAGACGCCTTTTGCAGCCGCCTCACTGAGGTACAGACGCTGCGCGGACTACCATTCGTCTGTCTCCTAACCTTCGACCAATCTGGCATGGGTGACCCTACCAGGAGCAATGCTCCCGCCAGTGCAGCTCTAGGGGTCGTCGAAGCATGCAAGCCCTTCAACCACGACAAGGTTGTAGTCCAAGAGAAGGGGGGGGTAGGATAAGGAGTCAATATAAATGCTGATTCATATCATATAAGGTGACAGGAGCCTGAGGCTGTTGAAGATAGTATGTATAGGTATTCATTCTTCCATTAAACCTACTTTAACCCTTTCAATGCCAAGGGAAAAATTGTTGAACTTTCCCCAGTGATGAATTTCAGTTTTTCACTGATTTAGCATGGTGAATTGTAATATGCCTGAAAAAAAATTTCTATTTTTAAAGTGTATATATGGTAGTTACAACGGTTTAAACTTTTGACGTTCCTGAACGTCCTGCACCAATGGCAAGACCGTGTTGTGCGGATTGCTTGGAATATAGGAAATTCCCTTTGTGTATTTTAGATTATATAACTGAATTTCCTGCATACCTTGCTTTTAAGCTCATAATTTCAAGTGTTAAAACTTCTCTAATAATTCTTCTTGCGCATTGCACTTGTCTAAGTCACTATGTGACAAAATATTACGCTTGTGATTATTAATGAAGTAAAATTTGAATTATTTTGAAATTTTGATAAGAAAATACCTCCTATGGAAATAAAACTACCATCTTGCTGAGCAGTATTATTAGGTAAAGAACTAGATTTGTAATAGAAGTTCAAGAAATGGATTGAATGAGTCTTAATTAAGAATTACTATTATACACATTTTTGATTAGCTAATTCTATTTGCAGACATTCATTGTGTACACTTAAGTACAGAATACCTACACTCATTTGTAAAAAATATTATCAGACACAAACATTTTAATAATTAAAAATATATATTCAGACATACCTTTTATTAACTATTTACAATATTTACATGCTTTCAGTTTTGATGTTGCTGCGATAGATTTTAAAACAAGGGATAATGCATAATGGTGGGTTTCCCTTGCAAACTGGGAAATAGGTGGTAGTGTTCTTTCTAATCCCTCGCTTTGAGCATTCTTGACAATTTTGTTGCTTTCTTTTGCGTCAATTTAATATTGTTCAGGAAAATGTGTAGAGTTCTGGAGGGTGGAATTGGGGAAGGAGGAAGGGAAACTGAATGGGCTGGTTGTATTAGTGATTTGAAGATGGAGAGGTTGTAGCCACAGAGTGGGATTATGGGATAGGATTTCATAAAGAGGAAGTACTGCATTTCTCTGAATATAAGCCGCACTTTTTTTCCTGATTTTGGGGCTTCAAAATTGGGGTGCGGCTTACTATATTCGAGGTGTGGTTTAAATTCGAAAACTTTCTTAAAAATGGTAATAATGACCGATATGAGCAAACCAGCCATTCAGATTCACGTGGACACCAGCTAAACTCTCCTAAGCTACGGGGAAAGTAAGAAATAATGCTGAAAAAGGTCAAATTGGAGCGAAATGTATTCATATATTAAAGGATAATATAGGTAACATTGTGTCACAGTTACATAGGTAATGTAAAAACAGATATAAAATTCTAATGCCTAATACTGTAGGTAGTACAGGATGCATTAAAAAGGCTGCAGCTTAAATTCGCGTATTAACTTTTTTCCCTGTTTGAGACCCCAGAAATGGGGTGCGGCTTATATTCGAGTGCGGCTTATATTTGGAGAAATATGGTACCTTACTATTGACTAATAAAAGGTGAAATATGTGGATGTTTGATTTTTTTTATACCCCTTCAGGGTCTTCCTTTTGATCTGGTAATATGACATCATTTGATCAAAATTATTAGTGCCCCCCAGAGTGTCATTGTATTTCACAATGGCTTCTAGTTTGGAAATGTTTCCACCTCTACAGAAGGGAACACAATTCATTTCACTCCCAAATTTGGAACTGATCATCAGTACATCCCGTTTGTCCTTCCACTTCATCACGGAGACATCATTAGTGTAAGCTTGCACAACTTCACCTCTTTTCAATTTTGTTGAAATTACGTGGGGAGGATTACCTTGGGTCTGAGGGTCCCAGTGCAGTAGGTTTGATGCTCAAGAAGTTGGTGGGCATTGGTAGGATCGCCATAAACTTCGAGCATATTTTCCCCTAAGTGAATTTGAGTGAGATTTTTATCAGTTGATACCAAATGAGGCCACATTTGAATTTTTATTTGACATAAGTATCATGTATCTACACTTAAAATTTCAAGATAAACGGCTCATTACTTCATTCATTCCAAGGCTAAATAGAAAGCAGTGCTTTGGGGACTTAGAGCCAGAACCCCAACCATCCTACTTGAGCTCTAGGACTGTATTAACACGTTCAACTATAACACGTTCATATGTTTTGCAAACTCTTGCCAGTGACTAACTTTTTTTTTTCCGCTAATTCTTATGTAAAACACTAAGTTAACATGAGATACGTTTATATTTTTCGTGTATTTCATTCAACTCTTCCTTGAACTACGACCTTGACGTGGTGGAAGGGCTTGTGCGTTCCAATGACCCCTAGAGCTGGACTGGCAGGAGCAAGTACATTGCTCCTGGTAGGGCCACCCATGCCAGATAGGTCGAAGGGTAGGAGCCAGACGAAAGGTAGTTCCGTGATGGTGTCACGTTAAAAATGCCGTTGAGTCGCGTGGGATACCTCTCAACTATCACTTCCCAGAACATGAAAGTCATTCAAAGAGTATTGATTCCTGGCAACTACGGGACGCCGCCCACTAGGGCGGGTGTATTGCCCGGCAGCGGGGGAGGCAAGGCCTCCGCGGTCGTCAACACACGAAATCCTTGCACAGCAGCATCATCGGCGGATACAAGGGTTAGGCGGGAGAAGAAGAAGAAAAAGAGGAAGAGGAGGAGGAAAACAGAGGTAAAAATAGGAACTTGGAACGTAAGGACCATGATGAGGGCCGGGAAGCTTGAAAATATTAAGCAGGAAATGGAAAAAGGAAAAATAGATGTTTTGGGATAGTGCGAGGTGAGATGGAAGGATAGCAGGGACTATTGGAGTGATAGCTACAGGGTAATCTATAGTGGGGGAGATGAGAGTCAACGGGGGGTAGGCATGGTACTGAACACAAAGTTGGGACTAAGGGTGGTAAACATTGAACAGGTGAGCGACAGGATACTAGTGGTAGAAATAAAAGCACGGCCGACGAATTTCGTACTGGTCCAGGTATACATGCCTACGAGCAACCATAGAGAGGAAGAGGTGTACGAGCAAGTAGAAGAAATAATTGGAGAAGTTCCTGGAAAGAAAAACCTGATAGTGATGGGTGACTGGAATGCAGTGGTGGGGGAAGGGAGGGACGGATTAGAAGTAGGAGGGTTTGGGCTAGGAAGAAGAAATGATCGCGGTGAAAAGGCAGTTGAATTTTGTAGAAGAAATAAATTAGTAGTGACAAACACTTGGTTTAAACATCACCCCAGGCCTAGGTACACATGGAAAATGCCGGGTGATACTGGGAGATACCAAATTGATTATATAATGGTGAGGCAGAGATTTAGGAACAGTGTAAAAAACTCTCGTAGCTATCCAGGGGCGGATGCGGACTCGGATCATAACTTGGTGATGATGAAGTGTGAAGTTAGATTCAAAAGGCTTTGTAAAGGTAGGAAGATAAAGAGGTGGAACCTTGAAGCATTGAAAGGGTTGAAAAGGAGGGAATACCAAAGAGCTAGTAGAAAAGAACATAGGTGAAGAGAAGCGGATGGGAACCATAGAGAAAAGATGGGAAGTTATAAAAACAGGCATCGCAGCAGCGGCAGAGAAAACAATAGGAACGGTGGAAAAGAAGAGGGTGAAGAAGCAGTGGGTTACAGAAGAAATGATAAAGAAAATGGAGGAGAGAAGGATAGGGAAAAACGTGAACACCGACATAGGCAAGAGGAAGTACAAGGAATTGAATAACAAACTGAGGCGAGTGACGAATCGGGCAAAAGAAAACTGGTGGAAGGGACAATGTGAGCAAATGGAAAAGATGCAGGAGGAGGGGGAAGTGGGTGCTTTGTACGCCAAGGTGAAAATGTTATTGGGTGGTAAGAGAGGTCAAACGATACCAAAGGTTAAGGAAAAAACAGGGAAGATATTAATTGAACATGAAGATATCCAAGAAAGATGGAGAGAATACGTAGAGGAGCTATATGACAGCGAGAATAGACCCCTTAGCCTAGATCTAGAGGATGAAGGAACAATAGATAAGGATAACCTCGGACCAGAGTTACTTGACACCTAAATAGACAGGGCATTAAGAGAGATGAAGGGTAGAAAAGCTGTGGGAACCGATAATCTACCTTCGGAGCTACTGAAGAATCTAGGTAGTAAGGGGAGAGAATCGTTCTTCGAACTTATTCGCAGGATCTACAAGGGAGGAGTATGGCCAGAGGATTTCGTGAAAACAGTATTAATACCTATCCCGAAGAAGAATAAAGCGTCAGAATGTGAGGAGTATAGAACAATCAGTTTAATTTCGCACGCGGCAAAAGTGTTGCTTAGAGTACTAAATAGAAGGTTGGAGAGCAGAGCAAAATGCTATTTAGGCGACGACCAATTTGGGTTTAGGAAGGGGAAGGGAACCAGAGATGCGATTGCGGTAATGAGGACACTTATAGATAGAAACATAGAGCATAATCAGGATGTTTTTGCTTGTTTTGTAGATTTCGAAAAGGCGTTTGACAGAGTAAACTGGAAGAAGCTAATGCAGATACTGGTGAAAATAGGAATAGATTGGCACGATAGGAGACTCATCCGAAACTTATATATGGGGCAGAGGGCTCAGGTAAGGGTAGCTGACGGTGAATCAGGGTGGGCAGTTATAGGTCGCGGGGTACGGCAAGGGTGCCTGTTGTCGCCTTTACTTTTTAACATCTATGCTGAGGAGATGGTAAGAGAGGCATGGGATGAGCTAGATGTGGGAATGAAAGTAGGAGGCCAGTGGATAAAGTCGGTTAGATTCGCAGACGACCAGGCGTTGGTCAGTCGGTCATCGAAAGGATTGCAAACTTTAGTAGATGCTCTGGAAAAACAGTGTGAGAAATACGGAATGAAGATAAATAATAGGAAAACAAAAGTAATGAGATTCTGTAGGACAAAGAAAGCGAAGCTGGTGATAAGAGTAGGAAGTCACAAACTGGAGCAAGTAGAACAATTTAATTACTTGGGTAGTACGCTAGAAGAAACAGGTCATAGTAGCAAAGACATAAGGAGGAGAATAGCGCTAGCGAAGGAAGCGTTCAATAATAGAAGGGAGCTGATGACGGGGACCTTAAGTAAGGATGTAAAAAGAGGCTGGTAAAGAGTCTGATATGGAGTGTGGCGTTGTATGGGGCAGAAACGTGGACCTTGAGAAAGGAAGACGAAAATAGGCTGAAGGCTTTCGAGATGTGGGTGTGGAGGAGGATGGAGAAGGTGCGTTGGACGGAAAGGAAGACAAATGAAGAAGTGCTTGACATGGTGGGCGAGGAGAGAAAACTTATAGATGAGATTAGGGGAAGACAGGGTAGGTGGCTAGAAGGGGTAATGAGGGACGATGGTTTGCTGAAGGCCGTGATAGAGGGTAGGATGTTGGGTAAGCGGGGAAGGGGAAGGAAGAGAATCGGTTTGATGGACGGGATGAAGAAAGGTAGGACTTATGCTGAGATGAAGAAAGAAATACTAGAGGTAGCAAGGGCACGGCACGTGTAAGATTTCGTTGGAGATTCTCTGTCTTTCATCACAACCTACCTCTAACCGGTAGACTACTGAGAAATGAATGAATGAATTTCATTCAAAATATTGTGCAAAAAAGGATTTTATGAAGGACTTCATTTGACGTCCGCTGCCATCGGATAGAACTTTAAAATTATGTTGCGGGTTGCGTGGCTGCCCCTTGAAACTGCAAGCATTTAATTTTTTTCTCGTCAAGGTTAAAAACTATTTTCTTGAAATTTTAACGATTAATCCTTGTTATTTCTTGGGGAATATACCTATAAACATCTACTACATGCTTAAGAAATTTATCAACGTTCGCTGTTATGCTGCTATAAATGTTGTATCATCGGCATATAATAGTGAAGCACATGGAACATTACAAGGGAGATCATTAATCAAAATTAAAAACAGGAGTTGGCCTAGAAAGGACCCTTGAGGTACACCATAATAAACTATTTGGGTGATGACATTATTATTTAAATAAACAAACTTGTTAGTAAACTGGGTAACTGTGGGTAAACACGTAATGATATTATCTAGGCAAGAACTGGCTCTTGTAGGCTCTTTGTTCACACAAAATAGGTTAAAGGATAGAATTAGAGAGGTAAGAGCAACGGTCTCCTTAGTAGCAAAGTGAACATCTACATTTAGGTCACCACAAACAATTATATTCAAGCCAAAGTTGGACAGGTTAACGAGAATGAGCTCCAGCTGTTCACAAAACATTTTGAAATCTCCATTAGGAGATCGGTACACACAGACTATAATGGCATTGTAGTCTTTCACACACAGAACTTGCCTCACAATGCAGTTGTCTACATGACCTACTGAGGTCAATTTCTTTTACAGTTAAGTGATGAGCAGCATAAATGGCAGTACCTCCATGTTTAGCCTGGGATCTTGCATAGGAGGCCACCAAACAGTACTGATCAAAATTATAAAAGCTGATTTCCTCTTTATGGAGCCAGTGTTCGGTTAAGCACAAAAATTCATAAGGGAGCTCCCTCACTGTCTCTTCTAGAGCACTAACTTATTGCGAAGGCACTGGACATTTAAACAAAAAAAAGGGAGGAGCTGCCTTTAGATCCTCCTCCTCCCACCGAATAGTTTAATCTCAGACTACCTGAATCCGGGTCATTGGAGCTTAGTCATAAAGTTTTGGGTTTGTGAACCCCGGATTTGCTTCTTGTTTCCATGCCTTTATGGGGTTGGGGCTGCGACAACACAGGTGGATCCTCCAAGGTATTTCATTAGGGTGTTTCTTTGCACAATCGGAGTTTCCCATTGATTCATTTACCTTATCACTTTGGACGGAGGGCTTGCAAAAAATAAATCTCTTTACACATGCACCATCGGGCCAGAGTTCACATTTGAGCAGTTCGTCGAGTATAGTTAAGTCAGCTCCAATCTTAAATGAAACACTCTTTTCACTTCTTCGCACACTAACTCCCTGTCTGCAAAATTATGTTGCAGAAAGCCTAATATTTCGCTGGTAGTAGTTTTCACATTAGCACGTCCCAGAAATATCCAGGCTCATCTTGGTATTGCTAGAAAGGTTTCCTCTACCGTGTTGGACCCATGAACACAATAATTACGATTCTTTTTGAGCTTGTAGCTCGCAGAAGAGCTAGTTAACTCCTGTTTCATTGAGCACATATGGATTTGAGTATTGTCCGTCTGGTGGTTTCGTACGTGCTGCTTTGTTCTCCTGTTCTTTTTGTTAGTAACTTCCTGGTAGCCGTCGTTCTCAGGATCGACAGCTGCACTTTGATTATTGCAATAAAGGATGGAAATATCACCGCTAGTTCCAATTTCTGCAATCTCGGATTCCCTTTTGGGAGAATGTCAACAATCGTAAGAGAAATGGATATATCTCCAGACACAGACGAATCATGGGTTTCCTCTGGTTTAGAAATGTATGATGGAACCGGTGACTTCTCAACGATAAACACACTGCCGTCATTCCCCTGGGTTAAGCTGTTAACTTTCATTTTAAGGTGCTCTACTTCAGATGTAAGTACAGTTATCGTGTTGGCCATCTTGAAAACAGCACGAAGTTTGTTTACATTACAATTAAAACACGTCCAGAGTAGTGACTGATTTTCTTGGACAACTTTAAAACTGAGCTTGTTCAAGTTTGAGCATTTACAGTGAAAATAAGTCAAACATATCCCACAAAGGATAATTTTTTCGGTCGTTTTGACAATATAATAGCAGGAGCCGCACTTGTTTACGTCTTTACAGGACGCCATCTTTCTGACGACTATGTGATGGGTGATAGCACTCACAGGACATTCCAGAATGTCCCTCAGTGTTGAACCTTTAGACCACCTATACATAATAATCCTTAAGCCTTCTGTCAACCATTTCCTGATACTCCAAAATCCACTTCTATGTTATCATCCCTTTTCCAAGCCTTGTGAACCTCAAATCAGAATCATCTCTTGCCAGCATTAAAAGCTTGTGTTTCCCCTTTTCTATTTAACTATAAAATCTGAAGAGATATATTTATCCTGGAATTTAAGTGTCCTTCTTTGGATATAGCAAATTAGCTTGGAGTAACTTAAGTATAATTGGCCCAGATATAAGACAGAGAACATGAATTTTAAATTGAATGACTTTACCAACAAGAGCTGTCTTAAATTAAAGCAAATAAGATAAAATAATTGATAAATAGTGAACATTTTAAATGTAATTATTTTTGCTAGAGATAAAATGCAGTCACAACTCTTAAATTCTGATAGAAACATGTAAGGTGGGTGAAAGTGTGTGAAATATTATCACAACTATTGGCACATGGAATTTACGTGCAAGTGTTAACATGGCTTTTTATTATGTATGTACCTGAACATACCCATTTATTTTTCAATTAGGAAAAAATATACAATGACTAAGCATTAATGTACCTCCTAAAAAATCTTCTCAACAAGACATTTTGCACTCAGCGTTAACAGTAGGCTGTTCACTGTTTAGATCAGAACATACGTCATGCAAATGAGAACCACTTCATATTAATGGAAAAATTATTTAAGTTTTATTAAATATATTTCGTCACCAGGATGAAAAAATTTCAATATAAACACAGGCCACCACAAAATCACAGGTAAAAGATCAGCAAAGCTACTGGAGAATTTATCATCCATTTAATGCATTCTGTACGTCTTCATAAAGCTGGAACATGGGGAGGGATGAAGTTTTTTCTGTGGACCAGTTTTCCTTATGCGATTCATTCAAGGATTTGTTCATGAGTGTAGTTGAACAATTTTCTATTGTCCTCTCAATATTTTGCACCTGCATATGGAAAACAGAAGACAGTAAGAATAAGGAACAGAGAATATTAGAAAACAAAATTAATACAGTGCCTACATGATGTTATGAAAGTAACCACACAACCATTACCAATTTCAATTATCTTTGAGTCATTCCATGCTAAATGATCCAATAAAAAATTAGGTCGCATGGCCATTTTTGAAAAAAATCCATCTTTTGCACGTACATAACTACATTCATTGGCAGTTGAATGCAATTATTTTAAAATTTTTATCGCTCCCAGTTTTATTGCAGCAGCCATTTTTCCAATATGATGTATGCGAATTTTTGAGAATTTTTATATTTTCTCTATCATTAATATCTCAAGAACGAACAATGACAGAGAAGGGATACTGAAACCATACTACTTTACGCAATTAAAAACATTTCCTTTGATGAATGAATTCTTCTCAGGTTTCCAACTGGGTTAGACTTTCCATTATGGTCGATGTTTAAATGCCCGACTAGTGCATCATCATCAGGGCTGTTGATGACGATGCATGAGTCGGGCATCGAAACGTCAGCCATAATGGAGAGTCTAACCCGGTTGGAAACCCAAGAAGAATTCATTCATCAACTATGCCAGGAAAGCACCAGATCATACAACATTTCCTTTGACAAATTCAAAGAACTGCGGAACTGGCCAGGCTGTAACTTTAACGGAGTCACCTTGTGATGGTCACACAATTGTGTGAAATTCACAGTGAAAAAATCATTCCCCTGGACTGGGATTCGAACTCAGACCCCTAAATTTCGTGCCGAGTTCTCTACCAGTTAAGCTACCCAGGCACCATCCAGCTACTCATCTCGCTCCTTAAAACCTCCATGAAATTCGCAGGGAGAGATGACGCCTGGGTAGCTTAACTGGTAGAGCACTCAGCGCAAAATCAAGGGAGTCTGGGTTCGAATCCCAGTCCAGGCGAATGATTTTTTCACTGTGAATTTCACACAACTTCCTTTGATTTTTCTTTTTCCTTTTACATTTCCTTAGCATTGAAATTAAACTTGAAGTCAACATTTTATCCCTAGAAAAAACTGGTTTGACTCGAGAAAACTGCATGAAGGAGGAAAGTCTCAAGTTGGAGAGCTTTTATACTTTACGTAATAAAGTAAAAAAATAATCTTAGAAAGTGTTATATGCTATGAAAACCATTTTTCTTTTTGAAGCAAACAATAATGGCTTCATGCTCAAAATCAGCCATTTTAGGAATTCTTATGTATTCCCTGTTAGGGGAGCTATATCAAATATTTGGCTTACAGAATATTAAGGTATGCAAAACTACAATACATAGATAAAACTTGAAGAACTTCAAGCTTTCAAACTCGAGGCCTCTCCTTTGCACAGTATTCTCGAGTCGAAAATGGGGAATATCCATTTTTTGTAAGGAAAAAATGTTGACTTCCAAGTTCAATTTCAACGATAAAGAAATGTTTCCACTATCAACCATTTTCGGGCTTTTCTGCAGTGTTGACGAAATTTTTATTAAACTTTTTATAAAAGTTTCTTTTTCATCTTACTGAAAATATCATCACAAGACTGACAATGTTCCTGACGTTCAGTCTCCTGATGATGTTCTTAGTAAGAAGAATGAAAGGTTGAGTTTTATAAAAATTTTATCTAAACAGCAGAAAAGCCTGAAAATGGTTGATAGTGGAAATACTAATCGCTGCAAAAACCTTCAAACAAAGTTAAAGAAATGTAAAAGGAATAAAGAAAAACCAAAGGAAATGCTTCCCATCATGTGGAAAATAGTTTAGTTTCAGTATCTCTCCTTGGTCATGGTAAATTTCTGAGATATTAAGGATAGATTAAACATCAAAATCCTCAACAATTCGCATTCGCCACCTTGGGAAAATGGCTGCGGAGAGAAAATGAGGAGGGATAACATTTTTTACATCAATGCATTCAACTGCCAATGCATGTAACTATGTGTGTGTACAAAAGATGGATTTGGTCATCCAACTGTCATTGGATCATTTGATATGGAATGACCCCTTTACCACTGAGGTTTTCTTTAAATAAAATCTTAAAATCCCGGCTTTCGAAGTGGTATGAAGCCAACAGGGGTGGGAGCTCTAACTTGGTGTTACCAAATTCACTACACTAACAGGGACGGCCTCCCAAAATCTATCCTTTTATGCAATAAATGAAGGGTTAGATGGTTAAACAACATATGTATTTTAAAGTATCAGGCGATAGTTTGTGGAAATGTGTGACGGACAGCATTATCACAGAAACTCTTTGTAAAAATTTCCACAACAAGTTTTATTCTACCGACCTAGGTTTTGACAAACTTTGTCATTATCACCTTGATAATGGCAATGTTTTCCGAAATCTAGCTCGGTAGAATTAAACTTGCCGTGGAGATTTTTACAAAGCGTTTCTGTGATAATGTTAAACAATATTCCTTAAGATTATCACACATCTGCCCATAGGTGGTTTGATTCATGAAACAATCAGATTTTTTGTCAAGACTGTTTCTACCATATATACAGTGTTCCGTATCTGGAGTTACCCATTCATGAGTGTGTCAAATTGCCACCCCTTTATCCAATGGCATTATAATTTGCTGTGCTTGGAGTCCCAACCAATCAAAATTTCATCGTTTAGTTAATTCTCATTTGCACAAAAATTTCAATAAAAAATGGGGGTCAGAATGAGCACGTGTCAGAGCCCTTGTGAGATTTCAATGTTAAAGAAGTGACAAAATTTTTTTTTTTTCAAATTCTGTCATGAAATTTGCTACACCAGTGCAACATCAAATGCCAATTTTTATGATATTCACCATTTTTTGGGAAAAAAACAACCCCTGGTGAAATTACTGTTTATGAAACATACTCATTCTGACTCCCATTATTGGATTGAAATTTTGGTGAAAATTAAAATTGACCAAGCGATCAACTTTTGCTAGATTGGGACTCAAATCACTGCAAATTACTACCTGTCGGATAGGGGGTGGTAATTTTACACACATGAGATATGGAACACTCTGTACATAAGTGTGATATTCCACAGAGGAAAAATCTTTCGCCTTGACCGGGATCCAGTTAAGGCGAATGATTTTTCCTCTGAGGAATCGACGCACTTATGTGCACTAGTGGGTGACTCTGTAAAGGTAAATACCGTGGCTAGTCCCTCTATCCTCAAAAATCACTCAGTACATATCTTCCCCATTCACTTTATAGTCAGGTAGTCATCTTATTCATTAACACATTGAGTGCGGATGTCACTCATGACTGACACACACAGCACAAGTGGCTGGCAGGTGTCTCACATGACTGACTACCTTCCTTTCATCGAAGAATTTTTTGTATACATTAATTCAAAAATGGAACATTTTTAGGGCATATAACATATAAAGTGATAATGTGCTTATTCTGCTAAATTTCATCGCTTCAACCCAAGTAGTCTGAGAGACCTTATGTCTGAATTTGTGCAACAAAATTGAGTGTGGTTGTGAGTTGAGAAACTGGGTCTTAAAACTCTTCCTTGAGCAGGTTAAGATATGACAACCGATTAAGGTACACAGAATATAAGCTACTTTTTACTCACCCGAAGGATACATTCCACTTTTTCAGACAAAGAATCTATCTCAGGTAAGTCTATAGGGTCAGCAACATCTATTGGCATGAGGCTGCTCAGTTCATTTTCAAATATGTGCGTCACTTCCTTTGACAATGGTTTCAAAGACTTGACCAGTTCAGCAGTCTTCTCATTTAATTCTTCTCTTTCCTTGTTCAGTCGTACCATGTAGTCTTGTGCTGTTTCTTCATCATTCAACTGAAAGTAAAAAGGCATATTGATGGTATTATTAAGAGGCTACTCCACCCTATGGGCTAAACCTCGATGTGGTGGAAGGGTCATGCTCTGGGGGTAGTCAGAGCATGACCCAGCACCAGGCATATTGATGGTATTATTAAGAGCCTACTCCACCCTATGGGCTAAACCTCGATGTGGTGGAAGGGTCATGCTCTGACTACCCCCAGAGCTGAACCAGTGGTAGTAATGAAAATAAGCTCTTGGGTAAGCGATAAGAGATGTATAAATGGTAGTACAACCAGCATCTGCGCTTCAGAGAGGAGGCTGCAAAGAGGCATTTGGCCCCAGTGGAGCAGTCTCCTGAGTGATGGTTTCATGTAAAAAAATCCTATTGAAGAAGGGAACAGGAAAACACCTGAATTTATATTTCCATGGATATGATATTAATGTCCCTATCTATTTGCCTGATGCTGCTGGGAAGTTAGAGAACATGAAACAGGAGATCATAAAAGGGAATACCAATGCATAGACAAACTGCCCCCCTATTCTGTAACTCATTAAGATTTCGTCGTTAGCTCGCCTGTAGCAAAAATCCTCGATGTAATGAACCTTTCCTACCGACAACGCCATTCTGTAACACGGCTTAACGTCAGGCAATCATTACATTTTTGGTAACGAAGTTCCGGTTCTGGCTCAAAACATAGAGCACCTCGCATGGAGGCTACGATTTTCCACCAATCAGATGAAGCTAAAGTCTAGGAATTCAGAGGCCTCTGGTTTGCAGTTTTAGAACTATGTACTAGGTGAGGAAGTAGTGTGGTAGTGTTAAGAATGCCCTAGAGAGGACTCTGTAGGAATAAAGCCTGACGTTCGTTGGGCTGTGAGCCAAGGTAACGAGTGGAATTGTTATTAGTTACAAGCTACGAGTTACATATTTATAAGTTTAAATTTTCACTGTTATTGAATGTTTTACGTGATATTTGCTGTGTGTTGCATGGAAGGGACTATCTGTTTATAATAATATAGTTTGGCTTTTCAATTAATAAAAATGTCAAAACATGTCAGTGTTGTGAAATTGAACTTATATATTGAGACGACGGTCATGTCTTATCGCCGAAAATGGGCCGAAAAAATTGTTATATGCTTGAACGTCTATATTGAACTGACTTAAGATCAAAGAGAGTGACCTTAGTCTAACAAATTTAGTACAGGCGATATATTATAATTTAAGTAGATAAATATAGTGTGAGTCCTCATAATTTCTCACGCATTTTTATAAAGAAGTTCTGAATGTAAACAAGTGAATTTGCTTGGAGCTGCCAAGTGTAGATATTTGATTAGATGATTTCCCTTCTATTTACGTTAATATTTGCTGCTAGTTTTTTGCATTGCCTATATGTAATTATGTCTAGCAATGTCGTGTATTTCCTGATGATCTCCAAGCTATGAGTGTTGTACCAACACAATTGAGGTTACACTTTAAAGCCCGTTTCGCACGATACTTGATCCAGCACAAGGTCGAGGATACTCGCTAGCATGATGGCTTTCCAGTACTGTGTGATATAGAACCAGCATGCTGGCTAACAAGCATGATAGCTATTATACTCGCTGGGCTACTTGATTCGTAATTGATGCGGTACTAGTTTGCTACTAGCTCCCAGTAGGACCTAGTAGCCGTCGACCAATCACGTTAGCTTTTACAGTCGCACTGCGATCTTCACATTTTTTAAATCGGCGCCTCACTTTTATCGTGGGTGTTACGCACTCTTTGGCGCTGAAAATGTGCGGTGAAAATTTTGCGACAATCCCTGCTATTACTGCAGCAGCCAAAAGTCTCCTTCTTTCATGGAAATTTTCCATTTTCTTTTAACAGTAAGCGACAGTACCGCTTCATCGCAGGCACAAGTTCAATGATCGTGTGAAACCTTCTATCACGGTTTCTATCATACTGGGTTCCGTACTCAATATCAAGTACCAGCTAGCATACTAGGTCTTGTGCTGGATCAAGCATCGTGTGAAACGGGCTTAACACTATGCCATTTCCTCACAATCACCAATATAGTCCCATAGTATATATTTCTAAGGATTTCTCAGGTAGAGGCCGATATAATAGTGTTTGCATGAATGGGAGATTGACTCAAAATTTATTCTATATGGTAAATTGTGTACCTATAATATTATATATTCGTGTTATTAGCACCTAATTTTGCCTATTTCATTTAACAGAACATTGAGCATTGTTTTCGCCATTGTATTTATTCAGCCAGAACACCCAGTATCCGTGTATATAATATTTGCTGTTAGATACTTGTGTTTATAAGCGTGTTAGGAGCTAAAGTGGAAGTATATTCATGCTTATGACTTTTCTGATCCAAAATCGTGAATAATAACGAGTTTATGGTAATTATCTGGGTAAAGGTAGTTAACTGGGTTAATCGAGGTTTCATCACACTATGCTTTCATAAGTTGTACATACATTAGAGTACCATAGGTTGATATAACATTAATCATCGGGCAATAATCTTTTACATTCATGTAAAGGTAGCAAAATAGATTCTGAGCTTCTGCAAAATTTAACTTTGTTTTTTTCTTGTGCATTGTCCACTGAGTATAGAAAATATACTAGTATTCATTGTAATGTTCCAGTTTAAGTTTGGAGTAATTTAATAGTTTCGAAACCAACATCAGTTAGAACATTAGTAGGTTCGTGACCTTTATTTCCATTGAATTCAATCTTAAATGACTTCAAATTTACTCTTCGCCTTCAATCCAAAGACATAAAGTGTTCCAACATATCCATAACGAATTTCTCTCTGCCTCTCGATAACCCCTCACTCCGAAGCGATGGGTTATCGAAGTATTTCGCTACGTACATACGGGTGATTTTACCGACGAAAGTAGTTAATTATGAGTCACAGAATACCGATTTTCGCTAACTAGTTGCTAGGGAAGATAACGAACCAACACATGCCGTTAGGATGCCTTAACGAGTTACAGAATAGGGGGGCTGGGGATGAGTGGGTAGCGATGAAAGGACAGCTGGGACCAATAGATGAATAGTTAATGGATAATTTATACTACATACTTGAGTACTTTATACTACTACTAATGGATGCTTCATATGTGGAGGCAACAATGGTAATGTGATATGGTAGTAGTTTTGCAGACATATATGTATGTCCCTTCCACGGTAGGAACAGTGACATTTTACAATTATTTAATAATTTTTCCAATAATCTTATCTTTAAATTTTGGTAAAGTCAAAATCTCTAGCGGTACTCAACCCAATCCTTCTGATAGATGCATCACAGTACCCATGTCCTCATGCAGAACTTATAAGTACACAAGCCATTCATCAAATTTTGTTGATTTGGTAAATTAAATACATATAACTAAATAAATAAATTATGTACACTCTCACTGATTGATTTAATGAACGACCAGTTTTGTCACAGATGCATTATTATCAGTCGCTATCAGATGCTGCCTGTGTGGGGAAATGGTCGTACATTAAAAATCAGAGAAAATATACATAGTTTATTTATTTAGTGATGATGAATTTGCACAAAGTTAAGCCAAAAACAAAAAAGTTCAAATTACATCTTGCAGTACTGGGTCCCAAATGTTAGAGGTATATGCTGTGAAGATTTGGACTATGGCTGAGCATAATTAGTGACATGAACAAAATATAATGGGAAACCAAACATTTCATTGAACACTCCAAAGTGTGATGAGGAAGTGTATTGACACTACTTCAGGGAGTCATAAGAAACTTAGGAGATTGCAGGCAAGACTTAAGTTAGTTACTGAGAAATTTTTGTTACTTCTATGTATTCCGTTGACACTAAAGTGACCACTCTTTTCTTAGGGTTTTTACAAGTATTAAGGTGAGTACACATCACAGCTTCCTGAGGCCAATGCGTGCAAGTATCAATTTCTCCCCTCTCTTATGTTTCAATTATAACATTTTGAACTTATTTAACATGTTAAGTGCAGGTGACACTCATGAGTGATGCACTCACAGCACAAGTGGAAGGCAGGTGTCCAGTTATTCAAATAGCTGCATTGAAAATTTTAGGAACTGGGAAATAACAACAATATCTTACATGCAATCAATATGTTAACAATGAACGAGGACCTATGACCCTCTCCACACCTTGAATATGCAGCGAGCATATGGGATCCGGTGCAGAAAGACTTAGTCCGGGAACTTAATAAAATACAAAGGAAAGCTGTGCGATTTGTCAAAAACAGCTACGGGCGTACAGACAGCGTTACTCAGATGTTAAACGAATTAGGCTGGAGCCGCTAGAGACTCGGAGGCTGTGCGCTAGGCTTAGATTACTTGAACAATTGAGAATAAATATCTTTCAGAGCGACACGGAGAACATCCTATTAGAACCCCACTATATTTCCAGGTCCGACAGAAACGATAAATTAAGAGAGATATTTTGCCGAACGGATAGGTATGGGAATTCATTTTTCCCCCGAACAATAAGGGACTATAATAAATGCTAGGCGTAATTTCATTAGAGCGTGTCCATTTTATATGTAAACGGCTGGTGTCCTAACACCCCCCGCCACACGCCTATTGAGGCGGCTTGCGGGGTAATATGTAGATGATACTACTGGATACAAGCACTATAAGACAGTATTACTCACCCCAAGCTCTCTCCTTAACCTTTCAATTTTCTCTTTTGCTTTTTCCACCCTCTCCTTCAATATCATTTGTTCTTCGGCGTAAGACTCCACTGTCATAATTTCTTCACGAAGCTCAATTGTATTTTTCTTCTTGGTGTCAGCTTGTGAATAGCCCTCATTTATGTCACCAGATGAACGCAGGACCTAAATTTTACATTGAAGACCACTTATATTGGCAATGACGAAATGCAGCTCCTAACTTAAAAAAAAACAGTGAAGCAAAGGACTTTCCGGGAAGATGGATATATTGTGCCACAGAGCTTCATGACAAAAAGAGAAGGCACTTCTTAAGTTCTTCAATTACAGCACTTGTAAGATTTCAATATTTTCAATGAATCACAATAAAGGATGAAGATTAATGTATTGAAAACAATACTTATCATTAAAATTATGATTAGGAATAATATATCAAAGCAAGCCATCCACTCATCGGTTTAGTTCATTGTACACATACCTCTTGTATTCTACTAAGGACCTGATCGCTTCTTCCTGTACACTCGTCTTTGATATTTTCGATATTCTCTTCATTACTTCTTTTACATTCCACGAGGGCAATAAGTCGAGAAATAAATTTTATGTGCTCCTGAAGTGTTATTTTACCCTATAAATAAAAAAAAAACTATGTATATTACCCACAGATATTTCATTTCTACATGAGGATATTCCATTACTGCTTCATGCAACATTATGTGAGAACAGAATATGTAATGAGTAGGTCATAATGCAGGGAAAGGAACTGGCCCACCTACCCTGAATGTAGGGAATTCACACGCCTGTGGCTTAGTCCGAGGTGAGCTCTACCCTTAACTATCCAAACTAACCTTCGGGTTGAATCACTGAGTGAGGTCATAATGATAGTCTCATAAGAGTCTACATATAAAGAAATGGTTAAGGACACAACAAAAATATAATAGGTATGGAAAGTATAATATCCTGAGACTTCACTGGTTCCCTCACTCATCTTCCCAATTTCCTCGAGAGTTGATATCCACATCACTTTTAAAAAGACTATGGTATTACTTTTCTCTAACACATTCTCACATTTATCAACACCCAAGTATAAGAGGAATTATCTACCAATAATGAATAAGATTAAGATTTTAACTCTTAGTGGTTTAATTCTTTCCATGCTATTCTCGGATATTTCACAAATCAATGTTTGCTGCATAGTGTATGTTATATTAAAAAACATAATTTTGAGAAAAAGTTGAAAAGTTAAGCTTCTTAAAAAAAAAATGATTGTACAAAAGGTACACAAATGAATAACTTTGTCCAAAAGAGTTTGACTTAATACCATATACACACATTCAGCCCTTGATATTTCCTCAGTGACTGTATCAAGAAAGCATTTAACCACTTTTTGGACTTAACAAACTTTACTAAGAAATATCCAAGCATTATTAAGTTTTAAAATTCACTGAAAAAATCCCTATTTTTAAGTTTTGCTAATTCCTCACTGATTCTATGATGGAAATTCAGACTCAAATCATTCTATATGAGGGTTAAAAAAACACAGCGATTCCACAAAATTATGTATTTAAACAACCATGGTTTCGATGCAGTGCATCATATTCAGGTGGTCACCATAAGATGATTCACTGAATCGAAACTATGGACATTTAAATATATAATTTTGTGGTATTGCAGTATTTTCTTTACCCTGATCATGAAGGAATTCCACCTCGTAAAGCCAGAGACTGAGACCTTCAAATCATTCAAGGCATGGAAAAAATAAGTGAAGACATGAGGAGAAAATGCATCTTGTCATATCACGCAAAATGATGCATAAACATACATATTTTCCAAGTGTACTTCTTTACTTAGTATTTAAGTGAATCCCTCTCTTTTTGACCCTCACTCACTCAGTGATTCAACCCGAAGGTTGGTTTGGATAGTTGAGGGTAGAGCTCACCCTGGACTAAGCCACAGGCGTTCGAATATCACACATTCAGGGTAAGGGGGCCAGTTCCTTTCCCTGGGCCACCTCGCACTCAGAGGATTTTTTCTGTTCAGGGTCGTCTAAAGGCTTCACCCGGATTTGAACCCGGGACCCTTCACCGACGCTCCCTCTTTTTGACCCATGAGACATCAATTCATTAGCAACCAAAAGCAACTCTTGCAGAGCGACATTTACCATACCACATAAAGGCTAACCTATCAATAATGCAAAGATGAGCTTCCTGAAAGATCATCAGATGAAGGCTAGATTCAGCCAGCATATATGGTCAAAGAGATCGAGAACAAATCTGCTTAAATGGAAACCTCCAAAAGACTGGTAATGGAGGTGGCAGAATGTGGGTTTGGTAAGGCATGATCTATTAACACATTCAATGCAGGCCTGATTTTCATGAAAGTCGTCAAAATCGGCTTTAAAAAATTTAAAGGGCTTCGGAATGGAACGGCCACGTCAATTGATGTGCTCCGTCAGTCGGTGTAGCCAGGAGCACGTCTGTTGATGTGTTCCACATTGAATGTGTTAATCAGTAGCCATAGCCATCAGACCAAATCTAGCAACATCCTTAGTGCAAAAATTACTCCTCAAAAGATAACTGTGAATTATCTTTTCTAACAGAATCTAGACAATCTAAAATATTTTATGAAACAGATCAGCACTAAGAAGAGATGCATTTAAATTAAAACCCTACCCATGCAGAAAATATATTAAAATTGCCCCCTTGTCTATACACAATTGTGTGTCTGCTTTGTAAAAGATAGTTTAGGTTAAGGTCAATTTTCTATAATCTCCTTATATCATAACCACTCCACCCGTCCCAAAAAAACATTATGCAAACAAGTCAGTAATTATTCCCTCTGTACGTAAGGTACCTATCACTCAGTCTAAATACTGTTTAACAAACTATCAAACGACATTACCTCTCCTGCTGTCTTCAAAAGGAGAGCCAAATAATTTCTGATTAAAAAATGCTATCTACATCTACTAAATACCCTGCAAGCCACCTCAGGGGTGTGTGGCAGGGGGTGAGTATTCACCAACATGCATTACACTATACCCTAAAGTTAGTGTAACGACGACTAATTATGCATTAGCATAAATCGCTAATGCTTGTCACGAGGCAAAGCCTCACAAGCATGCGCTACTACACTACAGATATTATCACAATGGAGAGGGACCATTAATATATATGTATTTTGCAACTACACAAATGGACAGAGGCTCAAGACTTACCTACTATGAAGTAAGGGAATATATAAATGATACACTTTGGTACTTATACAATATTTTGTGGTCTATTATACTTATATTTTGTAACTATTGTATTAATCAACAGCGTATATACATGTGTTTCAATGTTTTATGTTGACTATGTAACTTTGTATACATGTCCTTGGTCCACCATTGACGAAACCATGCATGTACATACTTGCAACGGTGAAATAAACCTTATAATGTATTATTATCTGCCACATCTACAGAGAAGCACACACTCCTCATACATTTTGTAGTATTAGGTTACTATTGGAATAGTAGTCATGTTCAAGCCCACTCAGGTAAATATTTATCTTTTGCAACTGATTTTAAACAGTTTTGAAACTCATTTTACAGGGTTTTTCTTATTTGCATCACATTTTGAACTCATGTTCACAGATTTTCATCCTCATTGTTCTAGATGCACTCTTTTGGAACTGATTTTCATTCACTTTTGCATCCCATTTTCAATCTGTTTTTCAACTCATTTTACTTGGACTGGTTTGCAACTGATTTTCAAGTGAATTATCTCCTCATGATTGAATTTGGCAGTGAAGGTGGTTGCATTTCTATGTTCAGTTTTTATGTGTTTTAGGTCGTTTGTGTGATTTGTGGAATTTATTTACGTGTGATATTTACAACTAATTAGTAGTTGGAGTGATGTATATTCCGTAAATTTGTTTGCATTATCTGCAAGAAAAATTAATGGAAGGAAAGAAATTCACAGGTAAGATTTAACGATCATGATTCACTAAGAATTTAAGTCCTAAAAAATCCTTTGTATCGTATTAAATGTTTCGTATCACCTATCTGTCCATGGACTTTGTGATACTCCATGGAAGTTTTGGAATACTTTTAGAAGCAGAAGGTGGATGTTTTTCCATCGTACGATGAGCTATTTCAATCGGAAATTTTGTGGGAAGCCAACCGCATAATCAGTGGAACAAGGATGAATCCTTGCGTGTAACTTACGAAAAGTGTGAGCGAAGTCTAGAAACACGGACGTTGCCGATTTCTAGTAAGATAAAGCATCAATCCTCTCCTGTTCTTTTAAGCGTCGTTAATTGAACTTGTAAGCATTGTTTGGTATAGGAAATTCATGCGGGATTCTGTGTGTATGAAATTGTTACCTACATCCTCATCACTCCTACTTTTCAGAAGTGCTGAAGCGAGGCTCACGACTATGAGGATGGAACCGCAGTAGGAACCCTTTCTATAACTTGGGAGACGAAAAGAGAGAACTCTCAGAACCATAAAAACCAATAACAACTTCATTTCAAGAGGTAGTAGTATAAACAAGTTACCCTTGAATATGCTGTGAAATCAGCAAAATTAACTGTTCTCATTTGTATGGTGTTTGTACTCCTATATTTCTGTCCTCAGGACTTTGATGAAGCAGTCTATTGATTCTAATTAATTTCCAGCAAAAACCTAATAATGGACAATCAAGGAAAGGCATGGTAAATGAGGCAGTTACTCAGATGGTGACTTGCAGCATTTTACGGAAGCATTATATGATTTAACTTCTATTTAACTTTTTAAGTACCTATTTTACATTTGTGATTTTTATGTATTCTATTCTAGCGATAAGAGCAATAATAGTTGTAAATTTTTAATTAAGTTTTACAGTTTTTTAAGTTCACCAATGCAGTATCTGCATTCTCAAGGATAGCCATTACCTCAGCAACAGAATCGATTCTGCTTTTTGATACTTTGGAAAATATGGTGGCAGACTGGAAATATTACTAACCAAGATGTCAAGTTTGTTAATTATAGTTATGGCGGAGTTTCATGTCAACTGATGCTAGTGATATCTACTTTTGCTGGTGTCAGTGAAATCTGTGCTTCAATTAAACATTGTTTGGCCTAAGTAGTTGCTTTTTTCAGCACTTTTAGAAGTGATTTTCAACGTTTTTAAACCAATTTTCAACTCTTTTGAATCTCATTTTCAACTGATTTTTAACTGATTTTCCCGTGTTTCAAATTGCAAAAGAATTCCAAATGAGTGGAGAAAATGAGTTGAAAATCAGATTAAAAACAGTTGAAAATGAGATATTTTTCCTGAGGACTCTCTAGTAGTTTAATAATGACAGTGACAATGTTATGACACATACGGTTCGGCCAACCAAAGCTCTCAATAAAAAATGACAGGTTACTTGAGAAAAGTGGGCTTGTGATGCTGCGAAACGATTCGGTAACCCTGAAGCTTAAATGTGTGATTGCCAATATTTACCGCACTAAAATTCGTGTAATTAAAATTTCAGGGCAGCAAGTTATCCTATAATTCAGTAAATCTCTGCTCATACAGAGATTTCCAATTTCACTAAAAATCACAATTTACAATTTGTTGATGCTGTTTCTGACTAAAATTTGCATTTTTTTTAAGTTTCACATTCACATTTCATACAGTAACTTTACACGCAATGAAGTGATACAATGATAATTATGCCACTCCCAAATCTATAAACGCCAACATATCGTGATATAGCATTTCAATAGGTCGCTTGCGAAAAAAACAGTGATTGGCCGAAATACATAGCGTTATAGTTATCATAATTTAATATACATATTAAGATCTACATGAAACTCCTGAGATGGAGAGAAGTGCCATCTTAACCATGCTAAATGTAATAATACAGAACCAAATTTACCAAAAAAAGATTCGCTGCCTGAGTTCGTCCGCAGATTCCAAGGCCCAAAACTGTTTGCTGAATTCCTGTAAGAAAAAAATATCCGTAATCGTCTTCAAAACAAGACTATTTAAGTGGCACATTCCGTCCATAGCACCACTAACCATTTTGAATGGTTGAAGGATCATTTGAAATAGAGTCACCGCTCAATTGTTCTAGAAGCCACCTAATAATGTCAAACCACGGCGACTTCGAATGTGTAATCTCATCTAAATCCTCATCCTTCCATGACAGCGCTTCGGCGTATTCAATGACCACCAACCGATCCCTCAATCGTTTTATTTCTACATTCATGACTGCAGTATTTGACACCTCTTCACTCTTGGAAGACCGTAAGCCTCTATCACGGAGATTAGAAATAATGTTCTTGGTCACATCTCCACGGTCACCGTTCGCACTTCCCATCGGGTTTGGTTAACTCAACGCCATTATTTGTTGACACACAGCAGCTAGTAGTTCCCGCGCTTTTGAGTATTCCTCAGATCTTCGTGGGTAGTGGCTCCCCCGGTAGTTCCTCGGTTCCTCCCTCTCTCCTCTTTTCAAAACTAAAAGTTACTCACCGTGAAGGTATGCGTTACCTTCGTTACTTTTGAGTAGGAACGGGGTATTCGTTCCTCTTTTGTTATTTCATTAAAGAGGTTGGTTCAAAAGCCTCAAAACGTAAACCAAGCCTATTGGAATTTAATAGAGGTAAACAGACATTGCAGTGTCATCGAGAGATAGAAGAAATCGTAAAATTGTGTGGTTTAGTAAGGTAAAGCGTCGAACATAGCTGTCTAAGATGCACAAAGGGTGATCGAACAACGTGCAGGAAAAATAAACTAGGGAAACATTCAACGCGATCGATGGAAAACTAGAGGAAAGAAAAGAGGACAGCACGTTAGAAAAATGAAAGGCACTGATGGAGGTGATTTCGGACGTTTCAGAAGAGCAATGATGTGCTAATAGATGAAGAGAAGATGCCGGCAATAGATGGAAGGAAAACCAAGAAAAGATATAGGAAGAGGATGAAGAAATCCTCTGGAGGATGGACTGTTGAAGGAAGAAAAGGTGGGCGAAAACGACCGAAAGAAGCGAACTAAAAGGGTAGCAGAATAATTATTTTTGTATTAGGTGATCTTCTGAAAAAGGTAGGTTTAAATGGAAGTAGGAAAAAATCATCTGGATTTTTACCCGTGAAGGGCTCTGTCTACCAATATTTATTTTTTCATCTCAGAATACGCTCTGCCATGGCCATAACTACCGCCGGGGCAAACGGGACACAGCCCCGGGGCCCCACACGGATGGTTAATTTTTAATATATATTTTATTTGTGTGTGTTAACATTGCTTACTATAATTCCCGCTAAATAGCCAGATTAGTTATACAAATCCAAGCGCCCGCGCACAGGACGCCCAGCTGATTACAGGTGTACAGCTGATTATAGCTCAATCGTCTGCTTTGCGCCCTATCTAAGGTCTCGATCTTGTCGATAAAGGGGCCTTGGTCATCAAGTTTTGCCCTGGGGCCTCAAAGTTTATAGTTACGGCCCTGTTTCCTACACTTCACCCCGTCTGTAAAACCTATTCTCTTTCTCCCTGTTTCCCGCTTACTCAACATCCTCCCCTTGATTACATCCTTAAGTAACCCATTGCCCCTCATTACCCCCTCCAAACACTTACCTTGCTTCTTCCTAATGTTGTCTAGAAGTTTCCTTTCCTCACCCACCATACCAAGCACTTCTTCGTGCCTTTATTTCCGTCCACCGCACCTTCCCCATCCTCCTCCACACCCACATCTCGAACACCTGCAGCCTATTCTCGTCCGCCTTTCTCAGAGTCCGCGTTAACTCTGCGCCATACAACGCGACAATCCATATCAAGCGCTCACCAGCCTCTTCTTTATATCCTTAGCCATGGTCCCCATCATCAGCTCCCTTCTATTACTGAACGCTTCCTTCGATAGTAGCATTCTCATCCGAATGTCATTGCCACAATGCCCATTTTCTTTTATTGTACTGCCCAAGTAGTAAAAGTGCTCTAATTGCTTTAGTTTTTGCCCTCCTACTCTTCTGACCAACCTCGGTTTCTTTGTAATAGAGAATCTCATTACTTTTGCTTTTTTTGTGGTTAATCTGCATTCCGTATTCCCCGCATAGCTTTTCTAATGCATCTTTTAGAGCAGGGTTGTCTAATTTGCAAGACCTCAAGGGCCACAACTTAACCTTTAATATGGTTGCGGGCCATACAGTAATAAATTATTATTTTTAAAGTAACAATAAGAAGCGAAGTACGGTATGAAAATAAAGTTCTGAATTTTTGTATAATAACCTTTCGCGGGCCACAATAAATGGCACCGCGGGCAGCATGCGGGCCGCCAGTTGCATAACCCTGTTCTAGAGATTCCAATCCCTTCGATGTTCGACCAACCAACGTCTGGTCGTCCGCGAATCTAACTGACATCAGCTGGCCTCCTATGTTCCATTGTAGGTTTCGCGGCGTTAAAGCGAATGCTCCTTGTTTCCGGGTGTCCACCGCGTTAATTGTTTTTGCTGACAACAGTTTTTCCCGTATTCTAAGGGGGGTCTTCAGGTTGAAGTTCCGGGACTGCATCATGGCCGCGTTATGGTACATACACTATCCACTATGCCAATCGGCAATGACGATCGGGGCTGCGCGGCTTCCTTAGTTCTTTACCGCCACTGCTCGGGTATGGATCGGCATGATGCCGAAGTCGACTGCGGTTACGTCCTCTCTGGCTTGGCCTTGGATCGGCATAGTGTGGATGTACCTTAGGCCTTCTGTTCTCTTTCATGCTCTCATATTTGCTCTCTTTTTCCGGCCAAATCCTCTTCCATGCGCTGGCTAGGAGGTAACACCTGTTTGAAAACGGGTGAAACTATTGTCAACAAAACAACTTACGCGGTGGACACCCGGAAATGCAGGAACATTAGCTGACCTCCTATTTTGATTCCCACATATCTAGCTCTTCTCATGCCTCTCTTACCATTTACTCGGCATAAATGCAAATCCGACAACGAGCACCCTTACCTTACCCCACGACCTGTAACTGCCCACCCTGATTCACTATCGGTCACCCTAACCTGTGCCCTCTAGGCCATATATAAGCTGAACTCGATATTCCCAGGCGTTACTTTGTGAAATTCCATATTAACAGAATCATTACAAACTTTGTTACAATGGATTTTATTCAGTACGACCGGTTTCATCGCATAAGCGACATCTTCCTGCGATGAAACCGGTCGTATTGAATAAAATCCATTGTAAAATTTACAAGGTTTGTATTGATTATGTCATGTATAAGTTTCAGATAATTCTCCTATTTCGCCAATCAATTCCTATTTTCATCAGTATTTGCATTGGTTTTCCACCATTATCCCTGTCAAACGCCTTTTTGAAATCCAAAAAGCAAGCAAAAACATCCTGATTACACTGTTTCCTCATCACCGCAATCGCATCTTGAGTAGCCCTCCCCTTCCTGAATCCAAACTAGTCTTCTCCTAAATAGTAATCTGCTCTACTCTCCGACCTTTTATTTATTATGAAGATATGAAAATAAGGTACTGCAATTAACTAAGGAACTACGAGATAACTGTTACAAGTATCCAAAATTCTCACTCGAACAATCATCCGAAGGAAGAAGGAAATATTGTAGAAAACCTCTCAAACAACCAATTCGGATTCGGGAATAATAGGGAGAAGAGAGGCTATACTCTATATACAAATTCTCACAGAAAATGTAATCATCATCATTGCGTATTCTATCAGCTGATTGGTAGGTTTTTGGACAGTCCTTATCCTAACTTCCGCATTTCTGGGAAAACTTCACTTTCCCTCATATTATTTGCTTGCCATCCGATCTCTCTTAAGATCCTCATACCCTCCGCATCTCCTTATGTCGTCCAAAATTCCTATCCTCTTTCTCGCTTCTCCATCGTCCTCCCCTCTGCTCCCTTTTTCAATGAGCCCTCACCTCTCCAAACGTCCTCCATCCATCTTTTCTGCCTTCGCCGAATTCCCGCCACTAACTTACCTCCTCACCAACCATCCCTCGCTCGCCTTTCTCGCTTATCAGCTTACCCTCTCCATTCTCCTCCAAACCCACATCTCAAATGTCTATTGTCCATATGCATCATCTCCGCAATGACGAAGTTTCCGACCATTACAGCACCTCTTCTTATGCTAGAGTTTTCATTACTCTCTTCTTAACGTCTCTCCTCCGATCCCCCCCCCCCCGCTGTTCTTCTAAACCCTCTCTTCTAAAACGCTTCCTTGGCTACGTCAATTGTACATCCCCCACCGTGAAAGCTTTTTTCTCTAAAATGGTCCAAAGATACGGAGGCTTCCACCTGCTCTATTTATACCCGCCCACCCTTATATTCAACCCCACCTTCTTGCTTCTAGTAAAATCTCATTTATTTCATCTTCTTATGATTTATCTTCATTTCACATTGTACCTCTAACGCACTTGTCTACGACGGCAACTCCTTAGCTGACCGGCTTACCGACGGAATAACCAATAAGGTGGATTATGAAGATCAAATGGATGAATAAGATCAGGAACGAGAAAGTGTACAAATAATTGAACAGTAGGAAACCATATGGAATGTATTAATGGAGACGTTATTCATTAATGTTAATGATAAGGTGATTTGAATACCTGAATTTAGAGCAATTACATTTTCAAGGTTAACTGTGTGGTATTCCATCGTAACGGAGAAAAAGACAACTTTTACATATACCTACCACTGAATTTATTAAAAACGACCCGGGTTTCGATGTAAGTTCACATCATCATCAGGCAAAAATTTAACAGATGCGCAAGCCTTATATACTAGAGAAAGCCAGGTGAGGGAGGGGGTGTGGGGGGGGAAAAGGGGGGGGAGGGTTAAGGGAACCGGGAGGAGGGAAGGGGGGGGGGGGTTGATTGCGGGTGACGGACTAAGAGGACAAAGGGGAGGGGGTTAAAGCATTGAGAATGGGGGAAGAGGCCGGGAACATACATTCATTGACAAGGAATTTATCATGGTCAAGTTGTTTCTTAAAAATCTCCAGCTGTTCTAAAGCATTCAGCTTTCGCTTGTCATTGGTAAAATGGAGAGGTAACATATTAAAATCACTTTTATGTCCATGGGTTAAAAGATGTTTGGCGAAGTTGCTTCCGTTAAAATTAAAATTTTTAAAATCCCTTGTATGCTCCGTTTGTCTAATTTTAAAATTTCTACACGTCTGTCCCAAATACCGTCCACCGCAATCACTGCATTCCATTAAATAAACGCCACTTTTCTTCTGAGGGTCAATCGGGTCCTTACAGTTCACTACAAGGTTCTTAATACTAAATGGAGTTTTGAATGCCACTTTGAAACGGTCACTCGGTATCAATTTCACCACTCGAGAGGAAATCTCTCCGAAATAAGAGATCGAGCACCACTTTTTAACGGGGGGTTCTATTTTGTTATACAAGCTTGCAACGGTTAATTTTATCCTTTTTTTGCGTACCAGTTTGTCTATTATTGTGTGTGGATAGCCGTTATTGACTGCAATCTGCTTGATGGTGCGGAGTTCTTTTTCAAAGTCCGAGTCCTTCAGTGGAATTATGAAGAGGCGGTTGATGAGGGCGTGGAAAGCAGAGAGTTTTTGGGGGTAAGGATGTCTGGAATCTGCGGGTATGACATGGTCGGTGTATGTGGATTTACGGAATATTGAAAATTTATGCCTCCCTTCTTCTAAGGTGATCGTCAAATCTAAGAAATTGATTGATTTGTTGCATTCCATTTCGCGAGTAAAAGAAATAGCTGGATGCAAGGTATTAATAAAATTAAAAATATTATCCAGTTGTCTGTCGGTTCCGTTCCATAAAATTAAAATGTCGTCCACATACCGAAACCAATAAATAACCCGCGCTGTAAATGCGTTACCTACATTAAAAAGTTTGGTCTCTAAGTTATCTAAAAACATTTCGGCAAGCAAAGGGGAAAGGGGTGATCCCATAGCCAAACCTCCAGATTGTTGATAAAACTCGTTATGTAATTTGAAATAATTTTGGGCCACACAGACTTTAAGTAAAACCGAGAATTCTTTCACAGCTGCTTCCGTGTGACCCTTCGCTTTTAGTAGCTTGAGGGCAACGTCAACAGCCTCACTGGGTGGCACACTAGTGAAGAGGTTCTTGATATCAAAGGACACCAGCCTGGCCTTCGGGGGAACGCTGATGTCTTGGATTTTTATGGTAAGATCTTGGGAGTTCCTCACCGCGCGTAGCGGCTCGAAAGACGAGAATCCTAAGAGGAGGTCGTTCAATTTATTGGCCAGTTTGTGAGCTGGGGCTCCGATGCTTGAAACCACCGGTCTAATGGGAGTCCCCTGTTTGTGTAATTTCGGCAAACCGTAGAGGAGAGGTGGAAGAGGATTTGAGTCCACATATAGTGAGCGACTCCGAAGAGGGAAGAGTAGTGGGCTACTCCGGATGGCGTCACGTATGACACCCTGGAACTTGGCTGTGGGGTCCTTGCTGAGTTTCATGAGGTTATTGGAACTGATGAAATCATAGCATTTGTCGAAATATGACGCCTTATCCATGATGACTAAGCAGTTACCTTTGTCTGCTTTCTGTATCACCAACTCTTCCGCTTTAATTTGCCGCCGGATGGAAGATATAATTTTCAAAGAAGGGTCGAATACGGGATTGCGTAAGGTGGGTGACTTTTTTAGTGTGCTGCACTTAGAGAAAAAAATTAGCAACGTTGTGTTTCACTTGCATGCACTCTAGCATTGCAAAAAGAGTTTGGGAATTGGTTTCGGTACATGGACGACATTTTAATTTTATTATTACCTTGCATATTAATACCTTGCATCCAGCTATTTCTTTTACTCGCGAAATGGAATGCAACAAATCAATAAATTTCTTAGATTTGACGATCACCTTAGAAGAAGGGAGGCATAAATTTTCAATATTCCGTAAATCCACATACACCGACCATGTCATACCCGCAGATTCCAGACATCCTTACCCCCAAAAACTCTCTGCTTTCCACGCCCTCACCAACCGCCTCTTCATAATTCCACTGAAGGACTCGGACTTTGAAAAAGAACTCCGCACCATCAAGCAGATTGCAGTCAATAACGGCTATCCACACACAATAATAGACAAACTGGTACGCAAAAAAAGGATAAAATTAACCGTTGCAAGCTTGTATAACAAAATAGAACCCCCCGTTAAAAAGTGGTGCTCGATCTCTTATTTCGGAGAGATTTCCTCTCGAGTGGTGAAATTGATACCGAGTGACCGTTTCAAAGTGGCATTCAAAACTCCATTTAGTATTAAGAACCTTGTAGTGAACTGTAAGGACCCGATTGACCCTCAGAAGAAAAGTGGCGTTTATTTAATGGAATGCAGTGATTGCGGTGGACGGTATTTGGGACAGACGTGTAGAAATTTTAAAATTAGACAAACGGAGCATACAAGGGATTTTAAAAATTTTAATTTTAACGGAAGCAACTTCGCCAAACATCTTTTAACCCATGGACATAAAAGTGATTTTAATATGTTACCTCTCCATTTTACCAATGACAAGCGAAAGCTGAATGCTTTAGAACAGCTGGAGATTTTTAAGAAACAACTTGACCATGATAAATTCCTTGTCAATGAATGTATGTTCCCGGCCTCTTCCCCCATTCTCAATGCTTTAACCCCCTCCCCTTTGTCCTCTTAGTCCGTCACCCGCAATCAACCCCCCCCCCCCTTCCCTCCTCCCGGTTCCCTTAACCCTCCCCCCCCTTTTCCCCCCCCACACCCCCTCCCTCACCTGGCTTTCTCTAGTATATAAGGCTTGCGCTTCTGTTAAATTTTTGCCTGATGATGATGTGAACTTACATCGAAACCCGGGTCGTTTTTAATAAATTCAGTGGTATATGTAAAAGTTGTCTTTTTCACCTGAATTTAGAGAAAAATGTCGTGACGTAGTTTCAAACTTTGACTCCAATAAATATCTACCGAATGGTCGGATTTCGAATTCAATGACTTTTCGTGATTAGGAGACAAAAGCCTCACTTTTTTCTTTAGCCTACATAAACATATATTCCCATCTCTTAGCGCAGTTAAAATTTACCCAATTTTTTTAAATGTAATCCATATTTAGAACCCATTAATTATTTTCATAATCCTTAAATGGGATTAGTTTAGATTTTTCTGAACAGTCACGGTGCAAGAATCTGCTTAGTATGCACGACCTTAGATTTGCGGAGCATAACCACGGTACGATGGAAAAACAAAAACGGTTACATGAAAATGTTGCTACTTCAGGTGCGTGAAAAAAGCGATATTTGACTAGGCATTAGTGGGTGTATATTTTTCTTCAGCTCAAAAAATATATAAAAATTGTCCGTCTATCAGTGGAACTCATAATAAAAACAGAAAGCATAATAGTGGTCTGGGGCGCGCACGTCGGCTTTGAAAATAACGCATTTGAAAGTTTTGAGGACGGCTTGCGCATGCGTGATGCGACGAATTTTAAATAAAACTTTACGTGACTAATAAGCATAAAATCTCCACGTATGTGTGACATCATGAATTTTGACGCAAATGATCAGCACTTTTGGAGTAAAGCGATGTCAAGATGATAAATTTTGAGGCGAGATTTCGAACAATTCGACGATTATTTTGAGTTTACCGCGACGCAGTGCGTATGCCATCCGCACAACCAGGGTTAGAATCTTTTTTGGAATCGAATTTAGAATCCATGGATTCGATAAAATTCGATCGTTTCGGACTCTCTCTTTTCTTAATTTCCTTCAGCAGCCTCCTCTTCTCGCCCGCTATTCCATGCACTTGGCCGCTTGTCCTTATTCCAACCATCGCATTTTCTCAACTATCCTCCTCGCCCACTTCTCAAACGTCTCCAATCTGCTCATCCTCCTGCATCAACATCCAGGTTGCTGTTCCGTACAATGCTGCAAGACTTCATCAGCCTTTTCTGCACATACTTTCGCAACGCTCGTAGCGTCATTTCTATCGTATTGATGATCGCCTCCACGGATATTAGAAAATTATTTTCTATACTCCTTGATCGCCTCCTTCACTTACGCTATTCTCGTCCTAATATCCCTCTGCTACTATGTCCATTTTCCTTCGGGATGCAAGACCAAAGTTCCCAGGAATCGTTCTCCCAGCTCCATTTTGTACACTGCCACGTATGGTTAACATAATTTAATCGTTAATGAAGGTTAAAAAGTTAACGGAAACTATTCAGCTAATATATCGGAGGATTCCGCAGATCTGAAAAAAAAATTCAGCGTCCATAACATCTTAGGTTGCCTACATTATTTGGCGTAGCTTGGGCGTCTGAGAGTATACATTTTTCTCTCCAAAATGTTGTCAGCTGGATTGAATACATCAATAAACGATCGAATAAAAAGACATGGAGCAGTCTGACTTTGAAATAAATTAGTCGCGCAGTAGATAAAATCTGTAAAATTAGCATGGCGATGCACCCATTCAATAGGTGTATCCAAACAAAGTAGAATTCTGATCTACCTGGAGAAGAAAAATTGTTTGACACAGCAACAGTTTTGTTGGTGTATTTTTCTTGCCGTCGCTGTGGTGAGATATATTTGCATTGCGTATTCTTCAAAATATTTATAGTTCTAGATATCAGACTCAATATAAAAACATTTAATATGTACCTATCTATAAGATAACCAGGTAAAGTGGGACTTTCCGCATGCTCTCCATACCACCCTCAGAGCACGTATTGCGACAGTTGGTGTATTGTTAAATTAGTGGATATTGATGGTCAAAAATATCCTTTGGAAAAAATTCCTAAAAATATGGCAAATTCTCATTACGTTTACTCGTATCAATGGAATCAAGGAATTGTTAGAAATCCTCCTTAAGTTTTTATTTTCATGGTCGCAGTCCAGCCTCTCGCTCTTTATCCATTACCTATCTAATGTTTAACTTTTCAATTACCAGCCAGTTAATTGCCTGTTCACGTTTGGTCTCTTTGCCAGTATCTAAGTGGTCATGATTACTCCGTAATAAATGCATTAAGGGTTGAATACAGCAATTATGGAACGTTGCCGAAGAAATTTAGCTACTATGGGACTGAAAAATAATGTATTTATGAGTGTGAGTATCTTTAGGTACTCCCACTCATAAATTGTATAAACACTGTACCTATAAATTTCCTTGTCTTCGTTCAGGCGGACTTCGTCAAATTATCAGCAAGAATTGTATCTGAGTCATAATTAATAGATCGCGAAGCTCGAGACTGGAAATTGATTGAATTTCATTAAAGTTAGAGGAATTGGAACACAGCTTAATAAAAAGGTTTTAGTTGAATCAAGCTCTTCTACCAAAATATTTTGGAATAACTGCAGTTATAATTGCAGTTATTAATCGTGTTGGTGATTTTAATTTATGTTCGGCTGGCATTTCATGCGCAACAATGTGCTTACTACACTTTCTTATTTTGACCACAGAAAACAAACAAAAAAATTTTCTGGCTTACCCGGGGAATGTACAAAATTCAAGAGTATTTCTATCATGTCATTGATTTTGAGCCAACTAGATTGAATTCGCAGCCTGGAATTCTATGTAAATTGGGGACAATTTGGATGCACGTAAGCGATAGACTAGCACATTGTTGTTCGAATTGTTCATTTTTCAGCATTTGAAATTAATCGTACGAGTACAGCTGGTCCGATGAAAAAAATTTAAAAGTTTATATTTTGACACGCGCTGAATTGTGGATCGCAAAGTGAGTAAGGTGTAATTTATTTGTCTTGCCGCTAATCCGATGTACCACTTTCGGGAGTATGTGGTTGGCTATTTGAATTTCGGGAGTATAAATCACAGTATGATTGAAAAAGTCAATTGCTGTAATTCTCTTGTGATATGACGTGTATGAAAAAAATAAGGGTTGAATAGAATTAGCACACTATCTCATCGATATGAATTTGCCGCGTGAACCCATGCTTTTTCGTGGTGCACTTCGATCGTCCTTTGACTTTAAAAAAATGGCTGTCCGAAATCTATCAAAAGTTAGTAGAAGAGTATTGCTAATATTTATGCCCTTCATATGCCTTTGCCACCCGGGATGTACCTTCTATTTGTTCATGATAGTATTTTGTTGTTACTGCGAATCGGTTGAAACGAAATTCGTGCTTATACCGTGGTATCAAACAGACTTGTCCCGGGGATAGACTAGATTTCTCTGTTGTACCTTATGCTTATTTATCATTCTGTATATCATAGGAAGAATGGGAAAGAGATAATAATTAAAAAGCGACCGCGCCAATTTTCGAGATAGTCAAAGAACACTAGTTACAAGTGTTGTTGTATGTTGTTGTGCCTATTTTTGTATCTTATGCCATGGCAGGATAACACCTGTAAAAGTAACCTGATGTCTACTTTAACAGATCATGAGGAGGTTTCTAATTCCTGGCTCTGTTATTACTGTTTGCCCTGCTGCCACGGCTGTTGTCGTAGCCGCAGATAATGGCGAGAAGCGCGAGGTTTCTGCGAGCCCTCCTGAGGTAAAGCCGGCGGGAGACAAGTGCCACACCGGCCCGATAAAAATCAAACCAAGTGAACTACCTATTTATGACCATGCAGACCCTCCATGGTAAAGCCTGCTGTTAAAGTCATCACATGCTGTGAAATTATCAAATGGTGTTGTGATAATGATGTTGTGTTTACTGTTATTTTTAGTGCTGTGGCGGAAGAGAGGCCCAGGTCTGACTTAGAAGAAGCAGTGTCAGTGGTCAGAAAGGAGCTATGGGTGTATGTTGATGACCTTGATCGGTATAAGAAGAAGATGGTGGAGTATGTGGAAACTGGGAAAGCACATTCTGAGTGTATGTATTTGTAGTGTAGTTTTTTCGCCTCTGTGACTTAATTGTAAATGGTAGTGTCAGCCTGAAGAACCTATCACTAGTATCATTTTGAGAAGAAGGTATTGCAAGCCTGAATCTGTAGTTTCTGACCCCCTACTTTGAATGGTAGGTCCTTCTGTACAAGCACAACCATCCAGAATAATTTACCTTGATGATGATCCGTGTCCTTTTTGATTGGAGTGGTGGCCTTTCTACTTAAATTGCAAAGAAATCAATTCATTGTTGGCAGCAGAATTTTGGAAATAAAACTGGAGTAATATCGAATCGTAGTTTTGGTTATGTGGACATCAGTTATAACTAATACAGGTACTGGACGAATTTTAAGTGTAACTTTAAGTGAATGAATGGATAACTACCTATGTTTTAGACTCCTTTCGAGTAATTTTAAATTTTAATAATTTCATATTTCAAGTAACTTTCTGATGATTGAAATTGATTTTGTGGAGAAGAGTTCCGTACAAATAAGATATTTGACTGTTGAAATATGGCTAATATTAGTGTTAATGGGGGCTCCATTTGAGCTATGTGATGCAGTCAGTGGCCTCAGATATTACTTGATCATTTTTTGGAAAGATTCAAAAACCAACTTTTAAACTTGTCCAGGACCATGGGGTTACCTCTTCATAACGTATTTTGTATGCTCATCATGCAGGTATTTCCCCTGAGTTTTTGTGTAAAAGCTGTCATTGTTGGGAGAAATGGAGAACAGATAATTTATTTGATTCGCTAAAGTATGTTGGCCTTTAAGATAGACCACTCCTAAAACTCTTATACATACATATAAACATTATTTGGTAAAATCTTTGGTGTTCAAGCTTTGAATAAAATATGTATCTCATTCTTATTTCCAAGTAGCCATGTGTAATATGGAACTATTTTTTTTTTAACAGTCAATTTTTTTTTAATTTTTCAGTTGTCATTTCCTACCTAAAAGAAGAAAATAATTATCTACCTCGAGCTGGTGCCATTGGTCTTGGTGGCCTTGCTGGTTTGGTGCTAGGTCTCCGAGGAGGTTTCATTCGGCGCCTCCTCTATGGTTCAACTGGTGCTATTGGTTCGTATGAAGTTAAATATGCAGTTCTCTATCAGCAGAGCTCTGTGTAACCTAGGTGGTACTCAAATAGGCTATTTTACTATCTACCCCTATTGATGGCTGAAGGCTAGACCATTCCCTTTTGATGACTGGCCTGAGAAGGTGATGAAAATTATCTGTGCAACTACATATTTGTCAAAACCTCTGAAAAATTGCAGGTGTGCATACCATGAATTTAATCTCTTGAGAGCAATGAAGTCAGAAAAAATATAGTGGCAAAAATGAATGATAATCCAAATTAAAGTAGGACAAAGTAGAAGGGCTATATGTGATATTCACTGCCATTAATCTTGGCTTGAGAAACAAAGTAACAGTCTGAAAACTGGAATTTGTATTGATTGATGCAACTGGGACACCAAAACTGCTCTTTGTGATACGTGTACCTCTTCAGTACTCCCTAGCGCTCTTTCTGGCATAGGTGGGAGAGGCTTTGTTTGGGGAAGGACGATAAGTATAGCTGCCATGAAGTAGTCTTTTGTGAATTGCCTCTCCTCCCCTCATTGGACCAGTGGCGTACGGATGTTTAGGGGTGGTTTTAGGGTTAAAACCCCTATAACATGTTTACCTGAACGTTTTAGTTCTTTTACCTGAACTAGCATTTAGAATTTTGCTTATTGGGCTGAAAAATATAGTTTTATTGTCTTCACAAAAAGCGAATGTTAATTTAATTATTGTTTTAGTGAATAATAATATAAATATAATTTTATGATGATGCACAAATATTTTTGAAACCCCGCCAGAAGTCAATCCTGAGTACGCTACTGCATTGGACGTGTCCTTTTTGATGGCCAATGCCTCCCAGACTTGAACTGTCATCAGTTCCTTTAGTGAATTCACCTCTCCATTTCTTGGTTAATGTTTTTTGACTTTCCTGCCCTCAGCAAAGTCCTAATGTACTATATCCCTATTCTAAGTGTTCAGGTCCTCTTCTGCATTGTATTTCCTTTTGCTGCATTAGCTTCTCCTCTGCAAGGATTTTGTGAAGTGATGGATACAGAAACCTTACCCTCACAGCTGATGGGCATAACACCCATCCTAGCGGGCTGAGTCTCTTAGTTAGTCATCTCTGCGGAAGAACCCTCCATTTCAGCTTGGGATAGATAACTGGATGGTTCCTAGTCCCTTCCTCTGTAGTGTTTTTGTTTTACCAACACTGAAGTGGCTGCTCCATTATGGTTAGATGCCTTTTGGACACTACCTCACTGAGGTCGGAATGCTGCATGGAAAACCATTTATTTGTGTCCCAATATTTGATCCATCTGCCTGGATGGCCCTACCTGGAACCCTCTTTAGCTCTTGGGGTTGAGGAATTCACATGTCAAGGTTGTGGTCCAAGGGGAGATGAATGAATGGTAATGGAAATACCCCCAAGTCTTCATAGTAGGTCTACTATGCGGACTCTGTCATAAAATTATTTTCTCCCCATTGCGTGGTGTATTAATATAAAGGGCAATCCAAATCACATCGGCTGTGTTTTTCCATGCTATCCTCCTTCAGTCATATAATTATGATGGGCATGTACATGTTTTCTAATAATGGTCCTTAACTCTTTTTATAGCCATGGCTTCATTATGTTACCCTAATGAAGCTGCTGTGTACTCCAAAGAAGCTGTTCAGAATGCCAAGAAGTATGCTTTGATTGGGTACAATTTCATTAATGGAGGTAGGTTTCATGCATGAATACAGGCTTTATCAATGACCTGTAATTTTTCTTTTATTTTATGCTGGTACAGTAGTTTTTGTGTGCATTCAAGGGGAAATTACGACTCAACTTTGGAAGCTGAAAGAGTTAAAATGATTTAAGGTTGTTTCATAATTGGAAAAAATATTGTCCCTTCCTTTACTCTTCTCTTAATGAATGCTCATGGCTGCAAATGCCTCATTATCACTTTAAATTCATCATTGGCATGTTTATCACTGGAAATCAATGGTTGTGTGTGTGTGTAAGATTTATTTTCTAGTGTATTGATGTGCAATCAGTGTAAAAAAAGAGAAACTGCTTGGCTATTAATTATGTATATGTTGGTGGCAAATACACGAATATCTAAATAGTATGCACTGATAATGTATCTTTGCATGTTGGAACACACAGAATTAAGTCAGGGCCCTTAAATCACATATGCAAGCGTGTATGTACATAAACCCATTGCCACCCATCCACGAGGGATTGAGCAGCAATATGATCTCTGTAGCAGTTGGTGATATTTCTTGTTATATATTTGTCCGTCTGAAATATGAAGCAAAAGGTAATACTATTGATGTAGAAATGATATCCCTGCTGGTTTTGTACTTTTTGCTTGTTTCCCTGGACTTAAAAATGTTATTGGTCTCATGACTTTGTTTTAATAGTCATGGCTGTCATTAAATTTCTAACAGTTATACTTATTTTCCTGTTCCTTTATCTGTAGAATTCTATCCTTAAATACCAGGTAAATATCCTGTCGTTCACATAACATTTGCCATTTTAACAATGGTACATATTTTTCTCTCTCAAACATTATTAATGATACTGTGTGAGGTTGATGAATGTGTATTTATTGAGTTAGTTTGACGGGTCCATCAGTGTAACTCTTTGCACCTATTATACCCCAATTCCTATCTCCCTCTTCGTTTGATGTTTTTGTGGTTATAACAAGCAGATGAACTTTTCATGGACTAGCAAATTCTGTCTAATTATGTTCTGAGTTTGTTTTGTTTGATAACCAATACACATGTCGATGCAGAGTTCTTTTGCTGTTCACCGTGAAGTTACTTTGCTGGTTGATGAAATTCATATAATTTGGTTGAAGTTTTTCCTCTAAACCAACATCTTACATTCTATTACACCTTTGTTCCTCAATGTTTCTCCTACACTGACCTTGGTGATCATAGAATTCATGCTGTATTCTACTGAGAGCTACTGAGAAAAATAGATGGGCGATTTATTAAATTATTGAAGGAAAATAAGTCCATAAACTTGCTTCTTCTTGAATTGAAGTTTGTATAATTAGGGAAAACTCATTATGTCATCCATTAATCATTTCCTTGTGGGAAGAGATTCTTGGCTCCATGCAATTTGGTGTGAAATTTATATTTTTCATCTTCTTCTTGCAGACCTAATCAGGTTTATAGGCTCCAACCATGTGCAACGAGCTAGTTTTTGAAGAGTTACTATATGAGCACATAAGTTGACCTTATTTACTTAGAAGTATTATTTCTTCCAGTCAAACCTGAAAGTAAGGCTGTAGTCTTGGAGTCCCGGGGTGAGAAAAGAGAAACTACGCAAAATCAAAGTCAAGCCCCCAAAGATGCTCCGAAGCCCACGGTAAATACGTCCTCTTCCACTCCTGCATGCTCGTCCAAGGAAGTGGATGCCTTAAAAGAGAAGCTCAATGAAACCTTACCCATAACAAGAATATCCAAACCCTTGACTCCTAGATTGGTCTCTTCTCATCCAGTCCCACCTGAAGACCTCCGAGGGAAGTTCCTTAAACACATCCCGCCTACGGTTGTCGAACCACCCTCAAAACTGATTCACTACCCGTCTCTTCCTGGATCTTCACCTCCTGCTACCTGCTCCTCTCTAACTTCCAATGGTAACCTTGTTAACGTGATTGATTCAGTTCTTAAGTACAGTGGACCCTCAAAAGTCGAAAACAATCCCACCAGGAAGTGGTTCGACTTTCGATATGTTCAACTTTCTACTCAAATTCCCCAGCATGAAACCAAGTAAATGCAATAAATCCATTCCTTATCCCCAAATATTACCATATGCTAAAATTAAAATTTTAGTGCAATTATTGGTTATTTTATCAAATATAATCATACTTAAAGTGGCTGGAGCTGTAATCGTGAGTCGTTTAAGGCACATTCTAATAACTTTTCAAGTAAGTGGATAAAAATATTCTTGGACCACATTTCACTCAAGTAACCTGTTTATATTTTGGAAATCACCATACATGCAGTAATGTATATGATGCTAGAGTTATATTTCAAATTTTCACCTTAATTAAAGCATTGTTTTGACTTGTATTTTTGGTGCAAAATTCGAAATTTACAAGAAAATCATATCTAAATATGCTTTTTTTACTCGGCATGATATCTTGATATTTATTAGCAGCTATTATAATAATATGATACTTATTTCGTATATAGGAGAAAATATATACATAAGTACATATTTTAGGAGAAAATATGTACATATGTTTCAAAGTTTATGCTGTGTGCCATAAGAGTACTTGATAAAATATCATTGAATTGCCAGGAAACCAAATCAGTAGCATGCAGTTTTTTCAATTTTATCGATAGATATTACTAATAAGGACATGTATGCAAAGTTTCACGTAAATCTGTATATAAACAAAAATTGCTCCAGCCACCTTAATTGGAAAACTGCATATATTAAATCATGCATGTTTAAAACAATGTAAATTGAAGTGCACTTTACCTTTGCTGAGTGATAATGATGCATGATGAAAGCAGGGGAGGATGGGAAGGAAGAAGGATATTATAGCTTGGATTCTGGCCTACTCTTGAATCCCATAGTTGATTAAAATCTATTTGCGATTACATCTTCTTCTCAGCTTCTTTTTACCAATGCTATCATACTAGCATTGCTTTGAGCACTTGTTCTTTCTTTCGAGTAGGTCTGTTCAGCTCTAGATGTTATGCCTACTAGACTATGATTAGATTCTCTGTATTTGGACAGCTGCGTTTATGAAGAATGAAATCTGGACTTTTGTTTGAGATTGTCTTGATTTTCCTAGTATTGTTCAGTTGAGATTCACATTGCTGAAGCATCAAGCCAATTTGACCTTGAGGGTCCACTGTATTGTAAATGGTATTGGCTTGTCTCTTGGCATTGTAATCAGTCTTATGGACATTAACAAATGAAAAAGACAGCATGAGTTCATAATGAATAAGCCTCCTTTATTGAATCGTTGTGTAATACAAGGTTGTGTAACAATTGGCTGCTTTTCACATTTTTGCATGGATTGTGTAATGGTGATCATGATGGCCATTGGCTTTGGCTATAGAATGTAGAGCATGCCTCTTCTTCATTTTCTTTCAGTTGTTATCAGGTAATTAGTTTTGTATCTATTGATTTTTGATGAGTCAATCTTACATCTTTTATGATAGACATGTAAGAAATATTTTTATCCTTCTGGGCATTATGAAGGATGTGCCTAGTAGGTGAAAATTCTTAATCTTACGACTGTCTGGCAATGGTGCTTTGAACTGTAATTATTTGGTTTAAGTATTCAATATTTATTGCTTGAGAAATGAATGACAAAATGATACTTGACTAAAACCATATTCAACTTTATTTGATTCATAATTTTTGCTAATATTCTTGTGCTAGTTACCAGGATTACATGTTATACAGGAAGTCCCTGAGTTATGTAATAGATGCATTCCGACCCTCACTGCGTACATTGAAGTTTACTTAAATCTAAAATTACAGCAGAGTTAAGTCCATGCTGTGGCGATTATGATTGTTATAGAGAAATTTGGCACATAACATACAAAAAGAGAAGTATCAGTCGTGATATGATGGAAGTTCAGCATAATGAATCACAGAAAAGGCAATTTTGCACTAGATAACTGTCTGATAGTTATCTAGTGGAAAATTGCCTTTTCTGTGATTCATTATGCTGGGGCATAACGTTTGGAAAAAATTCATTCAGTTCACTGCAAAATTCACTTGACAATTACTTCTCATATCATTACAATCCCCTTGAAAAACATGGTCTTCCTTCAAGAATATGTGGATTACTCCTGGATTTTGAAAATGGAAACCCTTTGGCCATTTGATGTTTGTTCAGCATTATTTGGGCAGTGGATATTTCTCCTTAACTTCAAAATTAATGTAACCACAATCACATTTTAAAAACTCTGCAGGTATTTATGGGTCAAAATGATTGACTGCAGAAAATTGATCTTCCTCTGCATCTTTAACTTACATTTCCTTCTTTTACTCTAGCTTTAATTTTGCATTATACATTACTTCATTTTAAAATTAGCAAATACTATCTAAACTTCATAGAGGTTTCATAATAATGATATTATTTTTTGGTTTTCAGAACAAAACAGTGGTAAAAAATGATCAGAGCAACCCAGCGGACAAAGACATGTATACAACCAGAAGCTAAGGGTTTATTGCTTAGGAATTATGTTGAGAAAAAAATTAGATGAAATTTGAATTCCTCGGGTGTAAATTACTCATGTAAATAACTTATGTCATTGAGTTAGGGTGAATGTTGGCTAAAAGACATTTGCCTGACTCTGTACAGTTATGCTGCCAATAAATTATGTTACATAACCTGGTTGTAATTAATTGGCTATAGAATTATATATGATTTTAAACAGTAAAAAAAATCATTTTTAAATGAATCGTGAAATTAATATTTGCAATTTTTATCAAAATTCCTTCTCTGAAATTGGTAGTTTATTAAAAAAATTGACCATCCTTTATTTATCTCAGGTTTTGATAAATGCTATGGTTTTTGTATTTCAATTTTTTATTAACTTCATTGTTGGAATGATGCTCTTAAATTTTTCTCGGAATGAATGAAGTTCTGATTTTTATGTACATAATTGAAATGTAAAAGTTCACTTTTAGACCACCTGTTCTTTAACTACCTTCGTCACCACGGAATCAAAATGATAATGGCTTCTGAACCACCTGAACTTGGTAGAGAGCCGAGCTGGCCGGTGAGCACAGGAATTATGAGGCGGTACAAATTCGATAGCAGAAAAAAGACGCTCTTACGACGTTTCGTTTGGCTTCGTTTTCGGGCTGCGGACCGGAAACTGATTCTGCTCATTTTAAAACCGATAAAAAACGTTTTATTTTCGTATCGTTTTCGCACTTCGGAAAAAAAAAACGGTTTATGAGTTTTGAGACTAAAACAAACATTTTAAAACGGAAATGTGCTGTGTGGGAAGCAATACCCTTTCGATATTTTTACATACCTAGGCAGTGTTTTCTTTAATCACTACCTGTTTTTCAAGCACATAATAAGAAAGTGTGTGTGAATCAGCATCACACAGTTGTAAGCAAAATGTTTTCTTTTTCTTACGGCACATGACACACGGGCCTATGTGGAAGAAAGCCGTCATACTTTTCCCGCATTCTCTCTATAGTTTCAGAAAATAATTACCTCGTTTGGATCCCCAACATAAGTCACGCGATGTCTCCTTGTTAGAGGGTTAAAGACGTAATATTACGTCTCCGTATATTTTGAATAGAGTAGTCGAAAACGGGCGGATCCAGGATTTTTCTTTGGGGGGGGGGCACAAGGGTCTGATGGGCAAATGGTCTTATCATATTTGGGATTAAAAAAACAACATACAACAATTAATGTACGAAATTACTTTTTATTTTAATATAAAGATTACTAATATGAAAATATTAATTAGTTACATATATAATAACGGGAGTTTTCTTTTATGTTTCCTGCTGAATATGTCCAGTACTTACTTCATTAACGTTCATTTTTGACACAATGTCTTCAATCTTCTTCCATGGTTTCACATTGCCTCTGCAGACTGGCTGTGGGGACCTATTATGTAACTCATAACTCCAGAGTTATGGAGAGTAAGGAGTTATAATGACTGCCATAGCTACTTTGGCTTTTACATAACTGAAAATAACTCCAATCGGAGTTACGAATTGAAGTTATAACGGTGGGTCTAGGCTATTACTCCATTTCGTAACTCCGATTGGAGTTATTTTCAGTTCTGCACTAGCCAAAGGAGCTATGGCGGCCATTATAACTCCTTACTCTCCATAACTCCAGAGTTATGAGTTACATAATAGGCCCTGTGGTCATATTGATAAGCTGAACTGCAGAAAGTATATCAATTGCAATGGCTTGTAATGATCGAGATAAAGGCAGCGTGATTCCTAAAATATCAGCGAGGATTACCAAGCTTACAAGAAATTCCGACGACATGATAGCTTGGAGCAGCGAAAATGCAGGTGTAGCACTTCTAACCCCTTCTTCAGCTAATTTTTGCAAAATTCCAGGAAGACATGGCAATACGTCCAAAAATGTCAAAACAGCTTCGTGTCTTTCCACCCATCTGGTCTCACACATTTATTAAAACTATATTTTGTTTTTCCTTTGGCAGATGAACTTTCATTTCTTCCCTGAGGAGGTTTATTCGTTGAGCTGACTCACGAAAGAAAGTTGCTACACTTGAGATAACCCCTACGGCATTTCTTATGCTGGGTACGGTGCAGGCAGTACTGATAGCTAAGTAGAGTCGGTGGCTTGCACAATGAGTATAAAAGGCTAAAGGCTGAATGTTAGATATGCATGCCTGGACACCTTTTATTTTACCACTTATGTTGGCTCCTCCATCGTATGCTTGGCCCCGGCACAATGTCATATCCAGGTTAAGGTTTTCGATCGCCTTCAAAATATGCTGAGCAATGATTTCACCAGTAAGTTTATCAACTTCGACAAACATGAGAGTCTTCTTGGATTTCATTTTTATCTACATCGAAATAGCGAATACAAATGGTCAGTTGCTCACAAACAGAAACATCTGTGGTCTCATCAGCTATAATAGTAAAGAGAAGTATTTATTCCATCAGTGCCTAATAACAATTATAATGTTTTCTGGAATGTGTCCTATAACAGTCCGTACTGTGTCCACCGCGGACACTTTACGGACGTCCGCTGGCAGTCGGTTTTAGTGACGTGCGGACATGCAGCGGATGTCCTGCGGACGTCCGCCAGACAAAATGCGGACAGTCTACGGACATCCGTCATGAACTTTGCGGACAGTCAGCGGACGTCCTGCGGACGTCCGTGTGCTGTGTGGGTAGTGACAGGAGGAGGAGACTGACACCATCTAATGTTGAGACACTCACAATGCAGGTATTTGAATAAGGTACATTTTGACAATAGTTTACCAAGCATGTAAGAACTATTGCTCTTACAATACTGTGCCATTTTACTTCCCAAATGAATCGAACAGTCTCAATGAAAGTTAAGCTGACTTACTGAACCTTGGAAATAAGTAGTTTATTATATTCTCAGACAACTCTGAAGAAAGAAATATGTTTTGTTTTTCCTAATACATATGTATCGCGTCAATATGTATTTTTTTCATGTAAATATCATGTTTTGTTGATGTGCTGGTGTGAAAGCATTTTTCCATAGGTGTAAACAGCAAATTTCCTCGTATAAAAATAAAATTTATAGTTAGTAATATATCGAATTCTTTCGATGTGCATGTTACAGTGTGTCTAATATAACTCCTTTGCTTACATGAGACTCTGTGGAAATTATAATAACACCAAATTTAGAAAACGAAATAAAAACACAAAACACCACAATTTGGTTTTCTAATCAACAAATTTCAGAAAAAATAAAAACATTTTCAAACACATCTAGTTATAGGGAATCTAGCTAGGACATCTCCAGATTCTTAAGCAATTTTCTTTTCCTCTTTATATGATTTAAAACATAATATTCAACTGCTTACATGTGTTATTAAGTTCTCTCTTTTTTGGAAATGTTTATCTTGCCTATATCTACTTCATATTATTTCCGGAAATGTTTCTGTATATGTTTATCTGAAATAGGCCTTACATATTTAACATCAATGGACTCAAATGGATATAAAATAATTGCCAGTGCATTTTCAGGGACATTTGAGGTTAACTTCACAGCCTTAGACCTGTTTGGAACATAGGAAACTATTGCGCACCCAGTGCCGGCCTACCGGGTGGTTGTGTGTACGACGTGCGCTAAAGCCACAGGCGGCCGGTCGTAAGGGTGGATAGTGAGTGAGCCTCACAAGCATGCACCTCTCCACAGATATACTACCAATGTTATAGGGACCGTTAGTATTTATGCATATTGCAACTACAAATTCGGATAGAGATTCAAGAGCTATAGCGAAAACATACACAGCATGCTGTAAGTACCCAAAATGGCGGGGGAAGGAGGGAAAGACACCAGATTCCGGTCTGATGCGTGATCTGACCTGGAGCCTCAATGCTCGGACAAAAATCTCTTTGCTTGACCGTAAGCAGAGAAAAAACGAAAAGCAAAATATCCCCAATTTTAATTCAATATCGAATCTCTTAAGTGAAGCCTGAGATTTAATGAATGATTAGCAGTCGACGTATTCTGAATAGAGCCACAAATGAAGCTTTCGCGTATTAGAGTGAAAAACAATAATTATTGATTTGTAGTGTTAGCATCGTTAGTAGCCAATGAAGTGTTAAAGGAATTATAGCGCATTCACCGTTGAAGTGCGTGGCTTGTACTATCTACTTTTAATAGGATGTACACATTTATCTGAACTCTTCTACTCTTCTTTCAGCTCCATCGTCGCGGAAATAATCACGCACAATTAAGTTGAATACAAGGGGGAATAAAGATTGTTATTTCGCAAAATTAACGGGCATATATTTGTACAAAATACTTAACATGCGTCCATCGCATAGCATCGGCGAGAGAATCATATTTTCACTGTCTGAGCATAATATAGGTATTACATATATTATGCCTGACGCGGAGTATATGATCTTCTTCTGACGAACGCAGAACGCACAAGTCGCACACTTCCTTAGTGTATGCATTATTCAATAATTCTGATGATTATGCATCGTTCACGCTAAAGTTACGAGTTCTCCAGTTACGAAATAATATAGACAAATTCTCTATGAAGCTCCATAGGCTTAGTCCAAACAGCAAGAAAATTTTACACAGAAGCTTCATGGCCTAATTGGATAAAAGAACGACAGTGGAAAAAAGAATAAGTTAGTTGTTGTGATGTAATTTTCCGTGGAGCTTGGATGAAGGTTGATTCCTCCAGTTTAGAGATTTCCGCCGCGAAAAGATGGAACGACGTGGTGGAAATTCCGAAAATTGGGAGAACAGTTAGTTGTGTTCAACTGTGTACAGGGCATTAACACACGTTTAAATATACTTTCATGAATTATGAAATGGGAGCGTGGTGGCCTAGTGGGTAGAGCGCTTGGCTACTGATCGAAGGGTTCAAATAAGGTGAAGCCTTTGGACGCACCCGGACAAAAAATCCTCGGAGTGCGAGGTGACCCAGGGAAAGGAACTGGCCCCCCTGAGCTTTACCGTGAACTATCCAAACCAACCTTTGAGTTGAATCACTTCAATGAGTGTGTGAGAGTGTGCATGAATTATAACTTCGTAATTCATGCAAGTACGTCGCGAAAGTACATCTTAATTTATGGAAACAAAAAAATAGCTTCATGGCGATGTTGTTGAAAGATGCTCGTTCACACGTAATTTGATATTACGAAGTGCCGATTTTTCTGGTCCCATTGACGTCGCAATTTCGAGTTTCTACTGTAAAGCATTCACTTAAGGAAAAAATGTTTCCAAAGTTTTTTGTAGACAATTAAAAAACGCATAATTTGAGCTATGGTAAGTTTATTTTCGATAATTATATATTGAAAAAACTTCGAAAACCCCCCAAAATGGCGTTTTTTTGCGTATCAATTATTTATTGCAAAAATGACTTTTTAAATAATTTTTTGCTTTGTGATTAAGGCCCCTATTATGACATAAAAATAGGATTTATAAAACCAATTTGGTTAATTTGTTGCTGAGTTCAAATGTCAAATAATGATGTCAAATAAAGAAACACTATTACTTTTTTATGACTATTTCAACATTTTTCTATAAGTAAAAACAAGTATAATTTTACATTTATAGCATTTCAGGTGGAAGTATTAATACATTTTTTACAAACTAACAATATCATTGTTAATAAAATTTGAAGCTACCCCAGATTAAAAAAAAACATCGAAATTGGTTTAGAACTTTCCGAGATACGAGAGATTTTTCCGAGCGCAGCAGATTTGAAGTAACCAACTCAGTTTTCTCTCGCGCGCGCGAGAGCTGACGTCGCGCTACCCCCACCACCGCGGCCGGCCGCGGCCTTGTTTTTCTTCGCTATACTTCATTCATGTTTTTTAACACTTACAAGTAATGTTTTGTATATCTGAATATAGATATTGAAAATATAAGTCTTTGAGGTCGAAATGCCGTCGGATTTATTTATTAATTGTTATAAACAACGGAGCAGTGATTTTTTAAAATAAAATTCTTATCTCGGTTGCTATTGGTCGAAAAATAACTTTTTTTTTTAATTCTTCGTTTCGACCTCAGCTACTCAAATCTTGAAGAAAGAAATATCTAGTTTATGGGGGTGGCCCCAGCTTCATTTATAAAAAAACGCCCTTTTTTTGTAAGCGTTATTTGAGGGGTTGAAAATAATTTGCTTTCACGTTTTCTTTAATATTATTAAATTTTGGACCTTTACAAAGAGAATGAGCCTTTATGCGGCCCTGTATGTTAATCCAATAAAAAGTTACAGAATTGAACATTAGACATGTTTTTAATTACAAATGGAATAATTCAGCAACAAATTAACCAAATTGGTTTTATAAATCCTATTTTTTATGTCATAATAGGGGCCTTAATCACAAAGCAAAAAATTATTTAAAAAGTCATTTTTGCAATAAATAATTGATATGCAAAAAAACGACATTTTGGGGAATTTTCCAAAGTTTTTGCAATATATAATTATCGAAAATTAACTTACCATATCTCAAATAATGCGTTTTTTAATTGTCTACAAAAAACATTCGAAACATTTTTTCCTAAAGTGAATACCTTGGCTTGTAGAATTGAAAAACCGTTTTTAGCCAACTTAGAACCCCTGTAAATTGTTTATAACGGTCTAGTTCGAAGTTTAAAAATATATAGGTATATATAACTCTCCCTTCCCTACAACGTTTGACTATTCTTAACCTGTATCACGAAAAAACCTTCAAATTTTCCTACAGACTGGACTAACTGGACTGAGATTTGAGTAGCCCCCGCCACCAGCGATCCTCCCTGTCACTGCTGCGTCATTCATGACCACCCCAGAGTCATCCTGACTGTGGATCACTGTCTCTTTCCCGCACATTTTGCATCGGAACTACCAGTGGCAACGAAGACCATTCAGCCGTTCACCTACGTATTTGCAATCCATAAATGAGCAACCAAATTTGTTTTTGTCAGATAAAATCTGGGAGAACAGGAAGAAATGCTTGACAATGCTGCGACTCCTGTCATTCAGAGAGTTTGGCCCAGGGTTTGCGTTTCCGGTATGTTGTAATTCAGGTCTGCAAAAAATAATTTGAATTCAAAATATGAACGCCTCCTGCATTTTAGCATCATAATAGCAATACGGGATACTTGGTTTCTCACATTTGGCGAAATTCTAGTAGTTTAGATTAATGGGGGATACATCAATCATTTCCATTCTATACTCTTCCAAACTGAATGATCTCCCACGACGAGGGGTGAAGGCTTCTGCCATTTCATGCGTTTCGTGGCGTGGGGTAGAGGCTGTTGCATGAAATATGGTAACGTCTGCTTCTCTTACTCCCCTGCCCAGTGTTTCGATTTCTTTCCATTCCTTGGATTCTCTTTAAAATTTCACACCATTGAAATACTAACTGTATCACACTTGTCAACATCAAGAAAAATTCTTGTAACAGGAGAAATAAATACGGCAGCCAGCAGGCACTATCCGCTTACCAAACCTACCTCGTGTATATTTCAACATCTTGAGGTTCAGTAATAATGTGATCATCATTAATCAGGGCAGGGCCGTTGTTGGAACCCTTTGTGTCACTCAATGCTTCCCGATGTGCATTCATTTTTGCAATAAATAATTGATACCCAAAAAAACGCCATTTTGGGGGGTTTTTCAAAGTTTTTACAATATATAATTATCGAAAATAAACTTACCATAGCTCAAATTATGCGTTTTTTAATTGTCTACAAAAAACATTCGAAACATTTTTTCCTAAAGTGAATACCTTGGCTTGTAGAATTGAAAAACCGTTTTTAGCCAACTTTGAACCCCTGTAAATTGTTTATAACGGTCTAGTTCGAAGTTTAAAAATATATAGGTATATATAACTCTCCCTTCCCTACAACGTTTGACTATTCTTAACCTGTATCAAGACAACGTCATAAATGACACTTTTTTTCTCTCCACGAACTGGACTAAGTATGCGCAGCACTCAACATGCATTCATGACCGCCAAGACATATGGTAAATATGAGGATAAGCTGGGTGAAATAATTTATAATGTAGCATTCCAGGAAATGGTAATAGTAGGGCAGGAGGAGAGGAAGATTGCACTCAAGGAGGATTTGTTGATAGGGAAGGTAGACCTTTTAACACTGTCATCGCTGATGGCAGTGATAAAGAAGATTAAGAATATGCTCCTATGGAAGGAAAATATTATACTGGAGACCACCCCGTATGGAATTTCCATGCCGGTAGAAAGTATTGAGTGTATTAGCCACCTCTCACGCAACTTTTGCAACTTGTGTAAAAATACGGGATATTACCCAATATCCTGCCCATCTTCACCAAAAACTCGACGCAAGCGTCTTGACAATTCGCACAGATATATCTTGTGCAAGTTTGCACTGGAAAACCAATAAAGGTATTAATACTATACTCTAGGTTTGTAATGATTAGAAAATCTCATACCAGGAAACAAAGCCTTCAGTAAGAAAATTATGCTAGACATGAATTTTCTGAAGACGACATTTACAGTGCAAGTAAATAAAAAACACGTGACATTTGTTCAATTATTTTCACAGACTTGTCAATGCAAAGACGCATATTGTCACTCCGGCATGACATCATCAACAGAATTAATCATGTATTCGGGCGGCATGATCGATGCGCTGATTACTTTTCTAAAGAACCCGAGGGGAAACCGAATGAAGTAAATTTAGTGCCAGCCTTTATTTTGGCTAATATGTGGATTCAAATACAGAAGTTAATGGAGAGGTTTGCAAATGAGTCACAGAGTTTGATTTTCCGTGCAATCAACAATAAGTGTGAAACCCTAAATAGTGTGGCTGCAAAATACCTGAATGGAAAACCCATAAATTACGCAAATAAACTAAATAAAATTAAAATAATTAAATAAAATAAAATATTAAGAAATATTTTTCTCATGTCTTCATGCATGAATAGTTTTCTTTTTAAATTGGTTTTTCCCTTTAACATGCAATGTACATTTGGTGTCTAGGAAATGTTTTCCACTTTGAGTCTTAGAAACTTATAACTTTTTCTAGGGTTTCTTTTACATACTGTTGAATTGGAATAAGTGGAGAACATATGTTTTCCTATTCGAACCTACCATTTCGAAAATAATTGATGCTCGAACCTGTAAACATTTTGACCAGGGATTAAAATTTATTAAAAAATATAATTTTTTAAATTTTATTATTTGCCAAGGGTGCTGCACCATGGTGAATAAATATTCTCGTATGAGTAAAAACTAAATCAAATTTTCGACAAACCTATACCGTGTGCTATCATTTGACCTTGGATCTATCTTTCAACCACTCTTTGGTTGTTCAATCCTAGGAGTGGTAGACTGCATCTCTACATCCCTATGAATTTATTCCTTTGCCTTTCTCTTGGGATATACCCTTCTATTATATTCCTGAAAACGTAATAGTGCCTTAGTATCTATCTAATCAATCTGGTTCTTTTTTTGTGTATGGTGTTCCATATGGTCCTATCCTCTACTAGTAGTTGATGCTGTTGAAGTATTTTACAAATGCGCAAGGTTTGCTTTATAAGTGATGTGAATTTGGTTCTGATATCTCTATTGTAAGTCAGTGAAATTCGCGAAAACGCTGGCGGGACGAAAGCTCACCTTTACCCTTTTTTCTTATTTCATCTGTCCATTTGATCTTCAGCATCTTCCTCCAACACCAGGGTTCGAAAGCTCCTAATCTCTTCTTGTCAGCTTTTTCAATGGTCCAAGTTTTAGATCCATTGTGCCAATTCTAGCTTTACAACTAGTATACTTAAATCTTTAGTGAAAGTTTCATCTAAATATAAATGAGATGCAGGCTGACTATAGATCATATTTTTCATTGATTGCATTTTAAAGTATTTTAATTTTAAAATTAAATTCTGTATGTAAAAATGCCATCCCACGTATTGGTTAGTGACAGTTTCCTCTCATTCAACCAAGGCCAATATAGCCCTCCCTCTGGCCAACCCTCTGGTAGCAAAAGCATGTGGTGCTTGTGAGAAGAGAGCGTACATATACAGGCAGTCCCTGAGCTACGTAATAGATGCGTTCCGACACTAGTGGCATAAGTCGAAATATACGGAAGTCGAAAAAAAAGGAGTCGAAAATTACTCCATAACTGAGTCCGTGCTCTCAAGATTACGGTCGATTCAGATAAATACGGGGAAGGCCAGCTCTTACTAACATTACGGCACATGGGCTCCTTGAAAGTAGGCAACCATCCTTCCAAATCTGCAACTTTTATAATTCTCGCCTTTTTTGGGTAAGGTTGCCACTTACGTAAGCACGGATTTTCGTAATTCGAGGCTTACGTAACTTGGGGAATGCCTGTACCTAATTTTGTTTATTCAAGTTTTTCCTGCGTTGATTCATTTCAAGGGACAGCATTTTTGCTTGTGACACAGCTAGCGTCGTCAGGTCCTGAACCTGTTGACAATGCTAGCTGTAATGCAAGCAAAACTGTTGTCCCTTAAAATGTATGGTGGGAATAACCCGAATTAATGGAACTCATCAAATAACGGCGGAAGCCTCTGTACCAGCCTTCATATACTGTTTTCAATGTAAAATTACTGGGTTAGTACACTTGGAAGTAAAATTTTTTTTATAGTTTAAATGCTTGAAATAGGTTCAGCAATTTGTGAGTGCTAAAAAGTATTCCCAATACAAGAGTCATATTTTTCATTGCAATTTTTCTTTGTATAGGAAAGTATATTATGTCTGTGAACATGAGCACTTAAGTTTTCCCTTCTTTAAATCAAGAGAGTGAAGCAAAGGTTCCACTCAAGTAAAAATTTCTCCCTTGAAACTCAACTGAAACAGGGCTGAAACTCCCTTGAATCACACTGCCTTGCTTCTCGGCTGAAACTGCCTTGAAATTGAAATAAAACCAAGGGAGTTTGGAAGTGGGGTGGCAGCAGGTAAGCTGTGCAATAAAATGCCTTGCAACTGCACTGGCGCAGAGACCCTTGTAAATATAATGGGCTGGCACACCCTTGCTGCCTAATGACCTGGCACTCCCTTGCTCTCTCCACTGAAACTCCTTTACCTACAACACTGAAACTCCCTTGCCCATAGCACTGAAACTCCCTTGCCCACTCCCCTGAGACTCCCTTGACCTCTTTCTCCCAAAATAAAAAAAGGAAATATGCATTTTAAAGAGAATGAATATCAATACTATGGGATGGTATGCTTAAATGTATTTAATTATCCTACGTTATACCTACCTAACTATATTATGTCTATTTCACATGTCCTTTTATCCTACGGCTCTACACGCATTTTCTCGCACCCATCACAGAAACTTGTGTCAAGAAAGCCTTATATATTTGCCAGTTTCAAGGAATAATGTGACTTTGAGAACTAACTTTTAAATAGCAATTCCGTGTTAATCTGAAGAATTACCATTACATCACGATGACTGTAATGTGGCATTAATTAATTGAAACCCATATTGCCACATAGTATGACTATTAATGCAATATTACTGAGAACAAACAAGATTTTTTCCCGTACGTTTGTTCACGTTTAAATCAAGACGTAACCAAGGGGACGTGTATAAACTAAAGTTCCAACTTATAGGGGGGGGGGGGGGTAAGGGGGTCGCCTTAAAACCTGCGCTGGGTAACAAGGGAGAGGGGAGGGAAGTAATAATCTCAAAGTATCGTAGCTGTCACAATGTACCTGTTTACGTTTCTTACTCATCAACATCGCGTCGACATTACTACAGAGTTTAATATGGGGAAGGGTGCATACGGTATTTCATACACCCCAAGCTTCTACTATAATTCAATGTAACTGAACTATTGCTTCTACAATTTTGCAAGTCTTCATACCAGCAAATTGCTAACATTGTAACCTTCTCGCTGGTTAAGGTAGTTAGAGCAAAAAATAACTTCACCTAGAATTTGATGAATTTGGCATCATTTAAAAGGAAAAATATTCATCTGTTCAATGATATCACACTGGTAATCCTTTGCCAAACTACTCTTGGAGCAATTTGTCTGAAAATGAAAGTTGTTTTACATGGGATAGATAATGGCTGTACGTTCCAGAGGGAGAATATTAACAAAAATAGGAAATTCTAGCACCTAGATTTAGTCAAAAAACTAATGGTGTATAGTTTGCATGTTTTCTCATCCATTCATAAGAAATAATCTATTGCTCACCGAAGTAATTTTTACATAATCTTAAAAACACCTGCTGTTTTGATTGGTTTTCAGCCGTACGGCGGGAAAAAATGAGTCAAGTTAGAGACTTAGGTAGCTATATTTATTTAATTACTGAGGATTTTGGTATTATATAACTATATCTCTACGCCATTAATATTACAATATTTATTTCATACTTCTTACAGACGCTGAAATAAAAAAATAAAATTTGAATATGGTCCCCATTATGACTAGTGAACTATCTCGCTCAAGCCACCTTAATAAGCGACCTCGTGAAAAAACTTTTCTATCAACCTTTCCCTAAAAATAAACTCACTCAATACTTAAGAAAATATTTTTGAATTGAAAGTTTCATTTGTTGAGACAACGTTACATGTCGAGGGGGGGTTTGGGGAAAATACTACGGTTCTACAACTACATCTACAAAATACCCTGAAAGCCACCTCAGGGGTGTTTGGCAGGGGGTAACAAAGGTAACCCCTCTCCCCCACCCCTTGTCAACGAAAGGGGATCAGGGAGAGGTAAAAAATCACCGGAAATGGTAACGCAGTCTATGAACTACCCCTAACTTGCAGAAATGTTGAAAGGAGAAAGTTGCTGAATGTATGTACCAATATACACATAGAAATAACATAATGTATAATGGAAGTTAATAACGCAAAGCTCTCATTGAAGTGTTTACTGGCTGAACTATCTCTCCGATTCGTTTGCAGGCTTACCATTTTTGCCAAAATTTCAGGTGAAAGATGGACCACGTGCTAAACACACCGTGTAGATTCTACTTAAAATTCTTGTTACTGAATGGATCAATGAGCACATTCTTTTTTATTTTCCTTGCATCAGAACTGCTATCCCCTTCCAATTTTTACAATAGTTTACCAGTTTGCTCCTCAACTACCTCCCCTGAGTTTGAAACTTAGAGAATATCATTCCACCCTATGTTGGGCTACCTCTTTCTATGCTTTCAAATGAAGGGGGTACATGTACAGTTAGTGATGTATTTAAATAAGAATTATTTTACTTTTGCCTTTCTTGATGACTTAATTCTAACTTAAGTTAGTGCATAGATGTTAATCAATTCTGTTGGGGCCATGTCAGTTTTTTTTTATTTATCTGACTCGCTTTCTTATCTGCAAATTCATTGATTAATTGATCGTAATGCAAATAATGAAGCAGGTCTTTTTCAACGTGCCTACCCATATCAAGGCATTCAATTTATCTTGTCCAAGCACCGAGCACATAATAGATAAGTCTTTAGCCTTTACAGTGCTGTAAAAGGGGGTTTGGCGGAACAGTACGAGAGACAAATAAATTCTAATTGCAACCATAAAATTTGTGAAAACATATGTATTCCTGAATGTAATGGCCGCACTTAGGGGGGGCCTTTTTCAGTCAATTCACCGAAAGTTTTGGATGGGGGCAGAGTTATATGTTTGACCATAGCACCGGAGGCTGTCAGAACTTAGTGCAAATGCAGCTGCATTAGTTTGTCTCCTAGGCAGTCTTCTATGTATTTAGAGACAAGTTTCAGAAAATATTATTGTTCCTGTAATGATATATTTAGACTTATCCATTAATTTATAAACTGCTATGTATTTTATTTGTATATATAATTCCACCACATTCTGAAGACTAAGTATTTTCACTTCCATTTTTCTGGTTAAAAACTGCATAAGGGAATAAATAAAAAAAATGTGTATTCAAAGCACTCAAAAGTTTTCACGCAATTAATACTGAAACATTGCATTTTTCCTTGATTCTAAGAAGAAGGCAATGTGTGGTTGATGCAGAGGTGGTGGAAGTTCAGCAATGCTACTGAAATAAATTATCATCAATTTAGTGAGTTTGAAAAAATCTTCAAAAATTGTTGTCTTTAGGATGCTTCCATTGTTAGAAATTCTGGAGAAGTGACCATATACTTGTAGAATTTAGTTCTGATTTCAGATTGAAGTTCAACTCATACCTCAACTGTGGGGTAAATGAGTTATAACAACTATTCTGTACTAATGAAGAAAAGCATTTAGTTATGTTCTATAATTTCATGCTACTCTTAAATTAACATCACTGAAAAAGTTTTATTATATTAGGTCAGGTCTTGAGAGCATTATTAACAAATGAAAAGTAAGAAAGTGAAAATCTAACCAGAAATGTATTCATCCAATTCTTATTTGATTTATTACAATATGAATTTATTGAATCTCGAAAAGATTTCTTAAAGTGGTAAGGTAAGAAGCATTAATTTCTAGACATGGACTCTATGGACATTAACTTTTCACTAACTTTTCTGTAAATATCAAATCAAAATTTCTGTATCAAAATTTCTCAGGACATATGAATACATCAAAAAACAAACAAACCTGAGACATTAGTGAGATTTAAAATTTTGTATAGAAGGAAATGAGAGGCTTTTAAGTCTCTTCGACCTCCCCCTATTCTTCATCAAATTCACCTTCATCATCCACTGTTGCCTCTTGATACTGTTGATACTAATAAACAAGGCCATTCATGTTTGACTCAGCTTCTGTGAACTCCATTTCATCCATCCCCTCTCCGGTGTACCAGTGAAGGAAAGCCTTCCTCCTGAACACAGCTGTAAATTGTTCAGATATTCTCTTGAACAGTTCTACAGTTCAGAACATGTTTACTGCAAGCTTGCGAAGGTCAGCATTAAGTTGTCCAGGAAATCTGAAACACGTAGTAACCCCAGACATTGTTGCTGACACAAGATGATTGAGGTGGCCATACGTTGGAGTGGTCAGCTTCAGAGTTCGGAAGCAGATGTCATAAAGAGCTTCATTATCAATGCAATAAGTCTCATCTGTGTTTTCAATGAGCTGGTGTACGGATAAGGTGGCATTGTAGGGTTCTACTACAACATCTGACACCTGCAATAATATGATGATTAGTGTTCAATCCTAGCGATGAAGGAACTATTTTAAGATTAGCCATTATTACTTCAAGTAAGAGTAAATTTACCTTTGGTGAAGGGACAATGCTGAAGGTGTTCATGATCCTCTCTGGGTACTCTTCCCTTATTTTGGAGATAAGTAGAGTTCCCATGCCAGATCCTGTCCCCCCTCCAAGTGAGTGTGTCAACTGAAATCCTTGGAGGTAGTCACAGTTCTCAGCTTCCTTCCTCAGGATATCCAGCACTGAATCCACCAACTCCGCTCCTTCTGTGTACTGTCCTTTGGCCCAGTTATTTCCAGCCCCACTCTGACCAAATACAGAATTATCTTGGTCTGGCCCAAATGGCCCTGCCCTTACTGAGTCCATAGTTCCTGGCTCTAAATCAATAAGTATTGCTCTTGGAACATATTTTTCTCCTGAAAATAAGAAGTTGCATTTATTATCTTATTGTACTAGCCAAACAGTTCTCAAGAGTACACTTTTGATAACTACTTCATATTCCACCGTAATACAACAATATACTCAATATTTATTTGCATGTAGGAATACTTAGAAGCATAGTCAATATCATAGATATTAATAATGTTTAAATAATATTTTAATTTCTTAGCCTATTCACTGCTAAGCTTCTTCCCAAAGAGCATTGAACTGTAGTACGCAACACTACTTGGCATTTAAATACCCCAGTGCGCATAATTTTTTCGGTATTCAAACTCGTTTGCATGTAAAATGCACATATATGCATACGTAGCACTGATGTCAATGCTCCACCCAAAGGCGTATATGCATGTGTAGTGCTGGCGGCACTGCTCCGGCCGAACAAATAAATGCGTGCGTAGCAGTGAATGGGTTAAAATATGGGATCAAGCTTCATTTAAACTTTATATTTAACAATTAGTGAAGCCAATGCAGATAAATGCAATTTGCGAAAGTAAAGAAGTTTGTATTGATTCAGTGTAAAGATGATTTAGATTTTGAGATAAAATCCAGAAAATTGGATGCTAACGTTGAAAATTCAGTAATAATGTTTCCAAATGGATTCAATATTTGAAAGAGTATTTACCTACTCTGTGCTTTATTCTAATTCACTATTTCCCATGTATCTTAGGATTTTTTGTCTGCTCTATTAAGTGTCTGATCATTATAGGAGCGTTTGACATGTGGATCATCATTACTTTTACAGGAATTTACCATTTTTAAAGGAGGCATGGCATCTGATGTATTTCATCATTTACCCATGGCTTTTGAGCACTGTGCAATCTGTCTTGAGCTCTGGTAAGGGACTCTCCATAATCCACGTAGACAAAAATAGGCCGCTTATTTACCCCCCCACCTCCCATCGTGGACACTCGTAGACTTCATCCAGACCCCCCCCCCCCCTAGGCTCTCCCTGTTGTCCACGAAGCCTTTCTTTTTTTTGTGGAAAAAGCTATGAAATGGGTTATTAATTGATTGTCATGGAGTATCTGCAATTTAAGGCTGATTTTAAGGAAACCGGCCACCGATACAACATCCTTGCAACCTTTCACAACACTGATTGTGCTGTGGTAATATCACTCTCGCCACGTCATATCGACTATTGTCTACGTAGACATCCCTCCAACCCCCCAACCCCCCAATGTGGACCTTCGTTGACAAACCTTGTACCCCCCCACCCCTTTTTGGTGTCTACGTGGATTATGGATAGCCCCTAAATGACATACATATGTAAAAGGAGTGTGATTTTTTGGTTTAGTCACGGAATAGAAAATGGATTAGGGTCAATTAATGAAACAGATTTTATTGAGGAGTGAATTGTGTGAGAGGAAGGGGTATAGTTAGAAAGTTATGGGTGAATGTGGTAGAAGAGACTTAGGTGAGGGGTAGGTATTAGAAGTTTTAAGAACAACTGCCTGGATGAAATGTGACGTCAGTCCATACAATCTATTACAGTTTCTAAAGCATCTTAGTATAGGGGTACATTAAAGGTAGGGTGAGGAAAGGTGTCAACCCCCCCCCCCCCCCCACCCTCCCCACATAATTTCTAGGGAAATGGAAAAAATTATTATTCTTCAACGCATGCATGCTCCCCCACATCCTGTGGTTCCCATACCCCTCATAAAGTTAGTTCTTCAAAACATGCATATTGTAGATGTCCCTTGTAAATTATCGAGTGACGTTCTCGGCTCCCATTTGTTGAGGTTATGTAATCCCTTCAGTAAGTTCAAGAAATAATGGTATTTTTTCTGATTTCTTTGGCTTTTATGGAGCTTGATTTTGACGGTCGAAAGCTGACACAATTGTGTCAGCATTCGACCGTCAAAATTTAAGTTACCTAGGTAAAGTGGATCAACTAATTTTATCTTGTATTTATATTACAAAGTTGAACAGATCCATAAGGTTTTTTTATAATTACATGTGTATGCCATTAATAGTCCTTAAGTTGGTTCAATGTTAATGCATTTTTATAGCAGCATTTAATCTAAAATGGAAGAATTTAGAAAATACGTATTCGTGGATTTCTTAACTTTTGAACGTTAGCCGTATTTGTAACGGTTATCGAGTAAAAATTTACCTATGTCCCAAGTTAAAGTGAAAATATTGAGTGAGCCCTACAATTGACCTTAGTTTTTTTAAGATTAATTTTACGACAGCATAGGCAAAAGCTTCAAAATGAATTATCAACGCCTTACACTTTTAAAAACTCAACTTTTGGAGGTAAGCATTATATTTGCCCATTAAAAGCGGATATCCCGCCCACCATTTCCCCGCAGCCTGACCCTAAAAGGACGCGAACGTCAGTGAACATAAAGTTGTATTCTCCTGCCAAAAGTAAAAAAAAAAACGCTTATACATTCCTGTTATTGCTCAGATTTTATCGTTTTCTAATCGTATTTGAGGATAAGGAACTAAGGGTTGAGGATTAATACTCTCGTCCTTTATTTCCAAACAGCCACCTCTTACGCCTTCCAGGTAAATTTAACCTTTATCCGCCGGATTTAAATGGACGCATACCCGGAGCCGGGATGTTGGCACTCATGGCATGCAGCGAAAACATTTAAAGGGACTTATCGGTCACGTTGGGCGATACTGCTGAATTAAAACTTATACGCATTATAATTCATTGGCGCAAGCCATCGGCAGCCACGCTGAATCGTTGAAGGGAAGTAGACTGACCGGCAATCCAGCTGGAGGAGGGTGAGGGGAAATTTGCGGCTCTTCATTTCGTCCACAGCTGAACCCCAACAATGGCATTGAAACAAGGTTGCTCCTCGGACCTATTGGATTTGTGCGACGCCCGGATAGTTTTGTTGACCAACCCGCCAATTCTACGTCTACTTACTACCCTGCGAGACGTGGGACAGGAGGTAATAGGACAACAGTAATGTAAAGAGCAGGGGCGGCTCCAGACCAGACAGCGGGGCACCAGTGGCTCTTGGGGTTTAGAATACCCCCCCCCCCCAGGAAAAAGGCAGTTCGTGAGTTTCGTCCTGGAAATTCGTAACTAACTATGTGAAAAAAGACACGTTATTAGTGGTTTCGAAGCAATAGTTTGCCTTAATAGAAATTTACTAAATGCATATTTCCCTTTTAGATTACCACCAAATTTCGACTAATTCCAAAATTATTTTAATTTACATTCGCATTTAGCTTGTGGTTTTAAAAACAGTTTTGGTTTACATAAATGTTAAGTGGATAAAAGTAAAATAACCAAAACTTCAATAGCAAATATGCGACAAAATAATTTAGGCTTTTAATTTAAGGTTTACGACAAATTCGCCGCGTTTTGGTAGGGGGGGGGGGAACAATTGCCCTAACTCCTTTGGGGCCGCCAATGGCAAAGAGGAGGGAATAGGAAGAGGGAAAGGACAAAGATAAATTGCATGTAAACGGCGTGTCGCAATGTAACGCGCTGTGTTTGTTGTTATAGTCACCAATGGTGCCTGCAAAAAGGAAACGTTTATATCTATACGGAAGTATGCATCTTTCTAATTTTTGAGCTTCTATCAGTTCTATACATATATCTTCCTTGTCGTACTGAAACTTGCATGTTCTGAATTACTAACGTAATTTATGCCTAGCGTGTAGCCTCAGAGTCTTTAGCGGGTTACAACCTAGTCTTCCCATTACCTTTATCACACTGATTGCTCGTAGCATTATATAACGAAGCATGTGGATTTCATTTATATTTCATTTATTTTGCGAGTTAAATCTTTCTGCGTATCTTGTAAGCGTATGGGGTCAAATCCATTTCACATAATCAAAATTTACCGAGATCTACTTGTTAGGTGGTAAGATTAAATAGAAATCGGTACTAGAAGTATTTTTGCTAAACGTGCTTCGACCGCTAAGGTCATTTCGCACATACTGCCTGCAACGTGAGGACAAGGGCAACAGAACTCGGACGAATCAGTGGATCACCCTTCCAGTTTCGAGCGTAGCCCAATGATGCTTAACTTCGATGTCTAATCGGGAACCGGTGTTTCCATCCATGTTGCAGGCCGTTCCCCGGAAGCTGCTACTTATACGCTGGTTTGTATCAGGCCCCTTCAAACATCCTTCTTCTACTCGACATGCGTTCTATCCGCACTACGTCTATTCATCAAGTTCATAAAGCCTATTTCTTCTCCCACTTCCCCGCTTACCCATCATCCTTCTCTCAATCATGGCTTTTAGCATCCCCTCGCTCCTCGTTACCTATTCTAAGGCCGGAAAACCGTCGTTCAGGAGCTTCCGCGGTAGCTCTCGTGGATTTTGTCGGTAGCTCGCGCAAGGCTAGCTTTACTGTCCTGTTCTTTTTAACGAATCCAACGGGTTTTTCAATCAACTTTCATTCTATCTTCACTAGCTCGTCACTTATTTTCATATTTAGAGAATAGCTATTTGTGTCGAGTTTGCTGACCTCTGACCAATTCCAACCGCCGACTCTGCCTTCTAATCTCTTCACCCACCATGTCAAACACTCTCTCGTTCCTCTTCCCTGTCATCAATCGCACTTTCTCAATTCTCCTCCACACCCACATCTCAAACTCCTCCTAGTAGTCTCGTATTTCCTCAGCGACCAGGCTTCTACCATACACACGCTACACTCCATACGCGAGGAGTCGCCAGCTGGCGAAAGTCGCGTGAATAGTCACGCGAGGAGTCGCGTAAAATGTGAAGACCAGTAGCGTAACCAGGGAAGCAGGGGGGCGATGTCCTCCCCGCCCCTTGTGTTCTGGCGCCCCAAAGCCTGAGAATGTATCCCTTCTAAAGTCCCAAATACGTACGTGATTCAATGTCGTATCTTAATTATCAACAATTAATTCTACAAGGTCTACAACTTTGGATCATAGTATATTACGAACAAAATAATACCTACAGTAAAAGTATATAAGAGTATGTTAAGTTTAGTAAACTGGCGAATTTATAAGTCGGCGCCCCCTAGACCCAAAACCAGGCTACGCCACTGTTGAAGACTAGTAGTCTTCACATTTTACCCGGGTCTTCTTCATCAGATCCTTTTATTAGTGAACGCCTGCTTCGCTAACACATTTCTTCTAATATATTTAACCCAATGCCATTTCCTTCAACATACTAACCCAAGCAATGAAATTGTTCTACCTGCTCCGGTTTGCGTCGAAGACATTTACGGGTAAGCATGGATAAAACTTGGGTTCATAAAACGTGTGTTTTGGAAAGGAAATCAGATAGAGGAAGGCATCTTTTTTTACTTTAGCATAGCCACATTTAGAACATGCAGAAATTATTTGGGACTTACCAGAGAATGATTTGTTTTAAGAATTGTATATGACTTTAAAACAAGAGCCGCCAGATTTGTAAACAGGTAATAATGGCAAAAAGGAAAGTCTGGAAAAACTAACAAAGACCTATTATTAGGATGGGGTCCATCTGAACAAGAAGAAAGTAGGTAACCTGAGGTATTTAAACTTACTTTTACTTTACTCAAGATTGAAATGTGTTGGGGACCCCGTTTAATTATGGCATTGAGCGGTATATTAAGTTTCCTCGGTGCCTCGGTAGACTCGATCTCTCGTATAAAATAAGAGTTATTTTACAGGAGAGGTCGAGAGTATATTAATACATTTCTCTCATACAATACATGACCTAAACAGAATGAAGGAAAAACTCCCATTGATTTCAATACGGTATGGTAAAATATGCTTCGAACACTTTCTCATTCATAGAAACGGCTGGCGACCTGAAACCCCTGCTACACGCCCTTGTGCTGCCTCAAATGAGGTACAGTCGTATATTTCACACTAGGTAATACATATTACGCGGTATCTTCCCATTTGCTTGGCTGTAATATCATTCCACCCTACGAGAATTTTTCATCCAAGTATTCTACCAGCTGATTGGTAGGTTCTTGGACAGTCCCCATTTTGTATCCCAACCTAATAGAAATTGTCTCGCTTTCCCTCCTAAGGTTAGCCCATTATTAGATCCCTCTTCAATTCTTCATATCTTCTACCTCCTCTTATTTCGTCCAGAATTCCTATCCTCTTCCTTCCTCTCCCCCGCTTCCCCAGTGTTCTCCCCTCTATCACTCTCTTCAGCATGCCCTCTCCTCTCAAAACCTCCTCCATCCATCTCTTCTGCCTTCTCCGAACCTCTGCCACAAGCTTCCTCTCCTCTCCGACCATATCCAATACATCCTCGTTCGTCTTTCTCGCCATCCAGCTAACCTTCTCCATCCTTCTCCATCCTTCTCCAAACCCACATCTCAAACGCCTCAAGTCTACGCACATCCTCCCTTCGCAATGACCACGTTTCCGACCCATATAGCGCCACGCTCCATATTAAAGTTTTCACCAGCCTCTTCTTTACGTCTCTTCTCAGACCCCCCTCATCAATTCCCTTCTCTTCGAAAATGCTTCTTTAGCGAGCGCAATTCTGCATCTGATGTCCTTACCACTAAACCCATTCGCCTCCAAAATACTACCCAGATACGTAAACTGCTCGACCTGCTCTATCTTCTGCCCTCCCACCCTTATATTCAGCCCCGCCTTCTTACTTGTAGAAAATCTCATTACTTTCGTTTTCTTGTGATTGATCTTCATCCCATACTTTTCGCACTGCACCTCTAATGCATTCACCATTGACTGTAACCCCTTGGCCGACTGACTAACTAATGCTTGATCATCTGCAAATCTCACTGATTTTATCAGCTCCCCTCCTACCTTTATTCCTACCTCCTCCTCCCCCCATGCCTCCCTTACCATTTCCTCTGAATACACGTTAAAAAGCAACGGCGATAGTGGGCACCCTTGCCTCACTCCCCGTCCTATCGTGGCCCATCCCGATTCTCCATTGGCTACCCTAACCTGCGCCGTCTGGTTCATAAACAAATTCCGAATCAGACGCCAGTCCCTCCAATCGACTCCTAATTTCTTCAACACTCCCATTAATTTCGTCCATTCCACCCGATCAAACGCCTTCTCGAAATCTACGAAGCATGCAAAAACATCCTGCCCATACTCTAGGTTTCTTTCCACTAGCGTCCTCATCACCGCTATAGCGTCTCGCGTTCCCGTCCCTCTCCTAAAGCCGAACTGGTCGTCACCTAGGTATTCATTTGCCTTCTTCTCTAGTCTTCTGTTTAGAATCCTCAGAACTACTTTGGCCGCGTGGGATATTAAGCTTATTGTCCTATAGTCTTCGCAAGTTTTTGCCTTACTCTTTTTCGGTATAGGAATTAGTAGTCTTCGCGAAGTCTTCCGGCCACACTCAATCCTCATAAATCCTACGAATCAGCGTAAAAAGTTTCCCTCTTCCGTTCTTCCCCATGCTCTTTAATAACTCTGCAGGTATGTCATCTATTCCCACCGCCTTATTCCTTTTCATGTCTCTTAGAGCTCTTTCGATTTCGCTATCTAAGATACTTGGTCCGATGCCATCGCTGTCGATATCGTATTCCCTTTCTATATCTAACCTATTGGGCCTTGTTTCTTTACCATAGAGCTCTTCAACATACTCCTTCCACCTCTCCTGGATCTCTCTCGGTTCTACGATCATCTTTCCCGTCTTCTCTGTTATCGTTGTAATTCCTCTTCCCTTGTTACCACGCGTCAGTTCCTTTACTTTCCGATATAATGCATCTGCTCTTCCCTCTTTTTGGTATTTCTCTAACGCGTCGATCTGTTCTCTCCACCACGCCTCTCTTGCTTTCTTGGTTTCTCTTCTAAGCCTGTTATTAAATTCTCGGTATTTTCTCTTACCTAGCTCTGAGTTTACGCTCTTCCATTTCCTTCTCTCCTCCATCTCCCTGATCATCTCCTTCGTGATCCACGGTTTTCTAATTTTAGTTGCACTCACTACGCCTACCGTTGCTTTCGCTGCTTCTATAATTCCGTTTCTCAAACTTCCCCATTCATCTTCGACTGATCTAACTCCATGGTCCTCACCCATTCTCTCATCCACCCTCTCCCGATACTTCTTCATTTCCCCAGTTAATGCCTCCGTATTCCACTTTCGTACCCTCCTTCCCATTCTTATCTTTTTTAATTTTACCCGACATTTCATGACTAATAAGTTGTGGTCTGTGTCTGCATCAGCTCCTGGATAAGTATGCGAGTTTTTAACACTATTCCTGTATCTGTGACGTACCATTATATAATCTATCTGGAACCTATCTGTGTCTCCCGGCTTCTTCCAAGTGTACCTACGTCGAGGATGATGTCTGAACCATGTATTCGTAATTACTAGGTTATTTCTGCGGCAAAACTCCACAGCTTTCTCGCCCCGGTCGTTTCTCCTTCCTAGCCCGTAATCGCCCACCTCCCGCCCATCTCTTCCTTCACCCACCACCGCGTTCCAATCCCCCATTACTACCAGGTGCTTACTCCCAGGTATCCTACCTATTATTTCCTCTAGCTGATCGTACACCCCATCTACCTCCTCCTCTTTATGGTTAGAGGTAGGCATATAAACCTGGATTATAACTAAATTCGTTGGTTCTGCTTTTAGTTCCACGACTATTATCCTATCACTCACCTGTTCTGCATACACTACTTTTCTACCGAGTTTCCTATTAATTACGAATGCAACCCCGCGCTGACTTTCATTCCCTCCACTATAAATTACTCTATAGTCACCGCTCCAGTAATCCCCATCATCCTTCCATCTTACTTCACCCAGACCCATGATGTCTACACCCACCCTCTCCATTTCTTGCTTTATATTCTCTAGCTTCCCCGCCCTCAGCATAGTCCTAACATTCCACGTGCCTATTCTGATAGTTTCGTTCCTCTTCTTTATCTTCTTTTCCTCTGCTGCTGCTACGTCTGAGCAAGGATTTCGTGTGATGACGACCGCAGGGGCCTTGCTCCACCGCTGCCGGGCACGACACCCGGCCCTCTGGGTCGAGTCCCGTAGTTGCCAGGATTCATTATCAATTGAGAACTGTCCATAATTTCAAGGCTTTTGTTTTAATTGAGATAGTATTCCGTGGCCTTACTCAATAGTGTTTTTTACGTGACACCATCACTTCAGAGGCCGCCCCACTGGGGTTAGACGCCTTTTGCAGCCGCCTCACTGAGGTACAGACGCTGCGCGGACTACCATTCGTCTGTCTCCTAACCTTCGACCAATCTGGCATGGGTGACCCTACCAGGAGCAATGCTCCCGCCAGTGCAGCTCTAGGGGTCATCGGAGCACGCAAGCCCTTCAACCACGACAAGGTTGTAGTCCAAGAGATGAGCCTACGAGAATATCCATGGGAAAAAAACCGGCCTGTGTATTATTTAATCCTAATTATTTTGCACTAAATGGTCAAATTGCAATAACTTTCGTAGTACTTACTACTACTAGTAATTGCAATCTGAGGTGTTAATTTTGATGAGGGATGCGCGGCATCTGAAAGTGTTGTCTAGCCTTCAAAATCCACTCCTTTTGTGAGTTACATGTAACATACTTCACGGTAACTTCTTTCCCTTCAATTAAGAAAATATTTTCTATTCCCTATTCCACTCATCAAGCGGTAAAAATAGTTATCTGATGCTCCATCAATCCTTTTCTATATCGACTACAAATCTTCCAGCCTGCCCTCGGTCTATTATCGATACCGTTGATACCTTACAGTACTTGCAAATCGTTAGCTGTGGCATCGGTTGCTTTCACTGACTTCCATTTTCATTCTCCCCCTTAATTCACATTGCCTTGGAAATAATCTAAGGTAATCACGAGTAAAAACAGTTAATTAAATCATAGAATGTTGAAATAAGGAAACGCACAGATTATACACAAGTTTGTTATATGCATTTATGCATTGATTAAAGGCTAGTAGTGCCGAGCAAAGAAAATATCCAGAATGCAGATAACCCACGCACAAGTATTTCAAAACAACGAAATGATTCGCGCTTCTTGTGTTAGATACAACGGAATGTTATACATTAACCTCAGACTTTACAAAAAGATAAATGCGTAGATCTCTACTTTCGATGTTCATAGCAAGTAAATTTTAAAGAAAAATTTAAACTAAGCTGTTATTCTGTCCCGGATGTCTTTTGAAATTCAAAATGATGTTTCAAGGTAAATTTGAAAACAATCCTCTGATTTGGATGGCTATTCGGAGATACGGGGATTTTAGCAGAATGAAATTTCGCTGGCGAGACGTAAGCTCACCTTTGCCACTTCAGGAATGAATGAAATGCACTTTAACAAATTATAACCCTTAACAAGGTTACTTGGAGCTTAATTGAGCTTTGAAAACCTAATTCCGACAGAAGATACAAAGACTATCTCATATTGTAAAAAATTGGATTTACTTTTTTTCTGTGCATAACCAAATATATGAAAGCAAGAAAGTTTCTCTTACCTCTCCCTTTGTTGTAAAACACATTAATTCGTTCCAGGTGTAGATCTGAGTCGCCGTGGTAAGCTCGAGTCAGATCAATTCCATGCTCATCGATGTGTCCGGTGACTGGCCGGGGCGGGGACTGCGGAGGTGTCGTGGGCGACGGCGGAGGTTGGGGGTCGGGGGGGCTATACTTCTCCTCCTCTTCATTCGTTTTACGGGCACAACCTGCAACGCAAGAGAAATGTTTAACTCCTCGCCCACACTGACGATCACATTTTATTCGAGCCTAGAGTGAAAAAAACAAAGCTATAATAATCACTGCACGCGTTCCTGACATCACTCCGGGAGCACTGTGTGGTCAACATATCCATCCATCCGTATGTATCCATTTAAGGACTAGGGTTTGGAATGAGAGCCACTTGGAACGCAAATGTTTTAATTACTATAATAGCAGATGGTTATTTAGTGTTGGTGAAATTAAATTAAATTTTTCAACATTATTGATTCGCCAAATTTATTAGCATCCTCAGGGCTACACAATTGACCAAAGATACACATTAATAGCATGGAACCGTCTACCAGTCGTTCTGCAGTAGCCAAAAAAAAGAAAAATTAGATTTTCTTCGACCAACACCCAAAAATCATATACTTTCATAAAAAAGCCAAGAAAGGTCCCTAATTGAGTTTTAATTAATGTTTTTATCGTTAGCGCGAAGATTTCGATCAGTAGGCTTCTGAATGTCTTCCAGTTTCTCCACTGCGTTCGTTGGCTTGATTCAAGATCTGACATCCAGTCAGCGTCTTTAGGTCTATGGTGAGGGACAGTGGTTTTTTAGCCGCCTTTTATAAGTCCGTTTTGACGCTGTTCAGTGATTAGCCGTTTTTGTTTAGATCACTTTTCCAGGTGCTGAGTAAAAAGCAGCCGTGGTCTCCGTTGATTTTTTGTGGTGTCTTGTAACATCTTGTACAAAATCCCACATAACATGTAGTACGAAGGAGAATGTATACCCGGTGACATGTTCGTACGGGAAAATATACATCCTGGAGACCTGCAGATCATTAAAAAGTCCGCCTACAGGAACACGACAGAGGCACAAGGAAGTATTAAGCTATTCCAACAGTCGGCTATCGAGGAATATGCGTGACACGTGATCAAGACACACGAAATTTACTTCGAAGTAATTTCCAAAGAGAGAACCGTCACTCCGCTGGATTAGTAAGGTAAGCCATAGAAAGTTTCAAGACACCACAAAATATCAACTGAGAAGACGGCAATTTTTTACTCAGCACCTGGAAAAGAGCCCTAAACAAAACGGCCAATAATAGAGCAGCATCAACACGGTCTGGCATATAGAAGGTGACCAAAAAACCTATCTCTCACCTTTGACCTGAGGATGCTCTCTGGAATGCCAGGGAAACTCTTGTCAAGAAAGCCAGCACACGCAGTGGTACACCCGAATGCCATGCGGGCGCGATATATTGTTATAATCAAGAACTGAGAGCCCTTGGTTATTATCATTAGAGAGATACAAGTTTGAACGTCAGCAGCTCGAGATACATTAGGACTATTACGGATGTGCTGTCATCTGCTCATTAATCTCTTTATGACCTGCTCCCGATCTCCGAAATATTCTAATTATTTTTCCGTACCACCACAACTCACATTCTTCTTAGAGGTATACGCGTTTAGTTTGACTCGTGGGGATATTTAAGACACACGGTTCTTTCGATTAAACTAAGTAAAAACTTTCTTATTTATTTTTGATTTACGCAAGAAGTGACTTTAAACTCTAAGCTTCAACTAAAAATCTTCCCCATACATTACGTTTGCTTTAAAGTAAGCCTTGGCAACTGTATAACTTTTGCATGATGTATCAAAATCTTTTAGTAATAATATTAGTTATGGTAATAATCGATTAATTTTCTTTAAAGCTCATCTTAAGTTTCTTAGGAAATGAGGAGGTACTTACAACAAAGTCCACCCATCTTTTTTCGAAGAAATTCTCAAAGCGTTTGAGGAAGCGTCTTGCAACTATCCACATTCGGCAATGAACTAACTAGTAACCCTAGCAACGAATGCGAAAATGCCCTTTTCTGCTATCGGCATTGTTGTCCTTAGATATTAGTTCTACATACAAAATATGTAATGATTCAATATATCTGTGTAAATAAAAGTATTCATTCATACAGAGGATATTGATACATGTTTAAAAGTCAAAATCCGCTTCATAATCAGTTAATCAGTAGCATTAATGCACTAATCTAAATATGCACTTCTTCGGTTAAGCAGCGGTTTTTCAGATCGACACTTCGCTTTGAAAGCATATGTAATGATTGTATATCTATTTATAAATAAAAGTATCTGTCCATGAGGATGATGGAGATCTAAGGTTTAAAATAAAAAATCTGCTTTATTGTCAGTTAAGCAGTAGCTTTAAATCACCAATATATATTTGCTCTTGTTCGGTAGCGCAGGGGTTTTCAGATCGTTACCTCGCTTTGAAAAAATTGGTTATTATCCAATATCTCTGTGTTAATAAAAGTATTCTGTGTAAAATAAACTGTGTAAATGAAAGTAAATAAAAAGGGAGGTATTACTGCTAATGCGGTCTCGGTGACTTTGAGGGTGCCAAGCCCTTAAATGCTGAGAAATGCCGTCCGTCTCTTATAGGCTCTGCCAGCGAATGCAACCACAGCGTCTTCGTCGCATCCCCTGGGTAACACTAATCGTGGAAGGGTGGAAGGCGAGTGTCCAGTGCTTTTAAACCGGATCAAATTGGCTAAGGTAGTAAAACCCAAGAAAAAATCCAAGGTCCTCAAATGTAGCGGGAGTTGAGCGTGAGGCCAACAACCTCACTTCGGAAAAAAAACATAACGCTACAGAAACTGCACAAAAGTCTCGGATACTGTACAGGAATAATGGATTACGACAATGGCAACCGAATGGTAACATGAATAAGAATATCATATTTGCAACTTGGAATGTTAGGACGATGATAAAGCCTGGGAGAGTGAAAAAAATTGCCAAGGAATTAAATTAATTTAGAATTGATGTGGTTGCACTCCAGGAAGTATGGGGGTAAGGACAGGGGCGTATACACAAGCCTGATTTTAGACTCCTCTACAGTGGGCCTGAGAGAAAGACAGGTCAGCATGGAACCGGAATAATAATGAATGCCAAAATGCGGAAAAGCTTGTTGAACTTTGAACCCATCAATGCAAGACTTTGCTAGGTAAGATTTAAAGGTAGATTTAGAAATATTACCCTTATATCAGCCCATGCTCCATCGGAAGACAAAGATGAACTTGAGAAAGACGAATTCTATGATGAATTGCAGATACTTCTGTCAAGGATATAAAATCATGATATGCTTATATTTGCTGTGGATTTTAATGCGCAAGTAGGGCAGGATTCTGCCAGCTCCAAAAACTCGGGACGCTACTCACTACACCAGAATAGCAATGAAAATGATGTTCTCCTAGAACAGTATGCCTCAAGAAATAACTTAGTAATTAAGAGTACCTATTTCCCGCACCAAATAATCTATCTGGGCACATGGACAGCCCTGGGCTCAGGAATTGTCATACAGATAGACCATGTTTTGACAAAAGGCAGACATGCATCATCAATCATAGATGTCCACAGCTGCAGAGGGCCAAATTGCGATTCTGATCATTTTCTAGTTAAAGTCACAGTGAGGGAAAGGGTAGTCGCTCTAAAACGGGCAGAAACCCCGAAAAGAAAAAAGATGAGGCTAGATTTATTGAAAGACAAAGAAGGAATAACCCAGTTTCAAAATTAAATTAAGAGAAACTTGGCCAAGGGCAAAGGGTCTGTAGATGTGGAGGATGAGTGAAATGAAATCGAGCAAGCTATTAAGGAGTCTGCAGACAAGGTGCTAGGAGAGGAAAGGAATACAAGGAGCAAAGATTGGTTTGATGAGTAATGTAAGATGGCTTTGGAGGAGAAAAATACTGCTTGGAAAAGGATGAATCAAAGGAGAACTAAAAAAATTTATATTGAGTACATGGAGCTAAGAAAGAAGGCTGAAAAGATTATGAAAAAGAAAAAAATGCTAAAATTAAATATTGAAAAGAAAGGAGCTGCATGAACAAAATAAAGTAAGACAATGTTTCATAGCGGTAAATAAACTGAAAACTGAATACGTCCGCAGACTTTGGAGGATGTAAAGATAAGGCTGGAAATATTATTAATGAAGAGCAGTAAATGATTGAGAGATGGGCTGAGCATTTCCAGGAACTCCTCAGCAAGGATGAGGGGACTGAGAATTATGATCTAGAGGGACAAGAAGCAATAAATGAGGATAACGAGGAAATGCTCTTACGAACGAAATGACCTACGTACCCTCTAGAGAGGAGGAGGAGGAAACCCTCAGGAAAATGAAGAATAACCGCTCCCATGGAGAAGACAGCATTGTAGCTGAGCTAGCCTAGAAAGTAAAGCCTAAAACCATAAGAGTGTAACGGCAAGATTATTCCACTCGCGTCAAGCGGTTACAGTAAATGATTTATTGAATATGACGGTTCGGTGGTGAGGTATTTTAAGTTTTTTATTCCCTCGTGTGTTTGTTGCATGCACTTTGTTGAGTTTTTGAAAATCTTCTGTAAGGTACTTCGGCGTATTTGTGTTAAGGATTTGATAGAGTAGTGGTAGTGTATGAAACAGACGTCGGGAACTAGGTTTTAATCAGGAGAGATTATTTATGAAACAAGTAGTGTGATCAGATATTTGCAGATTGAATATGAATCTAATGCAGGCGTTGAAAGACCGTTGAAATTTTACTGACAGTTCCTGAAATATATCTTGAAAAGCCACATCAGCGTAGTCAAAGTGAGGTAATATTAATGCGGAAAATAGATGTTTCTTAAAGGAGGCAGGAATGACGTGTCTGAGAAGAGGGAATAATGACTTAATTACTGCTTTGCATATCTTAGTTACATGAGATAACCGGGACAAACATTTATCCATAATTACTCCTAGGTTTTTAACTGCTTCACAGTAAGGTATTGTGTCATTAGCTATACGCAATGGGGGTAATTGATTATTTTTAATTCTTTTCAGTATTCTCGGATATCCAAGAGTGATAGCTGTTCCATGGAAAGCAGTTTGCGCTGTGACCGATGACGTATTGTGGTCGACATTATCGACAGCCGGAGTTGTGAATAGGCCTTTCTTGATTTTTGGGGACACTAGACCACATCATCCCGATGGTAAGTCGCGCACACCTCATTAGATCTTTCAGTAATGATAGACTGCAGTCGGTGATAGGAAATGCCCATTCTTAGCCGATACGTGCTGTGGATAAGTCCCTTCTTTCGAGTTTCTGCATTAAGTTTCGTCGCTAGGTAAACAGGGGTAGCATTCTCTTGGCTTCTGTTGTGTCACTTTACCTCGCCCATCTTGGTACTCTTGACTGAATAGTAGAATATGAGCTCTGCTATACGTTTTGCCTCATCGTGATCCTTGTGGGCAGACTTTGATGCCGAGGAAGGGCCGTTGATAATCATTCTCAGCAAAGCTACGAGAGACGCATGTACACCGCCGTTGCAGCTACCGTCTTCAGAATTCCCGCCGAACATGTCAGATCTCACTATCTTCGCAGCTTCACTCAAAGTGGCACCCGAGCTCTTTCATAGCACCTGCCTGCAGCTTCGCAAGATCTGCCATGCTGAAGACTGCATTATCTCCGGCCGTTTCGCGAGTTTCATTGATCTAAGCCACGATAACCGCGAAAGTGATACTGCGAATCTGGCGCCGTGAGTTGTTAGCACTTGAGTCATTCTTTTCACTGGCTCTTCTCCAGTTTTTGTACTATGTGAGACATTTATGGTGCCTCTAATGATATTAAGTAACAGCGTTCAGAAAGTTTTGCTAAAACCTTCGAATCTTTGAGTGCAAGGGCTCAGTCAGTAATAGTTTGACAGCAAGATGTCGTCCTCACGTTACTCAGGTTATTTGATCTGGAGCCCGGCAAATCACAAAAGAGGCAGGTTCCTTGTTTGTACTTGGTAGAGTGGCACCTTCGAGATTTGACTGGTGACGCATGAGAAGGACCTGCCTCTTTTCTCGTCTTGTTAGCTCTCTCATGAGCTCTCTGAAGCTTTGTGCTGTTGCACTTTAAGTAACATGATTTGTGCCACGATGCCTTGTTTTCAATAAAAGTTTTCTTTTAACCTGCGTCGCTGTTCAGGGAAGGTATGTCCAGATCTAAAGGAAGTTCTCTTATCTCGTAGAGAGCAAGTAGATTTTTCGCTAGTGAATCTTAACCTTCATCTATTGTGGATTGTGTATTTTTTGTAGGATTAATCAGCCTTTCATTTGTGTTGATTTGACACAGCATGCAGCGTTCCCACTCGATGCCTGACATGATACAACTATGCAAATAACACCCAAACCCCTTCAAACTTAAAGTATCCTCCACCTTAAACTAAAGGAAAAAAGAAGGCATGATTCGTAACTGTCACCATCAACAACTAATACCATGCAAACGCCTCACTGAAAACCTCTGTGAATGAGGAAGAATAATGATCGTTATTACTTTCATGTACGAAGTAGAGCTTAACAACACATACACAACACTATAGCGGAATATCCATACAAACGCACACTACTGCACACGCTGAACTTACAGCTTATTATCCGGCAACACCACTTTTCTCACTCAAAACACGACTGGAAACTATGTGACTTGCAACGGCGCTACTACAGCGCAAGCGTCCGGCAAGCCATGAGCGTACGACATGGGCGCCAGGTCCTCTGAATATTGTTACTATGTCTTAAGTATATATAAAATGTATACCTTGAGCGACAGAACGCTTAATTTGTGCATTCATATTCGTCATACGCACGACAGATATACGCGGAAACCATTCTTTCTGAGTGCAAATCATGCAACATAGTCGTTAGGGTGTCCCAAAAAAATCGAAGTCGTTTTTTTTGAACGCATACCCTCTTAATTTATTTATACGTTGTCTAAACAATTGTAAATAAAATTTTATATACGTAGGACCTCGGAAACCCGTGCCGACTTGCATTGAAACATATCAGTACTTGCTAAGGCGTCACTGAAAACCTGCCATATGTTAACCCTCCGGCGACTGATGCAGCAGTTTAACATGAATATAAATTTTTTTAAGTAATTGGAAACTAATATATGATGTTTGAACATGGTCTGGTGACTGGAATGATTGCTGGTTTTTTTATAACCAAGAAATTATGCCGCGCGGAGTGCGGCGGCTTGCCCATCGAAGGGTCCCACCGCAAGGAACGCACCAAAACCTGACTCCTCAAGTTTGAACGCCCAAACGGATCTGAAAATGAGATGGTAAGCACACAATAACTCCTACAATGTGCACAAAATAAGACGAAGTACAAATAGCTAGACTTACAGGTAGCGCACCCGACATTTTTTTTTTATAACCAAGAAACTTCGGCGGCGCGCCCACCGGTTAATGCGAATTTAGCGAAAAATGTACTTTGTACATTGCACAATTGTACATTGTACAAGGTGGGTAAATAAAGTAATGAGACTGATAGCTTAGTGTTCGATTGAACATGTGATACGCTATCAGTGCGAGCTGGAACTCGCTATCAGAGTCACGTTGGTTGTCCGTAGTGATTGTTTAGTGAAGCAGGTTTTGCTTGTACGTTGTGACAATGTGTTAACGCGTCGAAGCCGTCGATGTGTTTGTAATCACTAGTTATTTTGTAAGTAAACGTATTGTTTTCAATCAGAGAACAATGAACATGTCAGTGGAATTACGTAGTTCTAAAAAGGGTATATTTTTAAAGGGGCGTAAAACATCTAATAACAGTCCATGTTGAGAAAACCACCTTTGTTATTTCCACAAAACTTTATTCCGAGTGGCAGCGGAATAAAGTTTTGTGAAAATAACAAAGGTGGTTTTCTCCACATGGATATCCATAATTTCCACGAGGTTAGGCTTGATATAATTAGTTATATCAAATAAAAGGTTCAAAACTGCCCACTAATAGACAAGTTCTGGCAGTTTTATTTTATAATATCCGTGAAGTTAATTTTACTGTCAATGAAAGTGCAAATCTCACTATTCGCGAATTTATTATCTTTTGGGAAAAGGCGCGTGTACCTACCAAGTCTTTCCCTAATTGTGTGAAGAATCTAGTGAACCATCAATTTTGGAGGGAGTTACAAAAAAATGCACAAAAAACCCAAAATGAATTTAAGCAGCGCCTACAAGAGTTTGTCAACAACTAAGATAATTTGTTTGGCATTGAACACGCAGATACGCTTCAATTATTGAAAATAAATTAAGACAGAATCTTCTTACAGCGACAGAGAGAGCCAGGTCGGCCTGGTCACGTAGCTGGAGTGGACAAATAACTTAAGTAACTTACTGATAAGGAGGAAAGGGTGCGCCTCAGAACTATTGAAGAAGAAATGCGACGTGCTACATATTTTTCCACGCCAACTCCTTCGACGTCATCTTATGAACCGTTGCAAAAGGACTGATCTTCTGATTCTAATGAAAATGACATGCATTTAAAAGAATATATTCCAACTCTGATCGAGAACATACAGCCCGGAACCAGTAAAACAACTTTGCGGAAAAATTTCATTACTCCAACATGGGTAGCAGCGATAGATAAGTGTCAGTTAAGTTTGAAAGATTCAGTGTTTATTCTTGAAGCTACCATTGAGGCACTTGGATATACTACTGATGATTTTCCTATAAGTAAGTCATCGATTCAAAAGATTCGTACGGAAAAATGGGTAAAGGGAGCGGAAGCCATAAAAGCTAATTTTAAAAACGAGGTACTAAATGTTGTGACTGTTCAATGGGATGGCAAACTGTTGCCTACTTTAGATTCTCGAAAATTAAAAGAAGAACGTCTTCCAATAGTTATTTCATATGCAAGTAAAGAACAACTTATTGCTCTGGAGAGGTTGGAAAGCTCTTCAGGAAGCGGACAGGCGCAGACTGCTTGGAACGCGATTGAAGACTGGAATATCGAAGATAAAGTGCAAATTCTTTGTTGTGAAACTAAGGCTTCAAATACAGGTCATATCAATTGTTCCAGTGTGCTTCTTGAACAAAATATTAATGGAGATATACTTATTTTTGCTTTCCGCACCGGTGTTCAAAAGCGTGTTCGAAGTAAAAATTAGTCAAGTGACAGCAAATGCCGACATTCCACTCTTCAACAAGTTCCGAGATAACTGGAATGTTGTCGATTCAGATAAAGTACAGAGCTATAAAGAAAAGCTCGCATTGCACCTGACAGTTTCCTAAATTGACAATCTCCTTGAGTTGTACCGAACTAAGCTGACCAAAGAAATAGTCAGAAATGACTATCAAGATTTGATAGAGCTTTCTTTAATATTTTTAGGCGGAGATACACCGAGAAAATTTCTAATTCGACCTCCAGGTGCCATCCACCAAGCTCGATGGATGGCGAGAGCAATTTATTCCCTAAAATATCATTACTTAGTGATCAATTCAAAATACGATCAAGGATAAGGCAGCGCTTTTGGACGTTTGCCTGTTCATCGTGACATCCTAAGTCAAGCCATGACTCCAATGTATTTTGGCAATAAAGCACCTTACCAAGATTTGTGCTTTTTGAAGTCTATGACGGTTTACGAAAAAATTGATTAAAGAGCTTTACAGAAGATAAGCCAGCATTTATGGTATTTCACTGATGAAGTTTCTGTCTTATCACTGTTTGACGATGATTTGGATCAAGAAACTAAAGTAAAAATGGTTGAAAATTTCACCAAAAAGAATTTATCAACTCATGGCAAACGTTACATCTCATCGAAGGAAGAACTTTGCGGTCCATTGTATGGTAATTTAAATTAGTAAATATAGAAGTTGTTTCTTTAGCTTTCTGTTTAGATCACAATTTCGTCAACTGACTTTCTGTAGTTTTATTTCAGAGAAAAACATCTACGACTTCATTTCAGTCAGAATTAAGTCATTGTGTGATCGTCTTAAAATTGATGAGTTTTCTCCACGAATTTCCTACCATGTGGTCAAATAATACTTCGTTTCAAGAATCCAGAAAGAAGGTTTCAACGCTGAGGGCAGTGAACGATACAGCTGAAAGAGCGGTCAAGTTGATGCCAGATTTTCACGGTTTAATCACGGTTGAGGAGGAACAAAAGCAATTTTTCCTACCTTGCGCACAAGAACACCGGAAGATTTATCCTGACTACAAAAAGCAAACTATGAAAGGAAAATTTAAAGAATAATGTTTTTACATGTTAAACAGTAAATACACACGATTTGGGTATATTGGTGTTTTATTTACTAAATAAACATTAAGTTCTAGAATCCTTCCATACTAAGCCAGGAAAACTTTTTATTTCTCATGTTTGGGATCGAGTCGGCACGTGTTATAATAATTCAATCGCAATAATATTTATTATGTGAGTTATTAAGGTCAAACAGAAAAAAAGTAGAGGGTATGCGTATTTGATTTCGCGAAAAAAAAATTTTCCCTTATGTATTGGGACACCCTAATAGTCGTGTATGACCAAAAAACAGTACTTCATCGGTGATATATTCAACCCGCAATACACAGACCCTGCACGATTGCTGGCAGTGGCTTCATTCATTCAAGTATTCTACCAGCTGATTGGTAGGTTCTTGGACAGTCCCCATTTTGTATCCCAACCTAATAGAAATTGTCTCGCTTTCCCTCCTAAGGTTAGCCCATTATTAGATCCCTCTTCAATTCTTCATATCTTCTACCTCCTCTTATTTCGTCCAGAATTCCTATCCTCTTCCTTCCTCTCCCACGTTTCCCCAGTGTTCTCCCCTCTATTACTCTCTTCAGCATGCCCTCTCCTCTCAAAACCTCCTCCATCCATCTCTTCTGCCTTCTCCGAACCTCTGCCACAAGCTTCCTCTCCTCTCCGACCATATCCAATACATCCTCGTTCGTCTTTCTCGCCATCCAGCTAACCTTCTCCATCCTTCTCCATCCTTCTCCAAACCCACATCTCAAACGCCTCAAGTCTACGCACATCCTCCCTTCGCAATGACCACGTTTCCGACCCATATAGCGCCACGCTCCATATTAAAGTTTTCACCAGCCTCTTCTTTACGTCTCTTCTCAGACCCCCCTCATCAATTCCCTTCTCTTCGAAAATGCTTCTTTAGCGAGCGCAATTCTGCATCTGATGTCCTTACCACTAAACCCATTCGCCTCCAAAATACTACCCAGATACGTAAACTGCTCGACCTGCTCTATCTTCTGCCCTCCCACCCTTATATTCAGCCCCGCCTTCTTACTTGTAGAAAATCTCATTACTTTCGTTTTCTTGTGATTGATCTTCATCCCATACTTTTCGCACTGCACCTCTAATGCATTCACCATTGACTGTAACCCCTTGGCCGACTGACTAACTAATGCTTGATCATCTGCAAATCTCACTGATTTTATCAGCTCCCCTCCTACCTTTATTCCTACCTCCTCCTCCCCCCATGCCTCCCTTACCATTTCCTCTGAATACACGTTAAAAAGCAACGGCGATAGTGGGCACCCTTGCCTCACTCCCCGTCCTATCGTGGCCCATCCCGATTCTCCATTGGCTACCCTAACCTGCGCCGTCTGGTTCATAAACAAATTCCGAATCAGACGCCAGTCCCTCCAATCGACTCCTAATTTCTTCAACACTCCCATTAATTTCGTCCATTCCACCCGATCAAACGCCTTCTCGAAATCTACGAAGCATGCAAAAACATCCTGCCCATACTCTAGGTTTCTTTCTACTAGCGTCCTCATCACCGCTATAGCGTCTCGCGTTCCCGTCCCTCTCCTAAAGCCGAACTGGTCGTCACCCAGGTATTCATTTGCCTTCTTCTCTAGTCTTCTGTTTAGAATCCTCAGAACTACTTTGGCCGCGTGGGATATTAAGCTTATTGTCCTATAGTCTTCGCAAGTTTTTGCCTTACTCTTTTTCGGTATAGGAATTAGTACAGTCTTCGCCAAGTCTTCCGGCCACACTCCATCCTCATAAATCCTACGAATAAGCGCAAAAAGTTTTCCTCTCCCGTTCTTCCCCATGCTCTTTAAAAACTCTGCAGGTATGTCATCTATTCCTACCGCCTTATTCCTTTTCATGTCTCTTAGAGCTCTTTCGATTTCGCTATCTAGGATACTTGGTCCGATGCCATCGCTGTCGATGTCGTCTTCCCTTTCTATATCTAACCTATTGGGCCTTGTTTCTTTACTATAGAGCTCTTCAACATACTCCTTCCACCTCTCCTGGATCTCTCTCGGTTCTACGATCATCTTTCCCGTCTTGTCTGTTATCGTTGTATTTCCCCTTCCCTTGTTACCACCCGTCAGTACCTTTACTTTCCGATATAATGCATCTGCTCTTCCCTCTTTTTGGTATTTCTCTAACGCGTCGATCTGTTCTCTCCACCACGCCTCTCTTGCTTTCTTTGTTTCTCTTCTAAGCCTGTTATTAAATTCTCGGTATTTTCTCTTACCTAGCTTTGAGTTTACGCTCTTCCATTTCCTTCTCTCCTCCATCTCCCTGATCATCTCCTTCGTGATCCACGGTTTTCTAATTTTAGTTGCACTCACTACGCCTACCGTTGCTTTCGCTGCTTCTATAATTCCGTTTCTCAAACTTCCCCATTCATCTTCGACTGATCTAACTCCATGGTCCTCACCCATTCTCTCATCCACCCTCTCCCGATACTTCTTCATTTCCCCAGTTAATGCCTCCGTATTCCACTTTCGTACCCTCCTTCCCATTCTTATATTTTTCAATTTTACCCGACATTTCATGACTAATAAGTTGTGGTCTGTGTCTGCATCAGCTCCTGGATAAGTATGCGAGTTTTTAACACTATTCCTGTATCTGTGACGTACCATTATATAATCTATCTGGAACCTATCTGTGTCTCCCGGCTTCTTCCAAGTGTACCTACGTCGAGGATGATGTCTGAACCATGTATTCGTAATTACTAGGTTATTTCTGCGGCAAAACTCCACAGCTTTCTCGCCCCGGTCGTTTCTCCTTCCTAGCCCGTAATCGGCCACCTCCCGCCCATCTCTTCCTTCACCCACCACCGCGTTCCAATCCCCCATTACTACCAGGTGCTTACTTCCTGGTATCCTACCTATTATTTCCTCTAGCTGATCGTACACCCCATCTACCTACTCCTCTTTATGATTAGAGGTAGGCATGTAAACCTGGATTATAACTAAATTCGTTGGTTCTGCTTTTAGTTCCACGACTATTATCCTATCACTCACCTGTTCTGCATACACTACTTTTCTACCGAGTTTCCTATTAATTACGAATGCAACCCCGCGCTGACTTTCATTCCCTCCACTATAAATTACTCTATAGTCGCCGCTCCAGTAATCCCCGTCATCCTTCCATCTTACTTCACCCAGACCCATGATGTCTACACCCACCCTCTCCATTTCTTGCTTTATATTCTCTAGCTTCCCCGCCCTCAGCATAGTCCTAACATTCCACGTGCCTATTCTGATAGTTTCGTTCCTCTTCTTTATCTTCTTTTCCTCTGCTGCTGCTACGTCTGAGCAAGGATTTCGTGTGATGACGACCGCAGGGGCCTTGCTCCCACCGCTGCCGGGCACGACACCCGGCCCTCTTGGCCGAGTCCCGTAGTTGCCAGGATTCATTATCAATTGAGAACTGTCCATAATTTCAAGGTTTTTGTTTTAATTGAGATAGTCTTCCGTGGCCTTACTCAATAGTGTTTTTTACGTGACACCATCACTTCAGAGGCCGCCCCACTGGGGTACAGACGCTGCGCGGACTACCATTCGTCTGTCTCCTAACCTTCGACCAATCTGGCATGGGTGACCCTACCAGGAGCAATGCTCCCGCCAGTGCAGCTCTAGGGGTCATCGGAGCACGCAAGCCCTTCAACCACGACAAGGTTGTAGTCCAAGAGAAGAGTGGCTACACATCTTAGGCAGTGGCTACACATCTTAAATGGTCCTATGTGGTCCCAGGAACACGTGTGCAAAGTGGCATTCTTTAATTTGTCCCACGCTATATAGCAATTTTCCGTCAATACTGAATACATTCAAAAGACAGCAAGAATGTCGAAAGTTAATGAGATTTCTGCCTCTAGAGGTGACTTGACAACATGGACAGTACAATACATCTACAAAACACCCTGCTACCCACTTCAACGGTGCGTGGCAGGAGGTGAATAGTCACCAGCATTCATTACACTATACCCTATAAAAGTTGGTGTAACTACGGCTATTGATGCATAAGCATAAATTGCTAATGCTTGTCAAGAGGGGAAGCCGTACAAGCATGCACTTCACTATAGTTAAGCTACCAATGTTAGAAGGACGATAGTATTTATGTATTTTGCAACTTCATAAATGGACAGAGATACAAGAATGATACTGAAAGCATGCACGGCACGCTGTGAGTGCTAGTTGGCAGGTAAGCATACAGGTATTAGAGAGTTAATCATTGATCTACACTACCTATTGATAAAACACATGAAAAGTCTCACTGGTAGTAGTCATGGTTTCTTATCTTTCGCGGATAAAACGAATTTTAAAATCTGTCCGTTCTGCTTTCTAGTTGTACATGTACCTTGCCGATATTCGCTGCACGCGTTCTAACTCGGCCTAAGGCGTTATGGTACGGACGGCTGAGAGTAGTTCTAGGCGACTGCCTACGGCGTTCTTTTCACTCTGTCCGTGTTTACATATAATTCAATTATGGGATAACTATTAAAGATAGAGACTTCCAATTTTCATTATTTTATTCACAAGATGTCATTTCATATGAAGATTGTAAAACAATATTTTTATTCTTCTTGGTTAGTGAGAAAACTTAGCTGAACTTTGGCTAAGAAAAAATTACTTCAAAGCTAGAAATTAGAAAATCGGAAAAGATGAAACTCTAGCAGAATATTTCTTTTACAAGTTGCTATGAACGCGTAGATCATTATTTGTTTCCAAGGCCGTAATCACTCAAACGATGAATCCCTTAAAATCTTATATTTTTTGACGACTACGTCGCTGAACTGTTAAGAGTTTCGTTCCCTCCAGCGGTACTACTCCCACTGCCTCTGCGGCAACGGCGGTTGGTGGAGAGGGTGAGTGCATTTGTCGTGCGTTCAAGGGTGCCTTAACGTTTTCTACTCCCTTTGTTCCTCCAGTCGTACTTTAAGCATTTATGAGGAACCGTAAGGAGGGTGTAGTCGCATTGAGAGCTAGCTATCTACGCCTGTAGCAGGTCGCGTTGTCTTAATGAGGGCATACTTTTTAGCAGTGCCGGCTGGTGCAGAAGATCAGCAATGTGCTGCCCCCCCCCCCACTCCGCTCGCCCCTCCTCTGCCCCCCTTCTCCCTCCCCCCCTCCTCTCCCCCACCCCAAAATGAAATGTGTGGAAATGTAAAATTTACTCATTCAGTGATGAAAAATGAAGTCCAAACGCCGCTCCTTGCCACAGAATTTGTTAATCACCCTGGCATTGAAACCTTGCGTGGTGGAGATCATCTTCTTCACAATGGAGAGAATTGCCAGTGCACTTAGCCTTCTGTGACATAGTGTTCCGAGTATGGTCTTAATCCGTTTTAGCGATGTGAAACACGATGTTGTCATTGGTGTTGTTATTAATATTCTCAGAAGCATCGTTATTTTGCAGAAGGCGCCTTGCAGATTGTCGTTAATTTTGAACTGCGGTAGTGGCACTGCTCCTGCTATATTCTTAAAATCTGGCCTACAATGTAAAACCGATAGTTCCGTTTTGAGTCTCTTTTTTCCAGAATTTTGTAGGCCCTGACTGTTATATCTAATTATTTATCTGGAAAATGTTTCGAATATAGTACGAAATTTGTGAAATTTAAAAGTTTCGCAGCTTCTAAATGATCCAAGGAATGGAAACGATCTCGTGCTTCTCGCGCAATTTTGTCACATACTTCTTTGGCATCAGTACGTCGACATGATACCTTTCTGCGTTTGTTTTCTGCTCCGCTTAATTCTTGAGGATTAACGCCAATATTTTCTGTCAAGTCCCTTATCCTCTTGACTTCATGAATGAAATTTAAAACAGCAGATTTAACTTCCACAGCATCAGCTGTTCTTGATTGTAGCTGACTGTAGAAGATATCCACACGTGGCATTAATTTATGGAAAAAAATTGAGCCAGAAGATGAATCCCTCGTCTTCTAAGGTCCGTTTGCTTCAAGGCAAGATTCATTTGACGTGGTTTTCTCTAAGTTTAGCAAGCAATCAAATAATGAATCCCTATAAACATTTACGGTGTTAACAGTGCGTGACTTGAAATTCCACCTGGTTGTTGATCCTCTTGGAATTCTCCTAGATGCTACAGCATGTAATGCAGACATTCTCTGCGGCGACCTTGAGAAAGAGCATGGAACTGACAGATTTACGAAAAAATCCCTTGTCGAATGATTTTTAGGCGGCGCGTTCCATTATTAAATTAATTTGGTGAGCGTAACAATAGACGTAATGAGCGTTGGGATAGTAGGTTTTATCTTTTCTTGCACTCCTCCTGTTCCACCACTCATTACTGAAGCACCATCATACGTCTGTGCAATGACAATATTCGGAGTGTCCTTAAACATGCCGTCCATTTCATGTAATATACATGATGCAAACATTCGCACTTTGACCCTCTGGTTTAAAGAAACCCCAAAATCGCTCATATGGAACACCTTTCTTCTCACGACGAAACACCATCACCTACTGCGTCTGCTCAGAAACATTGGTAGTCTCATAAGACAAGACACTCACGTAATCTGCTTGTTTTATTTCCTCTGCTATAACTTCTCTGCAGATTTCTATCATGCAATCCAAAAGATCATTTTGGATTGTTTTTGGGTCACCCTTGAAAATATTATTGGACCCTATATGCTCCTTCACTGCACTATCTATACTAGAAACTAAATCTACTAGGCCTATGAACACACGAGGATTATCGGAACTATCACTTTCGTCGTGACCCCTCGAAGCTAACTCAAATGCTCCGCAAAATTTTATGCAATCAATTATTCTTGAGAGCACATACCTGTTTTTTTCCACTTGTTGATAAGCTCGACTTAATAACGTTGCTATGTTTCCACTACCTAGAGCGCTCAGATTTAAAGCATTAATAATATTAGGGCACTGTCGTTGTGCTTTTTTTAGTAAAGCATTAAGGTGTCCAAGATCTCGAACACCAACTGTTCCCCAAGAGTCACTTTTTCCAAAGAGCAAACACGGCAAACAAAAAATGGCGACAGTCTCAGGCGTTATATGGCGGAACAGCATTTTAGCACTCAAATAAAACTGCAGTAGTTGTACTGTACACTTACATTTGAATGTAAAATATTACACTACACGTGTTTCGACGTTTCTTAGGGCGTCATCATCAGGTCTAGGTCTAGCAGTACAGTACAGTCTAGTGGACAGTACAACTACAGCAGTTTTATTTAAGTACCAAAAAATGGCGTTCTTAATTTCGCATCCACACACCCAATCATGCTCGCACAATTTCTTGTTAAATTTTATAATGTACTTGGTTTTATTCGAAGAAGCACTCGGAGTGATAACCAAGTCCGGGGTGGGTCTTCCTAACTCTTTAACTTTAATTTTTTCTACCAAAGTTCTGGTAGAAAATGAACTACTCAACAGTTTTTCCACGGAATTATCCATGTTGAACTGGAATTATATACGCAGAACACGCAACGCTCACCCCTTAAACTTAATCGATCATTCAAAAATACACGTGGCACTTGTACCAGATTACGGTCGTGTATACTAGACAGTAGATACGAGACTGATTCACAGAACAAGTAACTGACCGCGTAAAAAATTTCAGTGATACCATAAAAGGTAAATGCATAAACAAAAGATGTACCACAAGATGAGATTATTATTTTGGCCTAATCATGTTCGTAAAATTCAAGATTTTTAAATAATAAAATAGAAAAGTATCAAAATCTAAGCCCCATTATCAGCATAAATATTATAACTTGGCTAAAAAGTGGTAATATAGTGCATAAGTTGGGAACCCTTATAGTGGGTAAATGTGTGGCTGCGTCATTCCCAAGCCGCGCAAAGTACGATATTGCAAACTCGTATTTGCTCTTACATTGTCTTTACAAAGTCAAGTGTTAGGAGCACGAGCACACGCCGCGTACCTACCCCTCGTACGAAGGGGAGTCAGAAAGTTCTGAAGACTTCTCCGTATTCAACGGATGAGTGAAGCAAGCGCGATCAGGGTTTATTAATAAAGGATCAAAGGTTTCTTATTTTCAAATATTTAATGTGCTGCAGCTCTTCAGCACACAAGCACCAACCGCCACTGCTTTTTAGTGGTGCGGATTATAGAAATGGGAAAAAGGAATAACAAGAGGAAGAAAAGGCCCATTGGAATAAGGAAGTAAGTCATCCAGCCATATGTACACTAAAGCATCTATTTCTCAGCGTAATATATTACACGCCAACCTTGGTGTAGGGGGAGAATTTTGCTACTATAAAGTGGTGCTTATTATCGGCTCAATTTTTTCTTATATAATGCAAACTTTGATCACATTCTTTCACTGGAAAGGAATTGGTATTTTCATGTATTACACCTGGCGATATAAATACCTAATTTATGATGCTAAAGTATTACTGTGATGGTAATAATTTCACATTATATTTGGAGAGGAGCAATCAGAATCATTTGATATCCGGAGTAAATAGTAAAAGGTGTGCGAAATTCAGTAATCCGTTCGATACCTCTCATCTTCATTTACTTTCACCGTGCATTATAGCAGCGAGATGGGCGAAACGTGCGGGACCTTATTGTAACTTTTCCGCCGAAGATTATTATCTTATGGCATAAAAGTATCCAGCTTACTTCGAAAGGGTAAGGGGGGGAGATTTCTGAATTTAACCTCATTTAGGGGAGAGTGTGGTCCAAGGCGCCATGCAATAACACTTGGTGCTATTTCGTGAGCAGTTTCTTGTTAACCAACAACAAATTGATTAACAACCAACTTGTTAATCAATTTGTCAGAAATGTTGTCGTTCATATTATTTTTGCTTAATTTCAATTTTTTTTCATTCAAACTTTTAAATTTTGAGATTTACCATAAGAAATATTTCGAATTCATTGGCAATAATTTTTTTCTTTTGAAATAACTGTTCAAATATGCTCCTTTTTCTTTATTTAAATTGCTTTATTTTCTCAACATTTCTATTTACATATTTTTTTGCGGAGACATTTTCACATGCTAGAGAGAAGAAAATGCTTCATACCTAATTAATTTTTGCATTTAAGTTAGAAATTGTAAACAAATATAGCGTTCAGAAAAGCGATGGGAGGATAGAGAAGAATAAATAAAACGTGGAGTATCCTAAAATTGTAGTCAACCTGGATAATATGTAAATTTGGTAAACTTCTGTTCAATTACAAAGGATGCAACTAAGGTCATTTTTTCAAGTTTTTGTTTAGTTCTAGTCTTTGGTCTGTGGAACGTCGGGAAGCATTGCGTGACACAAAGGGTTCCAACAACGGCCCTGCCCTGATTAATGATGATCACATTATTAATGAACCTCAAGATGTTGAAATATACACCAGGTAGGTTTGGTAAGCGGATAGTGCCTGCTGGCTGCCGTATTTATTTCTCCTGTTTCAAGAATTTTTCTTGATGTTGACAAGTGTGATACAGTTAGTATTTCAATGGTGTGAAATTTTAAAGCGAATCCAAGGAATGGAAAGAAATCGAAACACTGGGCAGGGGACTAAGAGAAGCAGACGTTACCATATTTCATGCAACAGCCTCTACCCCACGCCACGAAACGCATGAAATGGCAGAAGCCTTCACCCCTCGTCGTGGGAGATCATTCAGTTTGGAAGAGTATAGAATGGAAATGATTGATGTATCCCCCATTAATCTAAACTACTAGAATTTCGCCAAATGTGAGAAACCAAGTATCCCGTATTGCTATTATGATGCTAAAATGCAGGAGGCGTTCATATTTTTCATTCAAATTATTTTTTGCAGACCTGAATAACAACATACCGGAAACGCAAACCCTGGGCCAAACCCTCTGAATGACAGGAGTCGCAGCATTGTCAAGCATTTCTTCCTGTTCTCCCAGATTTTATCTGACAAAAAATTTGGTTGCTCATTTATGGATTGCAAATACGTAGGTGAATGGGTGAATGGTCTTCGTTGCCACTGGTAGTTCCGATGCAAAATGTGCGGGAAAGAGACAGTGATCCACAGTCAGGATGACTCTGGGGTGGTCATGAATGACGCAGCAGTGACAGGGAGGATCGCTGGTGGCGGGGGCTACTCAAATCTCAGTCCAGTTAGTCCAGTCTGTAGGAAAATTTGAAGGTTTTTTCGTGATACAGGTTAAGAATAGTCAAACGTTGTAGGGAAGGGAGAGTTATATATACCTATATATTTTTAAACTTCGAACTAGACCGTTATAAACAATTTACAGGGGTTCTAAGTTGGCTAAAAACGGTTTTTCAATTCTACAAGCCAAGGTATTCACTTTAGGAAAAAATGTTTCCTATGTTTTTTGTAGACAATTAAAAAACGCATAATTTGAGATATGGTAAGTTAATTTTCGATAATTATATATTGCAAAAACTTTGGAAAATTCCCCAAAATGGTGTTTTTTGCATATCAATTATTTATTGCCAAAATGACTTTTTTAATAATTTTTTTTGCTTTGTGACTAAGACCCCTATTATGACATAAAAAAATGTTATTTATAAAGCCAATTTGGTTAATTTGTTGCTGAGTTATTCCATTTGTTTATAAAAAACATGTCTAATCTTCAATGCTCTAACTTTTTATTTGACTATCATACAGGGCCGCATAAAAGCTCATTCTCTTTGTAAAGGTCCGAAATATAATAATGTTAAAGAAAACTTGAAAGCAAATTATTTTCAACCCCTCAAATAACGCTTACAAAAAAAGGGCGTTTTTTTATAAATGAAGCTGGGGCCACCCCCTTAAACTAGATATTTCTTTCTTCAAGATTTGAGTAGCTGAGGTCTAAACGAAGAATTAAAAAAAAAAGTTATTTTTCGACCAATAGCAACGAGATAAGAATTTTATTTTTAAAAATCACTGCTCCGTTGTTTATATCAATTAATAAATAAATCCGACGGCATTTGGACCTCAAAGACTTATATTTTCAATATCTATTATCAGATTTACAAAAATTTACTTGTAAGTGTTAAAAAACATGAATGAAGTATAGCGAAGAAAAACAAGGCCGGCCGGCCGCGGTGGTGGGGGTAGCGCGACGTCAGCTCTCGCGCGCGCGAGAGAAAACTGAGTTGGTTACTTCAAATCTGCTGCGCTCGGAAAAATCTCTCGTATCTCGGAAAGTTCTGAACCAATTTCGATGTTTTTCTTTAATCTGGGGTAGCTTCAAATTTTATTAACAATGATATTGTTAGTTTGTAAAAAATGTGTTAATACTTCCAGCTGAAATGCTATAAATGTAAAATTATACTTGTTTTTACTTATAGAAAAATGTTGAAATAGTCATAAAAAAGTAATAGTGTTTCTTTATTTGACATGAAGATAGTATTTTATTATTATTAATCATTTTTACGTATAAAATATACATATTACAATTCAAAGAAATTAAAAAAATACAGAAATTAATACAAATTTATTCTTTTATGTTCAGACACATCTATATATTCGATTTCTTCATCGTTTACAATATTTGAGTAATTTACAAAATCATTATCGTCAATATCTACCCATAGCATTTCATTTGCTGTAGAAACTTCTATATTTTCGCAAGATTCTCCGTGACAATTTCCACACGAGCGAGTGCATTTTAGGCCATGCTTGCGACACCCACATTTTTTGCCACACCCTGTCTCACATTTGCAAGAAATATTTTGCAATACGTCAGCAGGAATTAAATTGTCTTCGGAGAATCGTGCGAAAAACCCGTTGTTACTACATTTCCAGCCAAAATCATTTGGATTTAAATAATTTCCAAGCCATGCTTGGACTTGCAGATGAACCCGCAGGCTGTGTTGTTTTACAGCCCCTGCGGTTGGGGGCAATGATTCCAATTTAAATTTATTTTTCATGGTAGATCGTTCAAATTGTAAAAATCTTAGCTCATTTAAAGAAATGAAAACAAGGAAACAGGTATACATTAACAGTTATAACAATTTTTTTCAATTATTTAAATATTTTTGAGGTTGTTAATAATAAAGTACATTAATAAACTGTGATAAAGTATATATGTAACTTTTATAAGATTACATAGGATATATTCAATAAAATTTACAATTAAACCAGACCAAAAAATTTAAAACTTTAAAACATGCATGGTTTAATACTACATAAAATATAATATTTATATAAAAAGTAAGTTGACCAATATTCATTACTTTTTGAGGTACCCCAGATTATAAAAAAACATCGATATTGGTTCAGAACTTTCCGAGATACGAGAGATTTTTCCGAGCGCAGCAGATTTGAAGTAACCAACTCAGTTTTCTCTCGCGCGCGCGAGAGCTGACGTCGCGCTACCCCCACCACCGCGGCCGGCCGGCCTTGTTTTTCTTCGCTATACTTCATTCATGTTTTTTAACACTTACAAGTAATTTTTTGTAAATATGACAATAGATATTGAAAATATAAGTCTTTGAGGTCCAAATGCCGTCGGATTTATTTATTAATTGTTATAAACAACGGAGCAGTGATTTTTTAAAATAAAATTCTTATCTCGTTGCTATAGGTCGAAAAATAACTTTTTTTTTTAAATTCTTGGTTTCGACCTCAGCTACTCAAATCTTGAAGAAAGAAATATCTACAGTTTATGGGGGTTGCCCCAGCTTCATTTGTTTATAAAAGAACGCCCTTTTTTATAAGCGTTATTTGAGGGGTTGAAAATAATTTGCTTTCAAGTTTTCTTTAATATTATTATATTTCGGACCTTTACAAAGAGAATGAGCTTTTATGCGGCCCTGTATGATAATCAAATAAAAAGTTATAGCATTGAAGATTAGACATATTTTTAATAAACAAATTGAATAACTAAGCAACAAATTAACCAAATTGGTTTTATAAATCCTATTTTTTATGTCATAATAGGGACCTTAATCACAAAGCAAAAAATTATTTAAAAAGTCATTTTTGCAATAACCCACACAGCACAAAGGGAATAATATGCACATAATATTCAAATATTATGCACAAATTATGCCATGGCAGTGGTATAAGATGTGCATAATATGTACATAAACTGTGAATAGAAATGGGCTAATGTCCCCATATAGACCGATTTTATGTACATATATGCAGAATCTATGCGGTGACCATAATGGCATATTATGCGCATAACTCCAGAATAATATGTGCATAATAATCAATACTAACTGTGCATATATTTTGAATATAATGTGCATATTATTCGATAATACCTGCGCATTCAATATATATATATATATAACGTGCATAATACTCATATTCTTTAATATAGTAGGCATTTGATTCAATTCATTAATTTTATATGCATTATTATTCAAATACAATTTGCAATTTAAATATTAAATATAATTTACGCAAATATTAAAGTTAAAACGCCAATATATAAAATCAAGGAGGAGAAAGGAGGAAACTGTAAGTCAATTCTTTTGCATTTATTTTTATTAGTGTGGTAATTCATTTTTCAACATTTAATCAGTGGTATCTTCCAGATAGCTCCATCTTCATTGCTCCATCCATTGACAGTTGGTTTTGAAGGTTACTGCTGAAAAAGAGAACAGAAAATACATTTACATGATGATAGAAACAGGAACTCGTGATTCAACATTATCCGCATAACTTCCATGTTTATTCATCAAATATTCAAATATTATGCACATAATATGCCATTCCGTTCTGTGCATATATTTGGCACAGAACGGAATGGCATATTATGCGATTAAATATATTTTTGTTATCGCATAATTTTGAGGCTCGAGATTTATATACCTACCTAAGACAATAATGTAGTGGGCATTTTATGGCATTCGCCGATTACTTTGGCATAATTTTAAGAAATGATGCACATTAATGTGCACACATGTGCACATTTTTCTGAAATACACGTAAGTTCGGAACGTTTTGTATGCATATTAAAAATGCTAATAACACTGAATTCGAAATTACACAGACAATGTATCTTTAGTGCGTACCTATGCGTTAAGAAAAGCCAGTAAGGATCCTTACAAATTAATTAATTAATCGTGTCAATTAATCCTTAATTCGAATTGTGTCGGCAAAAATCTAGTCTAGCAATTGTATTATGAATGAGGATTGCGTTAAATTAACTTTTTCCAACGAAAAACATTAATATAGGTATAAGAAGAACATAAAAGATCTTTAAATGAGAGAACTACACATCGTCGGGGGGAGAATAACTTTGAAACACGACGCCTACATGAAAATAATATTAAAGTTAACTCTGACAACAGTAATTGGAATTACAATAACATTGGCCAAATTAAGAACGATTTGAAACAAATCACTGGATCATTTATCATTATCACAATTTTCTCATGCTACAAAGATATGAAATTATTAGTTTCTCTCATTATCAGCTTAATATAATGTGTTCAGGCACATCCACGAATTGAAAGACAACACATTAACGTCTCCAGCATTAAAATGCTTGCATCAAGCCTCCAAAATAGATATTGAAATTGATATTCAACATACCTAATTAAATCCACTCACCTTTCTTTCACAATGAGATTCCTTTCTTTGCCAGAATTCTCTTTTTTAGAACTCCACAATCTTGAAAACCGCCGACAAGTGGGCATTGCTCCTTTCAAAAAACCCTATCACAGTCTTCTAGCCAAATAATGACTTCGATAAGAGTAATGAAAGCCGTATCTATCACCGAAAAAACTTAGTTGGTAATTAATCTGGCTATCTTAATGAGTGAAAATCCTCCAGAAAAACTTAACGCATGATTATGATGGATGATGACAAGTCTTGGATGATGAGTTTCAACACAAAGAACTGCACATAAAATAACGATGCATGAAAAATAATGCCACCAGAGTAAAAATAAACCTATTTTCACTACAATTACCAGAAATACGAATGTAGGGTACTTCACGCAACTGTTTTAAAATGATATGTAAGTAAATACTTCTGATTTCCGACTAGTGTATTGGGAAGCACAGTCACAGGAGCTGGTGACCGCTCCAAAGTGAGCCTCCGCGCCCATCCGCGCCTGCAAATAGTTCCATCGCACCGTGCAAGGTCCCTATAAAAATAATAATAAATGTAATATAAGGACCATGGCACCGTGAACAAGACCTGTCAGGACAAGATACTAGTATCCTGTACCAATTATGTACGAGCGAATACTAATATCTCTTGAAGTTATTTAGGCTTCTTGCAAAGAAGTACGCGCATTAATTACGTTGTTTTAATTCTGCATGTTATGTGCAAGGGTAAACTTAAAATGTATGCTCATGATGCTCATTCTCTCGAGAACTAGAGTTTGCATATTCATAAAATTCTCTTGCGAACATTTCATATGGCAATTCTTGTATCCTGTTTGTCCACCGTCGATACAGATACAAAATTTTATGTGCTGTCTGGGATTTCATTCACCGAGATATTCTGAAAATATGTACATATTATGCAAATATTATTTACAGTTTTCGATGGCATAATATTTGCATTTTATTTGCATATTTTGCATATTATTCACATATTACGTACATAATCGACGGAATATTATTTACAATTTATACTATACTATTTAAGCAACTTTTATACGGTATAAATTTTGAGTGTGCTGTGTGGGAAATAATTGATACGCAAAAAAACGCCATTTTGGGGGGTTTTTCGAAGTTTTTGCAATATATAATTATCAAAAATAAGCTTACCATAGCTCAAATTATGCGTTTTTTAATTGTCTACAAAAAACATTCGAAACATTTTTTCCTAAAGTGAATACCTTGGCTTGTAGAATTGAAAAACCGTTTTTAGCCAACTTTGAACCCCTGTAATTTGTTTATAACGGTCTAGTTCGAAGTTTAAAAATATATAGGTATATATAACTCTCCCTTCCCTACAACGTTTGACTATTCTTAACCTGTATCAAGACAACGTCATAAATGACACTTTTTTTCTCTCCACAGACTGGACTAAGTATGCGCAGCACTCAACATGCATTGCATGACCGCCAAGACATATGGTAAATATGAGGATAAGCTGGGTGAAATAATTTATAATGTAGCATTCCAGGAAATGGTAATAGTAGGGCAGGAGGAGAGGAAGATTGCACTCGAGGAGGGTTTTGTTGATAGGGAAGGTAGACCTTTTATCACTGTCATCGCAGATGGCAGTGGTAAAGAAGATTAAGAATATGCTCCTATGGAAGGAAAATATTATACTGGATACCACCCCGTATGGAATATCCATGCCGGTAGAAAGTATTGAGTGTATTAGCCACCTCTCACGCAACTTTTGCAACCTGCGTAAAAATACGGGATAATACCCAATATCCACCCCATCTTCACCAAAAACTCGACGCAAGCGTCTTGACAATTCGCACAGCTATATCTTGTGCAAGTTTGCACTGGAAAACCCATAAAGGTATTAATACTATACTCTAGGTTTGTATTGATTAGAAAATGTCATACCAGGAAACAAAGCCTTCAGTAGGAAAATTATGCTAGAAATGAATTTTCTGAAGACGACATTCACAGTGCAAGTAAATAAAAAACACGTGACATTTGTTCAATTATTTTTACAGACTTGTCAATGCAAAGACGCATATTGTCACTCCGGCACGACATCATCAACGGAATTAATCATGTATTCGGGCGGCATGATCGATGCGCTGATTACTTTTCTAAAGAACCCGAGGGGAAACCGAATGAAGTAAATTTAGTGCCAGCCTTTATTTTGGCTAATATGTGGATTCAAATACAGAAGTTAATGGAGAGGTTTGCAAATGAGTCACAGAGTTTGATTTTCCGTGCAACCAACAATAAGTGTGAAACCCTAAATAGTGTGGCTGCAAAATACCTGAATGGAAAACCCATAAATTACGCAAATAAACTAAATAAAATTAAAATAATTAAATTTAATAAAATATTAATAAATAATTTTCTCATGTCTTCATGCATGAATAGATTTCTTTTTTTATTTGCTTTTTCGTTTTAACTTGCAATGTACCTTCGGTGTCTAGGAAATGTTTTCCACTTTGAGTCTTAGAAACTTATAACTATTTCTAGGGTTTCTTTTACATACTGTTGAATTGGAATAAGTGGAGAACATATGTTTTCCTATTCGAACCTACCATTTCGAAAATAATTGATGCTCGAACCTGTAAACATTTTGACCAGGGATTAAAATTTATTTAAAAAATATAATTTTTAAAATATTATTATTTGCCAAGGGTGCTGCACCATGGTGAATAAATATTCTCGTATGAGTAAAAACTAAATCAAATTTTCGACAAACCTATACCGTGTGCTATCATTTGACCTTGGATCTATCTTTCAACCACTCTTTGGTTGTTCAATCCTATGAGTGGTAGACTGCATCTCTACATCCCTATAAATTTATTCCTTTGCTTTTCTCTTGGGATATTCCCTTTTATTATATTCCTGAAAACGTATTAGTGCCTTTGTATCTATCTAATCAATCTGGTTCTTTTTTTGTGTATGGTGTTCCATATGGTCCTATCCTCTACTAGTAGTTGATGCTGTTGAAGTATTTTACAAATGCGCAAGGTTTGCTTTATAAGTGATGTGAATTTGGTTCCGATATCTCTATTGTAAGTGGGTGAAATTCGCGAAAACGCTGGCGGGACGAAAGCTCACCTTTACCCTTTTTTCTTATTTCATCTGTCCATTTGATCTTCAGCATCTTCCTCCAACACCAGGTTTCGAAAGCTCTTAATCTCTTCTTGTCAGCTTTTTCAATGGTCCAAGTTTTAGATCCATTGTGCCAATTCTAGCTTTACAACTAGTATACTTAAATCTTTAGTGAAAGTTTCATCTAAATATAAATGAGATGCAGGCTGACTATAGATCATATTTTTCATTGATTGCATTTTAAAGTATTTTAATTTTAAAATTAAATTCTGTATGTAAAAATGCCATCCCACGTATTGGTTAGTGACAGTTTCCCCTCATTCAACCAAGGCCAATATAGCCCTCCCTCTGGCCAACCCTCTGGTAGCAAAAGCATGTGGTGCTTGTGAGAAGAGAGCGTACATATACAGGCAGTCCCTGAGCTACGTAATAGATGCGTTCCGACACTAGTGGCATAAGTCGAAATATACGGAAGTCGAAAAAAAAGGAGTCGAAAATTACTCCATAACTGAGTCCGTGCTCTCAAGATTACGGTCGATTCAGATAAATACGGGGAAGGCCAGCTCTTACTAACATTACGGCACATGGGCTCCTTGAAAGTGGGCAACTATCCTTCCAAACCCGTAACTTTTATAATTCTCGCCTTTTTTGGGTAAGGTTGCCACTTACGTAAGCACGGATTTTCGTAATTCGAGGCTTACGTAACTTGGGGAATGCCTGTACTTAATTTTGTTTATTCAAGTTTTTCCTGCGTTGATTCATTTCAAGGTACAGCATTTTTGCTTGTGGCACAGCTAGCGTCGTCAGGTCCTGAACCTGTTGACAATGCTAGCTGTAATGCAAGCAAAACTGTTGTCCCTTAAAATGTATGGTGGGAATAACCCGAGTTAATGGAACTCATCAAATAATGGCGTAAGCCTCTGTACCAGCCTTCATATACTGTTTTCACTGTAAAATTACTGTGTTAGTACACTTGGAAGTAAAATTTTTGTTTTAGTTTAAATGCTTGAAATAGGTTCAGCAATTTGTGAGTGCCAAAAAGTATTCCCAATACAAAGAGTCATATTTTTCATTGCAATGTTTCTTTGTATAGGAAAGTATATTATGTCTGTGAACATGAGCACTTAAGTTTTCCCTTCTTTAAATCAAGAGAGTGAAGCAAAGGTTCCACTCAAGTAAAAATTTCTCCTTTGAAACTCAACTGAAACAGGGCTGAAACTCCCTTGAATCACACTGCCTTGCTTCTCGGCTGAAACTGCCTTGAAATTGAAACAAAACCAAGGGAGTTTGGAAGTGTGGTGGCAGCAGGTAAGCTGTGCAATAAAATGCCTTGCAACTGCACTGGCGCAGAGACCCTTGTAAATATAATGGGCTGGAACACCCTTGCTGCCTAATGACCTCACACTCCCTTGCTCTCTTCACTGAGACTCCTTTACCTACAACACTGAAACTCCCTTGCCCACAGCACTGAAACTCCCTTGCTCACTCCCCTGGAACTCACTTGACCTCTTTCTCCCAAAATAAAAAAAGGAAATATGCATTTTAAAGACAATGAATATCAATATACTATGGGATGGTATGCTTAAATGTATTTAATTATCCTACGTTATACCTACCTAACTATATTATGTCTATTTCACATGTCCTTTTATCCTACGGCTATACACGAATTTTCTCGCACCCATCACAGAAACTTGTGTCAAGAAAGCCTTATATATTTGCCCGCTTCCAAGGAATAATGTGACTTCGAGAACTAACTTTTAAAAAGCAATTCCATGTTAATCTGAAGAAATACCATTACATCACGATGACAGTAATGTGGCATTAATTAATTGAAACCCATATTGCCACATAGTATGACTATTAATGCAATATTACTGAGAACAAACAAGATTTTTTCCCGTACGTTTGTTCACGTATAAATCAAGACGTAACCAAGGGGACGTGTATAAACTAATGTTCCAACTTATGGGGGGGTGGGTGGGGGGGGGGAAGGGGGTCGCCTTAAAACCTGCGCTGGGTAAAAAGGGAGAGGGGAGGGAAGTAATAATCTCAAAGTATCGTAGCTGTCACAATGTACCTGTTTACGTTTCTTACTCATCAACATCGCGTCGACAATACTACAGAGTTTAATATGAGGAAGGGTGCATAGGGTGTTTCATACACCCCAAGCTTCTACTATAATTCAATGTAACTGAACTATTGCTTCTACAATTTTGCAAGTCTTCATACCATCAAATTGCTAACATTGTAACCTTCTTGCTGGTTAAGGTAGTTAGAGCAAAAAATCACTTTACCTAGAATTTGATGAATTTGGCCTCATTTAAAAGGAAAAATATTCATCTGTTCAATGATATCAAAATGGTAATCCCTTGCCAAACTACTCTTGGAGCAATTTGTCTGAAAATGAAAGTTGTTTTACATGGGATAGATAATGGCTGTACGTTCCAGAGGGAGAATATTAACAAAAATAGGAAATTTTAGCACCTAGATTTAGTCAAAAAACTAATGGTGTATAGTTTGCATGTTTTCTCATCCATTTATAAGAAATAATCTATTGCTCACCGAAGTAATTTTTACATAATCTTAAAAACACCTGCTGTTTTGATTGGTTTTCAGCCATACGGCGGGAAAAAATGAGTCAAGTTAGAGACTTAGGTAGCTATATTTATTTAATTACTGAGGATTTTGGTATTATATAACTATATCTCTACGCCATTAATATTACAATATTTATTTAATACTTCTTACAGACGCTGAAATCAAAAAATAAAATTTGAATATGGTCCCCATTATGACTAGGGAACTATCTCGCTCAAGCCACCTTAACCTTTAGGCTGCCTGAAACGTACATGTACGTGTGTACTGGGAACTGCGGAGAGAACGTTCTTGTACGTTTACCCTTTCTGTCTACCTGCTCCCTCAGTCCTCTCATATTCTCAAACTCCCTCAATACTTAAGAAAATATTTTTGAATTGAAAGTTTCATTTGTAGAGACAACGTTACATGTCGAGGGGGGGTTTGGGGAAAATACTACGGTTCTACAACTACATCTACAAAATACCCTGAAAGCCACCTCAGGGGTGTTTGGCAGGGGGTAACAAAGGTAACCCCTCTCCCCCACCCCTTGTCAACGAAAGGGGATCAGGGAGAGGTAAAAATCACCGGAAATGGTAACGCAGTCTATGAACTACCCCTAACTTGCAGAAATGTTGAAAGGAGAAAGTTGCTGAATGTATGTACCAATATACACATAGAAATAACATAATGTATAATGGAAGTTAATAACGCAAAGCTCTCATTGAAGTGTTTACTGGCTGAACTATCTCTCCGATTCGTTTGCAGGCTTACCATTTTTGCCAAAATTTCAGGTGAAAGATGGACCACGTGCTAAACACACCGTGTAGATTCTACTTAAAATTCTTGTTACTGAATGGATCAATGAGCACATTCTTTTTTATTTTCCTTGCATCAGAACTGCTATCCCCTTCCAATTTTTACAATAGTTTACCAGTTTGCTCCTCAACTACCTCCCCTGAGTTTGAAACTTAGAGAATATCATTCCACCCTATGTTGGGCTACCTCTTTCTATGCTTTCAAATGAAGGGGGTACATGTACAGTTAATGATGTATTTAAATAAGAATTATTTTACTTTTGCCTGTCTTGATGACTTAATTCTAACTTAAGTTAGTGCATAGGTGTTAATCAATTCTGTTGGGACATGTCAGTTTTTTTTATTTTTCTGACTCCCTTTCTTATCTGCAAATTTATTGATTAATTGATCGTAATGCAAATAATGAAGCAGGTCTTTTTCAACGTGCATACCCATATCAAGGCATTCAATTTATCTTGTCCAAGCACCGAGCATATAATAGATAAGTCTTTAGTCTTTACAGTGCTGTAAAAGGGGGTTTGGCGGAACAGTGCGAGAGACATATAAATTCTAATTGCGACCATAAAATTTGTGAAAACATATGTATTCCTGAATGTAATGGCCGCACTTGGGGTAGGGCCTTTTTCAGTCAATTCACCGAAAGTTTTGGATGGGGGCAGAGTTATATGTTTGACCAAGCACCGGAGGCTGTCAGAACTTAGTGCAAATGCAGCTGCATTAGTTTGTCTCCTAGGCAGTCTTCTATGTATTTAGAGACAAGTTTCAGAAAGTATTATTGTTCTTGTAATGATATATTTAGACTTATCCTTTAATCCATAAACTGCTATGTATTTAATTTGTATATATAATTCCACCACATTCTGAAGACTAAGCATTTTCACTTCCATTTTTCTGGTTAAAAACTGCATAATGGAATAAATAAAAAAAATATGTATTCAAAGCACTCAAAAGTTTTCAAGCAATTGGTACTGAAACATTGCATTTTTCCTTGATTTCAAGAAGAAGGCAATGTGTGGTTGATGCAGAGGTGATGGAAGTTCAGCAATGCTACTGAAATAAATTATCATAAATTTAGTGAGTTTGAAAAAATCTTCAAAAATTATTGTCTTTAGGATGCTTCAATTGTTAGAAATTCTGGACAAGTGACCATATACTTGTAGAATTTAGTTCTGATTTCAGAATGAAGTTCAACTCATACCTCAACTGTGGGGTAAATGACTTATAAAAACTATTACGTACTAATGTAGAAAAGCATTTAGTTATGTTCTATAATTTCATGCTACTCTTAAATTAACATCACTGAAAAAGTTTTATTATATTAGGTCAGGTCTTGAGAGCATTATTAACAAATGAAAAGTAAGAAAGTGAAAATATAACCAGAAATTTATTCACCCAATTCTTATTTGATTTATTACAATATGAATTTTGAGAATCTCCAATAGATTTGTTAAAGTGGTAAGGTAAGAAGCATTCATCACTAGACATGGACTCTATGGACATAAACTTTTCACTAACTTTTCTGTAAATATCAAATCAAAATTTCTGTATCAAAATTTCTCAGGACATATTAATACATGAAAAAAACAAACAAACATGAGACATTAGTGAGGTTAAAAATTTTGTATAGAAGGAAATGAGAGGCTTTTAAGTCTCTTCGACGTCCCCCTATTCTTCATCAAATTCACCTTCATCATCCACTGTTGCCTCTTGATACTGTTGATACTCAGAAACAAGGTCATTCATGTTTGACTCAGCGTCTGTGAACTCCATTTTATCCATCCCCTCTCTGGTGTACCAGTGAAGGAAAGCCTTCCTCCTGAACACAGCTGTAAATTGTTCAGATATTCTCTTGAACAGTTCTACAGTTCAGAACATGTTTACTGCAAGCTTGCGAAGGTCAGCATTAAGTTGTCCAGGAAATCTGAAACACGTAGTAACCCCAGACATTGTTGCTGACACAAGATGATTGAGGTGGCCATACGTTGGAGTGGTCAGCTTCAGAGTTCGGAAGCAGATGTCATAAAGAGCTTCATTATCAATGCAATAAGTCTCATCTGTGTTTTCAATGAGCTGGTGTACGGATAAGGTGGCATTGTAGGGTTCTACTACAACATCTGACACCTGCAATAATATGATGATTAGTGTTCAATCCTAACGATGAAGGAACTATTTTAAGATTAGCCATTATGACTTCAAGTAAGAGTAAATTTACCTTTGGTGAAGGGACAACGCTGAAGGTGTTCATGATCCTCTCTGGGTACTCTTCCCTTATTTTGGAGATAAGTAGAGTTCCCATGCCAGATCCTGTCCCCCCTCCAAGTGAGTGTGTCAACTGAAATCCTTGGAGGAAGTCACAGTTCTCAGCTTCCTTCCTCAGGATATCCAGCGCGTAATCCACCAACTCCGCTCCTTCTGTGTAGTGTCCTTTGGCCCAGTTATTTCCAGCCCCACTCTGACACAATACAGAATTATCTTGGTCTGGCCCAAATGGCCCTGCCCTTACTGAGTCCATAGTTCCTGGCTCTAAATCAATAAATATTGCTCTTGGAACATATTTTTCTCCTGAAAATAAGAAGTTGCATTTATTATCTTATTGTACTAGCCAAACAGTTCTCAAGAGTACACTTTTGATAACTACTTCATATTCCACCGTAATACAACAATATACTCAATATTTATTTGCATGTAGGAATACTTAGAAGCATAGTCAATATCATAGATATTAATAATGTTTAAATAATATTTTAATTTCTTAGCCTATTCACTGCTAAGCTTCATCCCAAAGAGCATTGAACTGTAGTACGCAACACTACTTGGCATTTAAATACCCCAGTGCGCATAATTTTTTCGGTATTCAAACTCGTTTGCATGTAAAATGCACATATATGCATACGTAGCACTGATGTCAATGCTCCACCCAAAGGCGTATATGCATGTGTAGTGCTGGCGGCACTGCTCCGGCCGAACAAATAAATGCGTGCGTAGCAGTGAATGGGTTAAAATATGGGATCAAGCTTCATTTAAACTTTATATTTAACAATTAGTGAAGCCAATGCAGATAAATGCAATTTGCGAAAGTAAAGAAGTTTGTATTGATTCAGTGTAAAGATGATTTAGATTTTGAGATAAAATCCAGAAAATTGGATGCTAACGTTGAAAATTCAGTAATAATGTTTCCAAATGGATTCAATATTTGAAAGAGTATTTACCTACTCTGTGCTTTATTCTAATTCACTATTTCCCATGTATCTTAGGATTTTTTGTCTGCTCTATTAAGTGTCTGATCATTATAGGAGCGTTTGACATGTGGATCATCATTACTTTTACAGGAATTTACCATTTTTAAAGGAGGCATGGCATCTGATGTATTTCATCATTTACCCATGGCTTTTGACCACTGTGCAATCTGTCTTGAGCTCTGGTAAGGGACTCTCCATAATCCACGTAGACAAAAATAGGCCGCTTATTTACCCCCCCACCTCCCATCGTGGACACTCGTAGACTTCATCCAGACCCCCCCCCCCCTAGGCTCTCCCTGTTGTCCACGAAGCCTTTCTTTTTTTTGTGGAAAAAGCTATGAAATGGGTTATTAATTGATTGTCATGGAGTATCTGCAATTTAAGGCTGATTTTAAGGAAACCGGCCACCGATACAACATCCTTGCAACCTTTCACAACACTGATTGTGCTGTGGTAATATCACTCTCGCCACGTCATATCGACTATTGTCTACGTAGACATCCCTCCAACCCCCCAACCCCCCAATGTGGACCTTCGTTGACAAACCTTGTACCCCCCCACCCCTTTTTGGTGTCTACGTGGATTATGGATAGCCCTAAATGACATACATATGTAAAAGGAGTGTGATTTTTTGGTTTAGTCACGGAATAGAAAATGGATTAGGGTCAATTAATGAAACAGATTTTATTGAGGAGTGAATTGTGTGAGAGGAAGGGGTATAGTTAGAAAGTTATGGGTGAATGTGGTAGAAGAGACTTAGGTGAGGGGTAGGTATTAGAAGATTTAAGAACAACTGCCTGGATGAAATGTGACGTCAGTCCATACAATCTATTACAGGTTCGAAAGCATCTTAGTATAGGGGTACGTTAAAGGTAGGGCGAGGAAAGGTGTCAACCCCCCCCCCCCCACCCTCCCCACATAATTTCTAGGGAAATGGAAAAAATTGTTATTCTTCAACGCATGCATGCTCCCCCACATCCTGTGGTTCCCATACCCCTCATAAAGTTAGTTCTTCAAAACATGCATATTGTAGATGTCCCTTGTAAATTATCGAGTGACGTTCTCGGCTCCCATTTGTTGAGGTTATGTAATCCCTTCAGTAAGTTCAAGAAATAATGGTATTTTTTCTGATTTCTTTGGCTTTTATGGAGCTTGATTTTGACGGTCGAAAGCTGACACAATTGTGTCAGCATTCGACCGTCAAAATTTAAGTTACCTAGGTAAAGTGGATCAACTAATTTTATCTTGTATTTATATTACAAAGTTGAACAGATCCATAAGGTTTTTTTATAATTACATGTGTATGACATTAATAGTCCTTAAGTTGGTTCAATGTTAATGCATTTTTATAGCAGCATTTAATCTAAAATGGAAGAATTTAGAAAATACGTATTCGTGGATTTCTTAACTTTTGAACGTTAGCCGTATTTGTAACGGTTATCGAGTAAAAATTTACCTATGTCCCAAGTTAAAGTGAAAATATTGAGTGAGCCCTACAATTGACCTTAGTTTTTTTAAGATTAATTTTACGACAGCGTAGGCAAAAGCTTCAAAATGAACTATCAACGCCTTACACGTTTAAAAACTCAACTTTTGGAGGTAAGCATTATATTTGCCCATTAAAAGCGGATATCCCGCCTACCATTTCCCCTCAGCCTGACCCTAAAAGGACGCGAACGTCAGTGAACATAAAGTTGTATTCTCCTGCCAAAAGTAAAAAAAAAACGCTTATACATTCCTATTATTGCTCAGATTTTATCGTTTTCTAATCGTATTTAAGGATAAGGAACTAAGGGTTGAGGATTAATACTCTCGTCCTTTATTTCCAAACAGCCACCTCTTACGCCTTCCAGGTAAATTTAACCTTTATCCGCCGGATTTAAATGGACGCATACCCGGATGCCATGAGTTGGCACTCACAGCATGCAGCGAAAACATTTAAAGGGACTTATCGGTCACGTTGGGCGATACTGCTGAATTAAAACTTATACGCATTATAATTCATTGACGCAAGCCATCGGCAGCCACGCTGAATCGTTGAAGGGAAGTAGACTGACCGGCAATCCAGCTGGAGGAGGGTGAGGGGAAATTTGCGGCTCTTCATTTCGTCCACAGCTGAACCCCAACAATGGCATTGAAACAAGGTTGCTCCTCGAACCTATTGGATTTGTGCGACGCCCGGATAGTTTTGTTGACCAACCCGCCAATTCTACGTCTACTTACTACCCTGCGAGACGTGGGACAGGAGGTATTAGGACAACAGTAATGTAAAGAGCAGGGGCGGCTCCAGACCAGAGGTTCCGGTGCGGGGGAAAAAGGCAGTTCGTGAGTTTCGTCCTGGAAATTCGTAACTAACTATGTGCAAAAAGACACGTTATTAGTGGTTTCGAAGCAATAGTTTGCCTTAATAGAAATTTACTAAATGCATATTTCCCTTTTAGATTACCACCAAATTTCGACTAATTCCAAAATTATTTTAATTTACATTCGCATTTAGCTTGTGGTTTTAAAAACAGTTTTGGTTTACATAAAAGTTAAGTGGATAAAAGTAAAATAACCAAAACTTCAATAGCAAATATGCGACAAAATAATTTACGCTTTTAATTTAAGGTTTACGACAAATTCGCCGCGTTTTGGTAGGGGGGGGGGAACAATTGCCCTAACTCCTTTGGGGCCGCCAATGGCAAAGAGGAGGGAATAGGAAGAGGGAAAGGACAAAGATAAGTTGCATGAAAACGGCGTGTCGCAATGTCACGCTCTGTGTTTGTTGTTATAGTCACCAATGGTGCCTGCAAAAAGGAAACGTTTATATCTATACGGAAGTATGCATCTTTCTAATTTTTGAGCTTCTATCAGTTCTATACATATATCTTCCTTGTCGTACTGAAACTTGCATGTTCTGAATTACTAACGTAATTTATGCCTAGCGTGTAGCCTCAGAGTCTTTAGCGGGTTACAACCTAGTCTTCCCATTACCTTTATCACACTGATTGCTCGTAGCATTATATAACGAAGCATGTGGATTTCATTTATATTTCATTTATTTTGCGAGTTAAATCTTTCTGCGTATCTTGTAAGCGTATGGGGGCAAATCCATTTCACATAATCAAAATTTACCGAGATCTACTTGTTAGGTAGTAAGATTAAATAGAAATCGGTACTAGAAGTATTTTTGCTAAACGTGCTTCGACCGCTAAGGTCATTTCGCACATACTGCCTGCCACGTGAGGACAAGGGCAACAGAACTCGGACGAATCAGTGGATCACCCTTCCAGTTTCGAGCGTAGCCCAATGATGCTTAACTTCGATGTCTAATCGGGAACCGGTGTTTCCATCCATGTTGCAGGCCGTTCCCCGGAAGCTGCTACTTATACGCTGGTTTGTATCAGGCCCCTTCAAACATCCTTCTTCTACTCGACATGCGTTCTACCCGCACTACCTCTATTCATCAAGTTCATAAAGCCTATTTCTTCTCCCACTTCCCCGCTTACCCATCATCCTTCCCTCAATCATGGCTTTTAGCATCCCCTCGCTCCTCGTTACCTATTCTAAGGCCGGAAAACCGTCGTTCAGGAGCTGCCGCGGTAGCTCTCGTGGATGTTGTCGGTAGCTCGCGCAAGGCTAGCTTTACTGTCCTGTTCTTTTTAACGAATCCAACGGGTTTTTCAATCAACTTTCATTCTATCTTCACTAGCTCGTCACTTATTTTCATATTTAGAGAATAGCTATTTGTGTCGAGTTTGCTGACCTCTGACCAATTCCAACCGCCGACTCTGCCTTCTAATCTCTTCACCCACCATGTCAAACACTCTCTCGTTCCTCTTCCCTTTCATCAATCGCACTTTCTCAATTCTCCTCCACACCCACATCTCAAACTCCTCCTAGTAGTCTCGTATTTCCTCAGCGACCAGGCTTCTACCATACACACGCTACACTCCATACGCGAGGAGTCGCCAGCTGGCGAAAGTCGCGTGAATAGTCACGCGAGGAGTCGCGTAAAATGTGAAGACCAGTAGCGTAACCAGGGAAGCAGGGGGGCGATGTCCTCCCCGCCCCTTGTGTTCTGGCGCCCCAAAGCCTGAGAATGTATCCCTTCTAAAGTCCCAAATACGTACGTGATTCAAAGTCGTATCTTAATTATCAACAATTAATTCTACAAGGTCTACAACTTTGGATCATAGTATATTACGAACAAAATAATACCTACAGTAAAAGTATATAAGAGTATGTTAAGTTTAGTAAACTGGCCAATTTATAAGTCGGCGCCCCCTAGACCCAAAACCAGGCTACGCCACTGGTGAAGTGATCCTTTTATTAGTGAACGCCTGCTTCGCTAACACATTTCTTCTAATATATTTAACCCAATGCCATTTCCTTCAACATACTAACCCAAGCAATTAAATTGTTCTACCTGCTCCAGTTTGCATCGAAGACATTTACGGGTAAGCATGGATAAAACTTGGGTTCATAAAACGTGTGTTTTGGAAAGGAAATCAGATAGAGGAAGGCATCTTTTTTTACTTTAGTATAGCCACATTTAGAACATGCAGAAATTATTTGGGACTTACCAGAGAATGATTTGTTTTAAGAATTGTATATGACTTTAAAACAAGAGCCGCCAGATTTGTAAACAGGTAATAATGGCAAAAAGGAAAGTCTGGAAAAACTAACAAAGACCTATTATTAGAATGGGGTCCATCTCAACAAGAAGAAAGTAGGTAACCTGAGGTATTTAAACTTACTTTTACTTTACTCAAGATTGAAATGTGTTGGGGACCCCGTTTAATTATGGCATTGAGCGGTATATTAAGTTTCCTCGGTGCCTCGGTAGACTCGATCTCTCGTATAAAATAAGAGTTATTTTACAGGAGAGGTCGAGAGTATATTAATACATTTCTCTCATACAATACATGACCTAAACAGAATGAAGGAAAAATTCCCATTGATTTCAATACGGTATGGTAAAATATGCTTCGAACACTTTCTCATTCATAGAAACGGCTGGCGACCTGAAACCCCTGCTACACGCCCTTGTGCTGCCTCAAATGAGGTATAGTCGTATATTTCACACTAGGTAATACATATTACGCGGTATCTTCCCATTTGCTTGGCTGTAATATCATTCCACCCTACGAGAATTTTTCATTCAAGTATTCTACCTGCTGATTGGTAGGTTCTTGGACAGTCCCCATTTTGTATCCCAACCTAATAAAAAATTGTCTCGCTTTCCCTCCTAAGGTTAGCCCATTATTAGATCCCTCTTCAATTCTTCATATCTTCTACCTCCTCTTATTTCGTCCAGAATTCCTATCCTCTTCCTTCCTCTCCCCCGCTTCCCCAGTGTTCTCCCCTCTATCACTCTCTTCAGCATGCCCTCTCCTCTCAAAACCTCCTCCATCCATCCCTTCTGCCTTCTCCGAACCTCTGCCACAAGCTTCCTCTCCTCTCCGACCATATCCAATACCTCCTCGTTCGTCTTTCTCGCCATCCAGCTAACCTTCTCCATCCTTCTCCAAACCCACATCTCAAACGCCTCAAGTCTACGCACATCCTCCCTTCGCAATGACCACGTTTCCGACCCATATAGCGCCACGCTCCATATTAAAGTTTTCACCAGCCTCTTCTTTACGTCTCTTCTCAGACCCCCCCTCATCAATTCCCTTCTCTTCGAAAATGCTTCTTTATCGAGCGCAATTCTGCATCTGATGTCCTTACCACTAAACCCATACTCCTCCAAAATACTTCCCAGATACGTAAACTGCTCGACCTGCTCTATCTTCTGCCCTCCCACCCTTATATTCAGCCCCGCCTTCTTACTTGTAGAAAATCTCATTACTTTCGTTTTCTTGTGATTGATCTTCATCCCATACTTTTCGCACTGCACCTCTAATGCATTCACCATTGACTGTAACCCCTTGGCCGACTGACTAACTAATGCTTGATCATCTGCAAATCTCACTGATTTTATCAGCTCCCCTCCTACCTTTATTCCTACCTCCTCCTCCCCCCATGCCTCCCTTACCATTTCCTCTGAATACACGTTAAAAAGCAACGGCGATAGTGGGCACCCTTGCCTCACTCCCCGTCCTATCGTGGCCCATCCCGATTCTCCATTGGCTACCCTAACCTGCGCCGTCTGGTTCATATACAAATTCCGAATCAGACGCCTGTCCCTCCAATCGACTCCTAATTTCTTCAACACTCCCATTAATTTCGTCCATTCCACCCGATCAAACGCCTTCTCGAAATCTGCGAAGCATGCAAAAACATCCTGCCCATACTCTAGGTTTCTTTCTACTAGCGTCCTCATCACCGCTATAGCGTCTCGCGTTCCCGTCCCTCTCCTAAAGCCGAACTGGTCGTCACCCAGGTATTCATTTGCCTTCTTCTCTAGTCTTCTGTTTAGAATCCTCAGAACTACTTTGGCCGCGTGGGATATTAAGCTTATTGTCCTATAGTCTTCGCAAGTTTTTGCCTTACTCTTTTTCGGTATAGGAATTAGTAGTCTTCGCGAAGTCTTCCGGCCACACTCAATCCTCATAAATCCTACGAATCAGAGTAAAAAGTTTCCCTCTTCCGTTCTTCCCCATGCTCTTTAATAACTCTGCAGGTATGTCATCTATTCCCACCGCCTTATTCCTTTTCATGTCTCTTAGAGCTCTTTCGATTTCGCTATCTAAGATACTTGGTCCGATGCCATCGCTGTCGATATCGTATTCCCTTTCTATATCTAACCTATTGGGACTTGTTTCTTTACCATAGAGCTCTTCAACATACTCCTTCCACCTCTCCTGGATCTCTCTCGGTTCTACGATCATCTTTCCCGTCTTCTCTGTTATCGTTGTAATTCCTCTTCCCTTGTTACCACGCGTCAGTTCCTTTACTTTCCGATATAATGCATCTGCTCTTCCCTCTTTTTGGTATTTCTCTAACGCGTCGATCTGTTCTCTCCACCACGCCTCTCTTGCTTTCTTGGTTTCTCTTCTAAGCCTGTTATTAAATTCTCGGTATTTTCTCTTACCTAGCTCTGAGTTTACGCTCTTCCATTTCCTTCTCTCCTCCATCTCCCTGATCATCTCCTTCGTGATCCACGGTTTTCTAATTTTAGTTGCACTCACTACGCCTACCGTTGCTTTCGCCGCTTCTATAATTCCGTTTCTCAAACTTCCCCATTCTTCTTCGACTGATCTAACTCCATGGTCCTCACCCATTCTCTCATCCACCTTCTCCCGATACTTCTTCTTCATTGCCCCAGTTAATGCCTCCGTATTCCACTTTCGTACCCTCCTTCCCATTCTTATCTTTTTCAGTTTTACCCGACATTTCATGACTAATAAGTTGTGGTCTGTGTCTGCATCAGCTCCTGGATAAGTATGCGAGTTTTTAACACTATTCCTGTATCTGTGACGTACCATTATATAATCTATCTGGAACCTATCTGTGTCTCCCGGCTTCTTCCAAGTGTACCTACGTCGAGGATGATGTCTGAACCATGTATTCGTAATTACTAGGTTATTTCTGCGGCAAAACTCCACAGCTTTCTCGCCCCGGTCGTTTCTCCTTCCTAGCCCGTAATCGCCCACCTCCCGCCCATCTCTTCCTTCACCCACCACCGCGTTCCAATCCCCCATTACTACCAGGTGCTTACTCCCAGGTATCCTACCTATTATTTCCTCTAGCTGATCGTACACCCCATCTACCTCCTCCTCTTTATGGTTAGAGGTAGGCATATAAACCTGGATTATAACTAAATTCGTTGGTTCTGCTTTTAGTTCCACGACTATTATCCTATCACTCACCTGTTCTGCATACACTACTTTTCTACCGAGTTTCCTATTAATTACGAATGCAACCCCGCGCTGACTTTCATTCCCTCCACTATAAATTACTCTATAGTCACCGCTCCAGTAATCCCCGTCATCCTTCCATCTTACTTCACCCAGACCCATGATGTCTACACCCACCCTCTCCATTTCTTGCTTTATATTCTCTATCTTCCCCGCCCTCAGCATAGTCCTAACATTCCACGTGCCTATTCTGATAGTTTCGTTCCTCTTCTTTATCTTCTTTTCCTCTGCTGCTGCTACGTCTGAGCAAGGATTTCGTGTGATGACGACCGCAGGGGCCTTGCTCCTACCGCTGCCGGGCACGACACCCGGCCCTCTTGGCCGAGTCCCGTAGTTGCCAGGATTCATTATCAATTGAGAACTGTCCATAATTTCAAGGTTTTTGTTTTAATTGAGATAGTCTTCCGTGGCCTTACTCAATAGTGTTTTTTACGTGACACCATCACTTCAGAGGCCGCCCCACTGGGGTACAGACGCTGCGCGGACTACCATTCGTCTGTCTCCTAACCTTCGACCAATCTGGCATGGGTGACCCTACCAGGAGCAATGCTCCCGCCAGTGCAGCTCTAGGGGTCATCGGAGCACGAAAGCCCTTCAACCACGACAAGGTTGTAGTCCAAGAGAAGAGCCTACGAGAATATCCATGGGAAAAAAACCGGCCTGTGTATTATTTAATCCTAATTATTTTGCACTAAATGGTCAAATTGCAATAACTTTCGTAGTACTTACTACTACTAGTAATCACAATCTGAGGTGTTAATTTTGATGAGGGATGCGCGGCATCTGAAAGTGTGTTCTAGCCTTCAAAATCCACTCCTTTTGTGAGTTACCTGTAACATACTTCACGGTAACTTCTTTCCCTTCAATTAAAAAAATATTTTCTATTCCCTATTCCACTCATTAAGCGGTAAAAATGGTTATCTGATGCTCCATCAATCCTTTTCTATATCGACTACAAATCTTCCAGCCTGCCCTCGGTCTATTATCGATACCGTTGATACCTTACAGTACTTGCAAATCGTTAGCTTCGGCATCGGTTGCTTTCACTGGCTTCCACTTTCATTCTCCCCCTTAATACACATTGCGTTGGAAATAATCTAAGGTAATCACGAGTACAAACTGTTAATTAAATCATAGAATGTTGAAATAAGGAAACGCACAGATTATACACAAGTTTGTTATATGCATTTATGCATTGATTAAAGGCTAGTAGTGTCGAGCAAAGAAAATATCCAGAATGCAGATAACCCACGCACAAGTATTTCAAAACAACGAAATGATTCGCGCTTCTTGTGTTAGATACAACGGAATGTTATACATTAACCTCAGACTTTACAAAAAGATAAATGCGTAGATCTCTACTTTCGATGTTCATAGCAAGTAAATTTTAAAGAAAAATTTAAACTAAGCTGTTATTCTGTCCCGGATGTCTTTTGAAATTCAAAATGATGTTTCAAGGTAAATTTGAAAACAATCCTCTGATTTGGATGGCTATTCGGAGATACGGGGATTTTAGCAGAATGAAATTTCGCTGGCGAGACGTAAGCTCACCTTTGCCACTTCAGGAATGAATTAAATGCACTTTAACAAATTATAACCCTTAACAAGGTTACTTGGAGCTTAATTGAGCTTTGAAAACCTAATTCCGACAGAAGATACAAAGACTATCTCATATTGTAAAAAATTGGATTTACTTTTCTTCTGTGCATAACCAAATATATGAAAGCAAGAAAGTTTGTCTTACCTCTCCCTTTGTTGTAAAACACATTAATTCGTTCCAGGTGTAGATCTGAGTCGCCGTGGTAAGCTCGAGTCAGATCAATTCCATGCTCATCGATGTGTCCGGTGACTGGCCGGGGCGGGGACTGCGGAGGTATCGTGGGCGACGGCGGAGGTTGGGGGTCGGGGGGGCTATACTTCTCCTCCTCTTCAGTCGTTTTACGGGCACAACCTGCAACGCAAGAGAAATGTTTAACTCCTCGCCCACACGATCACATTTTATTCGAGCCTAGAGTGAAAAAAACAAAGCTATAATAATCACTGCACGCGTTCCTGACATCACTCCGGGAGCACTGTGTGGTCAACATATCCATCCATCCGTATGTATCCATTTAAGGACTAGGGTTTGGAATGAGAGCCACTTGGAACGCAAATGTTTTAATTACTATAATAGCAGATGGTTATTTAGTGTTGGTCAAATTAAATTAAATTTTTCAACATTATTGATTCGCCAAATTTATTAGCATCCTCAGGGCTACACAATTGACCAAAGATACACATTAATAGCATGGAACCGTCTACCAGTCGTTCTGCAGTAGCCAAAAAAAAGAAAAATTAGATTTTCTTCGACCAAATCCCAAAAATCATATACTTTCATAAAAAAGCCACGAAAGGTCCCTAATTGAGTTTTAATTAATGTTTTTATATTTAGCGCGAAGATTTCGATCAGTAGGCTTCTGAATGTCTTCCAGTTTCTCCACTGCGTTCGTTGGCTTGATTCAAGATCTGACATCCAGTCAGCGTCTTTAGGTCTATTGTGAGGGACAGTGGTTTTTTAGCCGCCTTTTATAAGTCCGTTTTGACGCTGTTCAGTGATTAGCCGTTTTTGTTTAGATCACTTTTCCAGGTGCTGAGTAAAAAGCAGCCGTGGTCTCCGTTGATTTTTTGTGGTGTCTTGTAACATCTTGTACAAAATCCCACATAACATGTAGTACGAAGGAGAATGTATACCCGGTGACATGTTCGTACGGGAAAGTATACATCCTGGAGACCTGCAGATCATTAAAAAGTCCGCCTATAGGAACACGACAAAGGCACAAGGAAGTATTAAGCTATTCCAACAGTCGGCTATCGTTGAATATGCGTGACACGTGATCAAGACACACGAAATTTACTTCGAAGTAATTTCCAAAGAGAGAACCGTCACTCCGCTGGATTAGTAAGGTAAGCATTAGAAAGTTTCAAGACACCACAAAATATCAACTGACAAGACGGCAATTTTTTACTCAGCACCTGGAAAAGAGCCCTAAACAAAACGGCCAATAATAGAGCAGCATCAACACGGTCTGGCATATAGAAGGTGACCAAAAAACCTATCTCTCACCTTTGACCTGAGGATGCTCTCTGGAATGCCAGCGAAACTCTTGTCAAGAAAGCCAGCACACGCAGTGGTACACCCGAATGCCATGCGGGCGCGATATATTGTTATAATCAAGAACTGAGAGCCCTTGGTTATTATCATTAGAGAGATACAAGTTTGAACGTCAGCAGCTCGAGATACATTAGGACTATTACGGATGTGCTGTCATCTGCTCATTAATCTCTTTATGACCTGCTCCCGATCTCCGAAATATTCTAATTATTTTTCCGTACCACCACACCTCACATTCTTCTTAGAGGTATACGCGTTTAGTTTGACTCCTGGGGATATTTAAGACACACGGTTCTTTCGATTAAACTAAGTAAAAACTTTCTTATTTATTTTTGATTTACGCAAGAAGTGACTTTAAACTCTAAGCTTCAACTAAAAATCTTCCCCATACATTACGTTTGCTTTAAAGTAAGCCTTGGCAACTGTATAACTTTTGCATGATGTATCAAAATCTTTTAGTAATAATATTAGTTATGGTAATAATCGATTGATTTTCTTTAAAGCTCATCTTAAGTTTCTTAGGAAATGAGGAGGTACTTACAACAAAGTCCACCCATCTTTTTTCGAAGAAATTCTCAAAGCGTTTGAGGAAGCGTCTTGCAACTATCCACATTCGGCAATGAACTAACTAGTAACCCTAGCAACGAATGCGAAAATGCCCTTTTCTGCTATCGGCATTGTTGTCCTTAGATATTAGTTCTACATACAAAATATGTAATGATTCAATATATCTGTGTAAATAAAAGTATTCATTCATACAGAGGATATTGATACATGTTTAAAAGTCAAAATCCGCTTCATAATCAGTTAATCAGTAGCATTAATGCACTAATCTAAATATGCACTTCTTCGGTTAAGCAGCCGTTTTTCAGATCGACACTTCGCTTTGAAAGCATATGTTATGATTGTATATCTATTTATAAATAAAAGTATCTGTCCATGAGGATGATGGAGATCTAAGGTTTAAAATAAAAAATCTGCTTTATTGTCAGTTAAGCAGTAGCTTTAAATCACCAATATATATTTGCTCTTGTTCGGTAGCGCAGGGGTTTTCAGATCTTTACCTCGCTTTGAAAAAATTGGTTATTATCCAATATCTCTGTGTTAATAAAAGTATTCTGTATAAAATAAACTGTGTAAATGAAAGTAAATAAAAAGGGAGGTATTACTGCTAATGCGGTCTCGGTGACTTTGAGGGTGCCAAGCCCTTAAATGCTGAGAAATGCCGTCCGTCTCTTATAGGCTCTGCCAGCGAATGCAACCACAGCGTCTTCGTCGCATCCCCTGGGTAACACTAATCGTGGAAGGGTGGAAGGCGAGTGTCCAGTGCTTTTAAACTTGATCAAATTGGCTAAGGTAGTAAAACCCAAGAAAAAATCCAAGGTCCTCAAATGTAGCGGGAGTTGAGCGTGAGGCCAACAACCTCACTTCGGAAAAAAAACATAACGCTACAGAAACTGCACAAAAGTCTCGGATACTGTACAGGAATAAAGGATTACGACAATGGCAACCGAATAGAAACATGAATAAGAATATAATATTTGCAACTTGGAATGTTAGGACGATGATAAAGCCTGGGAGAGTGAAAAAATATCCAAGGAATTAAATTAATTTAGAATTTATGTGGTTGCACTCCAGGAAGTATGGGGGTAAGGACAGGGGCGTATACACAAGCCTGATTTTAGACTCCTCTACAGTGGGCCTGAGAGAAAGACAGGTCAGCATGGAACCGGAATAATAATGAATGCCAAAATGCGGAAAAGCTTGTTGAACTTTGAGCCCATCAATGCAAGACTTTGCTAGGTAAGATTTAAAGGTAGATTTAGAAATATTACCCTTATATTAACCCATGCTCCATCGGAAGACAAAGATGAACTTGAGAAAGACGAATTCTATGATGAATTGCAAATACTTCTGTCAAGGATATAAAATCATGATATGCTTATATTTGCTGTGGATTTTAATGCGCAAGTAGGGTAGGATTCTGCCAGCTCCAAAAACTCGGGACGCTACTCACTACACCAGACTAGCAATGAAAATGGTGTTCTCCTAGAACAGTTTGCCTCAGGAAATAACTTAGTAATTAAAAGTACCTGTTTCCCGCACCAAATAATCTATCTGGGCACATGGACAGCCCTGGGCTCAGGAATTGTCATACAGATAGACCATGTTTTGACAAAAGGCAGACATGCATCATCAATCATAGATGTCCACAGCTGCAGAGGGCCAAATTGCGATTCTGATCATTTTCTAGTTAAAGTTACAGTGAGGGAAAAGAGGCAGAGGGTCGCTCTAAAAAGGGCAGAAACCCCGAAAATAAAAAAGATGAGGCTAGATTTATTGAAAGACAAAGAAAGAATAACCCAGTGTCAAAATGAAATTAAGAGAAACTTGGCTAAGGGCAAAGAGTCACTAGATGTAGAGGATGAGTGAAATGAAATCGAGCAAGCTATTAAGGAGTCTGCAGACAAGGTGCTAGGAGAGGAAAGGAATACAAGGAGCAAAGATTGGTTTGATGAGTAAAGTAAGATGGCTTTGAGGAGAAAAATACTGCTTGGAAAAGGATGAATCAAAGGAGAACTAGAAAAATTTATATTGAGTACAAGGAGCTAAGAAAGAAGGCTGAAAAGATTATGAAAAAGAAACAAATGCTAACATTAAATATTGAAAAAAAGGAGCTGCGTGAACAAAATAAAGTAAGACAATGTTACATAGCGGTAAATAAACTGAAAACTGAATACGTCCGCAGACTTTGGAGGATGTAAAGATAAGGCTGGAAGTATTATTAATGAAGAGCAGAAAATGATTGAGAGATGGGCTGAGCATTTCCAGGAACTCCTCAGCAAGGATGAGGGGACTGAGAATTATGATCTAGAGGGACAAGAAGCAATAAATGAGGATAACGAGGAAATGCTCTTACGAACGAAATGACCTACGAACCCTCTAGAGAGGAGGAGGAGGAAACCCTCAGGAAAATGAAGAATAACCGCTCCCATGGAGAAGACAGCATTCTAGCTGAGCTAGCCTAGAAAGTAAAGCCTAAAACCATAAGAGTGTAACAGCAAGATTATTCCACTCGCGGCAAGCGGTTACAGTAAATGATTTATTGAATATGACGGTTCGGTGGTGAGGTATTGTAAGTTTCTTATTCTCTCGTGTGTTTGTTCCATGCACTTTGTTGAGTTTTTGAAAATCCTCTGTAAGGTACTTTGGCGTATTTGTGTTAAGGAGTTGATAGAGTAGAGGTAGTGTATGAAACAGACGTCGGGAACTAGGTTTTAATCAGGAGAGATTATTTATGAAACAAGTAGTGTGATCAGATATTTGCAGATTGAATATGAATCTAATGCAGGCGTTGCAAGACCGTTGAAGTTTTACTGAAAGTTCCTGAAATATATCTTGAAAAGCCACATCAGCGTAGTCAAAGTGAGGTAATATTAATGCGGAAATTTGTTGTTTCTTAAGGGAGGCAGGAATGACGTGTCTGAGAAGAGGGAATAATGGCTTATTTACTGCTTTGCATATCTTAGTTACATGAGATAACCAGGACAAACATTCATCCATAATTACTCCTAGGTTTTTTAACTGCTTCACCGTAAGGTATTGTGTCATTGGCTATACGCAATGGGGGTAATTGATTATTTTTAATTGTTTTCAGTATTCTCGGATATCCAAGAGTGATAGCTGTTCCATGGAAAGCAGTTTGCGCTGTGACCGATGACTTATTGTGGTCGACATTATCGACAGCCGGAGTTGTGAATAGGCCTTCCTTGATTTTTGGGGGACACTAGACCACATCATACCGATGGTAAGTCGCGCACACCTCATTAGATCTTTCAGTAATGATAGACTGCAGTCGGTGATAGGAAATGCCCATACCTAGCCGATATGTGCTGTGGATAAGTCCCTTCTTGCGAGTATCTTCATAAAGTTTCGTCGCTAGGTAAACAGGGGTAGCAGTCTCTTGGTTTCTGTTGTGTCACTTTGACTCGCCCCTCTTGGTACTCTTGAGTTAATAGTAAAATATGAGCTCTGCTATACGCTTTGCTTCATCGGGATCACTGTGGGCAGACTTGGATGCCGAGGAAGGGCCGTTGATAATCATTCTCAGCAAAGCTACGAGAGACGCAGGTACACCGCCGTTGCAGCTACCGTCTTCAGTATTCCCGCCGAACATGTCAGATCTCACTATCTTCTCCGCTTCACCCAAAGTGGCCCCAAAGTGGCACCGTCTGTGGCACCCGAGCTCTTTCATAGCACCTGCCTGTAGCTTCGCAAGATCTGCCATGCTGAAGACTGCATTATCTCCGGCCGTTTCGCGAGTTTCATTGATCTAAGCCACGATACCCGCGAAAGTGATACTGCGAATCTGGCGCCGTGAGTTGTTAGCACTTGAGTCATTCTTTTCACTGGCTCTTCTCCTGTTTTTGTACTCAGAAAGATATTTATTGTGCCTCTAATGATATTAATTAACAGCGTTCAGAAAGTTTTGCTAAAACCTTCGAATCTTTGAGTGCAAGGGCTCAGTCAGTAATATTTTGACAGCAAGATGTCGTCCTCACGTTACTCAGGGTATTTGATCTGGAGCCCGGAAAATCACAAAAGAGGCAGGTTCCTTGTTTGTACTTGGTAGAGTGGCACCTTCGAGATTTGACTGGTGACGCATGAGAAGGACCTGCCTCTTGTCTCGTCTTGTTAGCTCTCTCATGAGCTCTCTGAAGCTTTGTGCTGTTGCACTTTAAGTAACATGATTTGTGCCACGATGCCTTGTTTTCAATAAAAGTTTTCTTTTAACCTGCGTCGCTGTTCAGGGAAGGTATGTCCAGATCTAAAGGAAGTTCTCTTATCTCGTAGATAGCAAGTAGATTTTTCGCTAGTGAATCTTAACCTTCATCTATTGTGGATTGTGTATTTTTTGTAGGATTAATCAGCCTTTCATTTATGTTGATTTGACACAGCATGCAGCGTTCCCACTCGATGCCTGACATGATACAACTATGCAAATAACACCCAAACCCCTTCAAACTTAAAGTATCCTCCACCTTAAACTAAAGGAAAAAAGAAGGCATGATTCGTAACTGTCACCATCAACAACTAATACCATGCAAACGCCTCACTGAAAACCTCTGTGAATGAGGAAGAATAATGATCGTTATTACTTACATGTACGAAGTAGAGCTTAACAACACATACACAACACTATAGCGGAATATCCATACAAACGCACACTACTGCACACGCTGAACTTACAGCTTATTATCCGTCAACACCACTTTTCTCACTCAAAACACGACTGGAAACTATGTGACTTGCAACGGCGCTACTACAGCGCAAGCGTCCGGCAAGCCATGAGCGTACGACATGGGCGCCAGGTCCTCTGAATATTGTTACTATGTCTTAAGTATATATATAATGTATACCTTGAGCGACAGAACGCTTAATTTGTGCATTCATATTCGTCATACGCATGACAGATATACGCGGAAACCATTCTTTCTGAGTGCAAATCATGCAATATAGTCGACAGTCGTGTATGACCAAAAAACAGTACTTCATCGGTGATATATTCAACCCGCAATACACAGACCCTGCACGATTACTGGCAGTGGCTTCATTCATTCAAGTATTCTACCAGCTGATTGGTAGGTTCTTGGACAGTCCCCATTTTGCATCCCAACCTAATAGAAATTGTCTCGCTTCCCCTCCTAAGTTATTAGATCCCTCTTCAATTCTTCATATCTTCTACCTCCTCTTATTTCGTCCAGAATTCCTATCCTCTTCCTTCCTCTCCCACGTTTCCCCAGTGTTCTCCCCTCTATTACTCTCTTCAGCATGCCCTCTCCTCTCAAAACCTCCTCCATCCATCTCTTCTGCCTTCTCCGAACCTCTGCCACAAGCTTCCTCTCCTCTCCGACCATATCCAATACCTCCTCGTTCGTCTTTCTCGCCATCCAGCTAACCTTCTCCATCCTTCTCCAAACCCACATCTCAAACGCCTCAAGTCTACGCACATCCTCCCTTCGCAATGACCACGTTTCCGACCCATATAGCGCCACGCTCCATATTAAAGTTTTCACCAGCCTCTTCTTTACGTCTCTTCTCAGACCCCCCCTCATCAATTCCCTTCTCTTCGAAAATGCTTCTTTATCGAGCGCAATTCTGCATCTGATGTCCTTACCACTAAACCCATTCGCCTCCAAAATACTACCCAGATACGTAAACTGCTCGACCTGCTCTATCTTCTGCCCTCCCACCCTTATATTCAGCCCCGCCTTCTTACTTGTAGAAAATCTCATTACTTTTGTTTTCTTATGATTGATCTTCATCCCATACTTTTCGCACTGCACCTCTAATGCATTCACCATTGACTGTAACCCCTTGGCCGACTGACTAACTAATGCTTGATCATCTGCAAATCTCACTGATTTTATCAGCTCACCTCCTACCTTTATTCCTACTTCCTCCTCCCCCCATGCCTCCCTTACCATTTCCTCTGAATACACGTTAAAAAGCAACGGCGATAGTGGGCACCCTTGCCGCACTCCCCGTCCTATCGTGGCCCATCCCGATTCTCCATTGGCTACCCTAACCTGCGCCGTCTGGTTCATATACAAATTCCGAATCAGACGCCTGTCCCCCCAATCGACTCCTAATTTCTTCAACACTCCCATTAATTTCGTCCATTCCACCCGATCAAACGCCTTCTCGAAATCTACGAAGCATGCAAAAACATCCTGCCCATACTCTAGGTTTCTTTCTACTAGCGTCCTCATCACCGCTATAGCGTCTCGCGTTCCCGTCCCTCTCCTAAAGCCGAACTGGTCGTCACCCAGGTATTCATTTGCCTTCTTCTCTAGTCTTCTGTTTAGAATCCTCAGAACTACTTTGGCCGCGTGGGATATTAAGCTTATTGTCCTATAGTCTTCGCAAGTTTTTGCCTTACTCTTCTTCGGTATAGGAATTAGTACAGTCTTCGCGAAGTCTTCCGGCCACACTCCATCCTCACAAATCTTACGAATAAGCGCAAAAAGTTTTCCTCTCCCGTTCTTCCCCATGCTCTTTAAAAACTCTGCAGGTATGTCATCTATTCCTACCGCCTTATTCCTTTTCATGTCTCTTAGAGCTCTTTCGATTTCGCTATCTAGGATACTTGGTCCGATGCCACCGCTGTCGATGTCGTCTTCCCTTTCTATATCTAACCTATTGGGCCTTGTTTCTTTACCATAGAGCTCTTCAACATACTCCTTCCACCTCTCCTGGATCTCTCTCGGTTCTACGATCATCTTTCCCGTCTTGTCTGTTATCGTTGTAATTCCCCTTCCCTTGTTACCACCCGTCAGTACCTTTACTTTCCGATATAATGCATCTGCTCTTCCCTCTTTTTGGTATTTCTCTAACGCGTCGATCTGTTCTCTCCACCACGCCTCTCTTGCTTTCTTTGTTTCTCTTCTAAGCCTGTTATTAAATTCTCGGTATTTTCTCTTACCTAGCTCTGAGTTTACGCTCTTCCATTTCCTTCTCTCCTCCATCTCCCTGATCATCTCCTTCGTGATCCACGGTTTTCTAATTTTAGTTGCACTCACTACGCCTACCGTTGCTTTCGCTGCTTCTATAATTCCGTTTCTCAAACTTCCCCATTCATCTTCGACTGATCTAACTCCATGGTCCTCACCCATTCTCTCATCCACCCTCTCCCGATACTTCTTCATTTCCCCAGTTAATGCCTCCGTATTCCACTTTCGTACCCTCCTTCTCATTCTTATCTCTTTCAGTTTTACCCGACATTTCATGACTAATAAGTTGTGGTCTGTGTCTGCATCAGCTCCTGGATAAGTATGCGAGTTTTTAACACTATTCCTGTATCTGTGACGTACCATTATATAATCTATCTGGAACCTATCTGTGTCTCCCGGCTTCTTCCAAGTGTACCTACGTCGAGGATGATGTCTGAACCATGTATTCGTAATTACTAGGTTATTTCTGCGGCAAAACTCCACAGCTTTCTCGCCCCGGTCGTTTCTCCTTCCTAGCCCGTAATCGCCCACCTCCCGCCCATCTCTTCCTTCACCCACCACCGCGTTCCAATCCCCCATTACTACCAGGTGCTTACTTCCTGGTATCCTACCCATTATTTCCTCTAGCTGATTGAACACCCCATCTACCTCCTCCTCTTTATGATTAGAGGTAGGCATGTAAACCTGGATTATAACTAAATTCGTTGGTTCTGCTTTTAGTTCCACGACTATTATCCTATCACTCACCTGTTCTGCATACACTACTTTTCTACCGAGTTTCCTATTAATTGCGAATGCAACCCCGCGCTGACTTTCATTCCCTCCACTATAAATTACTCTATAGTCGCCGCTCCAGTAATCCCCGTCATCCTTCCATCTTACTTCACCCAGACCCATGATGTCTACACCCACCCTCTCCATTTCTTGCTTTATATTCTCTAGCTTCCCCGCCCTCAGCATAGTCCTAACATTCCACGTGCCTATTCTGATAGTTTCGTTCCTCTTCTTTAATTTCTTTTCCTCTGCTGCTGCTACGTCTGAACAAGGATTTCGTGTGATGACGACCGCAGGGGCCTTGCTCCCACAGCTGCCGGGCACGACACCCGGCCCTCTTGGCCGAGTCCCGTAGTTGCCAGGATTCATTATCAATTGAGAACTGTCCATAATTTCAAGGTTTTTGTTTTAATTGAGATAGTCTTCCGTGGCCTTACTCAATAGTGTTTTTTACGTGACACCATCACTTCAGAGGCCGCCCCACTGGGGTCAGACGCCTTTTGCAGCCGCCTCACTGAGGTACAGACGCTGCGCGGACTACCATTCGTCTGTCTCCTAACCTTCGACCAATCTGGCATGGGTGACCCTACCAGGAGCAATGCTCCCGCCAGTGCAGCTCTAGGGGTCATCGGAGCACGCAAGCCCTTCAACCACGACAAGGTTGTAGTCCAAGAGAAGAGTGGCTACACATCTTAGGCAGTGGCTACACATCTTAAATGGTCCTATGTGGTCCCAGGAACACGTGTGCAAAGTGGCATTCTTTAATTTGTCCCACGCTATATAGCAATTTTCCGTCAATACTGAATACATTCAAAAGACAGCAAGAATGTCGAAAGTTAATGAGATTTCTGCCTCTAGAGGTGACTTGACAACATGGACAGTACAATACATCTACAAAACACCCTGCTACCCACTTCAACGGTGCGTGGCAGGAGGTGAATAGTCACCAGCATTCATTACACTATACCCTATAAAAGTTGGTGTAACTACGGCTATTGATGCATAAGCATAAATTGCTAATGCTTGTCAAGAGGGGAAGCCGTACAAGCATGCACTTCACTATAGTTAAGCTACCAATGTTAGAAGGACGATAGTATTTATGTATTTTGCAACTTCATAAATGGACAGAGATACAAGAATGATACTGAAAGCATGCACGGCACGCTGTGAGTGCTAGTTGGCAGGTAAGCATACAGGTATTAGAGAGTTAATCATTGATCTACACTACCTATTGATAAAACACATGAAAAGTCTCACTGGTAGTAGTCATGGTTTCTTATCTTTCGCGGATAAAACGAATTTTAAAATCTGTCCGTTCTGCTTTCTAGTTGTACATGTACCTTGCCGATATTCGCTGCACGCGTTCTAACTCGGCCTAAGGCGTTATGGTACGGACGGCTGAGAGTAGTTCTAGGCGACTGCCTACGGCGTTCTTTTCACTCTGTCCGTGTTTACATATAATTCAATTATGGGATAACTATTAAAGATAGAGACTTCCAATTTTCATTATTTTATTCACAAGATGTCATTTCATATGAAGATTGTAAAACAATATTTTTATTCTTCTTGGTTAGTGAGAAAACTTAGCTGAACTTTGGCTAAGAAAAAATTACTTCAAAGCTAGAAATTAGAAAATCGGAAAAGATGAAACTCTAGCAGAATATTTCTTTTACAAGTTGCTATGAACGCGTAGATCATTATTTGTTTCCAAGGCCGTAATCACTCAAACGATGAATCCCTTAAAATCTTATATTTTTTGACGACTACGTCGCTGAACTGTTAAGAGTTTCGTTCCCTCCAGCGGTACTACTCCCACTGCCTCTGCGGCAACGGCGGTTGGTGGAGAGGGTGAGTGCATTTGTCGTGCGTTCAAGGGTGCCTTAACGTTTTCTACTCCCTTTGTTCCTCCAGTCGTACTTTAAGCATTTATGAGGAACCGTAAGGAGGGTGTAGTCGCATTGAGAGCTAGCTATCTACGCCTGTAGCAGGTCGCGTTGTCTTAATGAGGGCATACTTTTTAGCAGTGCCGGCTGGTGCAGAAGATCAGCAATGTGCTGCCCCCCCCCCCCCACTCCGCTCGCCCCTCCTCTGCCCCCCTTCTCCCTCCCCCCCTCCTCTCCCCCACCCCAAAATGAAATGTGTGGAAATGTAAAATTTACTCATTCAGTGATGAAAAATGAAGTCCAAACGCCGCTCCTTGCCACAGAATTTGTTAATCACCCTGGCATTGAAACCTTGCGTGGTGGAGATCATCTTCTTCACAATGGAGAGAATTGCCAGTGCACTTAGCCTTCTGTGACATAGTGTTCCGAGTATGGTCTTAATCCGTTTTAGCGATGTGAAACACGATGTTGTCATTGGTGTTGTTATTAATATTCTCAGAAGCATCGTTATTTTGCAGAAGGCGCCTTGCAGATTGTCGTTAATTTTGAACTGCGGTAGTGGCACTGCTCCTGCTATATTCTTAAAATCTGGCCTACAATGTAAAACCGATAGTTCCGTTTTGAGTCTCTTTTTTCCAGAATTTTGTAGGCCCTGACTGTTATATCTAATTATTTATCTGGAAAATGTTTCGAATATAGTACGAAATTTGTGAAATTTAAAAGTTTCGCAGCTTCTAAATGATCCAAGGAATGGAAACGATCTCGTGCTTCTCGCGCAATTTTGTCACATACTTCTTTGGCATCAGTACGTCGACATGATACCTTTCTGCGTTTGTTTTCTGCTCCGCTTAATTCTTGAGGATTAACGCCAATATTTTCTGTCAAGTCCCTTATCCTCTTGACTTCATGAATGAAATTTAAAACAGCAGATTTAACTTCCACAGCATCAGCTGTTCTTGATTGTAGCTGACTGTAGAAGATATCCACACGTGGCATTAATTTATGGAAAAAAATCGAGCCAGAAGATTAATCCCTCGTCTTCTAAGGTCCGTTTGCTTCAAGGCAAGATTCATTTGACGTGGTTTTCTCTAAGTTTAGCAAGCAATCAAATAATGAATCCCTATAAACATTTACGGTGTTAACAGTGCGTGACTTGAAATTCCACCTGGTTGTTGATCCTCTTGGAATTCTCCTAGATGCTACAGCATGTAATGCAGACATTCTCTGCGGCGACCTTGAGAAAAAGCATGGAACTGACAGATTTACGAAAAAATCCCTCGTCGAATAATTTTTAGGCGGCGCGTTCCATTATTAAATTAATTTGGTGAGCGTAACAATAGACGTAATGAGCGTTGGGATAGTAGGTTTTATCTTTTATTGCACTCCTCCTGTTCCACCACTCATTACTGAAGCACCATCATACGTCTGTGCAATGACAATATTCGGAGTGTCCTTAAACATGCCGTCCATTTCATGTAATATACATGATGCAAACATTCGCACTTTGACCCTCTGGTTTAAAGAAACCCCAAAATCGCTCATATGGAACATCTTACTTCTCACGACGAAACACCATCACCTACTGCGTCTGCTCAGAAACATTGGTAGTCTCATAAGACAAGACACTCACGTAATCTGCTTGTTTTATTTCCTCTGCTATAACTTCTCTGCAGATTTCTATCATGCAATCCAAAAGTTCATATTGGATTGTTTTTGGGTCACCCTTGAAAATATTATTGGACCCTATATGCTCCTTCACTGCACTATCTATACTAGAAACTAAATCTACTAGGCCTATGAACACACGAGGATTATCGGAACTATCACTTTCGTCGTGGCCCCTCGAAGCTAACTCAAATGCTCCGCAAAATTTTATGCAATCAATTATTCTTGAGAGCACATACCTGTTTTTTTCCACTTATTGATAAGCTCGACTTAATAACGTTGCTATGTTTCCACTACCTAGAGCGCTCAGATTTAAAGCATTAATAATATTAGGGCACTGTCGTTGTGCTTTTTTTAGTAAAGCATTAAGGTGTCCAAGATCTCGAACACCAACTGTTCCCCAAGAGTCACTTTTTCCAAAGAGCAAACACGGCAAACAAAAAATGGCGACAGTCTCAGGCGGTATATGGCGGAACAGCATTTTAGCACTCAAATAAAACTGCAGTAGTTGTACTGTACACTTACATTTGAATGTAAAATATTACACTACACGTGTTTCGACGTTTCTTAGGGCGTCATCATCAGGTCTAGGTCTAGCAATTTAAGTGGACAGTACAACTACAGCAGTTTTATTTAAGTACCAAAAAATGGCGTTCTTAATTTCGCATCCACACACCCAATCATGCTCGCACAATTTCTTGTTAAATTTTATAATGTACTTGGTTTTGTTCGAAGAAGCACTCGGAGTGATAACCAAGTCCGGGGTGGGTCTTCCTAACTCTTTAACTTTAATTTTTTCTACCAAAGTTCTGGTAGAAAATGAACTACTCAACAGTTTTTCCACGGAATTATCCATGTTGAACTGGAATTAAATACGCAGAACACGCAACGCTCACCCCTTAAACTTAATCGATCATTCAAAAATACACGTGGCACTTGTACCAGATTACGGTCGTGTATACTAGACAGTAGACACGAGACTGATTCACAGAACAAGTAACTGACCGCGCAAAAAATTTCAGTGATACCATAAAAGGTAAATGCATAAACAAAAGATGTACCACAAGATGAGATTATTATTTTGGCCTAATCATGTTCGTAAAATTCAAGATTTTTAAATAATAAAATAGAAAAGTATCAAAATCTAAGCCCCATTATCAGCATAAATATTATAACTTGGCTAAAAAGTGGTAATATAGTGCATAAGTTGGGAACCCTTATAGTGGGTAAATGTGTGGCTGCGTCATTCCAAAGCCGCGCAAAGTACGATATTGCAAACTCGTATTTGCTCTTACATTGTCTTTACAAAGTCAAGTGTTAGGAGCACGAGCACACGCCGCGTACCTACCCCTCGTACGAAGGGGAGTCGGAAAGTTCTGAAGACTTCTCCGTATTCAACGGATGAGTGAAGCAAGCGCGATCAGGGTTTATTAATAAAGGATCAAAGGTTTCTTATTTTCAAATATTTAATGTGCTGCAGCTCTTCAGCACACAAGCACCAACCGCCACTGCTTTTTAGTGGTGCGGATTATAGAAATGGGAAAAAGGAATAACAAGAGGAAGAAAAGGCCCATTGGAATAAGGAAGTAAGTCATCCAGCCATATGTACACTAGTGCATCTATTTCTCAGCGTAATATATTACACGCCAACCTTGGTGTAGAGGGAGAATTTTGCTACTATAAAGTGGTGCTTATTATCGGCTCAATTTTTTCTTATATAATGCAAAATTTGATCACATTCTTTCACTGGAAAGGAATTGGTATTTTCATGTATTACACCTGGCGATATAAATACCTAATTTATGATGCTAAAGTATTACTGTGATGGTAATAATTTCACATTATATTTGGAGAGGAGCAATCAGAATCATTTGATATCCGGAGTAAATAGTAAAAGGTGTGCGAAACTCAGTAATCCGTTCGATACCTCTCATCTTCATTTACTTTCACCGTGCATTATAGCAGCGAGATGGGCGAAACGTGCGGGACCTTATTGTAACTATTCCGCCGAAGATTATTATCTTATGGCATAAAAGTATCCAGCTTACTTCGAAAGGGTAAGGGGGGGAGATTTCTGAATTTAACCTCATTTAGGGGAGAGTGTGGTCCAAGGCGCCATGCAATAACACTTGGTGCTATTTCGTGAGCAGTTTCTTGTTAACCAACAACAAATTGATTAACAACCAACTTGTTAATCAATTTGTCAGAAATGTTGTCGTTCATATTATTTTTGCTTAATTTCAATTTTTTTTCATTCAAACTTTTAAATTTTGAGATTTACCATAAGAAATATGTCGAATTCATTGGCAATAATTTTTTTCTTTTGAAATATTTGTTCAAATTCGCTCCTTTTTCTTTATTTAAATTGCTTTATTTTCTCAACATTTCTATTTACATATTTTTTTTGCGGAGACATTTTCACATGCTAGAGAGAAGAAAATGCTTCATACCTAATTAATTTTTGCATTTAAGTTAGAAATTGTAAACAAATATAGCGTTCAGAAAAGCGATGGGAGGATAAAGAAGAATAAATAAAACGTGGAGTATCCTAAAATTGTAGTCAACCTGGATAATATGTAAATTTGGTAAACTTCTGTTCAATTACAAAGGATGCAACTAAGGTCATTTTTTCAAGTTTTTGTTTAGTTCTAGTCTTTGGTCTGTGGAACGTCGGGAAGCATTGCGTGACACAAAGGGTTCCAACAACGGCCCTGCCCTGATTAATGATGATCACATTATTAATGAACCTCAAGATGTTGAAATATACACGAGGTAGGTTTGGTAAGCGGATAGTGCCTGCTGGCTGCCGTATTTATTTCTCCTGTTTCAAGAATTTTTCTTGATGTTGACAAGTGTGATACAGTTAGTATTTCAATGGTGTGAAATTTTAAAGCGAATCCAAGGATTGGAAAGAAATCGAAACACTGGGCAGGGGACTAAGAGAAGCAGACGTTACCATATTTCATGCAACACCCTCTACCCCACGCCACAAAACGCATGAAATGGCAGAAGCCTTCACCCCTCGTCGTGGGAGATCATTCAGTTTGGAAGAGTAAAGAATGGAAATGATTGATGTATCCCCCATTAATCTAAACTACTAGAATTTCGCCAAATGTGAGAAACCAAGTATCCCGTATTGCTATTATGATGCTAAAATGCAGGAGGCGTTCATATTTTTCATTCAAATTATTTTTTGCAGACCTGAATTACAACATACCGGAAACGCAAACCCTGGGCCAAACCCTCTGAATGACAGGAGTCGCAGCATTGTCAAGCATTTCTTCCTGTTCTCCCAGATTTTATCTGACAAAAACAAATTTGGTTGCTCATTTATGGATTGCAAATACGTAGGTGAATGGGTGAATAGTCATCGTTGCCACTGGTAGTTCCGATGCAAAATGTGCGGGAAAGAGACAGTGATCCACAGTCAGGATGACTCTGGGGTGGTCATGAATGACGCAGCAGTGACAGGGAGGATCGCTGGTGGCGGGGGCTACTCAAATCTCAGTCCAGTTAGTCCAGTCTGTAGGAAAATTTGAAGGTTTTTTCGTGATACAGGTTAAGAATAGTCAAACGTTGTAGGGAAGGGAGAGTTATATATACCTATATATTTTTAAACTTCGAACTAGACCGTTATAAACAATTTACAGGGGTTCTAAGTTGGCTAAAAACGGTTTTTCAATTCTACAAGCCAAGGTATTCACTTTAGGAGAAAATGTTTCCTATGTTTTTTGTAGACAATTAAAAAACTCATAATTTGAGATATGGTAAGTTAATTTTCGATAATTATATATTGCAAAAACTTTGGAAAATTCCCCAAAATGGCGTTTTTTGCATATCAATTATTTATTGCAAAAATGACTTTTTTAATAATTTTTTGCTTTGTGATTAAGGCCCCTATTATGAAATAAAAAATAGGATTTATAAAACCAATTTGGTTAATTTGTTGCTGAGTTATTCCATTTGTTTATTAAAAACATGTCTAATCTTCAATGCTGTAACTTTTTATTTGATTATCATATAGGGCCGCATAAAAGCTCATTCTCTTTGTAAAGGTCCGAAATATAATAATGTTAAAGAAAACTTGAAAGCAAATTATTTTCAACCCCTCAAATAACGCTTACAAAAAAAGGGCGTTTTTTTATAAATGAAGCTGGGGCCACCCCCATAAACTAGATATTTCTTTCTTCAAGATTTGAGTAGCTGAGGTCTAAACGAAGAATTAAAAAAAAAAGTTATTTTTCGACCAATAGCAACCGAGATAAGAATTTTATTTTTAAAAATCACTGCTCCGTTGTTTATAACAATTAATAAATAAATCCGACGGCATTTGGACCTCAAAGACTTATATTTTCAATATCTATTATCAGATTTACAAAAATTTACTTGTAAGTGTTAAAAAACATGAATGAAGTATAGCGAAGAAAAACAAGGCCGGCCGGCCGCGGTGGTGGGGGTAGCGCGACGTCAGCTCTCGCGCGCGCGAGAGAAAACTGAGTTGGTTACTTCAAATCTGCTGCGCTCGGAAAAATCTCTCGTATCTCGGAAAGTTCTGAACCAATTTCGATGTTTTTTTTTAATCTGGGGTAGCTTCAAATTTTATTAACAATGATATTGTTAGTTTGTAAAAAATGTATTAATACTTCCAGCTGAAATGCTATAAATGTAAAATTATACTTGTTTTTACTTATAGAAAAATGTTGAAATAGTCATAAAAAAGTAATAGTGTTTCTTTTTTTGACATGAAGATAGTATTTTATTATTATTAATCATTTTTACGTATCAAATATACATATTACAATTCAAAGAAATTAAAAAAATACGGAAATTATTACAATTTTATTCTTTTATGTTCAGACACATCTATATATTCGATTTCTTCATCGTTTACAATATTTGAGTAATTTACAAAATCATTATCGTCAATATCTACCCATAGCATTTAATTTGCTGTAGAAACTTCTATATTTTCGCAAGATTCTCCGTGACAATTTCCACACAAGCGAGTGCATTTTAGGCCATGCTTGCGACACCCACATTTTTTGCCACACCCTGTCTCACATTTGCAAGAAATATTTTGCAATACGTCAGCTGGAATTAAATCGTCTTCGGAGAATCGTGCGAAAAACCCTTTGTTACTACATTTCCAGCCAAAATCATTTGGATTTAAATAATTTCCAAGCCATGCTTGGACTTGCAGATAAACCCGCAAGCTGTGTTGTTTTACAGCCCCTGCGGTAGTGGGCAATGATTCCAATTTAAATTTATTTTTCATGGTAGATCGTTCAAATTGTAAAAATCTTAGCTCTTTTAAAGAAATGAAAACAAGGAAACAGGTATACATTAATAGTTATAACAATTTTTTTCAATTATTTAAATATTTTTGAGGTTGTTAATAATAAAGTACATTAATAAACTGTGATAAAGTATATATGTAACTTTTATAAGATTACATAGAATATATTCAATAAAATTTACAATTAAACCAGACCAAAAAATTTAAAACTTTAAAACATGCATGGTTTAATACTACATAAAATATAATATTTATATAAAAAGTAAGTTGACCAATATCCATTACTTTTTGAGGTACCCCAGATTCAAAAAAAAAACATCGAAATTGGTTCAGAACTTTCCGAGATACGAGAGATATTTCCGAGCGCAGCAGAGTTGAAGTAGCAAACTCAGTTTTCTCTCGCGCGCGCGAGAGCTGACGTCGCGCTACCCCCACCACCGCGGCCGGCCGGCCTTGTTTTTCTTCGCTATACTTCATTCATGTTTTTTAACACTTACAAGTAAATTTTTGTAAATCTGATAATAGATATTGAAAATATAAGTCTTTGAGGTCCAAATGCCGTCGGATTTATTTATTAATTGTTATAAACAACGGAGCAGTGATTTTTAAAAATAAAATTCTTATCTCGGTTGCTATTGGTCGAAAAATAACTTTTTATTTTTAATTCTTCGTTTAGACCTCAGCTACTCAAATCTTGAAGAAAGAAATATCTAGTTTATGGGGGTGGCCCCAGCTTCATTTATAAAAAAACGCCCTTTTTTTGTAAGCGTTATTTGAGGGGTTGAAAATAATTTGCTTTCAAGTTTTCTTTAACATTATTATATTTCGGACCTTTACAAAGAGAATGAGCTTTTATGCGTCCCTGAATGATAATCAAATAAAAAGTTGTAGCATTGAAGATTAGACATGTTTTTAATAAACAAATTGAATAACTCAGCAACAAATTAACCAAATTGGTTTTATAAATCCTATTTTTTATTTCATAATAGGGGCCTTAATCACAAAGCAAAAAATTATTTAAAAAGTCATTTTTGCAATAAATAATTGATACGCCAAAAAACGCCATTTTGGGGAATTTTCCAAAGTTTTTGCAATATATAATTTTCGAAAATTAACTTACCATATCTCAAATTATGAGTTTTTTAATTGTCTACAAAAAACATTTGAAACATTTTTTCGTAAAGTGAAATCCTTGGCTTGTAGAATTGAAAAACCGTTTTTAGCCAACTTAGAACCCCTGTAAATAGTTTATAACGGTCTAGTTCGAAGTTTAAAAATATATAGGTATATATAACTCTCCCTTCCCTACAACGTTTGACTATTCTTAACCTGTATCAAGACAACGTCATAAATGACACTCTTTTTCTCTCCACAGACTGGATTAAGTATGCGCAGCACTCAACATGCATTGCATGACCGCCAAGACATATGGTAAATATGAGGATAAGCTGGGTGAAATAATTTATAATGTAGCATTCCAGGAAATGGTAATAGTAGGGCAGGAGGAGAGGAAGATTGCACTCAAGGAGGGTTTTGTTGATAGGGAAGGTAGACCTTTTATCACTGTCATCGCAGATGGCAGTGGTAAAGAAGATTAAGAATATGCTCCTATGGAAGGAAAATATTATACTGGATACCACCCCGTATGGAATATCCATGCCGGTAGAAAGTATTGAGTGTATTAGCCACCTCTCACGCAACTTTTGCAACCTGCGTAAAAATACGGGATAATACCCAATATCCACCCCATCTTCACCAAAAACTCGACGCAAGCGTCTTGACAATTCGCACAGCTATATCTTGTGCAAGTTTGCACTGGAAAACCCATAAAGGTATTAATACTATACTCTAGGTTTGTATTGATTAGAAAATGTCATACCAGGAAAAAAAGCCTTCAGTAGGAAAATTATGCTAGAAATGAATTTTCTGAAGACGACATTCACAGTGCAAGTAAATAAAAAACACGTGACATTTGTTCAATTATTTTTACAGACTTGTCAATGCAAAGACGCATATTGTCACTCCGGCACGACATCATCAACGGAATTAATCATGTATTCGGGCGGCATGATCGATGCGCTGATTACTTTTCTAAGGCCCCGAGGGGAAACCGAATGAAGTAAATTTAGTGCCAGCCTTTATTTTGGCTAATATGTGGATTCAAATACAGAAGTTAATGGAGAGGTTTGCAAATGAGTCACAGAGTTTGATTTTCCGTGCAACCAACAATAAGTGTGAAACCCTAAATAGTGTGGCTGCAAAATACCTGAATGGAAAACCCATAAATTACGCAAATAAACTAAATAAAATTAAAATAATTAAATTTAATAAAATATTAATAAATATTTTTCTCATGTCTTCATGCATGAATAGTTTTCTTTTTAAATTGGTTTTTCCCTTTAACATGCAATGTACATTCGGTGTCTAGGAAATGTTTTCCACTTTGAGTCTTAGAAACTTATAACTATTTCTAGGGTTTCTTTTACATACTGTTGAATTGGAATAAGTGGAGAACATATGTTTTCCTATTCGAACCTACCATTTCGAAAATAATTGATGCTCGAACCTGTAAACATTTTGACCAGGGATTAAAATTTATTTAAAAAATATAATTTTTAAAATATTATTATTTGCCAAGGGTGCTGCACCATGGTGAATAAATATTCTCGTATGAGTAAAAACTAAATCAAATTTTCGACAAACCTATACCGTGTGCTATCATTTGACCTTGGATCTATCTTTCAACCACTCTTTGGTTGTTCAATCCTATGAGTGGTAGACTGCATCTCTACATCCCTATAAATTTATTCCTTTGCTTTTCTCTTGGGATATTCCCTTTTATTATATTCCTGAAAACGTATTAGTGCCTTTGTATCTATCTAATCAATCTGGTTCTTTTTTTGTGTATGGTGTTCCATATGGTCCTATCCTCTACTAGTAGTTGATGCTTTTGAAGTATTTTACAAATGCGCAAGGTTTGCTTTATAAGTGATGTGAATTTGGTTCCGATATCTCTATTGTAAGTGGGTGAAATTCGCGAAAACGCTGGCGGGACGAAAGCTCACCTTTACCCTTTTTTCTTATTTCATCTGTCCATTTGATCTTCAGCATCTTCCTCCAACACCAGGTTTCGAAAGCTCTTAATCTCTTCTTGTCAGCTTTTTCAATGGTCCAAGTTTTAGACCCATTGTGCCAATTCTAGCTTTACAACTAGTATACTTAAATCTTTAGTGAAAGTTTCATCTAAATATAAATGAGATGCAGGCTGACTATAGATCATATTTTTCATTGATTGCATTTTAAAGTATTTTAATTTTAAAATTAAATTCTGTATGTAAAAATGCCATCCCACGTATTGGTTAGTGACAGTTTCCCCTCATTCAACCAAGGCCAATATAGCCCTCCCTCTGGCCAACCCTCTGGTAGCAAAAGCATGTGGTGCTTGTGAGAAGAGAGCGTACATATACAGGCAGTCCCTGAGCTACGTAATAGATGCGTTCCGACACTAGTGGCATAAGTCGAAATATACGGAAGTCGAAAAAAAAGGAGTCGAAAATTACTCCATAACTGAGTCCGTGCTCTCAAGATTACGGTCGATTCAGATAAATACGGGGAAGGCCAGCTCTTACTAACATTACGGCACATGGGCTCCTTGAAAGTGGGCAACTATCCTTCCAAACCCGTAACTTTTATAATTCTCGCCTTTTTTGGGTAAGGTTGCCACTTACGTAAGCACGGATTTTCGTAATTCGAGGCTTACGTAACTTGGGGAATGCCTGTACTTAATTTTGTTTATTCAAGTTTTTCCTGCGTTGATTCATTTCAAGGTACAGCATTTTTGCTTGTGGCACAGCTAGCGTCGTCAGGTCCTGAACCTGTTGACAATGCTAGCTGTGATGCAAGCAAAACTATTGTCCCTTAAAATGTATGGTGGGAATAACCCGAGTTAATGGAACTCATCAAATAATGGCGTAAGCCTCTGTACCAGCCTTCATATACTGTTTTCACTGTAAAATTACTGTGTTAGTACACTTGGAAGTAAAATTTTTGTTTTAGTTTAAATGCTTGAAATAGGTTCAGCAATTTGTGAGTGCTAAAAAGTATTCCCAATACAAAGAGTCATATTTTTCATTGCAATGTTTCTTTGTATAGGAAAGTATATTATGTCTGTGAACATGAGCACTTAAGTTTTCCCTTCTTTAAATCAAGAGAGTGAAGCAAAGGTTCCACTCAAGTAAAAATTTCTCCTTTGAAACTCAACTGAAACAGGGCTGAAACTCCCTTGAATCACACTGCCTTGCTTCTCGGCTGAAACTGCCTTGAAATTGAAACAAAACCAAGGGAGTTTGGAAGTGTGGTGGCAGCAGGTAAGCTGTGCAATAAAATGCCTTGCAACTGCACTGGCGCAGAGACCCTTGTAAATATAATGGGCTGGAACACCCTTGCTGCCTAATGACCTCACACTCCCTTGCTCTCTCCACTGAGACTCCTTTACCTACAACACTGAAACTCCCTTGCCCACAGCACTGAAACTCCCTTGCTCACTCCCCTGGAACTCACTTGACCTCTTTCTCCCAAAATAAAAAAAGGAAATATGCATTTTAAAGACAATGAATATCAATACTATGGGATGGTATGCTTAAATGTATTTAATTATCCTACGTTATACCTACCTAACTATATTATGTCTATTTCACATGTCCTTTTATCCTACGGCTATACACGAATTTTCTCGCACCCATCACAGAAACTTGTGTCAAGAAAGCCTTATATATTTGCCCGCTTCCAAGGAATAATGTGACTTCGAGAACTAACTTTTAAAAAGCAATTCCATGTTAATCTGAAGAAATACCATTACATCACGATGACAGTAATGTGGCATTAATTAATTGAAACCCATATTGCCACATAGTATGACTATTAATGCAATATTACTGAGAACAAACAAGATTTTTTCTTGTACGTTTGTTCACGTTTAAATCAAGACGTAACCAAGGGGACGTGTATAAACTAAAGTTCCAACTTATGGGGGGGGGGAGAAAGGGGGTCGCCTTAAAACCTGCGGTGGGTAACAAGGGAGAGGGGAGAAAAGTAATAATCTCAAAGTATCGTAGCTGTCACAATGTACCTGTTTACGTTTCTTACTCGTCAACATCGCGTCGACAATACTACAGAGTTTTATATGAGGAAGGGTGCATAGGGTGTTTCATACACCCCAAGCTTCTACTTTAATTCAATGTAACTGAAATATTGCTTCTACAATTTTGCAAGTCTTCATACCATCAAATTGCTAACATTGTAACCTTCTCGCCGGTTAAGGTAGTTAGAGCAAAAAATCACTTCACCTAGAATTTGATGAATTTGGCCTCATCTAAAAGGAAAAATACTCATCTGTTCAATGATATCCCTTGATGATAATCCCTTGCCAAACTACTCTTGGAGCAATTTGACTGAAAATGAAAGTTGTTTTACATGGGATAGATAATGGCTGTACGTTCCAGAGGGAGAATATTTAAAAAAATAGGAAATTCTAGCACCTAGATTTAGTCAAAAAACTAATGGTGTATAGTTTGCATGTTTTCTCATCCATTCATAAGAAATAATCTATTGCTCACCGAAGTAATTTTTACATAATCTTAAAAACACCTGCTGTTTTGATTGGTTTTCAGCCATACGGCGGGAAAAAATGAGTCAAGTTAGAGACTTAGGTAGCTATATTTATTTAATTACTGAGGATTTTGGTATTATATAACTATATCTCTACGCCATTAATATTACAATATTTATTTCATACTTCTTACAGATGCTGAAATAAAAAAATAAAATTTGAATATGGTCCCCATTATGACTAGGGAACTATCTCGCTCAAGCCACCTTAACCTTTAGGCTGCCTGAAACGTACATGTACGTGTGTACTGGGAACTGCGGAGAGAACGTTCTTGTACGTTTACCCTTTCTGTCTACCTGCTCCCTCAGTCCTCTCATATTCTCAAACTCCCTCAATACTTAAGAAAATATTTTTGAATTGAAAGTTTCATTTGTAGAGACAACGTTACATGTCGAGGGGGGGTTTGGGGAAAATACTACGGTTATACAACTACATCTACAAAATACCCTGAAAGCCACCTCTGAGGGTGTTTGGCAGGGGATAACAAAGGTAACCCCTCTCCCCCACCCCTTGTCAACGAAGGGGGATGGGGGAGAGGTAAAATATCACCGGAAATGGTAATGCAGTCTATGAACTACCCCTAACTTGCAGAAATATTGAAAGGAGAAAGTTGCTGAATGTATGTACCAATATACACATAGAAATAACATAATGTATAGTGTAAGTTAATAACGCAAAGCTCTCATTGAAGTGTTTACTGGCTGAACTATCTCTCCGATTCGTTTGCAGGCTTACCATTTTTGCCAAAATTTCAGGTGAAAGATGGACCACGTGATAAACACACCATGTAGATTCTACTTAAAATTCTTGTTACTGAATGGATCATTGAGCACATTCTTTTTTATTTTCCTTGCATCAGAACTGCTATCCCCTTCCAATTTTTACAATAGTTTACCAGTTTGCTCCTCAACTACCTCCCCTGAGTTTGAAACTTAGAGAATATCATTCCACCCTATGTTGGCCTACCTCTTTCTATGCTTTCAAATGAAGGGGGTACATGTACAGTTAATGATGTATTTAAATAAGAATTATTTTACTTTTGCCCTTCTTGATGACTTAATTCTAACTTAAGGTAGTGCATAGGTGTTAATCAATTCTGTTGGGGCCATGTCAGTTTTTTTTTATTTTTCTGACTCGCTTTCTTATCTGCAAATTTATTGATTAATTGATCGTAATGCAAATAATGAAGCAGGTCTTTTTCAACGTGCATACACATATCAAGGCATTCAATTTATCTTGTCCAAGCACCGAGCACATAATAGATAAGTCTTTAGCCTTTACAGTGCTGTAAAAGGGGGTTTGGCTGAACAGTGCGAGAGACATATAAATTCTAATTGCGACCATAAAATTTGTGAAAACATATGTATTCCTGAATGTAATGGCCGCACTTGGGGTAGGGCCTTTTTCAGTCAATTCACCGAAAGTTTTGGATGGGGGCAGAGTTATATGTTTGACCAAGCACCGGAGGCTGTCAGAACTTAGTGCAAATGCAGCTGCATTAGTTTGTCTCCTAGGCAGTCTTCTATGTATTTAGAGACAAGTTTCAGAAAGTATTATTGTTCCTGTAATGATATATTTAGACTTATCCTTTAATCCATAAACTGCTATGTATTTTATTTGTATATATAATTCCACCACATTCTGAAGACTAAGCATTTTCACTTCCATTTTTCTGGTTAAAAACTGCATAATGGAATAAATAAAAAAAATATGTATTCAAAGCACTCCAAAGTTTTCACGCAATTGATACTGAAACATTGCATTTTTCCTTGATTCTAAGAAGAAGGCAATGTGTGGTTGTTGCAGAGGTGGTGGAAGTTCAGCAATGCTACTGAAATAAATTATCATCAATTTAGTGAGTTTGAAAAAATCTTCAAAAATTGTTGTCTTTAGGATGCTTCCATTGTTAGAAATTCTGGAGAAGTGACCATATACTTGTAGAATTTAGTTCTGATTTCAGAATGAAGTTTAACTCATACCTCAACTGTGGGGTAAATGAGTTATAACAACTATTCCGTACTAATGAAGAAAAGCATTTAGTAATGTTCTATAATTTCATGCTACTCTAAAATTAACATCACTGAAAAAGTTTTATTATATTAGGTCAGGTCTTGAGAGCATTATTAACAAATGAAAAGTAAGAAAGTGAAAATCTAACCAGAAATGTATTCATCCAATTCTTATTTGATTTATTACAATATGAAATTTTTGAATCTCCAATAGATTTCTTAAAGTGGTAAGGTAAGAAGCATTCATTACTAGAAATGGACTCTATGGACATAAACTTTTCACTAACTTTTCTGTAAATATAAAATCAAAATTTCTGTATCAAAATTTCTCAGGACATATTAACACATCAAAAAACAAACAAACCTGAGACATTAGTGAGATTAAAAATTTTGTATAGAAGGAAATGAGAGGCTTTTAAGTCTCTTCGACCTCCCCCTATTCTTCATCAAATTCACCTTCATCATCCACTGTTGCCTCTTGATACTGTTGATACTAATAAACAAGGCCATTCATGTTTGACTCAGCTTCTGTGAACTCCATTTCATCCATCCCCTCTCCGGTGTACCAGTGAAGGAAAGCCTTCCTCCTGAACACAGCTGTAAATTGTTCAGATATTCTCTTGAACAGTTCTACAGTTCAGAGCATGTTTACTGCAAGCTTGCGAAGGTCAGCATTAAGTTGTCCAGGAAATCTGAAACACGTAGTAACCCCAGACATTGTTGCTGACACAAGATGATTGAGGTGGCTATACATTGGAGTGGTCAGCTTCAGAGTTCGGAAGCAGATGTCATAAAGAGCTTCATTATCAATGCAATAAGTCTCATCTGTGTTTTCAATGAGCTGGTGTACGGATAAGGTGGCATTGTAGGGTTCTACTACAACATCTGACACCTGCAATAATATGATGATTAGTGTTCAATCCTAACAATGAAGGAACTATTTTAAGATTAGCCATTATTACTTCAAGTAAGAGTAAATTTACCTTTGGTGAAGGGACAACGCTGAAGGTGTTCATGATCCTCTCTGGGTACTCTTCCCTTATTTTGGAGATAAGTAGAGTTCCCATGCCAGATCCTGTCCCCCCTCCAAGTGAGTGTGTCAACTGAAATCCTTGTAGGAAGTCACAGTTCTCAGCTTCCTTCCTCAGGATATCCAGCACTGAATCCACCAACTCCGCTCCTTCTGTGTACTGTCCTTTGGCCCAGTTATTTCCAGCCCCACTCTGACCAAATACAGAATTATCTTGATCTGGCCCAAATGGCCCTGCCCTTAATGAATCCATAGTTCCTGGCTCTAAATCAATAAGTATTGCTCTTGGAACATATTTTTCTCCTGAAAATAAGAAGTTGCATTTATTATCTTATTGTACTAGCCAAACAGTTCTCAAGAGTACACTTTTGATAACTACTTCATATTCCACCGTAATACAACAATATACTCAATATTTATTTGCATGTAGGAATACTTAGAAGCATAGTCAATATCATAGATATTAATAATGTTTAAATAATATTTTAATTTCTTAGCCTATTCACTGCTAAGCTTCATCCCAAAGAGCATTGAACTGTAGTACGCAACACTACTTGGCATTTAAATACCCCAGTGCGCATAATCTTTTCGGTATTCAAACTCGTTTGCATGTAAAATGCACATATATGCATACGTAGCACTGATGTCAATGCTCCACCCAAAGGCGTATATGCATGTGTAGTGCTGGCGGCACTGCTCCGGCCAAACAAATAAATGCGTGCGTAGCAGTGAATGGGTTAAAATATGGGATCAAGCTTCATTTAAACTTTATATTTAACAATTAGTGAAGCCAATGCAGATAAATGCAATTTGCGAAAGTAAAGAAGTTTGTATTGATTCAGTGTAAAGATGATTTAGATTTTGAGATAAAATCCAGAAAATTGGATGCTAACGTTGAAAATTCAGTAATAATGTTTCCAAATGGATTCAATATTTGAAAGAGTATTTGCCTACTCTGTGCTTTATTCTAATTCACTATTTCCCATGTATCTTAGGATTTTTTGTCTGCTCTATTAAGTGTCTGATCATTATAGGAGCGTTTGACATATGGATCATCATTACTTTTACAGGAAATTACCATTTTTAAAGGAGGCATGGCATCTGATGTATTTCATCATTTACCCATGGCTTTTGACCACTGTGCAATCTGTCTTGAGCTCTGGTAAGGGACTCTCCATAATCCACGTAGACAAAAATAGGCCACTTATTTACCCCCCCACCTCCCATCGTGGACACTCGTAGACTTCATCCCCCCCCTAGGCTCTCCCTGTTGTCCACGAAGGCTTTTCTTTTTTTTGTGGCAAAAGCTATGAAATGGGTTATTAATTGATTGTCATGGAGTATCTGCAATTTAAGGCTGGTTTTAAGGAAACCGGCCACCAATACAACATCCTTGCAACCTTTCACAACACTGATTGTGCTGTGGTAATATCACTTCCGCCACGTCATATCGACTATTGTCTACGTAGACATCCCTCCAACCCCCCAACCCCCCAATGTGGACCTTCGTTTACAAACCTTGTACCCCCCCACCCCTTTTTGGTGTCTACGTGGATTATGGATAGCCCTAAATGACATACATATGTAAAAGGAGTGTGATTTTTTGGTTTAGTCACGGAATAGAAAATGGATTAGGGTCAATTAATGAAACAGATTTTATTGAGAAGTGAATTTAGTGAGAGGAAGGGGAATAGTTAGAAAGTTATGGGTGAATGTGGTAGAAGAGACTTAGGTGAGGGGTAGGTATTAGAAGTTTTAAGAACAACTGCCTGGATGAAATGTGACGTCAGTCCATACAATCTATTACAGTTTCGAAAGCATCTTAGTATAGGGGTACATTAAAGGTAGGGTGAGGAAAGGTGTCAACCCCCCCCCCCCCCTCCCCACATAATTTCTAGGGAAATGGAAAAAATTGTTATTCTTCAACGCATGCAGGCTCCCCCACATCCTGTGGTTCCCATACCCCTCATAAAGTTAGTTCTTCAAAACATGCATATTGTAGATGTCCCTTGTAAATTATCGAGTGACGTTCTCGGCTCCCATTTGTTGAGGTTATGTAATCCCTTCAGTAAGTTCAAGAAATAATGGTATTTTTTCTGATTTCTTTGGCTTTTATGGAGCTTGATTTTGACGGTCGAAAGCTGACACAATTGTGTCAGCATTCGACCGTCAAAATTTAAGTTACCTAGGTAAAGTGGATCAACTAATTTTATCTTGTATTTATATTACAAAGTTGAACAGATCCATAAGGTTTTTTTCTAATTACATGTGTATGCCATTAATAGTCCTTAAGTTGGTTCAATGTTAATGCATTTTTATAGCAGCATTTAATCTAAAATGGAAGAATTTAGAAAATACGTATTCGCGGATTTCTTAACTTTTGAATGTTAGCCGTATTTGTAACGGTTATCGAGTAAAAATTTACCTATGTCCCAAGTTAAAGTGAAAATATTGAGTGAGCCCTACAATTGACCTTAGTTTTTTTAAGATTAATTTTACGACAGCGTAGGCAAAAGCTTCAAAATGAATTTTCAACGCCTTACACTTTTAAAAACTCAACTTTTGGAGGTAAGCATTTTATTTGCCCATTAAAAGCGGATATCCCGCCCACCATTTCCCCGCAGCCTGACCCTAAAAGGACGCGAACGTCAGTGAACATAAAGTTGTTTTCTCCTGCCAAAAGTTAAAAAAAACGCTTATACATTCCTATTATTGCTCAGATTTTATCGTTTTCTAATCATATTTAAGGATAAGGAACTAAGGGTTGAGGATTAATACTCTCGTCCTTTATTTCCAAACAGCCACCTCATACGCCTTCCAGTTAAATTTAACCTTTATCCGCCGGATTTAAATGGACGCATACTCGGAGCCGGGATGTTGGCACTCATGGCATGCAGTGAAAACATTTAAAGGGATTTATCGGGCACGTTGGGCGATACTGCTGAATTAAAACTTATACGCATTATAATTCATTGACGCAAGCCATCGGCAGCCACGCTGAATCGTTGAAGGGAAGTAGACTGACCGGCAATCCAGCTGGAGGAGGGTGAGGGGAAATTTGCGGCTCTTCATTTCGTCCACAGCTGAACCCCAACAATGGCATTGAAACAAGGTTGCTCCTCGGACCTATTGGATTGGTGCGACGCCCGGATAGATTTGTTGACCAACCCGCCAATTCTACGTCTACTTACTACCCTGCGAGACGTGGGACAGGAGGTATTAGGACAACAGTAATGTAAACAGCAGGGGCGGCTCCAGACCAGACAGCGGGGCACCAGTGGCTCTTGGGGTTTACAATACCCCCCCCCCCCCCAGGAAAAAGGCAGTTCGTGAGTTTCGTCCTGGAAATTCGTAACTAACTATGTGCAAAAAGACACGTTATTAGTGGTTTCGAAGCAATAGTTTGCCTTAATAGAAATTTACTAAATGCATATTTCCCTTTTAGATTACCACCAAATTTCGACTAATTCCAAAATTATTTTAATTTACATTCGCATTTAGCTTGTGGTTTTAAAAACAGTTTTGGTTTACATAAAAGTTAAGTGGATAAAAGTAAAATAACCAAAACTTCAATAGCAAATATGCGACAAAATAATTAAGGCTTTTAATTTAAGGTTTACGACAAATTCGCCGCGTTTTGGTAGGGGGGGGGGGAACAATTGCCCTAACTCCTTTGGGGCCGCCAATGGCAAAGAGGAGGGAATAGGAAGAGGGAAAGGACAAAGATAAATTGCATGAAAACGGCGTGTCGCAATGTCACGCTCTGTGTTTGTTGTTATAGTCACCAATGGTGCCTGCAAAAAGGAAACGTTTATATCTATACGGAAGTATGCATCTTTCTAATTTTTGAGCTTCTATCAGTTCTAAACATATATCTTCCTTGTCGTACTGAAACTTGAATGTTCTGAATTACTAACGTAATTTATGCCTAGCGTGTAGCCTCAGAGTCTTTAGCGGTTTACAACCTAGTCTTTCCATTACCTTTATCACACTGATTGCTCGTAGCATTATATAACGAAGCATGTGGATTTCATTTATATATCATTTATTTTGCGAGTTAAATCTTTCTGCGTATCTTGTAAGCGTATGGGGGCAAATCCATTTCACATAATCAAAATTTACCGAGATCTACTTGTTAGGTGGTAAGATTAAATAGAAATGGGTACTAGAAGTATTTTTGCTAAACGTGCTTCGACGGCTAAGGTCATTTCGCACATACTGCCTGCCACGTGAGGACAAGGGCAACAGAACTCGGACGAATCAGTGGATCACCCATCCAGATTCGAGCGTAGCCCAATGATGCTTAACTTCGATGTCTAATCGGGAACCGGTGTATCCATCCCTATTGCAGGCCGTTCCCCGGAAGCTGCTACTTCTACGCTGGTTTGTATCAGGCCCCCTCAAACATCCTTCTTCTACTCGACATGCGTTCTACCCGCACTACCTCTATTCATCAAGTTCATAAAGCCTATTTCTTCTCCCACTTCCCCGATTACCCATCATCCTTCCCTCAATCATGGCTTTTAGCATCCCCTCGCTCCTCGTTACCCATTTTAAGGCCGGAAAACCGTCGTTCAGGAGCTTCCGCGGTAGCTCTCGTGGATGTTGTCGGTAGCTCGCGCAAGGCTAGCTTTACTGTCCTGTTCTTTTTAACGAATCCAACGAGTTTTTCGAACAACTTTCATTCTATTTTCGCTAGCTCGTCACTTATTTTCATATTTAGAGAATAGCTATTTGTGTCGAGTTTGCTGACCTCTGATCAATTCCAACCGCCAACTCTGCCTTCTAATCTCTTCACCCACCATGTCAAACACTCTCTCGTTCCTCTTCCCTTTCATCAATCGCACTTACTCAATTCTCCTCCACAGCCACATCTCAAACGCCTCCTAGTAGTCTCGTATTACCTCAGCGACCAGGCTTCTGCCATACATACGCTACACTCCATACGCGAGGAGTCGCCAGCTGGCGAAAGTCGCGTGAATAGTCACGCGAGGAGTCGCGTAAAATGTGAAGACCAGTAGCGTAACCAGGGAAGCATGGGGGCGAATGTCCTCCCCGCCCCATGTGTTCTGGCGCCCCAGAGTCTGTGAATTTATCCCTTTTAAAGTCCCAAATATGTACGTGATTCAATGTCGTATCTTAATTATCAACAGTTAATTCTACAAGGTCAACAACTTTGGATCATAGTATATTACGAACAAAATAATACAGTTAAAGTATATAACAGTATGTTAAGTTTAGTAAACTGGCGAATTTATAAGTCGGCGCCCTCTAAAAAGTGTGTTGCCACCCAGCGCCCCCTAGACCCAAAACCAGGCTATGCCACTGGTGAAGACTAGTTGTCTTCACATTTTACCCGGGTCTTCTTCATTTAGATATTAGTGAACGCCTGCTTCGCTAACACATTTCTTCTAATATATTTAACCCTATGCCATTTCCTTCAACATGCAAACCCAAGCAATTAAATTGTTCTACCTGCTCCAGTTTGCGTCGAAGACATTTACGGGTATGCATGGATAAAACTTGGGTTCATAAAACGTGTGTTGCGGAACGGAAATGAGACAGAGGAAGGCATCTTTTTTTACACTAGCACAGCCACATTTATAACATGCAGAAACTATCTGGGACTTACCAGAGAATGATTTGTTTTAAGAATTGTATATGACTTTAAAACAAGAGCCGCCAGATTTGTAAACAGGTAATAATGGCAAAAAGGAAAAACAAAAAGGAAAGCCTGGAAAAACTAACAAAGACCTATTATTAGGATGGGGTCCATCACAAAAAGAAGAAAGTAGGTAACCCGAGGTATTTAAACTTACTTTTACTTTACTCAAAATATAAATGTGTTGGGGACCCCCGTTTAATTATGGCATTGAGCGGTATATTAAGTTTCCTCGGTGCCTCGGTAGACTCAATCTCTCGTATAAAATAGGAGTTATTTTACAGGAGAGGTCGAATGTATATTAATACATTTCTCTCATACAATAGGATGACCTTAACAGAATGAAGGAAAAACTCCCATTGATTTCAATACGGTATGGTAAAATATGCATCGAACACTTTCTCATTCATAGAAACGGCTGGTGGCCTGAAACCCCTGCTACACGCCCTTGTGCTGCCTCAAATGAGGTATAGTCGTATATTTCACACTGGGTAATGCATATTACGCGGTATCTTTTCATTTTCTTGGCTGTAATATCATTCCACCCTACGAGAATATCCATGGGAAAAAACCGGCCTGTGTATTATTTAATCCTAATTATTTTGCACTAAATGGTCAAATTGCAATAACTTTCGTAGTACTTACTACTACTAGTAATTGCAATCTGAGGTGTTAATTTTGATAAGGGATGCTTGGCATCTGAAAGTGTGTTCTAGCCTCCAAAATCCACTCCTTTTGTGAGCTACCTGTAACATACTTCACGGTAACTTCTTTCCCTTCAATTAAGAAAATATTTTCTATTCCCTATTCCACTCATCAAGCAGTAAAAATAATTCCCTGATGCTCCATCAATCCTTTTCTATATCGACTACAAATCTTCCAGCCTGCCCTCGGTCTATATTCGATACCGTTGATACCTTACGGTACTTGCAAATCGTTAGCTGTGGCATCGGTTGCTTTCACTGGCTTCCACTTTCATTCTCCCCCTTAATACACATTGCGTTGGAAATAATCTAAGGTAATCACGAGTACAAACAGTTAATTAAATCATATAATGTTGAAATAAGGAAACGAACAGATTATACACAAGTTTGTTATATGCATTTATGCATCGATTAAAGGCTAGTAGTGTCGAGCAAAGAAAACATCCATTATGCAGATAACCCACGCACAAGTATTTCAAAACAACGAAATGATTCGCGCTTCTTGCGTTAGATACAACGGAATGTTATACATTAAGCTCAGATTTTACATAAAGATAAATGCGTAGATCTCTACTTTCGATGTTATTAGCAAGTAAATTTCAAAGAAAAATTTAAACTAAGCTGTTATTCTGTCCCGGAAGACTTTTGAAATTCAAAATGATATTTCAAGGTAAATTTGAAAACAATCCTCTGATTTGGATGGCTATTCGGAGATACGGGGATTTTAGCAGAATGAAATTTCGCTGGCGAGACGTAAGCTCACCTTTGCCACTTCAGGAATGAATGAAATGCACATTAACAAATTATAACCCATAACAAGGTTACTTGGAGCTTAATTGAGCTTTGAAAACCAAATTCCGTCAGAATATACAAAGACTATCTCATATTGTAAAAAATTTGATTTACTTTTCTTCTGTGCATAACCAAATATATGGAAGCAAGAAAATTTGTCTTACCTCTCCCTTTGTTGTAAAACACATTAATTCGTTCCAGGTGTAGATCTGAGTCGCCGTGGTAAGCTCCAGTCGGATCAATTCCATGCTCTTCGATGTGTCCGGTGACTGGCCGGGGCGGGGACTGCGGAGGTGTCGTGGGCGACGGCGGAGGTTGGGGGTCGGTGGGGCTATACTTCTCCTCCTCTTCCTTCGTTTTACGTGCACAACCTGCAACGCAATAGAAATATTTAACTCCTCGCCCACACTGACGATCACATTTTATACGAGCCTAGAGTGAAAAAAACCAAGCTATAACAATCACTGCACGCGTTCCTGACATCACTCCGGGAGCACTGTGTGGTCAACATATCCATCCATCCGTATGTTTCCATTTAAGAACTAGGGTTTGGAATGACAGCCACTTGGAACGCGAATGTTTTAATTACTATAATAGCAGATGGTTATTTAGTGATGGTCAAATTAAATTTAATTTTTCAGCATTAATGATTCGCCAAATTTATTAGCATCCTCAGGGCTACACAATTGACCGATGATACACATTAATAGCATGGAACCGTCTACAAGTCGTTATACAGTAGCCAAAAAAAAAAAAAGAAAAATTAGATTTTCTTCGACCAACACTCAAAAATCATATACTTTCATAAAAAAAGCCAAGAAAGTTCCCTAATTGAGTTTTAATTAATGTTTTTATCGTTAGCGCGAAGATTTCGATTAGTAGGCTTCTGAATGTCTTCCAGGTTCTCCACTGCGTTCGTTGGCTTGCTTCACGATCTGACATCTAGTCAGCGTCTTTAAGTCTATGGTGAGGGACAGTGGTTTTTAGCCGCCTTTTACAAGTCCGTTTTGTCGCTGTTCAGTGATTAGCCGTTTTTGTTTAGATCTCTTTTCCAGGTGCTGAGTAAAAAGAAGCCGTGGTCTCCGTCTATTTTTTGTTGTGTCTTGTAACATCTTGTACAAAATCCCACATAATATGTAGTACGAAGGAGAATGTATACCCGGTGACATGTTCGTAGGGGAAAGTATACATCCTGGAGACCTGCAGATCATTAAAAAGTCCGCCTACAGGAACACGACAGAGGCACAAGGAAGTATTAAGCTATTCCAACAGTCGGCTATCGTGGAAGATGCGTGACACGCGATCAAGGCACACGAATTGACTTCGAAGTAATTGCCAAAGAGAACCGTCACTTCGCTGGATTAGTAAGGTAAGCCATAGAAATTTTCAAGACACCACAAAATATCAACTGAGAAGACGGCAATTTTTTACTCAGCACCTTGAAAAGAGCCCTAAACAAAACGGCCAATAATAGAGCAGCATCAACACGGTCTGGCATATAGAAGGTGACCAAAAAGCCTATCTCTCACCTTTGACCTGAGGATGCTCTCTGGAATGCTAGCGAAACTCTTGTCAAGAAAGCCAGCACACGCAGTGGTACACCCGAATGCCATGCGGGCGCGATATATTGTTATAATCAAGAACTGAGAGCCCTTGGTTATTATCATTAGAGAGATACAAGTTTGAACGTCAGCATCTCGAGATACATTAGGACTATTACGGATGTGCTGTCATCTGCTCATTAATCTCTTTATGACCTGCTCCCGATCTCCGGAATATTCTAATTATTTTTCCGTACCACCACACCTCACATTCTTCTTAGAGGTATACGCGTTTAGTTTGACTCGTGGGGATATTTAAGACACACGGTTCTTTCGATTAAGCTAAGTAAAAACTTTCTTATTTATTTTTGATTTACGCAAGAAGTGACTTTAAACTCTAAGCTTCAACTAAAAATCTTCCCCATACATTACGTTTGCTTTAAAGTAAGCCTTGGCAACTGTATAACTTTTACATGATGTATCAAAATCTTTTAGTAATAATATTAGTTATGGTAATAATCGATTAATTTTCTTTAAAGCTCATCTTAAGTTTCTTAGGAAATGAGGAGGTACTTACAACAAAGTCCACCCATCTTTTTTCGAAGAAATTCTCAAAGCGTTTGAGGAAGCGTCTTGCAACTATCCACATTCGGCAATGAACTAACTAGTAACCCTAGCAACGAATGCGAAAATGCCCTTTTCTGCTATCGGCATTGTTGTCCTTAGATATTAGTTCTACATACAAAATATTTTATGATTCAATATCTCTGTGTAAATAAAAGTATTCATTCATACAGAGGATATTGATACATGTTTAAAAGTCAAAATCCGCTTCATAATCAGTTAATCAGTAGCATTAATGCACCAATCTAAATATGCACTTCTTCGGTTAAGCAGCGGTTTTTCAGATCGACACTTCGTTTTGAAAGCATATGTTATGATTGTATATCTCTTTATAAATAAAAGTATCTGTCCATGAGGAGGATGGAGATCTAAGGTTTAAAAAAAAAAATCTGCTTTATAGTCAGTTAAGCGTTAGCTTCAAATCACCAATATATATTTGCTCTTGTTCGGTAGCGCGGGGTTTTCAGATCGTTACCTCGCTTTGAAAAAATTTGTTATTATCCAATATCTCTGTGTTAATAAAAGTATTCTGTGTAAAATAAACTGTGTAAATGAAAGTAAATAAAAAGGGAGGTATTACTGCTGATGCGGTCTCGGTGACTTTGAGGGTGCCAAGCCCTTAAATGCTGAGAAATGCCGTCCGTCTCTTATAGGCTCTCCCAGCGAATTCAACCACAGCGTCTTCGTCGCATCCCCTGGGTTACACTAATCGTGGAAGGGTGGAAGGCGAGTGTCCGGTGCTTTTAAACCGGATCAACTTGGCTAAGGTAGTAAACACCAAGAGAAATTCCAAGGTCCTCAAGGTACCCTTATATCAGCCCATGCTCCATCGGAAGACGAAGATGAACTTGAGAAAGACGAATTCTATGATGAATTGCAAATACTTCTGTCAAGGATATAAAATCATGATATGCTTATATTTGCTGTGGATTTTAATGCGCAAGTAGGGTAGGATTCTGCCAGCTCCAAAAACTCGGGACGCTACTCACTACACTAGACTAGCAATGAAAATGGTGTTCTCCTAGAACAGTTTGCCTCAGGAAATAACTTAGTAATTAAAAGTACCTGTTTCCCGCACCAAATAATCTATCTGGGCACATGGACAGCCCTGGGCTCAGGAATTGTCATACAGATAGACCATGTTTTGACAAAAGGCAGACATGCATCATCAATCATAGATGTCCACAGCTGCAGAGGGCCAAATTGCGATTCTGATCATTTTCTAGTTAAAGTTACAGTGAGGGAAAAGAGGCAGAGGGTCGCTCTAAAAAGGGCAGAAACCCCGAAAATAAAAAAGATGAGGCTAGATTTATTGAAAGACAAAGAAAGAATAACCCAGTGTCAAAATGAAATTAAGAGAAACTTGGCTAAGGGCAAAGAGTCTGTAGATGTAGAGGATGAGTGAAATGAAATCGAGCAAGCTATTAAGGAGTCTGCAGACAAGGTGCTAGGAGAGGAAAGGAATACAAGGAGCAAAGATTGGTTTGATGAGTAAAGTAAGATGGCTTTGGAGGAGAAAAATACTGCTTGGAAAAGGATGAATCAAAGGAGAACTAGAAAAATTTATATTGAGTACAAGGAGCTAAGAAAGAAGGCTGAAAAGATTATGAAAAAGAAACAAATGCTAACATTAAATATTGAAAAAAAAGGAGCTGCGTGAACAAAATAAAGTAAGACAATGTTACATAGCGGTAAATAAACTGAAAACTGAATACGTCCGCAGACTTTGGAGGATGTAAAGATAAGGCTGGAAATATTATTAATGAAGAGCAGAAAATGATTGAGAGATGGGCTGAGCATTTCCAGGAACTCCTCAGCAAGGATGAGGGGACTGAGAATTATGATCTAGAGGGACAAGAAGCAATAAATGAGGATAACGAGGAAATGCTCTTACGAACGAAATGATCTACGAACCCTCTAGAGAGGAGGAGGAGGAAACCCTCAGGAAAATGAAGAATAACCGCTCCCATGGAGAAGACAGCATTGTAGCTGAGCTAGCCTAGAAAGTAAAGCCTAAAACCATAAGAATGTAACGGCAAGATTATTCCACTCGCGGCAAGCGGTTACAGTAAATGATTTATTGAATATGACGGTTCGGTGGTGAGGTATTGTAAGTTTCTTATTCTCTCGTGTGTTTGTTCCATGCACTTTGTTGAGTTTTTGAAAATCGTCTGTAAGGTATTTCGGCGTATTTGTGTTAAGGAGTTGATAGAGTAGAGGTAGTGTATGAAACAGACGTCGGGGACTAGGTTTTCATCAGGAGAGATTATTTATGAAACAAGTAGTGTGATCAGATATTTGCAGATTGAATATGAATCTAATGCAGGCGTTGAAATACGGTTGAAGTTTTACTGACAGTTCCTGAAATATATCTTGAAAAGCCACATCAGCGTAGTCAAAGTGAGGTAATATTAATGCGGAAATTTGTTGTTTCTTAAGGGAGGCAGGAATGACGTGTCTGAGAAGAGGGAATAATGACTTATTTACTGCTTTGCATATCTTAGTTACATGAGATAACCGGGACAAACATTTATCCATAATTACTCCTAGGTTTTTAACTGCTTCACAGTAAGGTATTGTGTCATTAGCTATACGCAATGGGGGTAATTGATTATTTTTAATTGTTTTCAGTATTCTCGGATATCGAAGAGTGATAGCTGTTCCATGGAAAGCAGTTTGCGCTGTGACCGATGACGTATTGTGGTCGACATTATCAACAGCCGGAGTTGTGAATAGGCCTTTCTTGATTTTTGGGGGACACTAGACCACATCATCCCGATGGTAAGTCGCGCACACCTCATTAGATCTTTCAGTAATGATAGACTGCAGTCGGTGATAGGAAATGCCCATACCTAGCCGATACGTGCTGTGGATAAGTCCCTTCTTTCGAGTTTCTGCATTAAGTTTCGTCGCTAGGTAAACAGGGGTAGCATTCTCTTGGCTTCTGTTGTGTCACTTTACCTCGCCCATCTTGGTACTCTTGACTGAATAGTAGAATATGAGCTCTGCTATACGTTTTGCCTCATCGTGATCACTGTGGGCAGACTTTGATGCCGAGGAAGGGCCGTTGATAATCATTCTCAGCAAAGCTACGAGAGACGCATGTACACCGCCGTTGCAGCTACCGTCTTCAGAATTCCCGCCGAACATGTCATATCTCACTATCTTCGCAGCTTCACTCAAAGCGGCACCCGAGCTCTTTCATAGCACCTGCCTGCAGCTTCGAAAGATCTGCCATGCTGAAGACTGCATTATCTCCGGCCGTTTCGTGAGTTTCATTGATCTAAGCCACGATAACCGCGAAAGTGATACTGCGAATCTGGCGCCGTGAGTTGTTAGCACTTGAGTCATTCTTTTCACTGGCTCTTCTCCAGTTTTTGTACTATGTGAGACATTTATGGTGCCTCTAATGATATTAAGTAACAGCGTTCAGAAAGTTTTGCTAAAACCTTCGAATCTTTGAGTGCAAGGGCTCAGTCAGTAATAGTTTGACAGCAAGATGTCGTCCTCACGTTACTCAGGTTATTTGATCTGGAGCCCGGCAAATCACAAAAGAGGCAGGTTCCTTGTTTGTACTTGGTAGAGTGGCACCTTCGAGATTTGACTGGTGACGCATGAGAAGGACCTGCCTCTTTTCTCGTCTTGTTAGCTCTCTCATGAGCTCTCTGAAGCTTTGTGCTGTTGCACTTTAAGTAACATGATTTGTGCCACGATGCCTTGTTTTCAATAAAAGTTTTCTTTTAACCTGCGTTGCTGTTCAGGGAAGGTATGTCCAGATCTAAAGGAAGTTCTCTTATCTCGTTGAGAGCAAGTAGATTTTTCGCTAGTGAATCTTAACCTTCATCTATTGTGGATTGTGTATTTTTTGTAGGATTAATCAGCCTTTCATTTGTGTTGATTTGACACAGCATGCAGCGTTCCCAATCGATGCCTGACATGATACAACTATGCAAATAACACCCATACCCCTTCAAACTTAAAGTATCCTCCACCTTAAACTAAAGGAAAAAAGAAGGCATGATTCGTAACTGTCACCATCAACAACTAATACCATGCAAACGCCTCACTGAAAACCTCTGTGAATGAGGAAGAATAATGATCGTTATTACTTACATGTACGAAGTAGAGCTTAACAACACATACACAACACTATAGCGGAATATCCATACAAACGCACACTACTGCACACGCTGAACTTACAGCTTATTATCCGTCAACACCACTTTTCTCACTCAAAACACGACTGGAAACTATGTGACTTGCAACGGCGCTACTACAGCGCAAGCGTCCGGCAAGCCATGAGCGTACGACATGGGCGCCAGGTCCTCTGAATATTGTTACTATGTCTTAAGTATATATAAAATGTATACCTTGAGCGACAGAACGCTTAATTTGTGCATTCATATTCGTCATACGCACGACAGATATACGCGGAAACCATTCTTTCTGAGTGCAAATCATGCAACATAGTCGACTAGTCGTGTATGACCAAAAAACAGTACTTCATCGGTGATATATTCAACCTGCAATACACAGACCCTGCACGATTGCTGGCAGTGGCTTCATTCATTCAAGTATTCTACCAGCTGATTGGTAGGTTCTTGGACAGTCCCCATTTTGTATCCCAACCTAATAGAAATTGTCTCGCTTCCCCTCCTAAGTTATTAGATCCCTCTTCAATTCTTCATATCTTCTACCTCCTCTTATTTCGTCCAGAATTCCTATCCTCTTCCTTCCTCTCCCACGTTTCCCCAGTGTTCTCCCTTCTATTACTCTCTTCAGCATGCCCTCTCCTCTCAAAACCTCCTCCATCCATCTCTTCTGCCTTCTCCGAACCTCTGCCACAAGCTTCCTCTCCTCTCCGACCATATCCAATACCTCCTCGTTCGTCTTTCTCGCCATCCAGCTAACCTTCTCCATCCTTCTCTAAACCCACATCTCAAACGCCTCAAGTCTACGCACATCCTCCCTTCGCCATGACCACGTTTCCGACCCATATAGCGCCACGCTCCATATTAAAGTTTTCACCAGCCTCTTCTTTACGTCTCTTCTCAGACCCCCCCTCATCAATTCCCTTCTCTTCGAAAATGCTTCTTTAGCGAGCACAATTCTGCATCTGATGTCCTTACCACTAAACCCATTCGCCTCCAAAATACTACCCAGATACGTAAACTGCTCGACCTGCTCTATCTTCTGCCCTCCCACCCTTATATTCAGCCCCGCCTTCTTACTTCTAGAAAATCTCATTACTTTTGTTTTCTTGTGATTGATCTTCATCCCATACTTTTCGCACTGCACCTCTAATGCATTCACCATTGACTGTAACCCCTTGGCCGACTGACTAACTAATGCTTGATCATCTGCAAATCTCACTGATTTTATCAGCTCACCTCCTACCTTTATTCCTACTTCCTCCTCCCCCCATGCCTCCCTTACCATTTCCTCTGAATACACGTTAAAAAGCAACGGCGATAGTGGGCACCCTTGCCGCACTCACCGTCCTACCGTGGCCCATCCCGATTCTCCATTGGCTACCCTAACCTGCGCCGTCTGGTTCATATACAAATTCCGAATCAGACGCCTGTCCCTCCAATCGACTCCTAATTTCTTCAACACTCCCATTAATTTGGTCCATTCCACCCGATCAAACGCCTTCTTGAAATCTACGAAGCATGCAAAAACATCCTGCCCATACTCTAGGTTTCTTTCTACTAGCGTCCTCATCACCGCTATAGCGTCTCGCGTTCCCGTCCCTCTCCTAAAGCCGAACTGGTCGTCACCCAGGTATTCATTTGCCTTCTTCTCTAGTCTTCTGTTTAGAATCCTCAGAACTACTTTGGCCGCGTGGGATATTAAGCTTATTGTCCTATAGTCTTCGCAAGTTTTTGCCTTACTCTTATTCGGTATATGAATTAGTACAGTCTTCGCGAAGTCTTCCGGCCACACTCCATCCTCATAAATCCTACGAATAAGCGCAAAAAGTTTTCCTCTCCCGTTCTTCCCCATGCTCTTTAAAAACTCTGCAGGTATGTCATCTATTCCTACCGCCTTATTCCTTTTCATGTCTCTTAGAGCTCTTTCGATTTCGCTATCTAGGATACTTGGTCCGATGCCATCGCTGTCGATGTCGTCTTCCCTTTCTATATCTAACCTATTGGGCCTTGTTTCTTTACTATAGAGCTCTTCAACATACTCCTTCCACCTCTCCTGGATCTCTCTCGGTTCTACGATCATCTTTCCCGTCTTGTCTGTTATCGTTGTAATTCCCCTTCCCTTGTTACCACCCGTCAGTACCTTTACTTTCCGATATAATGCATCTGCTCTTCCCTCTTTTTGGTATTTCTCTAACGCGTCGATCTGTTCTCTCCACCACGCCTCTCTTGCTTTCTTTGTTTCTCTTCTAAGCCTGTTATTAAATTCTCGGTATTTTCTCTTACCTAGCTCTGAGTTTACGCTCTTCCATTTCCTTCTCTCCTCCATCTCCCTGATCATCTCCTTCGTGATCCACGGTTTTCTAATTTTAGTTGCACTCACTACGCCTACCGTTGCTTTCGCTGCTTCTATAATTCCGTTTCTCAAACTTCCCCATTCATCTTCGACTGATCTAACTCCATGGTCCTCACCCATTCTCTCATCCACCCTCTCCCGATACTTCTTCATTTCCCCAGTTAATGCCTCCGTATTCCACTTTCGTACCCTCCTTCCCATTCTTATCTTTTTCAATTTTACCCGACATTTCATGACTAATAAGTTGTGGTCTGTGTCTGCATCAGCTCCTGGATAAGTATGCGAGTTTTTAACACTATTCCTGTTTCTGTGACGTACCATTATATAATCTATCTGGAACCTATCTGTGTCTCCCGGCTTCTTCCAAGTGTACCTACGTCGAGGATGATGTCTGAACCATGTATTCGTAATTACTAGGTTATTTCTGCGGCAAAACTCCACAGCTTTCTCGCCCCGGTCGTTTCTCCTTCCTAGCCCGTAATCGCCCACCTCCCGCCCATCTCTTCCTTCACCCACCACCGCGTTCCAATCCCCCATTACTACCAGGTGCTTAATTCCTGGTATCCTACCCAGTATTTTCTCTAGCTGATCGTACACCCCATCTACCTACTCCTCTTTATGATTAGAGGTAGGCATGTAAACCTGGATTATAACTAAATTCGTTGGTTCTGCTTTTAGTTCCACGACTATTATCCTATCACTCACCTGTTCTGCATACACTACTTTTCTACCGAGTTTCCTATTAATTACGAATGCAACCCCGCGCTGACTTTCATTCCCTCCACTATAAATTACTCTATAGTCGCCGCTCCACTAATCCCCGTCATCCTTCCATCTTACTTCACCCAGACCCATGATGTCTACACCCACCCTCTCCATTTCTTGCTTTATATTCTCTAGCTTCCCCGCCCTCAGCATAGTCCTAACATTCCACGTGCCTATTCTGATAGTTTCGTTCCTCTTCTTTATCTTCTTTTCCTCTGCTGCTGCTACGTCTGAGCAAGGATTTCGTGTGATGACGACCGCAGGGGCCTTGCTCCCACCGCTGCCGGGCACGACACACGGCCCTCTTGGCCGAGTCCCGTAGTTGCCAGGATTCATTATCAATTCAGAACTGTCCATAATTTCAAGGTTTTTGTTTTAATTGAGATCTTCCGTGGCCTTACTCAATAGTGTTTTTTACGTGACACCATCACTTCAGAGGCCGCCCCACTGGGGTACAGACGCTGCGCGGACTACCATTCGTCTGTCTCCTAACCTTCGACCAATCTGGCATGGGTGACCCTACCAGGAGCAATGCTCCCGCCAGTGCAGCTCTAGGGGTAATCGGAGCACGCAAGCCCTTCAACCACGACAAGGTTGTAGTCCAAGAGAAGAGTGGCTACACATCTTAGGCAGTGGCTACACATCTTAAATGGTCCTATGTGGTCCCAGGAACACGTGTGCAAAGTGGCATTCTTTAATTTGTCTCACGGTATATAGCAATTTTCCGTCAATACTGAATACATTCAAAAGACAGCAAGAATGTCGAAAGTTAATGAGATTTCTGCCTCTAGAGGTGACTTGACAACATGGACAGTACAATACATCTACAAAACACCCTGCTACCCACTTCAACGGTGCGTGGCAGGAGGTGAATAGTCACCAGCATTCATTACACTATACCCTATAAAAGTTGGTGTAACTACGGCTATTGATGCATAAGCATAAATTGCTAATGCTTGTCAAGAGGGGAAGCCGTACAAGCATGCACTTCACTATAGTTAAGCTACCAATGTTAGAAGGACGATAGTATTTATGTATTTTGCAACTTCATAAATGGACAGAGATACAAGAATGATACTGAAAGCATGCAAGGCACGCTGTGAGTGCTAGTTGGCAGGTAAGCATACAGGTATTAGAGAGTTAATCATTGATCTACACTACCTATTGATAAAACACATGAAAAGTCTCACTGGTAGTAGTCATGGTTTCTTATCTTTCGCGGAAAAAACGAATTTTAAATTCTGTCCGTTCTGCTTTCTAGTTGTACATGTACCTTGCCGATATTCGCTGCACGCGTTCTAACTCGGCCTAAGGCGTTATGGTACGGACGGATGAGAGTAGTTCTAGGTGACTACCTACGGCGTTCTTTTCACTCTGTCCGTGTTTACATATAATTCAATTATGGGATAACTATTAAAGATAGAGACTTCCAATTTTCTTTATTTTATTCACAAGATGTCATTTCATATGAAGATTGTAAAACAATATTTTTATTCTTCTTGGTTAGTGAGAAAACTTAGCTGAACTTTGGCTAAGAAAAAATTACTTCAAAGCTAGAAATTAGAAAATCGGAAAAGATGAAACTCTAGCAGAATATTTCTTTTACAAGTTGCTATGAACGCGTAGATCATTATTTGTTTCCGAGGCCGTAATCACTCAAACGATGAATCCCTTAAAATCTTATATTTTTTGACGACTACGTCGCTGAACTGTTAAGAGTTTAGTTCCCTCCAGCGGTACTCCTCCCACTGTCTCTGCGGCAACGTGGCGGTTGGTGGAGAGGGTGAGTGCATTTGTCGTGCGTTCAAGGGTGCCTTAACGTTTTCTACTCCCTTTGTTCCTCCAGTCGTACTTTAAGCATTTATGAGGAACCGTAAGGAGGGTGTAGTCGCATTGAGAGCTAGCTATCTACGCCTGTAGCAGGTCGCGTTGTCTTAATGAGGGCATACTTTTTAGCAGTGCCGGCTGGTGCAGAAGATCAGCAATTTGCTGCCCCCCCCCCCCCCCACTCCGCTCGCCCCTCCTCTGCCCCCCTTCTCACTCCCCCCCTCCTCTCCCCCACCCCAAAATGAAATGTGTGGAAATGTAAAATTTACTCATTCAGTGATGAAAAATGAAGTCCAAACGCCGCTCCTTGCCACAGAATTTGTCAATCACCCTGGCATTGAAACCTTGCGTGGTGGAGATCATCTTCTTCACAATGGAGAGAATTGCCAGTGCACTTAGCCTTCTGTGACATAGTGTTCCGAGTATGGTCTTAATCCGTTTTAGCGATGTGAAACACGATGTTGTCATTGGTGTTGTTATTAATATTCGCAGAAGCATCGTTATTTTGCAGAAGGCGCCTTGCAGATTGTCGTTAATTTTGAACTGCGGTAGTGGCACTGCTCCTGCTATATTCTTAAAATCTGGCCTACAATGTAAAACCGATAGTTCCGTTTTGAGTCTCTTTTTTCCAGAATTTTGTAGGCCCTGACTGTTATATCTAATTATTTATCTGGAAAATGTTTCGAATATAGTAAGAAATTTGTGAAATTTAAAAGTTTCGCAGCTTCTAAATGATCCAAGGAATGGAAACGATCTCGTGCTTCTCGCGCAATTTTGTCACATACTTCTTTGACATCAGTACGTCGACATGATACCTTTCTGCGTTTGTTTTCTGCTCCGCTTAATTCTTGAGGATTAACGCCAATATTTTCTGTCAAGTCCCTTATCCTCTTGACTTCATGAATGAAATATAAAACAGCAGATTTAACTTCCACAGCATCAGCTGTTCTTGATTGTAGCTGACTGTAGAAGATATCCACACGTGGCATTAATTTATGGAAAAAAATTGAGCCAGAAGATGAATCCCTCGTCTTCTAAGGTCCGTTTGCTTCAAGGCAAGATTCATTTGACGTGGTTTTCTCTAAGTTTAGCAAGCAATCAAATAATGAATCCCTATAAACATTTACGGTGTTAACAGTGCGTGACTTGAAATTCCACCTGGTTGTTGATCCTCTTGGAATTCTCCTAGATGCTACAGCATGTAATGCAGACATTCTCTGCGGCGACCTTGAGAAAAAGCATGGAACTGACAGATTTACGAAAAAATCCCTTGTCGAATGATTTTTAGGCGGCGCGTTCCATTATTAAATTAATTTGGTGAGCGTAACAATAGACGTAATGAGCGTTGGGATAGTAGGTTTTATCTTTTCTTGCACTCCTCCTGTTCCACCACTCATTACTGAAGCACCATCATACGTCTGTGCAATGACAATATTCGGAGTGTCCTTAAACATGCCGTCCATTTCATGTAATATACATGATGCAAACATTCGCACTTACATTTGAATGTAAAATATTACACTACACGTGTTTCGACGTTTCTTAGGGCGTCATCATCAGGTCTAGGTCTAGCAATTTAAGTGGACAGTACAACTACAGCAGTTTTATTTAAGTACCAAAAAATGGCGTTCTTAATTTCGCATCCACACACCCAATCATGCTCGCACAATTTCTTGTTAAATTTTCTAATGTACTTGGTTTTGTTCGAAGAAGCACTCTGAGTGATAACCAAGTCCGGGGTGGGTCTTCCTTTAACTTTAACTCTTTAACATTAATTTTTTCTTCCAAAGTTCTGGTAGAAAATGAACTACTCAACAGTTTTTCCACGGAATTATCCATGTTGAACTGGAATTAAATACGCAGAACACGCAACGCTCACCCCTTAAACTTAATCGATCATTCAAAAATACACGTGGCACTTGTACCAGATTACGGTCGTGTATACTAGACAGTAGACACGAGACTGATTCACAGAACAAGTAACTGACCGCGCAAAAAATTTCAGTGATACCATAAAAGGTAAATGCATAAACAAAAGATGTACCACAAGATGGGATTATTATTTTGGCATAATCATGTTCGTAAAATTCAAGATTTTTAAATAATAAAATAGAAAAGTATCAAAATCTAAGCCCCATTATCAGCATAAATATTATAACTTGGCTAAAAAGTGGTAATATAGTGCATAAGTTGGGAACCCTTATAGTGGGTAAATGTGTGGCTGCGTCATTCCCAAGCTGCGCAAAGTACGATATTGCAAACTCGTATTTGCTCTTACATTGTCTTTACAAAGTCAAGTGTTAGGAGCACGAGCACACGCCGCGTACCTACCCCTCGTACGAAGGGGAGTCGGAAAGTTCTGAAGACTTCTCCGTATTCAACGGATGAGTGAAGCAAGCGCGATCAGGGTTTATTAATAAAGGATCAAAGGTTTCTTATTTTCAAATATTTAATGTACTGCAGCTCTTCAGCACACAAGCACCAACCGCCACTGCTTTTTAGTGGTGCGGATTATAGAAATGGGAAAAAGGAATAACAAGAGGAAGAAAAGGCCCATTGGAATAAGGAAGTAAGTCATCCAGCCATATGTACACTAGTGCATCTATTTCTCAGCGTAATATATTACACGCCAACCTTGGTGTAGAGGGAGAATTTTGCTACTATAAAGTGGTGCTTATTATCGGCTCAATTTTTTCTTATATAATGCAAAATTTGATCACATTCTTTCACTGGAAAGGAATTGGTATTTTCATGTATTACACCTGGCGATATAAATACCTAATTTATGATGCTAAAGTATTACTGTGATGGTAATAATTTCACATTATATTTGGAGAGGAGCAATCAGAATCATTTGATATCCGGAGTAAATAGTAAAAGGTGTGCGAAACTCAGTAATCCGTTCGATACCTCTCATCTTCATTTACTTTCACCGTGCATTATAGCAGCGAGATGGGCGAAACGTGCGGGACCTTATTGTAACTATTCCGCCGAAGATTATTATCTTATGGCATAAAAGTATCCAGCTTACTTCGAAAGGGTAAGGGGGGGAGATTTCTTAATTTAACCTCATTTAGGGGAGAGTGTGGTCCAAGGCGCCATGCAATAACACTTGGTGCTATTTCGTGAGCAGTTTCGTTCATTGGTAAAAATACCAACAACCAACTTGTTAATCAATTTGTCAGAAATGTTGTCGTTCATATTATTTTTGCTTAATTTCAATTTTTTTTCATTCAAACTTTTAAATTTTGAGATTTACCATAAGAAATATGTCGAATTCATTGGCAATAATTTTTTTCTTTTGAAATATTTGTTCAAATTCGCTCCTTTTTCTTTATTTAAATTGCTTTATTTTCTCAACATTTCTATTTACATATTTTTTTGCGGAGACATTTTCACATGCTAGAGAGAAGAAAATGCTTCATACCTAATTAATTTTTGCATTTAAGTTAGAAATTGTAAACAAATATAGCGTTCAGAAAAGCGATGGGAGGATAGAGAAGAATAAATAAAACGTGGAGTATCCTAAAATTGTAGTCAACCTGGATAATATGTAAATTTGGTAAACTTCTGTTCAATTACAAAGGATGCAACTAAGGTCATTTTTTCAAGTTTTTGTTTAGTTCTAGTCTTTGGTCTGTGGAACGTCGGGAAGCATTGCGTAACACAAAGGGTTCCAACAACGGCCCTGCCCTGATTAATGATGATCACATTATTACTGAACCACAAGATGTTGAAATATGCACGAAGTAGGTTTGGTAAGCGGATAGTGCCTGCTGGCTGCCGTATTTATTTCTCCTGTTACAAGAATTTTTCTTGATGTTGACAAGTGTGATACAGTTAGTATTTCAATGGTGTGAAATTTTAAAGCGAATCCAAGGATTGGAAAGAAATCGAAACACTGGGCAGGGGACTAAGAGAAGCAGACGTTACCATATTTCATGCAACACCCTCTACCCCACGCCACGAAACGTATGAAATGGCAGAAGCCTTCACCCCTCATCGTGGGAGATCATTCAGTTTGGAAGAGTATAGAATGGAAATGATTGATGTATCCCCCATTAATCTAAACTACTAGAATTTCGCCAAATGTGAGAAACCAAGTATCCCGTATTGCTATTATGATGCTAAAATGCAGGAGGCGTTCATATTTTGTATTCAAATTATTTTTTGAAGACCTGAATTACAACATACCGGAAACGCAAACCCTGGGCCAAACCCTCTGAATGACAGGAGTCGCGGCATTGTCAAGCATTTCTTCCTGTTCTCCCAGATTTTATCTGACAAAAACAAATTTGGTTGCTCATTTATGGATTGCAAATACGTAGGTGAATGGCTGAATGGTCTTCGTTGCCACTGGTAGTTCCGATGCAAAATGTGCGGGAAAGAGACAGTGATCCACAGTCAGGATGACTCTGGGGTGGTCATGAATGACGCAGCAGTGACAGGGAGGATCGCTGGTGGCGGGGGCTACTCAAATCTCAGTCCAGTTAGTCCAGTCTGTAGGAAAAATTGAAGGTTTTTTCGTGATACAGGTTAAGAATAGTCAAACGTTGTAGGGAAGGGAGAGTTACATATACCTATATATTTTTAAACTTCGAACTAGTCCGTTATAAACAAATTACAGGGGTTCAAAGTTGGCTAAAAACGGTTTTTCAATTCTACAAGCCAAGGTATTCACTTTAGGAAAAAATGTTTCCTATGTCTTTTGTAGACAATTAAAAAACGCATTATTTGAGCTATGGTAAGTTTATTTTCGATAATTATATATCGCAAAAACTTCGAAAAACCCCCCAAAATGGCGTTTTTTTGCGTATCAATTATTTATTGCAAAAATGACTTTTTACATAATTTTTTGCTTTGTGATTAAGACACATATTAAGACACAAACCCCCATTATGACATAAAAAATAGGATTTATAAAACGAATTTGGTTAATTTGTTGCTGAGTTATTCCATTTGTTTATTAAAAACATGTCTAATGTTCAATGCTGTAACTTTTTATTGGATTAACATACAGGGCCGCATAAAGGCTCATTCTCTTTTCAAAGGTCCGAAATTTAATAATATTAAAGAAAACTTGAAAGCAAATTATTTTCAACCCCTCAAATAACGCTTACAAAAAATGGGCGTTTTTTTATAAATGAAGCTGGGGCCACCCCCATAAACTAGATATTTCTTTATTCAAGATTTGAGTAGCTGAGGTCGAAACGAAGAATTAAAAAAAAAAAGTTATTTTTCGACCTATAGCAACCGAGATAAGAATTTTAATTAAAAAAATCACTGCTCCGTTGTTTATAACATTTAATAAATAAATCCGAAGGCATTTGGACCTCAAGGACTTATATTTTCAATATCTATTATCAGATTTACAGAAATTTACTTGTAAGTGTTAAAAAACATGAATGAAGTATAGCGAAGAAAAACAAGGCCGGCCGCGGTGGTGGGGGTAGCGCGACGTCAGCTCTCGCGCGCGCGTGAGAAAACTGAGTTGGTTACTTCAAATCTGCTTCGCTCGGAAAAATCTCTCGTATCTCGGAAAGTTCTGAACCAATTTCGATGTTTTTATTTAATCTGGGGCAGCTTCAAATTTTATTAACAATGATATTGTTAGTTTGTAAAAAATATTAATACTTCCAGCTGAAATGCTATAAATGTAAAATTATACTTATTTTTACTTATAGAAAAATGTTGAAATAGTCATAAAAAAGTAATAGTGTTTCTTTATTTGACATGAAGATAGTATTTTATTATTATTAATCATTTTTACGTATAAAATATACATATTACAATTCAAAGAAATTAAAAAAATACAGAAATTAATACAATTTTATTCTTTTATGTTCAGACACATCTATATATTCGATTTCTTCATCGTTTACAATATTTGAGTCATTTACAAAATCATTATCGTCAATATCTACCCATAGCATTTAATTTGCTGTAGAAACTTCTATATTTTCGCAAGATTCCCCGTGAAATTTCCACACAAGCGAGTGCATTTTAAGCCATGCTTGCGACACCCACATTTTTTGCCACACCCTGTCTCACATTTGCAAGAAATATTTTGCAATACGTCAGCTGGAATTAAATCGTCTTCGGAGAATCGTGCGAAAAACCCGTTGTTACTACATTTCCAGCCAAAATCATTTGGATTTAAATAATTTCCAAGCCATGCTTGGACTTGCAGATAAACCCGCAAGCTGTGTTGTTTTACAGCCCCTGCGGTAGGGGGCAATGATTCCAATTTAAATTTATTTTTCATGGTAGATCGTTCAAATTGTAAAAATCTTAGCTCATTTAAAGAAATGAAAACAAGAAAACAGGTATACATTAATAGTTATAACAATTTTTGAAAAAAATTGTTATAACTTTTATTTAAATATTTTTGAGATTGTTAATAATAAACTACATTAATAAACTGTGATAAAGCATATATGTAACTTTTATAAGTTTACATGGAATATATTCAATAAAAATTACAGTTAAACCAGACCAAAAAATTTAAAACTTTAAAACATGGTTTAATATAACATAAAATATAATATTTATATAAAAAGTAAGTTGACCAATATTCATTACTTTTAGAGGTACCCCAGATTATAAAAAAACATCGAAATTGGTTCAGAACTTTCCGAGATACGAGAGATATTTCCGAGCGCAGCAGAGTTGAAGTAACCAACTCAGTTTTCTCTCGCGCGCGCGAGAGCTGACGTCGCGCTACCCCCACCACCGCGGCCGGCCGGCCTTGTTTTTCTTCGCTATACTTCATTCATGTTTATTAACACTTACAAGTAAATTTTTGTAAATCTGATAATAGATATTGAAAATATAAGTCTTTGAGGTCCAAATGCCGTCGGATTTATTTATTAATTGTTATAAACAACGGAGCAAGGATTTTTAAAAATAAAATTCTTATCTCGGTTGCTATAGGTCGAAAAATAACTTTTTTTTTAAATTCTTGGTTTCGACCTCAGCTACTCAAATCTTGAAGAAAGAAATATCTACAGTTTATGGGGGTTGCCCCAGCTTCATTTGTTTATAAAAAAAAACGCCCTTTTTTGTAAGCGTTATTTGAGGGGTTGAAAATAATTTGCTTTCAAGTTTTCTTTAATATTATTAAATTTTGGACCTTTACAAAGAGAATGAGCCTTTATGCGGACCTTCATGATAATCAAATAAAAAGTTACAGCATTGAACATTAGACATGTTTTTAATAAACAAATGGAATAACTCAGCAACAAATTAACCAAATTCGTTTTATAAATCCTATTTTTTATGTCATAATGGGGGCCTTAATCACAAAGCAAAAAATTATTTAAAAAGTCATTTTTGCAATAAATAATTGATACGCAGAAAAACGCCATTTTTGGGGGTTTTTCGAAGTTTTTGCAATATTTAATTATCGAAAAAAAACTTACCATAGCTCAAATTATGCGTTTTTTAATTGTCTACAAAAAACATTCGAAACATTTTTTCCTAAAGTGAATACCTTGGCTTGTAGAATTGAAAAACCGTTTTTAGCCAACTTTGAACCCCTGTAAATTGTTTATATCGGTCTAGTTCGAAGTTTAAAAATATATAGGTATATATAACTCTCCCTTCCCTACAACGTTTGACTAATTTTAACCTGTATCAAGAGAACGTCATAAATGACACTTTTTTTCTCTCCACAGACTGGACTTAGTATGCGCAGCACTCAACATGCATTGCATGACCGCCAAGACATATGGTAAATATAAGGATAAGCTTGGTGAAATAATTTATAATGTAGCATTCCAGGAAATGGTAATAGTAGGGCAGGAGGAGAGGAAGATTGCACTCAAGGAGGGTTTTGTTGATAGGGAAGGTAGACCTTTTATCACTGTCATCGCTGATGGCAGTGATAAAGAAGATTAAGAATATGCTCTTATGGAAGGAAAATATAATACTGGAGACCACCCCGTATGGAATTTCCATGCCGGTAGAAATTATTGAGTGTATTAGCCACCTCTCACGCAACTTTTGCAACTTGCGTAAAAATACGGGATAATACCCAATATCCTGCCCATCTTCACCAAAAACTCGACGCAAGCGTCTTGACAATTCGCACAGCTATATCTTGTGCAAGTTTGCACTGGAAAACCCATAAAGGTATTAATACTATACTCTAGGTTTGTAATGATTAGAAAATCTCATACCAGGAAACAAAGCCTTCAGTAAGAAAATTATGCTAGACATGAATTTTCTGAAGACGTCATTCACAGTGCAAGTAAATAAAAAACACGTGACATTTGTTCAATTATTTTTACAGACTTGTCAATGCAAAGACGCATATTGTCACTCGGGCACGACATCATCTACAGCATTAATCATGTATTCGGGCGGCATGATCGATGCGCTGATTACTTTTCTAAAAAACCCGAGGGGAAACCGAATGAAGTAAATTTAGTGCCAGCCTTTATTTTGGCTAATATGTGGATTCAAATACAGAAGTTAATGGAGAGGTTTGCAAATGAGTCACAGAGTTTGATTTTCCGTGCAACCAACAATAAGTGTGAAACCCTAAATAGTGTGGCTGCAAAATACCTGAATGGAAAACCCATAGATTACGCAAATAAACTAAATAAAATTAAAATAATTAAATAAAATAAAATATTAAGAAATATTTTTCTCATGTCTTCATGCATGAATAGATTTCTTTTTTTATTTGGTTTTTCGTTTTAACTTGCAATGTACATTCGGTGTCTAGGAAATGTTTTCCACTTTGAGTCTTAGAAACTTATAACTATTTCTAGGGTTTCTTTTACATACTGTTGAATTGGAATAAGTGGAGAACATATGTTTTCCTATTCGAACCTACCATTTCGAAAATAATTGATGATCGAACCTGTAAACATTTTGACCAGGGATTAAAATTTATTAAAAAATATAATTTTTTTAATTTTATTATTTGCCAAGGGTGCTGCACCATGGTGAATAAATATTCTCGTATGAGTAAAAACTAAATCAAATTTTCGACAAACCTATACCGTGTGCTATCATTTGACCTTGGATCTATCTTTCAACCACTCTTTGGTTGTTCAATCCTATGAGTGGTAGACTGCATCACTACATCCCTATGAATTTATTCCTTTGCCTTTCTCTTGGGATATTCCCTTCTATTATATTCCTGAAAACGTAATAGTGCCTTAGTATCTATCTAATCAATCTGGTTCTTTTTTTGTGTATGGTGTTCCATATGGTCCTATCCTCTACTAGTAGTTGATGCATTGTTGTGTTGAAGTATTTTACAAATGCGCAAGGTTTGCTTTATAAGTGATGTGAATTTGGTTCCGATATCTCTATTGTAAGTGGGTGAAATTTGCGAAAACGATGGCGGGACGAAAGCTCACCTTTACCCTTTTTTCTTATTTCATCTGGCCATTTGATCTTCAGCATCTTCCTCCAACACCAGGTTTCGAAAGCTCCTAATCTCTTCTTGTCAGCTTTTTCAATGGTCCAAGTTTTAGATCCATTGTGCCAATTCTAGCTTTACAACTAGTATACTTAAATCTTTAGTGAAAGTTTCATCTAAATATAAATGAGATGCAGGCTGACTATAGATCATATTTTTCATTGATTGCATTTTAAAGTATTTTAATTTTAAAATTAAATTCTGTATGTAAAAATGCCATCCCACGTATTGGCTAGTGACAGTTTCCCCTCATTCAACCAAGGCCAATATAGCCCTCCCTCTGGCCAACCCTCTGGTAGCAAAAGGATGTGGTGCTTGTGAGAAGAGAGCGTACATATACAGGCAGTTACTGAGCTACGTAATAGATGCGTTCCGACACTAGTGGCATAAGTCGAAATTTACGGAAGTCGAAAAAAAAGGAGTCGAAAATTACTCCATAACTGAGTCCGTGCTCTCAAGATTACGGTCGATTCAGATAAATACGGGGAAGGCAAGCTCTTACAAATATTACGGCGCATGGGCTCCTTGAAAGTGGGCAACTATCCTTCCAAACCCGTAACTTTTATAATTCTCGCCTTTTTTGGGTAAGGTTGCCACTTACGTAAGCACGGATTTTCGTAATTCGAGGCTTACGTAACTCGGGGAATGCCTGTACCTAATTTTGTTTATTCAAGTTTTTCCTGCGTTGATTCATTTCAAGGGACAGCATTTTTGCTTGTGACACAGCTAGCGTCGTCAGGTCCTGAACCTGTTGACAATGCTAGCTGTAATGCAAGCAAAACTGTTGTCCCTTAAAATGTATGGTGGGAATAACCCGAGTTAATGGAACTCATCAAATAATGGCGTAAGCCTCTGTACCAGCCTTCATATACTGTTTTCACTGTAAAATTACTGTGTTAGTACACTTGGAAGTAAAATTTTTGTTTTTGTTTAAATGCTTGAAATAGGTTCAGCAATTTGTGAGTGCTAAAAAGTATTCCCAATACAAAGAGTCATATTTTTCATTGCAATGTTTCTTTGTATAGGAAAGTATATTATGTCTGTGAACATGAGCACTTAAGTTTTCCCTTCTTTAAATCAAGAGAGTGAAGCAAAGGTTCCACTCAAGTAAAAATTTCTCCCTTGAAACTCAACTGAAACAGGGCTGAAACTCCCTTGAATCACACTGCCTTGCTTCTCGGCTGAAACTGCCTTGAAATTGAAACAAAACCAAGGGAGTTTGGAAGTGTGGTGGCAGCAGGTAAGCTGTGCAATAAAATGCCTTGCAACTGCACTGGCGCAGAGACTATTGTAAATATAATGGGCTGGCACACCCTTGCTGCCTAATGACCTGGCACTCCCTTGCTCTCTCCACTGAGACTCCTTTACCTACAACACTGAAACTCCCTTGCCCACAGCACTGAAACTCCCTTGCTCACTCCCCTGGAACTCACTTGACCTCTTTCTCCCAAAATAAAAAAAGGAAATATGCATTTTAAAGACAATGAATATCAATACTATGGGATGGTATGCTTAAATGTATTTAATTATCCTACGTTATACCTACCTAACTATATTATGTCTATTTCACATGTCCTTTTATCCTACGGCTATACACGAATTTTCTCGCACCCATCACAGAAACTTGTGTCAAGAAAGCCTTATATATGTGCCCGCTTCCGAGGAATAATGTGACTTCGAGAACTAACTTTTAAATAGCAATTCCGTGTTAATCTGAAGAAATACCATTACATCACGATGACAGTAATGTGGCATTAATTAATTGAAACCCATATTGCCACATAGTATGACTATTAATGCAATATTACTGAGAACAAACAAGATTTTTTCCCGTACGTTTGTTCACGTATAAATCAAGACGTAACCAATGGGACGTGTATAAACTAATGTTCCAACTTATGGGGGGGTGGGGGTAAGGGGGTCACCTAAAAACCTGCGCTGGGTAAAAAGGGAGAGGGGAGGGAAGTAATAATCTCAAAGTATCGTAGCTGTCACAATGTACCTGTTTACGTTTCTTACTCATCAACATCGCGTCGACAATACTACAGAGTTTAATATGAGGAAGGGTGCATAGGGTGTTTCATACACCCCAAGCTTCTACTATAATTCAATTTAACTGAAATATTGCTTCTACAATTTTCCAAGTCTTCATACCATCAAATTGCTAACATTGTAACCTTCTCGCCGGTTAAGGTAGTTAGAGCAAAAAATCACTTCACCTAGAATTTGATGAATTTGGCCTCATTTAAAAGGACAAATATTCATCTGTTCAATGATATCAAAATGGTAATCCCTTGCCAAACTACTCTTGGAGCAATTAGTCTGAAAATGAAAGTTGTTTTACATGGGATAGATAATGGCTGTACGTTCCAGAGGGAGAATATTAACAAAAATAGGAAATTCTAGCACCTAGATTTAGTCAAAAAACTAATGGTGTATAGTTTGCATGTTTTCTCATCCATTTATAAGAAATAATCTATTGCTCACCGAAGTAAATTTTACATAATCTTAAAAACACCTGCTGTTTTGATTGGTTTTCAGCCATACGGCGGGAAAAAATGAGTCAAGTTAGAGACTTAGGTAGCTATATTTATTTAATTACTGAGTATTTTGGTATTATATAACTATATCTCTACGCCATTAATATTACAATATTTATTTCATACTTCTTACAGACGCTGAAATCAAAAAATAAAATTTGAATATGGTCCCCATTATGACTAGGGAACTATCTCGCTCAAGCCACCTTAACCTTTAGGCTGCCTGAAACGTACATGTACGTGTGTACTGGGAACTGCGGAGAGAACGTTCTTGTACGTTTACCCTTTCTGTCTACCTGCTTCCTCAGTCCTCTCATATTCTCAAACTCCCTCAATACTTAAGAAAATATTTTTGAATTGAAAGTTTCATTTGTAGAGACAACGTTACGTGTCGAGTGGGGGTTTGGGGAAAATACTACGGTTCTACAACTACATCTACAAAATACCCTGAAAGCCACCTCAGGGGTGTTTGGCAGGGGGTAACAAAGGTAACCCCTCTCCCCCACACCTTGTCAACGAAAGGGGATCAGGGAGAGGTAAAAACCACCGGAAATGGTAACGCAGTTTATGAACTACCCCTAACTTGCAGAAATGTTCAAAGGAGAAAGATGCTGAATGTATGTACCAATATACATATAGAAATAACATAATGTATAATGGAAGTTAATAGCGCAAAGCTCTCATTGAAGTGTTTACTGGCTGAACTATCTCTCCGATTCGTTTGCAGGCTTACTATTTTTGCCAAAATTTCAGGTGAAAGATGGACCACGTGCTAAACACACCGTGTAGATTCTACTTAAAATTCTTGTTACTGAATGGATAAATGAGCACATTCTTTTTTATTTTCCTTGCATCAGAACTGCTATCCCCTTCCAATTTTTACAATAGTTTACCAGTTTCCTCCTCAACTACCTCCCCTGAGTTTGAAACTTAGAGAATATCATTCCACCCTATGTTGGGCTACCTCTTTCAATGCTTTCAAATGAAGGGGGTACATGTACAGTTAATGATGTATTTAAATAAGAATTATTTTACTTTTGCCTGTCTTGATGACTTAATTCTAACTTAAGTTAGTGCATAGGTGTTAATCAATTCTGTTGGGGCCATGTCAGTTTTTTTTATTTTTCTGACTCCCTTTCTTATCTGCAAATTTATTGATTAATTGATCGTAATGCAAATAATGAAGCAGGTCTTTTTCAACGTGCATACACATATCAAGGCATTCAATTTATCTTGTCCAAGCACCGAGCACATAATAGATAAGTCTTTAGCCTTTACAGTGCTGTAAAAGGGGGTTTGGCTGAACAGTGCGAGAGACATATAAATTCTAATTGCGACCATAAAATTTGTGAAAACATATGTATTCCTGAATGTAATGGCCGCACTTGGGGTAGGGCCTTTTTCAGTCAATTCACCGAAAGTTTTGGATGGGGGCAGAGTTATATGTTTGACCAAGCACCGGAGGCTGTCAGAACTTAGTGCAAATGCAGCTGCATTAGTTTGTCTCCTATGCAGTCTTCTATGTATTTAGAGACAAGTTTCAGAAAGTATTATTGTTCCTGTAATGATATATTTAGACTTATCCTTAATCCATAAACTGCTATGTATTTTATTTGTATATATAATTCCACCACATTCTGAAGACTAAGCATTTTCACTTCCATTTTTCTGGTTAAAAACTGCATAATGGAATAAATAAAAAAAATATGTATTCAAAGCACTCAAAAGTTTTCAAGCAATTGATACTGAAACATTGCATTTTTCCTTGATTCTAAGAAAAAGGCAATGTGTGGTTGATGCAGAGGTGGTGGAAGTTCAGCAATGCTACTGAAATAAATTATCATCAATTTAGTGAGTTTGAAAAAATCTTCAAAAATTGTTGTCTTTAGGATGCTTCCATTGTTAGAAATCTGGAGAAGTGACCATATACTTGTAGAATTTAGTTCTGATTTCAGAATGAAGTTTAACTCATACCTCAACTGTGGGGTAAATGAGTTATAACAACTATTCCGTACTAATGAAGAAAAGCATTTAGTAATGTTCTATAATTTCATGCTACTCTAAAATTAACATCACTGAAAAAGTTTTATTATATTAGGTCAGGTCTTGAGAGCATTATTAACAAATGAAAAGTAAGAAAGTGAAAATCTAACCAGAAATGTATTCACCCAATTCTTATTTGATTTATTACAATATGAATTTTTTGAATCTCCAATAGATTTCTTAAAGTGGTAAGGTAAGAAGCATTCATTACTAGAAATGGACTCTATGGACATAAACTTTTCACTAACTTTTCTGTAAATATCAAATCAAAATTTCTCAGGACATATTAATACATCAAAAACAAACAAACTTGAGACATTAGTGAGATTAAAAATTTTGTATAGAAGGAAATGAGAGGCTTTTAAGTCTCTTCGACCTCCCCCTATTCTTCATCAAATTCACCTTCATCATCCACTGTTGCCTCTTGATACTGTTGATACTAATAAACAAGGCCATTCATGTTTGACTCAGCTTCTGTGAACTCCATTTCATCCATCCCCTCTCCGGTGTACCAGTGAAGGAAAGCCTTCCTCCTGAACACAGCTGTAAATTGTTCAGATATTCTCTTGAACAGTTCTAAAGTTCAGAACATGTTTACTGCAAGCTTGCGAAGGTCAGCATTAAGTTGTCCAGGAAATCTGAAACACGTAGTAACCCCAGACATTGTTGCTGACACAAGATGATTGAGGTGGCTATACGTTGGAGTGGTCAGCTTCAGAGTTCGGAAGCAGATGTCATAAAGAGCTTCATTATCAATGCAATAAGTCTCATCTGTGTTTTCAATAAGCTGGTGTACGGATAAGGTGGCATTGTAGGGTTCTACCAGAACATCTGACACCTGCAATAATATGATGATTAGTGTTCAATCCTAACAATGAAGGAACTATTTTAAGATTAGCCATTATTACTTCAAGTAAGAGTAAATTTACCTTTGGTGAAGGGACAACGCTGAAGGTGTTCATGATCCTCTCTGGGTACTCTTCCCTTATTTTGGAGATAAGTTGAGTTCCCATGCCAGATCCTGTCCCCCCTCCAAGTGAGTGTGTCAACTGAAATCCTTGGAGGAAGTCACAGTTCTCAGCTTCCTTCCTGAGGATATCCAGCACTGAATCCACCAACTCCGCTCCTTCTGTGTACTGTCCTTTGGCCCAGTTATTTCCAGCCCCACTCTGACCAAATACAGAATTATCTTGGTCTGGCCCAAATGGCCCTGCCCTTACTGAATCCATAGTTCCTGGCTCTAAATTAATAAGTATTGCTCTTGGAACATATTTTTCTCCTGAAAATAAGAAGTTGCATTTATTATCTTATTGTACTAGCCAAACAGTTCTCAAGAATACACTTTTGATAACTACTTCATATTCCACCGTAATACAACAATATACTCAATATTTATTTGCATGTAGGAATACTTAGAAGCATAGTCAATATCATAGATATTAATAATGTTTAAATAATATTTTAATTTCTTAGCCTATTCACTGCTAAGCTTCATCCCAAAGAGCATTGAACTGTAGTAAGCAACACTACTTGGCATTTAAATACCCCAGTGCGCATAATCTTTTCGGTATTCAAACTCGTTTGCATATAAAATACACATATATGCATATGTAGCACTGATGTCAATGCTCCACCCAAAGGCGTATATGCATGTGTAGTGCTGGCGGCACTGCTCCGGCCAAACAAATAAATGCGTGCGTAGCAGTGAATGGGTTAAAATATGGGATCAAGCTTCATTTAAACTTTATATTTAACAATTAGTGAAGCCAATGCAGATAAATGCAATTTGCGAAAGTAAAGAAGTTTGTATTGATTCAGTGTAAAGATGATTTAGATTTTGAGATAAAATCCAGAAAATTGGATGCTAACGTTGAAAATTCAGTAATAATGTTTCCAAATGGATTCAATATTTGAAAGAGTATTTGCCTACTCTGTGCTTTATTCTAATTCACTATTTCCCATGTATCTTAGGATTTTTTGTCTGCTCTATTAAGTGTCTGATCATTATAGGAGCGTTTGACATGTGGATCATCATTACTTTTACAGGAAATTACCATTTTTAAAGGAGGCATGGCATCTGATGTATTTCATCATTTACCCATGGCTTTTGACCAATGTGCAATCTGTCTTGAGCTATGGTAAGGGACTCTCCATAATCCACGTACACAAAAATAGGCCACTTATTTACCCCCCCACCTCCCATCGTGGACACTCGTAGACTTCATCCAGACCCCCCCCCCGCTAGGCTCTCCCTGTTGTCCACGAAGGCTTTTCTTTTTTTGTGGCAAAAGCTATGAAATGGGTTATTAATTGATTGTCATGGAGTATCTGCAATTTAAGGCTGGTTTTAAGGAAACCGGCCACCAATACAACATCCTTGCAACCTTTCACAACACTGATTGTGCTGTGGTAATATCACTCCTGCCACGTCATATCGACTATTGTCTACGTAGACATCCCTCCAACCCCCCAACCCCCCAATGTGGACCTTCGTTTACAAACCTTGTACCCCCCCACCCCTTTTTGGTGTCTACGTGGATTATGGATAGCCCTAAATGACATACATATGTAAAAGGAGTGTGATTTTTTGGTTTAGTCACGGAATAGAAAATGGATTAGGGTCAATTAATGAAACAGATTTTATTGACTTAGGTGAGGGGTAGGTATTAGAAGTTTTAAGAACAACTGCCTGGATGAAATGTGACGTCAGTCCATACTATCTATTACAGGTTCGAAAGCATCTTAGTATAGGGGTACATTAAAGGTAGGGTGAGGAAAGGTGTCAACCCCCCCCCCCCACCCTCCCCACATAATTTCTAGGGAAATGGAAAAAATTGTTATTCTTCAACGAATGCAGGCTCCCCCACATCCTGTGGTTCCCATACCCCTCATAAAGTTAGTTCTTCAAAACATGCATATTGTAGATGTCCCTTGTAAATTATCGTGTGACGTTCTCGGCTCCCATTTGTTGAGGTTATGTAATCCCTTCAGTAAGTTCAAGAAATAATGGTATTTTTTCTGATTTCTTTGGCTTTTATGGAGCTTGATTTTGACGGTCGAAAGCTGACACAATTGTGTCAGCATTCGACCGTCAAAATTTAAGTTACCTAGGTAAAGTGGATCAACTAATTTTATCTTGTATTTATATTACAAAGTTGAACAGATCCATAAGGTTATTTTATAATTACATGTGTATGCCATTAATAGTCCTTAAGTTGGTTCAATGTTAATGCATTTTTATAGCAGCATTTAATCTAAAATGGAAGAATTTAGAAAATACGTATTCGCGGATTTCTTAACTTTTTAATGTTAGCCGTATTTGTAACGGTTATCGAGTAAAAATTTACCTATGTCCCAAGTTAAAGTGAAAATATTGAGTGAGACCTACAATTGACCTTAGTTTTTTTAAGATTAATTTTACGACAGCGTAGGCAAAAGCTTCCAAATGAATTATCAACGCCTTACACTTTTAAAAACTCAACTTTTGGAGGTAAGCATTGTATTTGCCCATTAAATCCCGCCCACCATTTCCCCGCAGCCTGACCCTAAAAGGACGCGAACGTCAGTGAACATAAAGTTGTTTTCTCCTGCCAAAAGTAAAAAAAAACGCTTATACATTTCTATTATTGCTCAGATTTTATCGTTTTCTAATCATATTTAAGGATAAGGAACTAAGGGTTGAGAATTAATACTCTCGTCCTTTATTTCCAAACAGCCACCTCATACGCCTTCCAGGTAAATTTAACCTTTATCCGCCGGATTTAAATGGACGCATACCCGGAGCCGGGATGTTGGCACTCATGGCATGCAGTGAAAACATTTAAAGGGATTTATCGGGCACGTTGGGCGATACTGCTGAATTAAAACTTATACGCATTATAATTCATTGACGCAAGCCATCGGCAACCACGCTGAATCGTTGAAGGGAAGTAGACTGACCGGCAATCCAGCTGGAGGAGGGTGAGGGGAAATTTGCGGCTCTTCATTTCGTCCACAGCTGAACCCCAACAATGGCATTGAAACAAGGTTGCTCCTCGGACGTATTGGATTGGTGCGACGCCCTGATAGATTTGTTGACCAACCCGCCAATTCTACGTCTACTTACTACCCTGCGAGACGTGGGACAGGAGGTATTAGGACAATAGTAATGTAAAGAGCTGGGGCGGCTCCAGACCAGAGGTTCGGGTGCGGGGCACCATGAGCGGCTCTTGGGGTTTAGAATACCCCCCCCCCCCAGGAAAAAGGCAGTTCGTGAGTTTCGTCCTGGAAATTCGTAACAAACTATGTGCAAAATGACACGATATTAGTGGTTTCGAAGCAATAGTTTGCCTTAATAGAAATTTACTAAATGCATATTTCCCTTTTAGATTACCACCAAATTTCGACTAATTCCAAAATTATTTCAATTTACATTCGCATTTAGCTTGTGGTTTTAAAAACAGTTTTGGTTTACATAAAAGTTAAGTGGATAAAAGTAAAATAACCAAAACTTCAATAGCAAATATGCGACAAAATAATTAAGGCTTTTAATTTAAGGTTTACGACAAATTCGCCGCGTTTTGATAGGGGGGGGGGAACAATTGCCCTAACTCCTTTGGGGCCGCCAATGGCAAAGAGGAGGGAATAGGAAGAGGGAAAGGACAAAGATAAATTGCATGAAAACAGCGTGTCGCAGTGTCACGCTCTGTGTTTGTTGTTATAGTCACCAATGGTGCCTGCAAAAAGGAAACGTTTATATCTATACGGAAGTATGCATCTTTCTAATTTTTGAGCTTCTATCAGTTCTATACATATATCTTCCTTGTCGTACTGAAACTTGCATGTTCTGAATTTTTAACGTAATTTATGCCTAGCGTGTAGCCTCAGAGTCTTTAGCGGGTTACAACCTAGTCTTTCCATTACCTTTATCACACTGATTGCTCGTAGCATTATATAACGAAGCATGTGGATTTCATTTATATATCATTTATTTTGCGAGTTAAATCTTTCTGCGTATCTTGTAAGCGTATGGGGGCAAATCCATTTCACATAATCAAAATTTACCGAGATCTACTTGTTAGGTGGTAAGATTAAATAGAAATGGGTACTAGAAGTATTTTTGCTAAACGTGCTTCGACGGCTAAGGTCATTTCGCACATACTGCCTGCCACGTGCAGACAAGGGCAACAGAACTCGGACGAATCAGTGGATCACCCTTCCAGATTCGAGCGTAGCCCAATGATGCTTAACTTCGATGTCTAATCGGGAACCGGTGTATCCATCCATGTTGCAGGCCGTTCCCCGGAAGCTGCTACTTGTACGCTGGTTTGTATCAGGCCCCCTCAAACATCCTTCTTCTACTCGACATGCGTTCTACCCGCACTACCTCTATTCATCAAGTTCATAAAGCCTATTTCTTCTCCCACTTCCCCGCTTACCCATCATCCTTCCCTCAATCATGGCTTTTAGCATCCCCTCGCTCCTCGTTACCTATTTTAAGGTCGGAAAACCGTCGTTCAGGAGCTTCCGCGGTAGCTCTCGTGGATGTTGTCGGTAGCTCGCGCAAGGCTAGCTTTACTGTCCTGTTCTTTTTAACGAATCCAACGAGTTTTTCGAACAACTTTCATTCTATTTTCGCTAGCTCGTCACTTATTTTCATATTTAGAGAATAGCTATTTGTGTCGAGTTTGCTGACCTCTGACCAATTCCAACCGCCAACTCTGCCTTCTAATCTCTTCACCCACCATGTCAAACACTCTCTCGTTCCTCTTCCCTTTCATCAATCGCACTTACTCAATTCTCCTCCACACCCACATCTCAAACGCCTCCTAGTAGTCTCGTATTACCTCAGCGACCAGGCTTCTGCCATACACACGCTACACTCCATACGCGAGGAGTCGCCAGCTGGGGAAAGTCGCGTGAATAGTCACGCGAGGAGTCGCGTAAAATGTGAAGACCAGTAGCGTAACCAGGGAAGCATGGGGGCGAATGTCCTCCCCGCCCCATGTGTTCTGGCGCCCCAGAGTCTGTGAATTTATCCCTTTTAAAGTCCCAAATACGTACGTGATTCAATGTCGTATCTTAATTATCAACAGTTAATTCTACAAGGTCAACAACTTTGGATCATAGTATATTACGAACAAAATAATACAGTTAAAGTATATAACAGTATGTTAAGTTTAGTAAACTGGCGAATTTATAAGTCGGCGCCCTCTAAAAAGTGTGTTGCCACCCAGCGCCCCCTAGACCCAAAACCAGGCTATGCCACTGGTGAAGACTAGTTGTCTTCACATTTTACCCGGGTCTTCTTCATTTAGATATTAGTGAACGCCTGCTTCGCTAACACATTTCTTCTAATATATTTAACCCTATGCCATTTCCTTCAACATACTAACCCAAGCAATTAAATTGTTCTACCTGCTCCAGTTTGCGTCGAAGACATTTACGGGTATGCATGGATAAAACTTGGGTTCATAAAACGTGTGTTGCGGAACGGAAATGAGACAGAGGAAGGCATCTTTTTTTACACTAGCACAGCCACATTTATAACATGCAGAAACTATCTGGGACTTACCAGAGAATGATTTGTTTTAAGAATTGTATATGACTTTAAAACAAGAGCCGCCAGATTTGTAAACAGGTAATAATGGCAAAAAGGAAAAACAAAAAGGAAAGCCTGGAAAAATTAACAAAGACCTATTATTAGGATGGGGTCCATCACAAAAAGAAGAAAGTATTTAACCCGAGGTATTTAAACTTACTTTTACTTTACTCAAAATATAAATGTGTTGGGGACCCCCGTTTAATTATGGCATTGAGCGGTATATTAAGTTTCCTCGGTGCCTCGGTAGACTCAATCTCTCGTATAAAATAGGAGTTATTTTACAGGAGAGGTCGAATGTATATTAATACATTTCTCTCATACAATAGGATGACCTTAACAGAATGAAGGAAAAACTCCCATTGATTTCAATACGGTATGGTAAAATATGCATCGAACACTTTCTCATTCATAGAAACGGCTGGCGACCTGAAACCCCTGCTACACGCCCTTGTGCTGCCTCAAATGAGGTATAGTCGTATATTTCACACTGGGTAATACATAATACGCGGTATCTTCTCATTTTCTTGGCTGTAATATCATTCCACCCTACGAGAATATCCATGGGGAAAAATCGGCCTGTGTATTATTTAATCCTAATTATTTTCCACTAAATGGTCAAATTGCAATAACTTTCATAGTACTGACTACTACTAGTAATTGCAATCTGAGGTGTTCATTTTGATGAGGGATGCGCGGCATCTGAAAGTGTGTTCTAGCCTCCAAAATCCACTCCTTTTGTGAGCTACCTGTAACATACTTCACGGTAACTTCTTTCCCTTCAATTAAGAAAATATTTTCTATTCCCTATTCCACTCATCAAGCGGTAAAAATAATTCCCTGATGCTCCATCAATCCTTTTCTATATCGACTACAAATCTTCCAGCCTGCCCTCGGTCTATTATCGATACCGTTGATACCTTACGGTACTTGCAAATCGTTAGCTGTGGCATCGGTTGCTTTCACTGACTTCCATTTTCATTCTCCCCCTTAATTCACATTGCGTTGGAAATAATCTAAGGTAATCACGAGTACAAACAGTTAATTAAATCATATAATGTTGAAATAAGGAAACGCACAGATTATACACAAGTTTGTTATATGCATTTATGCATCGATTAAAGGCTAGTAGTGTCGAGCAAAGAAAACATCCATTATGCAGATAACCCACGCACAAGTATTTCTAAACAACGAAATGATTCGCGGTTCTTGCGTTAGATACAACGGAATGTTATACATTAACCTCAGACTTTACATAAAGATAAATGCGTAGATCTCTACTTTCGATGTTATTAGCAAGTAAATTTCAAAGAAAAATTTAAACTAAGCTGTTATTCTGTCCCGGAAGACTTTTGAAATTCAAAATGATATTTCAAGGTAAATTTGAAAACAATCCTCTGATTTGGATGGCTATTCGGAGATACGGGGATTTTAGCAGAATGAAATTTCGCTGGCGAGACGAAAGCTCACATTTGCCACTTCAGGAATGAATGAAATGCACATTAACAAATTATAACCCATAACAAGGTTACTTGGAGCTTAATTGAGCTTTGAAAACCAAATTCCGTCAGAATATACAAAGACTATCTCATATTGTAAAAAATTTGATTTACTTTTCTTCTGTGCATAACCAAATATATGGAAGCAAGAAAATTTGTCTTACCTCTCCCTTTGTTGTAAAACACATTAATTCGTTCCAGGTGTAGATCTGAGTCGCCGTGGTAAGCTCCAGTCGGATCAATTCCATGCTCTTCGATGTGTCCGGTGACTGGCCGGGGCGGGGACTTCGGAGGTGTCGTGGGCGACGGCGGAGGTTGGGGGTCGGTGGGGCTATACTTCTCCTCCTCTTCCTTCGTTTTACGTGCACAACCTGCAACGCAATAGAAATATTTTTAACTCCTCGCCCACACTGACGATCACATTTTATACGAGCCTAGAGTGAAAAAAACCAAGCTATAACAATCACTGCACGCGTTCCTGACATCACTCCGGGAGCACTGTGTGGTCAACATATCCATCCATCCGTATGTATCCAAAAATATTATACTTTCATAAAAAAAGCCAAGAAAGTTCCCTAATTGAGTTGTAATTAATGTTTTAATCGTTAGCGCAAAGATTTCGATTAGTAGGCTTCTGAATGTCTTCCAGGTTCTCCACTGCGTTCGTTGGCTTGCTTCACGATCTGACATCTAGTCAGCGTCTTTAAGTCTATGGTGAGGGACAGTGGTTTTTAGCCGCCTTTTACAAGTCCGTTTTGTCGCTGTTCAGTGATTAGCCGTTTTTGTTTAGATCTCTTTTCCAGGTGCTGAGTAAAAAGAAGCCGTGGTCTCCGTCTATTTTTTGTTGTGTCTTGTAACATCTTGTACAAAATCCCACATAATATGTAGTACGAAGGAGAATGTATACCCGGTGACATGTTCGTACGGGAAAGTATACATCCTGGAGACCTGCAGATCATTAAAAAGTCCGCCTACAGGAACACGACAGAGGCACAAGGAAGTATTAAGCTATTCCAACAGTCGGCTATCGTGGAAGATGCGTGACACGCGATCAAGGCACACGAATTGACTTCGAAGTAATTGCCAAAGAGAACCGTCACTTCGCTGGATTAGTAAGGTAAGCCATAGAAATTTTCAAGACACCACAAAATATCAACTGAGAAGACGGCAATTTTTTACTCAGCACCTGGAAAAGAGCCCTAAACAAAACGGCCAATAATAGAGCAGCATCAACAGGGTCTGGCATATAGAAGGTGACCAAAAAACCTATCTCTCACCTTTGACCTGAGGATGCTCTCTGGAATGCCAGCGAAACTCTTGTCAAGAAAGCCAGCACACGCAGTGGTACACCCGAATGCCATGCGGGCGCGATATATTGTTATAATCAAGAACTGAGAGCCCTTGGTTATTATCATTAGAGAGATACAAGTTTGAACGTCAGCATCTCGAGATACATTAGGACTATTACGGATGTGCTGTCATCTGCTCATTAATCTCTTTATGACCTGCTCCCGATCTCCGAAATATTCTAATTATTTTTCCGTACCACCACACCTCACATTCTTCTTAGAGGTATACGCGTTTAGTTTGACTCGTGGGGATATTTAAGACACACGGTTCTTTCGATTAAGCTAAGTAAAAACTTTCTTATTTATTTTTGATTTACGCAAGAAGTGACTTTAAACTCTAAGCTTCAACTAAAAATCTTCCCCATACATTACGTTTGCTTTAAAGTAAGCCTTGGCAACTGTATAACTTTTACATGATGTATCAAAATCTTTTAGTAATAATATTAGTTATGGTAATAATCGATTAATTTTCTTTAAAGCTCATCTTAAGTTTCTTAGGAAATGAGGAGGTACTTACAACAAAGTCCACCCATCTTTTTTCGAAGAAATTCTCAAAGCGTTTGAGGAAGCGTCTTGCAACTATCCACATTCGGCAATGAACTAACTAGTAACCCTAGCAACGAATGCGAAAATGCCCTTTTCTGCTATCGGCATTGTTGTCCTTAGATATTAGTTCTACATACAAAATATTTTATGATTCAATATCTCTGTGTAAATAAAAGTATTCATTCATACAGAGGATATTGATACATGTTTAAAAGTCAAAATCCGCTTCATAATCAGTTAATCAGTAGCATTAATGCACCAATCTAAATATGCACTTCTTCGGTTAAGCAGCGGTTTTTCAGATCGACACTTCGCTTTGAAAGCATATGTTATGATTGTATATCTCTTTATAAATAAAAGTATCTGTCCATGAGGAGGATGGAGATCTAAGGTTTAAAAAAAAATCTGCTTTATAGTCAGTTAAGCAGTAGCTTTAAATCACCAATATATATTTGCTCTTGTTCGGTAGCGCGGGGTTTTCAGATCGTTACCTCGCTTTGAAAAAAATTGTTATTATCCAAGATCTCAGTGTTAATAAAAGTATTCTGTGTAAAATAAACTGTGTAAATGAAAGTAAATAGAAAGGGAGGTATTACTGCTGATGCGGTCTCGGTGACTTTGAGGGTGCCAAGCCCTTAAATGCTGAGAAATTCCGTCCGTCACTTATAGGCTCTCCCAGCGAATTCAACCACAGCGTCTTCGTCGCATCCCCTGGGTTACACTAATCGTGGAAGGGTGGAAGGCGAGTGTCCGGTGCTTTTAAACCGGATCAACTTGGCTAAGGTAGTAAACACCAAGAGAAATTCCAAGGTCCTCAAATGTAGCGGGAGTTGAGCGTGAGGCCAACAACCTCACCTCGGAAAAAAAACATAACGCTACGGAAACTACACAAAAGCCTCGGATACTGGACAGGAATAATTGATTACGACAATGGCAACCGAATAGAAACATGAATAAGGATATCATATTTGTAACTTGGAATGTTAGGACGATGATAAAGCCTGGGAGAGTGAAAAAAATTGCCAAGGAATTAAATTAATTTAGAATTGATGTGGTTGCACTCCAGGAAGTATGGGGGTAAGGACAGGGGCGTATACACAAGCCTGATTTTAGACTCCTCTACAGTGGGCCTGAGAGAAAGACAGGTCAGCATGAAACCGGAATAATAATGAATGTCAAAATGCGGAAAAGCTTTTTGAACTTTGAACCCATCAATGCAAGACTTTGCTAGGTAAGATTTAAAGGTAGATTTAGAAATATTACCCTTATATCAGCCCATGCTCCATCGGAAGACAAAGATGAACTTGAGAAAGACGAATTCCATGATGAATTGCAGATACTTCTGTCAAGGATATAAAATCATGATATGCTTATATTTGCTGTGGATTTTAATGCGCAAGTAGGGCATGATTCTGCCAGCTCCAAAAACTCGGGACGCTACTCACTACACCAGACTAGCAATGAAAATGATGTTCTCCTAGAACAGTTTGCCTAAAGAAATAAATTAGTAATTAAGAGTACCTGTTTCCCGCACAAAATAATCTATCTGGGCACATGGACAGCCCTGGGGTCAGGAATTGTCATACAGATGGACCATGTTTTGACAAAAGGCAGACATGCATCATCAATCATAGATGTCCACAGCTGCAGACGGCCAAATTGCGATTCTGATCATTTTCTAGTTAAAGTCACAGTGAGGGAAAGGGTAGTCGCTCTAAAAAGGGCAGAAACCCCGAAAATAAAAAAAGATGAGGCTAGATTTATTGAAAGACAAAGAAGGAATAACCCAGTTTCAAAATGAAATGAAGAGAAACTTGGCCAAGGGCAAAGAGTCTGTATATGTGGAGGATGAGTGAAATGAAATCGAGCAAGCTATTAAGGAGTCTGCAGACAAGGTGCTAGGAGAGGAAAGGAATACAAGGAGCAAAGATTGGTTTGATGAGTAATGTAAGATGGCTTTGGAGGAGAAAAATACTGCTTGGAAAAGGATGAATCAAAGGAGAACTAGAAAAATTTATATTGAGTACAAGGAGCTAAGAAAGAAGGCTGAAAAGATTATGAAAAAGAAACAAATGCTAAAATTAAACATTGAAAAGAAAGGAGCTGCATGAACAAAATAAAGTAAGACAATGTTACATAGCGGTAAATAAACTAAAAACTGAATACGTCCGCAGACTTTGGAGGATGTAAAGATAAGGCTGGAAATATAATTAATGAAGAGCAGTAAATGATTGAGAGATGGGCTGAGCATTTCCAGGAACTCCTCAGCAAGGATGAGGGGACTGAGAATTATGATCTAGAGGGACAAGAAGCAATAAATGAGGATAACGAGGAAATGCTCTTACGAACGAAATGACCTACGTACCCTCTAGAGAGGAGGAGGAGGAAACCCTCAGGAAAATGAAGAATAACCGCTCCAATGGAGAAGACAGCATTGTAGCTGAGCTAGCCTAGAAAGTAAAGCCTAAAACCATAAGAATGTAACGGCAAGATTATTCCACTCGAGGCAAGCGGTTACAGCAAATGATTTATTGAATATGACGGTTCGGTGGTGAGGTATTGTAAGTTTCTTATTCCCTAGTGTGTTTGTTGCATGCTCTTTGTTGAGTTTTTGAAAATCTTCTGTATGGTACTTCGGCGTATTTGTGTTAAGGAGTTGATAGAGTAGTGGTTGTGTATGAAACAGACGTCGGGAACTAGGTTTCAATCAGGAGAGATTATTTATGAAACAAGTAGTGTTATCAGATATTTGCAGATTGAATATGAATCTAATGCAGGCGTTGAAAGACCGTTGAAGTTTTATTGACAGTTCCTGAAATATATCTTGAAAAGCCACATCAGCGTAGTCAAAGTGGGGTAATATTAATGCGGAAATTAGTTGTTTCTTAAGGGAGGCAGGAATGACGTGTCTGAGAAGAGGGAATAATGACAACTTTTAACAATAAATTTTTCCGATCACAACTGAAATATATATTTAAAAGCCCTTATTTTGATAAGTGCTTAATCAGAAAGTATTTTACCTTGTTTTTCATGTAAAGTGTAAAACAATCCTTGTTGAGGTAAAAAGTTCTTGGCTTCTCTAGCGAAATTGGGAGATATAACACCTTTGGATTTAGTTCAAAATTATTTTCAAAGATCATTTCTATACTTTTTAACAATATCGTAAAACGGAATAAACTATTCCATAAACTAGTGTAACATCTCTCTAAATTCATCTACATGTACTTAGGCCGCTTTTGAATCAGTTGTGAACCTGGTGTGTTAACTTTTCCACAGCTTCCGAGATCTGATGTAAAAGTAATGTATCCCGTAACAATTCTATTGTCCGTTACAATTATATGAAAGTGGGATTCTGGCAAAGAATGTTGTAGAGCAGTGACTCTAGTAATTGGCTTGAGCGTAAGTGGGTGACGGGTATGGGAGGATGATGAAAGACGTACGTAGATTACAAATTCGTTCAATGTTACTTCTTTTCCATTCTGGCGTTCCCTGTACCATATATATGTATCACCAGATCGCGGATAGAATTGGCGGAGAGGAGTTGTTAAACCAAAAGTTAATGATGTTAAATAATATGCCATTTGGCATAGGGAAATATACAGGCATAGTAATCAGTAAATACAAGATGTATGACATGAGATTCTCGTAAGCGCGCGGGCGTAGGAACGTGCGCGCACGCACTGACCCATACCCTCACGCAAAATTTCCAAATTCCCTCCCCCACCCAAATTGTTCCCTGGATTGTGAAGTAAGATGGAAGTGATGGAAGGATGGCGGGGACTACTGAAGCGATGGCTATGGAGTATAATATATAGTTGAGGGAATGAAAGTCATCGCGGTTGCATTCGTAATGAATAGGAAACTTGGTAGAAAAGTAGTGTATGCAAAACAGGAGAGGGATAGGATCATAGTCGTGGAACTAATGGCAGTTCCAATGAATTTAGTTATAATCCATGTTTATATGCCTACCTCTAATCATAGAGAGGAGGAGATAGATGGTGTATACGTTCAGCTAGAGGAAAAAACTGGTAGGAACCTGGGAGTAAGCACTTGGTACTAATGGGATTGGAACGAGGTGGTGGGTGAAGAAAGAGATGGGCGGGAGGTGGGCGATTACGGGCTAGGAAGGAGAAACGACCTGGGCGAGAAAGCTGTGGAGTTTTGCCGTAGAAATAACCTAGTGATTACAAATAGGTAGTTCAGACATCATCCTCGACGTGGGTACACTTGGAAGAAGCCGGGAGACACTGATAGGTTCCAGATAGATTATATAATGGTTTGTCACAGATACAGGAATAGTGTTAAAAACTCGCATACTTATCCAATAGCTGATGCAGATACAGACCACAACTTATTAATCATGAAATTTCGCGTAAAACTGAAAAAAAAAATGGAAAGAAGGGTGCGAAATTGGAATATGGAGTTATTAAGTAGGGAAACGAAGAAGCACAGAGAGAAGGTTGATGAGATAATGGGTGAGGATCTTGGAATTAGATCAGTGGAAGATGAATGAGGAAGTTTAAAAATGGAATTGTAGAAGCGGCGAAAGCAACGTTAGACGTAGTCAGCGCAACTATAATTAGAAAACTGTGGATCACGAAGGAGATGATAATGAAGATGCAGGAGAGAAGGAAATGGAAGAGCGTAAACACAGAGCTAGGTAAGAGCTGAGAACTAAAGAACTGAGACTGAGAATTAAAGAACAGGCTTAGAAGAAAAACGAAAAAAGCAAGAGAGGCGTGGTGGAGAGAACAGATCGACTCGTTTGAGAAATACCAAAAAGAGGGAAGAGCAGATGCATTATATAGGAAAGTAAAGGAACTGACGCGGAGTAATATGGAAGGGGAATTACAACAAAAAAAGACGGGAAAGGTGATCGTAGAGCCGAAAGAGATCCAGGAGAGGTGGAAGGAGTATGTTGAAGAGCTGTATGGTAAAGAAATAAGGCCAAATAGGTTAGATATATAAAGAGAAAACGATATCGACAGAGATGGCATCGGACCAAGTGTCCTAGATAGTGAAATCGAAAGAGCTTGACGAGGCATGAAAAGGAATAAGGCGGTGGGAGTAGATGACATACCTGCAGAGTTTTTAAAGAGCATGTGGAAGAACGGAGGAGGAAAACGTTTTGCGCTTATTCGTAGGATTTATGAGGATGGAATGTGGCCGGAAGACTTCGCGAAGAGTGTACTAATTCCTATACCAAAGAAGAGTAAGGCAAAAACGTGCAAGGACTATAGGACAATAGGCTTTATATCCCACGCGGCCAAAGTAGCTCTGAGAATTATAAACAGAAGGCTAGAGAAGAAGACAAATGAATACCTTAGTGACAACCAGTTCGGGTTTAGGAGAGGGACGGGAACGCGAGACGTTATAGCGGTGATAAGGACGCTAGTAGAAAGAAACTTAGAGTATGTGCAGGATGTTTTTGCATGCTTCGTAGATTTCGAGAAGACGTTTGATCGGGTGGAATGGACGAAATTAATGGGAGTGTTGAAGAAGTTAGGGGTCGATTGGAGGTCAGGCGTCTGATTCGGAATATGTATATGAACCAGACGGCGCAGGTTAGGGTAGCCTATGGAGAATCGGGATGGGTCACAATAGGAAGGGGAGTGCGGCAAAGGAGCTCACTTTCGCCGTTGCTTTTTAACGCGTATTCAGAAGAAATGGTATGGGAGGCATGGGGGGATAACGAGAAAGAAATAAAGGTTGGAGGGGAGCTGATAAAATCAATGATGAATGCGTTAGAGGTGCAGTGTGAAAGGCATGGGATGAAGATCAACTTCAAGAAAATGAAAATTATGACATTTTCTAGAAGAATGATGGTGGGGCTGAACTTATAAGGGCGGGAGGGTAAAAGAAAGAGCAGGTCGAGCAGTTTACGTATCTGGGTATTAATTTAGAGGAGAATGGGTTTAGTGGTAAAGACATTATATGTAGAATTGCACTCGCTAAAGAAGCATTTTCGAAGATAAGGGAACTGATGAGGGGTGGTCTGAGAAGAGACGTGAAGAAGAGGGTGAAAACTTTAATATGGAGCTTGGCGCTACATGGGTCGGATGGAGGTCTTAAGTGGAAAAATTTCGGAGGCCTTCAAGGCAGGTTAACATTTGAAAGCGACTGACTCTGCTACGTTGTTAACAGAGCATGGTGCAATTGCGTTACTTATTAAAGTTTCACTCTTGGGAATGAGTGTTGGAAGCAAATATTGCTAAAATATTTTTTTCCCGAAAACTGTGTTTTCCAATTCAAATAATTACTTTACGGCAAGTGAAGCCCTTAGGGACCCGTGTTAACAATGGTCAGATAATACTGAATAGTTGTGCCACAAGTAGCAAGTCAAGCAATTTTTTCAATAACTATAGTTATAGCTCTCACAAAAGCTGTTGTATGCAGCAACATTATCTTAATTAATTATTTGCATATTAAAAACAACCGGTCATAATTTCGGTGAATGTGGCATGCATGTACTGCAAGACAGCTAAAGTTGCTGCCAATGCATGAACGTCAGCAAAATAAAATTTCTGCTCCAATTGTACTTTTACAAAAATGTTTTCATGGTTGTTTTTGTATTCTTTATTTTTCTCATATTTAATGTTGGATTTGCAGGAGCTTCCTCAATGCTGCCATTGCTAGTGAAGGTGCGGAGACCAGTTGCTCCACTTGGGGTCACAACCGAAGTTGGACTCAATTGTAGAGTGCCACCTCTGAAGGGAGGTACCTCGATTCTTATAAAAAAACCCATGGCTAGTATAAGGCAACCTCTGTCAAGTAGCAATAATCCGGTGAGCTTGCCAAAGCAATATTCAAAGCCTAGATTGCCAATACCTAAGCCTAGGTTGTCCCTTCCCCCAAGGTCTCAATCTTACCCCAGGGCCACAGAAGTCCATAACATGGCGAGTGGCGAGTGTCCTCCTGCGGCGAGGAATCGAGTGTCAGTATCTGGTAACAAGGAGTGTATGCCAGCCAGGGCACTTGAGCATGGCAATGTTGTGGGTAGCGAAGAGGAGCTGAATCTCACCCCCACATTGATGACGGCATTCAATGGTGTGTTATTTATTTCTATTATGTGTCTTATGAATGAGCAGAGGGCTTTGGTTTTTATTGATGTCACTGTTTACCTTTTCCATCAGGATTGAAGGTGTCCGTTGAGGAAGCAAACAGGGTTGGAGTAAAGCTTACAGCCCAATTAGCTCAACTTGCTCTAACTGAGGAAGAGCATTTTAAAACCATAATGGCTAAGTTAGAGCAGGTGAATTGCAATTCCCCAACTGTGGCTATTCACACTCTGGCAGAGGCCACGGAGCTTGGGGCATTACATAAGTTACCAATGACATCATTTCAGGAGATGGAGGAATTTGCTGTTGACATCTCCTCCCATTTTCAGTACAAAAGCTTCATGGTAGGTTCCTATTTTTAGTATCTTCCATTAGGAATGCCAATTTTAATGTTTAACATCCAATACAAAATAGAAATTCCTTCCAAATGGCTTAATACATAAAAAACTTTGGTGCTCAAGAATATTTTTACATCTATAAGAAACCTGGTTACATTTCAGTTGCAATACTTGGGCGACAGGAGTACAAATGTTTTGCGCCAGCATTTAACAGAGGGGATGCTGATAACTGCGCTAAACAGGACGGTGAATGAATTGTGCGTCCTCCTCATGACCAATGACATGGCTAGGGCCATGTGTCTGAAAAGGAGGAGTAAAGAGAAGGTTTGCTTGGAGGAGATTTGCCCTCAAATAATAGAACTAATTTTTGGTAAGAAATGAACGAACTCTTTATGCATTCCAGCCTGGAAATGGTTATATTCTGAAGACCTCGTATCTTTTGTGATACCTAATTCTGATTATTTTTTTAACAGAAACTGTTAAGGCTAAGACTATATCATCACAACCACTTGACATGGTCACTGTTAAACGAAGTATCGGTGAGTGGTTGCGACAGTCGCGGCACAGAGTGGGACGTGGGATTCCATAAAATGATGCAGTAGGTAATGAGCTGGTGCCAGATTGTTGTTAAAATTTGAAACTAGTGTTAGTGAGTCTATTCAATGTAGATTTTGTAATGTATACATTTTGTTTCGGGGTGTTTTTTCCTTAAATTGGTGGTAATATGCTTATGTTGACACCTTGCCAGTTTGCACTAGTATTTCTATTTGTTGTGACAATTGGTCCTATTTATGATCAAGTATTAGTAGTATTAATAGATTTTTGCATCGTACCTTTATTTTTTCAATTAAGTTGTAACCCCTGGCAATGCCATATTGGTTGCATTTTGTACCCTATGAAGCTATTTTAATGTGATCATGTTGCATCTAGCTTTTTAATGATTTTAAATTTTATTGTGACCTTACATGGGGATTTGAGTTTAAAATTTAAACTAACTGTATAGCTATCCAATCATATGCAGGTTATTTGATTAAGACACATCCTTGTCGCATGAGTTGCTTCTATTGTGTTGGGGCCATTGCAAACTAAACTCTTCATCCTAACTTTCATTAAATGTGTGCATTTTTTCATTTGTTCAGATTTCTTGTTTTTTATATTTTTATACAGACTATTATTGTGGACCATGAATGCTGTTCACCTCTAATCTGGGGGAGGGGGGAGTGGTGTGCACGCCTCCTGGTTGGATCTGTTGGATGATTTGACGAAGCTGTTATCCAGCAGTTGAAAGTGGTCATATATGACGTCTTGAAGAAATGACGATATGACATAAATGAAGTTTAACAAAATGATTTCTTGAAGTTTTCTGTTCTGAATTAAGATTTTCTTGTAAATAAATATATATCCTGAAGCAAAGGCTTGTTTTCCATCATTGCTGTTATTTTCAGTGCAGAGTTTCTGAAGAAGCCGTTGCCGATTGGTTATTAGGTTGTGCAGATAGGGACTTGTTTTCCATCATTGCTGTTATTTTCAGTGCAGAGTTGCTGAAGAAGCCGTTGCCGATTGGTTATTAGGTTGTGCAGATAGGGACTTGTTTTCCATCATTGCTGTTATTTTCAGTGCAGAGTTGCTGAAGAAGCCGTTGCCGATTGGTTATTAGGTTGTGCAGATAGGCTGGATGAAGGGATATGGTGAAGCTGTGGGGATTTGCAGATATACTGATTGTTTTATTAAGTTAAAAACTAAACATTCTCTCGTTGCTTATAAGAGAGGCCGTAAAATAATATTTCAAATTTTGCCAATAGGTGGCACTGCACGCGACTTATTATAGTACCACTTCCTGTCAACAGTGGCGCTCTATCCAAATAAGTTTGGAAGGGTTGCTCTGATTGGTTCGAGCTATATACGTGCACCAATAGGAGAATTAGTTTTGCTTGAGAGATACGTGTTCAACCTCGAACGATCTTATAAGCAGGCCTCTCATTGGTTCGAGCGAGAAGATTGGCCAATCGGAGGAATCGCTGCAATGTAGAAATTGTGTGTACCTGCACCACTTCCACCACCTATCTCTTTCCTGACGGACATCTATCTACCGGATATCCCCTTTCACCTCCGGCTCGATCCCTTACGTATCCTTAACGCCGGGATAGGAGATCCTTTGCCGCCATTGCCTATCCCGAATTCAACAGATAGTATCTGTTGATTTAGGGATATGCACCTCCTTGTGCCGGCTGGGTAGACCTGAATATAGCCAGCACTCTTTTTCACCGATTAAAAGGAAATTCGTTAAAGACTCCCTTTCTACACTATGACATATTTGCAAACATTTAAGCAATTTCCAAATCTGGTAAACCGTATTATTTGCACAAAGTTTTCTCACTGTGGGAAAAATATCATTCCGGAGATTCGCCTTGAATTAAAATGGCTCGGTGGCTCACATACTGACTGGCAAGACGGAGTCCCGCTTTGGATCACGATTTAAATCAGGCAAACTCAAATGGATTTTTTTTGTCAAACACCCTCACACTTACGTGTGCGCAATGTATATTCATTCATCATGCTTGCATTACCTGGCATAAAATCCTCAAAAGATATACGAAGCCTGTACGATGTCATCGCATTTATAAAAATAACTTTACTTCCATTACAGTTACGACCAGGTATTTTCTGAAAGCTTCCATTTACATGCAGTCCCTCATAATGGGGAGCATGATTGAAATTTATTCCTTATATTTAAGTAACGTAACTAAAAATATTTCCTAAGTAACTCAAATATAAAATCTATGTGTGTATAGGTACACGTCAATTGCAAGCATTAATAATTACTGGTGCTATTGATAAATTCAATGGTATCAGGTGAAACAAGATGGAACTCCTTCATGATGATTCAAAAGGAAAGGTTCTGGTAAGTTTCTACAGATATTTTATTTTGCAAAATTCCTTTTGAACCATTAATAATTGCATTTAAAAGGTGCAAAAACATTTGAAAAAGTTTCAAAACGGCATCTCAGTGGCTTGAAGACTCCGCACGGTATTACCTATCTTATTTGAATTTATTTTTACGCGAATGACAAAATTATACTTGCTCATTGAAAATGGAATAAAAACTATATTTTCGTCAAATTACGAAAATAATCGCGAGCTTCATGTGGAATTTCATGTCTTATTGCTGTTAATGATACCATATATTCCATGACATCCCTCGGGTTCTCAATGACGCATTTTTCCATGCCACCCAGCGTGATTAATTTTTTAAGAAGAAATGTTACAATAATACAACATTGTATTCTGATAAAATGCATGCACTGTAAGTTGAAGAATACGTACCTACTTCAAATACAAATAGTATGAAAATAGGTCATGTTCCCCATTCCGAATGGCCTCTCCATTTAGCTTTTGCTCTACCAATTGTCCGTGATGAAAGCCACCATTCCCAGCCAGCACAAGGGCTATACTATCTGATCTAGGGTGGCTCTAAAGTGGCTCTAGGATATCTTAGAGCCAACCTAGAGCCAGCCTATCACAACGCGAGCGATGTAAGAATACAACTCAACGTCTTTTATGTGAAATTGTAATACTCAAAAAGAATTATTAACATGTATTTCCTATCAACACCAATATTATATATTATTCGCGGTGTTAATTGAAGAGAGACGTGGAAAATAACAACCAATGATAACCGTTATTAACTTAGTCAAATTATGCGCAACGTAGTAAAAGGATGATCCACCTCTATCAGCTGGATAGACTAGATCTGGAAACAACACAAAATCCGTAAGCGGAATAATAGTTATCAAAAAGTGAACTACAAAGTTATTTTGCATAGTACAGATATTAATTAAAATTTAAAGGGCTATTCAAGGATGTACGAAGAAGCATGAGCTAAAATGTAGTAATTGCCTCGTCGTGAACTGCCTCTGCCGGTTCTCGCGCTTCACGCCTTTCATTTGTCAACTTTGTGAGCGCATGTGAGGAACATGGCGGATGTGTTTAGCTTTGATGCCGGACGTACTATCTTTTATGAAGAATTTACCATATAATATTTGCTCCAGAACGCACCGTGATATAATCTTTTGTACCGTGTGTACATAATTTTTGCTGCAGAACGTACCGTGTGCAAATAATCTTTGCTGCAGAGCCTTAGTACCGTGTGTATACATCGTTGTTGCGGAACGCGTCGGAAAGGCAAGAGAAACGTGTAAATGGTGACTTGACGGGTTCTGTATATCTGCCGTTTGAGATCAGGTAAGTAAATTGTTTTTAGAAGTAGATAATTAGGTATATTAATTACTAAAATAACTTCTGATACTTCACATTAGTGAAAAGGGCTAGTCTTTATATTTGAAAATCTGCTGTTTGGAGGCCCGGGCGATTCCCGGGGCGCCGTGATTGTGTAAAAATATTTTTTACTACGTTTAACTGGTGACTAGCCCGCTCTCTCGGCCGCATGAAAATTTTGTCTTGAGCCGGCCCTGGCAGTATGCGTTACTCTTTCAACCTCTTTGCCATGTATTGATCAGCGAAATTGTTGAGATTTCACTCGTTCCATGTTAAATTAACTGACCTGCTACCGAACCAGCATAATCTACAACACAATAAGCAGAGAAAAAGATGGGTAAATGTTCGCAAAGAGGCCTTGCCGCCAAACTTTTGTTTTCACACTTAGATTTTGCTAGTGTTGCACGAAATTTATCAAACTCAAATTGTTGTAATAGCAAAAATAGCCAGTGAAAGGATTTTTAGTGTACCTACTTAAAGAATTTATGCTTCTAGAAAATGTGCATCTTCGGCTGGTCGGCCATCTTGAATAATGTTAAATAAATGTTCGCGAAGTGGCCTCGCCGACAGAAATATTTTTTTCACCCCTTAGATTTTGCTAGTGCTGCACGAAATTTAACAAACTCAAAGTGTTCAAATTGCAAAAATAGCCAGTGAAAGGATTTTTAGTGTACTTAAAGAAGTTATGCTTCTAGAAAATGTGGAACTTCTGAGGTGATGTGCGGCTGGTCGGCCATCTTGAATTTTAACGTAGGTTTTGTGAAAAGGCAACAGAGGGCAATGACGCCGGAGTAGTTCGCTTTGATCTAGAAGTTCCGTGAGCAGTCACAACCGCGGCAGTTTTAAATAGTAGGTGCCAGTGGGTGCGTCACAATGATGAGCTAGCATTGCTATCAACCTCCTTGTATATAGACTTGGGTGTTAACTGTAAATAGTTTATGCACACCAATATATTTCAGTAATGCCTGGTCGGCATTGTATAATAATATATTATATATAATGTATACGTATAGTAATCCTGCCTTATTCCACAGGAACAAGAGAACATCAGCCTCCGCTCAACAGAACCACCAGTCTCAACAGACAATCGACGTATGACTACAGGAGCAAAAAGCACCCAGCGAAAACGACACACCTCAAATCAGTGAAGTCCAGCACTCCTGCCAGCAACAAATATACCTGCATCCACACGGCGACTTGCGTGAGGTTTTGCCGGTTTCCATCAAGCCTCGGTTGATTGCGTCATTAAGCCATCCCGGATGAAAAGAGTTCCCGCAACATTATATTACTCTCAATATTCAATGTGCTACACGCCTATGTACGAAGTTAAAATATGTATGTATGTTAAATGACGAACCCTGATGAAGATGGGCTATTGCTGTAAATATGTTGATATATAGTGAGAATAATTATGATAATACTTGCATATGTGTAAATATATGTGTCATGGCAGTAAACACCTTTTGACTTGACTTAGATGCAATTGTTCCTGCCTTTTCCTTCATCAATTGTTTTTGCTATTTGTTGAGTGGTGAATTATTTTGCAGGAATTGCAGCATCTGGAGCTCTGGTAGCCAAATCAACTTGCGGTAAGATCGGTTCTCTACGTGCTGTTTGGTATGAAGGTTATAATATGAGTTACTTATTTAAAAGGCGCCCGTGGTCCCGCCATTCGTCTACTAGTAGTGAGCAGAATTGCCGTTAGGTGGCGCCACATGACACGTAGTTCCCGTTAAGCTCGAGTGTGGCGCTGCGAGCGGCTAAATATGGCGGTATGCGTTGTTACTACATATATAGATTCCTTGGCGGTAGAGATAGGTTCCACGCAAAATAGAGGAAATCTATCTAGATGATCCACGGATAGCCCACGTCGGCCATATGTATTGCATCGCTATGCCGAGAGATAGCCTATCCTTAACAGGGATAGCCTATCCTTGGACTCCAAGGATGCTATTCGTTTATTTGGGGATATGCCTTGACTTGTGCTGGCTGGGTTTTTATACCTAATGCACGAAATGTATTTTTGTCCCAGGGTGACGGTAATATTCCTCTAGTTTGTCCTCATCCGAAGCATCCAGAGCGCTACATACACTCCGGCATCGTGGCTTGGGGAATCGTCTGCCGTCAGCAGGGAATCCCAGGTGTCTACGCCAATGTAGCCCAATTCAGGGACTGGATCGATAAGATGATGAAGGAACACAACTTTGATACATCCTATTATACCCTCGGCCCCCTTGAAGATTTTAAACATCTTCATATGAGGCACAAGTGCAGAATGTATAGTTTCCTCAGTATTATTTGAGTAACTATTTCCAATTAAATACAAGTTTTAAACGATATTCTTAAATATTATCATGTGGATTGAATTTTTTTTTAAATTTTGACACATGCTTCTATGCCAATTTCTGCAATGTATATGTAAATATGCCCACTTAAGCAAAGGTATTTTTTTAAACAATTCTCCAAAATATTTTTTACATCATAAGCTCCTTTTAAATGTGTTACCTTTTAAGGGAACCTTATTTCATGTATTTTATTACTGTGAAATTTTTGTTCTAACACTAGGTAAGAGGATCAAGCGAACTTGTAATAATACAGTTCTTATTATGGGATATTCACCATAGGATTGATAATTTCTACTATAACTAGCTTGTTTGAATGATTTGACTGCTGCGCTGCCTGCGCACTGACTTTGACTTAGCATTTTAATTTCATATATTTTATTCCTGTGATATTTTTGTTCTAACACTAATGCCCTATTTCCGATAAGAAATTCTTCTTATAAGGAAATTTCCAAAAAGAAAATTTCTTATAAGAATATTTCTTATAAGAATATTTCTTATAAGAATATTTCTTATAAGAATATTTCTTATAAGAATATTTCTTATAAGAATATTTCTTATAAGAATATTTCTTATAAGAATTATTTCTTTTAAGAAAATTTCTTATTAGAATATTTCTTATAAGAAATTTCCAATAGGGGCCATGGGTCTTGCAGAACATAAGCTTCTCTGTATTTAGCTGAAGAATGAACAAATTTACAAAAAGTTCCTAATTGCTGTTCATGTTTAATCACCTGCTTTAAGTTACAGTGAGGATTTTATACCATAATTTACACTTGGTTAACTTTTATCCATGTAATTCAATTCTCTCTGAATTACATATGTTCTCAATGGTATTACAATAATTAACTAAGCTTAATTCCTTACATATTGTCACGATTCTAGTATTCATTGGTGCACTGCATTCGATCTCATCTGATAGAATAATTTCAGCAAATATATTTGAGTTTGTTGGTATGTGGATTTCATATAATTTTCATATGCTGTACCTAGGTTGATTTTATGCCGAGCCTATGTCAGCTTGATGTCGGACCTATGTCAGGCATTTGCCGGCTTCTGTTGGGCCTATGTCGGGCCTGTATAGGCTTGTTGGCCTGATCTCGGCTTGATGTCAGACAGGTTTTAGGTTGATATCGGACCTATGTCGGCTTGATGTCGGGCATATTTTGGCTTGTGTTGGGCCTGTATAGGCTTGTTGGCCTGATGTCTGGCCAACGTCGGATGGTAATGTCGGCTGTAGACTGGCTAAACGTTATCATTACGATGTCGGGCCGACCTACAGCTGGCATATGCCTATGTCGGGCCGACATTGGAATGCTACCTGGGTGGATTTTCCAGACATCCAATGGATATCCATGGATTTACCCTGACGTCCAGGTGATCCAATGGACATCCATTGAATGTCCCTGCAAATTATCAACATCCATGCCTGAGCCTAAAATGGACATCCCATGAAGGTCCACAAGTGGGACATTCACAGGATGTCCATGGGATGTCAAATGGATGTCCATGGATGTCAGTGAAAATCCAGGTCATCCAATGGACATCCAATGGATGTCCCTGCAAATCATCAACATCCATGCCTGAGCCTAAAATGGACATCCCATGGAGGTCCACAAGTGGGACATTTGGACATCCACAGGATGTCCATGGGATGTCAAATGGATGTCCATGGATGTCAGTGACATCCATGAATGGACATCCATTGGATGTCCAATGGATGTCATTGCAGTGGCTGGGAAGCTCCTTTTAAATGTGTGACCTTTTAGGGGAACCTTGTAGTAATTTTATCGACGGTTGCACTGCTGGTACTTAGGCGGAAAGAAATATTTTTCTCATGTCTTCGTGCATGAATAGAATTCTTTTTTAATTTGGTTTTTCCTTTTAACTTGCAATGTACATTCAGTGTCTAGGAAATGTTATCCATTTTGAGTCTTAGAAACTTATAACTATTTCTAGGGTTTCTTTTACATACTGTTGAATTGGAATAAGTGGTGAACATATGTTTTCCTATTCGAACCTGCCATTTCGAAAATAATTGATGCTCGAACCTGTAAACATTTTGACCAGGGATTAAAATCTATTTAAAAATATAATTTTTTAAATTTTATTATTTGCCAAGGGTGCTGCACCATGGTGAATAAATATTCTTGTATGAGTTACAACAAAATCAATTTTTCGACAAACCTATACCGTGTGCTATCATTTGACCTTGGATCTATCTTTGAATCACACTTTGGTTGTTCAATCCTAAGAGCGGTAGACTGCATCTCTACATCCCTATGAATTTATTCCTTTAGCCTTTCTCTTGGGATATACCCTTCTATTATATTCCTGAAAACGTAATCGTTCCTAAGTATCTATCTAATCAATCTGGTTCTTTTTTTGTGTATAGTGTTCGATATGGTCCTATCCTCTACTAGATTCTGCATACTTTTTTCTTATTTCATCTGTCCATTTGATCTTCAGCATCTTCCTCCAACACCAGGTTTCTAAAGCTCCTAATCTCTTCTTGTCAGCTTTTCCAATGGTCCAAGTTTTAGATCCATTGTGCCAATTCTAGCTTTATAACTAGTTTACTCAAATCTTTAGTAAAAGTTTCATCTAAATCTACATCTACAAAGTACCCTGCAAGCCACGTGTGGTACGGGGTGATTCCACACCAGGCATGCTGCACTCTTCCCAGCACAAATTGGGACCTTGCACGTTCCCCCTTCTGCTAAGCGCAGGCCATAAAAGGCAGCCAGGAGAACAGTGCGCATTCAAACTAGAAACCTGGAGAGTGCCAGGTAAATGAACATGCAAACATACATTACAATTCTAAAGACACATCTAGCAATTAATATTATTATAATATTAATTTATGAATGCTACGAGATACTACTACAACCAGAGGACAAAATAAAACAATGCCGGACAAATCAAGTGGTGTGAAGTGTTAGTAATGATACTATGTTATGAAACACAAGTGAAAATTCTTCTATACCAATTGAGGGTGGGACTTTCGTATGATTGATCTATCGCAACTATTATAATCCCTTATTTTACGTGGAGAAAATGAAATTTTAAATCTATCGGTTCTGCAGTCAATTTCCTTTATATTATTCCTGTGATCGCTTCAACCGCAGTACAGCTCTCGCAAAAGATTATGGCATTGGGATGCGCGGCGTTTGTGTTGTCCGTGTCATACAAATTCAATTTTTTGAAATGCACTCATGCATGACACAAATGCCATGTCTTCCACTTCGTCCCTTTTCCCCTACGTCCCTTTTACCTACCCTTTCCACCAAACATTACCCCTCCCCGACGTTTTCTTCTGGGCATCCAAATGCCATAAGCTTTCGCGATTGCTGTACGTTGGCTCTAGCAATATCTGTTGAACGTCCCGCAAAGAAATGTCTGCTTCGAACTTGCACAAAAGAGTTAACCTGTTAGGTATTACACTCCTTCAGGTATTATTTGGAGAAGAAGTGCACCAACCCTATAATATATTTTCAGATAGGGTGCCAGTGAAACCGTAGTTGTATTTCAAATTTCAATTCCTCTGCTTTAAACACCTAACTGTATTCGGTTACCTGCTGTCTGTCTGTCTGCAAATTGAACAACCGACAGGCTGTGGAGCGGCACATACTAAATCCCATCAGCTAACCATTTAAAGAAAAATGCATTTTGTGAGCCAGGCTAAGTGGGTACTTTTTTCGTAGTTTAAGTTGCATTGTATACTATGCCAAAGAGAGTGAAATTTGCCATGAAAATATCATATGACTTGACCAGGATTTGAACCCAGATATCCCTATTGCCGTTCAGGTGTGTTAGCCAGGTACACAACCAAGCCATCTTGATTCAAGACAAATTTCAGCGGGGGCTTAAACGAACAAGTTGTTCTTGTCCCCAGTACACATTGTAGCAAAGGAGACTTTGTTGTGCATGGTATGCCATGGTCGCAGAGAGTAAACACAACATCGTTGCTCAACACACCTAACCGGCAATGGAGAGATCCGGGTTTGAATCCCGTTCAAGTGAAATGATTTTTTCATAGAAAATTTCACTCTCTTTGGTGTGTATGTTTACACCCGTGCGTGTGACTGCGTACCACATCATTTGTGCAGTCAAAATGATTGGAAAGTTGTCAATTGTATCTACAATTTTAAGTGCCACTTATGTATCTTCTAGAGCTGTAGACATTACATTTTACATTGGAACAGAGAATGTATTTCACAAATCATCCAGTTGACCCCTGCACTGCAAGTAAATTCCAGGTCGGGTGTACTAAGCCAGTTTTATTTATTATAATCCTTTTTATTTTATTTAATTTATTTTATTATATTTTATGTTATAAGCCAGTTTATTTTGTATAGTTTTTAGAGCCATAGTTATACTTATAAATTTTTAAAATCCAATCCATCATTTTACTCTACCAATGTTGAATTTTTTATAAGTTTTACATTTGGTAGTTGAATTTGGAAAAATAATGCATGTACCATTTCCCATCACATGTTGCATCACAGTTAATTCCAAAGATGTGCTGTGATATTTTAGGTAATTTTAGGAAAAAAGTAATTAAAATATTATGTTTAAAGTTTATAGGACAAAAATGGAAAGATATAATGTATAATTTGTGATCAATCTCTGGATGTGAATGTTAGCTGTTTCAAGATGATACAATGAGTCTAGATATATGAATGAACATCAACATATATAGAACCATTAAACTAAGTGATGCACAGTTTTAAATGTATCTATGGTTTATAAAAATGTTTATTAATTACTATAAAGGAAATAGGTAGGTTTTTCTATTTCCGACCAGTTCACCATTCATTATTTTAATACATGTATGACTATTCCTGTTGTCAAAAAAATATCCTTGGCCCATGAGATGCAGGCTGACTTCAGATCACATTTGTTATTGATTGCATTTTAAAGTATTTTAATTTTAAAATTAAATTCTGTGTGTAAAAATGCCATCCCACGTATTGGTTAGTGACAGTTTCCCCTCATTCAACCAAGGCCAATAAAGCCCTCCCTCTGGCCAACCCTCTGGTAGCAAAAGGATGTGGTGCTTGTGAGAAAAGAGCCTACATATACAGGCAGTCCCTGAGCTACGTAATAGATGCGTTCAGACACTAGTGGCATAAGTCGAAAAAAAAGGAGTCGAAAATTACTCCATAACTGAGTCCGTGCTCTCAAGATTATGGTCGATTCAGATAAATATGGGGAAGGCCAGCTCTTACTAACATTACGGCACATGCGCTCCATGAATGTGGGCAACTATCCTTCCAAACCCGTAACTTTTATAATTTTCGCCTTTTTTGGGTAAGGTGTCCACTTACGTAAGCACGGATTTTCGTAAGTCGAGGCTTACGAAACTCGGGGAATGCCTGTACCTAATTTTGTTTATTCAAGTTTTTCCCGCCTTGATTCATTTCAAGGGACAGCATTTTGCTTGTGTTACAGCTAGCGTCGTCAGGTCCTGAACCTGTTGACAATGCTAGCTGTAATGCAAGCAAAACTGTTGACCCTTAAAATGTATGGTGGGAAAAACCCGAATAAACGGAACTCATCAAATCACGGCGGAAGCCTCTGTACCAGCCTTCATATATTGTTTTCACTGTGAAATTACTGGGTTAGTACACTTGGAAGTAAAATTTTGGTTTTAGTTTAAAAGCTTGAAATAGGTTCAGCAATTTGTGAGTGCTAAAAAGTATTCCCAATACAAGAGTCATATTTTTCATTGCAATGTTTCTTTGTATAGGAAAGTATATTATGTCTGTGAACATGAGCACTTAAGTTTTCCCTGCTTTAAATCAAGAGAGTGAAGCAAAGGTTCCACTCAAGTAAAAATTTCTCCCATGAAACTAAACTGAAACAGGGCTGAAACTCCCTTGAATCACACTGCCTTGCTTTTCTGCTGAAAATGCCTTGAAATTGAAACAAAACCAAGGGAGTTTGGAAGTGGGGTGGCAGGAGGGAGCTGTGCAATTTAATGCCTTGCAACTGCACTGGCGCAGAGACCCTTGTAAATATAATGGGCTGGCACACCCTTGCTGCCTAATGACCTGGCACTCCCTTGCTCTCTCCACTGAAACTCCTTTACCTACAACACTGAAACTCCCTTGCCCTGAGCACTGAAACTCCCTTGCCCACTCCCCTGAAACTCTCTTGACCTCTTTCTCCCAAATTAAAAAAAGGAAATATGCATTTTAAAGACTATGAATATCAACACTACGCAATGGCATTCTTAAATGTATTTAATTATCTTACGTTATACCTACCTAACTATATTATGTCTATTTCACATGTCCTATTATCCTACGGCTCTACACTCATTTTCTCGCACCCATCACAGAAACTTGTGTCAAGAAAGCCTTATATATGTGCCCGCTTCCGAGGAATAATGTGAATTCGGGAACTAACTTTTAAAAAGCAATTCCGTGTTAATCTGAGGAAATAGCATTACATCACGATGACAGTAATGTGGCATTAATTATTTGAAACCCATATTGCCACATAGTATGACTATTAATGCAATATTACTGAGAACAAACAAGATTTTTTCTTGTACGTTTGTTCACGTTTAAATCAAGACGTAACCAAGGGGACGTGTATAAAATAAAGTACCAACTTGGGGGGGGGGGGGGGGGTCGCCTTAAAACCTGCGGTGGGTAACAAGGGAGAGGGGAGGGAAGTAATAATCTCAAAGTATCGTAGCTGTCACAATGTCTGTTTACGTTTCTTACTCATTAACATCGAGTCGACAATACTACAGAGTTTAATATGAGGAAGGGTGCACAGGGTGTTTCATACACCCCAAGCTTCTACTATAATTCAATGCAACTGAACTATTGCTTCTACAATTTTGCAAGTCTTCATACCTTCAAATTGCTAACATTGTAAACTTCTAGCCGGTTAAGGTAGTTAGAGCAAAAAAACTTCACCTAGAATTTGATGAATTTGGCCTCATTTAAAAGGAAAAAATACTCATCTGTTCAATGATATCAAAATGTTAATCCCTTGCCGAACTACTCTTGGAACAATTTGTCTGAAAGTGAAAGTTGTTTTACATGGGATAGATAATGGCTGTACCTTCCAGAGGGAGAATATTAAAAAAATAGGAAATTCTAGCACCTAGATTTCGTCAAAAAACTAATGGTTTATAGTTTGCATGTTTTCTTATCCATTTATAAGAAATAATCTATTGCTCACCGAAGTTATTTTTACATAATCATAAAAACACCTGCTGTTTTGATGGGTTTTCAGCCGTACGGTGGGAAAAAATGAGTCAAGTTAGAGACTTAGGTAGCTATATTTATTTAATTACTGAGAATTTAGGTATTACATAACTATATCTCTACGCCATTCATATTACAATATCTATTTCATACTTCTTACAGACGCTGAAATCAAAAAATAAAATTTGAGTATGGTCCCCATTATGACTAGGGAGGGCAAGGGTCTAGCCACGTTGAAACACCGGTTCCCATCAGAACACCGATGTTAAGCAACGTAGGGCCTGGACAGTGGTTGGATGGGTGACCCTCCTCCATACCTCAACCAGGCATGGATGGAGAGATGATACTCCCTCCATACCTATACCGGCAGGCAGGAGGGGCCAGGCCAAACCGGGCCGGTTGGAAGGAGGACATCCTCTCTACCTCTACCGAGGTGCTCTTATCCCCTGTCTGCATGTGGCAGACATGCATGGGGTTGGCACAATATACCAAGAAAGGTCTAAGTGCCCGGGCTCCTGACGAAGGCCCCCCCAACAACAATCTAATCTAATCTAATGACTAGGGAACTATCTCACTCTAACCACCAAAATAAGCGACCCCGTGACAAAACTGTTCTATCAACCTTTCCCTAAAAATAAACACACTCAATACTTGAGAAAATATTTTTGAAATGAAAGTTTCATTTGTAGAGACAACCTTACATGTTGAGGGGGGGTTTGGGGAAAATACTATGGTTATACAACTACATCTACAAAATACCCTGAAAACCACCTCAGGGGTGTGTGGCAGGGGGTAACAAGGGTAACCCCTCTCCCCCACCCCTTGTCAACAAAAGGGGATGGGGAGAGGTAAAAAATTACCGGAAATGGTAACGCAGTCTATGAACTACCCCTAACTTGCAGAAATGTTGAAAGGAGAAAGTTGCTGAATGTATGAACCAATATACACATAGAAATAACAATGTATAATGGAAGTTAATAACGCATAGCTCTCATTGAAGTGTTTACTGGCTGAACTATCTCTCCGATTCGTTTGAGGGCTTACCATTTTTGCCAAAAATTCAGGTGAAAGATGGACCACGTGCTAAACACACCGTGTAGATTCTTCTTAAAATTCTTGTTACTGAATGGATCATTGAGCACATTCTTTTTTATTTTCCTTGCATCAGAACAACTATCCCCTTCCAATTTTTACAATAGTTTACCAGTTTGCTACTCAACTACCTCCCCTGAGTTTGAAACTTGATGACTTAATTCTAACTTAAGTTAGTGCATTGGTGTTAATAAATTCTGTTGGGGCCATGTCAGTTTTTTTATTTTTCTGACTCGCTTTCTTATCTGCAGATACATTGATTAATTGATCGTAATACAAATAATGAAGCAGGTCTTTTTCTACGTGCATACCCATATCAAGGCATTCTATTTATCTTGTCCAAGCACAGAGCACATAATAGATAAGTCTTTAGCCTTTACAGTTCTGTAAAAGGGGGTTCGGCGGAACAGTAAGAGAGAAATAAATTCTAATTGCGACCATGAAATTTGGGAAAACATATGTATTCCTGAATGTAATGGCCGCACTTGGGGTAGGGCCTTTTTCAGTCAATTCACTGAAAGTTTTGGATGGGGGCAGAGTTATTGTTTGACCATAGCACCGGAGGCTGTCAGACCTTAGTGCAAATGCAGCTGCATTAGTTTGTCTCCTAGGCAGTCTTCTATGTATTTTAAGACAAGTTTCAGACAATATTCTTGTGCCTGTAATGATATATTTAGACTTATCCTTTAAACCATAAACTGCTATGTATTTTATTTGTACATATAATTCCACCACATTCTGAAGACTAAGCATTATCACTTCCATTTTTCTGGTTAAAAACTGCATAATGGAAAAAATAAAAAAAATATGTATTCAAAGCACACAAAAGTTTTCACGCAATTGAAACTGAAACATTGCATTCTTCCTTGATTCTAAGAAGAAGACAATGTGTGGTTGATGCAGAGGTGGTGGAAGTTCAGCAATGCTACTGAAATTCATTATCATCAATTGAATGAGTTTGAAAAAATCTTCAAAAATTGTTATCTTTAGGACTCATTGTTAAAAATTCCGGAGAAGTGACCATATACTTGTGGAATTTAGTTCTGATTTCAGAATGATGTTCAACTCATACCTCAACTGTGGGGTAAATGAGTTATAAAAACTATTACGTACTAATGAAGAAAAGCATTTAGTTATGTTCTATAATTTCATGCTACTCTGAAATTAACATCACTGAAAAAGTTTTATTATATTAGGTGAGGTCTTGAGAGCATTATTAACAAATGAAAAGTAAGAAAGTGAAAATCTAACCAGAAATTTATTCACCCAATTCTTATATGAATTATTACAATATGAATTTTTTGAATCTCCAATAGATTTCTTAAAGTGGTAAGGTAAGAAGCATTCATTACTAGACATAAACTTTATCAAAATTTCTCAGGACATATGAATACATCAAAAAACAAACAAACCTGAGACATTAGTGAGATTAAAAATTTTGTATAGAAGGAAATGAGAGGCTTTTAAGTCTCTTCGACCTCCCCCTATTCTTCATCAAATTCACCTTCATCATCCACAGTTGCCTCTTGATACTGTTGATACTCAGAAACAAGGTCATTCATGTTTGACTCAGCTTCTGTGAACTCCATTTCATCCATCCCCTCTCCGGTGTACCAGTGAAGGAAAGCCTTCCTCCTGAACACAGCTGTAAATTGTTCAGATATTCACTTGAACAGTTCTACAGTTCAGAACATGTTTACTGCAAGCTTGCGAAGGTCAGCATTAAGTTGTCCAGGAAATCTGAAACACGTAGTAACCCCAGACATTGTTGCTGACACAAGATGATTGAGGTGGCCATAGGTTGGAGTGGTCAGCTTCAGAGTTCGGAAGCAGATGTCATAAAGACCTTCATTATCAATGCAATATGTCTCATCTGTGTTTTCAATGAGCTGGTGTACAGATAAGGTGGCATTGTAAGGTTCTACTACAGCATCTGACTCCTGCAATAATATGATGATCAGAGTTCAATCCTAAAGATGAAGGAACTATTTTAAGGTTAGCCATTATTACTTCAAGTAAGAGTAAATTTACCTTTGGTGAAGGGACAACACTGAAGGTGTTCATGATCCTCTCTGGGTACTCTTCCCTTATTTTGGAGATAAGTAGAGTTCCCATGCCAGGTCCTGTCCCCCCTCCAAGTGAGTGTGTCAACTGAAATCCTTGGAGGAAGTCACAGTTCTCAGCTTCCTTCCTCAGGATATCCAGCACTGAATCCACCAACTCCGCTCCTTCTGTGTACTGTCCTTTGGCCCAGTTATTTCCAGCCCCACTCTGACCAAACACAGAATTATCTTGGTCTGGCCCAAATGGCCCTGCCCTTACTGAATCCATAGTTCCTGGCTCTAAATCAATAAGTATTGCTCTTGGAACATATTTTTCTCCTGAAAATAAGAAGTTGCATTTATTAACTTATTGTACTAGCCAAACAGTTCTCAAGAGTACACTTTTGATAACTACTTCATATTCCACCGTAATACAACAATATACTCAATATTTATTTGCATGTAGGAATGCTTAGAAGCATAGTCAATATCATAGATATTAATAATGTTTAAATAATATTTTAATTTCTTAGCCTATTCACTCCTAAGCTTCATCCCGAAGAGCATTGAACTGTAGTACGCAACACTGCTTGGCATTTAAATACCCCAGTGCGCATAATTTTTTCCGTATTCAAACTCGTTTGCATGTAAAATTCACATATATGCATACGTAGCACTGATTTCAATACTCCACCCAAAGGCGTACATGCATGTGTAGTGCTGGCGGCACTGCTCCGGCCAAACAAATAAATGCGTACGTAGCAGTGAATGGGTTAAAATATGGGATCAAGCTTCATTTAAACTTTATATTTAACAATTAGTGAAGCCAATGCAGATAAATGCAATTTGCGAAAGTAAAGAAGTTTGTATTGATTTAGTGTAAAGATGATTCAGATTTTGAGATAAAATCCAGAAAATTGGATGCTAACATTGAAAAATCGTAATAATGTTTCCAGATAGATTCAATATTTGAAAGAGTATTTGCCTACTCTGTGCTTTATTCTAATTCACTATTTCCCATGTATCTTAGGATTTTTTTTCTGCTCTATTAAGTGTCTGATCATTATAGGAGCGTTTGACATGTGGATCATCATTACTTTTACAGGAAATTACCATTTTTAAAGGAGGCATGGCATCTGATGTATTTCATCATTTACCCATGGCTTTTGACCACTGTGCAATCTGTCTTGAGCTCTGGTAAGGGACTCTCCATAATCCACGTAGACAAAAATAGGCCACTTATTTACCCCCCCACCTCCCATAGTGGGCACTCGTAGACTTCATCCGGACCCCCCCCCCCCCTAGGCTCTCCCTGTTGTCCACGAAGGCTTTTCTTTTTTTTGTGGAAAAAGCTGTGAAATGGGTTATTAATTGATTGTCATGGAGTATCTGCAATTTAAGGCTGGTTTTAAGGAAACCGGCCACCGATACAACATCCTTGCAACCTTTCACAACACTGATTGTGCCGTGGTAATGTCACTCTCGCCACGTCATATCGACTATTGTCTTCGTAGACATCCCTCCAACCACCCCACCCCCCAATGTGGACCTTCGTTTACAAACCTTGTACCCCCCCACCACTTTTTGGTGTCTACGTGGATTATGGATAGCCCCTAAATGACATAGATATGTAAAAGGAGTGTGATTTTTTGGTTTAGTCACGGAATAGAGAATGGATTAGGGTCAATTAATGAAACAGATTTTATTGAGGAGTGAAATTTGTGAGAGGAAGGGGAATAGTTAGAAAGTTATGGGTGAATGTGGTAGAAGAGACTTAGGTGAGGGGTAGGTATTAGAAGTTTTAAGAACAACTGCCTGGATGAAATGTGACGTCAGTCCATACAATCTATTACAGGTTCGAAAGCATCTTAGTATAGGGGTATATTAAAGGTATACCTTTAATGTACCCCTATACTAAGATGCTTTCGAACCTGCACCCTATAGGGTGAGGAAAGGTGTCAACCCCCCTCCCCACCTAATTCCTAAGGAAATGGAAAAAATTGTTATTCTTCAATGCAAGCATGCTCCCCCGCACCCTTGGTTCCCATACCCCTAATAAAGTTAGTTCTTCAATGCATGCATACCCCCGATGTCCCTTGGAAATTATCGAGTGACGTTCTCGGCTCCCATTTGTTGAGGTTATGTAATCCCTTCAGTAAGTTCAAGGAATACTGGTATTTTTTCTGATTTCTTTGGCTGTTATGGAGCTTGATTTTGACGGTTGAAAGCTGACACAATTGTGTCAGCATTCGACCCTCAAAATTTAAGTTACCTAGGTAAAGTGGATAAACCAATTTTATCTAGTATTTATATTACAACGTTGAACAGATCTATAAGTCTCATGAAGGTTTTTATAATTACATGTGTTTGCCATTAATAGTCCTTAAGTTGGTTCAATATTAATGCATTTGTATAGCAGCATTTAATCTAAAATGGAAGAATTTAGATAATACGTATTCGTGGATTTCTTAACTTTTGAACGTTAGCCGTTTTTGTAACGGTTATCGAGTAAAAATTTACCTATGTCTCAAGTTAAAGTGAAAATATTGTGGGAGCCCTAAAATTTACCTTAGTTTTTTTAAGATTAATTTTACGACAGCGTAGGCTAAACCTTCAAAATGAATTATCAACGCCTTACAATTTTAAAAACTCAACTTTTGGAGGTAAGCATTGTATTTGCCCATTAAAAGCGGATATCCTGCCCACCATTTCCCCGCAGCCTGACCCTAAAAGGACGCGAACATCAGGAAACATAAAGTTTTTTTCTCCTGCCAAAAGTAAAAAAAACGCTTATACATTCCTATTATTGCTCAGATTTTATCGTTTTCTAATCGTATTTAAGGATAAGGAACTAAGGGTTGAGGATTAATACTCTCGTCCTTTATTTCGAAACAGCCACCTCTTACGCCTTCCAGGTAAATTTAACCTTTATCCGCCGGATTAAAATGGACGCATTCCCGGAGCTGGGATGTTGGCACTCATGGCATGCAGCGAAAACATTTAAAGGGATTTATCGGGCACGTTGGGCGATACTGCTGAATTAAAACTTATACGCACTATAATTCATTGACGCAAGCCATCGGCAGCCACGCTGAATCGTTGAAGGATAGTAGACTGACCGGCAATCCAGCTGGAGGAGGGTGAGGGGAAATTTGCGGCTCTTCATTTCGTCCACAGCTGAACCCCAACAATGGCATTGAAACAAGGTTGCTTCTCGGACCTATTGGATTTGTGCGACGCCCGGATAGTTTTGTTGACCAACCCGCCAATTCTACGTCTACTTAATACCCTGCGAGACGTGGGACAGGAGGTATTAGGACAACAGTAATGTTCAGAGCAGGGGCGGCTCCAGACCAGAGGTTCGGGTGCGGGGCACCAAAGGCTCTAGGGGGTATGGAATACCCCCCCCCCCCCCCCAGGAAAAAGGCAGTTCGTGAGTTTCGTCCTGGAAATTCGTAACAAACTATGTGCAAAATGACACGTTATTAGTGGTTTCGAAGCAAAAGTTTGCCTTGATAGTTATTTACTAAATGCATATTTCCCTTTTAGATTACCACCAAGTTTCGACTGATTCCAAAATTATTTATTTTACATTCGCATTTAGCTTGTGGTTTTAAAAACAGTTTTGGTTTACATAAAATTTAAGTGGATAAAAGGAAAATAACCAAAACTTCAATAGCAAATATGCGACAAAATAATTTATGCTTTTAATTTAATGTTTACGACAAATTCGCCGCGTTTTGGTAGGGGGGGCGGGGAACAATTGCCCTAACTCCTTTGGGGCCGCCAATGGCAAAGAGGAGGGAATAGGAAGAGGGCAGGTCTACAAAGATGAATCGCATGAAAACGGCGTGTCGCAAAGTCACGCTCTGTGTTTGTTGTTATAGTCACTAATAGTGCCTGCAAAAAGGAAACGTTTATATCTATACGGAAGTATGCATCTTTCTAATTTTTGAGCTTCTATCACTTCTATACATATATCTTCCTTGTTGTACTGAAACTCGCATGTTCTGAATTGCTAACGTAATTTATGCCTAGCGTGTAGCCTCAGAGTATTTAGTGGGTTACAACCTAGTCTTTCCATTACCTTTATCACACTGATTGCTCGTAGCATTATATAACGAAGCATGTGGATTTCATTTATATTTCATTTATTTTGCGAGTTAAATCTTTCTGCGTATCTTGTAAGCGTATGGGGGCAAATCCATTTCACATAATCAAAAATTACCGAGATCTACTTGTTAGGTGGTAAGATTAAATAGAAATGGGTACTAGAAGTATTTTTGCTAAACGTGTTTCGACGGCTAAGGTCATTTCGCACATACTGCCTGCCACGTGCAGACAAGGGCAACAGAACTCGGACGAATCAGTGGATCACCCATCCAGATTCGATCCGAGCCCAATGACGCTTAACTTCGATGTCTAATCGGGAATTCTCCCACTTCCCCGCTTACCCATCATCCTTCCCTCAATCATGGCTTTTAGCATCCCCTCGCTCCTCGTTACCTATTCTAAGGCCGGAAAACCGTCGTTCAGGAGCTGCCGCGGTAGCTCTCGTGGATGTTGTCGGTAGCTCGCGCAAGGCTAGCTTTACTGTCCTGTTCTTTTTAACGAACCCAACGGGTTTTTCAATCAACTTTCATTCTATCTTCACTAGCTCGTCACTTATTTTCATATTTAGAGAATAGCTATTTGTGTCGAGTTTGCTGACCTCTGACCAATTCCAACCGCCGACTCTGCCTTCTAATCTCTTCACCCACCATGTCAAACACTCTCTCGTTCCTCTTCCCTTTCATCAATCGCACTTTCTCAATTCTCCTCCACACCCACATCTCAAACGCCTCCTAGTAGTCTCGTATTTCCTCAGCGACCAGGCTTCTACCATACACACGCTACACTCCATACGCGAGGAGTCGCCAGCTGGCGGAAGTCGCGTGAATAGTCACGCGAGGAGTTGCGTAAAATGTGAAGACCAGTAGCGTAACCAGGGAAGCAGGGGGGCGATGTCCTCCCCGCCCCTTGTTTTCTGGCGCCCCAAAGCCTGAGAATGTATCCCGTCTGAAGTCCCAAATACGTACGTGATTCAATGTCGTATCTTAATTATCAACAATTAATTCTACAAGGTCTACAACTTTGGATCATAGTATATTACGAACAAAATAATACCTACAGTAAAAGTATATAAGAGTATGTTAAGTTTAGTAAACTGGCGAATTTATAAGTCGGCGCCCTCTAAAAAGTTTGTCGCCCCCCAGCGCCCCCTAGACCCAAAACCAGGCTACGCCACTGGTGAAGACTAGTAGTCTTCACATTTTACCCGGGTCTTCTTCATCAGATCCTTTTATTAGTGAACGCCTGCTTCGCTAACACATTTCTTCTAATATATTTAACCCAATGCCATTTCCTTCAACATACTAACCCAAGCAATTTAATTGTTCTACCTGCTCCAGTTTGCGTCGAAGAAATTTACGGGTATGCATGGATAAACCTTGGGTTCATAAAACGTGTGTTGCGGAACGGAAATGAGACAGAGGAAGGCATCTTTTTTTACATTAGCATAGCCACATTTAGAACATGCAGAAACTATTTGGGACTTACCAGAGAATGATTTGTTTTAAGAATTGTATATGACTTTAAAACAAGAGCCGCCAGATTTGTAAACAGGTAATAATGGCAAAAAGGAAAGTCTGGAAAAACTAACAAAGACCTATTATTAGGATGGGGTCCATCTCAACAAGAAGAAAGTAGGTAACCTGAGGTATTTAAACTTACTTTTACTTTACTCAAGATTGAAATGTGTTGGGGACCCCGTTTAATTATGGCATTGAGCGGTATATTAAGTTTCCTCGGTGCCTCGGTAGACTCGATCTCTCGTATAAAATAAGAGTTATTTTACAGGAGAGGTCGAGAGTATATTAATACATTTCTCTCATACAATACATGACCTAAACAGAATGAAGGAAAAACTCCCATTGATTTCAATACGGTATGGTAAAATATGCCTCGAACACTTTCTCATTCATAGAAACGGCTGGCGACCTGAAACCCCTGCTACACGCCCTTGTGCTGCCTCAAATGAGGTATAGTCGTATATTTCACACTGGGTAATACATATTACGCGGTATCTTCTCATTTTCTTGGCTGTAATATCATTCCACCCTACGAGAATATCCATGGGGAAAAACCGGACTGTGTATTATTTAATCCTAATAATTTTGCACTAAATGGTCAAATTGCAATAACTTTCGTAGTACTTACTACTACTAGTAATTGCAATCTGAGGTGTTAATTTTGATGAGGGATGCGCGGCATCTGAAAGTGTGTTCTAGCCTTCAAAATCCACTCCTTTTGTGAGTTACCTGTAACATACTTCACGGTAACTTCTTTCCCTTCAATTAAGAAAATATTTTCTATTCCCTATTCCACTCATCAAGCGGTAAAAATAGTTATCTGATGCTCCATCAATCCTTTTCTATATCGACTACAAATCTTCCAGCCTGCCCTCGGTCTATTATCGATACCGTTGATACCTTACAGTACTTGCAAATCGTTAGCTTCGATATCGGTTGCTTTCACTGGCTTCCACTTTCATTCTCCCCCTTAATACACATTGCGTTGGAAATAATCTAAGGTAATCACGAGTACAAACAGTTAATTAAATCATAGAATGTTGAAATAAGGAAACGCACAGATTATACACAAGTTTGTTATACGCATTTATTTTTTTTGAAATTTGAAAACAATCCTCTGATTTGGATGGCTATTCGGAGATACGGGGATTTTAGCAGAATGAAATTTCGCTGGCGAGACGTAAGCTCACATTTGCCACTTCAGGAATGAATGAAATGCACTTTACCAAATTATAATCCTTAACAAGGTTACTTGGAGCTTAATTGAGCTATGAAAACCTAATTCCGACAGAAGATACAAAGACTATCTCATATTGTAAAAAATTGGATTTACTTTTCTTCTGTGCATAACCAAATATATGAAAGCAAGAAAATTTGTCTTACCTCTCCCTTTGTTGTAAAACACATTAATTCGTTCCAGGTGTAGATCTGAGTCGCCGTGGTAAGCTCCAGTCAGATCAATTCCATGCTCATCGATGTGTTCGGTGACTGGCCGGGGCGGGGACTGCGGAGGTGTCGTTGGCGACGGCGGAGGTTGCGGGTCGGGGGGGCTATACTTCTCCTCCTCTTCATTCGTTTTACGGGCACAACCTGCAACGCAAGAGAAATGTTTAACTCCTCGCCCACACTGACGATCACATTTTATTCGAGCCTAGAGTGAAAAAAACAAAGCTATAATAATCACTGCACGCGTTCCTGACATCACTCCGGGAGCACTGTGTGGTCAACATATCCATCCATCCGTATGTATCCAAAAATCATATACTTTCATAAAAAAGCCAAGAAATGTCCCTAATTGAGTTTTAATTAATGTTTTTATCGTTAGCGCGAAGATTTCGATCAGTAGGCTTCTGAATGTCTTCCAGTTTCTCCACTGCGTTCGTTGGCTTGATTCAAGATCTGACATCCAGTCAGCGTCTTTAGGTCTATGGTGAGGGACAGTGGTTTTTAGCCGCCTTTTATAAGTCCGTTTTGACGCTGTTCAGTGATTAGCCGTTTTTGTTTAGATCACTTTTCCAGGTGCTGAGTAAAAAGCAGCCGTGGTCTCCGTTGATTTTTTGTGGTGTCTTGTAACATCTTGTACAAAATCCCACATAACATGTAGTACGAAGGAGAATGTATACCCGGTGACATGTTCGTACGGGAAAGTATACATCCTGGAGACCTGCAGATCATTAAAAAGTCCGCCTACAGGAACACGACAGAGGCACAAGGAAGTATTAAGCTATTCCAACAGTCGGCTATCGTGGAATATGCGTGACACGTGATCAAGAACACGAAATTTACTTCGAAGTAATTTCCAAAGAGAGAACCGTCACTCCGCTAGATTAGTAAGGTAAGCCATAGAAATTTTCAAGACACCACAAAATATCAACTGAGAAGACGGCAATTTTTTACTCAGCACCTGGAAAAGAGCCCTAAACAAAACGGCCAATAATAGAGCAGCATCAACACGGTCTGGCATATAGAAGGTGACCAAAAAACCTATCTCTCACCTTTGACCTGAAGATGCTCTCTGGAATGCCAGCGAAACTCTTGTCAAGAAAGCCAGCACACGCAGTGGTGCACCCGAATGCCATGCGGGCGCGATATATTGTTATAATCAAGAACTGAGAGCCCTTGGTTATTATCATTAGAGAGATACAAGTTTGAACGTCAGCATCTCGAGATACATTAGGACTATTACGGATGTGCTGTCATCTGCTCATTAATCTCTTTATGACCTGCTCCCGATCTCCGAAATATTCTAATTATTTTTCCGTACCACCACACCTCACATTCTTCTTAGAGGTATACGCGTTTAGTTTGACTCGTGGGGATATTTAAGACACACGGTTCTTTCGATTAAGCTAAGTAAAAACTTTCTTATTTATTTTTGATTTACGCAAGAAGTGACTTTAAACTCTAAGCTTCAACTAAAAATCTTCCCCATACATTACGTTTGCTTTAAAGTAAGCCTTGGCAACTGTATAACTTTTACATGATGTATCAAAATCTTTTAGTAATAATATTAGTTATGGTAATAATCGATTAATTTTCTTTAAAGCTCATCTTAAGTTTCTTAGGAAATGAGGAGGTACTTACAACAAAGTCCACCCATCTTTTTTCGAAGAAATTCTCAAAGCGTTTGAGGAAGCGTCTTGCAACTATCCACATTCGGCAATGAACTAACTAGTAACCCTAGCAACGAATGCGAAAATGCCCTTTTCTGCTATCGGCATTGTAGTCCTTAGATATTAGTTCTACATACAAAATATTTTATGATTCAATATCTCTGTGTAAATAAAAGTATTGATTCATACAGAGGATATTGATACATGTTTAAAAGTCAAAATCCGCTTCATAATCAGTTAATCAGTAGCATTAATGCACTAATCTAAATATGCACTTCTTCGGTTAAGCAGCGGTTTTTCAGATCGACACTTCGCTTTGAAAGCATATGTTATGATTGTATATCTATTTATAAATAAAAGTATCTGTCCATGAGGACGAGATCGTTACCTCGCTTTGAAAAAATTTGTTATTATCCAATATCTCTGTGTTAATAAAAGTATTCTGTGTAAAATAAACTGTGTAAATGAAAGTAAATAAAAAGGGAGGTATTACTGCTGATGCGGTCTCGGTGACTTTGAGGGTGCCAAGCCCTTAAATGCTGAGAAATGCCGTCCGTCTCTTATAGGCTCTGCCAGCGAATGCAACCACAGCGTCTTCGTCGCATCCCCTGGGTTACACTAATCGTGGAAGGGTGGAAGGCGAGTGTCCAGTGCTTTTAAACCGGATCAAATTGGCTAAGGTAGTAAAACCCAAAAAAAAATACAAGGTCCTCAAATGTAGCGGGAGTTGAGCGTGAGGCCAACAACCTCACTTCGGAAAAATAAACATAACGCTACAGAAACTACACAAAAGTCTCGGATACTGGACAGGAATAAAGGATTACGACAATGGCAACCGAATTGAAACATGAATAAGAATATCATATTTGCAACTTGGAATGTTAGGACGATGATAAAGCCTGGGAGAATGAAAAAAATTTCCAAGGAATTAAATTAATTTAGAATTGATGTGGTTGCACTCCAGGAAGTATGGGGGTAAGGACAGGGGCGTATACACAAGCCTGATTTTAGACTCCTCTACAGTGGGCCTGAGAGAAAGACAGGTCTGCATGGAACCGGAATAATAATGAATGCCAAAATGCGGAAAAGCTTGTTGAACTTTGAACCCATCAATGCAAGACTTTGCTAGGTAAGATTTAAAGGTAGATTTAGAAATATTACCCTTATATCAGCCCATGCTCGATCGGAAGACAATGATGAACTTGAGAAAGACGAATTCTATGATGAATTGCAGATACTTCTGTCAAGGATATAAAATCATGATATGCTTATATTTGCTGTGGATTTTAATGCGCAAGTAGGGCAGGATTCTGCCAGCTCCAAAAACTCGGGACGCTACTCACTACACCAGACTAGCAATGAAAATGGTGTTCTCCTAGAACAGTTTGCCTCAGGAAATAACTTAGTAATTAAGAGTACCTGTTTCCCGCACCAAATTATCTATCTGGGCACATGGACAGCCCTGGGCTCAGGAATTGTCATACAGATAGACCATGTTTTGACAAAAGGCAGACATGCATCATCAATCATAGATGTCCACAGCTGCAGACGGCCAAATTGCGATTCTGATCATTTTCTAGTTAAAGTCACAGTGAGGGAAAGGGTAGTCGCTCTAAAAAGGGCAGAAACCCCGAAAAGAAAAAAGATGAGGCTAGATTTATTGAAAGACAAAGAAGGAATAACCCAGTGTCAAAATGAAATTAAGAGAAACTTGGCCAAGGGCAAAGAGTCTGTAGATGTGGAGGATGAGTGAAATGAAATCGAGCAAGCTATTAAGGAGTCTGCAGACAAGGTGCTAGGAGAGGAAAGGAATACAAGGAGCAAAGATTGGTTTGATGAGTAATGTAAGATGGCTTTGGAGGAGAAAAATACTGCTTGGAAAAGGATGAATCAAAGGAGAACTAGAAAAATTTATATTGAGTACAAGGAGCTAAGAAAGAATGCTGAAAAGATTATGAAAAAGAAACAAATGCTAAAATTAAACATTGAAAAAAGAGGAGCTGCATGAACAAAATAAAGTAAGACAATGTTACATAGCGGTAAATAAACTGAAAACTGGATACGTCCGCAGACTTTGGAGGATGTAAAGATAAGGCTGGAAACATTATTAATGAAGAGCAGAAAATGATTGAGAGATGGGCTGAGCATTTCCAGGAACTCCTCAGCAAGGATGAGGGGACTGAGAATTATGATCTGGAGGGACAAGAAGCAATAAATGAGGATAACGAGGAAATGCTCTTACGAACGAAATGACCTACGAACCCTCTAGAGAGGAGGAGGAGGAAACCCTCAGGAAAATGAAGAATAACCGCTCCCATGGAGAAGACAGCATTGTAGCTGAGCTAGCCTAGAAAGTAAAGCCTAAAACCATAAGAGTGTAACGGCAAGATTATTCCACTCGCGGCAAGCGGTTACAGTAAATTATTTATTGAATATGACGGTTCGGTGGTGAGGTATTGTAAGTTTCTTATTCTCTCGTGTGTTTGTTCCATGCACTTTGTTGAGTTTTTGAAAATCCTCTGTAAGGTACTACGGCGTATTTGTGTTAAGGAGTTGATAGAGTAGAGGTAGTGTATGAAACAGACGTCGGGGACTAGGTTTTCATCAGGAGAGATTATTTATGAAACAAGTAGTGTGATCAGATATTTGCAGATTGAATGTGAATCTAATGCAGGCGTTGAAAGATCGTTGAAGTTTTACTGACAGGTCCTGAAATATATCTTGAAAAGCCACATCAGCGTAGTCAAAGTGAGGTAATATTAATGCGGAAATTTGTTGTTTCTTAAGGGAGGTAGGAATGACGTGTCTGAGAAGAGGGAATAATGACTTATTTACTGCTTTGCATATCTTAGTTACATGAGATAACCGGGACAAACATTTATCCATAATTACTCCTAGGTTTTTAACTGCTTCACATTAAGGTATTGTGTCATTAGCTATACGCAATGGGGGTAATTGATTATTTTTAATTGTTTTCAGTATTTTCGGATATCCAAGAGTGATAGCTGTTCCATGGAAAGCAGTTTGCGCTGTGACCGATGACGTATTGTGGTCGACATTATCGACAGCCGGAGTTGTGAATAGGCCTTTCTTGATTTTTGGGGGACACTAGACCACATCATCCCGATGGTAAGTCGCGCACACCTCATTAGATCTTTCAGTAATGATAGACTGCAGTCGGTGATAGGAAATGCCCATACTTAGCCGATACGTGCTGTGGATAAGTCCCTTCTTTCGAGTTTCTGCATTAAGTTTCGTCGCTAGGTAAACAGGGGTAGCATTCTCTTGGCTTCTGTTGTGTCACTTTACCTCGCCCATCTTGGTACTCTTGACTGAATAGTAGAATATGAGCTCTGCTATACGCTTTGCCTCATCGTGATCACTGTGGGCAGACTTTGATGCCGAGGAAGGGCCGTTGATAATCATTCTCAGCAAAGCTACGAGAGACGCATGTACACCGCCGTTGCAGCTACCGTCTTCAGAATTCCCGCCGAACATGTCAGATCTCACTATCTTCGCAGCTTCACTCAAAGTGGCACCCGAGCTCTTTCATAGCACCTGCCTGCAGCTTCGCAAGATCTGCCATGCTGAAGACTGCATTATCTCCGGCCGTTTCTCGAGTTTCATTGATCTAAGCCACGATAACCGCGAAAGTGATACTGCGAATCTGGCGCCGTGAGTTGTTAGCACTTGAGTCATTCTTTTCACTGGCTCTTCTCCAGTTTTTGTACTATGTGAGACATTTATGGTGCCTCTAATGATATTAAGTAACAGCGTTCAGAAAGTTTTGCTAAAACCTTCGAATCTTTGAGTGCAAGGGCTCAGTCAGTAATAGTTTGACAGCAAGATGTCGTCCTCACGTTACTCAGGTTATTTGATCTGGAGCCCGGCAAATCACAAAAGAGGCAGGTTCCTTGTTTGTACTTGGTAGAGTGGCACCTTCGAGATTTGACTGGTGACGCATGAGAAGGACCTGCCTCTTTTCTCGTCTTGTTAGCTCTCTCATGAGCTCTCTGAAGCTTTGTGCTGTTGCACTTTAAGTAACATGATTTGTGCCACGATGCCTTTTTTTCAATAAAAGTTTTCTTTTAACCTGCGTCGCTGTTCAGGGAAGGTATGTCCAGATCTAAAGGAAGTTCTCTTATCTCGTAGAGAGCAAGTAGATTTTTCGCTAGTGAATCTTAACCTTCATCTATTGTGGATTGTGTATTTTTTGTAGGATTAATCAGCCTTTCATTTGTGTTGATTTGACACAGCATGCAGCGTTCCCACTCGATGCCTGACATAATACAACAATGCAAATAACACCCAAACCCCTTCAAACTTAAAGTATCCTCCATCTTAAACTAAAGGAAAAAAGAAGGCATGATTCGTAACTGTCACCATCAACAACTAATACCATGCAAACGCCTCACTGAAAACCTCTGTGAATGAGGAAGAATAATGATCGTTATTACTTACATGTACGAAGTAGAGCTTAACAACACATACACAACACTATAGCGGAATATCCATACAAACGCACACTACTGCACACGCTGAACTTACAGCTTATTATCCGTCAACACCACTTTTCTCACTCAAAACACGACTGGAAACTATGTGACTTGCAACGGCGCTACTACAGCGCAAGCGTCCGGCAAGCCATGAGCGTACGACATGGGCGCCAGGTCCTCTGAATATTGTTACTATGTCTTAAATATATATAAAATGTATACCTTGAGCGACAGAACGCTTAATTTGTGCATTCATATTCGTCATACGCACGACAGATATACGCGGAAACCATTCTTTCTGAGTGCAAATCATGCAACATTGTCTTAGTCGTGTATGACCAAAAAACAGTACTTCATCGGTGATATATTCAACCCGCAATACACAGACCCTGCACGATTGCTGGCAGTGGCTTCATTCATTCAAGTATTCTACCAGCTGATTGGTAGGTTCTTGGACAGTCCCCATTTTGTATCCCAACCTAATAGAAATTGTCTCGCTTCCCCTCCTAAGTTATTAGATCCCTCTTCAATTCTTCATATCTTCTACCTCCTCTTATTTCGTACAGAATTCCTATCCTCTTCCTTCCTCTCCCACGTTTCCCCAGTGTTCTCCCTTCTATTACTCTCTTCAGCATGCCCTCTCCTCTCAAAACCTCCTCCATCCATCTCTTCTGCCTTCTCCGAACCTCTGCCACAAGCTTCCTCTCCTCTCCGACCATATCCAATACATCCTCGTTCGTCTTTCTCGCCATCCAGCTAACCTTCTCCATCCTTCTCCAAACCCACATCTCAAACGCCTCAAGTCTACGCACATCCTCCCTTCGCAATGACCACGTTTCCGACCCATATAGCGCCACGCTCCATATTAAAGTTTTCACCAGCCTCTTCTTTACGTCTCTTCTCAGACCCCCCCTCATCAATTCCCTTCTCTTCGAAAATGCTTCTTTAGCGAGCACAATTCTGCATCTGATGTCCTTACCACTAAACCCATTCGCCTCCAAAATACTACCCAGATACGTAAACTGCTCGACCTGCTCTATCTTCTGCCCTCCCACCCTTATATTCAACCCCGCCTTCTTACTTGTAGAAAATCTCATTACTTTTGTTTTCTTGTGATTGATCTTCATCCCATACTTTTCGCACTGCACCTCTAATGCATTCACCATTGACTGTAACCCCTTGGCCGACTGACTAACTAATGCTTGATCATCTGCAAATCTCACTGATTTTATCAGCTCACCTCCTACCTTTATTCCTACTTCCTCCTCCCCCATGCCTCGCTTACCATTTCCTCTGAATACACGTTAAAAAGCAACGGCGATAGTGGGCACCCTTGCCGCACTCCCCGTCCTATCGTGGCCCATCCCGATTCTCCATTGGCTACCCTAACCTGCGCCGTCTGGTTCATATACAAATTCCGAATCAGACGCCTGTCCCTCCAATCGACTCCTAATTTCCTCAACACTCCCATTAATTTCGTCCATTCCACCCGATCAAACGCCTTCTCGAAATCTACGAAGCATGCAAAAACATCCTGCCCATACTCTAGGTTTCTTTCTACTAGCGTCCTCATCACCGCTATAGCGTCTCGCGTTCCCGTCCCTCTCCTAAAGCCGAACTGGTCGTCACCCAGGTATTCATTTGCCTTCTTCTCTAGTCTTCTGTTTAGAATCCTCAGAACTACTTTGGCCACGTGGGATATTAAGCTTATTGTCCTATAGTCTTCGCAAGTTTTTGCCTTACTCTTATTCGGTATATGAATTAGTACAGTCTTCGCGAAGTCTTCCGGCCACACTCCATCCTCATAAATCCTACGAATAAGCGCAAAAAGTTTTCCTCTCCCGTTCTTCCCCATGCTCTTTAAAAACTCTGCAGGTATGTCATCTATTCCTACCGCCTTATTCCTTTTCATGTCTCTTAGAGCTCTTTCGATTTCGCTATCTAGGATACTTGGTCCGATGCCATCGCTGTCGATGTCGTCTTCCCTTTCTATATCTAACCTATTGGGCCTTGTTTCTTTACTATAGAGCTCTTCAACATACTCCTTCCACCTCTCCTGGATCTCTCTCGGTTCTACGATCATCTTTCCCGTCTTGTCTGTTATCGTTGTAATTCCCCTTCCCTTGTTACCACCCGTCAGTACCTTTACTTTCCGATATAATGCATCTGCTCTTCCCTCTTTTTGGTATTTCTCTAACGCGTCGATCTGTTCTCTCCACCACGCCTCTCTTGCTTTCTTTGTTTCTCTTCTAAGCCTGTTATTAAATTCTCGGTATTTTCTCTTACCTAGCTCTGAGTTTACGCTCTTCCATTTCCTTCTCTCCTCCATCTCCCTGATCATCTCCTTCGTGATCCACGGTTTTCTAATTTTAGTTGCACTCACTACGCCTACCGTTGCTTTCGCTGCTTCTATAATTCCGTTTCTCAAACTTCCCCATTCATCTTCGACTGATCTAACTCCATGGTCCTCACCCATTCTCTCATCCACCCTCTCCCGATACTTCTTCATTTCCCCAGTTAATGCCTCCGTATTCCACTTTCGTACCCTCCTTCCCATTCTTATCTTTTTCAATTTTACCCGACATTTCATGACTAATAAGTTGTGGTCTGTGTCTGCATCAGCTCCTGGATAAGTATGCGAGTTTTTAACACTATTCCTGTTTCTGTGACGTACCATTATATAATCTATCTGGAACCTATCTGTGTCTCCCGGCTTCTTCCAAGTGTACCTACGTCGAGGATGATGTCTGAACCATGTATTCGTAATTACTAGGTTATTTCTGCGGCAAAACTCCACAGCTTTCTCGCCCCGGTCGTTTCTCCTTCCTAGCCCGTAATCGCCCACCTCCCGCCCATCTCTTCCTTCACCCACCACCGCGTTCCAATCCCCCATTACTACCAGGTGCTTAATTCCTGGTATCCTACCCGGTATTTCCTCTAGCTGATCGTATACCCCATCTACCTACTCCTCTTTATGATTAGAGGTAGGCATGTAAACCTGGATTATAACTAAATTCGTTGGTTCTGCTTTTAGTTCCACGACTATTATCCTATCACTCACCTGTTCTGCATACACTGCTTTTCTATCGAGTTTCCTATTAATTACGAATGCAACCCCGCGCTGACTTTCATTCCCTCCACTATAAATTACTCTATAGTCGCCGCTCCAGTAATCCCCGTCATCCTTCCATCTTACTTCACCCAGACCCATGATGTCTACACCCACCCTCTCCATTTCTTGCTTTATATTCTCTAGCTTCCCCGCCCTCAGCATAGTCCTAACATTCCACGTGCATATTCTGATAGTTTCGTTCCTCTTCTTTATCTTCTTTTCCTCTGCTGCTGCTACGTCTGAGCAAGGATTTCGTGTGATGACGACCGCAGGGGCCTTGCTCCCACCGCTGCCAGGCACGACACACGGCCCTCTTGGCCGAGTCCCGTAGTTGCCAGGATTCATTATCAATTGAGAACTGTCCATAATTTCAAGGTTTTTGTTTTAATTGAGATAGTCTTCCGTGGCCTTACTCAATAGCGTTTTTTACGTGACACCATCACTTCAGAGGCCGCCCCACTTGGGTACAGACGCTGCTCGGACTACCATTCGTCTGTCTCCTAACCTTCGACCAATCTGGCATGGGTGACCCTACCAGGAGCAATGCTCCCGCCAGTGCAGCTCTAGGGGTCATCGGAGCACGCAAGCCCTTCAACCACGACAAGGTTGTAGTCCAAGAGAAGAGTGGCTATACATCTTAGGCAGTGGCTACACATCTTAAATGGTCCTATGTGGTCCCAGGAACACGTGTGCAAAGTGGCATTCTTTAATTTGTCTCACGCTATATAGCAATTTTCCGTCAATACTGAATACATTCAAAAGACAGCAAGAATATCGAAAGTTAATGACATTTCTGCCTCTAGAGGTGACTTGACAACATGGACAGTACAATACATCTACAAAACACCCTGCTACCCACTTCAACGGTGCGTGGCAGGAGGTGAATAGTCACCAGCATTCATTACACTATACCCTATAAAAGTTGGTGTAACTACGGCTATTGATGCATAAGCATAAATTGCTAATGCTTGTCAAGAGGGGAAGCCGTACAAGCATGCACTTCACTATAGTTAAGCTACCAATGTTAGAAGAACGATAGTATTTATGTATTTTGCAACTTCATAAATGGACAGAGATACAAGAATGATACTGAAAGCATGCAAGGCACGCTGTGAGTGCTAGTTGGCAGGTAAGCATACAGGTATTAGAGAGTTAATCATTGATCTACACTACCTATTGATAAAACACATGAAAAGTCTCACTGGTAGTAGTCATGGTTTCTTATCTTTCGCGGAAAAAACGAATTTAAAAATCTGTCCGTTCTGCTTTCTAGTTGTACATGTACCTTGCCGATATTCACTGCACGCGTTTTAACTCGGCCTAAGGCGTTATGGTACGGACGGCTGAGAGTAGTTCTAGGCGACTGCCTACGGCGTTCTTTTCACTCTGTCCGTGTTTACATATAATTCAATTATGGGATAACTATTAAAGATAGAGACTTCCAATTTTCTTTATTTTATTCAGAAGATGTCATTTCATATGAAGATTGTAAAACAATATTTTTATTCTTCTTGGTTAGTGAGAAAACTTAGCTGAACTTCGGCTAAGAAAAAATTACTTCAAAGCTAGAAATTAGAAAATCGGAAAAGATGAAACTCTAGCAGAATATTTCTTTTACAAGTTGCTATGAACGCGTAGATCATTATTTGTTTCCGAGGCCGTAATCACTCAAACGATGAATCCCTTAAAATCTTATATTTTTTGACGACTACGTCGCTGAACTGTTAAGAGTTTCGTTCCCTCCAGCGGTACTCCTCCCACTGTCTCTGCGGCAACGTGGCGGTTGGTGGAGAGGGTGAGTGCATTTGTCGTGCGTTCAAGGGTGCCTTAACGTTTTCTACTCCCTTTGTTCCTCCAGTCGTACTTTAAGCATTTATGAGGAACCGTAAGGAGGGTGTAGTCGCATTGAGAGCTAGCTATCTACGCCTGTAGCAGGTCGCGTTGTCTTAATGAGGGCATACTTTTTAGCAGTGCCGGCTGGTGCAGAAGATCAGCAATTTGCTGCCCCCCCCCCCACTCCGCTCGCCCCTCCTCTGCCCCCCTTCTCCCTCCCCCCCTCCTCTCCCCCACCCCAAAATGAAATGTGTGGAAATGTAAAATTTACTCATTCAGTGATGAAAAATGAAGTCCAAACGCCGCTCCTTGCCACAGAATTTGTCAATCACCCTGGCATTGAAACCTTGCGTGGTGGAGATCATCTTCTTCACAATGGAGAGAATTGCCAGTGCACTTAGCCTTCTGTGACATAGTGTTCCGAGTATGGTCTTAATCCGTTTTAGCGATGTGAAACACGATGTTGTCATTGGTGTTGTTATTAATATTCTCAGAAGCATCGTTATTTTGCAGAAGGCGCCTTGCAGATTGTCGTTAATTTTGAACTGCGGTAGTGGCACTGCTCCTGCTATATTCTTAAAATCTGGCCTACAATGTAAAACCGATAGTTCCGTTTTGAGTCTCTTTTTTCCAGAATTTTGTAGGCCCTGACTGTTATATCTAATTATTTATCTGGAAAATGTTTCGAATATAGTACGAAATTTGTGAAATTTAAAAGTTTCGCAGCTTCTAAATGATCCAAGGAATGGAAACGATCTCGTGCTTCTCGCGCAATTTTGTCACATACTTCTTTGACATCAGTACGTCGACATGATACCTTTCTGCGTTTGTTTTCTGCTCCGCTTAATTCTTGAGGATTAACGCCAATATTTTCTGTCAAGTCCCTTATCCTCTTGACTTCATGAATGAAATTTAAAACAGCAGATTTAACTTCCTCAGCATCAGCTGTTCTTGATTGTAGCTGACTGTAGAAGATATCCACACGTGGCATTAATTTATGGAAAAAAATCGAGCCAGAAGATGAATCCCTCGTCTTCTAAGGTCCGTTTGCTTCAAGGCAAGATTCATTTGACGTGGTTTTCTCTAAGTTTAGCAAGCAATCAAATAATGAATCCCTATAAACATTTACGGTGTTAACAGTGCGTGACTTGAAATTCCACCTGGTTGTTGATCCTCTTGGAATTCTCCTAGATGCTACAGCATGTAATGCAGACATTCTCTGCGGCGACCTTGAGAAAAAGCATGGAACTGACAGATTTACGAAAAAATCCCTTGTCGAATGATTTTTAGGCGGCGCGTTCCATTATTAAATTAATTTGGTGAGCGTAACAATAGACGTAATGAGCGTTGGGATAGTAGGTTTTATCTTTTCTTGCACTCCTCCTGTTCCACCACTCATTACTGAAGCACCATCATACGTCTGTGCAATGACAATATTCGGAGTGTCCTTAAACATGCCGTCCATTTCATGTAATATACATGATGCAAACATTCGCACTTTGACCCTCTGGTTTAAAGAAACCCCAAAATCGCTCATATGGAACACCTTTCTTCTCACGACGAAACACCATCACCTACTGCGTCTGCTCAGAAACATTGGTAGTCTCATAAGACAAGACACTCACGTAATCTGCTTGTTTTATTTCCTCTGCTATAACTTCTCTGCAGATTTCTATCATGCAATCCAAAATTTCATTTTGGATTGTTTTTGGGTCACCCTTGAAAATATTATTGGACCCATTATGCTCCTTCACTGCACTATCTATACTAGAAACTAAATCTACTAGGCCTATGAACACACGAGGATTATCGGAACTATCACTTTCGTCGTGGCCCCTCGAAACTAACTCAAATGCTCCGAAAAATTTTATGCAATCAATTATTCTTGAGAGCACATACCTGTTTTTTTTCACATGTTGATAAGCTCGACTTAATAACGTTGCTATGTTTCCACTACCTAGAGCGCTCAGATTTAAAGCATTAATAATATTAGGGCACTGTCGTTGTGTTTTTTTTATTAAAGCATTAAGGTGTCCAAGATCTCGAACACCAACTGTTCCCCAAGAGTCACTTTTTCCAAAGAGCAAACACGGCAAACAAAAAAGGGCAACAGTCTCAGGCGTTATATGGCGGAACAGCATTTTAGCACTCAAATAAAACTGCAGTAGTTGTACTGTACACTTACATTTGAATGTAAAATATTACACTACACGTGTTTCGACGTTTCTTGGGGCGTCATCATCAGGTCTAGGTCTAGCAATTTAAGTGGACAGTACAACTACAGCAGTTTTATTTAAGTACCAAAAAATGGCGTTCTTAATTTCGCATCCACACACCCAATCATGCTCGCACAATTTCTTGTTAAATTTTATAATGTACTTGGTTTTGTTCGAAGAAGCACTCTGAGTAATAACCAAGTCCGGGGTGGGTCTTCCTTTAACTTTAACTCTTTAACTTTAATTTTTTCTTCCAAAGTTCTGGTAGAAAATGAACTACTCAACAGTTTTTCCACGGAATTATCCATGTTGAACTGGAATTAAATACGCAGAACACGCAACGCTTACCCCTTAAACTTAATCGATCATTCAAAAATACACGTGGCACTTGTACCAGATTACGGTCGTGTATACTAGACAGTAGACACGAGACTGATTCACAGAACAAGTAACTGACCGCGCAAAAAATTTCAGTGATACCAAAAAAGGTAAATGCATAAACAAAAGATGTACCGCAAGATGAGATTATTATTTTGGCCTAATCATGTTCGTAAAATTCAAGATTTTTAAATAATAAAATAGAAAAGTATCAAAATCTAAGCCCCATTATCAGCATAAATATTATAACTTGGCTAAAAAGTGGTAATATAGTGCATAAGTTGGGAACCCTTATAGTGGGTAAATGTGTGGCTGCGTCATTCCCAAGCCGCGCAAAGTACGATATTGCAAACTCGTATTTGCTCTTACATTGTCTTTACAAAGTCAAGTGTTAGGAGCACGAGCACACGCCGCATACCTACCCCTCGTACGAAGGGGAGTCGGAAAGTTCTGAAGACTTCTCCGTATTCAACGGATGAGTGAAGCAAGCGCGATCAGGGTTTATTCATAAAGGATCCTATAGGGTGTCTTATTTTCAAATATTTAATGTGCTGCAGCTCTTCAGCACACAAGCACCAACCGCCACTGCTTTTTAGTGGTGCGGATTATAGAAATGGGAAAAAGGAATAACAAGAGGAAGAAAAGGTCCATTGGAATAAGAAAGTAAGTCATCCAGCCATATGTACACTAGTGCATCTATTTCTCAGCGTAATATATTACACGCCAACCTTGGTGTAGGGGGAGAATTTTGCTACTATAAAGTGGTGCTTATTATCGGCTCAATTTTTTCTTATATAATGCAAAATTTGATCACATTCTTTCACTGGAAAGTAATTGGTATTTTCATGTATTACACCTGGCGATATAAATACCTAATTTATGATGCTAAAGTATTACTGTGACAGTAATAATTTCACAATATATTTGGAGAGGAGCAATCAGAATCATTTGATATCCGGAGTAAATAGTAAAAGGTGTGCGAAACTCAGTAATCCGTTCGATACCTCTCATCTTCATTTACTTTCACCGTGCATTATAGCAGCGAGATGGGCGAAACGTGCGGGACCTTATTGTAACTATTCCGCCGAAGATTATTATCTTATGGCATAAAAGTATCCAGCTTACTTCGAAAGGGTAAGGGGGGGGAGATTTCTGAATTTAACCTCATTTAGGGGAGAGTGTGGTCCAAGGCGCCATGCAATAACACTTGGTGCTATTTCGTGAGCAGTTTCGTTCAATGGTAAAAATACCAACAACCAACTTGTTAATCAATTTGTCAGAAATGTTGTCGTTCATATTACTTTTGCTTAATTTCAATTTTTTTTCATTCAAACTTTTAAATTTTGAGATTTACCATAAGAAATATGTCGAATTCATTGGCAATAATTTTTTCTTTTGAAATATTTGTTCAAATTCGCTCCTTTTTCTTTATTTAAATTGCTTTATTTTCTCAAAATTTCTTTTTACATATTTTTTTGCGGAGACATTTTCACATGCTAGAGAGAAGAAAATACTTCATACCTAATTAATATTGCATTTAAGTTAGAAATTGTAAACAAATATAGCGTTCAGAAAAGCGATGGGAGGATAGAGAAGAATAAATAAAACGTGGAGTATCCTAAAATTGTAGTTAACCTGGATTAAATGTAAATTTGGTAAACTTCTGTTCAATTACAAAGGATGCAACTAAGGTCATTTTTTCAAGGTTTTGTTTAGTTCTAGTCTTTGGTCTGTGGAACGTCGGGAAGCATTGCGTGACACAAAGGGTTCCAACAACGGCCCTGCCCTGATTAATGATGATCACATTATTAATGAACCTCAAGATGTTGAAATATACACCAGGTAGGTTTGGTAAGCGGATAGTGCCTGCTGGCTGCCGTATTTATTTCTCCTGTTTCAAGAATTTTTCTTGATGTTGACAAGTGTGATACAGTTAGTATTTCAATGGTGTGAAATTTTAAAGCGAATCCAAGGAATGGAAAGAAATCGAAACACTGGGCAGGGGACTAAGAGAAGCAGACGTTACCATATTTCATGCAACACCCTCTACCCCACGCCACGAAACGCATGAAATGGCAGAAGCCTTCACCCCTCGTCGTGGGAGATCATTCAGTTTGGAAGAGTATAGAATGGAAATGATTGATGTATCCCCCATTAATCTAAACTACTAGAATTTCGCCAAATGTGAGAAACCAAGTATCCCGTATTGCTATTATGATGCTAAAATGCAGGAGGCGTTCATATTTTGAATTCAAATTATTTTTTGCAGACCTGAATAACAACATACCGGGAACGCAAACCCTGGGCCAAACCCTCTGAATGACAGGAGTCGCGGCATTGTCAAGCATTTCTTCCTGTTCTCCCAGATTTTATCTGACAAAAACAAATTTGGTTGCTCATTTATGGATTGCAAATACGTAGGTGAATGGCTGAATGGTCTTCGTTGCCACTGGTAGTTCCGATGCAAAATGTGCGGGAAAGAGACAGTGATCCACAGTCAGGATGACTCTGGGGTGGTCATGAATGACGCAGCAGTGACAGGGAGGATCGCTGGTGGCGGGGGCTACTCAAATCTCAGTCCAGTTAGTCCAGTCTGTAAGAAAAATTTGAAGGTTTTTTCGTGATACAGGTTAAGAATAGTCAAACGTTGTAGGGAAGGGAGAGTTATAAATACCTATATATTTTTAAACTTCGGACTAGGACGTTATAAACAATTTACAGGGGTTCTAAGTTGGCTAAAAACGGTTTTTCAATTATACAAGCCAAGGTATTCACTTTAGGAAAAAATGTTTCGAATGTTTTTTGTAGACAATTAAAAAACGCATAATTTGAGATATGGTAAGTTAATTTTCGATAATTATATATTGCAAAAACTTTGGAAAATTCCCCAAAATGGCGTTTTTTGCATATCAATTATTTATTGCAAAAATGACTTTTTAAATAATTTTTTGCTTTGTGACTAAGGCCCCTATTATGACATAAAAAAATGTTATTTATAAAGCCAATTTGGTTAATTTGTTGCTGAGTTATTCCATTTGTTTATTAAAAACATGTCTAATCTTCAATGCTGTAACTTTTTATTTGATTATCATACAGGGCCGCATAAAAGCTCATTCTCTTTGTAAAGGTCCGAAATATAACAATATTAAAGAAAACTTGAAAGCAAATTATTTTCAACCCCTCAAATAACGCTTACAAAAAAAGGGCGTTTTTTTATAAATGAAGCTGGGGCCACCCCCATAAACTAGATATTTCTTTATTCAAGATTTGAGTAGCTGAGGTCTAAACGAAGAATTAAAAAAAAAGGTATTTTTCGACCAATAGCAACCGAGATAAGAATTTTATTTTAAAAAATCACTGCTCCGTTGTTTATAACAATTAATAAATAAATCCGACGGCATTTGGACCTCAAAGACTTATATTTTCAATATCTATTATCAGATTTACAAAAATTTACTTGTAAGTGTTAAAAAACATGACTGAAGTATAGCGAAGAAAAACAAGGCCGGCCGGCCGCGGTGGTGGGGGTAGCGCGACGTCAGCTCTCGCGCGCGCGAGAGAAAACTGAGTTGGTTACTTCAAATCTGCTGCGCTCGGAAAAATCTCTCGTATCTCGGAAAGTTCTGAACCAATTTCGATGTTTTTTTTAAATCTGGGGTAGCTTCAAATTTTATTAACAATGATATTGTTAGTTTGTAAAAAATGTATTAATACTTCCAGCTGAAATGCTATAAATGTAAAATTATACTTGTTTTTACTTATAGAAAAATGTTGAAATAGTCATAAAAAAGTAATAGTGTTTCTTTATTTGACATGAAGATAGTAATTTATTATTATTAATCATTTTTACGTATAAAATATACATATTACAATTCAAAGAAATTAAAAAAATACAGAAATTATTACAATTTTATTCTTTTATGTTCAGACACATCTATATATTCGATTTCTTCATCGTTTACAATATTTGAGTAATTTACAAAATCATTATCGTCAATATCTACCCATAGCATTTAATTTGCTGTAGAAACTTCTATATTTTCGCAAGATTCTCCGTGACAATTTCCACACAAGCGAGTGCATTTTAGGCCATGCTTGCGACACCCACATTTTTTGCCACACCCTGTCTCACATTTGCAAGAAATATTTTGCAATACGTCAGCTGGAATTAAATCGTCTTCGGAGAATCGTGCGAAAAACCCGTTGTTACTACATTTCCAGCCAAAATCATTTGGATTTAAATAATTTCCAAGCCATGCTTGGACTTGCAGATAAACCCGCAAGCTGTGTTGTTTTACAGCCCCTGCGGTAGGGGGCAATGATTCCAATTTAACTTTATTTTTCATGGTAGATCGTTCAAATTGTAAAAATCTTAGCTCTTTTAAAGAAATGAAAACAAGGAAACAGGTATACATTAATAGTTATAACAATTTTTTTCAATTATTTAAATATTTTTGAGGTTGTTAATAATAAAGTACATTAATAAACTGTGATAAAGTATATATGTAACTTTTATAAGATTACATAGAATATATTCAATAAAATTTACAATTAAACCAGACCAAAAAATTTAAAACTTTAAAACATGCATGGTTTAATACTACATAAAATATAATATTTATATAAAAAGTAAGTTGACCAATATCCATTACTTTTTGAGGTACCCCAGATTAAAAAAAAAAACATCGAAATTGGTTCAGAACTTTCCGAGATACGAGAGATATTTCCGAGCGCAGCAGAGTTGAAGTAGCAAACTCAGTTTTCTCTCGCGCGCGCGAGAGCTGACGTCGCGCTACCCCCACCACCGCGGCCGGCCGGCCTTGTTTTTCTTCGCTATACTTCATTCATGTTTTTTAACACTTACAAGTAAATTTTTGTAAATCTGATAATAGATATTGAAAATATAAGTCTTTGAGGTCCAAATGCCGTCGGATTTATTTATTAATTGTTATAAACAACGGAGCAGTGATTTTTAAAAATAAAATTCTTATCTCGGTTGCTATTGGTCGAAAAATAACTTTTTTTTTTAAATTCTTCGTTTCGACCTCAGCTACTCAAATCTTGAAGAAAGAAATATCTAGTTTATGGGGGTGGCCCCAGCTTCATTTATAAAAAAACGCCCTTTTTTTGTAAGCGTTATTTGAGGGGTTTAAAAGTAATTTGCCTTCAAGTTTTCTTTAACATTATTATATTTCGGACCTTTACAAAGAGAATGAGCTTTTATGCGTCCCTGAATGATAATCAAATAAAAAGTTATAGCATTGAAGATTAGACATGTTTTTAATAAACAAATTGAATAACTCAGCAACAAATTAACCAAATTGGTTTTTTAAATCCTATTTTTTATTTCATAATAGGGGCCTTAATCACAAAGCAAAAAATTATTTAAAAAGTCAATTTTGCACCAAATAATTGATACGCAAAAAAACGCCATTGTGGGGGGTTTTTCGAAGTTTTTGCAATATATAATTATCAAAAATAAACTTACCATAGCTCAAATTATGCGTTTTTTAATTGTCTACAAAAAACATTCGAAACATTTTTTCCTAAAGTGAATACCTTGGCTTGTAGAATTGAAAAACCGTTTTTAGCCAACTTTGAACCCCTGTAATTTGTTTATAACGGTCTAGTTCGAAGTTTAAAAATATATAGGTATATATAACTCTCCCTTCCCTACAACGTTTGACTATTCTTAACCTGTATCAAGACAACGTCATAAATGACACTTTTTTTCTCTCCACAGACTGGATTAAGTATGCGCAGCACTCAACATGCATTGCATGACCGCCAAGACATATGGTAAATATGAGGATAAGCTGGGTGAAATAATTTATAATGTAGCATTCCAGGAAATGGTAATAGTAGGGCAGGAGGAGAGGAAGATTGCACTCAAGGAGGGTTTTGTTGATAGGGAATGTAGACCTTTTATCACTGTCATCGCTGATGGCAGTGATAAAGAAGATTAAGAATATGCTCCTATGGAAGGAAAATATTATACTGGATACCACCCCGTATGGAATTTCCATGCCGGTAGAAATTATTGAGTGTATTAGCCACCTCTCACGCAACTTTTGCAACTTGCGTAAAAATACGGGATAATACCCAATATCCTGCCCATCTTCACCAAAAACTCGACGCAAGCGTCTTGACAATTCGCACAGCTATATCTTGTGCAAGTTTGCACTGGAAAACCCATAAAGGTATTAATACTATACTCTAGGTTTGTAATGATTAGAAAATCTCATACCAGGAAACAAAGCCTTCAGTAAGAAAATTATGCTAGACATGAATTTTCTGAAGACGACATTCACAGTGCAAGTAAATAAAAAACACGTGACATTTGTTCAATTATTTTCACAGACTTGTCAATGCAAAGACGCATAATGTCACTCGGGCACGACATCATCAACAGAATTAATCATGTATTCGGGCGGCATGATCGATGCGCTGATTACTTTTCTAAAGAACCCGAGGGGAAACCGAATGAAGTAAATTTAGTGCCAGCCTTTATTTTGGCTAATATGTGGATTCAAATACAGAAGTTAATGGAGAGGTTTGCAAATGAGTCACAGAGTTTGATTTTCCGTGCAATCAACAATAAGTGTGAAACCCTAAATAGTGTGGCTGCAAAATACCTGAATGGAAAACCCATAAATTACGCAAATAAACTAAATAAAATTAAAATAATAAAATAAAATAAAATATTAATAAATATTTTTCTCATGTCTTCATGCATTAATAGATTTCTTTTTTTATTTGGTTTTTCGTTTTAACTTGCAATGTACATTCGGTGTCTAGGAAATATTTTCCACTTTGAGTCTTAGAAACTTATAACTATTTCTAGGGTTTCTTTTACATACTGTTGAATTGGAATAAGTGGAGAACATATGTTTTCCTATTCGAACCTACCATTTCGAAAATAATTGATGCTCGAACCTGTAAACATTTTGACCAGGGATTAAAATTTATTTAAAAATATAATTTTTTAAATTTTATTATTTGCCAAGGGTGCTGCACCATGGTGAATAAATATTCTCGTATGAGTAAAAACTAAATCAAATTTTCGACAAACCTATACCGTGTGCTATCATTTGACCTTGGATCTATCTTTCAACCACTCTTTGGTTGTTCAATCCTATGAGTGGTAGACTGCATCACTACATCCCTATGAATTTATTCCTTTGCCTTTCTCTTGGGATATTCCCTTCTATTATATTCCTGAAAACGTAATAGTGCCTTAGTATCTATCTAATCAATCTGGTTCTTTTTTTGTGTATGGTTTTCCATATGGTCCTATCCTCTACTAGTAGTTGATGCTGTTGAAGTATTTTACAAATGCGCAAGGTTTGCTTTATAAGTGATGTGAATTTGGTTCCGATATCTCTATTGTAAGTGGGTGAAATTTGCGAAAACGTTGGCGGGACGAAAGCTCACCTTTACCCTTTTTTCTTATTTCATCTGTCCATTTGATCTTCAGCATCTTCCTCCAACACCAGGTTTCGAAAGCTCCTAATCTCTTCTTGTCAGCTTTTTCAATGGTCCAAGTTTTAGATCCATTGTGCCAATTCTAGCTTTACAACTAGTATACTTAAATCTTTAGTGAAAGTTTCATCTAAATATAAATGAGATGCAGGCTGACTATAGATCATATTTTTCATTGATTGCATTTTAAAGTATTTTAATTTTAAAATTAAATTCTGTATGTAAAAATGCCATCCCACGTATTGGTTAGTGACAGTTTCCCCTCATTCAACCAAGGCCAATATAGCCCTCCCTCTGGCCAACCCTCTGGTAGCAAAAGGATGTGGTGCTTGTGAGAAGAGAGCGTACATATACAGGCAGTTACTGAGCTACGTAATAGATGCGTTCCGACACTAGTGGCATAAGTCGAAATTTACGGAAGTCGATAAAAAAGGAGTCGAATATTACTCCATAACTGAGTCTGTGCTCTCATGATTACGGTCGATTCAGATAAATACGGGGAAGGCAAGCTCTTACAAATATTACGGCACATGGGCTCCTTGAAAGTGGGCAACTATCCTTCCAAACCCGTAACTTTTATAATTCTCGCCTTTTTTGGGTAAGGTTGCCACTTACGTAAGCACGGATTTTCGTAATTCGAGGCTTACGTAACTCGGGGAATGCCTGTACCTAATTTTGTTTATTCAAGTTTTTCCTGCGTTGATTCATTTCAAGGGACAGCATTTTTGCTTGTGACACAGCTAGCGTCGTCAGGTCCTGAACCTGTTGACAATGCTAGCTGTAATGCAAGCAAAACTGTTGTCCCTTAAAATGTATGGTGGGAATAACCCGAGTTAATGGAACTCATCAAATAATGGCGTAAGCCTCTGTACCAGCCTTCATATACTGTTTTCACTGTAAAATTACTGGGTTAGTACACTTGGAAGTAAAATTTTTGTTTTAGTTTAAATGCTTGAAATAGGTTCAGCAATTTGTGAGTGCTAAAAAGTATTCCCAATACAAAGAGTCATATTTTTCATTGCAATGTTTCTTTGTATAGGAAAGTATATTATGTCTGTGAACATGAGCACTTAAGTTTTCCCTTCTTTAAATCAAGAGAGTGAAGCAAAGGTTCCACTCAAGTAAAAATTTCTCCCTTGAAACTCAACTGAAACAGGGCTGAAACTCCCTTGAATCACACTGCCTTGCTTCTCGGCTGAAACTGCCTTGAAATTGAAACAAAACCAAGGGAGTTTGGAAGTGTGGTGGCAGCAGGTAAGCTGTGCAATAAAATGCCTTTCAACTGCACTGGCGCAGAGACCCTTGTAAATATAATGGGCTGGCACACCCTTGCTGCCGAATGACCTGGCACTCCCTTGCTCTCTCCACTGAAACTCCTTTACCTACAACACTGAAACTCCCTTGCCCACAGCACTGAAACTCCCTTGCCCACTCCCCTGAGACTCCCTTGACCTCTTTCTCCCAAAATAAAAAAAGGAAATATGCATTTTAAAGACAATGAATATCAATACTATGGGATGGTATGCTTAAATGTATTTAATTATCCTACGTTATACCTACCTAACTATATTATGTCAATTTCACATGTCCTTTTATCCTACGGCTATACACGCATTTTCTCGCACCCATCACAGAAACTTGTGTCAAGAAAGCCTTATATATATGCCCGCTTCCGAGGAATAATGTGACTTAGAGAACTAACTTTTAAATAGCAATTCCGTGTTAATCTGAAGAAATACCATTACATCACGATGACAGTAATGTGGCATTAATTAATTTAAACCCATATTGCCACATAGTATGACTATTAATGCAATATTACTGAGAACAAACAAGATTTTTTCCCGTACGTTTGTTCACGTATAAATCAAGACGTAACCAAGGGGACCTGTATAAACTAATGTTCCAACTTATGGGGGGGTGGGGGTAAGGGGGTCACCTAAAAACCTGCGCTGGGTAAAAAGGGAGAGGGGAGGGAAGTAATAATCTCAAAGTATCGTAGCTGTCACAATGTACCTGTTTACGTTTCTTACTCATCAACATCGCGTCGACAATACTACAGAGTTTAATATGAGGAAGGGTGCATAGGGTGTTTCATACACCCCAAGCTTCTACTATAATTCAATGTAACTGAAATATTGCTTCTACAATTTTGCAAGTCTTCATACCATCAAATTGCTAACATTGTAACCTTCTCGCTGGTTAAGGTAGTTAGAGCAAAAAATCACTTCACCTAGAATTTGATGAATTTGGCCTCATTTAAAAGGAAAAATATTCATCTGTTCAATGATATCAAAATGGTAATCCCTTGCCAAACTACTCTTGGAGCAATTAGTCTGAAAATGAAAGTTGTTTTACATGGGATAGATAATGGCTGTACGTTCCAGAGGGAGAATATTAACAAAAATAGGAAATTCTAGCACCTAGATTTAGTCAAATAACTAATGGTGTATAGTTTGCATGTTTTCTCATCCATTTATAAGAAATAATCTATTGCTCACCGAAGTAATTTTTACATAATCTTAAAAACACCTGCTGTTTTGATTGGTTTTCAGCCATACGGCGGGAAAAAATGAGTCAAGTTAGAGACTTAGGTAGCTATATTTATTTAATTACTGAGGATTTTGGTATTATATAACTATATCTCTACGCCATTAATATTACAATATTTATTTCATACTTCTTACAGACGCTGAAATCAAAAAATAAAATTTGAATATGGTCCCCATTATGACTAGGGAACTATCTCGCTCAAGCCACCTTAACCTTTAGGCTGCCTGAAACGTACATTTACGTGTGTACTGGGAACTGCGGAGAGAACGTTCTTGTACGTTTACCCTTTCTGTCTACCTGCTTCCTCAGTCCTCTCATATTCTCAAACTCCCTCAATACTTAAGAAAATATTTTTGAATTGAAAGTTTCATTTGTAGAGACAACGTTACATGTCGAGGGGGGGTTTGAGGAAAATACTACGGTTCTACAACTACATCTACAAAATACCCTGAAAGCCACCTCAGGGGTGTTTGGCAGGGGGTAACAAAGGTAACCCCTCTCCCCCACACCTTGTCAACGAAAGGGGATCAGGGAGAGGTAAAAATCACCGGAAATGGTAACGCAGTTTATGAACTACCCCTAACTTGCAGAAATGTTCAAAGGAGAAAGATGCTGAATGTATGTACCAATATACATATAGAAATAACATAATGTATAATGGAAGTTAATAACGCAAAGCTCTCATTGAAGTGTTTACTGGCTGAACTATCTCTCCGATTCGTTTGCAGGCTTACCATTTTTGCCAAAATTTCAGGTGAAAGATGGACCACGTGCTAAACACACCGTGTAGATTCTACTTAAAATTCTTGTTACTGAATGGATCAATTAGCACATTCTTTTTTATTTTCCTTGCATCAGAACTGCTATCCCCTTCCAATTTTTACAATAGTTTACCAGTTTGCTCCTCAACTACCTCCCCTGAGTTTGAAACTTAGAGAATATCATTCCACCCTATGTTGGCCTACCTCTTTCTATGCTTTCAAATGAAGGGGGTACATGTACAGTTAATGATGTATTTAAATAAGAATTATTTTACTTTTGCCTGTCTTGATGACTTAATTCTAACTTAAGTTAGTGCATAGGTGTTAATCAATTCTTTTGGGGCCATGTCAGTTTTTTTTATTTTTCTGACTCCCTTTCTTATCTGCAAATTTATTGGTTAATTGATCGTAATGCAAATAATGAAGCAGGTCTTTTTCAACGTGCATACCCATATCAAGGCATTCAATTTTTCTTGTCCAAGCACCGATCACATAATAGATAAGTCTTTAGCCTTTACAGTGCTGTAAAAGGGGGTTTGGCTGAACAGTGCGCGAGACATATAAATTCTAATTGCGACCATAAAATTTGTGAAAACATATGTATTCCTGAATGTAATGGCCGCACTTGGGGTAGGGCCTTTTTCAGTCAATTCACGGAAAGTTTTGGATGGGGGCAGAGTTATATGTTTGACCAAGCACCGGAGGCTGTCAGAACTTAGTGCAAATGCAGCTGCATTAGTTTGTCTCCTAGGCAGTCTTCTATGTATTTTGAGACAAGTTTCAGAAAGTATTATTGTTCCTGTAATTATATATTTAGACTTATCCTTTAATCCATAAACTGCTATATATTTTATTTGTTTATATAATTCCACCACATTCTGAAGACTAAGCATTTTCACTTCCATTTTTCTGGTTAAAAACTGCATAATGGAATAAATAAAAAAAATATGTATTCAAAGCACTCAAAAGTTTTCATGCAATTGATACTGAAACATTGCATTTTTCCTTGATTCTAAGAAGAAGGCAATGTGTGGTTGATGAGAGGTGGTGGAAGTTCAGCAATGCTACTGAAATAAATTATCATCAATTTAGTGAGTTTGAAAAAATCTTCAAAAATTGTTGTCTTTAGGATGCTTCCATTGTTAGAAATTCTGGAGAAGTGACCATATACTTGTAGAATTTAGTTCTGATTTCAGAATGAAGTTTAACTCATACCTCAACTGTGGGGTAAATGAGTTATAACAACAATTCCGTACTAATGAAGAAAAGCATTTAGTTATGTTCTATAATTTCATGCTACTCTAAAATTAACATCACTGAAAAAGTTTTATTATATTAGGTGAGGTCTTGAGAGCATTATTAACAAATGAAAAGTAAGAAAGTGAAAATCTAACCAGAAATTTATTCACCCAATTCTTATTTGATTTATTACAATATGAAATTTTTGAATCTCCAATAGATTTCTTAAAGTGGTAAGGTAAGAAGCATTCATTACTAGAAATGGACTCTATGGACATAAACTTTTCACTAACTTTTCTGTAAATATAAAATCAAAATTTCTGTATCAAAATTTCTCAGGACATATTAACACATCAAAAAACAAACAAACCTGAGACATTAGTGAGATTAAAAATTTTGTATAGAAGGAAATGAGAGGCTTTTAAGTCTCTTCGACCTCCCCCTATTCTTCATCAAATTCACCTTCATCATCCACTGTTGCCTCTTGATACTGTTGATACTAATAAACAAGGCCATTCATGTTTGACTCAGCTTCTGTGAACTCCATTTCATCCATCCCCTCTCCGGTGTACCAGTGAAGGAAAGCCTTCCTCCTGAACACAGCTGTAAATTGTTCAGATATTCTCTTGAACAGTTCTACAGTTCAGAGCATGTTTACTGCAAGCTTGCGAAGGTCAGCATTAAGTTGTCCAGGAAATCTGAAACACGTAGTAACCCCAGACATTGTTGCTGACACAAGATGATTGAGGTGGCTATACATTGGAGTGGTCAGCTTCAGAGTTCGGAAGCAGATGTCATAAAGAGCTTCATTATCAATGCAATAAGTCTCATCTGTGTTTTCAATGAGCTGGTGTACGGATAAGGTGGCATTGTAGGGTTCTACTACAACATCTGACACCTGCAATAATATGATGATTAGTGTTCAATCCTAACAATGAAGGAACTATTTTAAGATTAGCCATTATTACTTCAAGTAAGAGTAAATTTACCTTTGGTGAAGGGACAATGCTGAAGGTGTTCATGATCCTCTCTGGGTACTCTTCCCTTATTTTGGAGATAAGTAGAGTTCCCATGCCAGATCCTGTCCCCCCTCCAAGTGAGTGTGTCAACTGAAATCCTTGGAGGTAGTCACAGTTCTCAGCTTCCTTCCTCAGGATATCCAGCACTGAATCCACCAACTCCGCTCCTTCTGTGTACTGTCCTTTGGCCCAGTTATTTCCAGCCCCACTCTGACCAAATACAGAATTATCTTGGTCTGGCCCAAATGGCCCTGCCCTTACTGAATCCATAGTTCCTGGCTCTAAATTAATAAGTATTGCTCTTGGAACATATTTTTCTCCTGAAAATAAGAAGTTGCATTTATTATCTTATTGTACTAGCCAAACAGTTCTCAAGAGTACACTTTTGATAACTACTTCATATTCCACCGTAATACAACAATATACTCAATATTTATTTGCATGTAGGAATACTTAGAAGCATAGTCAATATCATAGATATTAATAATGTTTAAATAATATTTTAATTTCTTAGCCTATTCACTGCTAAGCTTCATCCCAAAGAGCATTGAACTGTAGTATGCAACACTACTTGGCATTTAAATACCCCAGTGCGCATAATTTTTTCGGTATTCAAACTCGTTTGCACGTAAAATGCACATATATGCATACGAAGCACTGATGTCAATGCTCCACCCAAAGGCGTATATGCATGTGTAGTGCTGGCAGCACTGCTCCGGGCAAACAAATAAATACGTGCGTAGCAGTGAATGGGTTAAAATATGGGATCAAGCTTCATTTAAACTTTATATTTAACAATTAGTGAAGCCAATGCAGATAAATGCAATTTGCGAAAGTAAAGAAGTTTGTATTGATTCAGTGTAAAGATGATTTAGATTTTGAGATAAAATCCAGAAAATTGGATGCTAACGTTGAAAATTCAGTAATAATGTTTCCAAATGGATTCAATATTTGAAAGAGTATTTGCCTACTCTGTGCTTTATTCTAATTCACTATTTCCCATGTATCTTAGGATTTTTTGTCTGCTCTATTAAGTGTCTGATCATTATAGGAGCGTTTGACAAGTGGATCATCATTACTTTTACAGGAAATTACCATTTTTAAAGGAGGCATGGCATCTGATGTATTTCATCATTTACCCATGGCTTTTGACCACTGTGCAATCTGTCTTGAGCTCTGGTAAGGGACTCTCCATAATCCACGTAGACAAAAATAGGCCACTTATTTACCCCCCCACCTCCCATCGTGGACACTCGTAGACTTCATCCAGACCCCCCCCCCCCTAGGCTCTCCCTGTTGTCCACGAAGGCTTTTCTTTTTTTGTGGCAAAAGCTATGAAATGGGTTATTAATTGATTTTCATGGAGTATCTGCAATTTAAGGCTGGTTTTAAGGAAACCGGCCACCGATACAACATCCTTGCAACCTTTCACAACACTGATTGTGCTGTGGTAATATCACTCTCGCCACGTCATATCGACTATTGTCTACGTAGATATCCCTCCAACCCCCCAACCCCCCAATGTGGACCTTCGTTGACAAACCTTGTACCCCCCCACCCCTTTTTGGTGTCTACGTGGATTATGGATAGCCCCTTAATGACATACATATGTAAAAGGAGTGTGATTTTTTGGTTTAGTCACGGAATAGAAAATGGATTAGGGTCAATTAATGAAACAGATTTTATTGAGGAGTGAATTGTGTGAGAGGAAGATGTATAGTTAGAAAGTTATGGGTGAATGTGGTAGAAGAGACTTAGGTGAGGGGTAGGTATTAGAAGTTTTAAGAACAACTGCCTGGATGAAATGTGACGTCAGTCCATACAATCTATTACAGGTTCGAAAGCATCTTAGTATAGGGGTACATTAAAGGTAGGGTGAGGAAAGGTGTCAACCCACCCCCCCCCACCCTCCCCACATAATTTCTAGGGAAATGGAAAAAATTGTTATTCTTCAACGCATGCATGCTCCCCCACATCCTGTGGTTCCCATACCCCTCATAAAGTTAGTTCTTCAAAACATGCATATTTTAGATGTCCCTTGTAATTTATCGAGTGACGTTCTCGGCTCCCATTTGTTGAGGTTATGTAATCCCTTCAGTAAGTTCAAGAAATAAAGGTATTTTTTCTGATTTCTTTGGCTTTTATGGAGCTTGATTTTGACGGTCGAAAGCTGACACAATTGTGTCAGCATTCGACCGTCAAAATTGAAGTTACCTAGGTAAAGTGGATCAACCAATTTTATCTTGTATTTATATTACAAAGTTGAACAGATCCATAAGGTTTTTTTATAATTACATGTGTATGCCATTAATAGTCCTTAAGTTGGTTCAATATTAATGCATTTTTATCGCAGCATTTAATCTGAAATGGAAGAATTTAGAAAATACGTATTCGTTGATTTCTTAACTTTTGAACGTTAGCCGTATTTGTAACGGTTATCGAGTAAAAATTTACCTATGTCCCAAGTTAAAGTGAAAATATTGAGTGAGCCCTACAATTGACCTTAGTTTTTTTAAGATTAATTTTACGACAGCGTAGGCAAAAGCTTCGAAATGAATTATGAACGCCTTACACTTTTAAAAACTCAACTTTTGGAGGTAAGTTTTTTATTTGCCCATTAAAAACGGATATCCCGCCCACCATTTCCCCGCAGCCTGACCCTAAAAGGACGCGAACGTCAGTGAACATAAAGTTGTTTTCTCCTGCCAAAAGTAAAAAAAAAAAACGCTTATACATTCCTATTATTGCTCAGATTTTATCGTTTTCTAATCGTATTTAAGGATAAGGAACTAAGGGTTGAGGATTAATACTCTCGTCCTTCATTTCCAAACAGCCACCTCATACGCCTTCCAGGTAAATTTAACCTTTATCCGCCGGATTTAAATGGACGCATACCCGGAGCCGGGATGTTGGCACTCATGGCATGCAGCGAAAACATTTAAAGGGATTTATCGGGCACGTTGGGCGATACTGCAGAATTAAAACTTATACGCATTATAATTCATTGACGCAAGCCATCGGCAGCCACGCTGAATCTTTGAAGGATAGTAGACTGACCGGCAATCCAGCTTGAGGAGGGTGAGGGGAAATTTGCGGCTCTTCATTTTGTCCACAGCTGAACCCCAACAATGGCATTGAAACCAGGTTGCTTCTCGGACCTATTGGATTTGTTCGACGCCCGGATAGTTTTGTTGACCAACCCGCCAATTCTACGTCTACTTACTACCCTGCGAGACGTGGGACAGGAGGTATTAGGACAACAGTAATGTTCAGAGCAGGAGCGGCTCCAGACCAGAGGTTCGGGTGCGGGGCACCAAAGGCTCTAGGGGGTATGGAATACCCAGGAAAAAGGCAGTTCGTGAGTTTCGTCCTGGAAATTCGTAACAAACTATGTGCAAAATGACACGTTATTAGTGGTTTCGAAGCAAAAGTTTGCCTTGATAGTTATTTACTTAATGCATATTTCCCTTTTAGATTACCACCAAGTTTCGACTGATTCCAAAATTATTTAATTTACATTCGCATTTAGCTTGTGGTTTTAAAAACAGTTTTGGTTTACATAAAATTTAAGTGGATAAAAGGAAAATAACCAAAACTTCAATAGCAAATATGCGACAAAATAATTAAGGCTTTTAATTTAATGTTTACGTCAAATTCGCCGCGTTTTGGTAGGGGGGCGGGGAACAATTGCCCTAACTCCTTTGGTGCCGCCAATGGCAAAGAGGAGGGAATAGGAAGAGGGCAGGTCTACAAAGATGAATCGCATGAAAACGGCGTGTCGCAAAGTCACGCTCTGTGTTTGTTGTTATAGTCACTAATAGTGCCTGCAAAAAGGAAACGTTTATATCTATACGGAAGTATGCATCTTTCTAATTTTTGAGCTTCTATCAGTTCTATACATATATCTTCCTTGTTGTACTGAAACTCGCATGTTCTGAATTGCTAACGTAATTTATGCCTAGCGTGTAGCCTCAGAGTATTTAGTGGGTTACAACCTAGTCTTTTTATTACCTTTATCACACTGTTTGCTCGTAGCATTATATAACGAAGCATGTGGATTTCATTTGTATTTCATTTATTTTGCTAGTTAAATCTTTCTGCGTATCTTGTAAGCGTATGGGGGCAAATCCATTTCACATAATCAAAATTTACCGAGATCTACTTGTTAGGTGGAAAGATTAAATAGAAACGGGTACTAGAAGTATTTTTGCTAAACGTGTTTCGACGGCTAAGGTCATTTCGCACATATTGCCTGCCACGTGCAGACAAGGGCAACAGAACTCGGACGAATCAGTGGATCACCCATCCAGATTCGATCCGAGCCCAATGACGCTTAACTTCGATGTCTAATCGGGAATTCTCCCACTTCCCCGCTTACCCATCATCCTTCCCTCAATCATGGCTTTTAGCATCCCCTCGCTCCTCGTTACCTATTCTAAGGCCGGAAAACCGTCGTTCAGGAGCTGCCGCGGTAGCTCTCGTGGATGTTGTCGGTAGCTCGCGCAAGGCTAGCTTTACTGTCCTGTTCTTTTTAACGAACCCAACGGGTTTTTCAATCAACTATCATTCTATCTTCACTAGCTCGTCACTTATTTTCATATTTAGAGAATAGCTATTTGTGTCGAGTTTGCTGACCTCTGACCAATTCCAACCGCCGACTCTGCCTTCTAATCTCTTCACCCACCATGTCAAACACTCTCTCGTTCCTCTTCCCTTTCATCAATCGCACTGTCTCAATTCTCCTCCACACCCACATCTCAAACGCCTCCTAGTAGTCTCGTATTTCCTCAGCGACCAGGCTTCTACCATACACACGCTACACTCCATACGCGAGGAGTCGCCAGCTGGGGAAAGTCGCGTGAATAGTCACGCGAGGAGTCGCGTAAAATGTGAAGACCAGTAGCGTAACCAGGGAAGCAGGGGGGCGATGTCCTCCCCGCCCCTTGTGTTCTGGCGCCCCAAAGCCTGAGAATGTATCCCTTCTAAAGTCCCAAATACGTACGTGATTCAATGTCGTATCTTAATTATCAACAATTAATTCTACAAGGTCTACAACTTTGGATCATAGTATATTACGAACAAAATAATACCTACAGTAAAAGTATATAAGAGTATGTTAAGTTTAGTAAACTGGCGAATTTATAAGTCGGCGCCCTCTAAAAAGTTTGTCGCCCCCCAGCGCCCCCTAGACCCAAAACCAGGCTACGCCACTGGTGAAGACTAGTAGTCTTCACATTTTACCCGGGTCTTCTTCATCAGATCGTTTTATTAGTGAACGCCTGCTTCGCTAACACATTTCTTCTAATATATTCAACCCAATGCCATTTCCTTCAACATACTAACCCAAGCAATTAAATTGTTCTACCTGCTCCAGTGGGCGTCGAAGAAATTTACGGGTATGCATGGATAAAACTTGGGTTCATAAAACGTGTGTTGCGGAACGGAAATGAGACAGAGGAAGGCATCTTTTTTTACATTAGCATAGCCACATTTAGAACATGCAGAAACTATTTGGGACTTACCAGAGAATGATTTGTTTTAAGAATTGTATATGACTTTAAAACAAGAGCCGCCAGATTTGTAAACAGGTAATAATGGCAAAAAGGAAACTCTGGAAAAACTAACAAAGACCTATTATTAGGATGGGGTCCATCTCAACAAGAAGATAGTAGGTAACCTGAGGTATTTAAACTTACTTTTACTTTACTCAAGATTGAAATGTGTTGGGGACCCCGTTTAGTTATGGCATTGAGCGGTATATTAAGTTTCCTCGGTGCCTCGGTAGACTCGATCTCTCGTATAAAATAAGAGTTATTTTACAGGAGAGGTCGAGAGTATATTAATACATTTCTCTCATACAATACATGACCTAAACAGAATGAAGGAAAAACTCCCATTGATTTCAATACGGTATGGTAAAATATGCTTCGAACACTTTCTCATTCATAGAAACGGCTGGCGACCTGAAACCCCTGCTACACGCCCTTGTGCTTCCTCAAATGAGGTATAGTCGTATATTTCACACTGGGTAATACATATTACGCGGTATCTTCTCATTTTCTTGGCTGTAATATCATTCCACCCTACGAGAATATCCATGGGGAAAAATGCCTGTGTATTATTTAATCCTAATTATTTTGCACTAAATGGTCAAATTGCAATAACTTTCGTAGTACTTACTACTACTAGTAATTGCAATCTGAGGTGTTAATTTTGATGAGGGATGCTTGGCATCTGAAAGTGTGTTCTAGCCTTCAAAATCCACTCCTTTTGTGAGTTACCTGTAACATACTTCACGGTAACTTCTTTCCCTTCAATTAAGAAAATATTTTCTATTCCCTATTCCACTCATCAAGCGGTAAAAATAGTTATCTGATGCTCCATCAATCCTTATCTATATCGACTACAAATCTTCCAGCCTGCCCTCGGTCTATTATCGATACCGTTGATACCTTACAGTACTTGCAAATCGTTAGCTTCGGCATCGGTTGCTTTCACTGGCTTCCACTTTCATTCTCCCCCTTAATACACATTGCGTTGGAAATAATCTAAGGTAATCACGAGTACAAACAGTTAATTAAATCATAGAATGTTGAAATAAGGAAACGCACAGATTATACACAAGTTTGTTATATGCATTTATGCATTGATTAAAGGCTAGTAGTGTCGAGCAAAGAAAATATCCAGAATGCAGATAACCCACACAATAGTATTTCAAAACAACGAAATGATTCGCGCTTCTTGTGTTAGATACAACGGAATGTTATACATTAACCTCATACTCTACAAAAAGATAAATGCGTAGATCTCTACTTTCGATGTTCATAGCAAGTAAATTTTAAAGAAAAATTTAAACTAAGCTGTTATTCTGTCCCGGATGTCTTTTGAAATTCAAAATGATGTTTCAAGGTGAATTTGAAAACAATCCTCTGATTTGGATGGCTATTCGGAGATACGGGGATTTTAGCAGAATGAAATTTCGCTGGCGAGACGTAAGCTCACCTTTGCCACTTCAGGAATGAATGAAATGCACTTTAACAAATTATAACCCTTAACAAGGTTACTTGGAGCTTAATTGAGCTTTGAAAACCTAATTCCGACAGAAGATACAAAGACTATCTCATATTGTAAAAAATTGGATTTACTTTTCTTCTGTGCATAACCAAATATATGAAAGCAAGAAAGTTTGTCTTACCTCTCCCTTTGTTGTAAAACACATTAATTCGTTCCAGGTGTAGATCTGAGTCGCCGTGGTAAGCTCCAGTCAGATCAATTCCATGCTCATCGATGTGTCCGGTGACTGGCCGGGGCGGGGACTGCGGAGGTGTCGTGGGCGACGGCGGAGGTTGGGGGTCGGGGGGGCTATACTTCTCCTCCTCTTCATTCGTTTTACGGGCACAACCTGCAACGCAAGAGAAATGTTTAACTCCTCGCCCACACTGACGATCACATTTTATTCGATCCTCGAGTGAAAAAAACAAAGCTATAATAATCACTGCACGCGTTCCTGACATCACTCCGGGAGCACTGTGTGGTCAACATATCCATCCATCCGTATGTATCAAAAAATCATATACTTTCATAAAAAAGCCAAGAAATGTCCCTAATTGAGTTTTAATTAATGTTTTTATCGTTAGCGCGAAGATTTCGATCAGTAGGCTTCTGAATGTCTTCCAGTTTCTCCACTGCGTTCGTTGGCTTGATTCAAGATCTGACATCCAGTCAGCGTCTTTAGGTCTATGGTGAGGGACAGTGGTTTTTTAGCCGCCTTTTATAAGTCCGTTTAGACGCTGTTCAGTGATTAGCCGTTTTTGTTTAGATCACTTTTCCAGGTGCTGAGTAAAAAGCAGCCGTGGTCTCCGTTGATTTTTTGTGGTGTCTTGTAACATCTTGTACAAAATCCCACATAACATGTAGTACGAAGGAGAATGTATACCCGGTGACATGTTCGTACGGGAAAGTATACATCCTGGAGACCTGCAGATCATTAAAAAGTCCGCCTACAGGAACACGACAGAGGCACAAGGAAGTATTAAGCTATTCCAACAGTCGGCTATCGTGGAATATGCGTGACACGTGATCAAGACACACGAAATTTACTTCGAAGTAATTTCCAAAGAGAGAACCGTCACTCCGCTAGATTAGTAAGGTAAGCCATAGAAATTTTCAAGACACCACAAAATATCAACTGAGAAGACGGCAATTTTTTACTCAGCACCTGGAAAAGAGCCCTAAACAAAACGGCCAATAATAGAGCAGCATCAACACGGTCTGGCATATAGAAGGTGACCAAAAAACCTATCTCTCACCTTTGAACTGAGGATGCTCTCTGGAATGCCAGCGAAACTCTTGTCAAGAAAGCCAGCACACGCAGTGGTACACCCGAATGCCATGCGGGCGCGATATATTGTTATAATCAAGAACTGAGAGCCCTTGGTTATTATCATTAGAGAGATACAAGTTTGAACGTCAGCAGCTCGAGATACATTAGGACTATTACGGATGTGCTGTCATCTGCTCATTAATCTCTTTATGACCTGCTCCCGATCTCCGAAATATTCTAATTATTTTTCCGTACCACCACACCTCACATTCTTCTTAGAGGTATACGCGTTTAGTTTGACTCGTGGGGATATTTAAGACACACGGTTCTTTCGATTAAGCTAAGTAAAAACTTTCTTATTTATTTTTGATTTACGCAAGAAGTGACTTTAAACTCTAAGCTTCAACTAAAAATCTTCCCCATACATTACGTTTGCTTTAAAGTAAGCCTTGGCAACTGTATAACTTTTACATGATGTATCAAAATCTTTTAGTAACAATATTAGTTATGGTAATAATCGATTAATTTTCTTTAAAGCTCATCTTAAGTTTCTTAGGAAATGAGGAGGTACTTACAACAAAGTCCACCCATCTTTTTTCGAAGAAATTCTCAAAGCGTTTGAGGAAGCGTCTTGCAACTATCCACATTCGTCAATGAACTAACTAGTAACCCTAGCAACGAATGCGAAAATGCCCTTTTCTGCTATCGGCATTGTTGTCCTTAGATATTAGTTCTACATACAAAATATGTTATGATTCAATATCTCTGTGTAAATAAAAGTATTCATTCATACAGAGGATATTGATACATGTTTAAAAGTCAAAATCCGCTTCATAATCAGTTAATCAGTAGCATTAATGCACCAATCTAAATATGCACTTCTTCGGTTAAACAGCGGTTTTTCAGATCGACACTTCGCTTTGAAAGCATATGTTATGATTGTATATCTCTTTATAAATAAAAGTATCTGTCCATGAGGAGGATGGAGATCTAAGGTTTAAAAAAAAAATCTGCTTTATAGTCAGTTAAGCAGTAGCTTCAAATCACCAATATATATTTGCTCTTGTTCGGTAGCGTGGGGTTTTCAGATCGTTACCTCGCTTTGAAAAAATTGGTTATTATCCAATATCTCTGTGTTAATAAAAGTATTCTGTGTAAAATAAACTGTGTAAATGAAAGTAAATAAAAAGGGAGGTATTACTGCTGATGCGGTCTCGGTGACTTTGAGGGTGCCAAGCCCTTAAATGCTGAGAAATGCCGTCCGTCTCTTATAGGCTCTACCAGCGAATTCAACCACAGCGTCTTCGTCGCATCCCCTGGGTAACACTAATCGTGGTAGGGTGGAAGGCGAGTGTTCGGTGCTTTTAAACCGGATCAACTTGGCTAAGGTAGTAAACACCAAGAGAAAATCCAAGGTCCTCAAATGTAGCGGGAGTTGAGCGTGAGGCCAACAACCTCACTTCGGAAAAATAAACATAACGCTACAGAAACTACACAAAAGTCTCGGATACTGGACAGGAATAAAGGATTACGACAATGGCAACCGAATTGAAACATGAATAAGAATATCATATTTGCAACTTGGAATGTTAGGACGATGATAAAGCCTGGGAGAGTGAAAAAAATTGCCAAGGAATTAAATTAATTTAGAATTTATGTGGTTGCACTCCAGGAAGTATGGGGGTAAGGACAGGGGCGTATACACAAGCCTGATTTTAGACTCCTCTACAGTGGGCCTGAGAGAAAGACAGGTCAGCATGGAACCGGAATAATAATGAATGCCAAAATGCGGAAAAGCTTGTTGAACTTTGAACCCATCAATGCAAGACTTTGCTAGGTAAGATTTAAAGGTAGATTTAGAAATATTACCCTTATATCAGCCCATGCTCGATCGGAAGACAATGATGAACTTGAGAAAGACGAATTCTATGATGAATTGCAGATACTTCTGTCAAGGATATAAAATCATGATATGCTTATATTTGCTGTGGATTTTAATGCGCAAGTAGGGCAGGATTCTGCCAGCTCCAAAAACTCGGGACGCTACTCACTACACCAGACTAGCAATGAAAATGGTGTTCTCCTAGAACAGTTTGCCTCAGGAAATAACTTAGTAATTAAGAGTACCTGTTTCCCGCACCAAATTATCTATCTGGGCTCATGGACAGCCCTGGGCTCAGGAATTGTCATACAGATAGACCATGTTTTGACAAAAGGCAGACATGCATCATCAATCATAGATGTCCACAGCTGCAGACGGCCAAATTGCGATTCTGATCATTTTCTAGTTAAAGTCACAGTGAGGGAAAGGGTAGTCGCTCTAAAAAGGGCAGAAACCCCGAAAATAAAAAAAGATGAGGCTAGATTTATTGAAAGACAAAGAAGGAATAACCCAGTTTCAAAATGAAATGAAGAGAAACTTGGCCAAGGGCAAAGAGTCTGTAGATGTGGAGGATGAGTGAAATGAAATCGAGCAAGCTATTAAGGAGTCTGCAGACAAGGTGCTAGGAGAGGAAAGGAATACAAGGAGCAAAGATTGGTTTGATGAGTAATGTAAGATGGCTTTGGAGGAGAAAAATACTGCTTGGAAAAGGATGAATCAAAGGAGAACTAGAAAAATTTATATTGAGTACAAGGAGCTAAGAAAGAAGGCTGAAAAGATTATGAAAAAGAAACAAATGCTAAAATTAAACATTGAAAAAAAAGGAGCTGCATGAACAAAATAAAGTAAGACAATGTTACATAGCGGTAAATAAACTGAAAACTGAATACGTCCGCAGACTTTGGAGGATGTAAAGATAAGGCTGGAAATATTATTAATGAAGAGCAGTAAATGATTGAGAGATGGGCTGAGCATTTCCAGGAACTCCTCAGCAAGGATGAGTGGACTGAGAATTATGATCTAGAGGGACAAGAAGCAATAAATGAGGATAACGAGGAAAAGCTCTTACGAACGAAATGACCTACGTACCCTCTAGAGAGGAGGAGGAAACCCTCAGGAAAATGAAGAATAACCGCTCCCATGGAGAAGACAGCATTGTAGCTGAGCTAGCCTAGAAATTAAAGCCTAAAACCATAAGAGTGTAACGGCAAGGTTATTCCACTCGCGGCAAGCGGTTACAGTAAATGATTTATTGAATATGACGGTTCGGTGGTGAGGTATTGTAAGTTTCTTATTCCCTAGTGTGTTTGTTCCATGCACTTTGTTGAGTTTTTGAAAATCTTCTGTAAGGTACTTCGGCGTATTTGTGTTAAGGAGTTGATAGAGTAGTGGTAGTGTATGAAACAGACGTCGGGAACTAGGTTTCAATCAGGAGAGATTATTTATGAAACAAGTAGTGTGATCAGATATTTGCAGATTGAATATGAATCTAATGCAGGCGTTGAAAGACCGTTGAAGTTTTATTGACAGTTCCTGAAATATATCTTGTAAAGCCACATCAGCGTAGTCATAGTGGGGTAATATTAATGCGGAAATTAGTTGTTTCTTAAGGGAGGCAGGAATGACGTGTCTGAGAAGAGGGAATAATGACAACTTTTAACAATAAATTTTTCCGATCACAACTGAAATATATATTTAAAAGCCCTTATTTTGATAAGTGCTTAATCAGAAAGTATTTTACCTTGTTTTTCATGTAAAGTGTAAAACCATCCTTGTTGAGGTAAAAAGTTCTTGGCTTCTCTAGCGAAATTGGGAGATATAACACCTTTGGATTTAGTTCAAAATTATTTTCAAAGATCATTTCTATACTTTTTAACAATATCGTAAAACGGAATAAACTATTCCATAAACTAGTGTAACATCTCTCTAAATTCATCTACATGTACTTAGGCCGCTTTTGAATCAGTTGTGAACCTGGTGTATTAACTTTTCCACAGCTTCCGAGATCTGATGTAAAAGTAATGTATCCCGTAACAATTCTATTGTCCGTTACAATTATATGAAAGTGGGATTCTGGCAAAGAATGTTGTAGAGTAGTGTCCGTAGTAATTGGCTTGAGCGTAAGTGGGTGACGGGTATGGGAGAATGATGAAGGACGTACGTAGATTAAAAATTCGTTCAATGTTCCTTCTTTTCCATTCTGGCGTTCCCTGTACCATATATATGTATCACCAGATCGCGGATAGAATTGGCGGAGAGGAGTTGTTAAACCAAAAGTTAATGATGATAAATAAATTGCCATTTGGCATAGGGAAATATACAGGCATAGTAATGAGTAAATACAAGATGTATGACATGAGATTCACATAAGCGCGCGGGCGTAGGAACGTGCGCGCACGCACTGACCCATACCCTCACGCAAAATTTCCAAATTCCCTCCCCCACCCAAATTGTTCCCTGGATTGTGAAGTAAGATGGAAGTGATGGAAGGATGGCGGGGACTACTGAAGCGATGGCTATGGAGTATAATATATAGTGGAGGGAATGAAAGTCATCGCGGTTGCATTCGTAATGAATAGGAAACTTGGTAGAAAAGTAGTGTATGCAAAACAGGAGAGGGATAGGATCATAGTCGTGGAACTAATGGCAGTTCCAATGAATTTAGTTATAATCCATGTTTATATGCCTACCTCGAATCATAGAGAGGAGGAGATAGATAGTGTATACGTTCAGCTAGAGGAAAAAACTGGTAGGAAACCTGGGAGTAAGCACTTGGTAATAATGGTATTGGAACGAGGTGGTGGGTGAAGGAAGAGATGGGCGGGAGGTGGGCGATTACGGGCTAGGAAGGAGAAACGACCTGGGCGAGAAAGCTGTGGAGTTTTGCCGTAGAAATAACCTAGTGATTACAAGTAGATAGTTCAGACATCATCCTCGACGTGGGTACACTTGGAAGAAGCCGGGAGACACTGATAGGTTCCAGATAGATTATATAATGGTTTGTCACAGATACAGGAATAGTGTTAAAAACTCGCATACTTATCCAATAGCTGATGCAGACACAGACCACAACTTATTAATCATGAAATTTCGCGTAAAACTGAAAAAAAAAAATGGAAAGAAGGGTGCGAAATTGGAATATGGAGTTATTAAGTAGGGAAACGAAGAAGTACAGAGAGAAGGTTGATGAGATAATGGGTGAGGATCTTGGAATTAGATCAGTGGAAGATGAATGAGGAAGTTGAAAAATGGAATTGTAGAAGCGGCGAAAGCAACGGTAGGCGTAGTCAGCGCAACTATAATTAGAAAACTGTGGATCACGAAGGAGTTGATAATGAAGATGCAGGAGAGAAGGAAATGGAAGAGCGTAAACTCAGAGCTAGGTAAGAGAAAAGACTGAGAATTAAAGAACAGGCTTAGAAGAAAAACGAAGCAAGAGAGGCGTGGTGGAGAGAACAGATCGACTCGTTTGAGAAATATCAAAAAGAGGGAAGAGCAGATGCATTTTATAGGAAAGTAAAGGAACTGACGCGGAGTAATATGGAAGGGGAATTACAACAATAAAAAAAAGACGGGAAAGGTGATCGTAGAGCCGAAAGAGATCCAGGAGAGGTGGAAGGAGTATGTTGGAGAGCTGTATGGTAAAGAAATAAGGCCAAATAGGTTAGATATATAAAGAGAAAACGATATCGACAGAGATGCCATCGGACCAAGTGTCCTAGATAGTGAAATCGAAAGAGCTTGACGAGGCATGAAAAGGAATAAGGCGGTGGGAGTAGATGACATACCTGCAGAGTTTTTAAAGAGCATGTGGAAGAACGGAAGAGGAGAACGTTTTGCGCTTATTCGTAGGATTTATGAGGATGGAATGTGGCCGGAAGACTTCGCGAAGAGTGTACTAATTCCTATACCAAAGAAGAGTAAGGAAAAAACGTGCGAGGACTATAGGACAATAGGCTTTATATCCCACGCGTCCAAAGTAGTTCTGAGAATTATAAACAGAAGGCTAGAGAAGAAGACAAATGAATACCTTAGTGACAACCAGTTCGGGTTTAGGAGAGGGACGGGAACGCGAGACGTTATAGCGGTGATAAGGACGCTAGTAGAAAGAAACTTCGAGTATGGGCAGGATTTTTTTGCATGCTTCGTAGATTTCGAGAAGACGTTTGATCGGGTGGAATGGACGAAATGAATGGGAGTGTTGAAGAAGTTAGGGGTCGATTGGAGGTCAGGCGTCTGATTCGGAATATGTATATGAACCAGACGGCGCAGGTTAGGGTAGCCTATGGAGAATCGGGATGGGCCACAATAGGAAGGGGAGTGCGGCAAAGGAGCTCACTTTCGCCGTTGCTTTTTAACGCGTATTCAGAAGAAATGGTATGGGAGGCATGGGGGGATAACGAGGTAGAAATAAAGGTTGGAGCTGATAAAATCAATGATGAATGCGTTAGAGGTGCAGTGTGAAAGGCATGGGATGAAGATCAACTTCAAGAAAATGAAAATTATGAGATTTTCTAGAAGAATGATGGTGGTGCTGAACATAAGGGCGGGAGGGTAAAAGAAAGAGTAGGTCGATCAGTTTACGTATCTGGGTATTAATTTAGAGGAGAATGGGTTTAGTGGTAAAGACATTATTTGTAGAATTGCACTCGCTAAAGAAGCATTTTCGAAGAGAAGGGAACTGATGAGGGGTGGTCTGAGAAGAGACGTGAAGAAGAGGGTGAAAACTTTAATATATTCCGGAGACTCGCCTTGAATTAAAATGGCTCGGTGGCTCACGTACTGACTGGCAAGACGGAGTCCCGCTTTGGATCACGATTTAAATCAGGCAAACTCAAATGGATTTTTTTTGGCAAACACCCTCACTTACGTGTGCGCAATGTATATGAATGACATCATGCTTGCATTACCCGGCATAAAATCCTCAAAAGATATACGAAGCCTGTACGATGTCATCGTATTTATAAAAAAAACTTTACTTCCATTACAGTTACGACCAGATATTTTCTGAAAGATTACATTTACTGCATGTCCCTCATAATGGGGAGCATGATTTAAATTTATTCCTAATATTTAAGTAACGTAACTAAAGATATTTCCTCAGTAACTCAAATATAAAATCCATGTGTGTAAGTAAGTATACGTCAATTGCAAGCATTAATAATTGCTATTGATAAATTCAATGGTATCAGGTGGAACAAGATGGGATGATTCAAAATGAAAAGTTCTGGTAAGTTTCTACAGATATCTTATTTTGCAAAATTCCTTTTGAACCATTAATAATTGCATTTAAAAGGTGCAAAAACATTTGAAAAAGTTCCAAAACGGCATCTCAGTGGCTTGAAGACTCCGCACGGTATTTCCTATCTTATTTGAATTTATTTAAACGCGAATGACAAAATTATACTTGCTCATTGCAAATGGAATAAAAACTATATTTTCGTCAAATTACGAAAATAATCGCGAGGTTCATGTGGAATTTCATGTCATATTGCTGTTAATGATACCATTCCATGACATCCCTTGGGTTCTCAATGACGCATTTTTCCATGCCACCCAGCGTGATTATTTTTTTAAGAAGAAATGTTACAATAATACAACATTGTATTCTGATAAAATGCATGCACTGTAAGTTGAAGAATACGTACCTACTTCAAATACAGATAGTATGAAAATAGGGCATGTTCCCCATTCCGAATGGCCTCTCCATTTATCTTTTGCTCTACCAATTGTACGTGATGAAAGCCACCCTTTTTATACCTAATGCACGAAATGTATTTTTGTCCCAGGGTGACGGTGGTATTCCTCTAGTTTGCCCTTATCTGAAGCACCCAGAGCGCTACATACACTCTGGCATCGTGGCTTGGGAAATTGGCTGCCATCAGCAGGGAATCCAAGTCCAGATAGCATGCAAACTTGCGACAAACTTGTCATAGGCTTGCCATTGGCTTGTGACGACAAAGCTTGTCGTGGCAAGTTTGCAGCAAACTTGCCGTGGCAAACTAATTCTAGCTTGGAAGCTATCTGCAAGCTTGAATAAAGCTTGCTAGTTATATGAACACATACTAGCTGTAGACTTATACATCACACCTGCAGAAGACATGCCATATCGCACCTTTTAGCAGATTTGTCATATCATACTTGCTCCAAACTTGTCATATCACACCTGCAGCAGACTTGTCATGGCATACTTGCTGCAAACTTGTCATATCAAACCTGCAGCAGACTTGTCATATCATACCTGCTGCAAACTTGCCATATCACACCTGCTGCAAACAGCACACTATATATGGATATACAAAGAAAAGTATAAACACTCGTCTCTGTCAGATATTTCGATGGCCACAGCGACATTTCTCAACAAGAAGAGTAAACTATAGTGAACAGAGGAGAAGGTGATGAGTGACGGTTAAACAGGGGAGGAGGAATGGAGCGGTGTTTCTCATCAATGCAGATCATGCAGGGTAGTAAATATCAATTTTATTCTCCTAAAATATCAATTATTTATCAAATTGTCAATTTTACTTATAATCCATTACAGTAAATAATTACTCTATGGAGATACTATCGAAGAAGATAACGACAGGTTGCCCTCACAGTTTTTGAACTCGTTATTCATCCCCTCAAGTGCCCCAGTATTAGTAATACCATGCCCAGTAGCATCATACGTCAGTCCGACATCGTTTTCATGTCGGCAAAGTCGGCCGACGTATACGACATTGGGCCGACATTGGTTTACAGCATTTCGGGCCAATCTACAGCCGAGTCACGGATATACGTAATAATAATCATTCGAATAATCGTGGCGGTTGCCGCTACATATCGAGCGAACATCCCTTAAGTACACGTACACCCAGTGAATCCTAAATGACGACCAAAAAATGTTAAGGAATTTAAAACATACATTCTGAAAATCAAGACGGTTTTGAAAAATGCGGGCCCGGATCGCAGAGCCGAACAAATGAAGAACATTATCTTTCTGTGTGTTGGCGGGTCTGGCAGGGATGCCGTACAGAATAGAATTTTCCTAGTTAACTGAGTTTCTGGCTCTCACCTATAACTCATATGACCATGGATACTAGATATACGTCAAAAAAGTTTTTAGACACTATGCATGAAAGTTTTACTCGTCCATTTTGGCATTTACGTGAGTTGGGATCAGAAGTGCCTGTTACTGATGTGCCCTCCAGAATTTCAACGAGGACAGATTGAAATCACTTCGCCAAACTATAGAAGCGAGGTAAGTTGTTTTTCTTATTTACTTATTTTTATTACGCTGAACACGATAGCCCGTCTCTCCATCGCTCTTTAAGAAATCCGGCCCCTATTTAGATTAAGTTCACCATGTGAGTTGTTGTGTGTTATTCTTTCTCTGTACCAACAGTTACCTTTTATTGTATTTACCGGTGTATTTTCAATAAAAAGCAATAACATAGTGAACTATTTACGATTGGGGTTCGTCTACATCGAGGCCTCTTAAGTTAACTCTCTTTTCCGTTTTTATCGGCTGTTACAACTTGAGAATGTATTTGTAATTTCCAAATGTAACGTTGGCTTCTGCCTTTTTAAGTGTGGTGCACTCGTGATTTCTTTCAGCTTAAGCTTCTTGAATGCGTATTGGGTAATATTCTAAAATCCATTTTTACTCGGGAAACACAATTCTCAGTTAACTGGAATAATAAGTTATTAGTCCTATGCCATGTACCTACCTAATTTCATTTTTGGTAAAGGTGAGCTTTCGTCCCGCACGGTCAAAATTTTTTTTTGAAAAACCTAGGAAACTTACGATATTGAATGTGACACCTATGAGTAGAGGAAGGTTGCGCATTTGTAAAAATGTGAGAATCATACTCGTGTGACTAGTAGTTTTTGAGATATAGACGTTTGAAAATGACCAATTTTCCGACTTTTTCGTCCGTTTTCGACGCCATATTTGGAGGTTTTCACGAACAACCGGTAGAGGGATAAGACTAATTTCACTTCTATTATATTCCTATACCCCACCCCCCCAACAAGCTTACGGGCCTATGGAGTGAAACGGGTGCTAGGGTGGGACGGTACGTGGGCCCGATTTGGCCATTTTCAAAAGTGAAAAACGCATTTTCGTGAATTAATACAGCGAAAAACACAGTTTTCGCGGGAATGGTAAAGTGGAAATGGGCATTTCTGGGAGTGGAGGAAATTTCAAAATGCTGATTTGTACTGCATTTCCGTGTTTTGTCAAACCGAAAAACGAATTTCCCTTCCATTCCTTTGCCCTGAACCCACCCCTCCAATATACTTGGGGGGCGTATTATTTTAAGAATAGAATCCCTCTCACTCATTGGTGGGCATTGGTAGAAGGCTAAAATGTTATTCTGCGTATTATTTTATGAATAGAATCCCTCACGCTTATTGGTGATTTTCGGTGCGCATAGATAGAAGGCTAAAATGTTATTCTGCGTATTATTTTAAGAATAGAATCCCTCTCGTTCATTGGTGATTATTCGTGGGCATTAGTAGAAGGCTAAAATGTGTTTATGCGTATTATTTTAAGAATAGAATCCCTCACGCTTATTGGTAAAAATTCGTGGGCATTGGTAGAAGGCTAAAATGTTATTCTGCGTAAGGTTTCTGGTATAAAATTCGTCAGATGACAAGGTTATTATAAGTGGGCTTTTGTTAGAGGCTAAGTAAATAGTATTGTTGACGGAGTTCTCTCAGGTAGTGTGGAAGGGGGAAATTAACTGTCAATAATTGGAAGTTGATTGTTGAAAAGTCAACCGGTATTCATTCGCCAACGAGAGTTGAGAAGCTTGTTGGCGTTAATCATTTTCTTGCATGTGTGGTGTACGGTCGCCATGAGTTGTCAATCGTGTACGCACACACCAATGTCTGCGATCCAGACTTTCGTTTCGGCTGAGTCAGGCTCGCTGCGGGAACTCGCAATCTTCCCTTTAAAGTGATACGTGAAATGTTATTAGTGCAGTGGAATGAATGCCAGTGAAAAGGAAGTGTAAATCCTTCATTTGAAGTGAAATGTGCAATGTTTACTGCGGTGGAATGAATGGAATTGCATTGTAGTAAATGGCTGTTGCGGTGCGAGTTTGAGTGGAAGGCGGGAAGAAATAGTGTAGGAGAGGTGTGCGTGTGCATATGCTAGAGAACCAACTGCTCGATCGCTGCGCCACGTACAGTGGATAAGAGGAAACGGCATTTTTTCACAAGATGGCGGAGAGGAAAAACGCACTTCTCAGGTTTGAAAGTTTCCCATTCCTCAAGTAGTTGATGCATTGTTGTGTTGAAATTTGGTTCGGATATCTCTATTGTAAGTGGGTGAAATTTGCGAAAACGCTGGCGGGACGAAAGCTCACCTTTACCTCATTTTTTTCTGAGGTAAACAACTTATCAAAAGTTTTGAGAGGTGTTCCTTGCAGTTGGTACCTGAAAATAACATTTTGCCTGTTTGGTTCACATAACCTGTGATGAACTATAAGGGCTACTTACAGTTAGTGCATAGTGGTGTAGTGAGAATCATTGCTTAAGAATATGTGTTGATCAGAAAGTGTTTTATATAAGCTAACTTATATGCTCTGTTGATTTGGATATTGTATTCCAATACAAAATCTATTTGAGTGTTGTATACTAAAATAAATTATTTAAAATTATTTCTTATATTACACAGTGGTTATAACTTGTATTTCTAGCTGGGATCCGGCAGCATGTCCTACTCCAACAGAAGCTGAAGTGAATATCGAAGTGCGTGTAAGTTTGGCACAGGCCCATGACCGTGAGGGAGGAAGATCTCTGCAGCAAAATGTGTGTGTGATGTAAGGACAATAGAGGGAATAAGAGAAGTAAACGTTTGGAGATTTGGTTTATTAACTCTCTCATTAATAGTCTCAATTTAGATGCAGTCCAATCAAAAAATGTGCAAGATTCTTATTTTTTCATTATACACAAATAATAATCACTCAGGGCTTCGCCTAGTGCCTTTCTGCACAGTGTTTATTTGCTATTCAGTCCAAAACATCTTCATAAGAATGTATGTAATGAATTAATAACTTTTTTACTTTAATAAAAGTTATATTATTACTGTACCTTAGCATTTTAATTACATATATTTTATTCCTGTGATATTTATTTTCTAAAGACCGCTTTACACGATGAAAGATTTTGTACAAACGAATGTACGTGAGATTGTACGTTTGTCTCAACGAAATTAGAACAGGTTCTATTTCCCGTGCAGGCATTGAGACATTCGCACAAGCGTTCATACAATTTCCCGCTTTACACGATACATTTTGCCTCATACAAGAGTTCACGGAAGAGTTTGTACAAACAAATGTACCGTGTAAAACGGCCTTAACACTAGGTTAGAGGATAAAGTGAACTTGTAATAATACAGTTCTTTTTATGAGAGGTTTCACCGTAGGATTAGGAATTTCTAGTATAACTAGCTTGTTTGAATGATTTGACTGCTGCATTGGGTCTTGCAGAACAAGCTTCTCTGATAATTAGCTGAAGAATGAACAAATTTACAATGAGTTCCTTATTATTGTTCATGTTTAATCACCTGCTTTAAGTTACAGTGAGGATTTTATACCATTATTTACAATTGGTTAACTTTTATCCATGTAATTCAATTCTCTCTGAATTATGTTCTCAATAGTATTACAATAATTATTTAAGCGTAATTCCTTATATTTTGTCACGATTCTAGTATTCATTGGTGCACTGAATTCGATCTCATGTGATAGAATAATTTCAGAAAATATATTTGAGTTTGTTGGCATGTGGATTTAATATAATTTTCATATGCTGCATCTAGGTTGATTTTATGCCGGGCCTATGTCAGCTTGATGTTGGACCTGTGTCGGCTTGTGTTGGGCCTATGTCGGGCCTGTATAGGCTTGTAGGCCTGATGTCGGGCCTACTTCGGATGGTAATGTCGGCTGTAGCCCGGCTAAACGTTATTATTACAATGTCGGGTGACATCAGCTGCCGATGTCAGGTCGACCTACAGCCGACATATGCCTATGTCGGCCCGACATTGGAATGCTACCTGGGCGGTATCATAGATATGATTTCATTCTCTCATAACGGTATGTAAGACATGTATGTAGGCAGAGAAATTCTTGCTCGTGATGCTAGAAACTATTATAGAAAAAATAATCCTGCGGAGAATTTTTCAGTTTTGGTTCTTGTAAATTGAGGTTATTCTCCGTCATTAATAAAGTAGGAGACAATTTAAGCCTGTGTTTACCTAAGCAAGTGTCACTACAGAAATGGTAAGTGTGAAACTAGCTCTTTCTGCACATGATGAGACCTGTTTGCAGCAGGTGTAATATGGCAAGTATGAGTTGTGCATGATATGACCCGGCAGGTATGACACGACAAGTTTGCAGCAGGTTTGACATGACAAGTTTGTAGCAGGTTTGACACGACAAGTTTGCAGCAAGTTTAACATGCTACTAGGTGTCTACACCAATGTAGCCCAATTCAGGGACTGGATCGATAAGATGATGAAGGAACACAACTTTGATACATCCTATTATACCCTCGGAGCCCCTTGAAGATTTTAAACATCTTCATATAGGCACAAGTGCAGAATGTATAGTTTCCTCAGTATTATTTGAGCACCTATATTCAATTAAATACAAGTTTTAAACGATTTTCTTAAATATTATCACGTTAATCGAATTTTTAAAAAAATTTTGAGACATGCTTCTATGCCAATTTCTGCAATGTATATGTAAATATGCCCACTTAAGCAAAAGTATTTTTTTAAACAATTCTCCGAAATATTTTTTACATCATAAGCTCCTTTTAAATGTGTTACCTTTTAAGGGAACCTTGTAGTAATTTTATCGACAGTTGCACCGCTGGTATTTAGGCGGAAATAAATATTTTGCTCATGTCTTCATGCATGAATATGTTTCTTTTTTAATTTGGTTTTTTTCCTTTTAACTTGCAATGTACATTCGGTGTCTAGGAAATGTTATCCATTTTGTCTTAGAAACTTTTTCTAGGGTTTTCTTTCTATTTCTACTACTAGACTACTATTTCTAGGGTTTCTTTTACATACTGTTGAATTGGAATAAGTGGTGAACATATGTTTTCCTATTCGAACGTACCATTTCGAAAATAATTGATGCTCGAACCTGTAAACATTTTGTCCAGGGATTAAAATTTATTTTTAAATATAATTTTTTTAATTTTATTATTTTCCAAGGGTGCTGGTGAATAAATATTCTCGTATGAGTAACAACTAAATCAAATTTTCGACAAACCTATACCGTGTGCTATCATTTGACCTTTGATCTATCTTTCAACCACTCTTTGGTTGTTCAATCCTAGGAGTGGTAGACTGCATCACTAAATCCCTATGAATTTATTCCTTTGCCTTTCTCTTGGGATATTCTCTTCTATTATATTCCTGAAAACGTAATCGTGCCTTAGTATCTATCTAATCAATCTGGTTCTTTTTTTTGTGTATAGTTTTCCATATGGTCCTATCCTCTACTAGATTCTGCATTATACTTTTTTCTTAAACCATCTGTCCATTTGATCTTCAGCATCTTCCTCAAACACCAGGTTTCGAAAGCTCCTAATCTCTTCTTGTCAGCTTTTCCAATGGTCCAAGTTCTAGATCCACTTAGATATACTTAAGTCTTTAGTAAAAGTTTCATCTAAATCTACATCTACGAAGTACCCTGCAAGCCACGTGTGGCACGGGGTAATTCCACACCAAGCATGCTGCACTCGTCCCAGCACAAATTGGGACCTCGCACGTTCCCCCTGCCGCTAAGCGCAGGCCATAAAAGGCAGCCAGGAGAACAGTGCGCAGTCAAACTAGAAACTGGGAGAGTGCTACGTAAATGATCATGCAAACATGCATTACAATTCTAAAGACACATCTAGCAATTAATATTACTAATACTGTTAATGTATGAATGCTACGAGATACTACTACAAGCAGAGAACAAAATAAAACAATGCCGGACAAATCAAGTGGTGTGAAGTGTTAGTAATGATACTATGTTATGAAACACAAGTGAAAATTCTACTATACCAATTGAGGGTGGGCTTTCGTATGATTGATCTATCGCAACTATTATGATCCCTTATTTTACGTGGAGAAAATGAAATTTTAAATCTATCGGTTCTGCAGTCAATTTCCTTTATATTATTCCTGTGATCGCTTCAACCGCAGTACAGCTCTCGCAAAAGATTATGGCATTGGGATGCACGGCGTTTGTGTTGTCCGTGTCATACAAATTCCATTTTTTGAAATGCACTCATGCATGGCACAAATGCCATGTTTTCGCTCACCCCTAAGTCCCTTTCCACCAAACATTACCACTCCCCGACGTTTTCTTCTGGGCATCCAAACGCCATAAGCTTTCGCGAGTGCTGTACGTTGGCTCTAGCAATATGTGTTGAACGTCCGGCAAAGTATTTTCTGCTTCGACGTTGCGCAAAAGATTTAACCTGTTAGGCATTACACTCCTTCAGGTATAATTTGGAGAAGAAGTGCACCAACCCTATAATATATTTTCAGATGGGGTGCCAGTGAAACCGTAGTTGTATTTCAAATTTCAATTCCTCTGCTTTAAACACCTCACTGAATTTGGTTACCTGCTGCCTGTCTGTCAGCAAATTGAACAACCGACAGGCTGTGGAGCGGCACATACTAAATCTCATCAGCTAACCATTTAGAGAAAAATGCATTGTGTGAGTTAGACTAAGTGGGTACTTTTTTCCTTGTTTCAGTTGCATTGTATACTATGCCAAAGAGAGTGAAATTTGCCATGAAAATATCATATGACTTGACCAGGATTTGAACGCAGATCTCCCTATTGCCGGTCAGGTGTGTTAGCCAGGTACACAACCAAGCCATCTTGATTCAAGACAAATTTCAGCGGGGGTTTAAACGAACAAATTGTTCTTGTCCCCAGTCCACATTGTAGCAAAGGAGACTTTGTTGTGCATGATATGCCATGGTCGCAGAGAGTAAACACAACATTGTTGCTCAACACACCTAACCGGCAATGGAGAGATCCGGGTTCGAATCCCGTTCAAGTGAAATGATTTTTTCATAGAAAATTTCACTCTCTTTGGTGTGTATCTTTACACCCGTGCGTGTGACTGCGTACCACATCATTTGTGCAGTCACAATGATTGGAAAGTTGTCAATTGTATCTACAATTTTAAGTGCCACTTGTGTATCTTCTTTAGCTGTAGACATTACATTTTACAGTGGAACAGAGAATGTATTTCACAAATCATCCAGTTGACCCCTGCACTGCAAGTAAATTCCAGGTCGGGTGTACTAAGCCAGTTTTATTTATTATAATCCTTTTTATTTTATTTAATTTATTTTATTATATTTTTTGTTATTAGCCAGTTTATTTTGTATAGTTTATAGTGCCATGGTAATACTTATAATTTTTAATATCCAATGCATCATTTTACTCTGCTGATATATTGAATTTTTTCAAAGGTTTACATTTGGTAGTTGAATTTGGATTAATAATGCATGTACCATTTCCAATCACATGATATTCATCCATCCCCTCTCCGGTGTACCAGTGAAGGAAAGCCTTCCTCCTGAACACAGCTGTAAATTGTTCAGATATTCTCTTGAACAGTTCTGCAGTTCAGAACATGTTTACTGCAAGCTTGCGAAGGTCAGCATTAAGTTGTCCAGGAAATCTGAAACACGTAGTAACCCCAGACATTGTTGCAGACACAAGATGATTGAGTTCTCCATACGTTGGAGTGGTCAGCTTCAGAGTTCGGAAGCAGATGTCATAAAGACCTTCATTATCAATGCAATCTGTGTTTTCAATGAGCTGGTGTACAGATAAGGTGGCATTGTAAGGTTGTACTACAGCATCTGACTCCTGCAATAATATGATGATCAGTGTTCAATCCTAAAGATGAAGGAACTATTTTAAGGTTAGCCATTATTACTTCAAGTAAGAGTAAATTTACCTTTGGTGAAGAGACAACGCTGAAGGTGTTCATGATCCTCTCTGGGTACTCTTCCCTTATTTTGGAGATAAGTAGAGTTCCCATGCCAGATCCTGTCCCCCCTCCAAGTGAGTGTGTCAACTGAAATCCTTGGAGGAAGTCACAGTTCTCAGCTTCCTTCCTCAGGATATCCAGCACTGAATCCACCAACTCCGCTCCTTCTGTGTAGTGTCCTTTGGCCCAGTTATTTCCAGCCCCACTCTGACCAAACACAGAATTATCTTGGTCTGGCCCAAATGGCCCTGCCCTTACTGAGTCCATAGTTCCTGGCTCTAAATCAATAAGTATTGCTCTTGGAACATATTTTTCTCCTGAAAATAAGAAGTTGCATTTATTATCTTATTGTACTAGCCAAACAGTTCTCAAGAGTACACTTTTGATAACTACTTCATATTCCACCGTAATACAACAATATACTCAATATTTATTTGCAAGCAGGAATACTTGGAAGCTTAGTTAATATCATAGATATTAAAAATGTTTAAATAATATATTAATTTCTTAGCCTATTCACTGCTAACTGAACTGTAGTACGCAACAGTACTTGGCATTTAAATACCCCAGTGCGCATAATTTTTTCGGTATTCAAACTCGTTTGCATGTAAAATGCACATATATGCATACGTAGCACTGATTTCAATGCTCCACCCAAAGGCGTACATGCATGTTTAGTGCTGGCGGCACTGCTCCGGCCAAATAAATGCGTGCGTAGCAGTGAATGGGTTAAAATATGGGATCAAGCTTCATTTAAACTTTATATTTAACAATTAGTGAAGCCAATGCAGATAAATGCAATTTGCGAAAGTAAAGAAGTTTGTATTGATTTAGTGTAAAGATGATTCAGATTTTGAGTTAAAATCCAGAAAATTGGATGCTAACATTGAAAAATCGTAATAATGTTTCCAGATAGATTCAATATTTGAAAGAGTATTTGCCTATTCTGTGCTTTATTCTAATTCAGTATTTCCCATGTATCTTAGGATTTTTTTTCTGCTCTATTAAGTATCTGATCATTATAGGAGCGTTTGACATGTGGATCATCATTACTTTTACAGAAAAATTACCAATTTTTAAAGGAGGCATGGCATCTGTTGTATTTCATCATTTACCCATTGTCTTTTGAGCACTGTGCAATCTGTCTTGAGCTCTGGTAAGGGACTCTCCATAATCCACGTAGACAAAAATAGGCCACTTATTTACCCCCCCACCTCCCATCGTGGACACTCGTAGACTTCATCCGGACCCCCCACCCCCCATTGGCTCTCCCATTTGTCCACGAAGGCTTTTCTTTTTTTTGTGGAAAAAGCTGTGAAATGGGTTATTAATTAATTGTCATGGACTATCTGCAATTTAAGGCTGATTTTAAGGAAACCGGCCACCGATACAACATCCTTGCAACCTTTCACAACACTGATTGTGCCGTGGTAATGTCACTCTCGCCACGTCATATCGACTATTGTCTTCGTAGACATCCCTCCAACCACCCCACCCCCCAATGTGGACCTTCGTTGACAAATCTTGTACCCCTCCACCCCTTTTTGGTGTCTACGTGGATTATGGATAGCCCCTAAATGACATAGATATGTAAAAGGAGTGTGATTTTTTGGTTTAGTCACGGAATTGAGAATGGATTAGGGTCAATTAATGAAACAGATTTGATTGAGGAGTGAATTGTGTGAGAGGAAGGGGTATAGTTAGAAAGTTATGGGTGAATGTGGTAGAAGAGACTTTGGTGAGGGGTAGGTATTAGAAGTTTTAAGAACAACTGCCTGGATGAAATGTGACGTCAGTCCATACAATCTATTACAGGTTCGAAAGCATCTTAGTATAGGGGTATATTAAAGGTATACCTTTAATGTACCCCTATACTAAGATGCTTTCGAACCTGCACCCTATAGGGTGAGGAAAGGTGTCAACCCCCCTCCCCCCCCCTCCCCACCTAATTCCTAAGGAAATGGAAAAAATTGTTATTCTTCAACGCATGCATGCTCCCCCGCACCCTTGGTTCCCATACCCCTAATAAAGTTAGTTCTTCAATGCATGCATACCCCTGATGTCCCTTGCAAATTATCGAGTGACGTTCTCGGCTCCCATTTGTTGAGGTTATGTAATCCCTTCAGTAAGTTCAAGGAATACTGTTATTTTTTCTGATTTCTTTGGCTGTTATGGAGCTTGATTTTGACGGTTGAAAGCTGACACAATTGTGTCAGCATTCGACCCTCAAAATTTAAGTTACCTAGGTAAAGTGGATAAACCAATTTTATCTAGTATTTATATTACAACGTTGAACAGATCCATAAGTCTCATGAAGAATTTTATAATTACATGTGTTTGCCATTAATAGTCCTTAAGTTGGTTCAATATTAATGCATTTGTATAGCAGCATTAATCTAAAATGGAAGAATTTAGAAAATACGTATTCGTAGATTTCTTAACTTTTGAACGTTAGCCGTTTTTGTAACGGCTATCGAGGAAAAATTTACCTATGTCCCAAGTTAAAGTGAAAATTTTGTGGGAGCCCTACAATTGACCTTAGTTTTTTTAAGATTAATTTTACGACAGCGTAGGCTAAAGCTTCAAAATGAATTATCAACGCCTTACAATTTTAAAAACTCAACTTTTGGAGGTAAGCATTGTATTTGCCCATTAAAAGCGGATATCCCGCCCACCATTTCCCCGCAGCCTGACCCTAAAAGGACGCGAACATCAGGGAACATAAAGTTTTTTCTCCTGCCAAAAGTAAAAAAAACGCTTATACATTCCTATTATTGCTCAGATTTTATCGTTTTCTAATCGTATTTAAGGATAAGGAGCTAAGGGTTGAGGATTAATACTCTCGTCCTTTATTTCCAAACAGCCACCTCTTACGCCTTCCAGGTAAATTTAACCTTTATCCGCCGGATTTAAATGGACGCATACCCGGAGCCGGGATGTTGGCACTCATGGCATGCAGGGAAAACATTTAAAGGGACTTATCGGGCACGTTGGGCGATACTACAGAATTAAAACTTCTACGCATTATAATACATTGACGCAGCCACGCTGAATCGTTGAAGGCAAGTAGACTGACCGGCAATCCAGCTGGAGGAGGGTGAGGGGAAATTTGCGGCTCTTCATTTCGTCCACAGCTGAACCCCAACAATGGCATTGAAACAAGGTTGCTCCTCGGACCTATTGGATTTGTTCGACGCCCGGATAGTTTTGTTGACCAACCCGCCAATTCTACGTCTACTTACTACCCTGCGAGACGTGGGACAGGAGGTATTAGGACAACAGTAATGTTCAGAGCAGGGGCGGCTCAAGACCAGAGGTTCGGGTGCGGGGCACCAGCGGCTCTAGGGGGTATGGAATACCCAGGAAAAAGGCAGTTCGTGAGTTTCGTCCTGGAAATTCGTAACAAACTATGTGCAAAATGACAAGTTATTAGTGGTTTCGAAGCAAAAGTTTGCCTTGATAGTTATTTACTAAATGCATATTTCCCTTTTAGATTACCACCAAGTTTCGACTGATTCCAAAATTATTTAATTTACATTCGCATTTAGCTTGTGGTTTTAAAAACAGTTTTGGTTTACATAAAATTTAAGTGGATAAAAGGAAAATAACCAAAACTTCAATAGCAAATATGCGACAAAATAATTTAGGCTTTTAATTTAATGTTTACGACAAATTCGCCGCGTTTTGGTAGGGGGGGCGGGGAACAATTGCCCTAACTCCTTTGGGGCCGCCAATGGCAAAGAGGAGGGAATAGGAATAGGGCAGGTCTACAAAGATGAATCGCATGAAAACGGCGTGTCGCAAAGTCACGCTCTGTGTTTGTTGTTATAGTGGCTAATAGTGCCTGCAAAAAGGAAACGTTTATATCTATACGGAAGTATGCATCTTTCTAATTTTTGAGCTTCTATCAGTTCTATACATATATCTTCCTTGTTGTACTGAAACTCGCATGTTCTGAATTGCTAACGTAATTTATGCCTAGCGTGTAGCCTCAGAGTCTTTAGTGGGTTACAACCTAGTCTTTCCATTACCCTTATCACACTGTTTGCTCGTAGCATTATATAACGAAGCATGTGGATTTCATTTGTATTTCATTTATTTTGCTAGTTAAATCTTTCTGCGGATCTTGTAAGCGTATGGGGGCAAATCCATTTCACATAATCAAAATTTACCGAGATCTACTTGTTAGGTGGAAAGATGAAATAGAAACGGGTACTAAAAGTATTTTTCCTAAACGTGTTTCGACGGCTAAGGTCATTTCGCACATACTGCCTGCCACGTGCAGACAAGGGCAACAGAACTCGGACGAATCAGTGGATCACCCATCCAGATTCGATCCGAGCCCAATGACGCTTAACTTCGATGTCTAATCGCGAATTCTCCCACTTCCCCGCTTACCCATCATCCTTCCCTCAATCATGGCTTTTAGCATCCCCTCGCTCCTCGTTACCTATTCTAAAGCCCCCCACACACGATCTAACATGCTGGACGTGCGGCTAGTTAGCTAGCACGGTCCTAGCGGCTCGTCTAGCATGTTCGACCGTGTGTGTGCTCCAGTCTAGCATGCACGCCGTATATGCTGGGCTCGCCGCTCGGCACGGCTGCACCACCCAGCCTAGCAACGTGCCCAGCATGTTGGACCGTGTGTGGTTAACCGTCGTGCTGCTCGCCCTGCCGCCACCTGACTTTACAAGTTAGGCCGCCGAAAGTTGCCCGATGGGAGGCAGAAGGGTCTAGGTTGGGGTAGGGGACGAGGCTGCCAGATCAGAAAGGGAAACGCCCCGTCACATGTAAACAAAAGGCTACCGTTAGGAAAGTATCCATAAAATCCCTCTCTACTACACCACCGCAGTAGACTAGCAAGAGAAAAGAGACAATGTATGAAAAGGCTTGTTTTGGTGATGCAGGCTTGTTTCGGAGATTCATATACATGTGAAGACATTGTATGACTAGGCGAGGGTAGGAGGTGCGTTTGGGGGACAGCGATTGGCTACAAACCGTGCTGGCGCAGGGTTTTCCACCCCTCCTTTTGCGCTCTCATCGGACAACTCTCGCCGGCCTGACTTGTAGTGTCCACTCGATTCGCGCGGTGGTAGTGCTCTGCAATATTGTGCAACAGTGGTTTGAATTTGCATCGAATCGTATTGCTTTGTATTGAAACGTAGATAAGATGTCTTTTAATGATAATAAACAATTCTGGACTGAGTTTATTGAACTATACAGAGAACATCGTGCGTTGTGGGACATTAAAAGCAAAATTTATTCTAACAAACACATTCGGAAAGAGGGTTATGACGCACTGGTTGAGAAGTGCAAGGAACTGTTTCCGGGTTGTGATGAAAAGTTTGTGAAGTCAAAAATTGAAATTTTGAGAGGGTCTTTCCGTAGAGAGTTAAAAAAAGTGCAAAACTCCAAAAAAACAGGAAGTGGCCAGGACGAGGTTTACGAGCCATCTCTTTGGTATTTTGATTTGTTGCTTTTTATAAATGATCAAGAAACAGTTCGTCAAGGTGTTTCGTCAATTGGCAAAAGAGCCAGAAGTGATCCATCCAATGATGAAGATGAAGAACGTGTGGACGACGATCTAACTGAGGTTCAGGACGTAAAGATCCATGTAAGTTTAAATTTTATTTTACTTGATTTATAATTTATTAGGGTAGTTGTAAAATCATTTCCTCTTGTGTTCAGTTTTTCAATCATTTTTCATTAATTTTTCTTATTCATTTTTATTGTTTTGTATGATCAAAAGAATTAAATAGCATAGGCCTAATATGTTTGCATTTCAAATTTTGCAATACACGATAGTTTAACAGTGTTTTACGAATTTAAGAAAATAAAACTTAGCCTATCATATTAGTATTTTTATTTTTGACAGAATGTATTTTAAACACATAATGCGACTTAATTTTTTGAAAGGGAAATGCGTGAGAAAGGAAGTGTAGTGTACTTCAAATGGTATGCCAAAATATTAAAGACCTTTATCTTCCAAAAATCAAAGCTGGTTAACTAATTCAAGCAATCTAGCTTGAACTAGTTTCTGTAAATGCTACTAAACTATTCACCAATTTACCATACCAACACAAAATAATATTAAATTACCATACCAACACTTAATACAAAATAGAATTGGGTAATCAAATAAAGCATGTCATTACAGTGTTTAAATTACTTTAGTGAAAGAAGCGTCAAAATATTCATAAGCCTTCAAGTGGTATAATATATACTAATATTTTGAATAACTGACAATACAGTTATTTACTGGTTGACCCACACATCAACGGTTGTCTATCATTCTTTCTTGAAACTCGACGCTCCCCTCTTCATTGTAGAAACTTTTATACCAATTTCGTACTGCATTGGCTAGTGGTGGTGCCGTACCATCCCGCCTCATCCTTTGAAGCCCGAGAAGTTCTTGGGTGCTCCGTCTCCACTCACCCTCATTAAGCTGGCCAACAGAAGTATCCTCCCAATCAACACAACTTGTAGTTAGATATGTTGGACTTGACTTCCGTAAAAAATTGTGCAAAGCACAACACGCAAGAACTATGATCTCAGCCCTCTCCACACTGACTTTTATTGTCGTCTGCAGGACTCCAAACCGCGTTGCTAGAATACCAAAGGCATTTTCCACCACTCTCCTGGCTCGACAAATCCGATAGTTGAAAATCCTTTCGTCGTGGGTAATACCTTTACTAGGGTAGGGTTTCATGAGATTTTCCTTCAAAGGAAAGGCTTCATCTCCAAGGAAAGTAAACGGAAGGCAAACATCTCTCTGGTCATTGAAACTTGTTGGTGACGGCAAATGCAATTTCTTATCCTCTAGAAACTTCCCAAAATCAGTTTCCATAAGCACGCCACCATCGGATACTCTTCCGTTCGTACCACAAGAAACATATATAAATTCATAGTTAGCGTTGACAACAGCTAAAAGGACAATGCTGTGGAACCCTTTGTAATTGAAGTAGTATGAACCACTGTCCACAGGTTGACGAATCGCTATGTGTTTACCATCTAAAGCCCCTGTGCAGTTTTCAACTTGCCAGTATTTTTTAAAGTCCATGGCTATGTTCATCCAGTCCGATTCATTTTTCGGAAACTGAAAAAGGAAAAAGATATATTTTAATAAAGAAGTAAAATGTGTTCAAAAGTTGCTCTGAATAATTAAGACCCAAATTAATATTTGTTTATTTGGAATACAGGGTGATTCGTAGGGCGCCAAATTTCAAGCGTGGGTTACACACAAAAAGAATGAAAACAATTCCTATGAACATGGATCCAAAAATGCTTTGTTAGCCCGGTAGCCGCCATTTTTGAATTTTCACACATTATTTTTGAATTACTGTAATCAAGCTTTTGTTTGTGTTACAGAATTCGGGAGATGCAGATACACAGGTATCAGATGTAGACATCATACCATCCTTATCAACTGGTCGCAGCAGCTCCACCTTAAGTCGCCCTACAGCACCGAGTACTCCTGCATCAACTACAACGTCTCGAAATAGCCGGAAAAAGAAATCGGATATCGACAGAAAACAAGAACTATTCCTAGATGCAGCTACAACTGCATTGTCAAATCAAAACAAGTCCCGAGCTTTTGGAAACAACGTGGCCTTCCAACTGGAGGATATGGAACGGCATCAACAAGTTATCGCCGAAAAACTAATATCTGATGTTTTGTTTCATGGTAAATTGGGCAATTTGACGGCTACCTCATCAATACAAACTGATCACCCAACCCAACGTAATTTTCAACTTCCTACTCCTCACATTGACACTCACAAAGAAACACATCCATATCTTTATAGATCGGTTGAATCAGAATCCATCTTAAAAGATCAATACACACAACACTCTCAACATTATAATCCGTTTGATCCATACTATCACCGGAATGCAAACAACATGTATACTAGCTCACATCGTTCTGACTTTCCACTGTCTACAAATTCAGCTACCAGTACAGAGGAAAATGCCCAAACAGCTACGAAGGAAATAAGGGAATATTTACTCCTCGATAAAACCAATGTTAAAAAGTGATCAGGCTATTTGAACATTTCGTTGAGAAAATATATTGTCTTCAAATTCAAATATGTTGTTCAATATGTAGTTTTCAAACTTTTTAATATTTCATTGCAATAACATTTTTACATTTAGCCTTCTTAATATCACTTAAATTTTAATTCTATTGTGAAATTTGTTTTTTTAATGTATTTTCAGCTATTAAAAAATATTCTATGGCTTCATTCACATTGTGCGTTTTTTTAACACCTAGGCCTACTTTATTTAGAAATTTATAAGGTATTTGAATTATGTTGACATAACGCACTCGTTTTAATAAAAAATATCGTATTACTAAAATAATACGTCTGACAAAATATATTTTACTAACAACCTCACGACTGTCTGCTTTTAAACAAAAAATACATGCTATGTAATAAAAGTACTGCTGACAGTTTGGTTGCATATTATATTAACTCAAGGATCAAATTAGAGGATATTAATCATCTTTACTTACCTTTAAGAATTCTTCAGAGAGAACATCGAAAATTGCTGCGCAGGTTTCAGGTATAATCTGTCCTAGAGCTTGTGGAGATATTGCACAACTAAATTTCAGATTCTCGTAGGTTCTCCCACTGGCTAGAAACTGTAGCGTGGCAATAAGTCTCTCTCTGGCTGGTATTGGCGATCTCATGTTCGTTTCTTCTCGTTCAAGATGGTGGGAAACTCTTTCAAGTAGACTTTCAAAGGACTCCTCGCTCATTCTTATATAATTTTTAAAATCCTTTGGTTCACTAGTAGAAAGTTCAGTTAGTAGGGCCATATGACTAAACTTCGACCGTTCAGCTAACCACTTTTTGGACCACAAACGACGTACTTTATTTTTCTTTTTCTTCAAACACAGAAGACCAGCAGCACAAATAGCAACACCCACCTCGAAATCCATTGCACATCTGACAAAGCACCCAGCATGCTAGGTCACAGGCTCGACAGTGTGTGGACGACACCTAGCATGCTGGGCTCGACGCTTTGCACGACGCTTGGCTCGGCGGTAGGCTGGGCTGGGTAGCTTGCACGATCGTGTGTGGGCGCCTTTAAGGCCGGAAAACCGTCGTTCAGGAGCTGCCGCGGTAGCTCTCGTGGATGTTGTCGGTAGCTCGCGCAAGGCTAGCTTTACTGTCCTGTTCTTTTTAACGAATCCAACGGGTTTTTCAATCAACTTTCATTCTATCTTCGCTAGCTCGTCACTTATTTTCATATTTAGAGAATAGCTATTTGTGTCGAGTTTGCTGACCTCTGACCAATTCCAACCGCCGACTCTGCCTTCTAATCTCTTCACCCACCATGTCAAACACTCTCTCGTTCCTCTTCCCTTTCATCAATCGCACTTTCTCAATTCTCCTCCACACCCACATCTCAAACGCCTCCTAGTAGTCTCGTATTTCCTCAGCGACCAGGCTTCTGCCATACACACGCTACACTCCATACGCGAGGAGTCGCCAGCTGGCGAAAGTCGCGTGAATAGTCACGCGAGGAGTCGCGTAAAATGTGAAGACCAGTAGCGTAACCAGGGAAGCATGGGGGCGAATGTCCTCCCCGCCCCATGTGTTCTGGCGCCCCAGAGTCTGTGAATTTATCCCTTTTAAAGTCCCAAATATGTACGTGATTCAATGTCGTATCTTAATTATCAACAGTTAATTCTACAAGGTCAACAACTTTGGATCATAGTATATTACGAACAAAATAATACAGTTAAAGTATATAACAGTATGTTAAGTTTAGTAAACTGGCGAATTTATAAGTCGGCGCCCTCTAAAAAGTGTGTTGCCACCCAGCGCCCCCTAGACCCAAAACCAGGCTATGCCACTGGTGAAGACTAGTTGTCTTCACATTTTACCCGGGTCTTCTTCATTTAGATATTAGTGAACGCCTGCTTCGCTAACACATTTCTTCTAATATATTTAACCCTATGCCATTTCCTTCAACATGCAAACCCAAGCAATTAAATTGTTCTACCTGCTCCAGTTTGCGTCGAAGACATTTACGGGTATGCATGGATAAAACTTGGGTTCATAAAACGTGTGTTGCGGAACGGAAATGAGACAGAGGAAGGCATCTTTTTTTACACTAGCACAGCCACATTTATAACATGCAGAAACTATCTGGGACTTACCAGAGAATGATTTGTTTTAAGAATTGTATATGACTTTAAAACAAGAGCCGCCAGATTTTTAAACAGGTAATAATGGCAAAAAGGAAAAACAAAAAGGAAAGCCTGGAAAAACTAACGAAGACCTATTATTAGGATGAAGTCCATCTCAACAAGAAGAAAGTAGGTAACCTGAGGTATTTAAACTTACTTTTACTTTACTCAAGATTGAAATGTGTTGGGGACCCCCGTTTAATTATGGCATTGAGCGGTATATTAAGTTTCCTCGGTGCCTCGGTAGATTCGATCTCTCGTATAAAATAGGAGTTATTTTACAGGAGAGGTCGAGAGTATATTAATACATTTCTCTCATACAATACATGACCTAAACAGAATGAAGGAAAAACTCCCATTGATTTCAATACGGTATGGTAAAATATGCATCGAACACTTTCTCATTCATAGAAACGGCTGGCGACCTGAAACCCCTGCTACACGCCCTTGTGCTGCCTCAAATGAGGTATAGTCGTATATTTCACACTGGGTAATACATATTACGCGGTATCTTTTCATTTGCTTGGCTGTAATATCATTCCACCCTACGAGAATATCCATGGGAAAAAACCGGCCTGTGTATTATTTAATCCTAATTATTTTGCACTAAATGGTCAAATTGCAATAACTTTCGTAGTACTTACTACTACTAGTAATTGCAATCTGAGGTGTTCATTTTGATGAGGTATACGCGGCATCTGAAAGTGTGTTCTAGCTTCCAAAATCCACTCCTTTTGTGAGCTACCTGTAACATACTTCACGGTAACTTCTTTCCCTTCAATTAAGAAAATATTTTATATTCATTATTCCACTCATCAAGCGGTAAAAATAGTTCCCTGTTGCTCCATCAATCGTTTTCTATATCGACTACAAATCTTCCAGCCTGCCCTCGGTCTATTATCGATACCGTTGATACCTTACGGTACTTGAAAATCGTTAGCTTCGGCATCGGTTGCTTTCACTGGCTTCCACTTTCATTCTCCCCCTTAATTCACGTTGCGTTGGAAATAATCTAAGGTAATCACGAGTACAAACAGTTAATTAAATCATAGAATGTTGAAATAAGGAAACGCACAGATTATACACAAGTTTGTTATATGCATTTATGCATTGATTAAAGGCTAGTAGTGTCGAGCAAAGAAAATATCCAGAATGCAGATAACCCACTCACAAGTATTTCAAAACAACGAAATCATTAGGCTTCTTGTGTTAGATACAACGGAATGTTATACATTAACCTCCGATTTTACAAAAAGATAAATGTGTAGATCTCTACTTTCGATGTTCATAGCAAGTAAATTTTAAAGAAAAATTTAAACTAAGCTGTTATTCTGTCCCGGATTTCTTTTGAAATTCAAAATGATGTTTCAAGGTGAATTTGAAAACAATCCTCTGATTTGGATGGCTATTCGGAGATACGGGGATTTTAGCAGAATGAAATTTCGCTGGCGAGACGTAAGCTCACCTTTGCCACTTCAGGAATGAATGAAATGCACTTTAACTAATTATAACCCTTAACAAGGTTACTTGGAGCTTAATTGAGCTTTGAAAACCTAATTCCGACAGAAGATACAAAGACTATCTCATATTGTAAAAAATTGGATTTACTTTTCTTCTGTGCATAACCAAATATATGAAAGCAAGAAAGTTTGTCTTACCTCTCCCTTTGTTGTAAAACACATTAATTCGTTCCAGGTGTAGATCTGAGTCGCCGTGGTAAGCTCCAGTCAGATCAATTCCATGCTCATCGATGTGTCCGGTGACTGGCCGGGGCGGGGACTGCGGAGGTGTCGTGGGCGACGGCGGAGGTTGGAGGTCGGGGGGGCTATACTTCTCCTCCTCTTCATTCGTTTTACGGGCACAACCTGCAACGCAAGAGAAATGTTTAACTCCTCGCCCACACTGACGATCACATTTTATTCGAGCCTAGAGTGAAAAAAACAAAGCTATAATAATCACTGCACGCGTTCCTGACATCACTCCGGGAGCACTGTGTGGTCAACATATCCATCCATCCGTATGTATCCATTTAAGGACTAGGGTTTGGAATGACAGCCACTTGGAACGCAAATGTTTTAATTACTATAGTAGCAGATGGTTATTTAGTGTTGGTCAAATTAAATTAAATTTTTCAACATTATTGATTCGCCAAATTTATTAGCATCCTCAGGGCTACACAATTGACCAAAGATACACATAAATAGCATGGAACCGTCTACCAGTCGTTCTGCAGTAGCAAAAAAAAAAAGAAAAATTAGATTTTCTTCGACCAACACCCAAAAATCATATACTTTCATAAAAAAGCCAAGAAAGGTCCCTAATTGAGTTTTAATTAATGTTTTTATCGTTAGCGCGAAGATTTCGATCAGTAGGCTTCTGAATGTCTTCCAGTTTCTCCACTGCGTTCGTTGGCTTGATTCAAGATCTGACATCCAGTCAGCGTCTTTAGGTCTATGGTGAGGGACAGTGGTTTTTTAGCCGCCTTTTATAAGTCCGTTTTGACGCTGTTCAGTGATTAGCCGTTTTTGTTTAGATCACTTTTCCAGGTGCTGAGTAAAAAGCAGCCGTGGTCTCCGTTGATTTTTTGTGGTGTCTTGTAACATCTTGTACAAAATCCCACATAACATGTAGTACGAAGGAGAATGTATACCCGGTGACATGTTCGTACGGCAAAGTATACATCCTGGAGACCTGCAGAACATTAAAAAGTCCGCCTACAGGAACACGACAGAGGCACAAGGAAGTATTAAGCTATTCCAACAGTCGGCTATCGTGGAATATGCGTGACACGTGATCAAGACACACGAAATTTACTTCGAAGTAATTTCCAAAGAGAGAACCGTCACTCCGCTGGATTAGTAAGGTAAGCCATAGAAAGTTTCAAGACACCACAAAATATCAACTGAGAAGACGGCAATTTTTTACTCAGCACCTGGAAAAGAGCCCTAAACAAAACGGCCAATAATAGAGCAGCATCAACACGGTCTGGCATATAGAAGGTGACCAAAAAACCTATCTCTCACCTTTGACCTGAAGATGCTCTCTGGAATGCCAGCGAAATCTTGTCAAGAAAGCCAGCACACGCAGTGGTACACCCGAATGCCATGCGGGCGCGATATATTGTTATAATCAAGAACTGAGAGCCCTTGGTTATTATCATTAGAGAGATACAAGTTTGAACGTCAGCAGCTCGAGATACATTAGGACTATTACGGATGTGCTGTCATCTGCTCATTAATCTCTTTATGACCTGCTCCCGATCTCCGAAATATTCTAATTATTTTTCCGTACCACCATTCTTCTTAGAGGTATACGCGTTTAGTTTGACTCGTGGGGATATTTAAGACACACGGTTCTTTCGATTAAGCTAAGTAAAAAGTTTCTTATTTATTTTTGATTTACGCAAGAAGTGACTTTAAACTCTAAGCTTCAACTAAAAATCTTCCCCATACATTACGTTTGCTTTAAAGTAAGCCTTGGCAACTGTATAACTTTTACATGATGTATCAAAATCTTTTAGTAATAATATTAGTTATGGTAATAATCGATTAATTTTCTTTAAAGCTCATCTTAAGTTTCTTAGGAAATGAGGAGGTACTTACAACAAAGTCCACCCATCTTTTTTCGAAGAAATTCTCAAAGCGTTTGAGGAAACGTCTTGCAACTATCCACATTCGGCAATGAACTAACTAGTAACCCTAGCAACGAATGCGAAAATGCCCTTTTCTGCTATCGGCATTGTTGTCCTTAGATATTAGTTCTACATACAAAATATGTTATGATTCAATATCTCTGTGTAAATAAAAGTATTCATTCATACAGAGGATATTGATACATGTTTAAAAGTCAAAATCCGCTTCATAATCAGTTAATCAGTAGCATTAATGCACCAATCTAAATATGCACTTCTTCGGTTAAGCAGCGGTTTTTCAGATCGACACTTCGCTTTGAAAGCATATGTTATGATTTTATATCTATTTATAAATAAAAGTATCTGTCCATGAGGATGATGGAGATCTAAGGTTTAAAATAAAAAATCTGCTTTATTGTCAGTTAAGCAGTAGCTTTAAATCACCAATATATATTTGCTCTTGTTCGGTAGCGCAGGGGTTTTCAGATCGTTACCTCGCTTTGAAAAAATTTGTTATTATCCAATATCTCTGTGTTAATAAAAGTATTCTGTGTAAAATAAACTGTGTAAATGAAAGTAAATAAAAAGGGAGGTATTACTGCTAATGCGGTCTCGGTGACTTTGAGGGTGCCAAGCCCTTAAATGCTGAGAAATGCCGTCCGTCTCTTATAGGCTCTGCCAGCGAATGCAACCACAGCGTCTTCGCCGCATCCCCTGGGTTACACTAATCGTGGAAGGGTGGAAGGCGAGTGTCCAGTGCTTTTAAACCGGATCAACTTGGCTAAGGTAGTAAAACCCAAGAAAAAATCCAAGGTCCTCAAATGTAGCGGGAGTTGAGCGTGAGGCCAACAACCTCACTTCGGAAAAAAAAACATAACGCTACAGAAACTACACAAAAGTCTCGGATACTGGACAGGAATAAAGGATTACGACAATGGCAACCGAATTGAAACATGAATAAGAATATCATATTTGCAACTTGGAATGTTAGGACGATGATAAAGCCTGGGAGAATGAAAAAAATTGCCAAGGAATTAAATTAATTTAGAATTGATGTGGTTGCACTCCAGTAAGTATGGGGGTAAGGACAGGGGCGTATACACAAGCCTGATTTTAGACTCCTCTACAGTGGGCCTGAGAGAAAGACAGGTCAGCATGGAACCGGAATAATAATGAATGCCAAAATGCGGAAAAGCTTGTTGAACTTTGAACCCATCAATGCAAGACTTTGCTAGGTAAGATTTAAAGGTAGATTTAGAAATATTACCCTTATATCAGCCCATGCTCCATCGGAAGACAATGATGAACTTGAGAAAGACGAATTCTATGATGAATTGCAGATACTTCTGTCAAGGATATAAAATCATGATATGCTTATATTTGCTGTGGATTTTAATGCGCAAGTAGGGCAGGATTCTGCCAGCTCCAAAAACTCGGGACGCTACTCACTACACCAGACTAGCAATGGAAATGGTGTTCTCCTAGAACAGTTTGTCTCAGGAAATAACTTAGTAATTAAGAGTACCTGTTTCCCGCACAAAATAATCTATCTGGGCACATGGACAGCCCTGGGCTCAGGAACTGTCATACAGATAGACCATGTTTTGACAAAAGGCAGACATGCATCATCAATCATAGATGTCCACAGCTGCAGAGGTCCAAATTGCGATTCTGATCATTTTCTAGTTAAAGTCACAGTGAGGGAAAGAGTAGTCGCTCTAAAAAGGGCAGAAACCCCGAATAGAAAAAAGATGAGGCTAGATTTATTGAAAGACAAAGAAGGAATAACCCAGTTTCAAAATGAAATGAAGAGAAACTTGGCCAAGGGCAAAGGGTCTGTAGATGTGGAGGATGAGTGAAATGAAATCGAGCAAGCTATTAAGGAGTCTGCAGACAAGGTGCTAGGAGAGGAAAGGAATACAAGGAGCAAAGATTGGTTTGATGAGTAATGTAAGATGGCTTTGGAGGAGAAAAATACTGCTTGGAAAAGGATGAATCAAAGGAGAACTAGAAAAATTTATATTGAGTACAAGGAGCTAAGAAAGAAGGCTGAAAAGATTATGAAAAAGAAACAAATGCTAAAATTAAATATTGAAAAGAAAGGAGCTGCGTGAACAAAATAAAGTAAGACAATGTTACATAGCGGTAAATAAACTGAAAACTGAATACGTCCGCAGACTTTGGAGGATGTAAAGATAAGGCTGGAAATATTATTAATGAAGAGCAGAAAATGATTGAGAGATGGGCTGAGCATTTCCAGGAACTCCTCAGCAAGGATGAGGGGACTGAGAATTATGATCTAGAGGGACAAGAAGCAATAAATGAGGATAACGAGGAAATGCTCTTACGAACGAAATGACCTACGAACCCTCTAGAGAGGAGGAGGAGGAAACCCTCAGGAAAATGAAGAATAACCGCTCCCATGGAGAAGACAGCATTGTAGCTGAGCTAGCCTAGAAAGTAAAGCCTAAAACCATAAGAGTGTAACGGCAAGATTATTCCACTCGCGGCAAGCGGTTACAGTAAATGATTTATTGAAAATGACGGTTCGGTGGTGAGGTATTGTAAGTTTCTTATTCCCTCGTGTGTTTGTTACATGCACTTTGTTGAGTTCTTGAAAATCGTCTGTATGGTACTTCGGCGTATTTGTGTTAAGGAGTTGATAGAGTAGTGGTAGTGTATGAAACAGACGTCGGGAACTAGGTTTCAATCAGGAGAGATTATTTATGAAACAAGTAGTGTGATCAGATATTTGCAGATTGAATATGAATCTAATGCAGGCGTTGAAAGACCGTTGAAGTTTTACTGAAAGTTCCTGAAATATATCTTGAAAAGCCACATCAGCGTAGTCAAAGTGGCGTAATATTAATGCGGAAATTAGTTGTTTCTTAAGGGAGGCAGGAATGACGTGTCTGAGAAGAGGGAATAATGACTTATTTACTGCTTTGCATATCTTAGTTACATGAGATAACCAGGACAAACATTCATCCATAATTACTCCTAGGTTTTAAACTGCTTCAGCGAAAGGTATTGTGTCATTAGCTTTACGCAATAGGGGTAATTGATTATTTTTAATTGTTTTCAGTATCCTCGGATATCCAAGAGTGATAGCTGTTCCATGGAAAGCAGTTTGCGCTGTGACCGATGACTTATTGTGGTCGAAATTATCGACAGCCGGAGTTGTGAATAGGCCTTCCTTGATTTTTGGGGGACACTAGACCACATCATCCCGATGGTAAGTCGCGCCCACCTCATTAATTCTTTCAGTAATGATAGACTGCAGTCGGTGATAGGAAATGCCCATACCTAGCCGATACGTGCTGTGGATAAGTCCTTTCTTGCGAGTATCTGCATAAAGTTTCGTCGCTAGGTAAACAGGGGTAGCAGTCTCTTGGTTTCTGTTGTGTCACTTTACCTCGCCCCTCTTGGTACTCTTGACTTAATAGTAAAATATGAGCTCTGCTATACGCTTTGCTTCATCGGGATCACTGTGGGCAGACTTTGACGCCGAGGAAGGGCCGTTGATAATTATTCTCAGCAAAGCTACGAGAGACGCATGTACACCGCCGTTGCAGCTACCGTCTTCAGTATTCCCGCCGAACATGTCAGATCTCACTATCTTCGCCGCTTCACCCAAAGTGGCACCGTCTGTGGCACCCGAGCTCTTTCATAGCACCTGCCTGTAGCTTCGCAAGATCTGCCATGCTGAAGACTGCATTATCTCGGGCCGTTTCGCGAGTTTCATTGATCTAAGCCACGATACCCGCGAAAGTGATACTGCGAATCTGGCGCAGTGAGTTGTTAGCACTTGAGTATTTCTTTTCACTGGCTCTTCTCCAGTTTTTGTACTATGTGAGACATTTATTGTGCCTCTAATGATATTAAGTAACAGCGTTCAGAAAGTTTTGCTAAAACCTTCGAATCTTTGAGTGCAAGGGCTCAGTCAGTAATATTTTGACAGCAAGATGTCGTCCTCACGTTACTCAGGTTATTTGATATGGAGCCCGGCAAATCACAAAAGAGGCAGGTTCCTTTTTTCTACTTGGTAGAGTGGCACCTTCGAGATTTGACTGGTAACGCATGAGAAGGACCTGCCTCTTGTCTCGTCTTGTTTGCTCTCTCATGAGCTCTCTGAAGCTTTGTGCTGTTGCACTTTAAGTAACATGATTTGTGCCACGATGCCTTGTTTTCAATAAAAGTTTTCTTTTAACCTGCGTCGCTGTTCAGGGAAGGTATGTCCAGATCTAAAGGAAGTTCTCTTATCTCGTAGAGAGCAAGTAGATTTTTCGCTAGTGAATCTTAACCTTCATCTATTGTGGATTGTGTATTTTTTGTAGGATTAATCAGCCTTTCATTTGTGTTGATTTGACACAGCATGCAGCGTTCCCACTCGATGCCTGACATGATACAACAATGCAAATAACACCCAAACCCCTTCAAACTTAAAGTATCCTCCACCTTAAACTAAAGGAAAAAAGAAGGCATGATTCGTAACTGTCACCATCAACAACTAATACCATGCAAACGCCTCACTGAAAACCTCTGTGAATGAGGAAGAATAATGATCGTTATTACTTACATGTACGAAGTAGAGCTTAACAACACATACACAACACTATAGCGGAATATCCATACAAACGCACACTACTGCACACGCTGAACTTACAGCTTATTATCCGTCAACACCACTTTTCTCACTCAAAACACGACTGGAAACTATGTGACTTGCAACGGCGCTACTACAGCGCAAGCGTCCGGCAAGCCATGAGCGTACGACATGGGCGCCAGGTCCTCTGAATATTGTTACTATGTCTTAAGTATATATAAAATGTATACCTTGAGCGACAGAACGCTTAATTTGTGCATTCATATTCGTCATACGCACGACAGATATACGCGGAAACCATTCTTTCTGAGTGCAAATCATGCAACATAGTCGTTAGGGTGTCCCAAAAAAATCGAAGTCGTTTTTTTTGAACGCATACCCTCTTAATTTATTTATACGTTGTCTTAACAATTGTAAATAAAATTTTATATACGTAGGACCTAGGAAACCCGTGCCGACTTGCATTGAAACATATCAGTACTTGCTAAGGCGTCACTGAAAACCTGCCATATGTTAACCCTCCGGCGACTGATGCAGCAGTTTAACCTGAATATAAATCTTTTTAAGTAATTGGAAACTAATATATGATGTTTGAACATGGTCTGGTGACTGGAATGATTGCTGGTTTTTTTATAACCAAGAAATTATGCCGCGCGGAGTGCGGCGGCTTGCCCATCGAAGGGTCCCACCGCAAGGAACGCACCAAAACCTGACTCCTCAAGTTTGAACGCCCAAACGGATCTGAAAATGAGATGGTAAGCACACAATAACTCCTACAATGTGCACAAAATAAGACGAAGTACAAATAGCTAGACTTACAGGTAGCGCACCCGACATTTTTTTTATAACCAAGAAACTTCGGCGGCGCGCCCACCGGTTAATGCGAATTTAGCGAAAAATGTACTATGTACATTGCACAATTGTACATTGTACAAGGTGGGTAAATAAAGTAATGAGACTGATAGCTTAGTGTTCGATTGAACATGTGATACGCTATCAGTGCGAGCTGGAACTCGCTATCAGAGTCACGTTGGTTGTCCGTAGTGATTGTTTAGTGAAGCAGGTTTTGCTTGTACGTTGTGACAATGTGTTAACGCGTCGAAGCCGTCGATGTGTTTGTAATCACTAGTTATTTTGTAAGTAAACGTATTGTTTTCAATCAGAGAACAATGAACATGTCAGTGGAATTACGTAGTTCTAAAAAGGGTATATTTTTAAAGGGGCGTAAAACATCTAATAACAGTCCATGTTGAGAAAACCACCTTTGTTATTTCCACAAAACTTTATTCCGAGTGGCAGCGGAATAAAGTTTTGTGAAAATAACAAAGGTGGTTTTCTCCACATGGATATCCATAATTTCCACGAGGTTAGGCTTGATATAATTAGTTATATCAAATAAAAGGTTCAAAACTGCCCACTAATAGACAAGTTCTGGCAGTTTTATTTTATAATATCCGTGAAGTTAATTTTACTGTCAATGAAAGTGCAAATCTCACTATTCGCGAATTTATTATCTTTTGGGAAAAGGCGCGTGTACCTACCAAGTCTTTCCCTAATTGTGTGAAGAATCTAGTGAACCATCAATTTTGGAGGGAGTTACAAAAAATGCACAAAAAACCCAAAATGAATTTAAGCAGCGCCTACAAGAGTTTGTCAACAACTAAGATAATTTGTTTGGCATTGAACGCGCAGATACGCTTCAATTATTGAAAATAAATTCAGACAGAATCTTCTTACAGCGACAGAGAGAGCCAGGTCGGCCTGGTCACGTAGCTGGAGTGGACAAATAACTTAAGTAACTTACTGATAAGGAGGAAAGGGTGCGCCTCAGAACTATTGAAGAAGAAATGCGACGTGCTACATATTTTTCCACGCCAACTCCTTCGACGTCATCTTATGAACCGTTGCAAAACGACTGATCTTCTGATTCTAATGAAAATGACATGCATTTAAAAGAATATATTCCAACTCTGATCGAGAACATACAGCCCGGAACCAGTAAAACAACTTTGCGGAAAAATTTCATTACTCCAAAATGGGTAGCAGCGCTAGATAAGTGTCAGTTAAGTTTGAAAGATTCAGTGTTTATTCTTGAAGCTACCATTGAGGCACTTGGATATACTACTGATGATTTTCCTATAAGTAAGTCATCGATTCAAAAGATTCGTACGGAAAAATGGGTAAAGGGAGCGGAAGCCATAAAAGCTAATTTTAAAAACGAGGTACTAAATGTTGTGACTGTTCAATGGGATGGATACTGTTGCCTACTTTAGATTCTCGAAAATCAAAAGAAGAACGTCTTCCAATAGTTATTTCATATGCAAGTAAAGAACAACTTATTGCTCTGGAGAGGTTGGAAAGCTCTTCAGGAAGCGGACAGGCGCAGATTGCTTGGAACGCGATTGAAGACTGGAATATCGAAGATAAAGTGCAAATTCTTTGTTGTGAAACTAAGGCTTCAAATACAGGTCATATCAATTGTTCCAGTGTGCTTCTTGAACAAAATATTAATGGAGATATACTTATTTTTGCTTTCCGCACCGGTGTTCAAAAGCGTGTTCGAAGTAAAAATTAGTCAAGTGACAGCAAATGCCGACATTCCACTCTTCAACAAGTTCCGAGATAACTGGAATGTTGTCGATTCAGATAAAGTACAGAGCTATAAAGAAAAGCTCGCATTGCACCTGACAGTTTCCTAAATTGACAATCTCCTTGAGTTGTACCGAACTAAGCTGACCAAAGAAATAGTCAGAAATGACTATCAAGATTTGATAGAGCTTTCTTTAATATTTTTAGGCGGAGATACACCGAGAAAATTTCTAATTCGACCTCCAGGTGCCATCCACCAAGCTTGATGGATGGCGAGAGCAATTTATTCCCTAAAATATCATTACTTAGTGATCAATTCAAAATACGATCAAGGATAAGGCAGCGCTTTTGGACGTTTGCCTGTTCATCGTGACATCCTAAGTCAAGCCATGACTCCAATGTATTTTGGCAATAAAGCACCTTACCAAGATTTGTGCTTTTTGAAGTCTATGACGGTTTACGAAAAAATTGATTAAAGAGCTTTACAGAAGATAAGCCAGCATTTATGGTATTTCACTGATGAAGTTTCTGTCTTATCACTGTTTGACGATGATTTGGATCAAGAAACTAAAGTAAAAATGGTTGAAAATTTCACCAAAAAGAATTTATCAACTCATGGCAAACGTTACATCTCATCGAAGGAAGAACTTTGCGGTCCATTGTATGATAATTTAAATTAGTAAATATAGAAGTTGTTTCTTTAGCTTTCTGTTTAGATCACAATTTCGTCAACTGACTTTCTCTAGTTTTATTTCAGAGAAAAACATCTACGACTTCATTTCAGTCAGAATTAAGTCATTGTGTGATCGTCTTAAAATTGATGAGTTTTCTCCACGAATTTCCTACCATGTGGTCAAATAATACTTCGTTTCAAGAATCCAGAAAGAAGGTTTCAACGCTGAGGGCAGTGAACGATACAGCTGAAAGAGCGGTCAAGTTGATGCCAGATTTTCACGGTTTAATCACGGTTGAGGAGGAACAAAAGCAATTTTTCCTACCTTGCGCACAAGAACACCGGAAGATTTATCCTGACTACAAAAAGCAAACTATGAAAGGAAAATTTAAAGAATAATGTTTTTATATGTTAAACAGTAAATAAACACGATATGGGCATATTTGTGTTTTATTTACTAAATAAACATTAAGTTCTAGAATCCTTCCATACTAAGCCAGGAAAACTTTTTATTTCTCATGTTTGGGATCGAGTCGGCACGTGTTATAATAATTCAATCGCAATAATATTTATTATGTGAGTTATTAAGGTCAAACAGAAAAAAAGTAGAGGGTATGCGTATTTGATTTCGCGAAAAAAAAATTTTCCCTTATGTATTGGGACACCCTAATAGTCGTGTATGACCAAAAAACAGTACTTCATCGGTGATATATTCAACCCGCAATACACAGACCCTGCACGATTGCTGGCAGTGTCTTCATTCATTCAAGTATTCTACCAGCTGATTGGTAGGTTCTTGGACAGTCCCCATTTTGTATCCCAACCTAATAGAAATTGTCTCGCTTCCCCTCCTAAGTTATTAGATCCCTCTTCAATTCTTCATATCTTCTACCTCCTCTTATTTCGTCCAGAATTCCTATCCTCTTCCTTCCTCTCCCACGTTTCCCCAGTGTTCTCCCCTCTATTACTCTCTTCAGCATGCCCTCTCCTCTCAAAACCTCCTCCATCCATCTCTTCTGCCTTCTCCGAACCTCTGCCACAAGCTTCCTCTCCTCTCCGACCATATCCAATACATCCTCGTTCGTCTTTCTCGCCATCCAGCTAACCTTCTCCATCCTTCTCCAAACCCACATCTCAAACGCCTCAAGTCTACGCACATCCTCCCTTCGCAATGACCACGTTTCCGACCCATATAGCGCCACGCTCCATATTAAAGTTTTCACCAGCCTCTTCTTTACGTCTCTTCTCAGACCCCCCCTCATCAATTCCCTTCTCTTCGAAAATGCTTCTTTAGCGAGCGCCATTCTGCATCTGATGTCCTTACCACTAAACCCATTCGCCTCCAAAATACTACCCAGATACGTAAACTGCTCGACCTGCTCTATCTTCTGCCCTCCCACCCTTATATTCAGCCCCGCCTTCTTACTTGTAGAAAATCTCATTACTTTTGTTTTCTTGTGATTGATCTTCATCCCATACTTTTCGCACTGCACCTCTAATGCATTCACCATTGACTGTAACCCCTTGGCCGACTGACTAACTAATGCTTGATCATCTGCAAATCTCACTGATTTTATCAGCTCACCTCCTACCTTTATTCCTACTTCCTCCTCCCCCCATGCCTCCCTTACCATTTCCTCTAAATACACGTTAAAAAGCAACGGCGATAGTGGGCACCCTTGCCTCACTCCCCGTCCTATCGTGGCCCATCCCGATTCTCCATTGGCTACCCTAACCTGCCCCGTCTGGTTCATATACAAATTCCGAATCAGACGCCTGTCCCTCCAATCGACTCCTAATTTCTTCAACACTCCCATTAATTTCGTCCATTCCACCCGATCAAACGCCTTCTCGAAATCTACGAAGCATGCAAAAACATCCTGCCCATACTCTAGGTTTCTTTCTACTAGCGTCCTCATCACCGCTATAGCGTCTCGCGTTCCCGTCCCTCTCCTAAAGCCGAACTGGTCGTCACCCAGGTATTCATTTGCCTTCTTCTCTAGTCTTCTGTTTAGAATCCTCAGAACTACTTTGGCCGCGTGGGATATTAAGCTTATTGTCCTATAGTCTTCGCAAGTTTTTGCCTTACTCTTTTTCGGTATAGGAATTAGTACAGTCTTCGCGAAGTCTTCCGGCCACACCTCATCCTCATAAATCCTACGAATAAGCGCAAAAAGTTTTCCTCTCCCGTTCTTCCCCATGCTCTTTAAAAACTCTGCAGGTATGTCATCTATTCCTACCGCCTTATTCCTTTTCATGTCTCTTAGAGCTCTTTCGATTTCGCTATCTAGGATACTTGGTCCGATGCCATCGCTGTCGATGTCGTCTTCCCTTTCTATATCTAACCTATTGGGCCTTGTTTCTTTACTATAGAGCTCTTCAACATACTCCTTCCACCTCTCCTGGATCTCTCTCGGTTCTACGATCATCTTTCCCGTCTTGTCTGTTATCGTTGTAATTCCCCTTCCCTTGTTACCACCCGTCAGTACCTTTACTTTCCGATATAATGCATCTGCTCTTCCCTCTTTTTGGTATTTCTCTAACGCGTCGATCTGTTCTCTCCACCACGCCTCTCTTGCTTTCTTTGTTTCTCTTCTAAGCCTGTTACTAAATTCTCGGTATTTTCTCTTACCTAGCTCTGAGTTTACGCTCTTCCATTTCCTTCTCTCCTCCATCTCCCTGATCATCTCCTTCGTGATCCACGGTTTTCTAATTTTAGTTGCACTCACTACGCCTACCGTTGCTTTCGCCGCTTCTATAATTCCGTTTCTCAAACTTCCCCATTCATCTTCGACTGATCTAACTCCATGGTCCTCACCCATTCTCTCATCCACCTTCTCCCGATACTTCTTCTTCATTGCCCCAGTTAATGCCTCCGTATTCCACTTTCGTACCCTCCTTCCCATTCTTATCTCTTTCAGTTTTACCCGACATTTCATGACTAATAAGTTGTGGTCTGCGTCTGCATCAGCTCCTGGATAAGTATGCGAGTTTTTAACACTATTCCTGTATCTGTGACGTACCATTATGTAATCTATCTGGAACCTATCTGTGTCTCCCGGCTTCTTCCAAGTGTACCTACGTCGAGGATGATGTCTGAACCATGTATTCGTAATTACTAGGTTATTTCTGCGGCAAAACTCCACAGCTTTCTCGCCCCGGTCGTTTCTCCTTCCTAGCCCGTAATCGCCCACCTCCCGCCCATCTCTTCCTTCACCCACCACCGCGTTCCAATCCCCCATTACTACCAGGTGCTTACTCCCAGGTATCCTACCTATTATTTCCTCTAGCTGATCGTACACCCCATCTACCTCCTCCTCTTTATGGTTAGAGGTAGGCATATAAACCTGGATTATAACTAAATTCGTTGGTTCTGCTTTTAGTTCCACGACTATTATCCTATCACTCACCTGTTCTGCATACACTACTTTTCTACCGAGTTTCCTATTCATTACGAATGCAACCCCGCGCTGACTTTCATTCCCTCCACTATAAATTACTCTATAGTCACCGCTCCAGTAATCCCCGTCATCCTTCCATCTTACTTCACCCAGACCCATGATGTCTACACCCACCCTCTCCATTTCTTGCTTTATATTCTCTAGCTTCCCCGCCCTCAGCATAGTCCTAACATTCCACGTGCCTATTCTGATAGTTTCGTTCCTCTTCTTTATCTTCTTTTCCTCTGCTGCTGCTACGTCTGAGCAAGGATTTCGTGTGATGACGACCGCAGGGGCCTTGCTCCCACCGCTGCCGGGCACGACACCCGGCCCTCTTGGCCGAGTCCCGTAGTTGCCAGGATTCATTATCAATTGAGAACTGTCCATAATTTCAAGGTTTTTGTTTTAATTGAGATAGTCTTCCGTGGCCTTACTCAATAGTGTTTTTTACGTGACACCATCACTTCAGAGGCCGCCCCACTGGGGTACAGACGCTGCGCGGACTACCATTCGTCTGTCTCCTAACCTTCGACCAATCTGGCATGGGTGACCCTACCAGGAGCAATGCTCCCGCCAGTGCAGCTCTAGGGGTCATCGGAGCACGAAAGCCCTTCAACCACGACAAGGTTGTAGTCCAAGAGAAGAGCCTACGAGAATATCCATGGGAAAAAAACCGGCCTGTGTATTATTTAATCCTAATTATTTTGCACTAAATGGTCAAATTGCAATAACTTTCGTAGTACTTACTACTACTAGTAATTGCAATCTGAGGTGTTAATTTTGATGAGGGATGCTTGGCATCTGAAAGTGTGTTCTAGCCTTCAAAATCCACTCCTTTTGTGAGTTACCTGTAACATACTTCACGGTAACTTCTTTCCCTTCAATTAAGAAAATATTTTCTATTCCCTATTCCACTCATCAAGCGGTAAAAATAGTTATCTGATGCTCCATCAATCCTTATCTATATCGACTACAAATCTTCCAGCCTGCCCTCGGTCTATTATCGATACCGTTGATACCTTACAGTACTTGCAAATCGTTAGCTTCGGCATCGGTTGCTTTCACTGGCTTCCACTTTCATTCTCCCCCTTAATACACATTGCGTTGGAAATAATCTAAGGTAATCACGAGTACAAACAGTTAATTAAATCATAGAATGTTGAAATAAGGAAACGCACAGATTATACACAAGTTTGTTATATGCATTTATGCATTGATTAAAGGCTAGTAGTGTCGAGCAAAGAAAATATCCAGAATGCAGATAACCCACGCACAAGTATTTCAAAACAACGAAATGATTCGCGCTTCTTGTGTTAGATACAACGGAATGTTATACATTAACCTCAGACTTTACAAAAAGATAAATGCGTAGATCTCTACTTTCGATGTTCATAGCAAGTAAATTTTAAAGAAAAATTTAAACTAAGCTGTTATTCTGTCCCGGATGTCTTTTGAAATTCAAAATGATGTTTCAAGGTAAATTTGAAAACAATCCTCTGATTTGGATGGCTATTCGGAGATACGGGGATTTTAGCAGAATGAAATTTCGCTGGCGAGACGTAAGCTCACCTTTGCCACTTCAGGAATGAATGAAATGCACTTTAACAAATTATAACCCTTAACAAGGTTACTTGGAGCTTAATTGAGCTTTGAAAACCTAATTCCGACAGAAGATACAAAGACTATCTCATATTGTAAAAAATTGGATTTACTTTTCTTCTGTGCATAACCAAATATATGAAAGCAAGAAAGTTTGTCTTACCTCTCCCTTTGTTGTAAAACACATTAATTCGTTCCAGGTGTAGATCTGAGTCGCCGTGGTAAGCTCGAGTCAGATCAATTCCATGCTCATCGATGTGTCCGGTGACTGGCCGGGGCGGGGACTGCGGAGGTATTGTGGGCGACGGCGGAGGTTGGGGGTCGGGGGGGCTATACTTCTCCTTCTCTTCAGTCGTTTTACGGGCACAACCTGCAACGCAAGAGAAATGTTTAACTCCTCGCCCACACGATCACATTTTATTCGAGCCTAGAGTGAAAAAAACAAAGCTATAATAATCACTGCACGCGTTCCTGACATCACTCCGGGAGCACTGTGTGGTCAACATATCCATCCATCCGTATGTATCCATTTAAGGACTAGGGTTTGGAATGAGAGCCACTTGGAACGCAAATGTTTTAATTACTATAATAGCAGATGGTTATTTAGTGTTGGTCAAATTAAATTAAATTTTTCAACATTATTGATTCGCCAAATTTATTAGCATCCTCAGGGCTACACAATTGACCAAAGATACACATTAATAGCATGGAACCGTCTACCAGTCGTTCTGCAGTAGCCAAAAAAAAGAAAAATTAGATTTTCTTCGACCAACACCCAAAAATCATATACTTTCATAAAAAAGCCAAGAAAGGTCCCTAATTGAGTTTTAATTAATGTTTTTATCGTTAGCGCGAAGATTTCGATCAGTAGGCATGTCTTCCAGTTTCTCCACTGCGTTCGTTGGCTTGATTCAAGATCTGACATCCAGTCAGCGTCTTTAGGTCTATGGTGAGGGACAGTGGTTTTTTAGCCGCCTTTTATAAGTCCGTTTTGACGCTGTTCAGTGATTAGCCGTTTTTGTTTAGATCACTTTTCCAGGTGCTGAGTAAAAAGCAGCCGTGGTCTCCGTTGATTTTTTGTGGTGTCTTGTAACATCTTGTACAAAATCCCACATAACATGTAGTACGAAGGAGAATGTATACCCGGTGACATGTTCGTACGGGAAAGTATACATCCTGGAGACCTGCAGATCATTAAAAAATCCGCCTACAGGAACACGACAAAGGCACAAGGAAGTATTAAGCTATTCCAACAGTCGGCTATCGTGGAATATGCGTGACACGTGATCAAGACACACGAAATTTACTTCGAAGTAATTTCCAAAGAGAGAACCGTCACTCCGCTGGATTAGTAAGGTAAGCCATAGAAAGTTTCAAGACACCACAAAATATCAACTGACAAGACGGAAATTTTTTACTCAGCACCTGGAAAAGAGCCCTAAACAAAACGGCCAATAATAGAGCAGCATCAACACGGTCTGGCATATAGAAGGTGACCAAAAAACCTATCTCTCACCTTTGACCTGAGGATGCTCTCTGGAATGCCAGCGAAACTCTTGTCAAGAAAGCCAGCACACGCAGTGGTACACCCGAATGCCATGCGGGCGCGATATATTGTTATAATCAAGAACTGAGAGCCCTTGGTTATTATCATTAGAGAGATACAAGTTTGAACGTCAGCAGCTCGAGATACATTAGGACTATTACGGATGTGCTGTCATCTGCTCATTAATCTCTTTATGACCTGCTCCCGATCTCCGAAATATTCTAATTATTTTTCCGTACCACCACACCTCACATTCTTCTTAGAGGTATACGCGTATAGTTTGACTCGTGGGGATATTTAAGACACACGGTTCTTTCGATTAAACTAAGTAAAAACTTTCTTATTTATTTTTGATTTACGCAAGAAGTGACTTTAAACTCTAAGCTTCAACTAAAAATCTTCCCCATACATTACGTTTGCTTTAAAGTAAGCCTTGGCAACTGTATAACTTTTGCATGATGTATCAAAATCTTTTAGTAATAATATTAGTTATGGTTATAATCGATTAATTTTTTTTAAAGCTTATCTTAAGTTTCTTAGGAAATGAGGAGGTACTTACAACAAAGTCCACCCATCTTTTTTCGAAGAAATTCTCAAAGCGTTTGAGGAAGCGTCTTGCAACTATCCACATTCGGCAATGAACTAACTAGTAACCCTAGCAACGAATGCGAAAATGCCCTTTTCTGCTATCGGCATTGTTGTCCTTAGATATTAGTTCTATATACAAAATATGTAATGATTCAATATATCTGTGTAAATAAAAGTATTCATTCATACAGAGGATTTTGATACATGTTTAAAAGTCAAAATCCGCTTCATAATCAGTTAATCAGTAGCATTAATGCACTAATCTAAATATGCACTTCTTCGGTTAAGCAGCCGTTTTTCAGATCGACACTTCGCTTTGAAAGCATATGTTATGATTGTATATCTATTTATAAATAAAAGTATCTGTCCATGAGGATGATGGAGATCTAAGGTTTAAAATAAAAAATCTGCTTTATTGTCAGTTAAGCAGTAGCTTTAAATCACCAATATATATTTGCTCTTGTTCGGTAGCGCAGGGGTTTTCAGATCGTTACCTCGCTTTGAAAAAATTTGTTATTATCCAATATCTCTGTGTTAATAAAAGTATTCTGTGTAAAATAAACTGTGTAAATGATAGTAAATAAAAAGGGAGGTATTACTGCTAATGCGATCTCGGTGACTTTGAGGGTGCCAAGCCCTTAAATGCTGAGAAATGCCGTCCGTCTCTTATAGGCTCTGCCAGCGAATGCAACCACAGCGTCTTCGTCGCATCCCCTGGGTAACACTAATCGTGGAAGGGTGGAAGGCGAGTGTCCAGTGCTTTTAAACTTGATCAAATTGGCTAAGGTAGTAAAACCCAAGAAAAAATCCAAGGTCCTCAAATGTAGCGGGAGTTGAGCGTGAGGCCAACAACCTCACTTCGGAAAAAAAACATAACGCTACAGAAACTGCACAAAAGTCTCGGATACTGTACAGGAATAAAGGATTACGACAATGGCAACCGAATAGAAACATGAATAAGAATATAATATTTGCAACTTGGAATGTTAGGACGATGATAAAGCCTGGGAGAGTGAAAAAAATTGCCAAGGAATTAAATTAATTTAGAATTTATGTGGTTGCACTCCAGGAAGTATGGGGGTAAGGACAGGGGCGTATACACAAGCCTGATTTTAGACTCCTCTACAGTGGGCCTGAGAGAAAGACAGGTCAGCATGGAACCGGAATAATAATGAATGCCAAAATGCGGAAAAGCTTGTTGAACTTTGAACCCATCAATGCAAGACTTTGCTAGGTAAGATTTAAAGGTAGATTTAGAAATATTACCCTTATATCAGCCCATGCTCCATCGGAAGACAAAGATGAACTTGAGAAAGACGAATTCTATGATGAATTGCAAATACTTCTGTCAAGGATATAAAATCATGATATGCTTATATTTGCTGTGGATTTTAATGCGCAAGTAGGGTAGGATTCTGCCAGCTCCAAAAACTCGGGACGCTACTCACTACACCAGACTATGAAATGGTGTTCTCCTAGAACAGTTTGCCTCAAGAAATAACTTAGTAATTAAGAGTACCTGTTTCCCGCACAAAATAATCTATCTGGGCACATGGACAGCCCTGGGCTCAGGAATTGTCATACAGATAGACCATGTTTTGACAAAAGGCAGACATGCATCATCAATCATAGATGTCCACAGCTGCAGAGGTCCAAATTGCGATTCTGATCATTTTCTAGTTAAAGTTACAGTGAGGGAAAAGAGGCAGAGGGTCGCTCTAAAAAGGGCAGAAACCCCGAAAATAAAAAAGATGAGGCTAGATTTATTGAAAGACAAAGAAAGAATAACCCAGTGTCAAAATGAAATTAAGAGAAACTTGGCTAAGGGCAAAGAGTCTGTAGATGTAGAGGATGAGTGAAATGAAATCGAGCAAGCTATTAAGGAGTCTGCAGACAAGGTGCTAGGAGAGGAAAGGAATACAAGGAGCAAAGATTGGTTTGATGAGTAAAGTAAGATGGCTTTGGAGGAGAAAAATACTGCTTGGAAAAGGATGAATCAAAGGAGAACTAGAAAAATTTATATTGAGTACAAGGAGCTAAGAAAGAAGGCTGAAAAGATTATGAAAAAGAAACAAATGCTAACATTAAATATTGAAAAAAAAGGAGCTGCGTGAACAAAATAAAGTAAGACAATGTTACATAGCGGTATATAAACTGAAAACTGAATACGTCCGCAGACTTTGGAGGATGTAAAGATAAGGCTGGAAATATTATTAATGAAGAGCAGAAAATGATTGAGAGATGGGCTGAGCATTTCCAGGAACTCCTCAGCAAGGATGAGGGGACTGAGAATTATGATCTAGAGGGACAAGAAGCAATAAATGAGGATAACGAGGAAATGCTATTACGAACGAAATGACCTACGAACCCTCTAGAGAGGAGGAGGAGGAAACCCTCAGGAAAATGAAGAATAACCGCTCCCATGGAGAAGACAGCATTGTAGCAGAGCTAGCCTAGAAAGTAAAGCCTAAAACCATAAGAGTGTAACAGCAAGATTATTCCACTCGCGGCAAGCGGTTACAGTAAATGATTTATTGAATATGACGGTTCGGTGGTGAGGTATTGTAAGTTTCTTATTCTCTCGTGTGTTTGTTCCATGCACTTTGTTGAGTTTTTGAAAATCCTCTGTAAGGTACTTTGGCGTATTTGAGTTAAGGAGTTGATAGAGTAGAGGTAGTGTATGAAACAGACGTCGGGAACTAGGTTTTAATCAGGAGAGATTATTTATGAAACAAGTAGTGTGATCAGATATTTGCAGATTGAATATGAATCTAATGCAGGCGTTGCAAGACCGTTGAAGTTTTATTGAAAGTTCCTGAAATATATCTTGAAAAGCCACATCAGCGTAGTCAAAGTGAGGTAATATTAATGCGGAAATTTGTTGTTTCTTAAGGGAGGCAGGAATGACGTGTCTGAGAAGAGGGAATAATGGCTTATTTACTGCTTTGCATATCTTAGTTACATGAGATAACCAGGACAAACATTCATCCATAATTACTCCTAGGTTTTTTAACTGCTTCACCGTAAGGTATTGTGTCATTGGCTATACGCAATGGGGGTAATTGATTATTTTTAATTGTTTTCAGTATTCTCGGATATCCAAGAGTGATAGCTGTTCCATGGAAAGCAGTTTGCGCTGTGACCGATGACTTATTGTGGTCGACATTATCGACAGCCGGAGTTGTGAATAGGCCTTCCTTGATTTTTGGGGGACACTAGACCATATCATACCGATGGTAAGTCGCGCACACCTCATTAGATCTTTCAGTAATGATAGACTGCAGTCGGTGATAGGAAATGCCCATACCTAGCCGATATGTGCTGTGGATAAGTCCCTTCTTGCGAGTATCTTCATAAAGTCTCGTCGCTAGGTAAACAGGGGTAGCAGTCTCTTGGTTTCTGTTGTGTCACTTTGACTCGCCCCTCTTGGTACTCTTGAGTTAATAGTAAAATATGAGCTCTGCTATACGCTTTGCTTCATCGGGATCACTGTGGGCAGAATTGGATGCCGAGGAAGGGCCGTTGATAATCATTCTCAGCAAAGCTACGAGAGACGCAGGTACACCGCCGTTGCAGCTACCGTCTTCAGTATTCCCGCCGAACATGTCAGATCTCACTATCTTCGCCGCTTCACCCAAAGTGGCCCCAAAGTGGCACCGTCTGTGGCACCCGAGCTCTTTCATAGCACCTGCCTGTAGCTTCGCAAGATCTGCCATGCTGAAGACTGCATTATCTCCGGCTGTTTCGCGAGTTTCATTGATCTAAGCCACGATACCCGCGAAAGTGATACTGCGAATCTGGCGCCATGAGTTGTTAGCACTTGAGTCATTCTTTTCACTGGCTCTTCTCCTGTTTTTGTACTCAGAAAGATATTTATTGTGCCTCTAATGATATTAATTAACAGCGTTCAGAAAGTTTTGCTAAAACCTTCGAATCTTTGAGTGCAAGTGCTCAGTCAGTAATATTTTGACAGCAAGATGTCGTCCTCACGTTACTCAGGGTATTTGATCTGGAGCCCGGAAAATCACAAAAGAGGCAGGTTCCTTGTTTGTACTTGGTAGAGTGGCACCTTCGAGATTTGACTGGTGACGCATGAGAAGGACCTGCCTCTTGTCTCGTCTTGTTAGCTCTCTCATGAGCTCTCTGAAGCTTTGTGCTGTTGCACTTTAAGTAACATGATTTGTGCCACGATGCCTTGTTTTCAATAAAAGTTTTCTTATAACCTGCGTCGCTGTTCAGGGAAGGTATGTCCAGATCTAAAGGAAGTTCTCCTATCTCGTAGAGAGCAAGTAGATTTTTCGCTAGTGAATCTTAACCTTCATCTATTGTGGATTGTGTATTTTTTGTAGGATTAATCAGCCTTTCATTTGTGTTGATTTGACACAGCATGCAGCGTTCCCACTCGATGCCTGACATGATACAACTATGCAAATAACACCCAAACCCCTTCAAACTTAAAGTATCCTCCACCTTAAACTAAAGGAAAAAAGAAGGCATGATTCGTAGCTGTCACCATCAACAACTAATACCATGCAAACGCCACACTGAAAACCTCTGTGAATGAGAAAGAATAATGATCGTTATTACTTAAATGTACGAAGTAGAGCTTAACAACACATACACAACACTATAGCGGAATATCCATACAAACGCACACTACTGCACACGCTGAACTTACAGCTTATTATCCGTTAACACCACTTTTCTCACTCAAAACACGAGTGGAATCTATGTGACTTGCAACGGCGCTACTACAGCGCAAGCGTCCGGCAAGCCATGAGCGTACGACATGGGCGCCAGGTCCTCTGAATATTGTTACTATGTCTTAAGTATATATAAAATGTATACCTTGAGCGACAGAACGCTTAATTAGTGCATTCATATTCGTCATACGCGCGACAGATATACGCGGAAACCATCCTTTCTGCGTGCAAATCATGCAACATAGTCGTGTATGACCAAAAAACAGTACTTCATCGGTGATATATTCAACCCGCAATACACAGACCCTGCACGATTGCTGGCAGTGGCTACACATCTTAAATGGTCCTATGTGGTCCCAGGAACACGTGTGCAAAGTGGCATTCTTTAATTGTCCCACGGTATATAGCAATTTTCCGTCAATACTGAATACATTCAAAAGACAGCAAGAATGTCGAAAGTTAATGAGATTTCTGCCTCTAGAAGTGACTTGACAACATGGACAGTATAATACATCTACAAAACACCCTGCTACCCACTTCAACGGTGCGTGGCAGGAGGTGAATTGTCACCAGCATTCATTACACTATACCCTATAAAAGTTGGTGTAACTACGGCTATTGATGCATAAGCATAAATTGCTAATGCTTGTCAAGAGGGGAAGCTGTACAAGCATGCACTACCCTATAGTTAAGCTATCAATGTTAGAAGGACGATGTATTTTGCAACTTCATAAATGGACAGAGATACAAGAATGATACTGATAGCATGCACGGCACGCTGTGAGTGCTAGTTGGCAGGTAAGCATACAGGTATTAGAGAGTTAATTATTGATCTACACTACCTATTGATAAAACACATGAAAATTCTCACTGGTAGTAGTCATGGTTTCTTATCTTTCGCGGAAAAAAAGAATTTTAAAATCTGTCCGTTCTGCTTTCTAGTTGTATATGTACCTTGCCGATATTCGCTGCACGCGTTCTAACTCGGCCTGAGCTGGTCGTACACTGGAAGCGTATTCAGGCGGCTTCGTGCTCACGCGTACTCGAGAGGAAAGAAGCGGCAACGAGATGAGCGGCAACAAGCGTAGGGCTCGTCCATTGCAAGCGAACTTGCGATGAACTTGTCAGTATTTTCTTCCATTTTTGCCATAAGCAAGAAAACAAAGTCACACACAGACACTCAGAAACTGGCACTGCACCGTCTCAGATCAAGCGTACACGAGCGACAGATCCAACCCAAACTGGATGTGTAGCGCGAGCGTGAGTACGCCTGAAGCTCCGCGCAGGTTGGCGCCTGCAGTGGACGCGGGTACGTCTGACTCTTGGTTATGGGATTTGCCGCGCGAAGCCGCTTGTTTACGCTTGTGTCGCGTGAGCGCGAAGCCGCCTGAATACGCTTCCAGTGGACGACCACGCAACTTCACGATCTGCAACACCTCTGCTATCTTTTGCGCTGTTTCCGCTTTCTCCTTAGAAAGTAGACTATGCGCAGCCTGGAGTAATCGCATGTAAAGCACACGAAGTACCGCGCTCCACCCAGCGATTCACACTCCATCGGCCCTCAGACGTCAGGGCGTATCAATTCACCCGGCTCTTTTGCACGCTGACTTCTTGAATAGAAGCTACTCCTGTGTTGTTTCCCCTGAACGCATGCCCCACAAAAGTCGTCATCTACAGCAACACCAATACCTCGTTGTTTGAGAAACTTTTGAACATGTCGTTTATTTTGATGACCTAGCCGCTCGTGCCAAATTTGTAGTGTATCTTTCGATGCTGCATTCATCTCTTTGGCATCTAGTACTTCAGGTTTCTGCACACGGATTAGCATTCTGAACAACTGCCCATACCGCACACCACAAGCTTTAACTACGTTGTCTTTAAGAAATTCACATTTACATTTTGATGAATTAAATGACAGTCCTTTATCAAGGGCGGAAACAACGGAAAACAAATTTCTACGGGCTGTGGGAACATACAGTACATTCTCCATATGGCACGTTAGCCATTTACCATCAACGGAGGATTCGAAATAGATTGTCCCTTTCCCAAGTGCATCCATAGTGGACTTGTCACCAATAAATATTTTCAATGGTGTAGCAAATAGTTCAAATGAGAAAAACCATTCTCTTTGGTTTGTTATGTGATCGGTGGCTCCGGTATCAACAACCCACACATCACCAATGGTTTCTGCATTCAAAATTTCACTTATGAAGGCCTGATCAGTCCCATCATTACGGTACGATGCACTGCTTTTACTCTGCATTCTATTTTGTTTTGGATTAGGGCAATCTCGTTTCATGTGTCCTACTCCACCACAACCATAGCACTTGAATTTCCTCTTATCTTTTACTTTCTCACGCGAGGATTCCCCTTTTTGTTTATTTGAATCACCGCTTTCACGCACCGCAGTGGCACGATCATTTTTCCCTCGAATTTTGGCTTTCACTGTCACCAGTGCTACTACCTCTTCTTTTCTTTCAGCTCGTTTCAAACGACGCATTTCGTCTGAAGTCAGCACTGCCACCAAATTCGCGAACGTCTGATGATCTTCAGGTCTTGCCCACCATGCCTGTCGTAGACTTTCGTACTCGTCTGGTAACGTGTCTAATAACTTCACCATCAGCGATGACTCATCCGGCTTAACATTTAACTGCTGCATTCGCAAAACTAACCCTTCAAACCGCGCAATATGCATCACCATATCGTCACCGCGGCTCATGTTAAAGCAAAAAAATTCCGCCTGAACAGTGTGAGCGGCTTGTTTAGTCTGTTGCTGAAACACTGCGTGCACTTTACACCACATGTCTCTGGCAGAATCACACGCGACAAGTAGTGCTGCCACTTTAGATTCAATCATTCTAACCAAGACCTGGCATGCCGCTCGATCCGCCTTGTCCCAAACTTTATATTCTGCATTGTACGAGGCACGCTGATCCGAGGAGGCACCTTTCACAAGCACCGGTTTAGTGACCTCACCAACGCAAACCTCGTATGCATTGTCGATTCCGCGTAGTAAATTTTTCACGGAAAATTTCCAAATGTTCCAGTTCTCAGCACCGCGTAGCTCCATGCTTCATCCGTTGCACTTATCAGCAAAACAGTTCAGTTCACAAGTGCAGCAAAAGCTAAATCCACACGGGAACACGCCGCGAAACGAAAACCGCCAACCGTGAAGTAAACTAATTCGATTCGAGAACAACTTCGCGAACACTAGTTAAAAGGAATTGCGAACCACGCTCTGCTACCATATTGAGGTTCCGTACACTCGAATTAAGATCCACATATGTTTAACTCAATATGCTTTAATTAGATGTTCACTCTCGAACGATACAGACAAGACTGACGCATGAAGCATGCATAACAAGAGAAGACACTCATGCCCACGCAAAAACAAAAGAGCAACGGAATTCACCAGCAATGAAACTTTTCTATTAACCTTAACACTAACATTATATGAATAATACGAAATCCCAATCGAATACAACAGCATAATTTTCCTGACAAAATTCCCTAGTAGCAGAGGAAGTTGTCAAAACGTTGTGGCAACGTTACAATGGGAAAAGGTACAAGTGCACACAACGTTGACGTTGGTTGTTGTAACGTTGCATACACGTTGCCTCAACATCCAAATTTCCCCGAAAACCACGTTGCTGCAACGTTATCAGTGCAACATCGATGCAACGTTATCAGTGAAACATTTTTAAGGCAGCGTTAAAAAATTTTCCTAGCTTTAGCCATCAATGAAATTATCCCATAATTGACATTAATGTTGATAATTTGTCAACAGACAGTTCTTTCTTAGTTACTCAGGTAAATTTTTCTCCCTTAAAACTCCCTTGCCCTCTCCACTGGCTCTTCCCTGCCCTCTCAAAATAAAAAAGGGAATCCACGTCTTTAATTATGCATGTTATTATCGCGCGATGAAATAAGATTGTACATTGTAATATCCTACCTATTATTTACCTGACTACTTTGTTTCTAACTAATTATGGAAAGTCCTACGGCTCTAAGTGCACATCCTTGCCCCCGAAACTATATATTTTGCGTCTTGAAAGTCTTATATACAGTATAACCTCTACTTAGCGAAATTCAAGGGACCGAAAAATTTCCAGTTCGTTCATTGGGAGTTCGTTCGTCGGAAGTGTTTTGCACGTTGCATCACTCCAGGGGCAACGTAAATAATCCACTTCTCGTATGTTTGTACCTTGAATTTCAGAGAATGTGGTTTGCAGAACTCAATTAAAGGTAACATTTCCACAGAGGATCGCATACTTTTATACTTACAGCTCCCATGCCTTATAAAAAACCGTGGAATAACAACGAACAGGTCTTTCAGCAAGTCCTGCTATAATTATACTATTTACTGCGATTTCTAAAGGCCGATTTATAGTTGGCATGAACGTCAAACTTTAACCATGAATTGTTTTCGCGTTGACGCCATCCTGTTACGATCGCCGTCAGCTAGAATGTGCGTCGGTAACCATTGGTCGCCTTCATTCATCTTTGCTTGGATGCAGATGTTTACATGCAGCCGATCGCCAACATATGTTGATTTGTTTACTATGTACAATAGAGCGAGAACATGGACGAGTACGAGTATTATCAATTCGTAATTGCTGTGATAATTGTAGTAGTGGGTTGGAACCTGTGTATTCAGCTCGAGGGTGAAGTAGGCGTTGACGCCAATCGTAACCTGGCCTTAACCTCCCGCTCAATGCATCACAAACACGCTAGAATTAATGATAGTAGTTTCTTATGCCGCCACTTTCAACTTAACACGGTCACATCCGCGGTGCATTCAAGGTTTTTGAGAACTGCTCTGTAAATACAGCACGATATATTTTGGTTTTTATTTCCGCCAGCTACTTTTTTTCGAGAATTATTTTCAAGATGGCGGCGAGCGAAAAAAAAACAATAATCACATTTGAAACGTTCGAATTAAAAAAAATAATGTTACTACAGCAATAAAAATATTTAGGAATGCGCGCAACGTAAATGACCACTGAACGGGATTTCTTTGCATTAGATGTGTTTCAAGTATGCTAAAGAAATTTTCAAGCCCGCGATATGATATTCAACATTTGACATTTTATAAATCAAGCATGGATAACAATTTTTGCAAAAGCGTGGAGAATAAATTACGAACTTACCTTGCAAATAAGTAGATAAATTACCAGACGTAATAATTGCCACATAAGGCAAAACCAGGCTTCAATCGCAAAGATTGTAATTATTCATTTAAGTATTCTACCAGCTGATTGGTATGTTCTTGGTGTTGAGGTCCGTAGTTTTAGCGAAAGAAAAAAAACGTCCAGTTAACTTTAACGAGATTTTATTCACGTGACCAGGTCATTTTGGTACAACACTTTTGTCACAATTTCAAATTACAATCCAGTTCACAAAAAAGAAAGGAAAATCACTTCGCGTGACTAGCGCTGCCAACCTATAAGTTCCATTCTTTTCATTACCAACCAAAAATATTTTTTACACTTGGACAGTCCCAATTCTGCTTCCCAATCTCACGAAATTGAACCGCAGTAACACTCGAGAGCAACCAGTTTTCACTCGGAAAGATTGAAATTATTAACTCACGATGATGAACCGCAGTAAAACTCAAGATCGTCGGCCAAATCACTAACCACGCCGCTAACACTGACGCAAAATACCGGAAATGCAATTAACTGGATAAACAACAAGGACCTTTCTGATTGGCTTGTTTGTACGGAGTCTCTGATTGGTCCTAGTCACTTTCAAAGCAGCAAAAACGGCAAAAACCTCGCAAAATATTCAAAATTAGCCTTTTTTTTAAATACGCTAAGAAGAGGTAAATATTATAATACAGGGCTAATCTTTCATTTCGTTTATCGGGAGTTTTCGTAGAGCAGGAGTTCGTCCATTAGAGGTATTTACCAATGCATTTAAATAGGAATTTGGCAGGACCAATAGCATTTTTTCGTTCATCGGAGTTCTTCGTTTATCGGGAGTTCGTTAGGTAGAGGTTTCACTGTATATGGCCACTCCCATGGATTAATGTGACTTCGAGAACTAATTTTTAAATTGCGATTACATGATTATAGTTAGAGGAAATTACATCCTATCACGATGACAGTTATCAGGCATTAATTAATTGCAACCTATATTGCCACGTAGTATGAATGTAAGTGCAATATTACTGAGAATAAACAAGCATTTATCCAATTCTCACATTTTTTTTATGTTCACAAGCAGACAACTAACTAGTAGAATACATTATTCAAAATGAAATATTTTTTTATTTATACGTGAAGACAATGTTCACGTGCGCGAATTCAAAGTGCCGCAGTTTGTAACCCCTGTGGTATAATTACAGATAAAGTATAATTTAAATCATAGCTGACGTCAACGTTGCATGCACGTTGATTCAACGTCGACTGATAACGTTGTGCTTGGATGTTGATGCAACGTTGTGGCAACGTGAAGGTTGTCATGTAACCTTGTGCACGTTGATGCAACGTTGTGACAACGTCCTCTGCTACTAGGGTTGTAGTAAGAGATCAGTTGATCGGCCTTATCTTCTCCCCCCATATTTTTATTATATTGGGCCACCACACAAGGTTTTCTAGATTTCTTCCCCCTCCTTTTCGTCACAGAAATAATGTCGCCATTAAACTCAGTGGAAATGGTGAGGACATCCCTCCTGTCTTTCCATTTGGTTACAGAAAGCCCTTAATCCGTGAACTCTGAGTAAACTTCCCCTTTTTTTAATTTCTTATGTATTACATTTGCAGGGTTTCCTTTTCGTAAAGGTCGAAGGGTCCCCGAAGTAAAAACATTCTTTTTCAATAGATCACTAGACAAGGCCACGCTATTATAATAGCTGTCCATATAAACAGCATGTCCGAAATTTATGTAGCTTTGCAACAACTTTTTTACAACTTTTGCCCTGTGATTCACCCCTCCAACCTCTGGGTCTCCGGAACCTGTGTATACATATGATTTTAGAACAAATCTATTCGGCTCACACAACATGTACAGTCTAATACCGTATTTATGCCTTTTATTCAGTATAAATTGTCGAAAAGAGAGCCTCCCGTGCCACATTACTAATGATTAATCTAAAGATAAATTTTTGAATGGGTAATAAACTTTGTCAACATTTCTTTCAAATAAGTCTAGTAAGGGCCTGATTTTGTACAAAGGGTCTGTTGGCTTGGTCTCACCCTGTTGGGCATTTCGTCCAAAGTGGATAGACCTTAAAATTTGCAGAAATCTATCCCTCGTCATTACTTTTGGGAAGTGCGGCTGGTCATACATCTAGAAACCAGAAAAGGATTAAATCTAGATTTTTTAAGGATTTGGAAATACATTGAATCTGTATTTCTAAATCCTTCTTTAATACATGGTAAATCTATATTTTTAAATATAGATTTCCAAATCCTTCTTTAATACATTGTAAATCTAGATTTCCAAATCCCAATGAAAATATTTTAAATCTAGTTTTTCTGATCCCCTCTTTCTTTATTTATCGCATATAAATATATGATGGTGGTATTCATTAAAAATCTCCATTGAAAATCCCAATACCTAGAGACAACAACTCCATTAAAAATTCCTGTAGGGAATGTCAAGACTTAAAATTCCGTATTGGGACGTGAAATTCCGCATAGGAATTTTGTACCCAATGGGGGGAACTACATATTTCTATGGGTCTTCAATGGAGACTCCAATAGAGAATGTGAACCTATTGAAATGTTCGTATGGGGATATGACTTCCCAGCCACTGCATGACGTCCAATGGACGTCCATTTTACATCCAGAAATCTCTTATGGACATCCTTTGGATGTCTATTGGATGTCATTCAAATGACATACTATGAAAGTCCCTATAGGGACATCCACACGGAGGCCACAGTATGATATCCAATGGACATGATGTAAAATAAATCGTAAATAATATAAATTCCTATGAGAAATAAAAGAAACGACAGTTACTGGTTGATACCAAATAAATCGAGGTAATATTAGCTGTGGGTAATGTATATAATGACATATATATAATGTAGCATTTTGTAATGTGGAAGGTAAAATTACAGTTAGAATAATTCTCAACTCATTTAATTTATCTACTCATTAAAAGTAGGTTTATAAGGAAGTCATTAAAAACCTCCTATATTTTTACATGTTCAGGGCCCTATCTACCTCTACTATTTCTTTCTTCATCCCAGCGTATGTCCTACCCTTCTTCATCCTATCCATGCAACCTATTCTCTTTCTTCCCCTGCTCTGCTTGGCCAACACAGCCTTGATCACAGCCTTTAGCATCCCATCGCCCCTCATCACCTCGTCCTGCCATATTTCATACAGAAGTTTCCTTTCCTCACCAACCAGATCAAGCGCTTCCTCATTTGTCTTCCTTTCTGTCAACCGCAACTCCTCCATCCTCCTCCACACCCACATCTTGAATGCCTGCAGCCTATTCTAGTCTTCTTTCCTCAGAATCTACTTTTCTGCCCCATATAATTCCACACTCCATATTAAACTCTTCACCAGCCTCTACTTTATATCTTTACACAAGATCCTTGTCATCAGCTCTTTCCTATTGCTGAATGCCTCTTTCACTAGCGCCCATACTATTTTACCTCGCTTATTCTAATTTACCCTGTTTGTTTATTGTGTTTGTCTGAATGGATTCTTGTAATCGAGATATAACCCACTTTCCTATGCTCAGTAGAGCTGAAATCTGGCACACTTACTTAATCTCGATGGCAATGCAGGAATCAGTCATTAAATTCACTAATTACCAAGTTAATCTAATAATATTATTTTTTTTTTACATTTTATATTGCGGGTTGCGTCGCATGCCCCTTTTTGTGTTCAGGTTGCGTCGTGTTACTTCCTTTTTTGTGTTGCGGGTTGCGTAGTCGAGTGAAAATGTGACTCCTAGCACAAATTAGGTGGCGTGGTTTAGGGACCCTTGGCACTCAGTGCATCCTTTTCTTGTCATCCTATACGGAGACACTTGGAGCTCTCCTTACCACCGCCTACGGTCGTCGGTGTCGCTAGTAGAAGTTAGCATTTGTAGTGAGAAGGAATGCAAAAACATAATTTAAATTTCAAAGAATTGTTGCACAATTAACATAAAGACTAAAAAGTAGAAAATGATAATTGTAAAATTACTTTTTTTAAAACCACACTTATATTCAAGTGTACTAAAAAGTAAAATTTTTTTTTACTTTTTAGTACAGTTTTGGTTTAAAAATAAGTATTTTTTTACATATTATTTTTTTCTACCATGTCCATATCACTGTAATGTGATGACTAACTATGTAGTTGAATAGCGATATGCACTACATTTGTAGCTCCAGTTTGTGCTCTCTTACTTTTATTACCAGCCTGGCACTCCGACTGGTCTGTGCATTCTGCAGACTAGGATGGTAGCAGTCAACTGACAATGAGTCATACACAACTAGCAATGAGTCATACACTAAGGGCTTGGGTACAAGGTTTTACCTCTTATTGTTAGAATATAACACGTATTTGAACTGAGGATAGATTATTTCAGAAAATTTTCTCTTTTAATTTTTGTGCCGATTGATACGCGAATACTAGGGCTATACTACAACGCACAAAGCGTGAAACTTGTTTGCTGAATCTATCACGGTATTTTCACTCTTCACAAGACATTTTGTGGGCTTTCAATTGAGCAAGATAGAAAAACGTTATGTTACCAACTGCGATTCAGAGGCCAAAATATCGAGGTCATCTCGTCAACATTGGGCGTAGTACTCCCACCATTGTAGTGTGAGGCAATCCACAAGAACAACATGTAGAGACTCACTTTCCCACAAGATAGAGGTGATCTTTGACTTAAATAATAAGGAAATTCTAAATAAGGTGGTTTTTCATCTCTGACTACAGTAGGAAATAGTTAATATCTATCATGTTCATATTCCTTTGTCAAAGTGAATCTAGTTATTTCGCGGAAGTACGAAATTTCTCTAGGTTTCAATGCACAGAAAAACTTTTGGGGTACAATGGTTAATGGAAGTGGTTTTTGCACCAAGGATTTTGGAGCTAATATTTTATCGTTTTGGTTCTGGTTACTAGCCCAGGAACTATTCCTAAAAATGTGTGGATAGACAATTCATCAGAATAATTTACCGGTTAAAGGTAGGCTATGATGAAAGTCAGAGAAAATTTTTACATGTGCTGTGCCCTATCTATCTCCACTATTTCTTTCTTCATCTCAGCATAAAGCCTACTCTTCTTCCTCCCGTCTATAATACCTAATCTCTTTCTTCCCCTTACCCGCTTGCCCAACATCCTTCCCTCTACCACAGCCTTCAGCAAACCATCGTCCCTCATTGCCACTTCCAGCCACCTACCCTGCCTTCCCCTAATCTCCTCCAGACGTTTCCTCTCCTCACTAACCATGTTAAGCAATTACTCATTTGATTTCTATTCTGTCCAGCTCCATCCTCCTCCACACCCACATCTTGAAAGCCTGCTGCCTATTCTCATCCTCTCTGAGTCCACGTTTCTGTCACATACAACGGCACACTCCATGTACTGCTTCTCACCAGCCTCTTCTTTACATCCTTACTTAAGGTCCAAATCATCAGCTCCCTTCTATTATTGAATGCTTCCTTTGCTAGCACTATTATCCTCCTTATATCTTTGCTATTTTATGTCTGTCCTGTTTCTTCTAGCTTACTACCCAAGTAATTTAATTGTTTTGCTTGCTCCAGTTTGTGATTTCCTACTCTTATCATCAGCCTCGCTTTCTTTGTCCTAGAGAATCTCATTACTTTTGTTTTCTTATTATTAATCTTCATCCTGTATTTCTCGTACTGCATTTCCAGTGCATCTACTAAAGTTTGCAATCCTTTTGATGACCGACTGACCAATGCCATCTCATCTGCGAATCTAACAGACTTTATCTGCTAGCCTCCTACTTTCATTCCCACACCTAGCTCATCCCATGCCTCATTCACCATTTTTTCAGCATAGATGTTAAAAAGTAAAGGCGACAACGGGCACCCTTGCCACACCCCGCGACCTAAAACTGCCCACCCTGATTCACCATCAGCTACCCTTACTTGAGCCCTCCGCCCCATGTATAAGTTTCGGATGAGTCTCCTATCACAACCAATCTATTCCTATTTTCCCCAGTATCTGCATTAGTTTCTCCCAGTTTACTCTGTCAAATGCATTTTGAAATCTACAAAGCAAGGGAAAACATTGATTATGCTCTATGTTTCTATCTATAAGTGTCCTCTAGTATGTTGAATTTCTACAAAGTTACTTCGCCTACCATTGAGTTATTACACAAATGCAAGTCCAGAGAATACTCTGTTCTAATTTCATTCGGTCATGAAAGCTGTCAAAACATAAATTGGCGTGGGATCATGCATAGTTATTAAAGTTACTAGGCTTTTAAGAAGGTGACAATTTTTTAAGGGGTGATGGCTACAAGAGGTATCCCTGTCCTATTTTCCATTACTTTATCACGCCATTTTTCCGCCCCTGAGCACGCATAAGAATGTGAACAGCCGCTACTCCGAGCACACAGCAGTGAGTATGGCATGTGGGGTCACAAGTTAGTTTTAACCAAAAGAGAATTGTTTACATTATGGAAATGCTGCTGACAGTTAAAAAAAAATTAAACCTCGATAAGATAAATAATGTCTTAACCTACCTTTTTTCTCATTACTCATTCTAAATGATACGAGAACTTATGTGGAAAATAACTGGGTGACTCAGGCATATAAGAGAATCTGCAAAAATAGTTTTGCTGACGCAGTTTTTTGCTATGAATGTATTCCATTTTTATCTAGGGACCGGAGTTTGTAATTTCGTGTGCATAATATATATATATGAATAATTATGCATAAGTTCCTATTTTCGAACAGCGCCATGTATCTAGTATAGGCTTTTGGTCGGGACCTACAGTTTTGCTTCGCATAATTGTTACTTACTACATTCGTTTATAAGTTTCGGATGAGTACCCTATTCCGTCAATCTATTCCTATTTTCCCGAGCATCTGCATTAGTTTTTTTTCAATTTACTCTGTCAACTGCCTTTCCGAAATCCATAAAGCAAGCAAAAACATCCTGATTATATGTACTCTGTTTCTTTCTATAAGCGTTCTAATCACTATAATAGCATCCAGAGTTGCCCTCCCTATCCTATACCTAAACTGATCATCTCCCAGGAAGTAATTTGCCCTACTCTCCAACCTTTTATTTAAGATACACCGAAGACGGTGAAATTCTCCATGAAAAAATCATTTGACTTGACCGGGATTCTAATCCGGATCTCCCGATTGCCGGTCAGGTGTCTTCGGTGTATAACTTCGCACCCGTGCGTGTGACTGTATACCACATCATTTGTAAACGCAATGATTGGACACTTTTATAAACTGATTGTTGTATATTCATCGCATTCAAATTTCTTCTTCTTCAAGATAGATAGGTATCCAGGCTGTTCTTATGAAGTCCTCTGACCATACACCTTCATCCTAGATCCTACAAATAAGTTAGAAAATTGGCCACATTTCCTCGTTACCTAATCTATTCAGTAACCCCAAAGGGATGCTTCTTATAATGCTTTTCTTGCCTTTATCTCCCGTATTGCCATCTCTATTTCACTGCATCTACAAAACATTTCTGGTTACTCGCTGAATGTTTATTACTTAATGCATCATACCTCCCCTCCTGCCTAGTTCACTGTTGACATATTTCCATTTCCCTCACTCCTCTATTTTCCTAATCATTTTTCTGTGACCCATTGCTTCTTTCTTATTCTCACTTCCATTGATCCTACTGCTTTCTCTGCCACTCCTTCTATGCCTGTTTTAATCTTCTCCCATTTTTCCTCGATTGCTCCATTTGCTTTGCTTCACCAATTTTCTTTTCCACTAGCTTTGGGTATTCCCTCCTTTTCATCCCTTCCAATCCCTCCAATGACAATTCCACCTCTGCATTGTCCTAGATTTCAACGTAACTAAATTATGATCGGAGTTCACGCCCTGGAAACTTGCACAAATTTTTGAGACTGTTCTTAACCTCCACCCTTGTAATCAATTTGATGTCTCCCTGTATCCCCCAGGGCTTTCCACTGCTACAAATGCCTGAGGTGATGTTTGAACCAAATGTTTATTCCAAATTTATTTCTTCTGCAAAATTCAACAGCCTTCTCCCCTCTGTCATTTCTCATTCCTAGCCCATATCCCCCACCACAAATCTATCCTTCCTCCCTCCTCCATTGCATTCCAGTCACACATTACCATCAGGTTTTTCTAGCCCATGACTTCTCGAATTATCTCTTCTAGTTTTTGTGTACCTTATTACCACGCTTATTTTAACTTGCACTGTTTGTTGTTTTTCTGGATGGAATCTTGTAATCTAAATATAACCCTCCTCGCAATGTTCAATCAAGCTGAAATTTGGTAAAATTCGACGGAAATATATGAATCTGTCATTAAATTTACTAATTACTGAGTTAATCTGCTAAAATTAAATGGTTTGTTTTAACTTTAGATTTCCTTATCCTGATATGACGCAACCCGCATTACATTGCCTATTCTTAGTCAGCGCTGTATCATTTTAGCATTTATATTGTGAAGAAATTCTAATTAAATTTCAAAAAACCGTCACTCAATTAATATAAAGAATAAGAAGTACAAAATAAGTATATATTGGACACAAACGTATTTTGATGTTAATACATGAATTAAATATCAAATAGTTTATCAGTTAGTATCAATTAAGTAATCAATTCTAGACGTGGAGAATTGTTCACAGGTATAGTTGGCGCTACTATATGAAATGAAATGAAATGGAATGAAAATATTAATTGAAATCGATAAACTTTTACACAGTTAATATGTGGCCCAAAATACAACTTTTGCCACCGCTATGAACTTAGTCCGACGAAAATGAGTTTTTTCACTCCACCCTACTACGTAGCCCTACCAGGAGCAATGATAAATACTCTGACCAGCCAAGTTGTAGGGGTCATTAGAACATGCAAGACCTTCCATTGCATCAGGGTTGTAGTTCAAGGGAAGGGAATACTCAATAATAAATGGCGTAGGTAAAAACATTTAGAATTCAGTAAAGTTATAAAGTAGTTCCACCATTAAATGACTTACTTATCATTTCATTCATATGTTCATTCATTTCATTCATGGTGTGAAATGGGAGAATGGGGAAAAGCAGGGAAAAATTGCATATTATTACATAATATATAAATGCCATTTTTGTGGAAAGGATAACTCCTGAGAAATTGAGTAAAGGTTAAAAATTTGGGAATCCTTGCTAAGCAATGTTGTTGCAAGTGCCTTTTCATCATCAGTCTAATCCTTGGCAGTATTTCTTACTCCTTTCACATCTCATGAGTAAATAATTATTACATTCAACAAACACAAAGCAATCAGCTCTCCTAACTTCAGAGATGCTAACTTATAAATCCCTCATCAATCCCTCATAGTAATGCAGTGTCACTCTTTCACGTGCAACTCACTATCAATAAGAGAAAGTTATTTGTAAACTCAGGCACATGATACATATTTGAAATTGACTGAACAACATAATTCCAGTAGTAATGCAGTGTAAATCTTTCACATGCCTTATATATAACATGCTTTCACATTCACATGCCATCTTATACAATTTACATGAGCAACCTCTTTGGCCTCTCACGGCCAACTTAACTGTTATTAGCTACAGCTACTTTCAAGTTTTTACCAGCTTTACAGCCAAAATTAAGAAGCCAATCTTTATGACTATGCATATGGGCTGATGAGTGAGAATCATTGAACAATTTATCCAATGGTGCTTCAGAAGCCATTTCTTTGAGCCCTGTAGCATTGCTATTCTTTACCTTACCACACTCTCTTGTAAGAAGCAACACCTCTACTATCTTGAGTTATTTCTTAACAGCCACTTGTCAATTAGAAATATTTATGACATTCATTACACCTTGCTGTATTGATGTCAAATGAAAACTCTTTACTGTTAATGCCATAGAAAATACTTAAATAAAATAAGAGAAGAAAACACAATAATGACCAAGCTATTGGTGCACCCTGCATTGTAATATCTAATTCCACTACTTACTCTTACAACTACAGTTTTTCCTAGCAAAGCCTGGAAAATTGAAGGGATTCATGGGTCTGTCTTCTACATCAATTCATTTACTTCATCACTCAGAGTAGAGCTCGACATTTGGTCTCAATATTTGCGATTAGAATTTAGATGAGAACCTAGAATCTTTCAAAAAAATGTCATTTCCCTTGTGAAGATTTTTTCAATCTCTCCATGGTAGGTGAAAAAGGCTTTGGCATTTGGTGGCAATTAAGGCTTCTAGGTATTATGCAGTGGCAATATTTATCCCTGAGGTGGCCCGCCATGAGATTTATCCCTGCAGATATGGATTTTTTTCTGTTTCCATGTGCGAGGCTTGATATCTTGGGGATTCTTTTTTTGGATGAGTTGAAGTCAATCATTTCTCTAAGATACTTACAGTGACTGCAACAATTGATATTTTTATATTTGGTATGAAGAAATTTTCTAGGATTATGAGAGTCAGGCATCATTTCAGTTCTGAGTAAATCTGGAGACATTTGGTTTCTGCCACTTTCTCAACTACAGTTCTAGCAGTGTTGAAATCATCTTAAATTAGAATGATGTCATCTGCAAAAGAAAGGCAGTCAATGTTCATTCCTTAGGATTCTCGGCCTAATCTGTTGCCATCCAGAGCATTATCTTGTTCCATCTCCATACTAATGAGGTCTATCCATTATATTTTGGCCTTCTGCATGGCTGCCATCTGTCAGGGTTGAATATCATGGTTATCCTTGCCACAGTGTATTCTTGGCTGTGTATAAAATGTCCATGCCTTCCTTCCTGCTGAGATGGGCATGGCACCTGGCTTTTGATGGACATCATCATTTCTGGTGTAGTCAAGTTGTGTTAGATTAAGCACCATGAACTTTTTAAAATTAATTTTTATTATAGATGACATCATAAGTGCTTTTTCACATGATAGTATGACACGTGACAAGTTTTTTCTGGACTTACTTCAAATAATGTACTCCCTTTTTTTCTTTGTTTTTCTTAATTTCCCTGCACAATTTCTGTCAATGCATCATTGGTGGAACTTATGGTTGGATTATTCACTCCATTTGCCATGCTCCCTAAAGTTGATTTTCTACACAATTCAGAGTTCTCAGTAGTGAAATAGAGAAACAAGATAGTTGATAGTTTTTGTTCATTGACGATTCTCCCGCATCATATTTCAGAATACTCACTGGCCTTATAATTTTTTTCTAATATTTATTCAACCAATGTGAATGAACTGTAGGCAAAAGAAAAGGTACTTATCCATTTCATTACAAATGCACAGACCCCTTTGGCCACAGGAGAAAATGTTGAAAAGAACCATTGACAGTCATCAGTTGAAGACCTGTCTTCAGGGCCCTCAGAATTATATTGCAAATTGCTACAAGTCTTATGGTATCTTTATAAAAAAACCCTTTATATCTCCTACATTCCTCTACTGTGTCCAAAATCCCATCTTCTACCTTATTCTCTTCTTCCTCAAATTTCTCCTTCTTTAACAGCCCCTAATTCCTCATTACCCATCCAGCCATTTCTTGTTCCTCCTTCAAACCTCCTACCAGCCTCATTTTCTCCTCCACCTTATTCAACACCTCTTTACTTTTCTTCCTTATTGGAGCTTCCTTTATCCTTCTCATCCTTCTCCAAAATACATATCTCAAAAGCCTTCAATCTCTGCATATCCTCATTCCTCATTGGCTAAGTTTCAGAACCATACAATGAAGAGTTTCCTCTGTAATTTTCTTCATAGATTATCTTACCGTAGCTTTTCTTCGACTTAAATGCTTCTTTGGCCAGGGGTGGCTCAAGACCAGATGTTTGAGGTGGGGGTGGGGATGGTGTGGGGGGGGGGGGGGCAGCTACTACTGGCTCAGGAGGTATGGAATACTTCCCAGGAAAAGGGTAGTCCGGCGGTCTCATCCTGGGAAATTGTGACAAACTACATATGTGTAATATGAAAAAGAAACTCTTATTTAGCTTAAGGCATATGCCTACCATCGTACTTATTGTTAGCAGCATAAAATAATTTTGGCTTTTAGTTTTTTGGTCTATGAAAAAATAAATAAAATACGCCGGGTTTTGGGGGGGGGGGCAATTTCCCCTACTTGGAGCTGCCAATGTCTTTGGCTAGAGCATACCTTCTCCTTATCTCTTTTCTGATAAATCCAGTTTCCTCACAAGTGTTACCTGGGTACATCTTCGGTGTCTATCTACATATGTTATCATTGCAACCTTTCTACTTGAATTTATCCTGGTAAACCTCATCTCTTAACTTATCTTCTATTTGCTGATTAATTTCTATTTACTTTGTTTAGCTTTACTTTCACAACTGATCTCATTACTACATCCCGTATGTATAGAGCTTATAATGCATTCAACAATGACTATATCCTTTGGTCAAATGGCTGGCTAATGTCTGAAATCTTCAAATCTTTCAGAGTTCAATAGTTCCATACCTACATATTTTCAGCCCTATTTTAGGCTTAATCTACCATCATTCCTCACCATTTCATCAGCATTAAAGTAGAAAAATATTTATTGGCTAAAACAGAATAGAAAACCCTATTTTACTCCTCTGCATAACACTGCCCACTGTTTTCTCTACCTGCTACTCCTCGTGAAGACTTTCTCATCTACGTAGGTTCTGTATGAGATGTCTATTTTTCCAATAAATTCTTCAGTTCTTTGATAAATGCATCAACTAATGCCTCACTTCCACATTCATGTCAAAATCTTAACATGCAAAAATTACAATTATACCTACATGTTTCATTCTATTAATATTCTCATTGCATCTGCAACATGGCATTACCCTAACAGATTTAGCAGCCTGTCACCTTCTTTCCTACCCTTCGATTTATTACAACCAGTATGGTACTACTAATACATGGTAGGACATTCGCACTGCAAAAATGAGTCTGTAATTGCCCACCAGATAATTCATATACTGTGGAATTTAAAAATGAGTCAATTCTGGGCATGACATCATCCGGATGACATGAGCAGCAGGCAACTCTAGAAATAGCATGGGAATAATAGGTAAAAGCTCCCATAATCTAGTGTTTGATTATGAGAGAATGGAGCATATTAGATATTTGTATCCTTAGGTACAAATATCTAATATGCAGGAAATTTGTATTTATATTTGTATTTGAAATATCTAGTATTCAGGAAATTTGATTGGTTATTATGTGTCATTGAAGAATTTCCATCTTATTTGCAGCAGAAATAAACCTAGCAACAATTTATGTACAGATGAAAGTTAAAACTCTAACCATTTTCAAACTTTAAGTTGTCTTGTCTCCGGCAAACCTCGACCCACTTTGCCCTTGTTGATGTATCATTGGGATATCTAAAAAACATTTCTTCGCTCAGGTTTCCTTGCATTGCTGTTGTATCCTAATACACAAGTATCATTAATACACATTACACTCTGTACCTACCTAGCTAACACTTGATGCAATCCAAACTATTTCACAGAGTTTGATCCAAATGATGCACAACAACCTACCTGGTATTAATAGCATCATGCTCTTAAAGACTTCATTTTATTAACGAATACTTATGCATTTTTCCATTTCTCAAATGCATGAGTATTCTTTGAGTATTATTGCCTTGATGTGTCCCTTGCGTGCATATCTTGTTTCTTTGTTGCAAATTTTGTATGTGTTTACATATTTTGTGGGACTGTTACATTGTTATATATTAAATATTACCCTGGCTATTTTTAGGATCTGAAAATGACGAGTCTTCAAAGGCATCGTCAGGATGTGAAGAAGATTACCAGAGAAGAAATAGACCCTTACGGAAGGAAGAAGAATGAAATTATGTAACAAAGATTATATACTCATTTATGTAAATTTTGATCGTATATAATCATGTTGATTCATGTATCATATTCACCGTGATCATTTAATAATGCATTCTCAGCAATATGTAATTCTTCTTGATGGAAACATGCACTAAAAACACAACAACCAACAATCACCACATTTAGTCTGAGAGCTCAGATCATGCACTATATATGATCTGAAAATACTGGCCAGTATTTTCTTCAGCTGTGAATGGGCTGAAACAACTTATGCAGGAATTTTTTAGTGAGTAGAGCATAACCAAAAGCAATGCTAGGTAGGGTTGGTGTGTGAATGTGTGAATGAATGCATGGTCATGTTGACTGTAGTTGTATGGCTTGGTGTAGTTGTAGTAGAAGGTGCACCTTACTAACCTGGTTGAATGAAATGCTGAGTGTGTGAATGATGAAATTTTGTGCATGAGCAAATCTTCAGCTTGTACTATGCACCATGTGATACTATGAACTTAATCCAGGATTAGGCGGAGAGTTGAGTAGGTCAGGTGGTCATAGACATCACGTTTGACTATAGTTGGAGCAGTGATGCAAGGCCAGCCATTAATAGGTGGCAGGAGAGACACATCGAATCACTCCCACACTACTTCTACTATACACAATTTGTAAAGAACAAATAAAAAGCTCTGTAAATATTTGGAGCATGAGTGTGGTATGCAATCTATCTTAATGGTGGTATATTTTTCATTAAGACATATGATTGATGCTGCTTTTAGTTGTTGTAGAAGGGTGGGTGAGCTTTCCAAGGTTGTGGTTCGAACCCCTTCGGCGGGAGCTTTTTCACCCTTCTATTACTTTTTATGGTGGTTTTGTCTTTGCTTCCGTATCAAGAGAACATACTGAAATTTCTTTCAATATGTTAACGTTCTCAGAGATTTTCTATGTACAGTATGTTAATGTTCTCATTTGTTAATCTGTGTAATGGATCATTGTATTTTGAATGTCTGCTCCATGTGTGGAGAGAGAAGTGGTTTAGTTGGGAGGTGGGCAGGCTTTCCAAGGTTGCGGTTTCAACCCCTTCAGCGGGGAGCCTGTCCACCACATTTCGTACTGCTCATGCATATTGTCATTGTAGTGATTGCCCATGGACAAAGTCAGCGTACTTTATTGATCATGTATTCCACAAATATTAATTGTTTCTCAAACTATAATACCAAATGTGAATGAGAATATGTAATGTGATTGTTAAGGCGGTCTGTAAAGTTTTTGCGGGTTTCCCTTCACTACAGGCAAATGCCAGGCCAATGCCACTCCCGTGTAAATAAAGGTTGAATTGTTAATAACCTTTATAACTGGCTCTTCATTCATTAATTCAACTTGCCCAAATTTAGGAAGAGAGATAGATTGGGCTGCTAGATAGGAAGCTGCTACGATGGCAAATGGATTGCTAAACATTAAGAAACCCCACCACTATCCAAAACATTTTTAGGTAGTGGTGGGTCGAATTCAGAATTTCAAAGAGTCCGAGACTTGAAACCTAATTTTTTTTATATAATCTGAAATCCGAATCCTATTTTCACCAAATTATGATTACCAATTCCTTTTCATCACTAATTAATAACCATATAGGTAAGAAATCCATGTCCATCGTTACATGCCCTTATAATTTTATGAACCTATAAGGACTTCTAGGATTTTCTGTATCCTCAAAACAATTGAATTAGCAGTGTTTGAGTTTTACATTAAAATTTAAATTAGGTGAAAAGTGAACAAATGTATGCATATATTTTTTCTTTCCAATTGCCATTACTCAATTGACAATGTCTATTGTGGTTTATATCATTTAATGACAAATAAACTGATTGATTGATTGAACAAATATCCCTATAAAATGGAACTTTGATGTTCAGTAAAAATCTAATGTTTAAAATATTTTTATATGAGCCGAAATGACGATAGTATTAAAGGCTCTCTGCAGAAATACCGTTGCTGTAGCAGTGAAAATGTTTTTTATTACAAAGTGTTTAAATGTATTTTTATGTACCTACCTCCGAAACTATAGTTGGTGGCTTTAGAAATAACACCGGGGGATTCTAATTTCGCAGTTCGAGTTATTACCTATCCTCGGCATGTTTCATTGTCAAATAATATCAAATTGCATTAGGAGCTAGTCAAGTGTTACGTAAGACGATTTTATACCCTTTCTGCCCCCCTCCCCACTAGTAGTGGGCAACTACGCTATGTATGGCAGCGTAAGCGACATCACCCTAACCCCACCCCACATCCTAATCTTACGCAAGTTATTCTAGGTTTTTGAAATTATGCGATAAACGATTTTTAAGGCAATGAAAGATATCCACAAAATTATTAAGCAAAAGGTATTGATGATGCGGAGACTGAACCAACGTTTGCAGTCTCCCGACATGAAACTGTTCGGTGGCCGGGAGTGCGCAGATCAACTCATGCTGCTGGCGGTCACAGGCAAGGCAAGTTTAGCGTTTGTTTTGACTCAAACAGTCGTACGTAGAATCTTCCTACCCTTATCCATTAGTTGATAATTTTTACGCCAATGAAATATTACCTGAGGGTTTTAATGTCGTGAAGTGTATCAGCCATTACGTTTGTTGACGTGAGCGTTATCCAAGAGAAAGCATATCTAAATTAGTTGTTTTACAGAGAAAGTGTGGAGCCATGCATTATGAAATCGGGCCCAGCACTAACATCGTATTATAGTGACGAGTCTTTCAATAGATTTGTGGTGCGCAAACTGTGATCCGCGACTAGATGACGACTTATGTGGAAAAAGCCATAAGTGAAGATTGAATAATGAGGTGGCCTAAAATTATATATATATATCTATTTACTAAAAATAAATGCAGTGCATTTTTGACTATGTCATATACAAATATCTTAAAAAATAATTCAGATGACGATCAAAGATGGACCTTCATTGTGTGGAGCATGGTCCTTATATTATTTTATAGGGACCTTGGTGTGGAGATTCTTCCAAGTATAATGTGTACGTGTTTGTTTTATTTTCCATTCTTTTTAGTTTTTAAATTTTCTCCTGTCTTATGACGTGTCCGCGAATATAGAAATATTTGTTTATGTTCGTAAATATTTATATATTATGATATATTTTTCTATATTCGTGGACGTGACAAGTTACCGCCGTGAGCTTGTTTTGCGGATGGTTCCGGCAAACGCCGCCAGGAGACAGACAAAAAGACTTATTTGGAAGGAAACCGGGGCAGAAGATATAAGGCGTGTGTGAGTGTGTGAATCGGACAGTTTTGCCCGCTCAGGACATTCCTCGGTAGTTCAAGCACCAGGTACGCTATTCTTTTCCGTAATCAACCCCGTTAACCCAAGCTTCTTCTGTTATTTCCATAACTTTATTGGATGAGTTGACTCCCTTTTAATGTTCTCTTATTGTGCCAGAGACGGCAAAAGTGTTGTGTTTTTGCCTTTTTTTAGTTAGAGATGCAGAAGAATTTATCTACCTATCTTCCGTTTTATGCATGAGTGCTTCTAGTCTAGTTTAAATGATTTTCACTCGGAAACAGAAATTTGGGTCTGACTTAATATGCATTTAACTTTAACCTCATTTGACAAATTGGCATTTTTGACTTGCCCCATTCTTGCTTTCAACAACACAACACTTGCTTGCGTTCCTGTTCAAGGCGAGTTGCCGTTATTAAATGCTTTTCTTTAAGTCACTTTTCCTTGGATCTATGGTTAACACATCATTTGTAACTAAATAACTATGCAATGGATTACTTCCTTGTGGTTCGAGGTGGTGTAGCGGTAGAGTGTCCGACTCTCGTCCCGGGGAGCAATAAGAGAGGCCTCGCATCTAGTCCACAACCTGGAAATTTTTTTCCTAGTAAACAGCCCTACTAAATAAAATAAAAGTAAAAAATAAAAAAAATGAAGAAAAAAAATTTAAGAACTCCTTTCTAAATAAGTAACATTTTATTAAAAATGTAAAAAAGTAATGTGTTTACATCGTGCTAAAAAGAAAAAATAATATTTTCTCAAGTCGTTGAAAGTTTAGCCGAGAACTGGAAATAATTAAATTCCATTCAAGGAAATAAGGCACACAATGGACCTATGAACATAAGTAGAACAAATATGTTTTCAGCAATATGACATGTTTTAAGTGGTCTATTTATGTAATACCACTACGAAAAGCACGGGGTGCGACCTCATTTATATATCCCACCTTAACTTAACCTAGTTTATTTAAAGATTTTCTAAAAAATGTTTATTGAAGCACTCTATTCCAATGAATACCAAAAGCTTCATATTTAATGAATTAATGTTGAAGTCGAAAATGAAAGAGCGCCCCATGCTTTTCGTTGTGGTCTTGCATAAATAGACAACTTTAAACATGTTAAATTGTTAAAAACATAATTATTTTCTATTTATGTTCATAGGTAATCCATTGTGTGGTTAATTTCCTTGAATTGAATTATTTCCAGTACTGCGCTACACTTTCAACGACTTGAGAAAATATTATTTTTTATTTCTAGCACGAAGTAAAAATGTTACTTTTTTTAAATTTTTAAATAAAGTTTTTTTGGAAAAGCCAACTTAAAATTTTTTTTCAATTATTAATTTTTACTTATTTTTGGAACGTCTCGGCAGCGGTGATGCGAAAAACTAATTTGACTTGAAATATCCATGCTGGTTTCAATAACCATTCTGATAACATGGTAGCGTACCAATTCGAAGATCGTTGGTTCCTACTCGGGCATGGATGTTATGCTGGTCTTAGGATTGAGATTAGGAGATAGATCGGAAGGCGTAATCTAACCATTAAGAATTTGCATTTTGTATGCAATGGAGTGCTAATATCCGCCATCAGTGTCATTTATTGCTCGTGTGGCAAAACTATCGTTGTGACGTCGGGCGCGGTAAGAATCGTGGCTTTTGTATTTTAAAGGAGCCGGTTTTCATCGACTAATATCCGATAGCGTCGGAAAACCTCATATAAATAAACATTGTCTAATAAATTCCAATTTAATGGTCTTAAAAATGTAGTATTGTTTAGGACATTGTACTTTTGCAGTGGAAAACCTCTTATGGATGACGGGTAATCTCACGAAAACCTTGCGTAACGCGACACCTGACTACCGGGTGGTTATCCGACTGATGAGTCGTCGCGTGGTACCGTATATACAAGCGCTTCCGATTATTTCGCAATACTATCAGAAGAGGGAACCCGTGTAATTTCATAATAATTTTTGAAGTCTGTGTATTTCATGTATTTATAATTACCATGTGTACCATAAAATTTTAATATAGATATTTTAAGGAATATTAATTTAATTAGTTATGTTTATTTATATATAATACTTTGCAATCCTCGCAGTCATATCCATACTCATTGATCCACTTCAGTTGGCCGTCCCGTGGCGGCCACATTTTTATTTTATCTCAAATCTTTCTAAAATCCCCTTTTACTTTTACAACAACCCCCTTACAACAATTAAACAAAGATATATATATTATCAACAAATCAAACATGAATTAAGGTAGAAAATAAAGAATATAAGTAAAAAGAATAATTTTTAAAGTGCTTGACGAAAACCTTTATATCGATCATACATTAAAATCATAATAATACCATATACAGGATTTAGGAATTATAGTGTTGAAGCTGTTTTAAAAATGCTGCTTTACTGTCCAGAATTTGCGAACCTATTGCTGACAGGATGGGCAGAAATGAACTTGGCATTTATATTCTACCGGACACTCGAATTCAGTTGCATATAACATGGTTGAAAAAATCTTTTTAGTTATAAATATGGCTCTTGATATTATAGTTTCCGGAATATGTCGGCAGAGTTTCCAAGTCCGACATTACGAGCCTCGAAATCGCTGTATCGGAATATCCGCTGAAGGCGTATCTACAGCCTAACGTGATTTAAGTGTAAACCTACCTCAAATGACGTGTTAGTAGACGAAATACTTTCTTATTTTTAAGACAGTCGAAGGGTTTGAGAGAGAGAGATTGAGTCGAAGGGTTTGAGATTGTGCGGCAGCTACGTGCGGTGACGCCAGCGAGTTTTGGAAAAACGGAGTGGTCACGTACCTATGTGGATTCCTCCCCAGTTCATAGCGACCAAAATTATCGCTGGAAAATTTCTGTGTCGCTTCACGTGTTGAGTAAACTTTATTATTATTAAATTTGAGATGATCTACGGTAAACGTAGGTTTAGATGTAAGTAGAAAAAAATAGATTAATTTATATATATCCTCCTTATCAGAATGTAATGACTTCTGTGAAGCAACTTTAAGTCACCATATAGACTGCGGTTTGCAGTAAGCCATTACTTTCTCAAGACCATTGTGCCACGGCGCCACTGTGCGCCGAGCTACAGTTTCGTTGCCATAGTTCCCGCTACTGTAAAATATCCTCCTCCGAGGCTATAGTATAATACTAGACTGTGGGATGGCAACTTAAAAAGTCCGAGTGGATTCAAGCGAGTAATGATCGCGATGGCAAAGCCAGGTTACCTACATTCAAACTTTTTGCGAGGTATTAAAATTAAAAAAAATGTGTGAAAATTTTGACCGATCGAAAGGGGCTTAAGGACGTGTATCTGGGCCCGGATTTTATTTTTAAAGGAAGGATCTTGTTAGCGCAGAGAACCTCTCTCAAGAGTTCTGGGCGTGCGAAATGTCGTCAAAATCCGCTTTTGGGTCTTTCTTTAGGGATATAAGATTTTTTTTTCGAGGAGGGCTGTCACAAAAATTAATAATGAATTGAAAACTGGGATCGATTGGTAAGTAGTCTCTCCCTCCTTCCCATGTCCTATTCCGGGAGCGATCCCTCGGGAGCGGCGACGCTTAAACCATGTCAGAACCTGGCGGAAGATTTGAACATTCCACGTAAAAAAAACCTGGCAAAGATTTCTCCCAGTGCGATGTATGTGAGGTGATTACTTGACGCTCAAGTTTCACCGTTCAATAGAATCCTCGAAAGACAAGATGGGAAAGATTTTGCGCCATTGTCCGAGCACTGGAGTTTTGGCGGCGTTCTATTCTGCTTTTGCGTTATGCTTCGCCTGGCTACTGCATTGTAAAGACTATGTCACATGGCACTTATATTAGCACTGAAAACAGCGACGAAGATTTGGAACCACATCCGGGAAATGTGATGAATCAGAGCATGTGTTTACATGATACTAATTTCAATTTCAGTAGCGCGGTCAGGGCGTTTGCTGAACTACGCAACCTAAATACACTGCGCCATATTGTTTTGTCATATGCACTGCTCTATTGTTTAAAAAAAATTTAAACTAGCTTCTGTTAAACTGCTATGGATAGCCATAGTTAAGATATTACGGGAATGAAGAGTCGATTGATATACAATGGCAGAGTCCTCTGGTTTTCAATATTTGTTATTGCTCCACTGAGGGGGTAGTGTTGAGTGTGCAATCTAGAGGACTCTGTAAAATGGTAGAGCTTAGCTCCACCACCGGTATTCTCTCGAAACACTCGAATCGCCTGCCCGTAATTATAACTCATTGGGATCAATAATAGGATGCAAAACAAATATCATATGGATCATTCCATTTTAAATCGACCAATTAAAAAAGAAAGGTGCCTCGCACCATCTCAGATTTCAACGAAATTCGGTACCTGGGTAGTGTCCAAGGTGTATAGAGAGAGGATAGGGCCTCTATCTATACACCTAGGGTAGTGTCTACCCTTGTGACCCATAATCCGTTGACTAAACTCACAGAAAATGTTTTTCCCCTGAGTTATTAGCAAATGTGCATCACTTGGACGCTTAAAAACGTAATTTTACGCCCTATTTTTACAAGCTCTAGCAAACTTATTTTACTTAGCACAAATGTAAAATAGTATCATTGGAAAGGTAAAAGACTGTACTTGATACTATTGATCTTTAGCGTCGACTTTGTCTAAGTTTAATTGCTTCTTCAACTGCTCTAAGTTTAAGTTAAAAATGTTGTTTTTTGTAACTTTGGGCAATAAATAAACCCAGAAGGACTTTAATTAGCAGGCTATTTTTTCTCGTAATAATACTCACGCGTGTGTAGTACATGATTAAAATATAAAAAAATGGATTTTAACCAACCCTCACGGAGGAAATATCCCGAGAACCTGAGAAATTTGGCAAAAAATGGTTTTTCAGAGTAAAAAAATCCACGTGGCACAGGTTTTAAAAATCAGGTGAGTGCTGTTTTAGCAAGTTCTTAAGATGCTCATACCAAGAAAAAAAAAGAATTGAGTTGTGTTGAGGGGTTGGAGAGATAAGGTGATTGGAATTTGTGTAAAATACAGCGTTCGAGACTCACAAGCTTGTACTCCACCTTTATATTCTGTTATAGGGTTTCGCGATGGTAACGCCTTTATCGCCCAGGAAAGTTACATCTACATCTGTGACGTACCGTGAAAACCAAATCCAGGGTGTTTGGCACCTGTATTTTACTATTTCATTCGAGAACTTATACATAACTTTTCGCTTGATAAATCCTAGTCTCTATAATGACTATAGCTACTTAAAGCTACCTACTCCAAATCAAATACATGAATTATGTATCCTATTGATTATTATTGTGGTTAGTTTGCGTAGATATTGTCACTATATTTTGAAAAAAATAACGATTCCATTGGCATACAACAGTACGTAGTTTAAATACAATATATTTTAGACACACAAGTACAGTTTATATACAACAGGACGTAGTCAAAGTGGTATAAAATTTTAAAGAGAAATGAGGAAACTGGAGGCGTAACCAGGAAAACAGTTTCTGATATTGAGAAGTTACGGTGAATTTCAAGGGAATTATTAAATTCTCATCTATGAGTAGGGAGATATTTTCGTATATTTGTATAGGAGAATGGACAACCTGTTGGTAGCAGAACTGTGATGACACAGTAAAAGATTTAGAAATATTATTTTTAGAATTATCATAGTCAATATTCTCTCTCTGATCTACAATTTATGCTGTGTTAATGTAATTCGATATTATCTATTCTCCATCACACCACCTGGAGGAGAACACTTCAATCACAATATATGTATCTTGCTATAAACATTGGCAGTAATAAAGAATAACGCTACCACTCATATTGAGTTAGCTATAACGTTCGCTTTACTAGCTCCTTACCATTGTACTAACTCTTGGTAATTTATACCCGAATTCGCACCTGTCTGTACTCACTATGGCACAACTGGTATTTACTACCGTTATCGTGAACCATATTTGTTTCTCATCACCTACGGATCTCTTAAAGATGATAACCGTTGATCACGTGACCTTGGTAACAAACGCGCATTCGGATGGCAGAAAACAACTATTGTAGGTGGATAACTTTGATAAGTTTACTCGGGTAGAAAAAGTTACCATGGTCAGTGCCAACACTGCCTTTGCTTTACTAATTCTTATCCTTTAATAGATTACCATGGTAAAGAGCTAGTAATACAAACGGGGAGTTATTGGTATGTAAAATCATAATTCGATAAAATATTTAAAAAGTGGATATTATCAAATTGAACAATATTTGTTTTTCTCAGTTAAAACGTAATTATCAGATGAACGAGGATCAGATTAGTGACCTGAACGTCGAATGTATAGAGATAAGTAGCCGTTTTTTTAACTTTATTAATTCGCAATTTGGAAATTTTATTTTTCAATATCTCTCATAGCAGAAATATATGTGCTTTTATTTCGTGCCGTACCGACTTCGTTCATGCTTAGAGCACTGTACTGTACCCCTATTGCACGTCTGTTTACTGCTGTGTATTTCCAAAAAATTTCGTGGTATACGATGGAATACATTATAGACGCAGATAGTGCCCACCAAAGCTATTTTATAAGTGCGGGCAAAGTTATTATTGGCCGCCGCTAATGAATAGTTTTTCTACCGATGGAAATATCTTAGGATACGATATCTTTACCTTTGCCGGTAGGAGCTCAATTTTTTAATCTGAAAATTGTCACCATGCTTCGAGTTTTACGAGGAAACGTGATTTTTGGGATTATTTACAGAATGCCTGCTTCCTGTAAGTGGGTGTAATATCAACTATGAACTGTAGTGAAATTATAGCGATAGTTCCTTTCAATGGCAGTTCCTTGTGACTAGAATGATAATGTAGGAAACTGCTAATCTGCTGATACCATTGAGCTATTTGTTTACGTTAATTCTGAGTGTCATTCACTTTCACAATTTACTGAAGAAGGTCATTTTGAATGGAAATACATGCAGGAAGTATGTAACATTTTCTGATGCTCATACTTTGTGCTCCTTTTTCACATTCATAAATAAGTGGGACACTGACCGCCTATACGCCAGGCCGCCTTGCCCGTGGCTTTTGCCTACGTTGCCCACGCCTTGGGCTGGCCCTGGATGGAAATATACTCTCTGCCTATCTCCCTTTAGGGTTTTTTTAGGCATGTCACCTCGATGGTGTTTGGCAGGGCGTGAATCTTCGTACTCCAAAGCAATGACGTTTGAGAAGAGGGGATAAAAATTGATTGGAAGGCTTTTGAGACGCGGATTTAGGTAAGGGTGGAGGGAGGGAGAGAAAGAGCGGGGAAGAAGGCAAGAAAGGAGAGGTGGAGAAGCTATCCGCAGGCAATGGGATGTGAGAACGTCGCATATTTTGAGGGAGCGAGAATGAATAGCGAGACTGAGAGGAAAACTAGAGGAAACTGAACGCTGAAGGTCACGATAGGAAAGTAATGAGTACTAGTAAAACGAGGACGAGTTAGGAAAAGGGTTTTCAAGGTCTTTGGTTGGCAAAATGGTCTTACAAGTCCATCCATTCACTCTTTTCAATATTCGGAACGGTTTTAAAATCAAATGACACCCTCTACTGTTTGATAAAAAATAGGGTGGACCGAAAGTGTCCGAATCGAATCACAACAGCGCGGAAATGTTGCTACTCGTCCCCCTGATCACAAAGAAAGAAACGTTTTTGAAATCGGATCACATCTTCCGGTCGCACATCTCGTTCGAAATTTCGAAAAATCGTAAAAAATATGAATTTTTTCGGGATTTTTAAAAATGAGTTACAGTGATTGAATTGCGTTCAAAATCGGTGTGTGGCCTCTACAAAAAGTCCTTTGTCTTAAAAAAATATACTTATCCTTCTTTTATGGGGAGGGGGAGTCACTCATCGCGTTCAAATTATCGAAAAATGGTAAAAAACATGACTTTTTTCGGGATTTTCTCTTTATGAGTTTCAGTGATCGGATTGCTCTCAAAATCAGTATGTGGCCTCTTCTAAAGGTCCTTTGTATTTAAAAAAAGATATAATTCCCGTTCCCGCCTTATTTAATGGGGGAGTGGAGGGGCATGTATCGTAAAAATGAGTGACCTTACGGTCGTTGTTTTCCTCGTGTGAAGTGTGCAGTTCTTCGCCCTAGAAACATTAGGTATATGGGTACTTTCGGCTGCACCACGAGTTCCAACTTTTACTTCTCTTACTTTGCAAATGCCGACAGAAAGGATCAAATGTTTTTCTACAAACCGATGATACATTCACATTGTTTCGGAAGAAGGATTTGTATTCCGGTCGTTGCTTTCCTCGCGTGAGGAGTGCCGTTGGGTAGACTAAGGCGTTTGTCATGATTCATCTCCGCAGAGGGTTGTTTAAGGCTGTGATAGAGGAGAAGTTTCTGGGTAAGTGGGAAAGGGGAAGAAGGAGAATATGTTTTATGGACGGGATGACTAAGGACGTACGCTGAGATGAAAAAAAATTGTGCGGGTAGAACAGGCCCTGCACATGTAACACTCTAGAGGATTTTTACTCACTTTTACCTACCTTAAAGGGTAAATTGCATAATAATTGTAACCTTTACAGCAGCCCCATTACCTGACGCCAATGTCAATGCCAACCGAAATAAGCTGGCAGCGTTCGGCAATACGTATTAAGGTGGTTAGAGTAAATTGTATGTACAGATTTGCGTTCAACTTTGCATATGTCATGACTCATTTCAGATAAATATTTACAGATAGATAGGTCTATGGATATCCAGAGATAAATGTGAATAATAATTGCGTCGTACCGATTTGGTTTTTGGTCGATTCAATGCTATTTTAACACTTAGACTTATGGTAAATTACATATATTTCGTAATAATTCGATTAAATATGCACATATTTTGTACTAAACGCGAAATAATACATTTTTATTAAAATAATAGTTAATAACAATATCAAGGTTTCACGCCAAGTCCAATATTAGAAACAAACATATTTCATTAAAATTTCTGCCAAAATTCGAACATCGCACAGAATACTTTAGTCATTTTTTCAAGCTGGAGAAAATAAAAATGAAGGCAGCCCGGTATGTTTTAGGCAGGCACAAAAGGTGTGACAGTGTCACAGCCATGCTGGGGTATCTGGTCTGGTTACCTTTGAAATTAAGGAGAACCATAAATAGGTTATGCGGGAAATACAAAGCAATTACAAAAACATGGGCTTGGGAGGAAATAAATCAAAGGCTGGACTCACACTGCTACAAAGGAAGGAATGACCCACAAATATAAAATTAAATGTAGAAAGCAGAAATGGGATATTTTGAAGCAATCTTTCCTAAATAGAGGTATAAAGGAGTGGAAGGAGTTACCTGAAGTAGTTTTTGAGGTCTTTTCCGCTAACGTTAAAATGTTTAAAATAAGTGCTCCTCGTTCTTGATTATCTCCATCGTCTCAGGCTCAATCTTGTGGAAGTTCATTTTATCTCAAATGAAAACTTAGTTATATACCACCAATTTATTCTCAGGTAAAACTAGTTTCGACGCAGCGGCGTCATCTTCAGACCAATTTATTCTCAGGTAAAACTAGTTTCGACGCAGCGGCGTCATCTTCAGGTACCTGAAGATGACGCCGCTGCGTCGAAACTAGTTTTACCTGAGAATAAATTGGTGGAATGTAACTAAGTTTTCCTTTTCATTTACGATAAGCGCTCCTCGATTCAATAATGGTATAGGAAAAGGATAATTACTTTGCACTATTCCACTGTAGAATATTATTTATTGAGCCAACATGTTTCACTGCACTGCAGCATCATCCGGACACTTATCCGGACTCCGGAATAACTAGTCCGGATGATGCTGCAGTGCAGTGAAACATGTTGGCTCAATAAATAATATTCTCCAGTGGAATAGTGCATAGTAATTTTCCTTTTCCTACAATGGAATTCCACAATGTATCGGCCGCCACCAATAACTTAATTCTATAATGGTATATTTGGAAGTATTTTGAAAATTTTATGTTCTTATGTTTATTTTCATGTTACCACCAGGCGATCGCCTACTTGTAACGTCTTGTATTAAATAAAATAAAATTAATAACATGCTTTAATTAAGGAAAAAAATATAATATAATTCTTGTACCATATCCAAAGCATTATCAATTGTATGTTGAGTTCCAACGCATATAGGTACAGAGGCACTTAAATGAAATGTGGTCCAGGAATTTTTAATCGACTTACTTTTTAAAAATTATTATAATATGCTCTCAATGTCCCACGATTACCTTAAAGACGTGCAGACGTGCATTCAGGTGATGGAATAAAGTGTTACCGGAGCGGAACGGCTGCAGCCGAAACTGTTTCGGTTAGGCGACTGTTTCAAAAAACTGTTGCAAACAACTGGTTAGTTTCGTAGTCGTGCCGCAGCCGCGACGTTGCGCTCTGTGCTGTGCAGTGGCAGAGTCCTCTGGATGGCCGTTCTCAACACTACTCCCTCATAGGGTTGAGTCGTCGCATACATTTCCACTATGGGAATTGAGAATTCCGCCATCTTTGTTCCTGCGTTTCTGTAGAGTCTTATGGGGAAAAGTGAGATTAACTTAGTTTTTGCATAATTACGCCATTTCCGTCGCATTTCGAGTAATCATTAATTTAAATCTATTCATCCTGGACCTATTAGGAACATTTTACCAATAATTTATGATTTTGAAATCGTGAAAAATTACAAATTAAGCGCGCATCAGTCAATTTTTGATTCTTTTACGGGACGTTTTTCCGGATATGAAACTTACTATATTTTAGTGTTGAACAGGTTAAGTCATTTCCGAAAGTACTATTACTACTCTCATGGCTATTATAGCGATGCTTACTCTTTAAAGGAATAATAACAGCATTTAGGAGAGTTAAATATCAGCTGAATGACAAGGGCGAAATATATTTCGCATATAATTTCCGAGTAAACTTCCATGAAAACAGTGCAATGGAAATAATCCGTGATAGTCGAGGACGAGTCTGGTTAATTTTAAGTGCTAACAAATTGGAAATATTATCCTCCCCCCCGCCCCCCGAAAAAAGAAAAGGGTCAATCCATTTTAACTGGCCCATAAAAAATAAGTTGGTTGCTTGACCAATTTTTAAAAAATTGAAACTTTCCTAGTTGTTTTCCTCATGTCTTAAGATATTAAAACCATTTTTTTTTAGATTTTTATCTCAAGCGGTTTACCTTGGTCGGCCATTTTTATAATATTGCGCGAGCCCATTTTTGTGTTTGTAAAGGTTTACGGAAAAGTCTATAACTATAAGAGTATTTATCCTAGAAGGATGAAACAAAAACAGTTTTGTTCGAAATTTCTCAAGGTAAAAAATAAATATCGTAATTTGTTTACCTTTCTCTATCCTTCTTAAGGTAAAACTTCATTAAAAGTTTTAAAAAGTTATGATTTAAATTTCAATGTTTTAACATTTTTTTCAAATAGTAGTATGTAACTGGATTATACAGTTTGAATTATTTTTTATTTGTAGATATATGCTATTAAATTTATCATTAAAATATTAATAGTGGTATACTTACCCTGGAATTGTTATAAATTTAAAAAAAGTAACCTTTTTCAAAATTTTCAAAGTTTGGCTTTGAATAACTCTGATAAGGTTGGATATAAACATCTCAAATTAGCATAACTTACTGTAATTGTGTATGTGCGCATGACATATAAAAATTATGTTGTGTATTTTACTAATAAAAAAGTTACAAGCTCTCAAAAATCATAAAAAACTTCACTAAGTAAAATTCGGTTTTAACGCGGGTCTAGGGGGACGGAGTTTACACCCGCGTTATCGGAAAACCGCGTTATTACGGGTAATTGGGTGGGAAACAATAAAAAAACCCTTAAAGCTAAATTATATTACTAATTTATTTGCGTAATAAAGTAGCAATTGATGTTTTCTGATTTAAATACACGCCCTACTTTAACGGGAGTTACATATTTTTATTTTGTCTATTTTATACTATATTTTTATTTTATTTTGTCCGTATTTTCTTTTGCCCTAATAGTTATCACATAAGTCTTAATGTTTTGCAAATGTAAAAGATGAAGATGATCGCAATCGATCTGTCTCTCTAACCAATTCATCACTTCACTACTGCTATCCAATACTTTTCCTATTTTAGGCATCTCTACCTCACATTCGTCTTCTACTTGATAAAACTGATGAAATCAGGCCTGACATCGTGGAAATTATGGATATCCATGATGAGAAAACCACATTTGTTATTTTCACAAAACTTTACTACGCAGGCACAACGCGCGAGATCATTCGCATTTAGTCTATCAGAAAAAATATTTGAAGCTTAACATGCATCTTCTTCTGTAAAGCCCAACAACTCGTCTCCGTCTTCCATACTATCGCCCGCTATATATATGTATGTACTTCGACCAGCAATTTTGAATTGTAGCTGAAGTTATTTTCTTCCATACCAATCCAATATTGTACGCCATATTCTTCAGGGTAACTTTTTTCAGGAATTCTTGTAATTGCAGTTCTGAGTTTTTGACAGCAGTGAGCAATTCCCCCCGATAGTGGGCTTTAAGTGCTCTGATAATCCCTATGTCCAAGTGCTGAAAAAGGGCAGTGGTATTTTTAGTTAAAACATCTCCACAATTTTAACAGAAGAAGGATGGTCAGGACACAACCCAACAGAAGGAGTGCTTTTTCTTCTATTTTTTTTCATCGTAAGTGATTCTTTACCGATGGTACAAAATCTTCATTGAACTATGATATAAATACATCGCGAGTCATCCGTATTCTTACTGTTTTTATTAATTGAAAGGTAGTGCTGAAATATTAACGTGCTTGATACACCGAGGACCTTGTTTTTTTACTGATACTGAAAGGTTTTAATTTGTGACTTCCTGATTTGTTCTCACAGAATAACTATGTCACTCTTTCTTTGATCATTTTCATACCAGATTTTTTTGCCAACTTCTTAATACCGAGCGACTTAGTAAGAAGCAATTTTTAGTACAGGATAGTTTCATCACGGTTATACATGCACATACACAGCTCTTAAGTGTACCTACTCACCCTCATCAATCATCTTGCGTAAAGTCCCACAGAACTCTCTAGGTACTTCACTGTCACTGGAACGAGATTCTTTTTCCATGTTGACTTGTGCTATCCCGTGGCAAATTTATCTCGATAGCCAGCCAGCAAAAGCAATGAAATCATCAGAACCTATTTGCTTATTTAATTCAATTGCCTGTGCTTGTAAAAGTGGACCAGATAATGGAACACCTTCACTGCGCTTCTGAGCAAACCACGTAAAACAAACATTCATCCACATCACTTAATCTGGCTTTTTTTATCAAGTCCTATTTTGTCATCCAATTTAATACGTGTCACTTTATATTTAATGCCGAAAATTCAAGAGCTGAAAATACCGATTCCTTCGGTATCCCCCCTTGACTGTATCACCCTCAGTGTCCCTTCTCGTCCCCCTCTCTTTTTCTCTCCCCTTCAATGAACCCTTTGTGTCTAGTGGAAAGCCTCAATTCTTACATCTACATCTACGATGTACCGTGCAAGCCACCACTAGGGTGTGTGGCACGGGGTGATTCCACACCGGACATGCAGCACTCGTCCCAGAACAAATCAGGACCTCGTACGCTCCCCCTGGCGCTAGGCGCAGGCCAAAAGCAGTCAGGAGAACAGTGCGCAGTCCAACCAGAAACTGGGAGAGTGCTACGTAAAAGAACATTCAAACGTGCAGAGCAATGCTATGGACACATCTAGTGGTTAATATTACTGATAATGTTAATAGATGAATACTACGAGATGCTACTTCATGCAAAGAACAAAATAAAATAATGCCGGACAAATCGACCGGTGTGAAGAATTAGTAATGATGTGGTGTTATTAAGCACAAGTGAAAATTCTACTCTACCGATTGAGGGTGGGAGTTTCATATGATTGAAACTTTTGATTGATTGATATTGATTCTTAGAAACCCTTGAGACTATCCCTCCCTCATCCCAGCACTCCTCCCACAAAACCCTGCCAAAATTTTTCTATTGCACCATAACAAAGAAATATTAAAAACAACAACAAAATACAAACGTAACTTTTGAATAAATAAAAAAATCTACTTCACTAGCATTTCGGCTAGGCTAAGAATAGAACTGCCAATCATAAAAAGGATCGGAAACATCTTACAAAGCCTTACTCAGTGCGCCAAGTAGTTTCGCTTTAACAATGTTTGTGTCATTTTGAGAGGTTGTAACTTTTTTATTAGTAAAATACACAACATACTTTTTTATATATGTCATGAACAAATACACAAAGACTGTAAGTTCTGCTAATTTAAGATTTTTATCTCCAACCCCATCACAGTTATTCGAAGCCAAACTTTTGAAAACAAAAAATTTGAAAAAAGTGACTTTTTAAAAATTTATAACAATTCAAGGGTAGGTACATCACTATTAATATTTGTAATGATAAATTTAATAGCATATATCTACGAATAAAAAATAATTCAAACTGTATAATCCACTCCTACTATTCGAAAAAAAAACTTCAAACATTAAAACTTCAATCGTAACTTTTTTAAACTTTGATTGTAGTTTTACCTTAGAAAGTATAGAGATAGGTAAACAAATCAGTGGATTTATTTTTTACCTTGAGAATTTTAAAAGAAAATTCTTTTTGTTTCATCCTGATGGGATAAATACTTCTATAGTTATAGACATTTACGTAAACCTTTACAAACGCAAAAATGGGCTCGCGCACCTTTATCAAAATGACCGCCCAAGGTAAACCGCTCGAGATAAAAACCCTTTCTCAGTGCTATTAGAGCAATTAGGAGCAGAGCAACCAACCATTTTACTTTATTTCTTCTGCAAAACAAGGAAAATCATGCAGATCGACTGCCTACCGCCTTCACTTTCACACGTAAGCAAGATGTGCTGAGAACAAAAATGGCGGAATGCGACGACTCTACTATGTAGTGTATTATCGGCAATCCAGAGGACTCTGTGCAGTGGTAACTGACAGCTGAAGCCGACTGTTTCGTCCTATATTCTGTTCCAGTTACGGTTATAAGCTACAATTTGTTGAATTTGAGTCTGTTGCAGTTGGTTTTCGGTCTACCTAGCCAACACACGCCCAACCATCGTTGCAGATAGCATTAGAACTGTGAGGTACCTATCTTTCATGAATCCAAATGAAATTGTTACTTCATATAAGTGAATGATTACATAATGATGGCATAGAATACAGGACCACCAGAAATATTATAACAGCGCCGATCGATCGCCCGTTGTTTGGTGTGACTCTAGCTGTTGTCCGCAACAGGGTGTTTCACGGAACTGTTTCGTTTTGAAACTGTTTTTATTTCGAAACAGCTCATTGAAACTGTAGTGTTCTTTTATTGTCACACTACAACATTGTAGTGTATTCCCACTGCGATTTCGGCCCACAGGTGTCGGTACGACGCGGCGTTGGGTATGTCAGTTGTGGAAACTGACCACTCTACTGCTACTTTTCTCCAATGGGCGATACCGCGGAGACTCCACTGTGGGAGTAGTTGATTGGGGGTGACTTAAGTGAGCTCGCGCGTCGGCCCCAGCAAATTCGACCCACCTGTCATCTTGTGCGCGTTAAAGACCGATTACGTCGAGCGGGTTAAACGAGGGGTGAGGGAGCAAATGTGGTGCCGATGCGGCGGGGGTCCCAGGGCCCAGGGGGTTAGATGGGGGGAGGGGAAGGGGCCGTAGGGTGGCTTAAAAGATGAGCTCTTTACGCAGAGGGTGAAGGGATAAATGCTATAATAAAGGAGATATACTAGAAAACACGTGAGCGTAAAAAAAATTGATACCTGAACGCGAAAAGCGGAGTTTAATCACGGAGATATATATTTAGGTAGAACGAGATATTTTTCCCTAGTCATAGGAGTCTGCAGACCATATTCGAATTTCATTTTTTAATTTAAGCGTCTGTAAGAAGTAAGAAGTTAATACTGTATTAATAATGACGCAAAAATATACTTATACATTACAAAAATTCTCAGTAACTAAATAAATATATCTACATAAGTCACTAGCTTGACTAATTTTTTCACGCCGTACGATGAAAACGCCTTCACAACAGGTTTTATTTTTGCGATTCTGTAAAAACTACTGCGTTGACTAATTGATTAATTTTTAAGAATAGTTGAGTAAGCATGCAGACTACACACCGTTAGTTTTTGACGAAATCTAGATGTTAGAAATTCCTAATTAAAAAAAAATATTCTCCCTCTGGAGCGCATAGCCGTAATCTATTTTTGTTTTATTTTTAGGAAAATTGCGCGAAAGGTAGTTCGGAAAGAGGTTAATATTTTGGTATAATTGGAAAGATGAGAGTTGTTTCTATAAAATGAGGTTAAATTCATCAAATTGTAGATGAATTGATATCTCGCTCAAGCTACCTTAAAAGGACCCTATCGCAATTTAGGTCATGTATGAGCTTAGAATAAAAGATGCTATCACAATTGAAATACAGCAAAGATATCCTCTGGAAAGTGATGTTAGCACCATCATGACTTGCCGCACAAAGAGTTCCGTTCACTTCTAATGAATGTGTGTCGCAAGGAAAAAAAACCCTATCCTTAACTATTTGCTAGGTGGGTTAGATTCCGTAGTAAACTTAGCTAGAATGAAAACAAAGCTACAATCCTTTAACGGGTCCATCCACTTATTTTTAACTTATCATCCACTTAGTATCCAATTTAACGGGTTCATCCACGGGTTTTATTAAAATTAAGTTAAATCTATCGCCTGTCATGCTGTCACTTTCGTATGCGAGAGAAACTCATAAGATTCATGGTGAAGGTAGAATAGCGCCCAAAACATTAAACCCTCGCTGACATCATACGAGATTATTTTTCATGTAAGTCACATGCGACAGTAATATGCAAATGGTCTTTTATTAAAGGTATTTTTTTTCTAAAATATTGCATGGAGCCCAACAACCAGGTGAAATTAGGGTGTTGAAGGATGGAGGGTGGTGGAAGGTTTTAATCATTTTTAGTCCTATGAAAAAAGGATTAAAGCTCCTAAGTTACCGAGCGAGCTACGGCAATGCAAGCATTTTTTCAGAAGCATCTTGTAGTTACCATGAAAACTCCAAGTTGCAGAGGTGTGCACTAGTAGTTATGAAAAATATATGTAAAAAATGTTACTTATGTTAGATTTATTTCTTTCGTTGTCTGCCGAAGTTGATGCTTGTTGCTTTCAATTATTAAGATGGTAACCGAAATTGGCAAACGTTTACATCTTTAAGGCATTTATTTTTTTGCTAACTCTATTATTTTTATGGATTACAAAAAAAGAAGCATTAAAAAATTTAGGAAATTTAATTTTCTTTATGATTCTGGCAATAATTTTTTCAACCTAGTTTTTAGCGGAGATATTGCATCTAAAGTGATGTCATTGCTTGAGCTCAGTGATTGACAGCTCTTCCTCATGAATTGAAATGACATTTATATGCGGGAAAAGACAATGAAACTTACCAATTGAAGCTAAGGCATTTACTTTTAAATGTGTCAAAAGGTAATGTCAAACACTGAAACCGGGATTGTGATCTTCTTGTGGTCCAATCAACGTAAACAATCAAGTGACAACGAAGTCTTCAAGCGGCGAAAGTCGACGCGAATTCACTGTCGATCGCATCCGTTGAGATTTATTGTTTAAACGCATGCAGCCTGTTCTCATCCTCTTTCCTGCGAGTTCAGGTGTCTACATTATGCAACTCTGCACTCCATATAAAACCCTTCTCCTGTCTTTTTACAGTAAAGGTTCCCGTCATAAGCTCACTCCTTTAAAGTAGTTTGAGCGAGATAATTCCCTAGTCATAATGGCGACCATATTCGAATTTGGTATTTTAATTTAGCGTCTGTAAGAAGTACGAAGTAAATATTTTACTATTAATGGAGCAAAATTATACTAATATATGACAACAATTTGTATAATTAAATAAATATGACCCCATAAGTGTCTCATTTTTTCACGCCGTACGGTGGAAACACTTCACACTAGAATGTTCTTGCATTAGTTCTTTGAGCCATATAGATATGTCATCAGATTAAAACACCGGGACTAAGAAGAGTGAATAACTCCTCCATGCTTCCATGGCCTCCATGAAATTCACTGTGAGAAGTGACGCCTGGGTAGCTTAACTGGTTAGAGCACTCGGCGCGAAGTTGAGGGGTCTGGGTTCGAATCCCAGTCCAGTCGAATGAATTTGTAACAATGAATTTCACACAGTAGTGAATAATCCCTTACCTAATTTGCTTACACTCTAACGGGATGGTAGGTGAAGTAGCTTTCTGGATTATCGATAATTTTGAAAGAATTAGCACTTGACTATATACATCGTGGCAAACGGGCGTGCAGGACGTGTAATTTATTTCTAAAGAGAATTTCCACGATGAGTAACTCGACTACCTTTGAGTCGTAGCCAGTTTACCGTGGAATAAAATGTAAAAATAAAATTAAAGAAGAGTTTTAAGGTTGAAAACGTACCTTAATTAAGATATCTTCAACCGCTTGCATTTATTTTTATGCAAGACATTTCTTTAGTCGTATAAATGCGGCCTCGCGGTAATTAAAGATTCAACTTGCGCAAGCGACTTGCTTATTTCTTCTCACCTCGATACATTTATGCACTTTAAACTACGAACAACAACCTTAATGTAACCAAGTTGACATGAAACTGGAGAGAGCAATGCGAGGATATTGAATACATGTCTCCTTGTAGTTAGAACAGTGGCTATTTTTCCGTGTCATCATCCATGCAACCGCGGAAGTGTTTGATTACCGTGTTTCATCTCCACAGATGGTTGCTTAAGGCTGAGATAGAGGAGAAGATAGTGGGTAATCGGGGAAGGGGAGGAAAGAGAATAGGTTTTATGGACGGGATGACCAAGGGCAGGACGTACGCTGAGATGAAAAAGGAATTATGTGGGTAGATAGAGATGCACATGTAACTTTCTAGAGGAATTTTACTCACTTTAACCAACCTTAACGGGTAAATTACCTCATTATTGTAATCTTTACAACCGCCCCATCACCCGACATCAATGCCAATGCCAACCACTGTAAGCTGGCAGCTTTCCTCAAGCGTATTGTGGGAAGATTTTCGGATGAAATAGTAAAAGAGAGGTGCTATTTCGCACTCGTCTGCCACACCTTGAATATGCAGCGAGCATATGGGATCCGGTGCAGAAAGACTTAATCCGGAAACTTAATAAAATACAAAGGGAAGCTGCGCGATTCGTCAAAAACTGCTAAGGGCGTACAGACAGCGTTACACAGATGATAAACGAATTAGGCTGGGAGCCGCTAGAGACTCGGGGGCTGCGCGTTAGGCTTAGATTGCTTGAACAATTGAGAATAGATATCTTTCAGAGCGACACGGAGAACATCATATTAGAACCCCACTATATTTCCAGGTCCGACAGAAACGATAAATTAAGAGAGATATTTTGCCGAACGGATAGTTATGGGAATTCGTTTTTCCCCCGATCAATAAGGGACTTCAATAAATGGTAGGCGAATTTCATTAGAGCGTTTCCTTTTATATGTAAACGGCTGGTGTCCTAACACCCCCCGCCACACGCCTATTGAGGCGGCTTGCGGGGTAGTTTGTAGATGTAGAATACGTATTAAGATGGTTGGAGTGATTTCTGTGTATGTAAAGATTTTGGTTCATCTTTGAATACGTGTTATCATTAGTGATATGTATAGTTGATAGTGAAAAAATTACATTACATAGGTATATGTCGTAATTATTCGATTAAATATGCACAGATTTTTTACTATATGCGAAATAATAAATTTTTTATAAATATAATTATTAATAACAAATATCAAGGTGTTACATCGAGTCAGATATTAGAAACAAACATATTTTATTATAATTTCATCTAAATTGCGAATGAAAGAGTTAGCACAATATCTATTACCATGCACAAGTTAATGTTTCAGGCATTACTTTGTGGAGCTGATTCACATTGAATGATTTATAACATTGTAAATTCCACACTGTTTTAATTCTCGCCGAACATGGTTTCGACATCCATAATGACGTAATATGACCTTTGTCATGACGTAATATATGTCGAAACCATGGTCGGCCGAAAATAGAAATGAGTGGTACTTATGAAGTGATAAATCATTCCATCTATCACCGCGTAAAACAGCCTTCATTGCATCCTGCTTAGTTTTCTGGACAGTCCCCGCTTGATGTTCAACTCTTCTTCTCTTGTCGACGGATCACCTTTAACACAAACACGTACCCTTTGCGCAGAACACCGTTTGTTCCGCATTAGGTCCCCTCTTAAGCTCTTCATAAATTCTTCCTTCCTTCATTCCCTATAAAATCCCTGTTCCTTTTCCATCCTATTCCAAGCCTACCCAACACTCACCCCCTCTATCACCCATTCAGCATGTTGTCTCCCCCCCCCTTGGAACAGTGACGTAGTCAGCGGGGGAGGAGGGGGGGGGGAAGGTCAAGATCTCCCGAAATTTTGAATCTATTTTTTTAAAGTGACTCTCAAGGATAAAGTCATATTTATTATTTTTAACAAAATCATCATATCGGTGTCCTGTTCTACTTTCGTGGGTCTAGGTGATGACTAAGCGCCTCCATCTGGGTCTGTCATTCCACACTTCCTACCTCGCAACATCCACATAGGAACATCCTCTATTTTCAATGTCGGTTTTAACTTCATCTATCCATCTTCTCCTGGGCCTTTTCTCTTCTTCTCTCTTTACCAACATCATTTTAGGTATCCTTACATTTTCCGTTCTCATTACATGGTCAAACCATCGTATTCCGTTGCTATCAATTCTCTGTCTTATATCTTTCATATTTAGCTGTCATCTTATATCAGAATTTCTTATTCTATCATATCCTGTTTTCCCCATAATACTTCTCAGGAACTTTATTTATCCTGCCATTATTATTATCTATTGTCTTTCAGACATAGTCCAAGTTTCTGACCCATAAAGAATAATCGGTAAATAATTGCTATTAAACATTAACATTTTCCCTTTCTGTGGCACTTTATTATTCCACAATAGCCTGGAAAAATCTGCCTCCCTTATGGAGCCTATTTGAAATTTCGGGCTCTAATTTCCCATCAGGAGTTAGGCTAAATCCTAGATATGAAAAACGATCAGCACTCTTCAATAGTGTGTTGTTGAGTGAAATATTAACATGTTTATTATTTCTCCCTATCACCATAGTTTCACTTTATTTCAGTACTAATCTTCAGTCCATGGCATTTATTTTGTCCATTCCATTCATTTAAAAGTGCTTGGAGTTCATTAACGCTCTCACCCCATATCATCAGATCGTCTGCAAATATCGTGAAATTAGCTCTATTGTTATATTTCTGCTTCACTTCTCTTGTAGTGAATTCCATTACTAAATTAAATAAACTGGGTGAAAGAACACTCCACTGTTTAGTACCATGAACAAAATAAAACAATTTGTTATAAATTTTTGACAAATTTGAATATAAATAGTTGTAATTTTTAAAAACAAATAAATCTGATTTTGTTATTCTTTCAGAAGTTTGCGCAGCAAAATATTTAAATATCGTCTGTTATACCGCAGTCACAATTGCACCCTTAATTGCTTAAACACACAAATATGCACCTAATTTTCAAAACTTTCACCCCCCTCCTCCCGCTTGTACCCAGCATGGAACCCCCTCGAAACGGAATCCTGGCTACGCCACTGCTTACTGCTACGCCGCGACAAAAGAGAAAGTTACGCCGGGCAGGCTGTCGCCTCTCGACGGCCGGCAGTAGCTCCAGTGAAAAATTGACTATAATCTTAAATCGATATAAAATAAACTACTTTCTGTATTATAAAAAGCACAGCATGATCACATAGACAACGCCAAGACAAAGACGACAGTGCAACGCGCGCGTTTCTCGGATCTTTCGTTGCTGAGAAAAAGTTACGTCACATAACTAACAACAACTCATGTTAAAATAAAGTAATAGAATTAAACTTTCGGAATCGAATTTAAAAAAGTACGGTCTAGCAGTGGTTATAATATAACGTTGGTGTATTTATTAGCTTTGGTTTTAGAAGCCCGTCGAATCAGGGATTGCGCGGAGAGTGCCGAAAAACGGGTACTTTTTCTCTTCTCACCTCAAGAACATACCTTTAAAAAATGAATAAAAAATATTTATTACATATGCTAAACGCAGATTAAAATAAGCTACAATTTGATGTAAACTGTATTGTAATCGGACAAGTCGTTATGTAACTACGCTACTTCAAACTCGGGTATATATACTTTTGAAACGGACTAGATCCTACTTCTTTTCTACCGTGACGGAATTGTCCCTTGGATATTGGACGGAATATGGTTGTATCATTTTTCAAAGTTGATCAAAGCGTTGCGGAAATGTCCCTCGTTTTTTCTAATGGAATAAAACAACCCTGTCATATTGAGGGAGCAATGTGAGCCACAGTTATTTCGAAATTGTGCGCTGGGTTGATTTCCGGCAATTTTATTACTTTCTGGTTTTCTACTGGTGCTTTATGTGGTGCAGACGTGATGCAATGAGGTTTAAAACTAGAAATTATATACATATTAAATCAGTACCTAATTCATTAAACCTATTTAATCACCAAATTATATTTCTCTTTGTACAATACTGGACGAGTCACCTACTTGTCTTAGCTAAGTGCTAAGGATTTTGTCTGAGTTATGAGACAATAAATGTATTATTGTTATGGGATGGGTACATAAGATTGCTTATTGAAGCCAAGTCTAGGGGCAAGAGTTTCGTGTCCTTTTTCATATGAGCAACTCAGTCGCAGAAACTATTTTTTTGCTCTCTCGGAGCATTCTGGTGGTCCCTATGCCCCTGCGATCCTGATAAGCCATTGGCTTGTCAACAGGTTTCTCAGGTGTCGAACCACCAGAACTTGACAGAAACCCCCCATTTTTTAGTGGTGCTTAATGATGATGAAAATGAATGCACGACCTCCAAAACGAAACACACTAACTTTCTCTTGTCTAAACGCACAAGCCCAAGCCATTCTGCTTTGCCTCTACATAAATTATTTAGTTTTTGCCCAACATATGTTTAAGTCGTGATGATCTGATTAGTATGATAAACAATTTTTAGCCTTTCCATGTGTTTTTCACTTAACGTATCGTACGATTCTCAAATCCTTTTAATGCTAGTATTAATGCAAGTCATACCTGTCATGTGAGTCGAGAGAAAACTCGTATTATGTGACGTGGCCATAAAACTTTCTCCCATTGGCTCCAAATGATTGCCATTTACTATTTAAGTGTGATTAAAGTAATTCATCGCCTTAAATTTTTTAAGGTTTCTTGCTGTTTCCCATCTGGTCAAGCCGAGTTTCTTTAAAGCAGAACTGTACGCTTTTCCACGCGTTCCCGTTCAAAAGTCGACAATTTGATTATATACTCTCTTTTGATTAATGTTGATGAAGGCTTATGCAGAGTAGTGTATTTGAATCGGCAACATTTCCGGGTTGCCTTTCGCGTTGATTTATCTTCTGCGACGACAGTTTCGCCGGCGTTTCAGCATGGGTCTTCAGATCTGAAGTGCTTTGCATAGCTTTTGGCCCATCTCAGGTCTCCGGCATGCTTAGGTGTTTTCTGAATGTTGGGTTTCTGGAAGCGGCATTTCAAGGTGTTTGATAGCGCATAGCTGCCATCCGTATTGAATATGGTTTCTTTGCTAACTCAATGTGTTCTCAGATATTAGGTACTTACCTTATATAGCAATGAGTATGGCATTTTCATAGTCGTTGTTTTGCGAGATTCCTTGCCATATGTTTTCCGTGATGAAGGAAGACGGTTTCAAATATCCTCTCAACGTAGCTGGCACACAGTTTTCCAATTCAATATTTTATGTGACGTTATAATTCCTTATTTCCTGCTTCATAGATGTGGTTCATTAGAGTAAGTATCCTATCCAACATATTACCATTGGATTATTGAACCCACCCAAGCACGCAATAACTATTAAAACGCGCTAATTATCTGTTTAGCAAGGCTGACTATTGCGTGTTTGACTTATGAGCCTCACAGGATTTTTCAAATTTCCTGAGTCGGAGGACCTCGGTGCAGATACATATATACATCTTGGACCTCCTCTTAGCATTCCTGAAGGACAGGAGCTTTCCTAATGTGCGTAATTAGCCCCAAAAAAGTGGGAAATACGAGAAAAAAAATCTCGTCCCATCCCACTATCTGGAGCAGGGAAGAGGGACATCATGACATTGACGCCGGCGCTATGAGCAAGCGGAGTCAGGGCTTTCAAATCGTTGCAGCAGAGCCACCTCCGATACGCTTTGCATAAATTAAACGCCCCCTAGCGGCTGGCGCAATTGTTCAGGGATGGCCGTTTAGGTGGCGCGCGTGCTGGCGCGGTCGGTCGGGGTATGAGGGCGCGTTTTTGCTCCAAAGGGGGTGGGTGGGTTGGGAGGAGGGTTTGGGAGGTTAGCTCGAAGCAGCAAGAGAAGCAGCAGAGGCGGAGGCCGTTTTGGGCTTAATGGGAGGACATTACGAGGGTTGGAGAGGGGCTGGAGGGGGCGTGGCACATTGGTCGTGTGGTGTGGGGCTTGGCGTTTTTTTATTTCCTCCTCGGATCCCACGTAAAATGATCGTCAAACATATTAAGAGGCGGGCGGTCGCTCGTGATGTGGGGGGGGGGAGGGGAGGGGGTTGTAGATGGGAGGGGGGGGGGCTTGCGGGAGGGGGTGGCGAGATGGGATGGAAGAAAAAAGGCTTGCTGGTCGTCCGAGGACGGCGGATGGAAGGGGGAAAGTAATGGGGGTGGAATGGGGTTGAGGTGAATGGCTCGTAGTCGATGGATTGTCTTGATTTTACTTGCCCCTGTAAGTACCTACATGTTTGTGTGTAAGAGAAAATGATTTAAATCCCATTTTATTTAATTTTCATGCTATTTATAGAAAAATGTCATATTTGTTTTATCGAGGAGGGAAATTAGCACCGACATGAGGATTCCCTTAACTGTTTGTTTTTTACAGTCCACTCCTTTTAGCGTTTACAGAATCATACATTAAATTAAATATGTGCTCGATAATTTAAAACTTTCAGGTCATCATATTTGGGTATTCTACCAGCTCTTTGGTAGGTTTTTGTACAGCCCTTACACATATAACTTCCCTATATATGCTATCCATCAGGTCTCTCTTAAGCTCCTCATACCCTCTGCCTCCCTTTAATTCGTCCAAAATTCCTATCCTCTTTCTTCCTCTTCCACTCTTCGCCAACGTTCTCCCCTCTATCACTCTCCTCAACATGCACTCACCTCTCAACTCGTCCCCCCCACTCATATTTTCTGGCTTTCTTATCGCGCCCTCCACCGCATCCAGCACTTCCTCGTTTGTTTTCCTCGCTACCCCGCTCACTCTCTCCTTTCTTCTGTATGCCCACATCTCAAATGCCTCAAGTCCACTCACATCCTCTTCCCTCAGCGACTAAGTTTCCGACCCACTCAGCGCCATGCTTTATCTAAATCTACTAATTACTTTATAAGCCGCCGCTGGCACTAGTGACCAGGGGCCATTAGGACACCAGATATGTAAAAGTAGGAAATAGGAAAAATGTGAATTAGAAGAGGGATATGACGAGAATGTATGCAAACCGGATCTAGTCTTAGTGTCGCCTTTTGTTTGTTTATTTATTTACCGATTGAGCAAGGAAGGAAATAATTTCATTACTTCCCAGTTTGACAGCGTTTCCCTTTCATTTTATCGCTTTCTGTCAGTAATGCGCGAAGATTGTTAACGATAGAGGTATAAGTAAAAATTAATTTAGCACGATATTCTACAGAAGAAAAATCATTCGCCTTGACTTTTTTTTCCTCTGTGGAATATCGCACTTATGTGCACTTGTGGGTGACTCCGTAAAGATAACTACCGTGGCTAGTCCCGGTATCCTCAAAATTATTAATTTAGCAGTTCAATTCATACGGAAAAGAATCTGACTTTTCATTTCTCATCTTAGTTTTTTTTACCAAATGGATATTGCCCGATTTGTCGCCTAATGATGCATAGTATAAAGGTATTTTACTGTTATTGTTTATTTTTAACAGAACAACTAAAAAAGTATTCCAGGTTCGCAAGGGGGGCGTGGGGAAGATCTCCATAAACTTCGAGTATTTTTTCCCAAGTGAGTTCGAGCGAGTATTTTGTCCAGCACTAATAGAGACCACATTCGAATTTTTATTTAAAATGAAGTAGCTGTTAGTAGCATGACGTAACAACATGTTTTAATACTCTGCTAGACGCTCCTCCGGGGTTCCTGAAGCACGTTGAAAGTCGTGTATCACAGCGTTCAACTGTAATCGTTGTTCTTGAGATTCATTTTTCCGCAAAAAGGACATTGCCTTTAACTTAGCAGGTCTTGGAGAAAAATGAACTGATGCTTTCCCGGCGTGTAATGTTGGTGATGTCTATTCGGATTCTCCACCGGGTCACACTCCGCATATCTGCCGACGTTTCGATGTACCTACGAGTTGTTCATCGTCGATGTGGATCCCGAGAGCACCTAACATTTTTTTATCCGCCGGGAAACGCCAGATATTATATCAACAGCTTAGTTTTCCCCTGCTTTTCCATTCCAAATGGTCTAACGTATTGCCACACACTGAAGTAAGGATGCAAGTAATTTATTTCTTTGAAAGCGGGAGCCACTAATTACAATGTTGCGAAAAATGATTAGCTATACGGCCATGAAATCAATTATTTTCATCCCGTTTGTGTTTTTCCAATTTCTTCAACGTAAATTCAGGGCTATTCTTATTATAAATCCATATAATTATATTTAGAGGCGGTTTCACATCAAGGCATCAGTGGGTATCATTGAAAATGCGTCAGACGTTGCCGTTCGACTGTTGCTGCCGTTCGTTGCATACGGTAGGTTGCAACTGTTTTTTTTTTGCCTATAGCGACCCATTCACAACAAGGCAACGACATTGTCTGGCGAAGATAAGGCTAGGAGTGTTATTGTAACCTGAGGTCATAAACATTTGCACTCCAGTGCAAACTCAAACGCTATTATACTTCACCTGGGGGCATCCAGTTATGTAGTGCGATTCGGAAATATCGCCTGCACTACTTGAATGCCTCTTTATTCTTGCTTAATTCAACTTTACATCATCGGGTGAACAGTTATTCATTTATCTTTTTTTTACCGTGAAGTGATAATTACTCCCTAATTTTCTTTTTTTTGTTGCCGAGAGTTTTCGTGGCTGGTATCCCATTCTAGGTGGGAAGCCTGGTAACAGGGGAAACGGTAGTTTTTGCATCATGCAGCTTCACTGTTGTCTTGTTGAGGTACCTAACAGAAAGCGGCAACACGCCGCCACCTGCTGGGCTTTGCCTCCTGCAACCTTGGTGAACGCCCTCAGGGAAACTTTCAAAAGGCCGACGCCGAATGCTCCGTAGACGCTAAATCCACGAGAAAAATACTTCACAAGCATTAACTCCCCATTTTTACTCGTAAAATGATAATCGCTACTTTTATAACCCCTTATTTTGATAATGGTAGCCTTGTCTATAATGACATTTCAAAAGAGCTTGAACAAAAACTATAAAGGTTACTTAATTCTTATGTATGATTTGTTCTCGATCTCAGAAGAGAAAGTCAAGTGTCTCAGAATATATTTAACTTAAGCTGGCTAAAACTATGTGCCCGAAGAAAGTACCTATTATGATCCTTCCTCATTAATCTATCCTGGGCGGAGGAAACCCCGAATCACCTCTCAGAAATGTGGACATTCAGGTTTAAAATCACCCAGATGAAATCAAACACGGACCCATGCTTCTTACACTACTTGATTGCCCGAAGAAACATTTATAGATCTTAGATCTTACATCATTCATTATCACCGCCTCCAAACTATGGAACACTTTGCCCCAAAATCTGAAAAACACGGGTTCCATTCCCACATTCAAGGACAATTTCCATGCGTCTCTTCTTAATTCAGATTTAGTGTGATTTTGTAATGCACCAATGCTGTACTACATCTGTGCATTATATCCATGATTATGTATAAAACTGATGATCTCAGGCCTGACCTCGTGGAAATTATGGATATCCATGATGAGAAAACCACCTTTGTTAATTCCACAAACTTTCTTACGCTGGCACGACGCGCGTTTCACCACACATGATTATGCCACATTGTGGTGAAACGCGCGTCGTGCCAGCGTAAGAAAGTTTGTGGAATTAACAAAGGTGGTTTTCTCATCATGCATGATTATGTGTTGCATTTGACCACGTTTTGAGCCAAAATCATATATTGTACCGATATTTGCTCCATGGGTGATACCCAGGGAAGAATAAATAATTATTGCATTGTGAGCGCAGCCGCCGCCGACGAAAATTCCATTAACTTCACCCGCTAATCGGTTAACTGGCGCTTAGCTAGAATTTGATGAATGTGACCTAATTTTAAAGTAAAAACTCATATTTCCAATGATATCAAAATGTTAGCCAATTGCCGAACTACTTTTCTAGCAATTTGCCAAAAAATATATAAGCTATTTTTCATGGGATAGACTATGCTTCTACGATCCAGAGGAAGATTATTAGAAAATTAGGAATTTCTAACACCTAGGTTTCGTATAAAACTATCGGTGTGTAGTTTGTATTTTTTCTCAACTACATATTTATAAAAATATTCAGTTACTCACCGCAGTAATTAAAAACAGAATCTAAAAAAAATACATTCTATTTTGAAGGCGATTTCACCATATGGCGTGAAATAATGAGTCAACTCAGAGACTTATGGGGTTATATTTATTTAATTACTAAGAATTTTTGCCATATTTAACCATATTTTTGAACCATAAAAATTATAATATTTTCTTCATATATCTTACAGTCACTAAAATAAAAAAATAAAATAGGAATATGGTCTCCATTATGACTAGGGAACTATCTCGCTCAAACTACCTCCATTGGGCCACTTGCTACGCAGAACAACAGCTCAGTTGACTTACATTCGTCTCCGGACCCTGCGCACTAGAAAATGAACTTCAACACAGATCTGGTGCATTGTTGAAGTGCGATTGAGCGTGTTTGATAGGAAGAAAACTTCGATAAAAGCATCCGCTATTGCCGTTGTTGTGTTGACTTTCAGTAAAGACGTCAATTTTGGGTAATGTACAGTTTTTGATTAACTTGTGGGTGAAAACTTTTTTCTCTTAAGCACGCCGTGTGAACGAACTTGTAAAATATAAAAAAAAACAATTCGGCTGTGACCTTTACGTACTCATTATAATAAAGTTTGGTACTTTTTACATTTTTGATTTTTAAAAACACACTGCGCCTGACTACTACACTACTTTAACTACTACACTTTAAAACGACTACAATTGACGATGCCATAAAATTGGTGAAACGCGTAGTGTGTTAAAAAAAATAAAAATTGTAGAAAAGTACCAAATTTTATTATAATGAATTTTAAAAGTTTCTACAAAGTAGAGCCTGAAGCTGTGATTTTTATTCTTTACGTACTCACCTATCAGGAGATTCCCGATCATTTCGTCGTTTAACATCGTTCCATACATTAGCGTTCGTGTGCGCTGAGATGCGCCGATGTTTTTCCAATGAGGCTGCAGTTTGGTGGGAGGCGATATTTCAGAAGATTTTTGAACTGAATTCCATCATGACAGTGGACACGATATTTAGCTTACTTGGGCCTGAAATTTTGGTGTTCGCGTCTGATTTTCGTTTTATCGCTGTAAAAATGCACATGCTAAGCGGTATTTTGTGCCTGGTAGGCTACGCCTTGTCGGCACAACATTCCTTTCATGAACCCCTCTTCTTGTTCCAGCTTTCACCGTGATTACGCATGGCCATGTCTTTTCATGTCAGTTTCTTGTAAAACTCCTTGTTTGTTCCGATCTGAACTAACTTCAACACCTTAGATTTATTTAATTATTTTTTTATTTAACCAGTTACATTGCATTGGGCATTCGCCTGGTGGTAATGGTCCATGCATCACTCACAACGATAAATTCACACTCAATAATAAATATTTTTCACATAAATATTTTGAGTTAGTTTGCTTAATTTTTATGAGGCGAAAACTCTTCTTGAACTCCTTATAAAATTTTGGGAAAGGATTTAAGACTTATACAGGGAAGGCATTTCACTCCTCTATCCCGTCCTGTTATCGAAGGAAAATTTTCCTGTTTCGTTTTTTTTCCTGTCGTGCCCTTATTTTAAAACTATGGCCATTTCTTCCGATTCGGCTTGGCTCGAGCAATCTTTTACTCCTGTCCCTTACAATTTCCTCCTGTCCCTTATCTTATCTGTAGGCGGATGGAAAGTTCTCGTCGTAATACAGCACATTTGTCGGATTTAATTTATTTATTCAGGCATGTGCTCTTTTAACGCGAGTCTTACAAAGAAACGAGGATGATTGCATGGAAGACGGAAAACAGGACGAAGGGGAAGGAAGAAAGATAATTAAAAGGGAGGCTTCGTTGTAGTTGGGAGTAGCGGAGCGTGGCGAAAACGCCGCGAGAGGGAGAATGGTCGAAATCGAACTCGGTTGAATGTCGCCCGGCCCATCTAACGGAAAGGGGCTGGTGGTAGGGGAAGCGGCCATAATTCGTTTTAATCATGGCGACGTGTTGGTAAAGAACCCTTCACAAAACCAGTGGCGGGAAGGCTTGGGAGCTTATCCCATTTACTCCGCAGCCCCTGTGCGGGTGGTGGAAATTGACCTTTTATTCGCTTCCTTCTTTTTCTTTATTTTTATTAATTTTTGTTTAAATGTTGTTTATTCCTCACGCGTAATTTTTCATCAGCGTTCCCATGTGGCTGATGAAATTCACCTTCTATGTTCTAGTCTCTACTACGTTTTCTATTTCGGGCGATCTATCGTGTCTTTCTGAATATGATCGATCAAAGTCTGGGATTGACGTTTTTTATCCAATCATTTAATCGAAAATTAGCATTCTTATCATAGTATTTCCATGCGCAGTTATTTTACTATTGGAGAGGGTTTTCCTATTATGTTGCTTTGCAATGCACCTTTTCATAAGAAAACGAAAGAAACGTGATTTTTTTTTCAGAAGTGGAGAGGTGGAATGAGCAGATACAGGGCGTGTAGTAAGGCAGGGATATCCACCGTTCCCATATTATTACTTATCACGTTCTCAACCGATTAGTAAGAGAATCGAAGTAAGACATGAACGGGGAAATAAATGTTGGTGGAGAAGTTTTAAAGCTAGAAAGATTTTTAGACTTTAAAGCGTTATTTAGTAAGTTGGCTAAAGACTGCCGAGAACAATGAGTAGTTTAGAGACCCATCGTGAGAGGTGTGGGATGTTCATTAAACTTTGGTAGGCAAAAGTAATGAGTTTTTTAGTGGTGTATAAACAGACTGGGCTGAAAATGCATTTGGGAGGGCATAAAATATAACAGGTGGAGCAGTTCACGTACTCAAGCAGTATTATGGATCAAAATGGGTTTAATAGCGAGGATTACTGGGAAAATATTGCATTCGCTAAGGAAGCATGCACGTTGGGAAGAGAAAGGCTGAGAGAGAATCTGAGGAAAGAAATAAATGAAAGATTTGTTTAACATTTATAATGGAGCGAGGGGCTATATTGCTCGGAAACCTGGTCATTGCATGAAGAGCATGTGTGAGAACTGGAGGATTTTGAGGTGTGTGTGTGTTTGTGAAGAAGAAACGGGAGAGAAAGTAAAACAGCGATGAGTGAAAAAGTAGAAGTGCTGCAGATGGTATGAGAGGAAAGGAAGGTGGTGGCGGAGACACATGGCAGGCAGTAAAGATGGATGGAGGACGGATTTAGGTTTAAAGAGGGTATTAAAGATGGAGAGGGAAGGGAAAACGTGAAAGAGAAAGGGAGAGAATAGGAATTTTGGACGACATGATAGGTGAAGCAAAAGGTGTGAGGGATCTAAAAGGGTCGTAAGGGTCAGAAAAATAGAGATCTCAGAGAGTCAGAAATCTATATACTACTCCGCGGGTCGCCGCGGGGTTGCTAAGACACCAGCGCAAGCGTGGAAGAGGATTGTGGTGGATTGATATTCATTATTAGGGGAAGGGAGGGATGGAAACTAAGTGGGGGGAGGAGGGGGGTTTGGATTAGTGCCTAGAAATGACTGCGGGACGAGGGCAGATGAATTTTGTGAGAGAAATAAATTAGTAATTACTGACACTCGGTTTACACTAGGAATGTACGGTATATATCAATTTACCGGTATATCTGGTATATTTTAGCTGATATACCGATATATACCGGTACATTTTTAAAGTCAATATACCGGTATATTCGGTGTTATTTTCTAAATACCGGTACCCGATGTACTGCTCCAAATGAAAATTTTCATGCCTAAGTGTAGTAACTCTTCCTTGAACTACGACCTTGACGTGGTGGAAGGGCTTGTGCGTTCCAATGACCCCTAGAGCTGGACTGGCAGGAGCAAGTACCATTGCTCCCGGTAGGGCCACCCATGCCAGATAGGTCGAAGGGTAGGAGCCAGACGAAAAGTAGTTCCGAGGTGGTGTCACGTTAAAAATACCGTTGAGTGGCGTGGGAATAACTCTCAACTATCACTTCCTAGAATATGAAAGTCATTCACAGAGAATTGATTCCTGGCAACTACGGGATGCTGCCCACTAGGGCGAGTGTCGTGCCCGGCAGCGGGGGAGGCAAGGCCTCCGCGGTCGTCATCACACGAAATCCTTGCACAGCATCATCACCAGCGGAAACAAGTGATAGAAGGGAGAAGAAGAAGAAAAAGAGAATGAAGAGGAGGAAAACAGCGGTAAATATAGGAACTTGGAACGTAAGGACCATGATGGGGGCCGGGAAAATTGCAAATATTAAATGGGAAATGGAAAAAGGAAAAATAGATGCTTTGGGATTGTGCGAGGTGAGATGGAAGGATAGCGGGGACTATTGGAGTGATAGCTACAGAGTAATCTATAGTGGGGGAGATGAGAATCAACGTGGGGTAGGCATGGCACTGAACACAAAATTGGCGCTGTGGGTGGTAAACATTGAACAGGTGAGCGAAGGATACTAATGGTAGAAATAAAAGCACGCCCAACGAATTTCGTACTGGTCCAGGTATATGCCTACGAGCAATCATAGGGAGGAAGAGGTGGAAGAGGTGTACGAGCAAGTAGAAGGAATAATTAGAGAAGTGCCGGGAAAGAAAAACTTGATAGTGATGGGTGACTGGAATGCAGTGGTGGGGGAAGGGAGGGACGGATTAGAAGTGGGAGGGTTTGGGCTAGGAAGAAGAAATGATCGCGGTGAAAAGGCAGTTGAGTTTTGCAGAAGAAATAAATTAGTAGTGACAAACACTTGATTTACACATAACTCCAGGTGTAGGTACACATGGAAAATGCCGGGTGATACTGGGAGATACCAAATTGATTATATAATGATAAGGCAGAGAACAGTGTAAAAAAACTAGCGTAGCTATCCAGGGGCGGATACCGACTCAGATCATAACTTGGCGATGATGAAGTGTGAAGGTAGATACAATAGGCTTTGTAAAGGTATGAAGATAATGAAGTGGAACCTTGAAGCTTTGAAAGGGTTGCAAGGAGGGATTACCAAGAGCTGGTAGAAAAAAACATAGGTGATGTAAAGCGGATGAGAACAATAGAGAGAAGGCGGGAGATTATAAAAACAGGTATCGCAGGAGCGGCAGAGAAAACGAAGGAACGGTGGAAAAGAAGAGGGTTAAGAAACAGTGGGTTACGGGAGAAATGATAAAGAAAATGGAGGAGAGTAAGGTATGGGAAAACGTGAACACCGACGTAGGAAAGAGGAAGTACAAGGAATTGAATAATTAACTCCGGCGATTGACCAATCGGGCAAAAGAAAACTGGTGGAAGGGACAATGCGAGGAATTGGAAAAGCTGCAGTAGGAGGGAGAAGTGGGCGCTTTGTACGCCAAGGTGTAAATGTTATTGGGTGGTAAGAGAGGGAAAACGATTCCAAAGGTTGAGGACAAAACAGGGAAGATTAATCGAACAGGAAGATATCCAGGAAAGATGGAGAGAATACGTAGAGGAGATATATAACAGCGAGAATAGACCCTTTAGCCTAAATCTAGAGGATGAAGTAACAATAGACGAGGATAGCCTCGGACCAGAGTTACTTGAGAGTGAAATAGAATGGGCATTAAGAGAGAGATGAAGGGTAGAAAAGCCGTGGGAACCGATAACCTATCCCCGGAGCTGCTGAAGAATCTAGGTAGTAAGGGGAGAAAATCGTTTTTCGAACTTATCCGCAGGATCTACGAGGAAGGAGTATTGCCAGAGGATTTCGTGAAAGCAGTATTAATACCTATCCCGAATAAGAAGAAAGAGTCAGAATGCGAGGAGTATAGAACAATCAGTTTAATTTCGCACGCGGCAAAAGTTTTACTTAGAATAATAAATAGAAGGTTGGAGAGCAGAGCAAACTACCTACTATTTAGGCGATGACCAATTTGGGTTCAGGAAGGGGAGGGCAACCAGGGACGCGATTGCGGTAATGAGGACTCTTGTAGAAAGAAACATAGAGTATAATCAGAATGTTTTCGCTTGCTTTGTGGATTTAGAAAAGGTGTTTGACAGAGTAAACTGGGAGAAACTAATGTAGATATTGGGGAAAATAGGAATAGATTGGCGTGATGGGAGACTCATCTGGAACCTTTATATGGGTCAGATGGCTCAGGTGAGGGTAGCTGAGGGTGAATCAGGTTGGGCAGTTATAGGGTGCGGCAAGGGTGCCCGTTGTCGCCTTTACTTTTTAACATCTATGTTGAGGAAATGGTAAGAGAGGCATGGGATGAGCTAGATGTGGGAGGAAAGTAGGAGGCCAGCGGATAAAGTCGGTTAGATTCGAAGACGACCAGGCGTTGGTCAGTCGGTCATCGAAAGGATTGCAAACTTTAGTAGATACATTGGAAATGCAGTGCGAGAAATGCGGGATGAAGATTTATAATAAGAAAACAAAAGTAATGAGATTCTCTAGGACAAAGAAAGTGAGGATGGTGATAAGAGTAGAAAGTCACAAACTGGAGCAAGTTGAACAATATAATTATTTGGGTAGTACGCTAGAAGAAAGGAGAACATAGTAGCAAAGACATTAGGAGGAGAATAGCGCTAGCGAAGGAAGCGTTCAACAATAGAAGGGAGCTGATGACGGGGACCTTAAGTAAGGATGTAAAAAAGAGGTTGGTGAAGAGCTTGGTATGGAGTGTGGCGTTTTGTGGGGCAGAAACGTGAACCTTGAGAAGGGAAGACGAAAATAGGCTGAGGGCTTTCGAGATGTGGGCAACGGCCCACCACGATGGAAACACCGGTTCCCGATCAGTCACCGAAGTTAAGCATCGTTGGGCTTGGCTCGAGTTTGGAGGGGTGATCCTCCGATTCGTCCGAGTGCTGTTACCCCTGTCTGCACGTGGCAGACAGTAAGTGCGAAATGACCTTAGCTGTCGAAGCACGTTAAGCAAAAATACTACTACTGCTTTCGAGATGTGGGTGTGGAGAAGGGTGGAGAAGGTGCGTTGGACGGAAAGGAAGACAAATGAGGAAGTGCTTGACATGGTGGGCGAGGAGAGGAAACTTATAGATGAGATTAGGCGAAGGCAGAGCTGGTGGCTGTAAGCAGTAATGAGGGGCGATGGTTTGATGATGGCTGTGATAGAGGGAAGGATGTTAGGTAAGCGCGGAAGAGGAAGAAAGAGACTAGGTTTTATGGACGGGATGAAGAAAGGTGGGACTTACGCTGAGGTGAAGAAAGAAATACTAGATGTAGATATGGCACGGCACGTGTGAGAGTCCGTTGGTTATTCTCTGACTATCATCATAACGTACCTCTAACCAGTAGATTACTCTGACGATTGAATGAATTTTAATAATTAAGTAAGGGAATTATTTTAGAGAGCGTGGTTGTTGAAAATTCAATGTAGCAAAGGAAAACGGGAAGTCAAATTTCATGGTTTTTACAGTTTTACTACAATTTTTAAAAAGTATGATGAACTCTTTTTATCTTGGTTTTGAATTCTCTTAATGAAGTGTTTCTCCTATTCGGTGCTGCTTCTACGTATTCTGTAAAGCACTGCATTAAAAATAGGCCATGAGACTGTCTTGCATGGAACCGGATGTAAATTTTCTTTACAGAATTCAATCCGAATTTGGTGGAACAATATTAATGTTCCCAAATATTATAATTTTAAAACATTATCACAATCATGGAAAAAATGTCAAGCAATATTTTTCCCTGCGTGTACTAATTATATATAGGATGGTGACCTCCGTTTTATGACATCCATTAAACCGATCCGTGGCATTCCGCACGCAACGCACTTGCAAGGAAAACAGATATTTACCCTAACTTGAATTTCTTCCAAAATGACTTTATAGAACACACTTATAAAAAACCATAGCCTAACCTATGGAATATTTTAAGAGAATGTTGCCATGAAGGTTGCTATGGCAATCCTTCCAAGCTCCCACCATTGCAACCACGTGTCTAATCGAAAGTGATACGATTTTTTGTATTGCCGTAATGCAACAATAACTTTAAATGTGATTAAGGTGATTACATGCGAGTGTAAATTATTCTTCTTATTCTATTTTGAAATACTATGCAGATTGATTTGATATCGCCGTTTTTTTCTAGTCGTTGCTCTTGCTCAGATAAAATAATCACTTTTCACTAAAAAAATACATTGCCTTTAGCTTCAATCTCAAAATGTTGATTTGCCGTGAACTAATTGTTGCAAAAACAACACTTGGGGTGTTAATAGCCCACGTGTAAACGCAAGAAATGAACACAAATAAAACTTTTATATCGCGGTTCTGTATCGCGACGCAGAACGATATTATTTATCTTGCTTCTCTTCTTCTTCGATCTTATTTATCTGCCTTATTTAATAAGCGTTGGACCTTGAATCCTTGATTATTAATCATATATCACATACCGAGATCACATTTCCTTAACATTCATTAGAGGCAAATGTATTCACAGAATAAAAATATGTTATATTCATTTTTCCTTTCCATCAGTTGTATCTAACGCCATAACTGACATATGTATAGAAGAAAACGCTGGCCTTCATCACCTTGGTCAAGTCTCATCACCCAGTTGTAAGAGCCTCTACATCAATTTCGGCGAATCATAATGAAATATCTTGGGAAATAGGACGAGAGCGAATATAGCACGTCACATTCGATACCGAATGAGTTGCAATTATATCTCAGCCAGTGGTTTTCACTCAGAGCAATGAACCCTCTGAAGTTTTGGCAGTACAGTAGAACGGCTTTAGCAGGAGTGGCCCTTAAATTCATGGTTGTTCTGGATCCTTAGTACCATCTTAGCGCACCGTCTCATTGGTCAACTATGTTGCATCTGATGATTGGAGCGGATTGATTGGTGATCATATTAACCAGCTAGTGTTTTTCGGATCAATTAAAAAAAATATTGGTTTCCATGATTGCCATTTGAGATCAGTCGCATTTGCCTTGGCACTATATCATCAGCCAAGCTAGGGATGTGTTAAGCCTCCTGGAAATATTGCATCAATGCATGGCATATTTTAATACTTTGTTGACACCTGTACACTGTATGTCTTTACCTTGATAACATCTAATGTAGTCATAATCTGTCATAAACATTTTTTATAGAAGCTATCGCGCATGGAAAACTATACCCTAACTGAGGATGATGAAAATAGCATTTGGTAATTATCAGATTATGTGCTTTCTGCATAAGCAAGAACTTTAAAAAATTGTACTTATCTGATAAAAGCATGTTTAGAACATACCAGTAGTGCATTTATTCCACATATTCTTGATCTGGAAACCACAATGAATTGAACAAAAATATTGAAAAATGTTTCCTCGGAAATATTATCTTATAAATATATATTTTAATAAAAATGTTAACTACCTATTGCTCGTGTCCTTAAATTCCTTAATAGTTTACACAATTTTACTTCGCTTTCTAGTATTCTGAGAACTGAATAAAGTTGGCAAAACATATTATGTAAGTAGGGACAAGTAGATTGCAAATTCCAGCAAAAATAATAGCAAAATTATATCTTATATAAATGGTACCGATATACAGGTACACCGGTATATTTTTTAACGATATACCTATCGGCTAATCAGTATATTTTGGAAATATTGGATTCCGATATACCGGTATATTTTTATGTACCGCACATCCCTAGTTTATACACCTTTACAGGCGTAGGAACGTACATACGGAAAATACTGAGAGACACTAGGAGGCATCTAAAAGGTTTTATCATGGTCAGTTAAAGGTTTTGTAACAGGTTAAAGATTCGCGGAGTTTTCTGGGCGCGGATGAGGGTTCGCGTTATTATCTGTTAATAACGAAACGCTAAGGTAGACTTAAAAAGCTAAGGAGAGGTAAATGGGCAAATAAAAGGAATTGCAGTACAAGGAAGAGAATTGGAATAGAGAAAGGGCGAAAAGTGAGATACACGAGAGGTTTCTCAGGAAGTTACATTGCTCTACAGCGGAGTATATTAATATACAACTTCTATGAAAACCTACCAATCGATTAGGAGAACATCAAATGCATGATGCCTTCTCCTGAAATAACGATATTTTGGTATGATAACTATGATTGAAAGAATTATCTCTTTTAAGCCCTAAATTGTTCCTTGTTATGTTTCTCCATGTAGGGATGTTGATAAAAAGTGAAGTGACCTCAAGATACGTCAGAATGGCTGAAATTGCTATTTTAATGCTAAAATATTTCCTAATAATTCATTTTTAATTCATAAAGGGCTTTGATAACGGAGAATTTATTTTATGAGTTTGAGTGAGACAACTATCAATACAGGCACTGTTAATGTATTCAAATTTTATTTTCGATAAATATCGGAAAGGTTGTCCTAAAATATTTCCAAGTATTTTTGGTTCAATCGATTTGGTTCGGCTCTCGTATTAACATGAATGATTTGATGTCTACAATAGTTTTTCATTTAAAGTGTAAATTATTTAGAATGAAAAAACTGGGTACTTAAAAAAAATAACTGTACCTCGAAATTCCGAGTATCTAAAATCCATCGAATTTCCACCCAGCACAATCTAAAAAGATTCATAAATAAAATTCCACAACTTATCGCTCAGGAATAAAATGCATGACAATGTTTCGATAATTTTAATCGATTCTGCATTAATTATAGATGATTTTCAGATTGTAAATTAAAATCATTATAATGATATTGTTATTATTATATCATGCAAAAAGGTAGTACTCAGGCATATTATCGGATATATTTATGTCTTTAAAGCCTTCCAATGGCAAACGGCATTGTTTCCTCCGCTCCCTAAGCCAGAAACTTAATGTATGACGCGCAGATTTCTTCAACCTATCCCTCTACGGATCTTGGGAACTGCCAACGAAATATTAAGAACATCGAAAACCAAGCCCCGAATAGCAATGCCGACAAACCCTTAACCCGACCCATTTAAGACCTTGATGGAGGCTCGCAATTATTGAATTATCGTCCGCATTTAAAGCATCGAAAACATAAGCTGTGCTAGAAATTAACCGATCTATTAAAGGAAGAACCAACGAAATAGTTTCAAATAAGTATATGTTAATGCATGGAAGAAGAACCCCATTTATTCGGAAAAATGGAAAATCCCGTGTAATCTAATGGAATACTATTAAAGTGACCGTGGTCCGTGCCCTAGTTGCTACAAAAATTTAAACAGTTTTCCTGGGACTTTCTACCTTGTAAAAAAATCTTCCTTCATTTACCATACACTCTAGGCCAAGATATTTCTGTAATGCAGAAGGGGATAGACAGACTCTCCTGAAGTTGCAGAGAAACATACTTGCAAAAACGATCAGTGTCCTAGCTATCCTCGTAGTAAAGATAGTAGATGAAGCCAAAGGCTGGCGTAATTGCCATGGTGCGTCGGCGGTTACCGTCAAGGTGCCATCAGACAACAGTGTATCACCTCTGTCAAATATGAATCTATTTTCAAGTTATGGAATACAATCATCATATGCGAGTATTTTGGTCGTTAACATAACTCATGTGTATGTTGCAGAGTCAACCCACTGGGCATGCGGGCAAGTTTTATTTCACCTAACCAATGCAATTCACCTCTTCGTAATAACATCACTGGTGCCAGCCCAGCCAAAAATATTACTCGAACGTTTAAATTATCGAAGCGCTGGAAACAATTCAACTTATTACCTCCTGCTTTGATTATCAGCCAACTTTTTCTACTCTCTGAGGGTATTACTTGCGAGCCGCTGCAACGACGTGTGGCAGGGAGTGATATTCGTTATTAGAGGAGAGAACCCATTATAAATTTAAGGAGAAAAGAAAACATCCCGTGAAAGCGGAATCTTGTATTCCAAGGGGAATGGATTCCGTGAATTTATTGCCAGAATTCGGGATACACGTTGGTACGGGGGGGAGGAGGGGGGAGTAAGGTGCAAGGAGGGAATTGAAGCGTCAGGCAGGGAAAGAGGGAGACGGAGTTGATAAGGGATTGTTGGGGGGAGGAGCATGAAGGAACGTGAGGAATAGGAAGGACTCGAGTACTTAGCGATTCGGAGAGTATTTCGGGAAAAGGACGAGCTCCGGAGATTTAGATTAGAATGCTTCCTGCCTTGATTGATATCTGCACTTGTGTCGGAATTATCCGATGGAGTACGTTTTACTACACTTATATATCGATGAAAATGGAGTACGTTGGGGGCCAGTTTCCCCTAACAAATTTTCCCCTGGTCTATTAATTTATCCCCAAGTTTTCCCATAGCTATGTTTTTGAATTTTAAAATATTACCTTTTTTTATTCATTTTCGTATTCAATATATTATCAAGGTTATTAGGTTGCTAGGTAAAAATATAAACTTATTTGTCAAAATTAGGTGAAACATCATCCTTTTCTGAACAAAACTATCAAGTTGAGAAAGTTTCAAAATTATTAAGTGAAAATGATATCATAGTTGAGTTGATACATAATCGTACCTCTTTTTTATTGCGTATCAACGGTTATCTTTATTATAAGCATAGCACAAGTAAGGGAATTGTAAAGTGGACCTGCAGAAAGAAGCCGGATTGATACACTTGGGTAAAAACAGAGGGAGAAGGACAACATGTCAAGGTTGTGCGTGGAGGTCCAGATGTTTCGGAGCATAAATGTTCTCCAAACTTGGAGCCGAAGAAAGGATAAAAGCAGTTGTAGCCAAGTACGACGAATTCAATGAGGAAGACAACTTATTGAAGTATCTGCGCAACGTAGGATACAGTATCCTATTGTAGACAAGAAAAAGTAAAATAAAGGTCTTTCGACTTTTTTCTGTTGACTTTTATTGCCTCTGGTTTTTGGGGAAAAATTGTTGTGGGGGAAAATTGTTTGTGGAGAAAAGTATATTAGGGAAAAATAAATTATGGGGAATAACATACTTGGGAAAAAAATGTAGGGGGAAGTTTGCTAGGGGACAAGAGTTTGGGGAAAACTGGCTCCCTACCACCAGTCTACCATTCGAAAATTGATTTTCATAAGGATCGTGAAGTCAATGCCTATTTTTTAAATAAAGTCTCTCGTAGTAAGAGACTCTTATGTATTAATAACAACAAATTATTCCTTATTATACTTTCATCATTAATATTTCTTCAGATTGTCCTAGAAATTTCTTGATCTCATAAGTGAGAAGGCATGGGAGAGACCAGCAAGAAAATACATAATATTTATAACAAAGGTATTTATTGCCAGAGCGAAAAACTGGTAATTTGCTTATGATCCCTCGAAAAAGCAAAAGAATCAGTACATTTTTTATACTTTTTTTTTTTTGTTGCAATTTTAAACTTTTTGCATATGTTGTCTTTAAGTTATCTTATTTGAATTCATTTCACAAAGTGTTTTATTGTTAAAATGTTTCTGTTGTAAGTCAGCTGATTTCTTTGTTATTCTCCATTTATTGAATTGCTTATTTACTCTCTGTTTGAAAGGCATACCATTTCTAGTATTCCTTCTAAAAGCACGCTTTTTTGTAAATTTCACAGTGTTTTTCCGAACAGATTATTTTTTTACGTGTACCTTGCTGTTTTTTAATTGCAGCGTTGATGCTATCAGATTATTTTCCGCGTTAATAATTGGCTAAAATTCAATGTCTCCCTATCAATTCCGAATATTTCTTCAAGGGTGAAGTTATAGAAGACTCAAGTATTGCAGTGGAAACTTTTGAGTTTTTCCGATTCTGGACGAGTAAAGTAGGTAGCTCAAAAGAAATATTTTAACCAGTGGCATGGTCCGCGAAACTTTTAATTAGTAATTGCATCGATATTATTTTCTACTTGGTGGCTGAACAAAGAAGTGAACGAGACGGATGGTCAATGTTCTTCGGTTTTAGTACAAGTGTTGCAACACATCGGCCAGTTTTATATATTGTCAATTTTAAATTGATGGAAGGATTTGATGCTTTCCCAGTAAAACTCTTCTCGGGATTTCCACCCGGTGATGTTCTCTATATCTGTCAAAATTTCAGAAATAAAAGTTTACTTTGACGGATGTTGATCAACATCAACATAGGATTTAAACAACGTTCATGTGTGGAGCCAAGAGTGGGGACTCGAACTTAATCTGAGCAAATGCACGGCGGTACATTTCTTGCGGAGGTCGTCCAACTATCCCCATGTATATGCTGTGGATGGTGTTAACATAAAGGTGACAGATGAAGTGAAGTATCTGGGAGTTACGATAACTCCGGACCTATCGTGGGGAACACATATAAGAAATATTTGTGGCAGAGCTCTGAAGAAGCTAAGATTCGTCAAGCGTATTGTGGGAAGATTTTCGGATGAAAAAGTAAAAGAGAGGTGCTATTTCGCACTCGTCCGGCCACACCTTGAATATGCAGCGAGCATATGGGATCCGATGCAGAAAGACTTAATCCGGGAACTTAATAAAATACAAAGGAAAGCTGCGCGATTCGTCAAAAACTGCTACGGGCGTATAGACAGCGTTACACAGATATTAAACAAATTAGACTGGGAGCCACTAGAGACTCGGAGGCTGCGCGCTTGGCTTAGATTACTTGAGCAATTAAGAATAGATATCTTTCAGAGCGACACTGAGAACATCATATTAGAACCCCACTATATTTCCAGGTCCGACAGAAACGATAAATTAAGAGAGATATTTTGCCGAACGGATGGTTATGGGAATTCGTTTTTCCCACGAACAATAAGGGACTTTAATAAATGCTAGGCGTAATTTTATTTGAGCGTTTCCTTTTTATATGTAAACGGCTGGTGTCCTAACACCCCCCGCCACACGCCTACTGAGGTGGTTTGCGGGGTAGTATGTAGATGTAAATGAACAGCCCAGACGAAAGAAAAGTCTCCAGTAGAAACGTCGGTATATACGAGAGAACTCGTATGGAGAACATCACCTGCTGGGAACTCCAATGAAGAGTTGGCATTGGCTCAATAATATGCTCCTCTTCACGTTTTAGTCGTATTTGTTGAAAGATAGGCCACCATCACGATTTTACTTGACGTCATGTTTGACCAATTCTTCGTATTAGCGCTTCTTCCATTCATTTTCACATGCATGACCCATACATGATCTTAAAGCTTGTACAAATTCGTCAATCAGGCACTTTACCGTTCCTGTTAAAGGGAGTAAGGAAACCTCAAGGGTGAGCAAGTTCACTAGCCATCATTGTTAGCCGCCGATTTAAGTAGCCGGAGCGACTGTTGTTTAGACTTTTGCAACGACATCTCTGAATTCGTCACTATGGATTAATATAACTTTTCTTCTTTGTTACTTTTTATAAGAAAAGTCACAGCATATTGTGCGTAAATACTTAAGACATACTTTTAATACTCATCTCAATGAATATTGGTTATTTCAAGGACTATTACTAGTCCAAAATAAAAATCTGCAGCATTTGACGAGGTTTACTGCTCGGTCAATAATAGTTTAATACCGAATAGACCCTTCTAATGGCAAGAATTCACACTCAGAAAAAGACGGAAAACTATTTAATGCGTTACATAACCCAGATTTTAACTCTGATCACCACAGGCGGAATTCGTTGCTTGCTTGTTTATGAGCCAATATTGATCGCAATAGCTGTCGCCGCGATTCAGGTATTAGCTACCAATAATGATGAGTAACTTAGATATGGCAAGTGGAACATGGCTAATTCCCGATATATAAATAATTTCTTTATTGGTAACGGCTTTTGCCAATCACCACCGGTTTAATTGTAAACGCAATGATAGGGAACATTAGATAGCTCAAGTTCAACCAGAATTGGCTCAGAAAACAGTGAGAAAATATTTAATTTGGATCTTGATCTTCTTAATCCAAGGTCCTATCTTAGTCGTAGCCGTCGAATCAATAAGGGAGCGCTAGAAAATTCTCGAATTTCAAAGGCAACCTCCTTTCAAAGTAAACCTCCGACGAACGAACGTATACGACTATGACCTGAGGAGTTAATCTGTTATTTCACCTCACGAAACATGACGTCACGGATCGCTCCTTATATGGCAAATATTACCTAAAGTGGAGTTGTAAACCGTGCCTTCCAGACGGCAAGACCATCGACTAGTTCATATCGGCCGAGAATGGTTCATTTCCAGTTCTTTCGGTCGTAGAATTGAGCTTCCAAATGAGTACTTCGAGAGCGGAATAGCTCAAATGAATCGTTAATTTGAGTTGGTGCTCTTCCGAAAGAACTATTTCGGAAGTGGAATTACAGAATAACTGCCTGAGTGGGGAAAAGTCACCCAGGCGGGATTCGAACCCACGACATCCGAGTTGGCAGGCGAGGGCGTTACCCCAGTACCGGAATAACAAGTGAAAAAAGAAATTCGGACAGCTTTAAATAAGGATGGTAAATGCTGAGTCGGAGTACGACCTGTGACAGGGTGTCTTCACTGAGGACGATGCCCTTCAGGTCCTTGACACACCGTCTAACCGGCGAGGGAATATTAGAGGGTGGTGGCTCGCTAAACACCATTTTTTTAAGAGATTGTACCCCAGGGGTGGCGGGATGAGGTTAGGAATTTCGGATAGGGACGTGGCGTGGGGTTATTCCTGAGAGGGGAGGTGGTGAGGGAGGAGTAGGGGAACCCTTCCCCTTGGTTTGAGGGGTGGTGGAGGTAACTCCATCTCCCCTCCCCCAATCCACCCCATGCTGAACCGTAACCCCTCTTCCCGGTCACATCCTTTCTACAGAGCCTGGCTTGACGGAGATAGCGAGCGTTTGTTTGCTTTTCATTCTGCGACCGCACCCTTTTGGGTGGCGCCACTGGGCCATCCTTTACATCGCGCGGCACGGCTGGCTGTAAACCCGACACAACCCAACCCTTACCCCACCCCGCCTAAGTAGAGCCCGGAAAATAGTGGCGGGGTGGAGGGTTTTGTGTCATTAACAAAGGAATTGCTGTTTTTGCCTGTGTTCTTATTTTTATAATAGTTTTGCGGAGTGCTCTTTACCGCAGTTAAGGCCTGTCGAGGTGGAAAAATAGATGGCGAGGAGATGGCCTCTTGATTGTGAGGGTTGGCTGTTCCCTTTTTTTATTCTCTCCCATCTTCTTCATTCCATCGTTCCCCTTTCCTCTTTGTAAGCGAGACTCCTTTCATCCTGACACGAAAGGGTGTTTTTTTTATATTAAAGGAATTGAAAATCGTGTTTATGGTGGAGGCACATAAACTTTTTATATCTCTTCACGCCTGCGATCCACGGTGGCGTGAATATTATCCTTTCGAATTCACAGGGCATAAATCCACGCTGGCGCATACGCTAGCTAACGAATGTAATTCTTTGCGATTACCTTGAGGCACTTGAAGAATGTAATCGGTAACATAAGCTCATGCTATGCATAAGCAGCTTCAGAGAGCGGTAACATAAGCTTGTGCCATGAATAAGCAGCTCCAGTCTTTCTAACTCTTTTTCAGTTTTCAAGCAGTAGAAAATTTCGAAGAATCCATTGGACCACTAGTCTTTTCTAAACAAAGCGCAATCTCTTCAATTTAAAACGGGGACCTGGGGCACCCAAACTTTTTTATTCTTAGCCCCTTAAAGAACTTCTCAACAATATATCGACCCCCTTATCTTTACTATTACGTAATTATAATAGAAACAAAGACCAAACGGATAAAATAAGACGCTTATGCGATTATTAGATTGTTTATTTTAGTGTTCAATATTTATTAAAAAGGGTCTCGTATGGCGAAATTTTAGAATAAAACAAAAGGAGTGTATCTGACGTTATGATCTGATCGCATTAATTTATACATAACACCTCAAAATGTAATAGAATGAATGATATTTAGCTTTTTAGAGGAAAAGATTTAGGTTTATAAGTGATTAAAAAAAACTTTTCCTTCTACCCCAATTAGCCCATATTGACCCCTCTCAATGTTATATCATCCGTTAGGGAACTATATATATATAACTGATTTAAACTCACTTTGCCTGGAAAAATTCTCATTTATAGGGGTATCATGGTGCCAGTAGCAATATTCTTTTAGAATATTTAATATTATTTTTCAGAGAATCCAATACAATCCTATCCAATATTTGCTATCCATCAAAGCTTAAGAGCATGAGAAATTCAATCATTTGAGTAAAATAATATATTTTACATATTACATTGTTTTGTCTTAGCTTTTCAGATATAGGTTTTATATTTAACATTGACCTTATTATGAGCAGTGCTGTTAATTTTTCTTGGACATTGGAGTATTACTATTTAATATTCGGTAATACATATGTATCTGTGCCCATAAGTTTATACCAATGTATACTTCCTTCAAGTAGAAATGTTATAGTTACCTGTTACAGCAGTAATCAAACCATCAATTTTTACTTTAATGTTACAGCTATTTTTTTTGAGCATGTCATTAATATGTCTGTTTTTATGTAAATTTTGCAATACGTTTTCATTTGGTTTTTATTTAATATCTATTCAAAATGTCATGTACGTTATACATTTGTTGCTTTTAGGGGTATGCACCCAGAGGATTGAATAAATCTCTTCTATCTTCTATCTATCTATATAAAGAGTATGATCTACGTTTGGAACTAGTTATCTTTAGCTTGATTAGAAGGATGAAAGCATAAAACATTGTTAGTATGGAGAAAGTTTAATATTTGCTATCTTAAACTTATCTGCGGAAGAAATTTGAAGATTCGTCCTTTGCAATTTCTAGATTTTTCTTAACTTAAAACTTACGATTACTGAATTATGCGAAAAAATAGATTATTTGATGTTAAAATTAAGACAGCATATAATTTAATATTTCCCCATCTTATGACTAGCTAAATATTCGGTACACATAGTGTAAGAAAAAATTATTAAAGCCATACTACAACATCTCTTAAATGAAGCACGGATTGCATTTTAGCTTACGAGCATTTTTCTGTATTCCTTCTGTGCGTTATTTCTGTTATTTTGTTCTTGATGTTCTTTGAAGACGCAATATGCTGGTTCTTGAGTCCAATTGACATTCTTCTTGCGTGTTCCATGTAATCGAATAAAATGTTAATTAACTTTCCTTAAGAAAAACGGCATCCTTAGTTTTACATGATAAGAGGTATTGCTTTTCTCTTTCCATTTATTATCTTCCGTTGGCTTGTAAGTTTTTACGCACCCAATAAATAATGAGATAGTATTTTCCTCGTATTTTAAATTGAATCATTAAAAAAAGCTTAAAAGCGAATGGTTGCACAACGAAGGACGTGAATTCCTTTCTATCTGAGCACGATAATATTTTGGAATAGTTGCCATTCTTTCTCTGCAATTCAAGATAAATAGTGTAGTAATAGTTTGACTGCTATTATCCTTTTAACCTGGGATTATTATCGGTTCCAGACTCTCAAAAAATAGTTTGTAGCATTGCGTATTTGTTGTTGTATCTGCAACTGTCTTATAATCCAATGATGGCTTATAAATTGCTGCTAAATTTAGTAGGAATTTATGCGTCAATTTTCCTCTCAATACTTTTTCAAGAAATGCTGTTCGCCGTTAAAATGAGAATTTATTGGCAACGCATTCATTCTACCTCAACGTTGCTGCGTATTATGCATAACGTTAGCGGGATCACTATAGTATTTATGGTTTTGACAACCTGAAAGCCGTAGGAGAAAAACTAGATGATCGTATGCTAGAAGTGGAATTAAGTAAGGAGTTAACGTGTGCCGATGTATGAAAAGAAATTGAATTCCACGAATGCCTCTTTCGGCGTGCTTGGTCCGTATTCGGAAGGAAAGTTGTTTAGAGTAGAGCGTCGGATCAAGTATTCTTTATTTAGTCACGCCCAACATTAGCGCCATTACAATTTGGATGAATTATCTATTCGATTCATTCATTTTATACTCGCTTGAGGTCTCAATATAAGGTCTTTATGAGAAAAAGTGAGCCAATGAACCTCTTGCGACTGCTTATTATGCATCTATGTAGAATGCTTTCGTGTTCTTATGATTTGTGCGATTACTATGGTGTTATTTTTACAACTGTTTACCTTTTTCATTATCAATCTCGTCTAATCACTCTTCACATTCATCTTTCCCGGTCTATCCATCTTAGAGCCAGTGTCGAAAAATCTCTTTTCACATGCTCCGTGGTAGCATATGGATGTATAGATGCATGGAAAGATTTCCATGCTTTTTAGAATGCTTAACACGCATCGTCTCATAACTCACGCAACAATTTGAAACTCTCAGCTCTTTTCACCACATGGTGTGGATTTTTTCAACTAATCGATGCGGAAAATCAACCCATTTTCCTCTCCTTCTCTCTGCCAAGTCCGCTTCTTCCTCCTTACGTAGTCAGCCAGGAGTAGTTTGGCGCCACCAACTTTAGCGACTACTCTACAGTTTTATGGAAGCGCTTTCAAGTGCTTCAACGTATATCGTTAATGGACTCTTCTTAAATATAATAGAGATGAAATTTAGGCAATTTTTACTAGGCAATTAAGTGGGGTAGGGTTGATCAATTTTGAATGATTCTCAAATCGATCCGTAACATCACCTCAGCACCTGTTTACGGGTCCGTATATTGAGTGTTGATCGTTAAGGCAGTTAATGGCTACGCGTTTATCCACCTTGACCCATGAGGCAAATAAGGGGAGTCGATTCCGGTGTCTAACGATTCACATAATGAGTATGAAATATGAAACTTGAAACGAATTTTGTATTCAATGTCAAGTGAAGTGCATTTAAAATTACGCTATTCAATACTAGAACGCAACAGATGATATCAGTTGGTGTGCAATGTAATTACTAGATGAGTTATGAATATTGTGAGAATTATCCGTTGTTTTAAACTTATAAATAATTATATTTACATCATGAATATTTGTGTAAAAACAATACACAATGCTATATCGTATGTAAGGGTCAGAACTTTTCACACTATAATACACCTTTTCTAAAGGTAATATTTTCATGTTTTTTTACGAAATTTCTCGGTCAAATCTAAATCAATGGAGCAGTTTATGTAATGTAACACAAATTTTGTTCAACGAGGAATTTTATACTTCTATCTGTTTATATGGGTAATTTAAAATTTCTACTTTTTCCTCCCTTTACACATAACATCTGGTTTAATAACTTCTGTATATGTAAACCGAGGATAATACGTTCTTACGTCCATAACCTCCACGTTAGTTGACTGACAGATTTATTCAAAACCTGAACTTTCAGTGAAGATCGAATGAAAGAAAAAACTATGTCATCTTGTGGTCAACGCTAATCAGAAACCATTAAAATTTGTTTTTTTTACGCTACAGAATTGTCAAAGATAGCATAAAATAGCAACGGAGAATTGTGTAATACTTGCTTCGTCACTCCATAAATTAATATTTTTCATATTCCACACACATTTAATCCCAACTATGGTTTCAACGGTATCTGTCACTATCAAGTTAAAATGAGTTCCGCAAAGTTAAGCCATCGCTTAATTATATTACGTCGTTTTCCTTGAGGTACATTTTAATCGCGATTCCCATGCGTCAATATTTGTCTGAATCTCGCTTCATGGCTATTTTTTAACGTCCTTTTAATAATGTAATGCAATATATTCAATTTGAAATATCCTAAACATCTCTTATGGTGATGGCGTTGAGTTCCTCCTGTCCGCCCGTCCTACCGTGAAAACTGCGAAGTCTGGAGTTTCCACGGCGCCTTCCGGAATCGATGGCGTCGCTTTGCATTCAGATGTGTGACGACTCCGACGGTAGAGTTTGCAAAGTCCAAGAGAGAGGAGTGGGAGAGAGACTCTAGGGTCGGAAAAATGGAGTTGACGGAAGTTCGTATAAAGTTTCCGAGTGAAAAACAGGAAGGGGAAACGTGCGGGAATTCGGCCTTAATTCCCGCACGATTAAGTGTGAGCTTATGGCGCGAGTACTTAAGTTTTAACCTAATTCGCTCCTCTTCCACTCTCCGTGATAAATTGGGGTTGGCCGCCGGCAAAAAAAAATATTCAGGGAACTAGTCGCGTTTGAGAGATGCGCTATACGTGAGGAACTTCCATAACCAGGACAACGTCGAAGTTTGAAAGCTTCGAAACAATTTCTTTGTTATATACCCTTACTTTATCCGTCATCCTTATCATAGATGTTCCACTAAGTAAATGGTAGGTCAATAAAAAGTCCCTCACATGATTTGTCGCCCTTGGGGTGTTTTCTCTAGTGTTTTCCGCGTAAAATCGTCCAACGTTGAATCCCTTTCAAACTCTTCATATTTTTAGTTTCGTTTCACGGTGTCCACTTTTCTCATGCTATTGTAGATTGAATAATGACCAAGTCATTACGGAAAATAGACTGCAAAAAGGAAGGGTTTGAAATTTTATTTATTAAATAAATGATTAAATACCATAGTATCTGCTATTGAGACATTATAATTACGTTGCTCGACAGATTGAGTGGCTAATTAATTGATTTTCTATCCAATGCTTCTGTTTTAAATTTCTGCGTAGTACTAATTGCAAGTCTTATATGTTACCAAGTTGTATCTTTGAGTATTTATGCAGTTGCAAAATGCGTTAATAATCCTATTTACTATAACATTTGTAGCATTTAGTGTAGTGGGTCATGTGTTGGTAAAAAGTCAACCGCAAATCTCTTGAGGGAGCTTGCCTGGTGTAACGTAGATGTTAATGAATTTTTCATACTTCTCATACCTCTCCCAGGCTTTTCTCAAAGCTCCCCTCTTTATCACCACCTTCAATATTTTTGAATATCCTCTTGAGTCCTCCACCCACTTTCACTACTTACTATGAATTTTTCCTACCAGCCTCCTTTTCTGTGTCCGACACTTCCTTCTTTGTTTTTAATTTGCAATTTGCTACTACACTGCAGGGCATATAGTTTCGTTCTACTCTGCACCAATATCCAAAGAGCATAAACACAAAAAAGCATTTAGCTCTCTGAACTGTTCGTCACGTTGAGTTTCTATGAAAGACCTCGTTATAGATAAAAAACACTCAGAAAAGTAGAATTTTGACTTAATTATTTCAAACGCTTATTATTAGATTTTTGTTATTGTTTTGTTTATCTCAAAGTAACTTGCGATCAATATTGGTTTCCTTGCTTATTGCTTGAATGCGATTCTTGAATTTATCAAATCGTGGACTCAAATGATATAACAGCATAGCAGTTACTGTACTGTACATTGTTTCTCTTTAGAGAAATGCTCTGTTTGCATTTCTCTAAAGAGAACAACTTTAAAAGCTGAGGAAGGACCAACCGGCCCGAAACGTTCTGTAAGAACAAATCCTTTTTATATCCATATCTCTTTCTTTCACCTCCTGATAGTCTATTTTATATATTTGTGGTCAATTGGCGAAAATTTCCAAATTTATATATTCATTCATTCAAGTATTCTACCAGCTGATCGGTAGGTTCTTGGACAGTCCCCATTTTGTATCCCAAACTAATAGAAATTGTCTCGCTTTCCCTCCTAAGGATGGCCCGTTATTAGATCCCTCTTCAATTCTTCATATCTTCTACCTCCTCTTATTTCGTCCAGAATTCCTATCCTCTTCCTTCCTCTCCCACGCTTCCCCAGTGTTCTCCCCTCTATCACTCTCTTCAACATGCCCTCTCCTCTCAAAACCTCCTCCATCCATCTCTTCTGCCTTCTCCAAACCTCTGCCACAAGCTTCCTCTCCTCTCCGACCATATCCAATACCTCCTCGTTCGTTTTTCTCGCCATCCAGCTAACCTTCTCCATCCTTCTCCAAACCCACATCTCAAACGCCTCTAGTCTACGCACATCTTCCCTTCGCAAAGACCAAGTTTCCGACCCATATAGCGCCACGCTCCATATTAAAGTTTTCACCAGCCTCTTCTTTACGTCTCTTCTCAGACCCCCCCTCATCAATTCCCTTCTCTTCGAAAATGCTTCTTTAGCTAGCGCAATTCTGCAACTGATGTCCTTACCACTAAACCCATTCGCCTCCAAAATACTACCCAGATACGTAAACTGCTCGACCTGCTCTATCTTCTGCCCTCCCACCCTTATATTCAGCCAAGCCTTCTTACTTCTAGAAAATCTCATTACTTTCGTTTTCATGTGATTGATCTTCATCCCATACTTTTCGCACTGCACCTCTAATGCATTCACCATTGACTGTAGCCCCTTGGCCGACTGACTAACTAATGCTTGATCATCTGCAAATCTCACCGATTTTATCAGCTCCCCTTCTACCTTTATTCCTACCGCCTCCTCCCCCCATGCCTCTCTTACCATTTCCTCTGAATACACGTTAAAAAGCAACGGCGATAGTGGGCACCCTTGCCGCACTCCCCGTCCTATCGTGGCCCATCCCGATTCTCCATTGGCTACCCTAACCTGCGCAGTATGATTCATATACAAATTTCGAATCAGACGCCTGTCCCTCCAATCGACCCCTAATTTCTTCAACACTCCCATTAATTTCGTCCATTCCACCCGATCAAACGCCTTCTCGAAATCTACGAAGCATGCAAAAACATCCTGCCCATACTCTAAGTTTCTTTCTACTAGCGTCCTCATCACCGCTATAGCGTCTCGCGTTCCCGTCCCTCTCCTAAACCCGAACTGGTCGTCACCCAGGTATTCATTTGCCTTCTTCTCTAGCCTTCTGTTTAGAATCCTCAGAACTACTTTTGCCGCGTGGGATATTAAGCTTATTGTCCTATAGTCTTCGCAAGTTTTTGCCTTACTCTTCTTCGGTATAGGAATTAGTACAGTCTTCGCGAAGTCTTCCGGCCACACTCCATCCTCATAAATCCTACGAATAAGCGCAAAAAGTTTTCCCCTTCCGATCTTCCCCATGCTCTTTAAAAACTCTGCAGGTATGTCATCTATTCCCACCGCCTTATTCCTTTTCATGTCTCTTAGAGCTCTTTCGATTTCGCTATCTAGGATACTTGGTCCGATGCCATCTCTGTCGATATCGTCTTCCCTTTCTATATCTAACCTATTGGGCCTTATTTCTTTACCATACAGCTCTTCCACATACTCCTTCCACCTCTCCTGGATCTCTTTCGGTTCTACGATCACCTTTCCCGTCTTGTCTGTTATCGTTGTAATTCCCCTTCCCTTATTACCACCCGTCAGTTCCTTTACTCTCCGATATAATGCATCTGCTCTTCCCTCTTTTTGGTATTTCTCTAACGCGTCGATCTGTTCACTCCACCACGCCTCTCTTGCTTTCTTTGTTTCTCTTCTAAGCCTGTTATTAAATTCTCGGTACTTTCTCTTACCTAGCTCTGAGTTTACGCTCTTCCATTTCCTTCTCTCCTCCATCTCCCTGATCATCTCCTTCGTGATCCACGGTTTTCTAATTTTAGTTGCACTCACTACGCCTACCGTTGCTTTCGCCGCTTCTATAATTCCGTTTCTCAAACTTCCCCATTCATCTTCGACTGATCTAACTCCATGGTCCTCACCCATTCTCTCATCCACCTTCTCCCGATACTTCTTCTTCATTGCCCCAGTTAATGCCTCCGTATTCCACTTTCGTACCCTCGTTCCCATCCTTATATTTTTCAGTTTTACCCGACATTTCATGACTAATAAGTTGTGGTATGTGTCTGCATCAGCTCCTGGATAAGTATGCGAGGTTTTAACACTATTCCTGTATCTGTGACGTACCATTATGTAATCTATCTGGAACCTATCTGTGTCTCCCGGCTTCTTCCAAGTGTACCTACGTCGAGGATGATGTCTGAACCATGTATTCGTAATTACTAGGTTATTTCTGCGGCAAAACTCCACAGCTTTCTCGCCCCGGTCGTTTCTCCTTCCTAGCCCGTAATAGCCCACCTCTCTCCCATCTCTTCCTTCACCCACCACCGCGTTCCAATCCCCCATTACTACCAGGTGCTTACTTCCTGACTACTTATTACCAATTATTTCCTCTAGCTGATCGTACACCCCATCTACCTCCTCCTCTTTATGATTAGAGGTAGGCATATAAACCTGGATTATAACTAAATTCGTTGGTTCTGCTTTTAGCTCCACGACTATTATCCTATCACTCACCTGTTCTGCATACACTACTTTTCTACCTAGTTTCCTATTCATTACGAATGCAACCCCGCGCTGACTTTCATTCCCTCCACAATAGATTACTCTATAGTCGCCGCTCCAGTAATCTCCGTCATCCTTCCATCTTACTTCACCCAGACCCATGATGTCTACACCCACCCTCTCCATTTCTTGCTTTATATTCTCTAGCTTCCCCGCCCTCAGCATAGTCCTAACATTCCACGTGCCTATTCTGATAGTTTCGTTCCTCTTTATCTTCTTTTCCTCTGCTGCTGCTACGTCTGAGCAAGGATTTCGTGTGATGACGACCGCAGGGGCCTTGCTCCCACCGCTGCCGGGCACGACACCCGGCCCTCTTGGCCGAGTCCCGTAGTTGCCAGGATTCATTATCGATTGAGAACTGTCCATAATTTCAAGGCTTTTGTTTTAGTTGAGATAGTATTCCGTGGCCTTACTCAATAGTGTTTTTTACGTGACACCATCACTTCAGAGGCCGCCCCACTGGGGTCAGACGCCTTTTGCAGCCGCCTCACTGAGGTACAGACGCTGCGCGGACTACCATTCGTCTGTCTCCTAACCTTCGACCAATCTGGCATGGGTGACCCTACCAGGAGCAATGCTCCCGCCAGTGCAGCTCTAGGGGTCATCGGAGCACGCAAGCCCTTCAACCACGACAAGGTTGTAGTCCAAGAGAAGAGAAATTTATATATATATTTGGGAATTTTCGCCAATTTAATTATATATATATATATATATATATATATATATATATATATATATATATATATATATATATATATATATATATATATATATATATATATATATATATATATAACGTTCCCGTAAGAACGAATTCTCTATCTTATTCTCTTTCTCCTACCTCCTGTAAGTTTTAATTTATATATTTGTGGCCAATTGGCGAAAACGTCTAAAGAATATATATTTATTTAAAATCTTGACCACTCAATTATGATTGGTTTTTTTCTGGAGCTATGGTCTATTATTTTTTCAAATAAAAAAACCACCAATTTGCCAATATTTTGCCTTTTAATGTAGGCTTCATCAGGGCTAAAAATACAATGCATAAGTCATACATGAAAAAACGTGCTTGAATATATTTTTATAAATATTGTTAACAGCTATTCAGTATATACCTTTAGGTGACATTTCACGAGGAGAGTTAAATTTTTATCACAGTTAGTTTCCAATACATAACAACAATATTATTATTAGAAACAAAAATATTAACATTTAATAATTGAAACTAATAAGTACTTACTATACGTTTATTTTTAATACCGAGTTATATTTATTGGCATATGTTATAAAAGTAAAAAACGACTGTTTCAATTCATTTTAAAGATATATAATTCAGTCTTTTTTTCACTTGAAACTTTCGTATTTGTTTTAGCAATAACAAAAACAAATTCTTAAACTGTAGAAACACATATACTTTCCTCATTAGATGTGCTTGAGATACACATTAAGTCTCTTTAAAATAAAATAATTAATTATAACTATTGTATATACATCAACCTTTTTTGTGCAAATTGTGAAACATTACTTGCATCCAACATTTTATTGTGGTTAAACCATTTTTGTCCATTTCCGCCGAATATTGAAAGTACGGCTTATGACTCTGATTTTAACGAAGTGTGTATTATTTCCGGTGAAAGGAGTTAAAGAGCTACGTATTTATGTTACATATTTGGTAACTTTCTATATTCATACTTTAAACTATCGTGTACCCTTCTTGGTTAATTTTCTTTAATTTTTGTGTTACGTGTATGATGATTACTTATTTCTTCTGCATCGCTTTAAAGTATTTATACATTTACGAGCATTATATATCTATCGCAGAATGCCCGTGATTATTTGATTGCGAGCAATATGAATTTCACCTTTGAAAATTGCTTTCACGCATTTGTCTTGATAAAGAGGCATTCAAAGCGAAGTAAACCGCGTTGGCTCTCCTTTATTGACGTATAATGAGTGTTTATGGAGTCAACTTTATTACGTGTTCTCGCCAGATGCCGTGATTTTAAGCAATTCAGGGTATCTGATATTGGTTTCTCGTGAAAGATATAAGAGGGGGAAGGCCTATTTATCCGTTTTTAAAGCGATGATTTGGGCTGGCGGTCTTTTTTCGAACATCTGGCTTTGAAAGCGCTGAGGCTCTCAGCTTGTTTATTTTCGGGAAGAGGCTAAATTTCGCTAAATTGTATGGCTAAATTTGTGACTAAATGCGCATATGTGGACAAATTTGTATGGGCTGATAAAGTCTTGACGTCAAGTTACTTTCCTTACAACATTTTTCTGTATATTTAGCATTGACTTGGAATTTATTTGGAAAAGAATAGTTAGGTACCCAATTTTTGGTGACGTAATTATCTGCCAGTTCATTATTTGTGGTGAAATTGTGACTCGATTTACGTAATTAACATTTATTCTTGTAGTATTGGAGCAATGAATATTCATACATTCATTATATTAAATCCCACTTAGAATAACATGCAGAAAGCACTATTTTGATGCTTTTTTAGATTGATTATGAGCGCAGAGGTGGTCAAGAAAAGTACTGTGCTTTTGTCTTTACTTTAATGAGGCATCCTTTCTTTCTCTTATATTGAATCTCATTAAGTATGTGTCCTGCGGATACCGCAACACGCCCTACTAAAACACTGGTTGTGTTGCATATATCATAGGATGACTCTCACCCGGTAGCAGCAAAAGGATTGGAAGTAGCGATGTCATCAGAACTGGGAAGATTGAAAACAACGGGGTCACTCTTGAGTCATTGCAACCACCTGAATGCGCTTTTGGAAGGAAAAAGGAATTGTGAAGAATTTCAAAGAACTTTAGCTGGTTAGCAATGAAGTTACTTTGTGACATCCACAGTTTGTTTAATACAGAACGACCGGTTTCGGCTGTCAAGCCATCTTCAGGTCAATGAAGATGGTTTGACAGCCGAACTTGTGACTTCCACAATAAACTGTGGAAGTCACAAAGTATCTTCATTACTAATATGGAGCTCTCCCACCACGTCATAGCTTCTTCAAATTTCGATTTAACTGTAACTGGTTAAAAAAATTGGTACTTATGATTTAAAGAACCTGTTCGTCTGGTTTATTAGGTGTTTCAAATTGGAAATTTATGTAAACAAGCTGAAAATTATTAAATATTTTGTAAGAAGTAAGGCTGTCTTTAAAGCCGATGTAAATATAATATCCTCTCTTGAGTTTCGTTTCTGTGGCGGTTGCCTAAAATGTTTTTGTTAAGCGTCGCATCTCCTTTAAACATCTCGTTCGACGACATCCATGAGTGAGCCTTCGGCGGCCACTTAAATTTCTTTGTAATCGATGAAGTTTCATTATTTTAAAAGAGATAGTGAAATTGGCAGGTTCAGCGAATAGTTTGCCTTCGGAAGGAAAGAGTATCTGTTGAAGCAGGCCATTCTGCGTGCTCATCTGCCGTCCAGATACAGTATGAGGGTTCAAGTGGCCTCGTTGTTTGTCACAAAGGAATTGATTTTTATTGAGAGATAATGATTGAAAATTCCATAGTTCTACCTTTACTCAACACACGGACTCCCATGAGTATTGCGGGCGATAGTTACCTCAGTTTTACCAAGGGGCCAAGAGGAACACATGTGATACCTATACTCATAATTCGTCTTCAAAATCATTTATTTTCCGTGGCGTCTAATTTACGCTATCGTATATATCAGTGGCTCACCCATTGTGAACTCACTCGTTATTTTCACTCATCCTCACTTTTATTTTTTTTATCTTTTCCCCTTATCTGAACATTTTCAGCAAACTTATTTCTTTGTTGATGTTTTCTCAACTAGTTTTCTGCCTACTGAGTAGTGGTCGACACTGATACATCAACTGTTTATTATGAAGTGTGTGAGGTAATCATCATTTTCATCATGCATTTAAGTATTTCGTCCCATAGAGACCTGTGTTCACACAATCTTACAGTCGCAGCTGTTGGCAATTTGTAATCAAATTCCAGTTCTTCATGTATTCATTATCTTTCCTTTAACTTTACACTCGTGGAACACATCGGATGTCTTCTCCGTTGCCCTGGTTTCTCGAATAAAAAAACGGTTTACAGTTGAACTTCCGAATAAACAGACGGTCAACACAGTTTTTAAAACCGCAGCACTTAAGACGAGTCAGCACTTAAGTTCTCGTTGAAAAACTTTCCGTATCTAAAGAACTGTTGACATAAATAAGGCCCTCTAAAAGCCTTGTTTCACCAGAGTTTTGTTCTGATTACCCTCAAATGGTGACTAAATAGACCTACCATCTAACGCAGCAAGCAGTTTGATTCCAGGATTCATATAATTTGGCATAAAATGATGGAAACCAATTACATCAAGTTCTTATGATGTAATTCGGTAGAAAATGCCTCTTCAGAACAGTTATCTTGCGTACTATGGGAATACATATATGTATATATTCCGTATTTAGCATTATGAAGCTATGAGGAAGTTTTCCGTGAAATATTTACAGGCTTTTCGCTAAAGTTGGAATTAAAGGACATTTAACAGAGTGGTACGTGTGAAATAGCGACCGATTGTTGCGGTAAGTTGATTAACTGGTGAGTGCGGATGAATCGGTGAAATATTTTGTTGTACATGCTGTAATTTAGAATACAAATCACTCGCAGGTCATAAGTGGTAAGAGTAGTAAGGGGAGAAAAAATATGAAATACGAAACAAACATAATTAATCCTGCTTTTAACGTTATTTTGGACAGGTTCTTACATATTTCCCTCGAAAATTTTTTATTCTTAGGGAAGGGGTTTAAGAGTTCATCTGATAGTTTCTTCCTCCACAAATTCTTCTATTCATTGTTGAGTATTTACATTTGTCTTCCCGCGTCTCATAGTAATTTTCTGTCGTGGGAATTTTCCTCCAATAAGTCGGGTATTTTCATCCTTTCCCCTATTACTCTCAACACTGGATTGATAGTGACAGAATTGTTTATCTCATTTTATCAATGTATCTGCATGAATTTTATAGCTAACAGGCTCTGCAAAATTAATTTGTATCTGTCTTTAACCCATATTCATTCTGCTATGTGCTTTAGGACATCTACATCAGCCAGCAACGCTGTGCTGATGTAGATCGACGGTTGAACTACTTTGACGTTTTCTTTCGCCCGTTGGTGGTCTAGTCAGTCTTGTGACCCGCATTTTGTGGGACGACCCCTATCCGGAGATGGTGGTCAGAGTGGATGTCACGGCCGAGAGAATTCTTCAAGTGGTTTAAGCGAAGAAGGGGTTTGGGAGCTTACCAGGGCGGTTGTGGTGAGAAGTGTTATGGGGAATCCTCCGTAAAATGACTCAAATGAAATGAAATTCATGTTATGGCTACGTAGAGAAAATCTTGTCTGATTTTGATATTAGCTATAAAATTCTACTTATACGAGGAAGTAATATTGAGTTTAGGTCTAAACTTAAAATCTGCTATTCTTTGCCAACATTTCGGAAATTAATTTATTCCATCTTCAGGCAATAATTTATGAAAATAGTGACTTGATGTTAAATGACTCAAATAATGTATTCTAAGCCCTGAAGATGAAATAAATTAATTTTCGAAACGTTGGATAAGGATAGCTGATTTTAACTCGATATTAATTCCCTGTATGAGTAAATGTGAGGTCGATATGATGAGGAACGAATTATAAAATTCTTCATTTCCCTGAAATCATTTTTCACTGATTGAGCTTGAAGTTTCTGAGTTAAATGCGAGAATGGATGAAACATGGGAAAATATAACATTTTTCTATTTAATACTAGCTGTCCCCGGTATGCGTTGCAATGCCTCTTTTTCCTTCTAAGTAGGTACACATATACCAATCAGACACATTTACTTGTACAATATAAATGAAAGACAATGATGTTTTATATAATTAAAGTTGAAAAAAGTATTCAAGTTCTTTGCGATACACAATATTTTTGGTGTTACCGCCTTCTGTAAAAAGAAATAAATATTTCGGCTGTCTACAATTATCAAATTAGTCACTGAACCCGGCCTTTAAATGCTGTAGGAGTGAACTTATTGTGTGTGTTCTTTTTTGTGTCTATATTTAAAAACTCTTATTGTTCAATATCATAGGTGGAGATGCATAATACTGAATATATTTGCCAACTACTGTGAATATTTTGTACCTTATTTTATAATACTTAAGGCATGTCACCAGTGAAAGCAGGATTTTTTTAAGGAATAGAAACAAAATGGTTGAATTTAGTATTTATTTGGACTGACGCAGTCGCGGTAGAACTTGCTTAAGAATGGCAGTCATGATGGTGGAAAAGAGAGAAATGGCGCCTGAGAGGATTGAGAGGGTGTTGTATGATGAATTGAGATTTGGAAGGGATATTCGATGAAGAGGGATGACCGCCGTCTCAAGTGGCGATCTTCCGTCTCGAAAACAAAGAACGGATGCGCAGCGAACGTATTTCGCGTTAGATTGTGGCGGAGTTCTGAGCTGTCTTTCAGAAAAATCTGCTGGCTCAGTGAAATGACAATGTAATGACTCTAAGTCGATATTTTAAGTGGTTTTGTATGGCAGCAGGCCTACTGGCCACTATCAAGTTTTGAGTTCTGTACCTAGTAATAGAGAGCCAGTACTCCTGACTCGCGCTACCATACAAAACATCTAAATTATACCTATATACTATAGTAGTGGAAATTAATGTAATATTATAGGAAGATCTAGAATTGAATACATCAGACAAATTATGTTCGGTATAATTCTTCACTTTGACATCCTTCATAATTTGTCTTATATATTCATTTCTTGGTCTTCCTATACCATTACATTAATTTCCTCTACTATAGTATATATAGGATATTTTAGGTGGTTTTTTATGGTAGCAGGAATACTGGCTCCCTATTCCTAGGTTCTGAGCTCAAATTTCGATAGTGGCGGAATGTTTTCAATGGAAAATCGATCTCCACTTGAATGATTCTATGTGGGGAACACTAAATGCAGTACTCCGTCCGAAGATTGAATTTGTTACTGGGTGCACGTCGGCGTCCTTCACTGGGTATCATCAGAAGTCATCAATCCGAAAACTGGTTTGTTGCAGCTCTCCACTGCACTCTCCTACAAGCTAACCACATCATTCCTACGTAGTTTTTCACTTTGACGTTCTTCATTATTTGACTGATGTATTCCTATAATATTACATTAATTTCGACGCCAATTATTCGTTTCAATAGCCTATTGTGTGGAAAAATAGGTCCAATAAGTTAGACTGTTTCTCTTCTCAGAGTTATCATCTTTTCTCCCCAACTATTACTTGAAATTATTTCTCTTGACATCTCTTTGATCTTCATCGTTCTTCGATAGCGCAAAATTTCCTCTGTTTATAATCTCTTGTTCTCCACAGTTGTTATTGCCATGGATTCACTGCCACATAATAGCATGCTTCAAATATTGGTTTTATCTTAGTGCTTTCTTACTTCCAGGCTTGTATTTTTAGCGGTTATCAGAAACCTCTATGGTAAAAATGTTTTTTGCTTGGCCTATTCTCCTCGCAATATCTTCCTTGCCTTTTTAACCCCTGGTGATCTTACTTTCCAGATGACAAAGTTCCTATACTTGCGCATGTTTTTGGAGTGAAATTTTGACAGTGGCTCTGTGTTATTGATTTCTTTCGCACACCATGATTTTGATTTTCTTTAAATGCAGACGCAGGGTGTCTTTCTCTACTCCCTATTCTCCATAATATTCCTACGTATGGCAGTCCTACCAAGTCATCCTTAGTGGCGTAATAGGCATCAGTTCTCGTTTTCCCGCAAAAAACCAAGTAAAGCTGATTTGTGTAGTTATCGACCAGGGGCATATGCAGTGAGGAGCAATTGTGTGTAAATATTCGTTGTCTATGTGATAATTGTGATAAGGCCTAGTGGATTTAATCACCATGGAAACATTAAAATGTTTTTTTTTAATCGATTCCAATGGTTGGGACATAATATTGACATATGGCGGTATGGTGACAGTTATAACCGATATGACCAAATTTGGCGAAGGAAAGCGAAAGCCATATATCATAAGTCATATATCCCAAGTACAATAATGAGAGTTTAAATATCATTATGGATTGTGGCAAGTATGTAATTCAGCCCACCTGTTCCGTGCTTCCCCCTTTGCCACGTGACTGGATTGACCGGAAAGCAGAAAAAGATCACAGAAGAATAAGCAAAAATCGTAGTATGAATAAGCTTAAAAAAAGGCACAGTTTAATTACTAGATTTTCTTAAAATGAAGATCTCTTACATAGGCATCAAGCAGTATGCAAGGTTGAAATGCCTGGGAGTTTTATGGAGGTGGAAAAATATAAATATCGAATTATTAGATGAACTTAGTTAGTAGGTCAGTGATGAGCTATTTTTATAGTGTTTTTGAATTAAGATCAATTGGAAAAATCAAGTTTTTGATAACCTATTGTTGTGTGAAGTGTACTTTCTTTAGTATGCATATTGACTTTCGGTGTGGAAAAAATATTTATTTTTTTACTCATAAAAATAAAAAAAACACTGTTTAGTGAACATTTATTTTTTATCATAATTTTTGCGCGATCGGTGGTGACATAATCCTACGTCATCGAGAATCCGACAAATGACGTCCCGAAACAGTATCGCTGCCTGTTGTAATGTGATGCAATTTTCCATGTGTAGCTCAGATAGGATTTCACGAAAATATTTGTCTAAATTTCCTGCATGGAAGCCGATGAATGAGAATGATTAAAACCTTGTCCTAAGGCGCGAAGGAGGCCTATCGTCCGATCTGAAGAACGGAATTAAGTGCTCTCCAAATTACACCCAAGTAGAGATTTAGATTTCACTGAAAAGTGTCCATCACCTCCAGGATTCTCACCCAGGGGAGTTATTTTATAATCTCACCTTTTTAATGACTCTTTTAGGGAAGGCGGGAGATCCGTTTCGCTCTCTTAATGATCGGCTCACGATCGGCCAAGGTCCGATGGTGGCTATATTTCACGTTCTTAACCACAGGTGAGATGTAAGTAATGAAATGTGGAAGCAAATGAAGCGGATCAAGAGTCGAAAGATCGGATGAATCAAAGAAACTGACAGGCAGTTCACTACTTGAGAGCCGAAGATGCCGCCTGACGCCGCCGCCTCTGGTTCAACTCAACCACCCAGACGCCGCGCCACCTGGGTGGTTGAGTTGAACTACGAAAAATGACGTAATTTTCCACATTTTATTACGTATTCATACTTAAGTGATATTACAAAATAACCCCACAGGCCGTCCAAATGGAAAGTTAGTACCCTAGCTATCGCACTGACGTGATTCCCCGTGATTCCCAACCTAGGAACAATAAGATAATGAGAATCTCCTGAAGTAGGAAGGCTATGTTTATGAGAGGACTTAAACTAGAACGGAAAAAGTCACATAATTAATAAAAGAATTGGGCGGCAATGCGTTTCAGCAGTAAGGAAATAAATCGAGGTATTAGTCTTAATATGTGAAATTAGCCTGTTAGTTCATCGTTAGCCTGTGAAGTTAATAGTCCTACATATATAAAAAGAATTGTTTAGAAATTTTACTCTCATGAAGGAATAGTAAATGGAGAGTTTTATCAAAGACACTCAGGAAAGTTAAGGTAAAACTGTACGGTTTGCATATTGTTGTGTGTTTTAGAAACCTCTTGTTCTTGTATTTTCTCATAGAAACTAAGAGTTTATTTTGTAATTTCTTGTCCTAGTAAATACGCGTTTAGCATTTTTTCCATTTTTATTATCCTTCAACGAGAAATATGGTTCATTTGGGAATAGAGACGGGTGAATAGTAGCGATAGTGAGGTAGTCGACGAATTTTTCCACGTCAGGTGTAGAGGGTTAAGATTATTCCTCCCTTAATGATCGTCGTCGCTTGAAATATCCTTTGATTAACGTCTCTTTGGTTATACATCCTCAATAACGTTTTTGTATTTAGATGGTCGAAATAACAAAATTTAATATCTCTTAACTCTTACGGCATCATTTGACTGCTCAAACCGTGGACAGGAGAGAAAGGCGCCGCTTTGAAGTGAATGGGGATTTCCAATGGGAGGGGGTTTTTGAAGACCTTTTCTGTGAATTTACGGAGGTTACAGGGTGCGAAAACAGGATACAGGCGGAAGATGAGGAGGAGAAGGGGTTTTGCAGCATTTCAGGGAGCGGGGAAAGAGGGAGAAGTTGGGGAGGAGTGAGCGCTCAGGGTAGACCCCTTTTCTCTCTCGCGTAATTAGGCGAGAATGAAGAGGGAAAACTGTTTTAACGGCAGAGGTAATTTGTGAGGGACTGTAATGACGTAAAATTAGAGCACCGCTGCCGCTGTGGTGTGAAGAAAAGGGCTAAACCCTTATCCGAACGGTCCTGCAGGGAGGGCAGGCGATACAAATGCTTCCTAAAGCGCCATTAAAGAAAACTGGCGCTTGCTTTACCGCAGTAACAGAGGATATTGTGATGTTTCTTTGGGTGCTTCTCATTTGCTTTAGAGCGGTGCTCACTTCGCGAGTCAACAGCGCAGTTCATTTCAATTCGTTTCAGACTCAGTGCACTGAGCAGCGCACTTCAAAACAGATAAAGAGCAAAGTTTATGTTTCCTGGAGTGTGCTCGATAATGCCATTCACGATTGTTGTTATTGTGCTGATTTTCAGTAAAGGTATCACACATGGATTATGTAAAGTTTTTATAAATTTCTGGTTGACAGCTTTCTTATTACAGCATGTACTCTTACTCACACTCCCAGGGCCATTTATATCTTGGGCGATATTTAGCCGCATCAACAAATCCCCTCTACCTGGATCGATCTTCGGCCTCTCTTTATGTTACTCCGATCTCTTCCATATCCTTCTTCACTTGGTTCAACCATCTTAGACGTGGTCTTCCCTGGGGTCTTCTTCCTTCAGGAATCCCATGCAGTACCTCCTTCAGCAGACATCACTCCTCTTTCCTTAGATTATGTCCAGCCACCTGATTCTTCTGGACTTAATCTCACTTATAATTTCTGCATTTTTGACTAGATTACTTATGTTTCTATTGAGCTCTTTTCTCCATTGTCCTTCGTATGTGAGCCCATAGATTTTCCGAAATATCTTTTTCTCGAATACTATTAGTTTGTTTTCGTGAGAGAACAGAGTACGACACTTATCCAATCCTCACAGCACAGTCTGACGTTAAACTAAGTAGTTGCTTGAAAAATACGCTTTTGTGTGGAAGACAATTGGCAAATGGAGCTTTATAGTCAAGTTGTTGAAGGTAATGCAGATCGAAAGACATCAGCGTACACAAACGACGATTGGTGGAAGGATGTGCGCTGGCGAAATGCTTAACCTACGGATATGTTGCATTCTGCAAGAACGCAATTGCCACAGTAGAGTATTTTTGTAGACATAGTAACAATTTATTCAGATGACATGCTTAAATAGGAAATAAAAATAGATAAATTAAGCATGTAGTCTGGACAAGATTAACCCTGAATAAGATTAAGTCTGAATAAATTATTACTATGTTCACAAAAACATTCTGCTGTGACAGATGCGTGCATGCAGAATGCTACAGATAAATAATTAAACTCTCTGCCAGCGCACATCCTACCATCAATCGTCGTTCGTGTGCACTGATGTCTTTCGAGCTGCATTAACTTCAACAACTTGACTAGAAAGCTCCATTAGCCAATTGTCTTCCACATAAAAGCGTATTTTGCACGCAGGTACTTCCTTTAACGTCAGACTGTGAGATTAGGATTGGGTAAGTGTCGCAAACTGTTCTCATCATACTTCACATAATGTGCGAGTGACTATGTAGGTGTTAAAGCAACCGAATTGCAAACCGTAAAAGGTTTTCGCTGTTAATTCACATGATTTGAGAATACCATCCCGGCCTTTGTTTAAAGCATTTCTAATTTAAAAACTCTCTTCTTAACACACTTCGTGAGAGTGAGGCATTTTATTTTAATATTTGTGTATCTGAGAAGTTTTTGTGGTGAAAGTAGAAGAGATAGCGTTAGGAATATGTGAGTGATAAACAAATTTTATGTGATGAATTTGATGCTTCGGCATTGGAAATATATGAGGTAAGCGTGCTTGCTATGGTTTGGAAAACTTCCCAAATTAAATGAGTCGAATTGCGAAACAGATTTGTTTTATAGGAGTGAGAGGAAAGAGGGGTAGACTGAGGAAGTCATTGGTAAATGCGGTGGAAGGGATGCTGAAGAGGAGGAATATTTTGTCTTGTGAACGAGAGAGCGTGAATGAGAAATACATGTCGGTGAAGTAGAGATTTGCAATAATAGGGTAGTATGGAGGAAATTTTTAAAATAGATTCAGTATTATAGGCCTAACACCGAGCTCGAGAAGTCTAACTCTTTCGACTGTAAATATCCCGGAAGGTAAAAGCGTAATGGGTATGTGCGTGTATGTTCGTGTTTAGTGTACCGAGAATATTTTTTTGATAACAATAATTTCATATAAATTACCGTAAAAGCCTAGATCTTGAAATAATATTTAAAATGAAATTTTTTTTCCTATTCATACAATGAAAAGCGGTTATAGCATCTTGTGATTATAATATTTTTACATTGATTTTGCATTTAAGCATTTTTTTTGCTAAAATGGGGGAACCATTGGGGAAATTATTAGTGGACCAAGCTCTTTCATACGATTTTTTGCTTTCTCTTTGAGAGGCTGGCGTCAGGCAATTTCGCCATTCGTTAAAAAAACATTAATCTGAGCAGAGTTTGCAACGGAATATGGGACAGTATATGTCGTTTTGAAACTGCAGGATAAATTTGTGTAGTCCTTTGGCCAAGCTCTACATTAATCCGATATTTTCTACACGTGCGGTCCGACTGGTTTATTCCAGCGGAAATAATCTTGGTTTGCATTTGATCGATGGCGCACACGTGCGCAAAACTTATGCAAGGAAAAATTAAAACTCTTACATGTGCACTGCAGCAATGCTCTTCTGGGATATTAAGTATTATTTTGAAATAATGCCAGATTTATTTAGCTCAGGGCCATATTTAGAAGCCCTCATCCGAGGTAGAAAAATCTTTGGTTGTAAATATTCAGGTTTGTTGGATGAGCTTAGTCATATGTGAAATGCATTGCCTATTCATTTGTAGTACACGTGAATGTTACAATCTTTTGAAATTTATTCTGATTCCGCATTCATCACAAACGGTTTTTAATGGAAAATTTCATATATTTTTTGGCAAAATTAAAAAAAAAATTTAGTGCTCACTTCATGTACTAAAACCGAAATATCATGGGTAATTCCATAAATGTCAAATTCCATTTTGCCATTTCCATGTCCGATTCATAATATATCTAATTCCATTTTGAACTACCTCACTCGTTAAAATTATGCGTAAGCTACATAATCTCATATTAAATCTCATTTTATATTTATTTTCTCATTAATAATCTCGTTTTTAGGAACTTCGAGCTTACCCATAAATGTGCCAGTGGAGAATACATTTAAACCAGAAATATGATTTTGGACTTTTAAGAAAGTCTTATATACTTTGCGCTTTTGTCTTATTGGCTACAAGCTTCGCCCACGTGTGATAATACATATACTAATCCCGCGATCTCTAAGATAAAACTGAGAGAAGCACTTCAAAAGACTGAGCAATTGAACGGATACCCGTGGTTGAAGACATTTCTGGGAAAATTAACTGGGAAATGTGTCTTCGTGGAATTGACATCTAATGCTTTTGCATTTTAGTTTTGCCAAACTCCTTCTCCGATGAATGGCGTAAGGACTGCTCTCGGGCGTAATTCTTTGCGTTTCTCGGGTAGACAAAGTTATGCGAACAAGGAAGGGGAAAGTCATTTCTGTGGAAGCCATTTCAGAAGCTGCTTTTTCACAAACTCACCGAATTAGTTTGGGAGGATAAGAGGGTATCGTAAGTGACATGTTAGTTCCCATTTCAGGTTTTACAATGGTTCTTCCTGGTTGGTAACTGTTTTTATGTTTAAACATGATCACTCCATGAATGAGCATGGCGCCATCTTGATATTTTATCTTCGAGTTTTTAATCTTAATTGCTTTATGAGGTAAACACCCATTTGTGAAAGGCTGCTAATACAGTAAATAAATATTATTTATGGAACGGAAGAAGGGTGGAGAGAAACCTGGCTTCGAAATTAGCCTGCTCTTAACGGAAGGCACCTGGGTAACAAGATGAAAATATCGGTTCCCTATCAGTCACCGAAGTTATGCGTCGTTGGGCTCGGCCCCGAAATCGGAGGGGTAATCCTCCTATTTTTCCAAATGCTATTGCCCTTTTGAAATAACCTTAGCCTTAAAAGTACGTAAAACTTACAAAAAACACCACAACACTACGAAAAGCATCATGTGTTCCATATTTAAGGTCCCATGCGATAGATCTAGAGCCGTACATTCAGTGTCATCCACTTCACATGCAGTTAGGAGCTGGGAAATAACTTAAAAATCACCGCCATTAACGGGATTTGAACCTGGCCTCTCGGAATAGGAGGTTAATACTCAGTTCCCTATCCCAGGCTTCAGTACTTAATTTGTCCGCAGGTAAAAACCCTGGACCTAAAATTATTACTTCAAGTTCAGCTATTCATCTTTGGTGAAAACTTTAACTATGATTGGTCATATCTTGCTGTCAAAAAATGAGACACTGTCTGGACCATATACTATACTTCATCTCATCCAAATCTCCTTATGCACTTCAGTCATCCCATCGGACTCACAACGTATGGCGAAACTTGACGGCAGTCAGATGCGCGAAGCTTGACGACGGGGAGGGGAAGGCGCGCGTGGAAGGGGTCGACCGAGGAGCGGAGGGGAGGGGAAAGCACATGGTGGGGAATGTTGCCAAAATGACTGTACTAAACTTTATAGGGTGGGACAGTGTTAGCGGTACGTTACCGGACAATGATTTGCGATCCAAACTAAGCCGCAGCAAATTATGCTGATAGCTTTCTCAATTCGTCGGTATAACATTGAAAGGCTATTTTTTTGTATATTAATATATATACAAAATAATTGTATATAGTAAATTGGGAAATAACATAAATAGTCAGAATGAAAGCGTTAAAATATTGACGTACTCAAAGGAGGGGCCTACGGGGTTCGGACCCCATGGAATCCAAATTTTGAATTTATTTAAAGAAAGGGCACAAAAGGAAAAACTTATATTTGCTTTAGTAAAACAGATTATGTTGATTTTATTTATTCTTAATTATGAAAACTTTTTCAATAATTGTTCACAATTTTCAAAGATAAAATACTTTGGGTATTGTATTCCTTCAGTTATTGGCGCAGCAAAAATCTCTAAATGGCTGTTACACTTCAGTCGAAACTGCACCCTTTGATGCCTAAACACATAATTTGCTACTGATTTACAAAAATTTTCACCCCCCTTAATCCCTTAACCCCCGAAACGAAATCCTGGCTACTTCACGGATCATAAGAAACAGACAGGACAATTCGTCTCCCAATTCAAATTTCACAACACATACACGAACACACACTCTTAGACAGGTCCTCAAAAATAACCTTTGATATTGGTAGCTGGAAATAAATGGTAATCTGTACAGCATTGAAGGTGGTGATAAGAGAATGTTAAAATTTTTTTTATTCTAAACAAATAATATGCGAACACAAGTTTATGAGCGTCATTCACTGTCCCACTCCTCACAATCTACCTAAAACTAGCGTTTGACGCTTTGGCGTTATACTTCGGATTTAATCTTATGATTTTAGTATCATCATTATTATTAATTTAAAAGATTTGTTATTTTGTTGATTGTTGATATGTTTATTTGGCTGGTTGGTTGTGAGGGGTTGATTGACAGAGAAGAAGAGGGGGATTGTTTAGAAAGAGTGGGGATGTGCTGTGGACTCCTGTAAGAAATTTGCTTTGCTTAGTGAAGAAATAATGAAAATGCTGCATAAGGGATTGCAGAATTAATTAAAAGTAATCCGGCGTTACAAAACAAATACCAAATCTTCTCGTTTTCCACGCAAGTAACCACGTTCAGGTTCAATAAATTCATTGCAGAGTGATAATGTCTAAATATTACGTTTCATAGGAAAGGTTTACAGCATTTGGTCGCAACAAACATTACTATACTTTTCGTCAAAAGTCATTACAAACCATGCTGCTCGTCGCTGCGCGCGATTCAATTCTGAAATCATACTTGCTTCGTAAACATCCCAAATACTAGAAGCGTCTTATAGGTGTGATCTAACTTGAACAAAAAACAGCACTCTTTAACTTTCTCATCGCATCTCCCGAGTACAATTTCAATTAATTTACCAAGATATCTGTTATATTGAACCCAAATATGTACTCTCCTAGATAGATCCTGACTAATTGTGACACCAAAATATTTAATGTTGACTCAACTCGGACTCGACGTTGACTATATCTGATTTCCTTATTTTTTAAGATCGTTCTGGTGTATTTTCTTTCCACAAAAATGTACTGCGACGCATTAATGTACGTTTAATTCAATGTGCCATTTTTCGTACCAGGATTGCTACAAAATCTTTGTTAATAACTCATCCGACTTCAAAATCTCTCTGTATACAGCCGCGTCGTCAGGAAATAGTCTAAGTTAATGGCAAATGATAATACTGATGTCGTTACTCTTGTCATGATATAATATATTTTTATTTATTTATCATTGCATATATAAAGTTCACTTGCATGAAGTAACGTGGTTATAATTTGTTAAGACATACTTGTAATCATGCTGAGGAACTTCAAATTTCGCGGCGCTTCCTCTGATACGATTAACTATTTGAAAATGTTGATGTTGGGAATAAAGGAATGCGAATGAGAGAACCCTGGCGGTCTCACGCGGAGACTGCCTTATTCCCCCGCGCGGAGACAGATTGAGGACAATAGACTCGTCCGCTGAAAATGGTCTTCTGCGCAACTGCCGTCAAGTTTTGCTATACCTATACTTGTTATTCTCAAACAGGGTGTATGACATCAAAAGTTCATTTTCTTTAAGGCGGCTGCTGCGTAAAATGACAAATATAATTTTATTCATGTTCTGGCCAATTACAAAAAACTATCATTTGTTTGATTAGAAAATTATCAGACTATTTGTTTTGCAGATTGAAATTTAAATTATGTGATTTTTAATGCAGAGACGGGTGAAGTATGAGAAAAAGAGAATTAGGTATTCTATCCAAAATAGGTAGATGGTATTTTAGCTAAAAAACTGTTTATTAGAAGGGAATTGTGCGGTAATGAAATGTAGGCACCAGCTCATCATATTTACTTGCATTATACGTAACAAACTGCAATAATTGAAGTCAAAATGCGCTAGTTACATGGGTATAGCGCTGAAGTCGGCTCCTGTGGCTGGTAATGCATAATCATTAAAAATACACTCGTCAAATAATCTGCATGTTTTGAGCCATATGTTTGTTTTATAATAGCTAGGACATGCCATCATTGACAGCTGTGTTTTTTAAATAATGAAAAGGAGGCATTAATTATTTGTTTTCACTCACGACGTCGCTGGGAATCCTCCTTAATGATATTTCCCGATTTCACCCATCATTCTCCGAAATATCGCAGTCTGTATCTTTCCATCGCCTCATTATTTGTCTCCCTTTCATCTTCAACCCTCGTATTTCTTCTTTCCCTGCCACCTTTAATTTTCTCACTTCAATTCCTTTTATTCCTTTTCCAATTCTCACACTACTTCCCTTTTGTTTCAACAACTATAAAGTAGTAGTCTTTCCACGAGTTGACATTGGGTGTAATTGAGCTCTTCAGAGTCACTTCAGGAGAAACTGGGTTTTCGCAAGGAAAAATCAGATTTCTTTATACACCAACATGAAGGGAAATTCGAATCGAAATGAGTTACGAAATTCGACGAAATGATAAGGGAAAAACATAGCTTAATTCCGTTATTGAATCAAAGCAGCTCTTTGGAAGCTGACTGCTTTAAGTGATGTAAGTTCGGCAGCCAGTAATCTAAAGAGTTATCATTCCATTTTCCTTATTTCTAATCGTTTTATTCCTTCATATGTCTTGAACTTGACGTCCTTCGTAAATGGAAAACAGATATATAAAGTAATAATAAACATCATCAGCCGTAATGCAAGAAAGGCCAAAGAAGAATGGATGAAAACATTATGCTAAGAGTTGGAAGGCAGACGTTTCCAGGGAAAAGTTGAAGCTGCTTATAGAACGGTGAGAGGTTACTTTTAAGATAATCCAATCAAAGTATATATCATCCGGAAAGATGAAAATGAAATTCTTATTGAAAGTGAGTGAGAAGCTAAGAGATGAAAATAGTACCTGGAGAAAAGTTACGGTGTCTAAGCACCGAATTTCAGGATACTTGAGAATGAAGACACTGTGGATGAAGATAAGAAAGGATACTCCATATTAAGATCTGAATTTGATGCCGCAGGAAAGGATTTGAGAGAGAAAAGGGAGCTTGGAGTTAAAAATTCCATCGGAGTTCCTAGAGTGTGAAGGAGTAAGGACTGAATAAGCTATACAGATTGACATTCGACATTTTTCAAGTGGGCAAATGCCAACGGACTTTAAAAAGAATGTAATGATTCCTGCTCCTGATAAGAAAAGAGTCACGAGATGTGAAGACTTAAGAACAATTAGCTTTACAGAACATGTATAGTAAATTCGGGCCAGGATTATTAACAAGAGGATGGAACAGAAGATGGAAGAATTCCTGATTGAAGACCAATTCCGATTCAGGAAAAGTAGGGGAACGAGTGAAGCTATTTTAGCGCTGAGACTCATCACAGAGAAGAGCATTCAAAAGGACAACCAAACATACAATTGCTTCATCGATTTAGAGAAAGCATTAGATAAAGTGGACTGGAGCTGATAGCTGACTACACTGAAGAGCATTGAGTGTCATTTAATGACGGAAGAGTAATATGCAATCAGTATGAGGAACAGCTGGCAGTGATAAAGTGTGGCGGCAATGCAGATGAAGCAGAAGTGAGGAAAGGAGTACGACAAAGATGTGCCAATGATCTTCAATGCATACATTGTAAAAGCCATAAATGAAGTAAAGGAAAAATTAAAAACAGGAATACAAGCGTATGGAGAAAAAAATCAGCATGCTACGATTTGCAGATGAAATAGAATTCTGCTGAGAAGACAGAAGATTTGACGAAGATACTGAACAGTAAAAAAAACTACGAAGAAGTACAACTTGAAGATTTATGTAAGGAAAATTTATGTAAGGTTTCCTCTCGTAGGTTTGTTAACTACTTGGGCTAGAGAGTGGTTTGAAAATTCGTTGAGTAAGGCCTCGATTGTATCGCGCTTCCTTGAACTTGCCTCTACACTATAAATTTCCCAATTTATTGACGGGAGCTTGAAATCTCCACCGATTTGTTATCTCCCATTTTGTTATCTCTCGAGGTATATGTTAATATTTGAGTTTCAAATTGGTACGCAACTTCTTTTTTAGAATCTGATGGTCTGTAAAATGAACAATTATGCATATTCCTTTTGTTTTGTTGCTTAGTAGTACACCACACACTCTCTATTTCACTGTCGTCTAATGTGTGTGCTATGTTATTCAAGTGTGATTTAACTGCTAAGAATACTCCACTGCCAGTCTTATCCGGTCAATCACGTCTAGAGATTTTATATCCTGGTGGTAAAACTTTGCTATCACTTATATCTTCTGCGAGCCCGCTCTCTGTTTCAATTAATATATCTGCGTTTTGAAATATGTGCTCAACTTTGGCACGTTTATTCTTTACGCAACGACAATTTAATACTACTAAGCTGGTATCGTATTTGGCTTGTTGTGAGTCGATTCGTTCTTTTCTGTGTGTTAATAGTTTGATCTTGTCTAGAGGTGCTAAGAAACGAGATTTTCTCTGAAGTTACGCCGTTCTAGGTAATGGGAAGCAAAGGGATGCTGAAGGCCGTGATAGAGGGGAGGATGTTGAGTAAACAGTGAAGGGGAAGGAAGATTTTTAGGCTTTATGGACGGGATGAAAAGAGGTAGGATTTATGATTTGGTGAAGAATGAAATCAAGTGTAGCGATTGGGGCCTGCGCCAGTTAAAAGTGTTGTTACAAAATGATTGTTACTCTCCTTCCATTTAAACCTACCTTAACAGGTCAATTACCTTTAAAATAATAGTATTGTGAATTTTTAGAGGTTATGACGCCAAAATTTAGTCATAACCCAGGCTAAAATATTCTGAGAGGTTATTCAATAGGGCACAAGGCTAGCATTCCCAAATTAATCACTCAATTAGTAAACCACCCACCCCCTCACAGAACGGAAACCCTACCCCAAACCTACCCCAAACGGAACCAAATGATAAATCTGTCATGACATCTCCCCGAAGAATCACCACAACTTCTTGAAAATATATCGAAATTGGCATGGGTGATTCGTCATAACGAACAGCGCCAGGACCTGTGTACCTACAGTGTCGTCAAATAGGACTTTAACAACCTACTTCCCAAAGTGAGCACAGTCATTACAATTCTAGTCATAGTCATCACATTGGCATAGACATCGTTATTCTGGGGAAGCTCGGCATGAAAAAAAGCTCTTCGGCAAAGCGTTTTTCCCGTTCGTCCTCCCCAATGAATTATTGAACGCACGCTCAAAAGCTCATTCAGGTACAAATGGCGCTTCCTGGGAAGAATATCTTCAGGCGAGGCAGAGTTCCCTCTCTCGCCGAGAAGAGACGAGATAAAAAAAGAGAGCGTGGCTGCGAATTGCCAAAATGAAGACGAGGGTCCCTCCATTAGTCTGGATTTATTTCTTGGGTTACCTCGTCGGTTCGTGGAAGGCGGGCGATCAATTAAGAGGGCGCGGGAAGGAAAAAAACAAATGAAGACGAAGACGCGGGGCGGGGGAACCCGAAAACGTGAACTTCAGGGAAGGATGAAATTGGATAATTGACATTTCTGAAGAATGCGGTCGGCTCTGCGGACCATGAGATCGTTTTACATAAAGCGAATAGCCAGTATTTTCTCTTTGTAGGGGTTATACTCAAAACTTGAGTCACAGTTGGAAAATTTCCTTGGCTAGCTAGGAAAAAGGATCACAGATGATGGAAGGGGCGAAAACGATGGGTAGTGATTATGGCAGAGTATTGCAAGGAAAGAAAGCATTCTACCAAAACATGGGTCATTCAATAGCCAGCGCGGCAAGCTTAAAATTAATAAAGAAAGTCATCAAAACATGCGCATGGAACATGCACTTATTTAGTAGTGCAGCATAAATAAGCAACAGCAGAGCGAAGAAGATTAAGAACAACGAAAACGTGCTTTTCTCGAAGAATGATGTCAATCCAGTGGACGGAGTTGAACGGAGTCGTTTCCTCCCAAACGAAAATTTAGGGAGGAAAGGCTTTTAGTGGAAACTCTCCCAAGTAGAAAATAAAAACTTACTGGACGCATTTTGTGACTTACCAGGCTATGGAAAAAATTATGGAAGGAGAAATGAATGAGAGGAATCATGTAGGAAGACAGAATGGAATATGTAATGTCAATTATGATCATCAGTAGTCATTAATCCGAAGATTGGTTTGAATTCCACTCCTCTCTTCCAACCGCTTCATTCCTGCATAATTATTTACTTTGACGTCTTTCATGATACGCAAGATAGAGAAAAATGTTAATTACAAAAGTTGTACGGCTCAAAGGGGGAAAACCAACAATAACCTCGAGTTTGACTTCGAGACTGCCCTTCGTGGTCATTTCAAGGTCAAGTTGATTTTTTAAATGGGAACCCCTATTTTATATCGCAGAATTGGACAGCAGGGTCATTTTTGAGTTAAAAATTTCAATTCAACATGTGCCCGATGTTTAGTTGCTGTGGAGTGATACCTCTTCCGCTGTTATGCAGAACGGACACCTGCCGGCATTGATTAGGAGCATACATAAGGCGTATTTATCCAATTATTGCTGCATAATCAACAAACTACTCTATATAACGTTAATAGCCCAATGCAGCCTTTGAAGAACGCAAAAACAAACGAACTATGTACACCAGTTCTCCGCGACAATGCCGACAATCGTGTCACGAGTTCTCGCGACGAGATTGTCGACAGCAAATGCCATGCCACAGCGGTCTCGAGAGCTCGAGTCCATCGCACTTATCTAATCTCCTCCAAACCCACATCTCTAAAGCCGGCAGCTTATTCTCGTCCACTTTCCTCAGAGTGAAAATTCATATAGCCAGTTTTTCGCAAATAAGGAATTTGTATAAATTATTAGATAAAATACTATTTTCCCCAAGTTTTATCCTTTATTCTTGCATTAAACATCATGCAATTTCATGTTCAATTGACGAAAACAATTCTCTATAACACTAGGTATGAATTTTATGACAAATTTAGTTGTTCAGCAGTAGAATCAACTTGGGGGAAATAGATGTTAAGGGAAAAAAGATAGATTGGAGAGAATCCCGGGTCCTTTAACAAAATTCTACGCATAACGAATGACAATAAGTGGTTCACAATTTTACTTCACATCTGACGGAATACTGCTCTTGAAATTCTCTCCTTTTGCACGTCAGCAGAAATAATGATTCCACCAAAGTGTCTTTCCCACTACAGAATTGATCTGGTTAAAAAAATACTCCTATATTAACAAAGCTAATGGCTCAACTCATATATCTTTGGTGGTTAAAAATCGACTTTAGATCTAAGTTAAACGACCAACTTTTAGATTTACATGCGAGGACATTTGTCTATCACTATCAAGGACGTAAGTTATAAATTATGATTCTAAATATCTATTGCAGAACGGGGAGGCGAGAAGATTTCCAAATGAAAAATTTATTGTGGGAACCATATGTTAAAAAGATGTGAAATGTTATAAGATCACTGTGTTCTTCATAAGCAAATTATCTACGTGCAAATATTTTTTCGGCACCACCATTAAAAAATTCGAATGGGCATGAAGATCTAGGAATACTCTTTCAAACGATTTAATGTAAATATTTGAGTTTATTGATAGAATAAATATTTTTTCAGAGAGGCCCAGGTTTAATAAATAGAAATGGCTGTCAACGTAGATGAAAGAATATCAGTGTGAAATGAAATCCACATCTTCCATTAGTGCCTATTGGGCTGAAAATCATCCATTGCTGAGAATATACCCCGAGAGGGTATTTTTTGTGTATGTTGTGTGTTTTCAGTGTATTCCATACATTACATGAGGGTTTACAAAAATACTTCAGGCATTTGATCAAATGGAGGAATCCGCAATTTCAGAACTCTAGGTTTCATTCTCGTTTCTTTTTGGCATTTAAACTTCATATCAGTATGCGACTAAGGAGACTAAGAAAATGAAGTAATTGTGGGATTTTAGGTGTGATATTAACTTAAGATGCTTTGAAAATCAACGATTTTTTTATGCCTTATGTTCTCACATGTTTATCATGTTAAATTTTCAAATTTATGCGTTAACGAGTGATGTGTATTCCATGAGCAGTTGCCGTTGAAAATGTAACTGTATGAAAATATTCAAGCAAAATAGGGTCTGTTAATGAATTAGTTTGGAGAAGTTTGGACAGTAACATATTAGAAAAATTAATTAGAAAATAAAATGCCATTATTATTATTTTTTCAACCAGTGAACCTTCTCTTTTCATGATTTACTGTAAGCAATTCCAAAAGCCGTGACGAACAACTTTTCTTATGCTTAAAGCACCTCAATATTAGTTAAACTAAAACATTTTAGAGAAGAATATTTGTAAGCAGAACTTGAGATTCTAACTGATTGCAGGCATTGAGAGTTTTGAATGTTCAAGTTCTACGAGACCAAAGATGAACGAATGCACCCTTTTCAAAAATGAATTCCTCATATGCATGGTAATTCGCAGGAGAATTAGGAGAAATTCATCTCTAATATATAAAAACAATTGAAGAAATTTTTGTTTCAGTGATATTTCTTTTCATAATTATGATTTTTCATCAATGACACCATCGGGAATGGTGGAGCGCTTGCAGTTCAACCAATACCCGCATTTTTTCTAGGCTCTGTTCCTCAGAATAGTTGAAATTGATGAAACATGTTTGTAAAAGATTTCAGTAGATAAAAAAATATAATTAAATTTATTATTAGAGGTGATCTACCGTTAAATGTAGGTTTAGATGCAATTTGGAGTGCCCATATTAATATTTCGCAGTTGAAGAGCCTTGTCTCCATTCACTATGTCATTCCTCAGCTTTGCATTCGTCCTATATCCCATCCACAAAGGGTACTCTATTTATTCCTCACCCCCACCTACCCAACATCCTCCTCTCTGCCATGGACTACAGCAACCCTTCGCCTTACATTACCTGTTCAATGCACTTACTCTGCCTTCTCCTAATTTTCTACTCTCCTCAACCACAATGTCCACCACTTCACCGTTCGTCTTCCTTTTCAGATATCTCACTTTCTACATTCTTTTCCGCGCGGATAAGTTAAAAGCCTGCGGCCTATTCCCTTCCTCTGTCCTCAAGAGTCCATGTTTCATGTCCGTACAACGCCACACTCCATAATACTCTTCCCTTATATTTTCTTTACATTATTACGCAAGATATTCGTCATTAATTATTTCTTTGTCGTTGATGCCTTCTTTGCTAACGCTAATATCTCTATTACTATGCGCATTTTCCCCCAGCGTACTTACCAGGTAATTACTTTTGCTGCATTAAATTGCTCTCCATTTTCTAGTTAGTTTCCTCTTACTTTTATGATCAGACTCGCTATCTTTGTCCTATTAAATCTCATTACTTCAGTTTTCTTATGATTAGATATGCTGTCAAGGTTCGTGGATTCACACCTCAGTTTTGCGTGTGTCATATGTACAACGTCTCTGTAAACTCTTATCGTTCGAATTACGCCTCGGAATTCATCATCTAGGGCCCGATTCTGATCCACCAGTCATTGACTGGTGGAAAGTTCCACCATTCGTTCATTGGACGACTCTTGAACCGTTCAATGAACGGCTCAATGACCCCCTCTGGAGAGCCGATCGTCACAAACTTATGCCGATTTACAACTTACCTCGAAAACGCGAACAAAACAATGTCTACCTTCCGCACGCTTACTTCCGTCGGAAAGTTTCCACCACGACACTAGCGCTGTTCCACCAAGTGGATTACGGGTGGAAGGGAAGCTTGACTTTCCACCAGTCATTGAACGATGAACGATGTAGTGAACGATTCTATGATGGAAGGTGGAACATGATGACGTAGTGTCGGAAAGTCATGACGTTTTGGTGGAAACTAATGACGTTTTGGTGGAAAAGTTGAACATCGGGAAAGCATCAGAATCAGGCCCCTAGACGGTGTTTAGGTAAAAAAATTGTTGATACATGGGTGAAAATTCATGACATCATTAGTATGTTCATCATCCGAGATTTTATTGATATTAGTCAAGTAAAGGGGGTCGTGGTGGCGTAGTGGGTAGAACGCTGGGATACCAACCGAAGGGTACCGGGTTCAAATTCGTATGAAGCCTCTCTGGTCACCCCTTCCGGAACTCCTTGTGATTGTCTGATTGTCAGAACGTCGTGGCCCAGGGAATGGAACTTCCCCCCTACCCTGAATGTGTAAATTTAGTACTCCAATGGCTTAGTATGGGGTGAGCTCTACTTTCACCTACCAAAAACAACCTTTGGGTGGAAACACTAAGTGAGTGAGTCAAGTAAAGTTCCGTTTAAAAATTGTTGCACGGCGCATGCGCACACCAGCCTCGTAACCAAACAATGCATTTTCAAAGCCGACGCGCGCGCCCCAGACCGTTAAGTTTGCTGATTTTTAATATGTGTGCGACCGAAAAAAAACGAAAAAAAATGTCTTTGTTTTTGGAATACGAACTTTTGAGCAGCAGAAAAATTTAAACTTAACCTAGAACGCCTTATCTAACAATGCTTTCTTCACGTCGAATTCTAAACTTTTAATGGGCCACATACAAGTTTCGAACGAGTCTCTTATCTCTCCAATCCACTCCTATTTTTAATCAACAAGTGTTAATTGAAACGTACAAAACAACTCATTATTCGTTTCTTCCTGCATCCTCGTACTTTTGAAACAGTTTTTATTTTTCAGAGCTAGCGCAGTCACATTACCAGAGCCGTATATCGTTCGATGCGATATTCCACATAGAAAAAATCATTCGAATTGGCCGGGATTCGAACCCGAATCTCTCGATTTCGCTCCGAGTGATTTAACCAGTTAAGTTACCGAGGCGTCCTTTTCCCCTGTGGATTTTTAAAAGGATTTTTGTGAATGTTTGTGGTTTTTGAGAATTTTTTAAAGGGTTTTTGTGGACTCCCTTGTGGATTTTTTGAGTAGACCTAAAAGAATCCAAAGGGCAGAAGGACACCTCGGTAGCTAAACTGTTGAAAGCACTTGGTGCAAAGTCGAGGGATACGGGATCGAATCCCAGTCAAGGCGAATGGGTTTTCCTCTGAGTTATATCGTACTCATATGCACACGCGGGTGACTCCGTAAACAGGTAAATACCGTGGCTAGTCCCGGTATCCTCAAAATTGATCGCATATCGTTCTTTTCTTACATTTTGTATATTAATAGCGGTAAATATTATTGATAGGCCAAATTATTCCTCAACCGTATAATTTGATTCCGCTCACCTCTTCAAATCGTGAGCATTTCACGGGTGATGCCATTTTTGTGTGCTTTTCATTTATTTCGCCCTGTCAGAAAAATAAAAAAAGGGAAGAACTTGACATCATCGCGAGTTAACGCCGCTCATCCTGATTGTGCATCTGCGTCGGACAGTTTGCCATGACGACGAGGGCGTTTAATATTCACGAGCACAAACTGGGGAGAGTGGAGCAGGGGAATGTACTAGCCTCGACCCCTTTGGACATGACACCTGAATGTGGCGAATAAACTCCCTCTGTGGAGCGACGCAGCAAATTCAGCGCGCCCTACCCTCCGGCGCTCATTTGTTTACGACTTAATGCGAGCCTGCCTCCACCAACCAACCAACCCTCTCTCACTCTCCTTCTCTTCAAGCCTCTCATGTTGCATCCGTACTTTCTCTCTCGTCTTTACACTCGTAAAAAAGCCTCCCCCTTGTCTGTCGAGCCCCCATGAATTAAGTAGTCCCAGCAGAACGGGGAGTGTGTGGTGTTTCTGGTTTTTTCTACGCACAGTCACTTTCAAAAATCTTCGTTCAAAAGTCGAGATGTGTCTCTCGCTCTTCCTTTACAACATATTTCTCAAAATTTTTTTTGTGAGTTACAGGACTAAAGTATTTCAACCGTGGTCGTTGAAGCAGCGTGCAGTTGCCTTTGAACATTGAATGCTCGAATATTTTTTCGAGTAAATGAATCAGACTCTTCCCGATGTAAATTACTGAAAATCTTTTTATGGTTCTTTTTTTTTCGTGCCATCTGCATTACCCGAGGTGTTATGTAGTGTTTTAAGTTTATTTGTTTGAGAAATCTTTCATAGTATGAGTGAGGGCTTCCATCTTATTGTGAATTCACGTGGTTTGAGAGTTTTTTGACCTTGATTTAGTATGATGAAGTGGCTTTTCATTGTATGCATTTCATCCTCTACATGATGCGCACCATAATATTATGTTGCTGGCGTCTGGAAATGATATAGCATGTGAATTAATTCTTCACTAAAAATCATAAGGTAATAGTTTGACCTTTTGAATCATAGGGCAATAGTAGTCTTTTGACAGCCTCCTAGCTAAGTAATGGGAAGACCGAAGGATAACAGCATATGATTTTATTTATTAGATTTTTCTATCGGTTAAGATAGGTCTAAATGAATAAAAATCCCCTCGAGTTTTACAGGTGCAGGCCCCTATCCCTTTACAAAATTTCCTTCTGCATGTCAGCATTCGTCCTACCTCTTTTCATCCCGTCCATGAAGCGTATCTTCTTTCTTCCCCTATCCCGCTTATCCAATATCCCCCTCTATCACGGACTTCAGCAACCCTTTGCCCCTCATTGCTTGTCCCAAAAACGTACTCTGCCTCCTCTTCATCTCCTCCAGAAGTTTCCTCACTTCACTCACCATATCAAGTACTTTCTCGTTTGACTTCATTTCCGTCCACCGCGCTTAATGCATTCTTTTCCGCACCCAAATCTCAATGTCCTTCTGCCTATTCTTTTCCTCTCCTCTCAGAGTCCAGGTTTCTGCGCCACAAAACACTCCACTCCATGTTAAACTTTTTGAAAACCTTTCATTTACATTCTAATTCACAAGGTATCCATCATCAGCTCACCCCTTATTGTTGAAAGCCTCACTTGCTGGTGCTAGATACATTCTTTCGTCTCTACTACTATACCCATTTTCCTCCAATGTGTAACCCTAATAATTAAATTGTTCCACTTATTTGTGCCCTTCCACTTACATAGCCAGCCTCGCTTTCTTTGTCCTAGAAAATCTCATAATTTAGGTAATAGACTGCCCGTAATTTGCAAGGGGTTTCCTGTTTTTTTAATGTGAATGCGGATGAACATCTTATGAACGTTCTCGGTTTCATGTAAGGTTTTGCCGCGACCAATATTCGAGGGCCTCGCGTGCAAAAACTATAAAAATTACAGAATATCTAAAACTATGACTGGATAGCCCGTTTCTTCAACTACCGGAAATGGTTAGTCGCGAGAGTTGCTATGTGATGTCACAGCGCTGCGCGTGGGGATCTAAATTTGGGGTTGAGTGGGCACGGCGCGCGCTCAGTTCAGTTGAATATCAGGAACGAGTTGGTCGATTTTAGTGATCGAGGTGTCTACGGAGAGCTGAGAAAGTGATTTAGGCACTAATAGTAAAAAAAGTATAAAATTAACATTGGAAAGCAGAAAATATTAGTTACCATCGACCAATTGTTAATAGGTTAGCCATTTGCAATAATGATTTCGATGAATAAATGTTATGCCTAGCGTGATTTTCTTTCTTTCATTTCAACTTTCTTTCTGACAAACAGAACAAAAGAATCTCCCAATAACGAGAGTAACGTATGTAATTTCGCATTCACTAAATAGAGAACCGACGGGAGTTTAAGAATACTGCCTGTATTTTTTAAAATAAAGGTTAACCGCTTGTTCTTCCTTCTGATGTGCGAAAAGAGATCCATCCTCTCTTACCTCTCCTTTCCAATTCAGACCGAATATGGATTAACTTCAGTTGCTTGTTGCACCTTACTCTATGGTTGCACCCATCAATCTTGGCACAATTGTGTAATTTACTAGCCCCTGGAGCACCATGATTTCATGTTACACTTCAAAATTTTATTTCTTTCTTGCAAACAGTTGCCCCTCAGGTGTCACCCTCCGGGTTAGGTACACCCCTTGCACATATTACTCCCAGCGCGGCTTTGCCCTTCATATTGGGACTTATAGGGAGTAATCTTTTTAGGGAGAATTTTAGGAAGAGTCTGTATCAGGACCTGATAGTTAATTGGTAAGAATACTCTCTGTGGATGATGTTCGATAATCTTATGGACCCAGGTAACAGAGATTTTCTAATTATAAAATTTCACCCTTCGAACTCTAGCGAATTACGTGAATATTTTTCGAACATCGCCAGATTCAGTTTGATTTGACTCGAATTCGAGCGTAGCTTTCATTACTATCTGCAAGTTCCCGGTTTTATTTACCAAGCAAGTCGTAGGAAGTTGAGTGATGTTGAGTGTAATGCCTTTGGATATTCTACCAGCTGATTTAAAAGTTTTTTGACAGTCCTAACCTTAAACCACAGTCTATACAGTCGCGACAAGACGGACACAATTCTTGCAGCTAGCTTTTAGTAGCGCCCCAAGCGGTGAACGTGTATAACTACCATTATGTGGGGTGAATACATACACTTACGCCCACCGGAACTAGAACCTATTTTCTTCTTCGTGAAGTAATGTAATTATTTTTTTTCTATAGAATATTTTACATTGTCTCCCATTGAGAGGGGATACAAGTTTAATTGCGTTAATAGGCAGCAGTAAGAATAAATCACCGTTCAAGCGTACTAGAAACAACTGCTCAAACTCATCCTGTATATCAATTTCATGACACATTACGATACTTTGGATGCCGTACCGGCTTTGATTGAGACTGTGTGCTGAGTGCTGCGACTACGTACAGTGTTTTTACATTTAATTTGTAATAAAACTGCAGCAGAAATCGGGAGTGTCTTTTGTCAGGAGTGTCTTTTTTCCGATTCTCTAAATATCATAGCAGGTTGGTTGGTGCATATTGATATTTTTTGAAGCTCAGAAAACGTGAGCGCTCTCTAATTCTTTCATCTTAACACGCAAATGTAATTTATTATGATCATTACAGGTCCATGCGATTGATCATCCATTGCCGTAGAAAAGATTGAGACGGGAAAAATGTCGCTTAATTGTGTAAAAAATTATTTGCTCTGTTCGGGACATTTTGAAGAGAGCCAGTTGATAAAAAGAGATTGGTGTTGACCGCTGTCCTCGTAATATTTTATGTACCCAATAACACGCCTCTAATAAGCTTTCAAGGGAAGTTTCCTGCCAGAAAGACAGCCTTCCCGAGGAAAAACTCTAGATACCAATCCCCTCTTATATATAAAGAAAGTATCCTTCGATGGTTTTTTTAGCGTTGCTAAAATGTTTCTCTTTCACCCAGTTTCTTCCGATCATGGTGCATTTTGCCCTAATATACTGTTACATCATCCAAAGAGTGAGTAATTTTCAATTGAATGTCTATAGTTGGAGACCAGGCAATGGAATAACTCACTAAAGAGAGCAAGAGATTAGATTTCTTGTTTGAGGAATAACATGACAGTTCTCCGAATTAAGAATAGATTGAGATGTACTGGTGGTAGGTAGGAGATAGGCAGGACAATTAAAGATGCAAAATATTGCGGTAGTGCAAGATATAGCCAAAATCTATTTAAAATCTTTTGCCTGGAAATTCATAATGAATATATTTCGTGGTCATGGGTCTCAGTGGTCCAGTGATACCATATGTTTTTCACTGAGTCTCCTATATCGTAGTCCTTAAGCACAGTCTAAACAAATACTTTAGATTGTGCCTTAAGGTTACACATTTTTTCCGAACACTTTCATCTACCCTCTGTTCGTACGTGGTAAAAGTATGTTTAGGGAATAAATACCAAATGTGGCCTGGATCTAAGAGTGATTATGCTTTTGAAAGAGAAGGCAAAGAACTTGAAAGAGGCCCAAAGGTTGGTTAATCTGAACCTAGATTAAATAGCAGTTGTGAGGCATTTATCGTACAATAATAGTGTAGATTATGTCTGTGGCTTAGAGGACTTGGGTTTCTTCAGAAGCAGTAATATAGCAAATCCAACTCTACTGCTAATGATAAATAGATTATTATATAACTTAAGGCAGCCTATAGGGTATTTCTTTTTCTGCCAGTCTGTAAAATAAAAAAAATTTCAAAAGTTATTCAAAACTACTCTTGAAATGCTTTCTAAAGAAGCGTTTACCTTGAAGACATGTGTGACCTACCAGGGTTCAAACTTTGTTCTGATTCGTTTAGTCAATATAAATATCAACTGATTTATCTTAGGTTAATGCAGGAAATCAGACTATATTTTTATAATATTCCTCATTTGCTGATTAGTACCAGAAATTATCTATTTAAATATGTTTGGTTCCATTTATTAGAAAGTGGAAAGAGAGTGTTGATCTCTTTGAAGGTCATTTCTGAATCGTTATCCCTGGATTCTAAGAATAGATTCAGACTTGCGCCCATGATTTAAAAAAAACGCAATAACTCCCCTGTCTTCTCAAATTCTCTAGCACATATACTAGGTCATTCTATCTACCATAAGCACTCATGTTTCTTGTGGATTAATGTCTGTTTAGTCACTGGTAATACCAAAATGTGCAAAAAAGCAAATTATTTATTCGATATTTTCAATTCCCACGGCATTATTTCAGCTGCGACACTGATAGTTACTATCACAGGTGAATATGAACACATTGACGCTCTCGAGGCAATGAAAAATTGGCTAAGACAGATAAGGTTAATTAACCATTTAGGAAATGATAATACATACATAAAAAGTAAAATTTGTTGAAGTTTGGTGAAAAAATATCAACTCTTTGCAAAAGGTTCGGAAAGATCTGAGAACCAAAGCCCTTTAGATAGATGTCATTAAACAAGAAAAATCAAACAAGACTTATTGGAGAATGTTTCTCTGTTGTTCGCTACAAGGGTGTGTATTCTTCAAACACAAATGCAATGAGATTTAACTCCTATTTCAATCTTTGTTTTTTTAATCGTTTCTGAAGCCTAATTCTTCCATCGACTGTGAAGTATTCGATAGCCAGGAAGGAATCCTTGATGGTTTGAAAGAAGTGGATGGTCAAAGCATGAGTTCTTGTTTTACATAATTTGTTTCCGATCAGTCAAGAATAGAAGTTTTAGCATAGAAATACAGAAAATAATGGTATGATATATATTTTTGGCTATTTTCTGAGAAAGCTGCTTTCACTTCATTATTGTGGATGTCAGTACTTCCTCATGAAAAGAGAAGAAAATATCCGAAGGGAAAAAATTATGCACATACTTTAAAAACTTTCAAAGTAATGAAATTTCCTCAGTGGTAAGTCTTATATTGTGCAGTGAGGAACTGAATTCCTTTTTCAAGGAATGTTCATCAAAATTAATGAGTAAAACGCATAGTGTTGTAAATTATTACAAATAGGGCGTCTTTAGGGAATGTGATTTGTGAATCAAACAAAATGCCCCTTCCAGAAAGATGCAGCTTAGAAGTGAAACATTTGCTCGTTAGAATCTTTGTTAGGGTATGAGTTTATTTTATATTTTGAAATTAAAAAATCAGGGTCTCTCTAGCTACAAAAATAGAAGGTATAAACAGTACTTAAAGGAGAATAATAAAGGTTACTGATTTGAATTAAATGTGCAAATAAGCATTCTTCCGTGGATCATCTTGTGTTTTCATTCCTCACAACAATTGCAAAAATGTAATAGTGACTTCAAGAAATACTCGTACATGTGGTTCCTGTTTTGTCTTTATGTCACTTAAAAAGTCAGAACAGATGTACGTCATTTCATAAGCCCTTGTCATAAGCACAAGTCATGTCAAAGGCATAAGTGCTATACTGGGCTAACAAACTACTCAGCACATATTAAAAAAATTGAAGAAAGTTTTGCTCCTTCTTTGAAATGTCTAACCATTGAACGGACCATTTATTCCGCGAACAAAAGTGTGACATCGGCGCACTGAACGAGATTACAATAATTTAAAGAGGATGGAAAAGCCGTCACCATAAAGCATTACCCACAAAAATCAAATGTTTATAAGGCAATGCAAATGTAGGCGAAAGTGAGCAAAACTTAGCTTCATTTACACCGTATTGAAAGTAGTTATACACGTTCACCACTAGAGGCGCTTGCTTCGGCGCGCTGCAAGTCTGTATAGGGAAAATTACATGGCTTGACGCGACTGTATAGACTGTGCTTAAACTCCCCATTTTTGAAACATATTTTCACCATATTGCACATTACTTGCTCATCATAAGGTCCCTCATAAACTTGACAGTGACTAGCTTCACTTCCTTGAAGTTCATGATGTATTTATTCATTATTAATTAACATATTTTATTACATTATATAAATTAATATTTAAGAAAATTTGCGGTTTCAGGGTGTATTATGTGAAATTTTTCCATGTTAGGAATAATAAATAATTATGCGAATTTCACAAAAGTTGGTGAACTTAGAATTTCACAAAAGTTGGTAAACCAACTTTTGTGAAATTCACATAATTTGTTATCATTCCTAAATTAATATTTATTCTATTCTTCTTCCGGGCATTGTCGCGTCGTCGTTTTTCTGACAACGTTTCTCCTCCCGTCCTGGAGGCGTCTTCAGATCGAAGATATCTGCGCTGCATTTTGGTCCGACTTTATACAGGAGCTGGTCACATCTGATTGGTTGTCAATTTTGGCGGCAAAACCAATGAATGAAGAATGGAATATTCATCTAATCGCAGCGGAAAACTCCGAGAGAAAATAATATTTAAATTATTTAGTACAATTTTGCAAAAAATTTCTACGTGTTTTAATTAATCATGAATATAAACATCCGCCCCTCCTTATTCCGTCCAAAGTTCCTATTCTCATCCTTTCCCTTCCACGTTTTCCCAGCGTTCTCCCTTCTATCACCTCTCAAGTCTCAACACATCCATCTATATTTTCTGCCTTCACCAAACCTCCTACACCAACTTCCTTACCTCTCCCTTCGCACCCAACACTTATTCGTTCATGTACCTCACTACCCAGCTCATCCTTTCCATTCTTCTCCAAACCCATATCTTAAAAACCTACTTTTTTAGCCACATTCTCTTGCCAAAATTACCAATTTTCCGATCCTTATAGTGCCTCACCCTAATCATAGTTTTCATTAATCCTTGAATTAATGACTCTCCTAAGAGCTCCCCTAATCAATTCCCTACTCTTAGAAAATGCTTTCTTGGCTAAAAAATTACAATTATTGGCTAAATTCATTAATTACTGGATAATCGGAATAGTTTGCAGATGTATGAGGAGAGGAGTAGAGATTTTACATTCTCTTTGTAAAATAACAAAGCTCATTTCATTGCTACTCCTATTAAAGTTTGAAAATGAGCAAACAAAGCACTCCACAAAAAACTCGTTCTTTTACTACCATGAGAGGCTTTTGAGTGTGTTACTTGGTAATAGGAAATTTCCACTTTCGTAGCCGTGACCTGAGTATATCCCTGTCCTTGGGACCAATTAGATGTCAGTAAATTTTTATCATGCAATCAGCTATCTATATCTAAAGGCAAACATGTTTTTAAATTTTCATTTAAGTAAGTAAATTTATAGTTGATAGGAACGATCATCCTGGAGTCTTTTTCAAATAATGTAAAAGTTTTTAAGAAAAGGTGCAAATTCTTTCTCACACGACTCACCTTTTCTTTTCATCTCTCCTCAGAGCACCTTCATTGATCCCCTTCATTTTCTAAAAGCTTTCTCGACAAGAGCATTTCTACATCTGATGTCCCAACCTATAAAGCCGTGAGTAATGGAAGAAAAAAATTGAGCAACACGCTTGCGAAGATCGAGAGTAAGTTTATTTTTTTAGAATAAAAAAAATGCGACACCTCTCGATTATGGAAGAGATTTTTTGAAAAAGAGTGTACTTGCTTTCTTCCGCGCGTGGTTCCAGCTTTAAACGCCGATCGGCGCTAGGGTTGTATTCTCTTCCCCCTTTTTTCGCTCCCCCACCATCTCCATTGTTTCGCCTTCAACTCCGTGGCTCCATCCCTACCTTCCTATTCGCCACGCCCCTCGCACGACACCCATATTCCTCCCTCCTCTCTATCTCCCTTAAACCCTCTTCCCCTTACGAGGCGCCCTACCCTTCTCGCACCACCACAAAGGCCTTGATTTTCTAAGGGTGTGTGTATGCAGGTGTCTGTGTGAGTGAGGCAGGGGTGTGGCCAAAGGATTTTGGAGTGAGTGGGTTTTTGGTGAAAAGCTGTGGCAGCAGAAGGAGAAGGGATTGTGATGGGGGAGGAGTGAGGAAATACGAGGCCCCGGAATTATTCCTGAGATCCGTAGGTAATGTAATTTCCGCGGTGGAGGCATGCGAGGTTCATTTCGGAGGGACGAACGGGCCGTGGAGAGGAGAGGTGAAAAATTTTCTCGGCTTAACGGCGGATCTAGGACCCGGGGAAAATTTACCCGGACGTCAATTCAGGATGGCTTGAGAGACGCTCACCCAAGTTCCAAACGGTGCAATGCTGTTGTAAGGGCGCTTGACTCTAATTCATTGTATTATATAGATGAAAGAATCGCAGCAGCAATATTAAAGAATATTTGCAGCAAGTAGCATTAAGTTAGTTTTGAGGTATCTACGTTTACAAGTTTGGTTTGGAAAATCCATGAATCATATAAATGATGATCTTTTCAGGGTATGATGCGTAATGTTGATTTTTTTTAAACTCAACGTTTAGCTTCTCATACTGGAAGCGTCACCAAGAGAAGACGCTTCCAGTCGGAGAAGCGAAACGTTGAGTTTGTAAATAAATGAACATTACGCAGCATACGCCGAAAACATCATCATATATAGACAAAAAAGCTGCGAATGTCTTCAAACAAAAATCCATAAATCATATTTATAAAAATTATTAAATTCCAGGTATCATAAATTTGAGAATTCTTGAGAATAGGCTTTTTTTAAATTAGAGTGGAATTGCGTTCTGATTATTTTATATTTCTTGTGATTCTATTAAGATCACTGAAACTCAATCACCCTTTCATAGGGGCTATATTAGTTGTGAATGAGAAGCAGGAACTTTGTATTTCGACATATATTTATTAGAAATGATCTAGGTTTCGACGTTGCACGTCATCATCAGGTGATGGCGTGCAACCACCGAGCAATCACCAGATGATGACTTTCAACTTCGAAACCAAGGTCGTTTTTTAATAAATATATGGGGAATTACAAATTTACAGCTTCCTACTGAAGCAAATTCCACCAAGTCACGCCTGATACAACGGAGTGCTATATTAATAGTGTAGCCGTAGAAAGAAAATTTACTAGCATGAGTGAAGATTTTAGATCAATGGGGAACCAAGTTTTGGCCTGCAATTTATGGTCATTGAAGTGGTTTTACGGGCGTGTTAAGAAACCATTCATCACTAACTAAAGGAGCTGTGGAGCCTAGGCACATATTTGTCAGCATGATTAATGGTTTTAGGAGTCACGATAGCTCATGATGATATATTCAAACCATTTATGAAATTTTATTTTAAATCAATCAGCGATCATTTTTTTGATTTTCAGTAACTTCATAATCACGGTCTATGTTTAAAATAAAGTGAACCACCCGTATTATTATGAATATTTTTGTCAGAGTAAAACTTTGAGTTTCTTCTACTAGTAGAATATCTTTAGTCATGAAGTCACGTACTGTGTATGTATCCATGAGATAGAAAAACATAACTTGATGTTTTGTTGAGAAAGTTCCCAACGAAGAGGTGGAAGACAAAGAGAGGGAAAATACTACGCTGTTCATAGCTTGAATGCAGGGCGAAGTGCTTGATTTTATGTGAGGCATGCGTGCATTTAGGGGACATTGACACAAGTTAATTGCCTAAGGACGATATACAATCGTTGGATGTGTTTGGGGAATTTTAAATGCTACATAATTAGCCATGACGAAAAATATTAAGCTATAAACTTTAAGGACAATGTGGTAACTATGCTCTTTCAAATAGCAGCTTGACTGACATGCGAGAGAATTATTAACCTTACTGTCTAGGTTGGTAATTTAATTTTTGCTTTGGACAGAATGTTCTTTATTGTTCTTGTAGAGTTGAAGTTTTTTTTTCCTCTCGTCCCAAACTTATTTTTGTTTTGATTTCATGGCCATTTTCATGTAATTTATCCTTATTTCTTTTGCGTGTAGTATCAATGCCTCCAAGGGTCATCGTTCAGAGAAATCCGCCTAAGGAGCTTGTACAGCAACCCAGGACTCCAAAGTCTCCCCACCTATTGCCATCGTTGATCTCTACAATGAAAGGTCTGTGCCATGTTTTTATTCTTTCTCTTTTCAATTTTCCTTAGTGATGATAACGCTTGCTTTATATTACGTATAAATATTAATTCACCAAAGACGACAAAATTTGTGGATATTCTGCTCTATCCGTTTTGATATATATGGTAGTTTCTTTTCTCTATCAACTCACTTTTGCTTCATTATTTAGCTTTTCGAGAACATTAATTTGAAGAAGATAAGAGCTATATGTAATTTTAATATCGAAAATCTCAGACTTTGTTTAAAATACGTCATTACATTTTTAAAGACGCATTAATTACTTGATATCATTTCTATATTCTACGATAAAATATTTAAGTTAATTTTGAGATTATCTAAAATAAGGGGATATATATGCGAAAATTTATTTTAAAACATTATGCTTTATCCAGAAGAACCATTCTTGGAGCTTGAACCAATAGAATTTCGGGCAAGTAGTTTGGAACATTATGGACCATATTTTACAAATGAATTTTATTTATTCGTAGCTTTTCGTGACAGTAATGCAATGCCTTCTACGTCTATACATGAAACTTTGGAATGCGTGGATTTATGACAAGGTTAGCTTAATTAATAATGCACAAAGGGAATTCCATGCTACGATTGACGTCAAAAAGGGTTAAAAATTGTGTCGGGTGTTCGAGAATATCCATTCGTAAAGCATAAACTCCTATCATTGCCCTTTTTTCAATTGGATGGTTTTGATTTGTACTACTGGTCCGTTAAAGTATTCCGTCAAATCTGTCGGAGCATTGTGTACCATCGATCATATATTGATATTTAATCACAGTAATTTCCGTATAGGAGTTCATCGAGAGACAATTGAATTGCAATTTGGAAACGATTTATTCCGTTGCTCATTAATACATAATGGCAATTGCAGTTTACTTAGCTATATCAATTACTTAAATTACTCAGAACAATAAATTATATTTCATTTCGTATTTAACATATTTTTATTCTCCCTGACAATAGTTTGATTTGAAAAATAAGTATCAAGGGACATAAAGTTTTCTACTGTCCTTTAAAATTTTATATTTGTGCACCGAAAACATGGTCGATCAGAATAAAAAGGTGTTAAAATTTCCATTTGAGACGTCACTTCCACTAAGTTAAGCATGAAACTTTATCTTGTTCTCATAACGCCATGTTCATAGTTCATCTTCACCATCTATTACCATTAGCGTCCATTCCGTCTCATGGACGATAATTACGTACACTGTTGCTGATAAAATGTATCTTTCACGTAATCATGTCAACGTTGTCATCCTTTTCGTAATTTCGAAAATATTATTAGATGTTATGGTAACTTCAATTTCATTGCTCCTTTCGATTCAGTTCTATCGGCGATATTTATCAAAATATCTTTTATATTATTATGTCTACCATAATCAACGCCAACATCCTTGTGGAAAATTTCGTCCATATCGTAATGTTATTAATTTAGAAAATATCTTCTTGTTGACAAATAGAATCAAAAATATCATCCAAATTGTAATGTCACTCTTTTGTGACAATGCAACAAGTAAAAATATCGATTGAATGTCGATAATGTATCATATCGCAAGTTCCAAACAATATTCTTCTTTCAAAAAATCTGTTCTCCCAAGATTTTTCTTATGCCAAAATTAGGTTATTTTGGAGAATAATGGATTGTATTCTATAGGATTATGCCAAATCACTTCAGTAGATAACAACTTCAGTAAATAACATCTTCGCCGCTGCACACATTCGTATGTGCCCGAAAATAAACACTATTGTTAGATGGCATTAATTCCGACATTGTAAGACATCCTGCGTCACTTAAAAAGGGTGTGATCAGCCCGTTCCCATTTCTTTGTATATCAATAATGACATCGGTCAAAATATAACTTGCAGCAAATGAGTACGTATGTGTTGATTTTTCGGTGACTTGTGTCTCAACTATCTCCTCCCAGAACATGAAAGTCATTCAAAGAGAATTGATTCCTGGCAACTACGGGACGCCGCCCACTAGGGCGGGTGTCGTGCCCGGCAGCGGGGGAGGCAAGGCCTCCGCGGTCGTCATCACACGAAATCCTTGCACAGAATCAGAATCATCATCAGAAGATACAAGGGAAAGGAGGGAGAAGAAGAAGAAAAAGAGGAAGAGGAGGAGGAAAACAGTGGTAAAAATAGGAACTTGGAACGTAAGGACCATGATGAGGGCCGGGAAGCTTGAAAATATTAAGCAGGAAATGGAAAAAGGAAAAATAGATGCTTTGGGATTGTGCGAGGTTAGATGGAAGGATAGCGGGGACTATTGGAGTGATAACTACAGGGTGATCTATAGTGGGGGAGATGAGAGTCAACGGGGGGTAGGCATGGTACTGAACACAAAGTTGGGACTGAGGGTGGTAAACATTGAACAGGTGAACGACAGGATACTAGTGGTAGAAATAAAAGCACGGCCGACGAATTTCGTACTGGTCCAGGTATACATGCCTACGAGCAACCATAGGGAGGAAGAGGTGGAAGAGGTGTACGAGCAAGTAGAAGAAATAATTAGAGAAGTGCCGGGGAAGAAAAACCTGATAGTGATGGGTGACTGGAATGCAGTGGTGGGAGAAGGGAGGGACGGATTAGAAGTGGGAGGGTTTGGGCTAGGAAGAAGAAATGATCGCGGGGAAAAGGCAGTTGAATTTTGTAGAAGAAATAAATTAGTAGTGACAAACACTTGGTTTAAACATCACCCCAGGCGTAGGTACACATGGAAAATGCCGGGTGACACTGGGAGATACCAAATTGATTATATAATGGTGAGGCAGAGATTTAGGAACAGTGTAAAAAACTCTCGTAGCTATCCAGGGGCGGATGCGGACTCGGATCATAACTTGGTGATGATGAAGTGTGAAGTTAGATTCAAAAGGCTTTGTAAAGGTAGGAAGATAAAGAGGTGGAACCTTGAAGCATTGAAAGGGTTGAAAAAGAGGGAATACCAACAGCTAGTAGAAAAGAACATAGGTGAAGAGAAGCGGAGGGGAACCATAGAGAAGAGATGGGAGGTTATAAAAACAGGCATCGCAAGAGCGGCAGAGAAAACAATAGGAACGGTGGAAAAGAAGAGGGTTAAGAAGCAGTGGGTTACAGAAGAAATGATAAAGAAAATGGAGGAGAGAAGGATATGGAAAAACGTGAACACCGACGTAGGGAAGAGGAAGTACAAGGAATTGAATAATAAACTCAGGCGAGTGACCAATCGGGCAAAAGAAAACTGGTGGAAGGGACACTGTGAGGAAATGGAAAAGATGCAGGAGGAGGGGGAAGTGGGCGCTTTGTACGCCAAGGTGAAAATGTTATCGGGTGGTAAGAGAGGTCAAGCGATACCAAAGGTTAAGGTCAAAACAGGAAAGATATTAATCGAACAGGAAGATATCCAAGAAAGGTGGAGAGAATACGTAGAGGAGCTATATGACAGCGAGAATATACCCCTTAGCCTAGATCTAGAGGACGAAGGAACAATAGATAAAGATAACCTCGGACCAGAGTTACTTGAGAGTGAAATAGAGAGGGCACTAAGAGAGATGAAGGGTAGAAAAGCCGTGGGAACCGATAACCTACCTTCGGAGCTACTGAAGAATCTAGGTAGTAGGGGGAGAAAATCGTTTTTCGAACTTATTCGCAGGATCTACGAGGAAGGAGTATGGCCAGAGGATTTCGTGAAAACAGTATTAATACCTATTCCGAAGAAGAAGAAAGCGTCAGAATGCGAGGAGTATAGAACAATCAGTTTAATTTCGCACGCAGCAAAAGTGTTGCTTAGAATACTAAATAGAAGGTTGGAGAGCAGAGCAAAGTGCTATTTAGGCGATGACCAATTTGGGTTTAGGAAGGGGAGGGGAACCAGAGATGCGATAGCGGTAATGAGGACACTTATAGATAGAAACATAGAGCATAATCAGGATGTTTTTGCTTGTTTTGTAGATTTCGAAAAGGCGTTTGACAGAGTAAACTGGGAGAAACTAATGCAGATACTGGGGAAAATAGGAATAGATTGGCGTGATAGGAGACTCATCCGAAACTTATATATTGGGCAGAGGGCTCAGGTAAGGGTAGCGGACGGTGAATCAGGGTGGGCAGTTATAGGTCGCGGGATGCGGCAAGGGTGCCCGTTGTCGCCTTTACTTTTTAACACCTATGCTGAGGAAATGGTAAGAGAGGCATGGGATGAGCTAGACGTGGGAATGAAAGTAGGAGGCCAGTGGATAAAGTCGGTTAGATTCGCAGACGACCAGGCGTTGGTGAGTCGGTCATCGAAAGGACTGCAAACTTTAGTAGATGCACTGGAAAAGCAGTGTGAGAAATACGGAATGAAGATAAATAATAGGAAAACAAAAGTAATGAGATTCTGTAGGACAAAGAAAGCGAAGCTGGTGATAAGAGTAGGAAGTCACAAACTGGAGCAAGTAGAACAATTTAATTACTTGGGTAGTACGCTAGAAGAAAGAGGACATAGTAGCAAAGACATTAGGAGGAGAATAGCGCTAGCGAAGGAAGCGTTCAATAATAGAAGGGAGCTGATGACGGGGACCTTAAGTAAGGATGTAAAAAAGAGGCTAGTAAAGAGTCTGATATGGAGTGTGGCGTTGTATGGGGCGGAAACGTGGACCTTGAGAAAGGAAGACGAAAATAGGCTGAAGGCTTTTGAGATGTGGGTGTGGAGGAGGATGGAGAAGGTGCGTTGGACGGAAAGGAATACAAATGAGGAAGTGCTTGACATGGTGGGTGAGGAGAGGAAACTTATAGATGAGATTAGGGGAAGGCAGGGTAGGTGGCTGGAAGGGGTAATGAGGGACGATGGTTTGCTGAAGATCGTGATAGAGGGAAGGATGTTGGGTAAGCGGGGAAGGGGAAGGAATAGAATCGGTTTTATGGACGGGATGAAGAACGGTAGGACTTATGCTGAGATGAAGAAAGAAATACAAGAGGTAGAAAGGGCACAGCACGTGTAAGAGTTCGTTGGATATTCTCTGACTTTCATCACAACCTACCTCTAACCGGTAGATTACTGTAATGAATGAATGAATGTGTAACATTAATTGATTAAAAAGAAAATTATTTCATCGGTCACAATCATAACTCAACCAGGCATTGATAGCCAAGATGAAAAGTAATAAGCAACAGAATTAGTTTGACCGGTGTAAGAATTCCTTTTTTTCCCACGCATCATTCACGACCACAACATTAACCACGTGAAGCAATCTTGTTTTGGTAAACAGTCCCCTTTTTCTGATTGCTTTTTTTAATTCTTTCTCACTGCTTTCATGGCTGAATACCCTACACCCCTACCACTGGTTCTCGCGGAGGCTTGCTGAATTATATGTATAAAGAAATTATTATGCAAAGGCAATTAGTCGGCATGTTATTCCCCTCGTTTGAGGTATTTCTTTCTACGGCTTTTGATGGCTATAATTTTGAGTTTAGATGCGCTTCATCTTTCAAATAACCATGTTTTAGCAATAATAAATTGTTACTTATGTTAGCACTTTCAGTTGTATCAATGTTTAGGAATGGCAGTAGTTTGCTGGCTTGATTATTGTACATGTCGAACACCCATTATATTTTGTTTGGTGACCTTTGTCGAATATAGTTATCGCTGAGATAGCTACCGGAGTTTGTCATCCGTGCATCTTAAAGTTAAATACTCTTGAAGAGGTTTTGTTTTTTTCTATGCTTCACTGATTAACTGCTCCGAGTGATAAACAATATTTTTTATCCATTCCTGAGTAATATTCATGATTGTGTTCCGTGATATCTTCTTGTAGATTAAATCTTTTTCTTTTCCCTCATCACAATTTCATGTCATTTGTATTGCATTCCACTTTCGTTTTCTTTCCTATTCCATATTCGGTTTCGTGTATGTGTGTGCATTTTATTCTAGTCACGTGACCTTTATCCCCTCTTGGAATCCGCCACCCCCCTCCCCCAACAGTGTCCCTTTCCTCCCTCCCCGCGTCCTTCCCTGCCCCATCCCACTCTTATCCTTTCCCGTCTCCCTCCTTCCATTCGCTCTTCCCTCTTTGTCCTTTCATTTCCGCTTTCCCTCTGCCCTAATCCCCTCCCAAGTCAACTTTCATCTCTCCTCTCATGCAGGGCTGCCAATCGTCCTCGTTTTTCCGACCACCTTCTCGTTCTTTTACGTATACCGTCCGGGAGAATGGTTAGTTTGTTTTTTGGAGGAGGCAGAGAATTACTGGGCATTCAGGGAAAGTGGTTTGATTGGTAAGAGAAGGATTAGTTGGAGACTGGCAGTGGGTTTAGCATACTCTTTAGGAAAGGTACTAAGGGGTCCACAGTACAGCGTCCCATCTGAAGGACACAGAAGTGCTCTCCACTGGGTACACTAGTAGGAATCAAGAAATTCCGGGATTTGAACCTACGCCCTCGGGGTGGGAAGTCGGTACTCTAGCCACCACGATTCCCTAGCCAGGAGGAAATTGTGTGAGGCTCGGAATAACTCATTCAAAGCGTTCCGCCAATGTGTATTTGTAGATTCATGGACTGATCATACTTAACTCCCACCCTTCAGATTTATTTCTGAATTCTAATCCAATTGCGTCGCGAATCACGGCATCTGGACAGAATTCTTTATACCTCCTTCCTTCCTTCAGGGTGTCAAAAAATCACCACTCTTCTTCACCATCTATATAATCTCTTTCCTCCTCCCCTCAGACCCACGCTCAGCCCAAAAACACCACCCTTTCCCTCACCCCCTCCTCCAACTCTCTCTTTCCCACTTACACACCCAAGTTTCATACAACGCCATTTTCCTCCACCCCCACCCTCCTTACCATTCCCTCCTCTCTCCCCATGTGACTATATATTGAGGGTTAACTATCTTGTATTCGGTCCTGATGATGCTGCAGTGCAGTGAAACATGTCGGCTCAATAAATAATATTTCTCCAGTGGAATTGTGCAAAGTAATTTATCCTTTTCCTATAATCTCTTTCCCTCTTGACCAGCATTCTTTACTACATCACCCTCTCCAACATCCCGTTACCCTTCATCTTACCCTCCAATTATTTCTTTTGCCTCCTCTGAATTCACCCCACCTTTCCTCCTCGACCATATTCAACGCCACCTCATGAGACTTCCTCTCGTTCCAGCTTCCAGCTTATCGTCTTCATTGTTCAACAAATCTATGTCTCGAAATGGTCTAATCTACGCTCATCCTCGTTTTTCATAGCCCAAGTTGCGGGACTGTATAAAGCTAACCTCCAGATAAGAGTCATCACTATTCTTTCCTTCTCTCGCACCCCTCATCAATTCCGTTAGTTAATTGAATGCTTCTTTGGCTTTAGCAATACAATTTCAAATTTTTTGCTACAAAAACTTGTTTCCTGCAAACTTCTACCTAGAAACGTTATTCACTTAGCCTGTTTGAATTTATGTCCAACTAATCTAATGTTTAACCTCTTTCCTAACTTAAGAAGCTCTAATTATTTTCTTTCTTTTTGGTTGCTTTTCATTCTAGAAAATCGGTAGGAAATTATGTTTGCTGTGTAATGGAAATTCCTCACCAACTTCCTAATATTCAACACCTCCTCGTTCATATTTTTCTCCTCCCTGTATACCCTCTCCATCCTTCTCTAAAACAGTATCTCGAAAAATATGCTCGTTCTCTTTCCTCGCAGACAAAGTTTCGCATTGGTTAAAAGGTACACTCCACATATGAGTATTCATTAGTATTTTCTTTACGCCTCTACATAGATAACCACGCATCAACCCCCTGCTATTGGTAAACACCGCTCAGGCTATAGCTATTCTTGTCCTATTACCATTGCCACAAAACAGCTGTCGTGAAAATGATTCTCAAATGTGCGTATTGCTACTACTGCTCTAATTTATGTGTACTCTTTTTAATGATTAGCCTCGCATTCTTTTCAGTAGAGGCTATCATTTATTCCGGAATAATGGTGGTATAGTTTTGAATCCTCCTTATCAAGGCTCGAATTCGGAAGATGGGGTACTTCAATCGGCCACGGTAACCAGGATGGAAACGCGCCATCCTGGCAACGCTAAGGTTACGCTTTCGAGTCTCAACAAGAAAATGCTATTTGCGTTTGCCTTAGGATTATGGTTGAATGTTTCACGGTGCCACAATACCTATATAATCGAGGTATCTAAAAAGCGAAACCAAGAACTCTTTGGAAACTTATAAGTATGTCAAAAAGTGAAGGGGATTGTGTTGGTCTGGTGGCTAGAGTACTTGCTGCCCATATCGATGTCCCAGGTTTGACTCTCGGCAGTGGGGAGAACTGCTAAGAGAAAATCCCGATTCCTGCTAAATTGTCGAGTGGAGAGCATTTCAAGAACAGTATTCCATCCACCGGATGGTACGTTGTACTTTGGTCCCCTTGGGCGCCTTTTGCTAAGAATGCGCTAATGCCTTCGCCTCTTCCCTACTTCCCATTCTTCTACCCACGTCTATCTTATGGCCGGTTGCACGATCGGTTATGGAATCAATAGTTTGGAGATCCATTACGTTATGCCCCTCATTATAAAATTAGGGGTTCTGGGACTATCGCTTTCGTAAATTACCTCCATATAGCTAATACTTCGATCATTCATATCATTCTCTTAACACTGGCTGAAATCCATGTATTATTTTACATAAATAAACTTGTAAATCGTAGCGCAACAGCAATTATATCATGTAATTCCTCATTCAATCGGTTTATTGGGAATCCACCATCTTGGTTACCTATGGAGCACATGTGTTATGTAACATCATCTTTCTGGTCCAATGAGTTTTAAGACCAATAAATGTATTGAATGGTTTTACAACTCAAGTTTAACGAATGTCTTGACTTATGGATCTTATATCTCTATTAAATACCTATGTATTGCTATTTTAATAGATGATTAATGGCGCAATTGACCATATTTATCGGTTGCTTCCCCCAGGAGCCAACTAATGCACCAACTAAAGAGTAAAAATCACAAGGCAGTTTAGGGACAATCATTGTTGTATTATGGCTGGACGTCCTCAAAAGACAATATTTTTTGACCCAAACGTCCTCATGCCCAGTGAAAGACAGTTGGCAGCCCTGCTCTCACTCATCCCCCCCTCATGTTCCTTCTTTTTTTTTAAATCCCTTGGATCCTTTCCTCACGTCCTAAATCCTCACTCCGCGGTCCTCGCCTCACTCCTCCAGCCTAACCCTTCCCCTTTCGTTTACAATCCTCCCAGGGTTCTTCCTTTTCCACCCCTCTCAGGGAACCTTCTGCCTACCCCCCTTCTACCCTCGTGTCGCTCTTACTTAACCCCTTATTAACCGGACCCTCCGTCATTTCAACCCCTTACTCCTCCTCTTCCATCTTTCTTCACCCTAAACCCCCCTCTGAAGCACAACACGCGTCGAATTTTCTGTCACGCCCCGTTCATCTTTATTTACTCCTCTGGTTTATTTATCTCTCCTTTTCCGTGATATTTTACAGTTTTGGTTGCCACTGGAAAATGTGGCTTTTGCCAAGATCCATCAGCGACGGAACTGTCTCCGGAAATATTTGTGCAGGTTGAAAAACATTAGAGATAAAACTACTATCAAAACATCTTTTGAATGTTAAAGATGCGAAACTTGGCTAACAGAAAACCGTATTCTTTCACACTGCACCAAATATCATGAAAGAGGAGTTAAATATGAATTTTTTTGTGGACATAGGCCGCATTTTAATGACGGAGAACACAAAGAAAACCGGACTTCTCAGGGGGAAATGAACATCTTTAATCACCTAAGTGGCACTTACGTGCACTTGCGGGTGACTCCGTAAAGGTAAATACCGTTGCTAGTCCCGGTATCCTCCAAATTGATCTTTAATCTCTTTTAACAAATTTTTGGATCGTTTTCATGAATCTTGATAAACCTTGGTATTTTAATAATTTTAATTTTTTGATAATATGAATTCATATGCTAACATTTCTAACACATTTTTGTGAGATACTAAATAATCTGAATGTAAATGCACCCTATCAACTCCAATATAGCTACATGATCAGTTTTGAAAATATTCCCTGTCTTCTAAATATGTTCTGGAGCTAACTTTCCTTTGGAAACAACGTGAAGTTGTCTTTGATTTTACGGCAATAGTTTAACTTCAATGATCATGTAAATCATATTAACAGCAGTTTTTCTCTCGTAATTTCTCTCTATCTCTTAAACTGATTTGTTCTCACGTCTGCATCGAATTATGTTACATCACAGAGCATGAGAGATTTAGGATACGCGTTTAAATTGAAAACCAACGCGCATTGCTTCCCCACCGACACGATAACGTTAGAAAAAAGTGATAGTATAATGTTTTTTGGTTATCAAGCACCACTCTTGTTTGATTTCTTAGCCACCCTAATGGCCAAATTCTAGAGCCGCGTCAAGTGGTTTGAGAGATACGAAAAAATAACGTTTGCCGCGAACCTCCGTCGATTCGCGGAGAGGGCCGGCCAAAGGCGTCATAGCTCTCCGGTAGACATCGCTTACCTTTTGTCTGAATCTCCGACTCATCGGAGCTTGGGTTTCTCATGTGAGCAAAATTTGCAGAATCCTTTCTTTTGGTGTTGAGCTGTCGGCGTGGGAAGTTGACCTGTGCCTCAAAATTGATTAGCTTTAAAGACGCTGTGGGTGAATGCATAATCATTAGGCATACGTTTTACTTGACTTTGGCATGGCCAGCTTTAAACTCAAAGCAGAAGATAACGGGACTTGTGCCCTGTTTCTACCCGTGTAACCCCTTCAACTCCTCCATGGCTGTGAATTTCCACGAATGTTCGCAGTCTCACTTCTCCTTCGGCGTTCATTGCTCCGTGATCTGTCTTAGTAAGCTGGTGTGTTATTTCCATTTGTGCGTTCTGTGATTTTCTAGCTTTTGAACTTCGCTTTTAAAGACGCGTGTGTTTTGCATGAATTACGGTGCTGGATCCGGGTGGGTATGTGAAATGTGCATGTGCCACATCCTACCGAAATGTCAAAAAAGATCGTATAAGCAACTACTGATATTCGTCTGATAACCTGATTCGTCTACTGGTCGTATTAGTAACTACTGATGTCTGGTTTCAGAACAAATGTATTCAATTTTACTTAATTGCAATGATTAGCCATTCGGAATTCCTTGTCTGGAGTACTCAGGAAGGTCGGAGTAGCCATGCTTCAAGCCGATAGATGGTATAATATTTGGTGACCATGTACGAATTTGTAAAGCGAAATTTTATTTCCCTAATTGTTTTCTACTTGATTTCATGGGTGTTGCCATTAGGTGTAAATAAAATATTTAAATGATTAAAGTGGAAGAAAACATACATATTTTCAACCTTGGTCAACCGTAACTTTTCGCCAGCAAACAAGTGGCTACTCTGCATCTTCAATCTCAGACGCCTAAAGAAGAGACGGTGAAATTCGACATGAAAACTTATTTGACTTGACCAGGATTCGAACCCCGATCTCTCAATTGCCGATCAGGTGTGTTAGCCAGTTACACCACCAAGCTATAGAAAGGACCAAGTGATGAGTTGGTGTATGGAATACGTACGTAAAGAGTTATATTTACGTTTTTCAACGACGTTATTCTAACGTTATCCCCTAATGGTTTGGCCCAAATGAGAGAAAAACGTTTGCATGGGTGGGAATTTTAACGTGTTTCAAGCCACGTTTGTTCGAAAGTTATACTAACGTTTTTCCAAGGTAAGAGTAAGGTTTCAAAGGTAAGGTAGAGGGGTTATTTCTGTTTTGGTGTAGTGGGAAAAATATATATTTGAAATCCAGTTGACACGACAATAGGAACATATAGTATTTCGCTTCTGTCGTTGTCGTCTGCTTTTTGTACATACTCTTTTGCTCTTGTGCTTCTTTAATTTTACGTTTCCTGAGGTGGTCATCCATCACTTTTGACAATGAATATCATGGTAAACTCTCTCTAGTCGTTATTCTTATTTTAAATATTTCCTTGGTGCTGAAATCGACGAAGCAGGCTCCTTCCTTGCTTACCTATCATGCGATACCCAATTCATATACTTTTTTGAGGCATTATATTTTATATCATGGCAATAACCGCAGATTATCCGATACATTTTGTCAGAATTGTGCCTTGTAAGTCATTAGTGCAACAATCTTAGAACGATTGGGGCAGTTAGAAAATTTAATATTCAACGGGTTGTACCGACTCGGGTTGGTTTACATGGATCATTTTGCCCTGATTAATCTATCCCCACATTTCTCTAAAAAATTATTAGTCTCCCAGCTCAGAATTCTCCTTTCATCACGTCCAACAGACATTATTTTCTTTACTCTTCCCTGCTTCCCTTGAATTTAATCTTCAGTGACAGCCCTCAACATCTCTTCGCCTCTGCATTCTCTTTAAATCCACCTGCTCTGGACCTCATTAATATCTACAACTTACTTTCCTCCTCTACCATGCAAAGTACTGATTGAGTTGTATTCCTTTCCTTCATCCAAACTTCTCTATCCTTCTCAAAACATACGCCTCAAATTTCCGCTATTTATTTTTCTCCTCTCTCTTCTCAGAGGCTATACTTCACATTCGGAAGTTTTCATTTGGGACCCAGCATAGAAATACTTAATACGTGAAATAAACAGAATGCAAAGGATAGCCGCACGTTTAGTTAAACACCTCTGCGAGATAACAGATAGTGTAACACAGAAGGAATAGGTTGGGAGGCACTATAGGACAGAGATTACACACAAGGCTTAGATTACTTAAAAATTTCAGATCATGCGATTTACAGGATGACATAGAGGATATTATTTTGACCTCGCACCACATTTTTAGGACTGATAAAAGCGACAAAAGAAGAGAGAGATAAGTAGCTGTCAAAGTGATAGTGATTCCTTCTTGCCACGTACATTGTAGTCCAAAGCAAAAACCGAGGGAGACTTCCATTCCGTTACCATACAGTTCACTTTCACCCTTTTTCTCTTCCAATAACATTTAACCAATTTCCTCCCTTTTTCTCGAATCTTGTCCTTACATTCCGTCTCCTTCTCTAAGTCAGATCGCAGGGTAAAATATAGTTGTATATATAGTGGGAATTTACCTATGCCGTATGATTCTTTTTGAAACATGTGCAATTTTTCCCTTTCGCTGATTTAACAATGAATTTCAAAACTGTTCACGTATTATATTTTTAAAATTGCTCTTAGTTTTGACTTTTTTTTTCAAAATTGAAAATTTTGTTATTTATCTTTTGCGTAACGAATTACAATTAATCAGAGGTCAGATTTCATACTCAGGCTTTCTATTTGCATGTGCTGATGTATTTATGCTAATATATTGTTGTGGTGTACTCTGATACTTGTAATTAACTCATGCAACATTTGCTCAATTTTTTTATTAAAAATAGATATCCAATCCAAGGAATATAATTTATTCCTATTATGCTCAAAAACTCTCCCCGGTGTACCACTAGCTAGACACATTACAATGGCTTCTTGTACTGAACTTTTAGGCGCAATGATATTTTTTTGGTACGGCCAGATAGGTCGAGAGATAGTCCACGTGATGGCGTCACGTTAAAAATGCCGTTGATAATGGCAATGGGAATCCCACCCAACTATTTCCCTAGATCTAATGGAAGTCAAAAATGCTCTGAGAAGGAACGTCGTTTACTGGTGCATTTTTTTATTCTTGTCCAGGGTTTATAAGCATTTATTTAGCTATCGCTCCCTTAAAAGGTTTTTAAATAAAATATTTGTTGATTTTCCATGAACTTATAAACAAGAAAATAATTTTATGTACCCTCTGTATTCAATTTAATCCTTTTGCCCGGTGCTACTTGGCTAGAATTTAAATGTTCGGTTTGATGTGAGTAAATTACATTTTTATGTCACTGATTGATAGCATCTAAGATTCCAATTTTGAGGGAACCCTGATTATAATTCCAGGATTTTTTTGCCCCCAAAAATCTAATTTTCACCTCAAAGGGGGGATTTTCCCCCCGTTGAGAATCCTTGGCCTAATCGAAAGTGTCTACCTCTAGTGCTCCAGTTGCAATCATCCTAGCCGAAAGTGGATCCATAGACGAAGCTTCCCTTGACGTGCCCTTGGAGTGACGGATGCTCTCCACCTTGTCCCTTTAATTTTCATCTGACCTTCTATTTCATCCAGTCCAACTAGTCCTCACTTTACCCCGTCTCCTCTCAGAATTTCTCTCCCGTTACTTCCTGCTCGTGTTCCACAGTCTCACTTCATTTCGCCCTCAAAAACCAACGTCCTCCTCCCTTTCCCTCCCCTTCTCTCTCTCTCCCCCCCTGCGTCCCCCCTCCACTGGCTTCATGTTCAGACTTGCCCCCCCCCCCCCTTAGCAGTCTTTCTTTTTCTCTCGAACACCCTTTCTCCAGCTCCACACGTATATATCTCTTCACTTTCCCCTTCTGCCCTCCCCTATATAAGCTCCAGGGCTCCTGTTGCCCTTCCATCCCCTTCTTTACCCTATCTTCGCCTCGGTCTCACCCCTTCTTCCACTTTATACCCTTTTCCTCCATCTCAAAGCTCCCCCTCCATTCCCACACTCCACCCTCGCCTGTTAACTCCCTAGGTTTATAATTTGCTAGGATCGAGTTCCTGTGGTGACCGGGGTCTTACCCTGAATGCCTAAGCCAGAGTACGGCGGGGTAAGGCTGGGCCACCAGGGACATGCTGAAAGGAATAAACATTTATATATATCAATGTAACTCTTATTTTTAACATGAAATATAGTTTTTGTTGTGGCTACAGTTCTATATTCCTATCCTTTAAGCATTGGATCACGGCAATGGTTTAGATATTTCAGCGAAATCAAAATTCTTACTTGGGTACCATGTGGAGACTACATCACGTACAATAAATATGTCCGTCCAGTAGGACGTTTTACTGGGGACCCATCGTCATATCACGTTTATTATTATTATAATAGGGGATCTACTGGTTAAAGTAGATGGAAGAAGGGATATCTAGATCCTTTTTCACAGCCTCTGACACTTGGCTTATTTTATGATTTCATTCTTCATCTCGGCATACGTCATACCCTTCCATTGTATCCCGTCCATAACACCTATTCTCTTTCTTCTCCTTTCCGGCTTACCCAGCATTCCTCCCCCTGCCACGGTATTCAGCATCCCAAGAGTCTAGGAAAACCGAGAACGCCTTAGTTGTCTATCCTAAGAAAGAGGATAAATAAGCAAAAAGCTCTCTTTTCAGGTCAACGGTGAATAAAGTAATGGTAGCCAACGAGATTATAAGTTTTCGTCAAATGGATACGGCGCTCTAAAGAATAAAAGAAGTTTAATGCCCGTTTTTCTCCAATATACCTACTAACCAAATAATTAAATTGTTCTACCTGTTCATGCTTATGCTCTCATAGTTTTTTGTCGCATTGTTGCTCACAATGGAGCTAGGCGCATGTACAAAGAGGTTTAGTATTAGTTATAGCTTTTTGCAGGAGGAGAGGAAAGAGTCATTAAATATGTTGAAGGATGAAGGGAAGCTGATGAGGGAAATTCGTAGTAGGCGGTAGAAATAATTGGAGCGTGTATAGAGAGCTAATAGACTAATGGAGAGAGTAAGTAATGAAAGGAGATTGTTGGGAAAGTGGGTGAGAAAGTTAACGGAATTTTGCAAGGTGTGAGGTACGGTAGGAGATACAAGGAGTTTAAGATGGAAATAATTAAGAGCACATTCATTGTTTCATGGCAGGGTTGACTAAGGAATGAGCAATGATTTTGGGGATAGAATCCAGGCAGGAATTATCCTGAACCCTACCAATATTGGGGGAACGATTATAGTGATTGCAGGTTTATGTCAAAGTTTAGAGAATAATCAATAGCATTGAAACATAGTATTACCTTTGGAGTGAAAAATAGTCTTAAATCATTCTTTTTCTAGGGATTATAATCGATTAGTGCATTAAGATATCTAGAGTTTCTTTTATATTAAAGGCCCAGGCGATCCAGAGTATATTAGGGTGGGAAATAGCACTAGATAGCCATTTCCCTCATCAGCTTCCCTTATACTCGGGCATACTGTGAGGTGCATCTCCGATATTGTGAGAATTTCTTAGAAATTGCTACGGAAATATAAAATCGCCGATAAAGTCCAAATAAAACCTATGTGCATAGTATTTAAGAGAATATTAAATGTTTTTTTCTTCGAAATGAGTATCAGGACCACCTTCAGGGAAAGTTAACTAATGTATATCTCTCATAGGATGATGCATTCCCTTCGATTCCCTTTATTGTCTCGTGGGGAAAGATTGAGAAAAATCTTTCAACGAAATATTTCGAACGATCTCATAAATTGTAGTCGGTCTGTTAGTTACGGCAGCTGCTTACCATGCCTCAGCCGCAGACTCAATTTCCCCAAGAGTTCATGCGCTATGTCGGCCACTCAATAACTACGAGGTGGCCTATGGCACTATGGAGAACAATTCAAGCGAGTCCGATTGCATTCACTTTTTAAATGTGGACCGCTTGCCAGGCTTCGTAAATTAATTAGAGTCAAATGCCGATTCCTAATTTATCACCCATACTGACTGCTCTCCCACCCAGTCCCTAACTAACGCGAAATCCCCATGAGCACACAAAGTGGGTCAGTTGACCTCATCAGTCGCACCATTCCTAGATACGCCGGATAATTAGGTTCTATTTCCGGTGGTTGGATGGAAATTTATTCGCCCGTCAGACGTCGAGCCGTAGACCAATTGGGTAGCTTGAATTGCCCCCCCAAAATAACCTCGGCCGACGAGAAATAGATGCCGTCCAGGATAGATTCAGATCGGATTGATTTGATGTTGCTTTGCGATTCCGCCGTCCACCAATCTGTCCATTTATTTATTTCATTACGTCCTACAAATGTTGCAAAGCCTATTTCCAAATTGGATGTGTTCATTTAATTCATTCTGCCTGCATTTCCATCAACTTCATACAGAAATCGTTTCAAAAGATCAATGAAAGAGACGTAAATTAACCATGGGAAAACTGTTCTACATCTACAAAATACCCTGCAAGCCACCTCAGGGGTGTGTGGCAGAGGGTCAGTAGTCACCAACATGCATTACACTATGCCCTGTTAAGACATTCCAGAACGAAGGATATCAAGTGCAGTTAGTAGAAGGTTATTAGGTAGAACCGGTGGAAAAAAATGTGTCACTTAGTAAAGAAATTTGAGCGATGATGGAATTGGCATGGTCTAAATGAGAGCTAAAATAACGTCGGTGAAGGAGATATTTACCAACCGGAAATAACTGATGACAGGGACCCCGAACGAAGATTTCAGCAAAATACTAGTGGGAAAAACTATGTAAAGCGTGGTGCTGTACGACGTAGAAACCTGGAAATTGATGAAATAGGATGCGAGCATATGGAGTGCATTTGGAGAAGAGGCTTTGAAAATGAATAGAGAACATTTTAAGCATAGAAATGAAGAAAAGCGAACGGATGGGCATGGTAAGGTAAGGTACGAATTTTATGAAGGGAAATAGAAGAAATAGTGGTTGGATATAGTGATTGATCAAAGACAGTGGAATCTCGTGGTAGAGGAAAGCATGAGGTTAGCGGGGAAGAGGTAGGGAAGGGATAGTTATGGTTTGGATGGAATGAGATAGAAAGCATGCAAAGGTCTTGGAGGAAATATGCAGTATAAAAATAGGAGAGCCGGCCGGAGATAGGACCTTTAGGTTGAACGGGGTGATTAGAAAAATTTTATTGCCCTTTCATCCTTTAATCAACGTATCAATTTTTATAACTAGCATTTAGCATGATAAGGAATATTTTTAGAGACAAGTAATTAAAGGAAATTTTTAGTTTAGGCTACTCGAAAATTCGATGCATATATGGTTATCTGCCTCTTTCTCTCCTTGCTTGAGTTTATAGAGGCTTCCATCTCTTTATATACAGCCAACGTGTAATGCTAGTGTACTGAAGTAGTCTGGTATTAATTATGGCAGGTTTTATGTAAGTCGCACTGGTCACCGCTGGATTCCATCTCCTGCAGTTTGCATCGCTAGAGGCATGGTAAATTTACTCTTTACCTTTTGCCGAAAAGTTCCTTGAAATTATGTGATACTTTCCATGCGTGATACATTCCATAGGATAGTGAGTTGCTGTGAAAAGAGGAGAGTTTTTTACCAAAAATAAATTTGTTCTTTGAAAAACATTTTAAAGTGAAGCAATTGCAGCGAGAGTGACCTTTCCTATGTCCAAATACGGGTAGCGGCTTAAAGGGGTGATAAAATTTGAGGGAGAATAATATTTAGCATTTTGCTAATAAATCCTAACTTTAATAAGAAATTTCTTCTTCTTTTTTGAGTTTTGGTAAAAAAAGAGGAGGAATTTTTTTATAAGTGGTCATTATATAAATTAATTATTTAATAAGGAAGAGAAAATTTAGAACATCCATTGGGGGCGAATTATTTCCCTAGAGCGGGTCTGTGGTGATGGAAACTTTTCAGGATGTATCGCTGTGCTTCACAGCAATAGTAATGGTTTTTTAATTAGCAAATTAGTAGCTACAGCTTCGATCCAAGCAGAAATTTACATCCTTTATTGCGAAGGGACTACTCCAAATGGTGCATTAATGCTAAAAATGGAATGCGTCATCAGTCACAAATTCTGACGTTTCCGGCTCTTAGGGACGCTCATAAAATAGCTGTTCTAAAGGTATAGACTGGGAAAGTATGGACAATGAAACCAAAACAGACCTATCCTGTGCATGGGGAAGATAGTGATTAAACATGTTTATATGAAATTAAATTATTTATAAGCATTTAAGCGAGTTTGAGCCATGTGATGTCATCAATCGTAATGTTTTTATATAATACTACAGTGTTATAATTCCTCATATTTTCTCCAATTTCCTCGGTTTTTGGCATCGCTCGAGGACAAACGCTGTCCGTACTTTTCTAATCTAGAGCTTTAAACCGTTCTACCCCCGAACATCCCTCTCCACTTTCGGCTTCAACCCTCACCCCTTCGTCCCTAAACACCCCTCCCCTTTCCGTACCTTTCTCTATCTCCCCTCAATCCCCTCCTCTCATCGGGCTTCCCTCTCCACCTTTCTTTAGACATCCTCCCCCTCGCCCACCTCCTCCTTCTTCCCCCTCCTCCTCCTCTCTCCCTCCCCCTCCATCCGATGGCCACACTTGCGCTGTGTTTTTGGATCCGCTGCTGCCTGCCGACTAGTCTCTCCTCTCCCACCCGATCGAACGCGTCGCGGGAAGAACACTCCGGAAAACTTTACGGGAAACGAAAGGAAAAAAATTGAGAGAAAATAATACACACAAATATTCTTATTAGACGTTTAGTCTCTCAACAGTTTGTCACCAAACATTTCGTTACCCGACGTTTCGGCATTCTAAGTTTTTATCCGTCACTTCGGAAAGTTATTTTCGGACATGGAGATGGGAAGTACTTAAACTCTTTGCTCCCTCTCTGCGATTGACTCAGCTTTAAATCTTTCAGTCCCAGTTATCCCTCTCCTTTTGACGTCGCCCTAACCCCGGTGGTACTGGTGGTGGTGTCTCGTTGGTGTCTGTCTCCGGGGGTGATTTGGGTGCCCCCGCTGTGCCCGACGGGTGTTGGTGGTTGACCGTCAGCTCCTTGTGTGATTAAAAAGAGCGACCGCCTACGCTGCACGACTTCCTGGTGGGTGCCTCATGTCTTCTTTCACCTCTGATCGTGTTCCTAATGCCTTGTCTGAATGTCTTGTGCTTGTGGTTTTCTACGCATTACGCAAAAAACGCATTTGCGTATTTCATATTGCCGCTCCTCCAGGATATCGCGGAAGAAACAATTCCTTCCTCCCAAATCGTGTTTTTAACGTTTTGTGGAATGCCTTGTGCCTGAGGTTTTCTACGCGTTACGCTACCCAATTAAGGTCCTCACCTTTTCCAGTCCCTTCGCCATGACATCGCGGGAGAAAAGATTCCCTCCACTCTGATCGTGTTCATAATGTATTGTAGAATGCCCTGTGTCTGTGATTTTCTACGCGTAAAGCTTCAGGATTACGATCCACGCATCATTCTTTCGCCAAACCTGGATAGCGTGGGAAACACGTGTTCCTAATAGTTAGGCTGCACGCTCCAGCGAGGGAAAGTCGGAATCGTTGAGAGTCGCCAGCCCAAATCGCCGCCGCATCGCAGGAAAAGTCCGTTCGTTTCCAAACAATCTTTAAAATGTAGTGAAATAATAATCCAAGACAGTGTAAATCATTAATAGGTTCTTCCCCTTTTGTCTCCCACCGATTAGAAAAGCTAGTTTACTTTGGATCAGAAAATACTCGCAACTTTGGAGCCAACATCACTATGATTCCACCTCGAAAAAATTACTTATTTTGGTTAAGAATTCCTTCCGGGCTTTTCTCTGTGTCATGGCAACCATTGCGATCGACGTTTAGGTCTTAGACGTAGTCATTATCTTTTTTAAAAAATATGACCTTTTTTATGGGAAGGGCTTCCGAGGGAAATGTTTTTTATGTTTCTTTGAAATACCAGCTGGCAAACATCATCTTGTAGACGTGAACACCATGGAATTGGAATAATTAGGTATTTTTCTCAAGTTTGGTCGAATTAAGTAAAATTGTTATGAGTGTTTAAATAAATACTAATTAATTAATGCCGTAACGAGTGACTCATTTGGGGTATTTGAAAAAGCATCTCCTTATAATTAAAATTATTTAAGTACCTGGGGTGGTTAAGTACTACATTATTTAATTCTAGCTCAAATGTATATTGACCAAGCGATTTCTATGAACCTTAGTTGTAAAAATAAAACTTAGTGCTTCAACGGTGTTCCAATGCAAGAAAACTTGGGCTCTGAACCTATATTTTCTAGTGATGATACCGACCGCGTTCAGCGCAAAATCATCGGCAGAAATTTATCTGTTAACCTGGAGTAGGACATGAGAAGAATGCTAGCAGCTGATACGCCAAAACACCAGATTTTTCCTTCTTGTTCACGGTGTTTACTGAGATATGAATTATGATGATGATAAGTCATAAGATTGAGGGTGAATAAAAGAGCGACTTTTCTTTCCATTTTGCAACCTCTCCATTTTGCTTTTACGGTGAAAGAGTTGGTTCAAAGGTGAAAGACAACTGTAGCATTACAATGGAAAGGTGATATCGCACCTTCTAGTTTTATGTTTTTATCAAGCGGCAAAAAAGACTTTGAAGAAATGTGTAGAACCAGTCTATTTCTCCTCTTAGTTGATAGTTGCGTGGTAATATGTCAGCCAGAAGTTTTAGGGATGTAGAATTTCTTAATCAGGAAATATTTTTTTACGGTTGCAGACTGATATTACAGCACTGGCTCTCATTACGAGGGCTCGGGATTGAATCCCAGTGGTTGCAAAACTTTACTATGGAATACCTATTTTCTACTTGAGCGATAATTTTGTACTCTTTCCGTCATACGTCCTATCGGTACCTTTAGTAGAGTAGGCAAATGTTCACACAATATTTATTTCAATTCTCTCTTCAAATCCAAATCAATCTTGCCTACGCCAACTTACTCTCGCATCCTCAGTGGTGGAAATGACCTCAGCTTCCTGTCGCCTCCCAAAATTTTACCTTAACAGAATTTAACCCACACTTTTCTTAGGTGAAAAGGTACTCAATTAGAAACGGGGTCTCGGTTCCAATGGTTTCCATACCTTGCTACCTATCACGCAATTTTCCCTATAAGTGAAACTTCAGCGCAAAACATTTTGAAGGAGTGTTCAAATATTTTCAATCTCCTTCGTTGGACACGTGTCTTCCTTATTTACTCCTATATTGATAAACCTGTGCACGTTTGCTTCTGATGCGTCGAGTTACCGTAAAAATACCCATGCATCGGCTCATTTTTGTTAGGCATGAAATTCTGTCGGAGGAGATTAGGAGGAGTCAGAATTGGAATAAGTATTTAGGGGTGAATGAATGTTGAAGGCCGTGATAGAGGGTAGGATGTTGGGTATGCTGAGGAAGAGAAGGTAGAGAATGGAGTTAACGGACGGGATGGAGACAGTCACATTGCATACCGATCTGGCATGTGACGAGTATCAATCCAGTAAGGAGTCAAATATTGTTGTCATGGATATAATAGTTTGTTACAGGTGTTCCTACTTCCATCTAAATCTAACTCAACTGGTAGATTACTTGTTATGATAAGTTTTGCAGAGATACTTGAGAATATATGTGCCAATTTCAATCGTGGATAACGAAGTAGTGTTACAGTGAGTGCAGAAACAGAGAGTTAACTGAGGACTGATACACTTTATGGTACGTTGAAAATATATTTAGAAATAAGACTTTAATACTGATTGGTCAAACAGTTCAAAATCCCATGCGACGCATATTGTGCTTCATTTTTCGTGTGATTATTCCAAGGTGCAAAGACACTGTGTCCCTCTTTCCTGCCCCTGGTAGAAATGAGTATGTGTGAAACAAGATCATAAAGCAAGTACTATCAACTTGTCGTACACTCTTCTGATTTTGCGCATTAACTTTGATCTTGTTTAAAATCTGGAAGCGTTCCAGTAGCGTGTTATGTGAAATTAGCACTCTGCTTGCGATGAAAGCGTCGCACCTCTTCTTGTGAAACGTATTCTTTTCAAAGGCAGCGATTACTATTCGGTAAATCATTTTCACATTTCTATACGGCTCTGCGACGTATGCGACGGATGATCAATCAGATGTTGAGAGAACTTTAGAATTTATGATAGATAAACATTTTAAACCACAAGTGAGTCTTCGGCTCGTGGTTTGGATGGTTACATTTCGGTTTTACATTTATTTGTTACAAATTCAAAGACTTTGTGACTATTGGCGACTGTAATTTAAGTGGGGAAACGCGAAGGAGATACGCGAAAGTGAAACTTTCACGGTTAAAAAATCCTTTGTCAACTATGTGAGAAGAACCCCGATTCCCCGAAATAGTGTCGAGAACATTAAACAATACATGAAACCAGGCGCATTCCTGAATTAATCAAACTATCCTGAATTTTATCATAAAAATATGAATTGGAAATTTCAAAATGAAACATTTCTGAAATCTTTTAAACTTTTTACTTTTTTATTGACATATCTTACGCTGACTTTACTCAAACGATGGCAAAAAAATTGAATCCGACGCCATAACTCAAATTTTATTGCGCCGGTTTACACCACCATTCGTCTGTATTGCGAGTGCATTGAGAAGATGACTAGAATTCTTCGGCTAAAAGATAAAAGCAGCGCGGGTTTTTTTTCCACTCGTTTTGAGTGCCAGCCGCGAAACGGACTGTTTACTCCCTCCATTTATCGAAACAAGGAGGAAATATTAGCTTTCCGCGTTGCTGTTTCCCCGTACGCAGGAACATCGTGTTCGGACAGCGAAGGAAGGCACTGGCTGGTCTGTCGGATCGGCGCCAGAGCCCGTTGAAAGGCTTCCCGGCGTTCGTCCGGCCTCGTCCCCGCCGGGAAGTCGTGGCTCCCTGGCGACCGATAACTTGCGACCTCGCGATCTTACTGTTTACCCTCCGAACCACCGTATCGGCGTGTAACACGAGCTAAGAAAAAGGGAGGGGGTAGAAAAAAGAAATTGGAAGTCGGAAATGATGAAAATTGAAATTCATGTTGACAAAGTGTATTTGGACCTCGTTCTATTTTTTATGGCCAAAGTAATTTGTAAACCTATAATTTAGGCAGTGACTGTATCTCATTTTGTCGCTATTGTCAGTTCTAGAGACGCTGTGTGGGGTTAAAATAACATTCTCCGTGTCAAACTGTGATTTGAAATTTTCAAGTAATTTAGGCATAGCGTGTAGCCTTCGTGTCTCTAGTTCAGTGATTCCCAAAGGCGTATTCACAGGGGCACCACGAAATATTGCAAAATTAGAGTGTAATTAATTACAGAAAAAGAAGTCTCGTACACAGAAAGATGTTATTGCAGAGAAAGAAGTTGCGTCTTACTGTTAAAATTTTTAAAATAATTTAACTACCATGAGATGCGTAAGTGTGCATCTGGAAACTACAAAATGCGCCAAAGAAAAAGAGAAACGTTCCAAAACTTCACGATTCGAGAATATGTGCAGTGATTTGAAGGTTCACCATCTCATTAATTATTAATTTAATGTGAATGAAATTAATAAAAAATAAATGAACGAATTTGTTCAATAATACAGGTTCGCGAAATTATTGTATTTTTATCTCTTTATTTTTATTAGTCATACTTTTACTTAGGGTAGGGCACCGTGGGAAAATCTTAATTAAAGAAAGACTCGAAAAAATTCAGGAACCACTGCTCTAGCGGGTCTCAACCAAATACTTTCGTGAGCTTAGTCACAGTATTTGTTCTCTCATAGCAGTTTTCTTACAAATATTGCGGTTTTCATGAGGAGTTTGCTCGTTTGGCGTATTAACTTTTCCTGTGCAGTCCCAAATGATCGTAAAATACTCAAGATATGATTTATCCAGCGTAAGTAAAATCTATTTGTCACTTTCACTTGATAAATCCTTTCTCTTTAATACAGCACCGCAAATGTTTCGTGTTTCCTATTCTCACGTTATGTCTTAAGCTATGTTTATTCCCAAATATTTGACTTCATCTAATATTTGTATCAAACTTTCCAAGTGTTGCGATTGAAAACATGATGTGGTACGCAGTCACGTGCATGGGTGCAAAAATAGCTCAAGATTTCGATCAAGTCACGCAATATGTTCATTAAAATTTTGTCCCTCCTTGGTGTATTACTTATATATACTTACTTATATTAACTTCCCCCATTTAGATTCGGAAATTAGTAATACGTCTCGTGAAACCAGTCATCTTAACGTGTTTCTGACTTAAAATAAGAACGTATTTGGCTTTGTATAAAATGTGGTTTGATAAAATCCAATGAACGTATTGCTTCATTACTTGAGATCACCCTGTGAAAGGAGCAGCATATTAAATGTGACTATCAGGCACCCTCGACCATTTCATCGATTAACTGACCTCCGGGTTGAATAAGTTTGTTTGTTTCATAGGCGTAACTTTGTATAAATCTTTCATCTTCATTTTAAATAAAAAAAAACGCAGTGCAAAACTCAACTGATGAAAGTTATTAAACGAGGCGGTTGCATAATGTCTGCTTGCGGCCTTGGTAACGGTTAAATGCGTGGGAATATGGAGGATTATTCCGTATAATCGCGACTCTAGATGTAACATTCACCATGACTGGATATCCTACTTCGAACCCTAACAGTCAAAGTGGTGGTCAGATTATTATTTTTGAAAATGAAGGAACTATGAAGGCAGCGACAAAGTAAGTGAGAGATGATTTTAGTTCTAGCTTGGGCTCATCTTGAGTATGCCTTACCCATTGGGAGCCGATGAAGAACAAAAGTATTAGAAAATTGAGTAAATGCAAAGAAAAACATTACGATTTTTCAAACAAAAACCTGAAAATGAACTGAAATTCTCAAGTGAATGTTGATTTGGAAAAGCTGAATGTTGAGCTTCAGGGAAAAAGAATCAGTTGGGTAACTATTTAACGCTCTGATAAAAGTTTTATTTTCCTGTCAGCATTTTATGTGACACAGGGGCATTTGGTAAGGACATTGATAATTTTTGCAAGGTCTTTTCCCCTTGACAGCACATCTGAGTAACCAAAACTGCCATCGAAGCTAATAAATTATTTTACCGCAATACTAAGTATCTACATAATTTAGTCCTTGTATATTGGGAGTTTCTCACCACAAAATAACAAAATATGCAGAAAAACAGTTGGTATAAATAATTAAATTCGACGCCACGTAGAAATTGCTACGGATATATAAATATATCAGTCGCTTTCCTGAGGTTTACCTCGACGAGTTTTTTTTCCGTAGAGGAGTTCATGTGGCTAAACAATTGTAATGACAAAATATAAAATATAATACTGCGATGCTAAAAATATAAACTGAGAATACCTAACTAAAGTAATGCTATAGTGCTGGATTCATGCAAATTATGGCATTTATTTATTATTTACAAACATATTTCAGCTAGGCATTTAACCAGGTTCCAGTGGTTTATGAATACAGATATGATGCTTGTTACCACCGAAATTTACTAAAAATTTACTAATGACTTTAGTGATAGAACTAATAAAAAAACATGGAAAATGTACCGTAAAGGCAATGATAAAGTTAATAGCTGGAGAGTTTAATGCTACAAGAAACATTTCTCATTAATATTTTAAAGCATGCCTATTATTCGAAGAGGGCTCTAATACTTAATTGATGGTTGATTACTTTTACAAGCCCACTATGCGATTCAGATATAATTATTTTGCAATAACCGGTCTCCACATCTCCATTCCTATTTTTAAAAGGTATTTTTTCCGCAAATCCCGAGACTCCGATTTTCAATATCATTCATGACCATTTAAACGTTGACTGCTACAAGTAATAAGAAACCAGTTGATTTCCACTTGAATTTTAATTTATTCGGCTTAATAACGCATGAGTCTAGTTTTCTCGTTAATGGATCGTTCTTTTGCGGTAAACAAAGGCCGTAGGTCAACCGTAGGTCAGTTTGATAGGTGCGGTTACAGTAGAACTACCGCGTGTGTAGACATCACACGTTAAGGCAGGAAATCCAGTTAATTTCTCTGCGACGACTACGGCTTCCGTCAAATATTGGGTCGGATTGATGCGGTGGCTGGAATACTGACTTCCCATTCCGAGGATCCGACTTCGAACTCTTGCGTTGGTGGAAAGTTTCGGAGTAGTTCCGATCTTGTTTTGGCTACGAACGGACTTCAAAATCTGGACCCATTGGCACCTCTTGTTAATAACACCGGGTTTGATGATCATGTTTCTCTTCAACATTATTTCACTCCAAGCATAACAGATATCCTTCCAGTCTGAGGTGCCAATACGTTCGGGACTAACTTGAAATTCATAGAAACTCATAAAATTTAATTTTAAAATTTAGTTAATCATAAGATTTTCCAAAGCTATATTTGCTTATTTGATTAGTTGATCGATAATTTTTATCCTAAATTGTCTATTTTGTTCCGCTGTGGGGTAATATTGCTCCCCACTAGAACATACTTCTATGAATTCCAATCATTCTGCGTATGATATAAATTATATCACATCATGGATTTTAGATCTTTGATTAAATATCTCATTCAAAGGGCACTCTCTCCGCCCCAATGAAGAGATGAAAAATATCTTTCAACAGTAACAAAACCGGAACTATCTAGATCCGCTATTACCCTGTACAATACCGGAGTTATGAAAGGCTTTCTAAAGTCATATTAAAAAATTTCTATTTCGCCTTCAAATGATTATGATATTCTTATGTTTCATCGGGTCATTCGTAGTTTTTTGATACTATTCTTCATTATAAGATCCATCTTCATATCGTTTATGTGAACGAGCTTCAATGTTCATAAAACCGGGTCGCGGGTACCGCTTACCAAAGTGCAAGGTTGGTATTGATTAGGCCAATTCTGTTAATGTTTTGATCAACGCAAAATAATGCTAGTGATAAGCATATGCTAAAAGATTATTTTTTATAACTATTTCTCTCCTTTCTCCTAAAATCTTAAAACGGTTAAAAGTTGACCATGATTATCGTTGGATAGTTAACATGATGAACTAGAAGACGAATTGAATCATGCAATGACAAAGTTAATACATCCAACTAGGAAATATAGCAGAAAAATATTAAAAATGCCTTCGGTGGAGGACGGTGGCTTCATCTGATTTTTTTTATTTTAAAACATATAATAGACCGTATCTGGGCCCTCACTGCATGGAGCTAAAATAGTGGGTCATTTAAATGTAAAATCGCATAGTAAAATTGTTACTTACGGCACTAAGTTAGATGGTGAGGGATGCATTACTCGAGGAATATAGGAATGGAGGAGAGAAACCCAGCGTGGGCATTAGCCTACTCTCAGAATAAGAATCTATGAAGATAACTGTAGCAGACCAGAGAAGGTTGCAAGCAATTAAAACATTGTTTTACCGAAGTGATATGAAAATCATGAGACTGGAGAGGGTCACTAATGAAAAAGTTCTGCGAAGAGTGGGAGGGATAGATGTTTAATGGAAATTCTGTAAATTAGAAGAAGCAAATTAATTGGGCACAATCTGCGACTCAACAGCCTCTTCAAAACCACCGAGGGTAGAATTATTATAATTATTAGGTTAATCTACCGGTTATGGTAGATTTAAATGAGAGAGCAAAAATATATATATATTTTTTTAATGCAGGAAAAGTCCCACATCTCCTTACTCGATTCCTATCTTCGTCTCAGCATGCATCCTACCTCTCTTCATCCCATCCATAAAGGCTATTCTCTTTCTTTGCCTTCCCCGCTTACCCAATATCCTCCCCTCCATAACGGTATTAAGCCTCCCTTCGCCCCGAATTTTCCAGTTCCACCTACTTTGTCCCCTCCTGATCTCCTCCAGAAGTTTTCTCTTCTCAGCCACCGTTCTGAACACTTCATCGTATGTCTTCCTTTTCCGTCCACCGCCATTTTTCCATCCTCTCCCACACCCACATCTCGAACGCCTGTAACCTATTCTCGTCCTCTTTTCCCAGAGTCCACGTTTCTCCACCATGCAACGCTACACTCTATAACAAACTCTTCGCCAACCTTTTATTTACTAGGAATATAAGAAAAGCAGTTGTCATTCACTCACTAACTCAGGAACGTTTTAAGATCACAGTCACTTATATTCTAAAATGCCGTTACTAGATGGAGCCACTTCACCTAAATTCTAAAATGTCGTTATTAGATGGAACCACAGTCACTTAAATTTAAAAATTCCGTTATTCAACTGCTTGCAAGAAATTTCATAAAAGCGAGAATCATTTCTGATTTGGATCCGACTCAGACAACGCTCCCTTTCATCTTGCAACGACGACAATTTCCAGCGAGTCCGGCATATGAAATTACAATCTACAAGTCAAGTTTGACCAGATCATTTGACCTCGTGGTCACTCGTTTGACCACGTTGGACTTCAACTCCAAACAGCAGTATTCTCACATGGGCAACTGTACGTTGCTCTCGCTCGCAAACAAACGAAAAGAATGTAATTTTTTTACTGTTGCGAATTAACTCATGATATCAAGTGTCATTTAATTTAAATATCTTCCTTGAATAAGAGGGTGCCACAGGCGCCTTTTGAAACCTAGATTACTGAAGAATGGTATGCGTGGTGAAAATTGTAAGTGGTATTAAAATGAAAAATTTTGAAGAAGAAAAGCGATTACAGGCTGATAGGTGAGTGAAGGGGAGAGTTCCAGCAAACCAATCTTCGGACTGACGAATGCTGATGAGCGAAAGGCGCCTGTGGCTTCACAGTTTTACTCCTCATCCGTCAGACGGAGAACGGAAAATGGGGTTTTTTAGAATGAAATGCATTCCAATGCCAAGATATTCTAACCCAGCCCCTCAGTTTGGGAAGCTTAGTACTCTTAACTTCCACTCAATCCGAACCCGTTAAAGTGATACCACCATAAAAGGACGTGAATTAATGTTATTCATATTTTGAATACTTATAGAAAAACATGTCCTCTATCTCATATGTACAAAAAATATTACCTCCCCCAGCTAGTTTTATGGCAAATTTAACTTGAAATTTCATGGTGATAATGCGAGATTGGGGAAAAACGGGGAAACTTTGTATTTTTCTATCTAATATGAATGCCATTTTCACGAAAAACTGTTCATACGAAGCAAAACCTCCCAGGAAATCGATAAAAAAATTAAAAATGTGCATCTTTCCGCCTTAGTTATTGAGTTAATAGCTAACTACTGCCATAATTGAAGCCAAAATGTGGTAATTCCGTAGAAATGATGCAGCAGTCGGCATCTATTGCTACGATAGTGTTCATTTAAAATCTATACCTGGAATGATTTGCTTACAATGTACATTAATTTTGGTTTTCAATAGCTAACGCGTGTCATCAATGAAATCAGGATTTTTGAAATAAAACAAACAAAAAGTTGGAATTTAGTATTTGTTTTGACTCACAGAGTCACGGTGGAACCACCTTAAACAGCTGTGACGCTTTGGTTAAACGATTATGGCGCGTATGTCCTTGCCAGTTGTTGTTTTCTGAGAAACATGATCGGAGCGCTAACATTAACAGCGCGCATAGTGTTTGCGCCAGCTGCAAATCCATTAACCATGGAGCAAGTCGCCCGCAACGACTGATAGTAGTCCAATTATCGCCGGTGCACTTGCTTAGACGGCGAGGCTTCTTCCTCGAAGGCAGGTACGACCCCGTTGACACACGTGGTGCACACTCCGAGGAGTGTTTGTGTCGAGTCAGTGGTGTCAACAAACACATGACGGAGATTGCTTTATGTTTACTTTCGGATGCGCTCGTATGGATACGACCTGCTCACCACTGCGTCATTGTTTGTGGACGCATGGATGCGCTCCTCCTCGAGGCCTCGAAACTTTCATCTCTCGAACCACTTGTCAGAGGCCGAGGCCCATTGCGCTCAAGTTGCTGCTGCTGCAACAGTATATTTCCTGCTAGAAAATTCTGTGCACTTCCTTAAAAATAAATATTACCTATGGATTTATGTAGACATTCCTCAAAATATTGAAACACTTTTTTTAAGGAATTTATTTAGATTTCTCGAGCAATTTCTCTTAAATTCTTAGAAACTCATAATTACATTCCATATAAATTATGCAAGAAGTTCCATAGGAGATCCTTAAAATAGTATCTGTTGCCAAATTTAGTTATTTCATTTATAGCTATCTTTTTTGAGTTTATCTTTGTAAAATTCTCCTTTAGACATAAGCAGCTTTCTTATGCTTTTCTTAGCCCTTTGGCAAATAAGAATTTTGCACATTTTTCCTTCGTAATATTTTTTGTGTCGTAGTAGTATAATGAATCAACTATATTTTATTAAAAATACATGTATTGTTTATATTGTTGCAAGTTTTACTTGTTGAGACTTCTAAGTCCCGCCATGGCTGTAAACCTTCTTCGGAAAATAGAGCACTTGCTAAGGAATGATAGAAATGATTCCATGAATTTATCTAGGCTTCCTTCCTTCTACCGAAACTACTGCTAAGGAAGATGAGCAAACTGTGAGTGAGCGCATGAGTTAGCGCTATCGTCTAATTCATGTTCCGTACCAATCCTTGGAATAAGAAAACTGTTCCTACGGAAAGCCCGACGATTAACATCAAATTCCTTATATTCTACAAAACAATCTGCCCGGATTTATTTTTAACCTTGGAATTGTTTTTAGCTTCAATGACCATCAATTGGAAGATAGGTTTGCGTACTTTTTTCCACTCCAATATCTCTACACCTAACCGCATTGTTGCTTCATGATTTATCACCTTTACTCCCTTCATAATTTGTCTCATCCTTGGTCTTCTCGGTTTTCTCCAGTATTTCTTATAATTCGTCATTCCTTCCACTATAGTTTTCAAGAGGTCATTTGACATGAACATGTATCCTATATGTGTCCTGTGTAAGTTTACCTCTTCTGCGTCGCAGTGATTTCATCAAGTACTACGTATCTTTTTTCCTCAGCTCTTCACCGGACTTCTTCATCATCGCCTGAAATTTATTGCAAGAGTACTCTTTGAGATATGGTGGCTTGAACACTGAATTTTCATCATCTACATCTAAACAGTACCGTGCAAGCTACCTCATGGTTATATGTCAGGGTGCGATTTTTCACCTACATGCACTACACCATATCCTAAAAATTATTTTGAAACGAGTACTGATGCATTAGCATAAACCAGAAGGTGTACATTTGAGTGGTGATAAGGGGTAAATTTTTAACAAAATTGGTCTGTATGCTAAAAGATTTAAAGAGACTAAGGTTACTATTGCATTTTGCAGATATTTAAATGGATAGATATTCAAAGGTTATTTAGGAGGTATGCGAGACATGATGTCAGTTCTACCAAGAAAGTTGAGAAAAAAAGCATTAGAGAGAAAATAAAGTCATTAGCTACACTGACTATCGAAAAACCTAACTTTTAATCCATTGTGGCAGCTATTATCGTTCTTGGAAAAAATTACATTTTAAACCTATCCGTTCTATAGTCTATTTCCCCAATTTTATCCCCATCCGAAGGGCTCAGGTTCCAATCCTGCCAATGTCGTAGATTTTGCATTGTAATAACGATCTCTACTCGGGTGTTCCGATCCAAAAAATGGCTTTTGTTGACGACCAGAATAATGCGCATAAACGTCAAGTATATTACTTTTCACCATCCACCGACGTCCAGGGAATAGCATCTCGTTGGAAACATTTCAAATTAAACTATGTAGCTAAATTATTTTCAATGTCAATATTCCACATCCTATTCCCTAATGCAAGGGAGTGTCTATGGATTTTCTGGCGTGGACTTTGCTGTTTTAAATATACTTTTTCGTGGGAGCACTCGGTTACAAATACTGGTGAATTATGTCACCATTCTACGTGTGCAAAAAGCGTGACCTGCTTTAAGCGTGAGTTAAAAGCAATTTTCCACACTAAAAATAAAAAAAGACTCTATTACCACCTAGATATCGATATTTTACATATCATCTTCAGGTATAAGCCTTCATCTGAAGATGATGAGTAAAACATCGAAACCTAGGTCGTAATAAAGTCTTTTTTTACTTTGATTTGTGGATAATTGACTTTAACTCTTCAACCTTATCATGTTGAAATTCCACATCATATCGTCTGAATCTTAGAAATTATTGTTATTGTTTAGACCATGCGATTAAATGTAAGTTACACTGAATTAAGACAATTATGATTGGAATAACCACACAAAGGGCGGAACTATGAGGTGAGATAAACTAAATAGGTGTTAATTTTTTTCCATCAGAGTACATAATCTCATTATTTCCTTCAACCAGAGGTCCTTTGGCACACTTGAGCAGAATGACTTCTTGATTTGACTATTGACTATTTGACTTGACCATACTTTATGCCGATATGTATACAATTGCCATGTAATTTAATGTGATATGTCTTAATAAAGTCCTCTGAAACGATTAAGTGACAAATAATAATGCTAAAAAGTTGGAAGAAAATGGAGGTAAAATATTTATTCTTATTTTATTCGAAATGGTGTTTCAAACGATTCGAAATGGTGTTTCATTTTTTGTGTTAACTGCTATCTAAAACGCAAATGTAATATATTTAAAAAAATAAAACATCTTGAAACGCGGGCAGCATACAGGCTAGGTAACCTGTTCAAGGTCTACTGAAAGGAATAGGGAGGGGAGAAATTCAATAGAAGATTGCTTGAGCCAAACAAAATCGAAAAAAAGGATCATAGGTTTAAAATAAGGGCTCGGCAGCTAAGAAGCGACATAGGAAAATTTACCTTTGTAAACAGGAGGATAGAGGAGTGGAATGCCTTGCGTGTAGAAGTCTGAAACCCTTTCCCAAAATGTTAAAGGAAGTCAAGATGAGACTTCGTCTCACTAACCGTAAGCTAAAAAGACAATTCAATTTTTTTCCTCATTGTAGATTCACCTTTGTGAGACATAAGGCTTTGAAAGAGTTTTGACGCTTTACCTAAAGTGAAATATTGACCAATACCACCTGGCAAATTACCCAATGTAATATGACTGGATGGTTAAATAAATATAAGAAACATTACGAGGATACAATTTCATGAGCATATACCTTTGCAGTATTGTGGAAGGGTTAGTTGGAAGAAGGAACTACTCAGTCAGACTCAACATAGCTCCAATATTATTACTACCCCTTTCTGATTCCCCCCGGCCTAGTGGTGGAATTAAGTGTTGTCGGAGCGAAACTGCTGCAACCGCAACTGTTTCAAAAGCTGTTGCAAACAACAGGTTAGTTTCGTAAATGTGCCGCAGCCGCACCTTTGCGTTTTGTGCTGTGCAGCAGCAACTGATTGCTGAAGCTGACTGTTTCGTCTTCTATTCTGTTCTAGTTGCACTGCACATGTGGCTGCGTTTCGATTATAAGCTACAATTTGTTGGATTTTAATATGTTGCTGGCGGTTGCTGGTTTATTCAGCCAACTCACTCCCACCCATAGTTGAAGATAGAATTAGAACTGTGAAGTACCTATCTTTCATGTATCCAAATGTAATTGTTACTTTATTTAAGTGAAAGATTTATTATTACATAGAATACAGAATTACCAGCCGTGTTGTAACAGCGCCGATCGATCGCATGTTGTTTGGAGTGCCTCTAGCACCTCTAGCTGTTGTCCGCAACAGGATGTTTTGCGGAACTGTTTCGTTTTGAGTCTTTTTTTGGGTGGGGAAACAATTGCAATGAAACTGTTGTGTTCTATTAGTGCAACCACTACCCCAGCCACTTCCTCTCTTTTTACAATAACTAACTTTGTACTATAACCAACGCTCAGCTATCACTCACCTCTAAGATAACGAATCAGGGCATGGCTGATGAGAAATGAATTGAGTGTAAGAAAGGTCTATGAACACCAATTTTCGCTCAATAAAGTCTTCGCGCCATTTGTTTTGCGAGATTAGGTAGGGTCGGGATGGAGTCCTCACCAGCTAACCCCAGGATCACGGATCAGAGTTCCGCATGAGTGAGTTTTTCACCTCGCAGGTCTTAACGTGGTGCAGAGTGATTAAATGCAAAACAGGAATTCTCAGCCGTAATTTCGCTCTGGATATAGCGGAGATTATCATAATTATTTTTACAACGAACTCTTTTCCCTGGCCATTATAAATTTTACTTTACTTGCCTTCATACATTATATTATATCAAATATTTTCCGATCATTCATACATATGGCCTCCAACTAATACTTCTCATCCAAGCATCGTGAGTATAATCTAGGATCGTTACTGAGTTATCAAACTTTGCAATATTCTCATTAGCATATTCTAAGTCGACCGCTTTCATTGCTTAGGTGACATCATCAGGCGAGTTTGCCTGACACACTCTGCCCTCCTCCTGAGGTGCCCTCCTCCTGAGTGCCCTCCTGCTAGCTGATTATGCCGCCTTAGTGATAAAATCGGTCGACTTAGAGACAAAAATTATGAACACTACAGTGGTTTATTAATTCAGTGATAATGAATTGTTACTAAGTTGAGACTGGACGCTATCAATCCAGGAAGTTAATGCCGTTCCTAGAGATCGTCCACTATATGGCAGAAATACCGATAATTGTTCTAATTATGGGTAATATTCTTTTCAGTTGCTAAATAGTGACCTAGAAAGGTAGTAACAACTAATAAGTGTTAATTAAGTTTTTGTATGCAACGGTTGGTTTGATTGAATTTATTTGGGGAGGTGACAACGACCTGAGATCATTTGCACCGTAAAGGATTGGTTTGTACGACTGTTAGGAAAGAATTGTTTGAGGAATGGAGGAAGGATGGAGAGAAACCCGGCGTCAGCGATGCGCTACTACGAACGAAATACGCCAGTATATCTATTCTGTTACTCGTTATGACATGCTAGCGACATCTGCTGTTTTCTGCTGCATCCCATTGAGTCGTCATTTACCTTATTGTTTCAATGTTTTGCTCTTAAGTGACTGTTTCACACAGGTGGTCGCTTCCTCACCAAGGTTACACCGAATGGGAAAATCGTTCGCAGAATTGCGATAGAAAGTCGTTTGGAAATATATTGTCACATAATAGCACTGCTGAGGATCCACGTTCAACCCTTCAGTACTCGCGTAAGTTTTTGGAACACCCCCAATAACGTGGCGTCTGGCAGGCTCTGGTTATAAATAATTAAATAATGCGTTGGCTAATAACAACAAGACAATTGAAAATATTTTTATCGATCATAGAATTAGTGATAAGCTTTATAATATATGGGAATTTATATCTTTTATTGGATAAAAAGCACAAACTTGTTCACCTTGTGTTTACTAAGAAACCCAACCGAAGGCAGAACACTCCTTAGGTGAATTTTATTTTGAAAGAAGGCACACACGGACAACCACATTTAAATACTTATCACTATCTTAAATTACTCAACAAAAACTATAATGATGATGTGTTATCTATGCTATAATTGAAATTTTGTTCTATTTATAAATATTAACATAGTACGCACGTTGACCTACGACTGACCTTACTTAATTCAACCAGTGTTAAGATGACTGTAGGAAGGGAGATCCTCTTACGTAATCCAAACATATACTGATGCATCATATTTTACAAACAAATTCTCGAGCACATTATGAAAAATATTGACAAACGTCATCTAAATAACATATTTTGTTTCATTTCTGCTTTGAGAAACGTGAGAGCAAAATTTAATCAGATCCTTCCGGTATTCTGAATACGCAATTTGAACAGATGTGATAATGCAATGATAAAGTAATGCAAGAAGTAACTTGCTTGTATCATTTTTATTCTCAATTGCCTTGCAGTTATTTCGTTAAATAATTAATAAGGAATATGAGGTAATTAAACCAAAATTAAACATACAGATACCACTTAACGCTATAAAACGAATATACGCAATTTAAGCGGTGCGACAAAATATTAGTAAAATTCAAATTTTAAAGCTAAAATGCCTGGGAAACCAAATGCAGTCCAAAACCATTATCATTATGTTTATTACTTTGTTACTGTTGTAAAAGGCTCCTCCGAGTCCTCGGCAAGCTTCAGGTTTCTTTGCCGTCATAATGGCCGGAGATTCAGAAGGACAGTATTATCAGCCGCGTCCGACGCCCATCAGATAGGTGGCTACGCTGCGTTCGGGTCACGCGTACACAGTAGACGGAGTGACCCCAGAATGACGGCCTTCTGCATGCGTGGAAATAGTGATTCCGCCTCTGCCACGCAGGACGCAATACACTTGATGCTATCTAAATTAACTCCACCGAGCTCCACTATGATGATGACTACCAGTTCTACAAAATGTCCGGGGTACATTTGCCGTAGTTCAAACAGCAGGTCTTGATATTTTGTCCGTTTTTCCACCTCCTCTGCATCCATGTTCGTTTCAGCCGGGGCCGAAAACTCAATCACGAACATGGACCGTGTGAGGTGGTCGAGGAGACCGATTTCAGGCTTGGTCGCCTCCATCTGCCTATGATGGCAGAATCGATTTATCGCTCTCCTCGATAGACTCGATATCACCAGTGAAATCACAGGTGTTTTGTCGATGCCATAATGGTGGCAAAATTATTACACCCGCAGAGCGGCGAGATGTCAAATACACGTTTTTTTTTTAAGAGGACTTAGTACTTTCCTCTCTCCTACTAACAATGGACACTATGTTGGTCGGAAAAACCAAATGAAAGAAAACATCTTCCTTAAATAAACTCGATTTCTGATCACAAAATTGATCGTCGGTCTTCTGCTAATTGCATTGTTTCTGAGATAAGCGTAGTTGTGCTGGTTTCTCCATGTTTTTCGGGCAAAGCTGCGTGGGTGTATCTTTACGATGACGTTTCGTAGCCAATGCAGGCCACATCTTCAGATCAAGTCCGATCATTCGGACTTGATCTGAAGATGTGGCCTGCATTGGCTACGAAACGTCATCGTAAAGATACACCCACGCAGCTTTGCCCGAAAAACATGGAGAAACCAGCACAACAGCGCTGCGAAAGCCTCAAACAGAAATTTAAGCGTAGTTGTATTTGAGAATATTTTTTAAATATTTTATTGCACTATGTTTGAGCGTAGTACTTGCCAAAAACAAGGCTCTGTTATTCTATATTTATTGAGGTTTGGTCAATATTATTATTATATAATCAATTATTCTATATTGTTGTCGATGTTGATCGCAAGACACGTTTTTGAAGTTTCCCCCTCGGTAGTTCGTTTGATAGAGAATTGATAAATTTTTGATTACATTTATACAACGTAATATATGAAGAACTGAGAGAACACTGACTAATGCAACAATGAAAATTGCTTTATAAGGTTCCTACTCTTATTGGATTTTAAATAATAACGTAAGAAAATATTTACAAATTGATATTATTAGTTTTAACAACGCCCATATAAGAAAAAAGGGCAATTTCAGATGAGACGATCAGGTTAGAGATAATATGTAATTCATTGAAATAATTTGCTAAAAGTAAATAATGTTCTTTGTTTGGCACTCATGACCATGATATGAGTGTAACAACAAAACATGCTGAATACTTAATTTTTTAAATAATACGAAGCTATGAATATGCTAACAATATCCCAATTCTACTAAGTAAATTCACGTGACTATAACCTTTCACACTTACCTGGATTTAGCCTAGATATAGATTAAGAGATCCCTCTCTCTCAGAGTTGAACTAGGAATCTCCGGTCAGAAGCTCCAATGTCTTTAAAAATCTAAAATTACCGATCAACTGCAGCCAGCTCCGTGAACTGGCCTGGTATTGACATTTTAAGTGTCTGATAGGAAAATAAAACAAAATTTCTCTTGAATAACATAAAATAATGGTGTATGACGTTTGAATTTCAATATTCCTTGGATAATATATTTTTCTTTACCTCTTCAGAGTGCCTTCACATCCACCGCGCTAGTAATTATTCGTGTCCTGGCGTGCGTTTATTCTCAATGACCTGCCTGATGCTCAAGTTCGCTCTTCGGCTCAAGTTCGAAGGGGAAAAATGAGATAAATGAACAACGTACATCTTTTACAAATACAAGTCGAGAGCGTCAACAAATCACTGATAAGATTGCAAAGTTTACCATCTGTTCTATAATGGTGAACAGCTGCCAAACAAACTTCAGTGATGAATTGGCGTCTATGGATGAGACATGACTTGATGAAGGCATAAAAGATCGAAAATCTGTACACGAGAAGTCATTATCCAATACATAATACAATTACATCTCATGTTCACGAAGCATTTAGCCTTTCAAGGCTCTTTAGTTGACATGACACTAGAGCGGAGAAAATTTCGATGGCTGCCTATATATTTTTTATCGATCTAAAATTCGGTGAAGGTAGCATCTCCGGTCCATTATCTCAAAAGTTTAGCAGAGGACTTGCATAAAAGTGCTTTCATGCTAAAACCTCTCCAGTGTCTGATATTTTACTAGTCAAGTGCTGCAAGAGTGAAATCGTTTTTGATGGAAGAGTATGTAATGAATTTTATCTGTTCGGGGAAGGTTTTTGATCAATTATCATTTTACCAGATACACTATGCTGCACTGCATAGAGTACCTTGAAAAAAAAGCTTCTGTTTAATGCTCTACCCAATTTACGTACCATTTGTAAACATATCCTTCATTATTTTATTGCCCCATTTGAGAAATAGAGTCAATGAACAGTTTCGTGTCAGATAAGTTACATGCAGATGTTCAGTAAATTTTTTGTCGCCTGCGTTTTATGTGTTTTTATATATAATGGTACTGTCTTGTTTAACTGATTCCTGACCGTAATTTTTTTTTAGTTTTAAAGTAACCTTTAAAGGCTAAGCGTTAGCTTACCTAGGATATTCGTTGATGAAGTGAAAGATTCGGTATCATTGAATTTTTTTATGTCAAAAATAGAAATTGTGACTTTTTGTTTTACTTGCTGGATTTATGCAATATTAATAGGTGATCTAATTGGCGGATTGGAAAATCATGCCATAACTTAATAGAATGAATGCGAGACGGTAATCGGAAGTCACGTCCTGTCTATGGTCTGAATTTGTCATAAGTGATTAGAAGCTTTTGCTTACCTTCAGTTTTCGCTTACCAAATAACCAACAGTTTAATTTTCTTACTGAAGTCGGAACTGTCGGTAACTGTCACACAAGGTTAACGTGTACTGAACGTTGCGATCAGTCAATGCGGTTGTATAAAACCGGGCCAAAGTAATCTTCCAAGTTATTGGTTTTCTTCAATAGATTATTAACACAAAAAAATTGTTTTTCAATTTGCAAAATGATGATTGGATGCATATCTTTGAGTTTCCGTATTGATTATTAGCAGTTTAAGTAGTATTTTCCCCTGAAATGGACAAAATTTGATTCCTTTAATACTTATAAACAGCCTGTTTGAAGTTTTTCCTTTGAATTATTACACCTTACTGATTTACGATGCATTTATAATTATCAAAGAACTCGCTCATTTATTGATGTTTTCTAGATGATTCTTCTTCATGACCTCTTTTAATAATTCAATGTAATTATTTTTTCTTCGGGAGATATAGGTCAATAAATTTGAAAAATGTTTTTTTCTTATTGCCAACGTTTCACATGAGTATGCATGCTTCTTCTGGAAATGAGAAAAAATATGTTTCAAATTTATTAACCTATATCTACCGAAGAGAAAAAAATACATATATTGAATTGATGTTTTCATTAGCCTGAAGTCAAAGTGAATGCTCCACTACTTTGCAAAATGCCTAGGTGCTCAGATATACCCAATTTTATATACATATTTTACAAATTCAAAGAACTGCGTAACTGGCCGCGCAATAACTTTAACGGAGTCACCCGCTAGTAGTCACACAATTGTGTGAAATTCACAGTGAAAAAATAATTCGCCTGGACTGGGATTCGAACCCAGACCCCCCAGAAATTCACAGTGAGAGATGACGCCTGGGTAGCTTAACTGGTAGAGCACTCAGCGCGAAATCGGAGGGTCTGGGTTCGAATCCCAGTCCAGCGAATGATTTTTTCACTGTGAGTTTCACACAATTGTATACATAGTATATTACAATTTCGCAACGAATATAAAAATCTGTAGTAAAAGTGAAGACTGTTCCTTAGATGCCATCAAATTGCTTTATGAACTCCTATATGATAATGTAATCCTTTCCTTTGATTTATGTTTCACACTGAAATTTGATCTCATCCGGAGCAAGAGCAAATTATTTTGTATCCTGTCCACCGTGATAAATTGTGCGTGCAAGTGAAATTCAAATAATTTGGCACATCACATGTTCATAGGTTTGAGTATCCTATTTCAAGTTTGAATTGTGTTCCTACCTTTGAATTTCTCGATTCAATTGAGTCTATATTCCGCAAAGCATGAGCTGGTTTTGAATACCAAATCCAATTTGTTAGTATTTTCTTCTTTCCATTAATTTTACTCGCGAATGAATTACCGTTTATAAATTTATAATTGGATTTCATTCGTACGGAGGCTCCCACGGTGATTTAATGAGTTCCGTTTATTCGGGTTTTCCTGCGTTGATTCGTTTTTATTGACAACAGTTTCCCTTAAGTTACAGCTAGCGTCGTCAAAAAATTAGGGAAACTATTGGAGAAAGACCCACAAATCATTATTAACTTCACGAAAAAGAGCCTGCAAGTTCCGGCCGTCAAAAGGAAACTGAGATGGAAAGGAGAGTTCGAACTCATCCTGAAGGAGGCGAAATGAAGAGAGAAGAAGATGCCTTAATGTAAAGATACAGAAGATATATTCAGTTTTGTAAAGCAAGTGCAGAAGTGGATATGAAGGAGACGAAGAAAAGAAGACCTACTACTGCACATAACCTCATTATTCATTTTTATTTCGCTATGGGAAAGTGCACAAAACCCTTTATCATATCACTTGAAAAGATGTTATTATTTGATTTTGTAAGAAAAAGACATGTATTTTGTGAAACAATATCAGAAGAGGACATGAGGGAGAGGAGGAAAAAAAGGGCTTCTGGCACATTAATCGGAATCATCCAGCATTGTACTTTATTAGTGGAAATGTATATAACTTGTTTCTTTTACCAAATGAGAAGATTTACTTTCATTTAATTCTGAATCTACTAACTATGTTTGTCAACTTGGGGGTTAAATTTATAAGCACCCCAAAACTCTGTACCAAACAGAGTAAAATAATCTTAGCCCATATCTCAATTGAGGGAGAGCTCCAATAATAAGCTAGCGCCGTCAAGTCCTGAATGAGCTGCAGAGATTATTTTTCCGTTGTATCTCTTTCCTAACGCTTGAGCTAGTATGGCGGGCGCTCATCAGCCGGATGGACCTTTGAATTTAATGTTGACATTTTCTATGTTTTTGGCTATTTCAATCGCCTCTCGTATCAGCCGAGGGAAATATTTATTTTCTCCGACGATGATCTTGCAATTTTTAGTTTATGACGTGGCCGGGTTCTGACCAGGCGGGCTCTGCAACCACAGAATGGCGAAAATGTTTCTTTTTGGTCGCCCTTTGGTGTTCCTCTATTCTACATTTCAGGGATCTCGATATTTGGCCAATATACAATTTCCCACAGCTACACGCTACTTCGTACACTCCTTCATAAATTTCAGCCGGGTGTCGAACTTTTTCGGTTCGAAGGAGGTCAGTGGTCTTCTTTTCGCTTTTGAAACTCATCAAGACGTCATGCTTGGCGAGAACTTTTGCGATCCTCTGTTAAGTCCCGGTGACTTATGGTAAGAGAGCGAGCGTATACCTTTGCCTTCTCCTGTATTTCGGCTTCCATGGTTCTCTCCATGGCCACATTACGTTTCCCGTCTTCCTTACATGCGTTTTATGTATCAGTTGTCGGCTATAGCGATTCATTCATTCAGTTGTCAATAAAAAAGAATCAACGCGGGAAAAACCCGAATAAACGGAACTTATCATAATGAAAAGTAAAGAAAACTTTGTAATTCCACACAAATATTTAATGTACGACCTAGGTCTCGACGTGGCACGTCATCATCTGGTACAATTGCATAGAAGGTAGAGAATATATAGTCACACACATAATTTACACGCTATTTATTATCTACCTTGTATGCAATTGTACCAGATGATGACGTCCCACGTCGAATCTAGGTCGTACATTAAATATTTATGTGGAATTACAAAGTTTTCTTTACTTTTAATTATGTTAAGTCGATTCCATGAAGTCACGCCCGAAAGAACGAATTATAAAACGGAACTTATTGCTGGATATATTCGGAAAATGCGTTAACTTTGTCGTTAAGTGAGCCAAACGTTTGTGATGACCATTAACTTATGAGGTAATCGAATACCAGCTTTTCTTAATTGTTTTTCGATATTTTCTTCGATTTATGTTTTTAGACGTAGTGGTTGAATGAGTGCATGAATGACGTTGGCTGAATTGTTGGAACTCTTGGGACTCTCGCCATGTCTTGTTCTTGATCTTGATTGCAAACTCTCAGCAGGAAGGGTTACCCGCTTCATGTTCATATACAAAATCCCGCTCGGGCCACGTTGTCGTCGTGAAACGGTGTCTTTCCATGAGAGCGGCCAGTAAAATCGGACATTCCAATTGGACGACCCCTCGTCCTTTAAATGTAACCGGCGGTGCGGGGACAAATGTGGGCGAGGGAAGTAAAATCGTGGGACCCTCAAGAAACATTTCCCCGATCCCACTTCCCCCTTGTACTCCAGAGAACTGGACTCGTCCTCAATCACGCACCCCCTCTGGTGGGAATGCCTCGTAGTATTAAGGAGAAGGAGAGAGAGAGAAGATTGTACCCACATTTTGGAGCACGCGATCTCTATACCTATACAGAGTTCAGCCCGCGGTGCGTGCTCTTCCCGTCTCTTTTTTCTGCCGCCCACGGCATAGAGATATATTTAGAAAACAAATGCCGCTCGCTCTTGGGTGGCGTGTAGTTCCTCAGAATGACTGCTTTGCTCTGTTCTCGTGAATCTCCGTTATCAGTGGGACCCCTTAATGCAAAGGCATTATTTAACCAAGTGTCTCTTGTACTGTAGTTAATTTTCTTTCTATGTATCATCTGGTCGTCTTTATTCATATCTACAGTACAAACTTGAAATTTGGGATTCCCTTGGTTAAAAAGCATGTATGGCTCATGAATTCATATAGCGCTGATGTTTAGATGAAATAGTAGCAGGTCAAGGAAGATTGAATAGTGGTAGTGTAACATGGTGGTAATTTCGCAGAAGATCCTTCTTTGTGGAAGGGTTCATTCCCTACGAACTGGCTCCGTATGGGGAAGTGAGGTGGTATCCAAAATTGACTACCAGGATTCCCAAGGTTGCAAATATTTATTGCCAATTTCAAAATGCACAAATTTCGCATCAAAATTCTAGCTTTGTTTTAGGTGTAGCTTTGTAAAAATAGATTTGTTGCAGGTGTTTACATGGGTTGCGAATTTCAGCGTATTTTGATATTAACTTTGTTGGTTCGTGAACGTTGTCATGATACGCGCTGTTGACACTTTCAAACTCTCTCAAATTAAACATTGCTATGTTGGCAGCGTTGCCTACCATTTGATGTCCTCTCTCCTTAGCTCCATTGCCGACACCGTTCACACGAGCCTTCAATACCTTGATCTAACACTTCGCGCAGGTGACTACCATCATATTTCGCGACCTCTATAACCAATGGATATATAGTGTTGTACAACAATGTTGAAGATCAATTGGATGGAAAGGATCACCAGTGAAGAAGCCCTACGAACAGTTAGAAAGAAAATATATGTCATGAAATTTCTCCGAAGTAAAATATTCCTCAATTCAAGAAGGATTATCGATCATATTCCGAGACATAACAGACTTTTGAAAACAATAGTGGAGGAAAGCATTGCCAAGAGTGGTCATGGATTGATTTCAACAAGCTAATTAGGTGGGATATTGAAATGTAATCTTGTTAAGGAACTAAGTGGCTAGTTTGAAATTGAAGGGGGATGATAGCTGGAATAATCCAAATCTCGGATTAAATCTCTCAGAAAATAATGTAATATTTGTATGTTGGAGCATGAAGTCAGTACATTCATTAAGTTTCATTTTAAAGGTTTACGTTTGTCTGTGAAATTCACTTAAATTTCATCCAAGAATTCAAATATTATTCCTTATACGCTGAATACTTTCCTAGATTCATAATTCTGGTCACTGGTTTCGGGATTATTTATGCTGTGAATATATAACCTTGCGTTTAAGTTCTGAAATATTGAAAAGCATGAGAGTTGTTAGTTATTTATAGTTAACTAATTTCACTCTCTCCAAAACATATCCATTAAAATGATCGTTTAGTGATCCAACTATTTCAGTCTCTTCCTATTCTCATTCAAATTTAGTTTCGCTCAATCAATCTTTTCCCCTCAATTGCTCTGTCGTTATTTTTCATTAGATTTAAGTTTTTGGAAGCATATTACTTGCTTTTATTCCCAATTTATTGAAGCGTACAGTTTGCTGGAGCTTGTCTGTGTTGTTGTTTTTTCGCCTAACTCCACTATCGGGATAGAAGAGTTGGTTGAAATGGTTTCATCGCATCACCAGAAAAACCAACGGAAAACTTTTAGCTTAATCAAAACGGCTAATCACTTCTGGACATAATTGTGATTCTCAGCGGGACCGAATTCTCTTTTATTGGGTCACCGTATGATGTTTTCGGAATGGCTTCGAGGATATATGATGTCCAAATACGGTAGCCCATAACTTTTCCACGGGTCGAAGGGAACTCACATGAGGTTGGCCTCTCACTCGAGCAGTTTACGAACTCCGGGATGAGTTTGCCGTGTTCATTTTCGCCCGGGAAGTTCGACCGTCGGCCGGCCGCCTTTTGCCCGGGTTATACCTCAGGGATTCGGCGGTCTCCAATGACATGCCCGCAAAACGAGGCTGCTGACATAGCTTTCTATCTTTCGCTCCACCCCACACAAGCCTCTAGTGGCATTAAATGATCCTCCAGGCGTTCATTGCCTTTTCTGAGAACGAAAACATACTCTCCTCAATGTGTTCCCTCTTAGCTCAACTATTGCCGTAGATATGCGACTGGTGATCTGTTTTGGGATGTCATTTCTAGCCATCTCAGCAATAATTGGACATCTTTCATGTTTATCTATCTGCTCCGACGTCGTATCCGTCATGTACTAACAGTAAATAACGCAATCTTTAATGTCGCAGTGTAATAGTATTGTTATCTATTTTGCTAATTAAACTGCTAAGTAGCGTATTTGTAAGGAGATTTCACATTACCTATGGGTTCTATCAATCTACTCGAGTAGGATGAGCGCTGCATTCATGCATATCGGGGACTATAAGTCAAAGGTAATTTATACACGCAAGACAATAAAAAAATTACGGATATCTAGCGTATAAATAATGAAATTAGTAAACAATGCAGATAAAAAAAATAAAAAAGGGTTAAAAACAGCGCTTCCTATCGATACCATTTACATTATTGGTGGTTTCAAGCACAGTTATTGTGACCCATTATCGTTCGCGGATAAGTGACATTTTAAACATTTCCATCTTGCAATCTATCACCCTAGATTTATCCCTGTGATCTTATTTATTATAGTAACACAGATTAATACTGTTAAGTAAATTAAATATAAAGAGTTAAAAACAGCGCTTCCTATCGATACCATTTACATTATTGGCGGTTTCAATTACAGTCCCTAATCTTATGCGGATAAATGACATTTGAAATCTTTCCATCTTGCAACCTATCTCTTTATATTTATCCGTGTGATCTTATCTATAGTTCAATCGTATGTTATGGAAGGCTCGAGGATGGGAATTAATGAGAAATACAAATCAGCAGTCATAGTTCCAAAGATGGTTTTCTGTAGCTCAGAGCTCATTAATTTTTTCAGATAATATTGTCATTACTTCATCATTCTATACTTAAGGAACTTTGATAGTATGCTTCTTGTATTCATTCGTTGGTCTTTCTTGGCATTTTTTCGCATTAATTTCTTCTGTAACTTTTTTTTCATGAGGCTAAATAGGTCTCATAATGTGTCCATTATGTGAAAATAGCTGGTAAAAACTCTGGAAATATTTTTGCCATTATCTGGGAAGTAGAAATGTGATTACTTTGTTCTCTCTTATATGTACCTACTTACATTGTAATTATTTATTTAATGTAGGATTTTTCTATTTGGCATGAAACAGAGCTAAAATGTTTCCAAGTATGGTTTTCGGTAAAAATAGGAAATATGTATCAGATGCGCTAAAATGACGGAGCTAATATACTTCATTAATCGAAGCACCAACCACGCTTTGTTTATTTATCCTTGAACTTGTGTAAAAATAGTTTTATACGAATATGGTCGGTAACACCATGCGTTCACCCAAATCTGTTAAAATGATTCCCCAGGGAAACGGTTCCCAAAAGTTTTTGACACGCGTTACCCTAAGTCTAAACCCATCTATGAGCCATCAGTAACCATAAGTCCATGCATCTGCAGATTTAGAAGTCCGTATATTAATCAAGCGTTAATTACTTATATCGTTACCCCTATTTTAGCGTAAAATCCACCACCATTCAACTTCTTTTCGCGTACCCTAACCTGCTAAGCGCGTACCCCTTACGGAAAGCGTATCACAGGCTTGAAACCGCTGCCTTATTTAGGCCTGGCTTTTATAATATCTGGTTAAAAAATTTCTCGGTATAAAAACTGAAGTTTTTACGTTCTTCTTTCGGTAACGCTAACCTCAACTAACCGACAGTCAGACGTAAAATTCAACACACGAACAACAGAGAACTGGTATTCGAGCTCTCAGTTAAATCAAGTTAATGAAAAGGCAACGACGCCATGAGGTTAACCTTAACCATACATAATGAAACTGGGCCTTAGGGTGATACTGATGAAACTCCCTGCCTTTGTGCTTCTAAACTTTGCTCTTTTGGCTTCCGCCCTTTCCTCTTCCCACTTTCTGCTTGTCACTACTTTCGTTTTCTCAATTTCTGTGAGCGAAAATATCGTTGCTCGTAGTGAACCTCATGTGACTTCTTTTTCCCAAAACATCACTTCATTCCTAAGTTTTCGGGACAACGTCTTCCTTAAATTATTTCTCCCTTGCTTTTGGCCAGAGGGATTATATTTTTCCTCCCAACATTACCGCGTACAAGCTGTCTTATTTTCTCCAAGAGCTCTCTCCACACAAAAAAACATAAGTTTGCTCCTGAAAGGAAAAAAATAAGGACCTGAGTGAGAGAGGCTTGGGTTGAAAGGCGGTTTTCTCGGCCGCCGTAATTACCCTCGGAGCAACAGGCGTTCATGAACTTTGGCACTGCTTCCGTCGTGCGCATGCGCACAACATACGGCCGTTTTGTGTGCATGGAGAGCACGCGAAGGGTGCTCCCGGCATGTTACTCCCGTGAGAGGGATCCCTTATTAGTCGGCGAAGATTAAAAACATACCGTTACAGACGAGAAATGAGTTTTTGGTTCATCTGCCGGGAGTCAGGAAAACACAGCGAGGGGTGGGGTGGGCTGGGATGGAGTTTGGAACACATCTCATTGGTATTGGAGGAATTATCGGAAGAAGAATTACACCAGAACATGAAAGGAAAATAATTCTTTGGAGTAAAGCATGAAAGAAAAATAATTCTTTGGAGCAAAGCATGAAAGGAAAATGAACTTCCAAAGTTACTAGCGGAAGTACCCGGCTTCGCAAGGAAAGCCTCACATAATGTGTGCCTTTTCATAAGAAGAGGAAACTACCCATAAAGGAGCATTTAAAATTTCCGCAGTTGAGCAATAACTTTAAAGTTGAAACCACGTAAAACCTCAGTAATAATTTCCAGAATATTTTAAATTGCATATTGATTTGGTATCGTATCATTAGTTGATACTATATACAAATTATACTACTTGATATGTTAATAATGAAAAACAGAATGGAATTTAACGGTGAAGGTACTTGTTTTATTTTTTCCAGCGTTATGGTAGGGAACGACGGATGGATATTTTAATTAACAATGCCGTCTACTGCTAGACATATATATATTGTAGGAAAGATATTGTAATTTTAGCGGTACTCCGCGGTAGGTGGCATACCTCTGTACTCCTAGTGTTAAGGAGTGGCTTTCGGATGACATCTAACGCCAACATCACTGTTAACTAAATTATAGGTTACGGGAATTAAATTTTATTGAAAAAGCCCATGATTATAGGCGCGGTGTGAGCTTATACATAAAGATAAGTTGATAATAGAATAAATAAGTAGAAAAATTTTCTTTCAGCAAAGAGAGGTTGTGGTACCCTGGTAGTAAGATAGGCAACTGCGTAGTTATTTTAGCCGAAACTTCACATATACGGAAAATTCTTCGTGTCTCACTTTCTACGACTAAAGGCTGCGATTCTCTTAGGATGGGTCAAGAGATGACCCCGATGGGAGGTTTGTGACCAGGCCTTTCCTAATAATCTCCAGTCAAGTGTGCTTCGCGGAAAATTAGATTAGAAATGCGATGTTTAGCTAGAGGTAATGAGTCGAGGAGATTTTTTTCGGATCACAAAAGCATAAAGTGTTCTCTAACATGAATGTGGAGAAAGTATTATTGGAAATTTGAGAAGAACTTGAGCTAGAAATGAAAGTTTGGCGAGACGGCAAAAGTTGTTAGCCTTCTCTCGTCAGAAAGTTTCTTGGTGTTCGTTTGTTGCTGTGGGCATGTAAGAACCAGTGGGAGATTTAAAGTTGAAGAAAAATCGCAAGGATACGAGATTAATTAGATTTTCGTGGAGTAATATGCCTGAAATGAATGTAGCAGGACGTGCTTTTACTGGTGCTGGAGAAGCACCTGTCGAAGAAAGACATATCTAGCCGAAGAGGAACGTACCTAGCTCCCGGATTATCAAGGGAGAATCGTGTTGGTGGAAGAGACATTCACCTACAGTTGAGAGGAATTGGAATAAACTTTCTGCGAAGATGTTTAAAGAAAATTTGGGAAGATTTTGATATGGAGTGTGGCGTTATATGGAATATACACGCGGAATGGTGGGTAGTAAGTATTATATTGATGAAAGACGCTTGAGGTGTGAATGTGGATATGGATGGAGGTGATTCGATTGGCAGAAAGGAAGACAAATAAAGGAGATTATGGTATGACAGGGGAAGGAAGAAAGTTTCTGAGGGAGATCAGGAAGGAGAGTAGTGTGGGGAACAAGTAATTAGAGACGAGGAGATGTTGAAGACCGTTATGAAATGTAGGGTACTGGGAAAGCGAAGAAAAAAAAAGATTATGTATATGCATGTTAGACTGAGTGATGAAAGATCAGAGGTGTAACGATTTGAAGGGAGAGATACGACTAGGAGGGAACGTTTGAAGATTGACAACGATAGGAGAAAAATTATACACTTAAACGCTTCAATTCTACATCTTAAATTATTTGTAAACATTGAAAATAACATTGAAAAAAACTTTTTAATTCTAGAGGAAATTTTTATGTAGTACAACCGGTTTCCCCCATCACGGCATGCTCACATGCAAATTCAGCAGTTTTAGATGGGACTTTTTGCGTTATGTACTGAAAATCAAACTCATACGATCCTATTATTTTTTTAGAATTCTAACCGGTGCATGCGCAGAAGCTATTGTGTTGTTTTACATTGGTTATATTTGCATACTTAACGCTTTTTGAATAACACCAAAACGTGTACTTTTCCCCTTTCCGACTACTTTTAAGGTAGTTTCCTTGGTCCAGAGCAACATTTTTCAATTTATGGAAAACTTATCATACGCGATATATCACACAGATTGACGACGAAAAGTGTGTATTGTATTCTAACTCCGCCACCGATATTTTCTTGAAACGCACTACTCGTCAGTGATTGGTAGCTGTATGCGAACCTCGGATGAGGAATAAGTATCGTAGGTACTTATTTCTGATGCACTTAATTCATTCATAAATCCACTGATTGCTATTGAGCCTTTCACATGATACTATTTTAACTACACAGAATTTGTTTCGATTTTCAATACTTAAACGTCGTGTAAAATGGCCTTTTGTTTTAATTGTAGTTACTAACTATAGACTTAGGGTGATATACAGGCGAAACAGGTAGTTCCAAAAGAAAATCTTCCCATGAAATTTCTGTGGAAATTTTATTTTCATTGTTACAATGCTGTCAATTCCCCAAGAAACGCCAGTTAACGTTAATATTTCTCGAAAAACGAAATTTACATTGAGGTTCAGCGCGCTGAACAAAGAGCATAGAACTAGGTCCGAATCTTTTGTTAGACGAAACCACAGTAGAATTATTTGATTTTTATGACAAATCTGGTTCAAATGAAGGGTCATCTGTGTTGGAAATCACAGATTGCTGCTCATTGTTTTTGCTTGCTCCCACGTTGGAGCGAGAGCTGACCATCGAGTTAATCACCTGCCACGCACCACCATAGACTTTCCGGTGATAGACATTATTGCAAAATTCCACAATCAATGGGAAATCTGAAAAATTAAATTCGATTTGTGATGAAAAAAGGTGAAAAAATTTATAAAAATACCTCATGTAGGACCTATAAAACAAGCGGTTGAACGGTGAATTGCAATAATTGGAAAACATAGCATAAATATACGTCATGAACAGTAGAAAACATTATGGACCATCGCGTGAATGCATTAAAGGCTGATATGAAATTAGTTCCAGCTCGATTCCATGCAGACACAGTGCAATGCACAGAAAGAAATTCTTCATCCATGTGCACCGTCAATTATCTGAATTTTGGCATCGTATCTATAGAAATACGTTTAGATGTACATGAGAATGCAGTTTCCCCTGCTCTTCCTTTCTTACTCAGGTGCTAATTATTTACGATTTCCGTATGTAGCTGGGAATATTTTCTATCTTCATCTATCTCTTTAAAAAGTTATTTTCCCTTTCTACCCATTCCATGCTTTCTAAATATAAACACCGAAGTTAAGCATCGTTGAATTCTGTTCGAGTTTGGAGGGGCGATCCTCCGATTCGTCCGAGTGCTGTTGCCCCTGTCTGCACGTGGTAGACAGTAAGTGCGAAATGGCCTAAGCCGTCAAAACAAGTTAAACAAAAATACTACTAACTACAAGCTTTTAATGAAAAACGTTCGTGGAAAAGTATGCGGATATCAATTAAATCCTGTTTCGGAGAAGAATATTAATTGAATTCATCATCGTGCACATTACCTTTCCTCATAATCGAACTTTATTGACGTACTACCATTCCAGCTGTATGTGAGCTTTTTCTTGAAGCAGTAAGATAGATTAGCTCATGAATCTATTAATGCTATTTTTTCATCTCACGTTTTAGAAACTCCGCGATCTTTAACTAACCCAGGAAAAAACTCGGTGTGCTCGCCGACCACTATGAACTAACAAAGTCTCAGAAATCTTTTAAATGAACCCTTAGCGCTGACGCACACTCCATATCAATCTATCCGATTCAAATTCAATCTCGCAAATTTCTCCTCCACCCTCACTTAGCCGCCCGCTAAGACGCGCCCGCTCCCCTAAATCATCTTCCTCATCCCCTCCCGAGAAATTACTACCCTTGTTCTCACCCTCCCTTCCTCACGCAGTCCCTTTCTCAAACATTCTCGGGAAACCCCCACTCCCTACCTGCCATCACCACCACCACCTTTCCACAAAGACTCATTTGTCACGGAGCGTAAATAAATTTATCCCATCAGAACTGATCTAATTTGATCCCTCTCGCATAAAGCACAAAAAAAGGGAGGAGAGGAAGGGTGGGAGGTAGTGGGGGAGGGTCCTTAGTCCTCTCTCCGTCCTTCCCCTCCCCTCTCACGGCGGAGGAAAGTGCTCCAGGTAATATCGGGGACAAATTCGGATCCCCGAATGCGCCATCCCCCCTCAACCCCACACCCTGAACCCTTTCTCAAACGCTGACGTCACGCCTCAACCGCGCGTATTCATCTCGTCCCCCCATACTCGACTCCCTCTCACCATTTCTCACTCCATTTTCCGCACTCACTCACGCTCCGCGGCCATGTTTCTTCTCCTCTTCCTCTTTTCTCTCTTCTTCCACGCATTCTTTCTCTCTTCACTCTCATTTCTCTGCTTCCCCGGTTCCAGGACCAAAAAACAAAAGAGTATTTTCATGCGTCGGGGACCATTTTGCCCGGAACAATTCGCCATCCTGGTCTTCCTTGAGGTAACTTGAGCGAGTTATCACCACTCTTACCGCTCAATAAAATTACCTCGTTATAAGAAAAATATGGCAATGCTTTTTTCTAATTATTTAAAAATATCAACCACTAAACGCAATACTTTTCGAATTATTCTTTTTTTATTATTATATTTTTAAGTACAAGTAGGCAGGATCTGGTGGTACAATTTTAACTATCCTCTGGACATCATATCAAGAATATTGTTTAACAATGAAATGACCTAATATTGAAATTAAAATAACATCATTTGGTTTTACATCACTATATCTCCGAGTATCACACCAAATTATTAAGGAAATGCAGCATCATATCTTTTCTTGAATGCATTCACGCTTGTTGGGAAGGGATCAAATAGCTCTCCAGCTAATTGATTTTATTACTCATATTATTGTTCTGTTTAGAAATGAATGTCATATAGTTGCCAAGAAAGAGACGCAATTTTACAATAGAATACGGCACGGCTAATAAATACGGCTGTGCTATCATGTGAGACTTAATTAAGAATATGAGAAATTTGCGTCAGAAATGTAGCGGTATTTCTTCGTTGTTTTCTCAATTATATAAAAAAATGTATGCTCACCATAATTCTTATGATACAATTGCATAAAAATCCTTCATGGGCGAAGGCATTTTAAGCGTATAGCGTGAAAAAATAATTCAAATCAAAACCTCAAGTATGTGTACCTATTTAGCTGATTGGCGATAAACTTTGGGATGGAAACCAAGTTTTTTGCATCATTAATATTGCTACATTTATTTCATGCTTCTTAAAACGTCTTTAATTTTAAATAAAATTGGTACATATTCTATACTTTGGCTAGAGCAAATTCTTTCTCAAACTACCTTAATTAATGGGTTAGCGGGGAACGAGAAGAAAAAGAATCGGTTATATGGCTGGAATGAAGAGAGGTAGGATGTATACCGGGGCAAAGAATGGAATTGCGTGGGAAGTCAAAGGTCAGCGGCTGCAAAAGATTGGTACAGGTATTTCAATGCCAATCTAAACCAACCTTAACCGGTAATGTGATAATAGAAATAAAACGAAAAACACGCTTTTATACTAACAATGGGAATATGATAAAATATACCATTTATAAAATAAAGTATTGCGTATAACTACTCCTTAATCGTTTGGAGCCTCCTTTCAAATTTCGATTATGCCACCTGGAGCCCTTCTCACGCTGCTGGAATCCCGATGGAGCGTCGTAAACGGACACGAATCAATGCGTCTCACGTCTCGATCGCCATCTTGGGCGTCAAAGGGGAAGTGTATCTATTATCCGCAGGGGGGCGTCTATTCTCCATCCATCCATGGGGGTCCGTTACGTGCCCTAAGGCGACCGATCGCAGTCACCTGGCGCGGTTCGCACGGCCGGTCGCCGCTCCAACTGCTGCGTTCACGCCACGGACCCCGCTACGGACATAGTATAGGGATGGAGTCCATCCTGCCAAGGAGAACGCTTTTGCCACAGGATAGGCGTGACCAGGGATGGGTGAACGAGAGTGAAGGGAAGGGGTTACTAAACATCTACATCTGCAAAATACCCTTCAAGCCACCTCAAGGGTGTACGGCAGGGGGTGAGTATTCACCAACATACATTTCACTATACCCTAAAGTTAGTGTAGCTTCGACTGTTGATGCATTAGCATAAATGGCTAATTTTGGTCACGAGGTGATGCCTCACTAGCATTCACTACACTACAGATGTGCTACCAATGGCAGAGGGACTGTTAGTATTTATACATTTTGCAACTGCATAAATGGACAGAGAATCAAGAATTATGCTGAAAACATGCATGACGTGCTGTAAGTACTAGGAAGCAGATATGAATACAAGTATTAGGGAGTACTACTAAGAGCTACACTACCTATCAACAAACCTAGTTAAAAGACCCATTGGCAGCTGTTATGGTCTCTTATCGTTCGAAGGAAAAATGGCTATTTAAATCTGCCCGTTATGCAGTCTAGTTCCCTAACTTTATACTCATTATCTGATCTACCGTAATATGTCGGATTCGTAAAATATTATTGACGTCGCGAGAGAATAAATCGGCCTGGAACTTACATAATATATTAAGTCTAAGTTTTCGTCGTCGGTCTGAAAGCGATTCTCATCCCAGTTGCTGCAATAGGTCAGTACCAATAACGAGATTATCATAACGGCCTTTAACTTATCTTGCCGATCTTCTCTGCACACGTTTTAACCCGGTTTTTAACCCTACCTCTTAAGGATCCGAAATACTGGCAGCGTATTTCAAGTGGGGTCTTACAAGACGCCTACATAGAGAGTTTCCAAAATCAGAACGGCAGACAAGGTAAAACGAGTTTATTCGTATTTAACTGCGAGGAATGTCCATTAAACTTGGTATAATGCTTAATGAATTAATACAATATTTGGTGTAAATAGAGTAATGAATTCGATACATTATTTGGCACATTTTTATGACATATATGTTTACGGAAAGGAAAATAATACAGTTTTTAGATGAGGAGTCATCCGTCCGAATTAGTCTGGTTTGCTGGGGCTCTTCATCACATTTTCTCATAAGCTAAGATGAACATTAAGTGATTCTAAAGAATAACAATGAATGTGTGAAACAATGAAACCTAGCAGAAGCGAACGATATGTGCAAGGATAGGGCGGTATACACGAAATTATTGAAACAGAGTCAATTTTGTAGGCCTAACAATTAGAATTGGGCCTTTTTGTCTGAAAATTTTCCAATCATTACGGTTATACAAACGATGTGTTATGTGCACGCGTAAGAAAATTCTACAAAGAGGGTGAAACACGCCTTGAATAAAAAATATTTACCTTGACCAGGATTCAAACCCGGATCTCCCAAATGCCGGTCAGGCGTGTTAGTCACCTACGCCACCAAGCTATGTTAGTTGAAGGGGAATTACTTGTTCTTGTTAGTTTAAACCCTCACTTCAATTATTTATGGATTAAGATGGCTTGGTGTTGTAACATTTAATCTGCATAATACCCTACACCTCAGCCACCTCAAGGGCGTGAGGCAGGGGATGAGTTATCACCAACATGCATTGCACCATAGCTCATTAAAGTTAATGCAACTACGGCTATTGATGGATTAGCAAAAACCTGCAAATACCTGTCAGAAGGCAAAACTTCGCGGAAATGTGCTACACTATAGGTATGATTTCAATGTTAGAGTAACTATTTGTACTACTTACTGTATCTCCTCTGTGGAAAATTAACTTCTTTCGCTGATGATACTGCTTTGTGCTATTCTTCTTCCAGTACGTCGGAACTTGTTATTCAAATGCAAAGTGACTTGAATAGACTTAATCTCTGGTTTTGTGCAAACAATTTAGTATTAAGCAAAAAATCGAAGTATATATTCTTTAGTTTAAAAAATGTTCCACCACCTGACATTAATATTTTTTATAAATGCCTCCAATGCTTGAATTCAAATGGAAAAACTTGTGAAGTCTGCATACAAATTGAACCAGTTGATAATCTGAAGTATTTAGGCTTAATCATGGATAAAAATTGCAATTGGAAACCACATATTAGCAAACTAAAATCGGAATTAATTATTGCTCTAAGAAAATTTTACTTGCTAAAAAGAATTTGTCCTCTGTCAGTCATGCGATCTGTTTATTTTGCTCTTGTTAATTCTAGAATAGAATATGGCTTGACTTGTTGGGGAGGCACGTACTACTCTAATATCCAACCAGTTCGCATCGTACAAAATAAAATGCTACGTGTCATTCTGGGAACTGGCACAAGAGAATCGTCATTCCCTTTATATAAAAAATTAAAAATATTGCCTCTTCGTCATCTCTATTTGTATAAAGTATTACGAATCTTTTATAATCGAGGAGGTCTAAATTTTAAACCGTGTACTTACGGTAGATTAAGAAGTGTTCACTATTGTACCATACCTAAACCCAATATTGAAGCTTACAAACATATCTTTGATTTCAATCTCCTTTTTTTTGCTCCTTCAATTCATCAAAAAATTCCAAATGAGATTTCATCAATTACCAATAAGACCATTTTCCTCAGAATATTGAAATTTTGGTTGTTAGAGAAAAATGATGTGGAATATCTCCTAAAAACTATGGTGTGACTCTTGTATGGTATGTGTACTTATTTTATTTTATTATGTGAAAAATGCAATTTATTTTATATTCAAATTCAAAAATGTTATAATGGAACACATTTATGTTATTTAAAAACCAGAATATATTGTATGATTATTTTTGTAAATGACCGCTGCTGAACTACAGCCAATTTATTTAAGGGAGGGCAACCCCAAAACAAGAAACTATTTCTTCTGGGGTGCCTAGTTTCACCCTCATTTTGATTTGTTAAAATTGTGTATATCTTTTGGGTGAAATAAACTTATTCTTATTCTTATTCTATTTTACAACTACATAAACAGATATACAAGTGTTATACACAGGCTAACTCACCTGGGGTGGGATCACGGTTCCTCCTTTAGCGCTGTCTTTACCGTTATCTAAAAGGCAAAAAGCTCTAGAAAGGGCCTTCTGTCCTAAGAAAGCATTTCATAAATTAAAACTACTCGTAAATATTTAAAGAAACTGACAAGATTTGAAGAAAGGCGGTAATTTTTTCGCTCGTGTGAGCGCAATTGAAAAATAAAGATAACGCGAGCGCACGGGTTATGGAGAACCTTGATAGGGCCTATGACCAGCAATTGGGTATATCGGGGTTCATCCCCCGGTCAAGTCGAATGATTTTTCCTTGGCAGATTACACCCGATTTCGTGCATTCCGTTTGTATGTGTGTACCCCGAAGGGGTAAGACGTGTTTTGTATATACATTAGTTTATTCGCTGTATACGTTTCGGCTGACGTTAGGGGCCGTTCAAGTATTACGTAAGACGATTTATGCTATTTTTGACCCCCCCTCCCCCTATGGAAGGCAATGTAAGTTTTTCCTAACCCCCTCCCTCTCAGTCTTACGTAAGACGTTAGATATTTGTATCTACTCTACGTAAAATGCTCGCTTTCTGCAGTTTCATCTTTCCATAGAAGCCATGGTACAGCTTTGAGTACTGATTATCGTATAATTATGCAGTGTTGGAGTAAAAAATTCATTGATCATGGAGATAATGTAGCTAGACAGTCAGGTGACAGAATAGGAGCATTGGTATAGTGGTGAGATGACGGAAAATACGCCATTAACGAGCGGATGTCACTGCTAAATTTAATTCGGAAACGATTGATACAATGTTTAATGACGGACAATAATCTTACGTAAATTGGCTCCAGGCCCCATGCCCCCCCCCCCCTAGATAGGACAATGAAAGATAATCCCCCCGAAAAACGTCTTACGTAATACTTGAATGGCCCCTAACTACGATTTCTCCGCTCTTGCAAAGGGGGCGGTGAAAGTGAAAAATCCATGTCCTCCAACACGGTAGCTTGCCGCCGCGCCGTCTCTATTCATCCTATCCTACCTCGGGAATATGTCCCTGCCTCACCTCACGGTGGAGTGTGAGCGGGAACTGAGGGCGATGGGTGTGTTGTGGGTGCAGAAGGTGCGGTATGCGGAGGCGAGAGACCATGTGACGCTCCCGTCGTGAGGACGTCGGTGGGCAGAGGGGGCGGACGAAACTCTCCTCCCGGCTGTGACCGAGGGCGTGGTGTATGGCAGGAATTTGAAAGGGGCGAGAGAGGTGCATTGGTGGGGAATGGGATGGGGCAGCAGGCGGTTGAAGGGAGTCGTCGTGTAGCTGAGACGGGAAAGGAAGCGGGTGAGAGTGCCCAGCGAGCGAAAGGGAAACGGGGCGAGGAATTTTATATCGCGAGGAAGAATTATATATGTGTTCCAGGAAGGAATTTCGTAGACTTTAAAGAAAGGTCTTCCTGTAATTATGACTACTTAGTTGCTGCTTTTTGTCACACATTGTTTTTTTTGTTAATTTATATGCGGCAGACTGTAAATCGGAAAGTGTAAATCATTAATTATCATGATTAATTTAATTAACTTTATATATATATATACTAGCTGAACCCGGCAGACTTTGTCCTGCCAGTGTATATTTATTTCATCTTTATACAGAGTCATCGAAAACGTTGTTGGTGATTTCATTTGTCAATTACTCGAGAAATAATTATTGTCGAGGCATCAATATGAAATTAATTTGTGATTGAGCAGCACCTGTCCGAGATTTGATGTCAGTGTTGATGTTGAAGTCACTTCAGCATGTCAGCCAGCATCTTTACAGAAAATTCAACAAATGTAGGCCTATCCGTTGGTTTGATTTCATGCCTCAGTTGAATATTGTAAGCATGCAATTTAAAACTTTATATATAATTTTGAATAGTTATTTTAGCAATGCCAAGTTCCAAACTGCGTCGAGAAATGGACATCTTAAGACTTCGTAAACGTACATGACTTTCTCAATCGCTCAACATTCTCTTCCGACGTGACGTGGGTGGATTCTATATAAATCTAGCGAAAATGCCAGGCTTCGCTAGTAGTAGTAGTATTTTAAAGCCGGTGACCGACAACTAAGTTCAATTGCGCCAAGGGAAACTGTACAGAGAAGGATGGAGGGACACCTGGCGTCGGCATTAACCTACTCTTGCGAACGGCGCCAAGGGGTCCACAGTTTAACGTCTCATCCGACAGACGGTGTGCTGTACTTTTAATGCCCCCAGCTTCGCTCGAGGTCATTTCAAAATATATGCACTTGACGTGGATAGTTACTCAATCAGAATAATAATAACAGTTATGCATAGTTATTTATCATGGGTAAATGTTTAAATTGAAGTTTTTCTTCATTTTCAATGCCTTATTTTTAAATTTCCCATTGCAAATTGATATATATTTTTATTAGCTGTACCTGTCCACGCGTTTCGGTGGCACAGTCTGATTACATGGAAAATAAAGAAAAGGGAAATCACTCGTTTTTAACACGTTAAGATAGATATAAATATAAAAAGTCAGAATTTAATGTCAACCAACTGACTTATTTTCTCCCATTAAATTTGAAATCACACGAATCTCAAGGTGTTATATGTGCATTTCGATTTCGATTGAAAGATCGATGTTTAAGTATAATCAAAGAAAATAAATGCCTTGTTCCTATTTCTTTGCTGTGGCATCAATATGTTTTGTTAATGCAACGTTGTATGATACACGACATTTTTTGTTTTGTTGTTTGGCGCGTAAACAAACAAAGCTGATGATTTTCCGACATGGGAACAGGCGACATACAATTGATCATGCGAGAAGCATGGATTTTCAAGGTTAATGCCGCAAACACTCAATGACTGCCCTTTCGATTTGTTTATTGTCATTGCGAATGCAAGCCGCACTGGAAACTGCAAGCGTTTGAAGTCGTATGGCATGTCGGTTGGAATAATTGGGATGCGTGGTATCAAAACGTCTTCTCCTTTGTACTTTCCTTTAAGAATTGTTGCTTCGATGACGTTGTTAGACAGTTTTTTCACCGCAAGCCGGGTGCCATTACAAATACGTGGTTGGTTGATATTCCGCAACATTATGATTACCGATCCGACTTTTAATTGGAGATTGTGAGGTCGCAATCCGGGAAATTCCAGTGAGTTTAAAAATTTGGTTGGATAGTTGACGACATCATCTTGGGTAGTAACGGAATCCACCGATTTGTGCGTCATCAATTCGCCAGGAATTTCGCTTTAAATCTTGAAATTCAATTCGTCTACATCAATGTTTTTCGCAGCCAATATAGCACGTTCGCTCAACCAAACATGATTTTTGTAATTTTGAGCAATGTTTGGGAACACTTTTCGGATGAGTTCGGTCTTTGATTCGGTGAACTGGCAAAAATCGACGGGGAACGTAATGCAGCCAGTGGGAGTGTCAATGGGTATTTTTCCATTTCCAATGTCCTGGAATTGTTCAGCAAATACCTCTCCAGATTCGTCTTTCTGCAACTCGACACGCATGTTTGTGCCTAATTTGAGAGTCTTGACGTGTTTCCACAAAACGGGCGACTTCAAACATCCATTTAGTTCATCGGCTGGCGTTGACCGTGGAATCACTGGCAATGTTTGGCGAAAGTCACCTGACAACAGAATCATCGCACCACCAAACAGATTTCGGTTGTTTCTTAGATCTTGCATCGTTTGGTCTAATGCCTCTAAAGATTTTTTATGTGCCATCGTACATTCATCCCAAACGATCAATTTGCATTGCTGCAAAACTTGGGCCATTGCACAGTTCTTTGAAAGGTTGCACGTTGGAGTTTCATTGATATGTATATTCAATAGTAACTTGAGTGCTGAATGAGCTGTTCAACCGGCTTCCAACAACGTAGCAGCAATTCCTGATGAAGCAAGTGCAAGTGCAATTTTATTCTGCGATCGAATCGTTGCCAAAATCAATGTGATCAAAAATGTTTTTCCAGTTCCACTGGAAGCGTCCAAGAAGAAAACTCCGCCAGTTCCATCATCCACAACTTTCATGCACTTTCCGTGCACTTTTTGAAATCTCCAAATTCTTGGTATATATATATATATATATATATATATATATACTCATCCATTCGAAAATCAGACGCTCAAAGGCGCGAATAAATTCATACAATCATAGGAAATGGAAAGGGATAGGAACACATTATATATATAGCGAAAACTTAAAGGCCGTCGTACTTTCATCTACATCTAAATATTACCCTGCGATACAGCGCAGGGGTATGTGGCAGGGGGTGTCAGGACACCAGCCGTGTAAAATGGGAGGGAATAGGAAGGGAGATAGAACAAAAGTGAACTTTATGATATCGGAGTGTTCTAGTGCCTCGTTGCTTTTTTGTAATGGCCATAAATAGTGCGCGGAGAGAAGAAATGTTCAAAGCTATCAATTCGGCAGCGTATCTGTCGTCTTAATTTGTAGCCTCTATCAGTTCTAGATTCAAATTGGGGAATTAAAATAATTTCCTCTGTGTCATTGTGCATCTTCACCGTGTAAAAAGTAGTCTTATCCTGGCATGTAGCCTCCGGGTCTCCAGTGGCTCGTTAACTTAGTCCTTCAATCAGCAGTATTATAGTTTTTAATGAATTTGCAGCATTTTGCTAGCTAAATCTTTCTGTAAATAGTCCGAAATGCTCTTGGGCACTCGAGATATGACCTTGCTGGAGCAAATATCTCTTTCACTTTGTCATCCATGGACCATTTAAACTATTTTCTGGATGGTTGTTTGGAATTACGAAGTCAATTTTGATTTATAATGATCATGATGGCATATGTCATAATTTGTCACTCATTTATATTTATGAAACTTATGAGACCTTGCTCCTTAGTAGATTGGAAAATTTCTACCTTTTTAGCGCTATTCACGATAAGTTTTGGCGTTTTACAATATAATATTTTTCCTGTGAATAAAACTAAAATAAGTTGTGCTAGAATAAGTATAGTGATTAATAAGCCACTCTAAGCAACTATATAAAATATTATTTTCATGAAACAGTTCCTCTCTATCAAGCTGAAAGCCTTATTGAGATATTAAATCTTCAACTCTACCAATTCGAGATGCTTCAAAAATATCTATTTTCTTTTTTGGAGACGTTTTAAAATATTTTAGGTTTTCATCCAGTTATCGAGGGCTTCTGTAGTACCCTGGAGAAAAATTATTTATGATTGCGACATCGTTCTGTATGACTCCTTTGCGCTGGGTTATATTTGATCTTAAAGAGATACTATGATATTTCGATTATTAGTTGGATAGGTTATTGATATTAGGTTTTTAAATAACTTTTTATTTTTATCATTAGATAAATTGGTTTAGTTGAAGTGTTTTTTCTCAAATACCCCTTAGTGAAACCTTAAATTTAAAATTAAAGAGTTTTTGGGAAATCTCACATCTATGAGAAGGTTTTCGTGTGGCAGGTTCTATCTTACCGTTATTTTCCTTTACTAGGGGAGAGAGAATTTTATCTTACATTCTCTTGTTGCCATTATCATCATTCTAAAATAAAAAAGGGTTTGCCCAGAGAGCATACACTGCGGCTGCATTAAGCTATTTATATTACGATAGTGATGACCGATCAAAAAAAGTAACTTTCTCCGGGTAACTTTTTCGCATCGTCAGTGACATGATGGATTCATGAAATTATTCGGGAAAAATTAACTTCGTCACCAAATATGTATATTGCAACAATCTCAATACCTTTGCCCTGGAAACGCCGAAGAAAAATGCCAAATAACTTCAATGCATTATTAATATTTGAATATGGGATTCCAAAAAAATTACAATTGAATGTATTCGAGGATTTACTTCTTGGTGAAGTTAGAAAGAAAGATTTAGCATAACACTGAATGTACTTATCGATTTCTCCTTAAACTGATGGGGGAATTTATATTCCAATCGTGGGCCCGTTTATTCTTTGGATAGGCCCTAGTTTCAAGGTCTTATCTTCTCTGATTTATCTACTTGCTTTCATATCATATGACCTAACTGGTCTTACAGGACATGTAGTAGAGAGAGTGTGGTGAAGAGGCTAATCTGAAGATTCCCTACTGATAATTACGTATGAATTCAATTTAGCTTTCTTCCCTACTGCACTCTCACTTTCCGTGTATCAGAGGTTCGTCCTTTTTGAAGAGCAACGTCATAGCAGATCCCCAGCATAATTTCTTAATAGAAGATTATCAGCTTTTTCGTCGACTGTCTCTGTAGAAGGACTGATTGGCAGCTTAATCGCTTGAGGCGCTCAAAGAGAAATTGGAGTGCCTGCGTTTGACTCGCAGTCCCAATCCAGGTTAATCAATTTTTCACGATGAATATCTTTAAACTGTCGATGCAATAAAAATCCTATCTACCTAATTATGGAAATCTCACATTTGCTTGGTTCCAGATTTCCCATAGTTGTATTTTCATTCTCATGCTTCTTTAAGTAATCATTCTGCTTGACCTAAAACTTGCATTAAAGAATTAAACTTGGGTGACGTAGTGGAATTTTTCTATGTAAGCATGATGGAAACAAATCACTCGGTACTATTCCAATTAAGTTCTGTATTAAAACCTATTTATAAAGAAATATAATGTATATTTTATTTCTTAAAGAACCTATGTGAATAAGTACCAAGTGATTTATATCCATCATGTTTAATGCGCTTCAAAAATATATCAGAAGATATTTGAATAGGAGATTTGCCTTTCCTCTCTTTCACAATGTGACTGAAATGGCGTTGGTTTTTAAATTTCATGCGATACATTTTCCTCGGCTCAGATTTCAGGGACGCTCGAATCTGAGGCTTAAAATTGTCAAAAATTTAAACGCCAAGTGATAGACAAAAGAAGCCCACCACCATTCAGTTTTTCTACCTCTTTCGTGCCCTTTATAGATTGTTATTTTTTCCGTAGAGATATAGTTATAATAAGTGGAAAAAACGAAAAAGAGCATGCTTTATTTGTCTTTTTTAGTTAAAAAAATCCCTTTCCATTATCAAGTTATTTGTCAACCACAGTGAGGCACCTTATGGATTAAGCTTTGGGGAATTTATGCTGATAACAAAAAAATAAGTGGGTCAATGCCTTTTATTTGGAAGTATACGTTGATATTGAATTTTAAACAAAAGTTAAATTTTGTGCTGTTAAAAAACCGTACTCGTCAATATTTCTGGTAACCATTGTGCTCCAGTAAAAAATATCATTCCTATCAATTTTAAAAGAATTATAGCCAATGATGCTGCAACTATTTTGTTTTGGGAAGGGAATTTAATATTTTCCATTTACAGGTAGATAAGACAATCGTTGGCGACATTGTAAAAATCAAGGGAACGCAAATTGGCTGACCTATTTCTCAGATATCAACATCATAAAAGTGATTTTTTTCCTCATTCTTTACGATGCATAAAATTCCAAAGTAAATCCTAATACAGAAAAACGACGGTGTTTATTTATATTTATTTCGTAACAAGTTTTTTTTATTACGCCGAGTTTGAAGCTATTCATTTAAATATTTAAACGCTGCTACGTTCCATTCCTATCAATATTTATTAGTGCCGGAAAAGCCCGTGATTCGAGAAAGTCCTAATTTTCCAAGACAGTGTCGGGTTTACGAATGTTTTTCCTCGAGAAAAACACGTAAGGGTTTAGCTACTAAAAACTGAATTGGAAAATACGAATTTTTCCCGATTCGGCACCATTGCTCCCATGAAATATGGCAAGGGCATAAAAGGTGAAGCGGTGGTTTTATATTGAAAGGCGAGTGTTTTACTAATGGAGGCGATGGAGCGGAAATTGTCAGTTTGAGACTGGAAGAGGATGAGAGTAGGCAATTCATTTATTACTAGAGGGAATGCTCTATAAGTCAGACGGGAAACTACAAGGCTTCAAAGAAGGTATTGATGGAAGAAGAAACACATTATACTTTAATCTTTCCTATGTGTTTCTCTTGAGAAAGAAGACGAAAGTAGGCTGTAGGCGTTCGAGATATGGATGTGGAGAAGGATGGAGAAGGTGCGTTGGACGGAGAGGAAAGCAAACGAGGAAAGTCTTTGCATGGTTAGTGAGAAAAGGCAACTTCTGGATGAGATTAGGAGGAGGCAAAGTAGGCGGTTGAAAGATAATGAGGAGCTAAGGGTGTTTAAGACCGTGATGAAGGGGAGGGTGTTGGGTAAGTGGGGAAGGGGAAGAAAGAGAATAAGTTTTATGGACGGGATGAAGAAGAGTAGGATTTCTTTTGAGTTAAAAATGAAATATAATAGGCAGATTTGTCCATGCACATAAAATAATGTAAAGAATTTTTACTCACTTCCATTTAAATCTATCTTATCCGGTATATTACCTTAATAAATGTGTAGTAAAATTATGTGATGTGTTGTAGATAATAAGTATGCTTCCTAACTCATAATCATTTTACTGAAACCTGTATTAATGCTCCAACGCATACAAAGAAACCCTGATATTATACTTACATGTGCTTATTAGATGATCTTCATAGGTCACCTGGATGTAAGCAGTAGCTAAAAGTGATGGAAAGGAGAACAATAAATAAGCCAATCCGTTTCTAAGATAGGTACTTATAGTCAAATATGCGCGGATTAAAGAGAGTTTTAATAGTTTATGAGTGATAACTCTTCGCCTAAAACGTCTGAAATTAGAAATTATTTCTAGTACTTGAAACGTGAGTTTGGAGGATAATGGAGAAGTGCAATGGATTGAAGAAGTACTTGGTATGTTGGATGAGGAGAGGAAATTGCTGGAGAAGATTAGAAAAAGATAGAGTAGGAGCTTGGAATGGTAAATGAGGAGTAAAAGATGCTGAAAAATGTGGTAAAGAGGAGAATGTTGGGTAAGCGCAAAAGAGGATGGAGGCAATAGGCTTTATGTTGGGGCGATAGCCGAGCTGATGGACTTGATATCAAGAAAAGGGTGCCCTATGTACAAGAAGTATGTGATCAGGGGAGCAACGGCTTTTGGGCGTTCCTTTGCTTGAAGATGTGCTTTTGTGACAACAAACATCTGAACTCAATATGCCAGCGGGGTGGCTGGGGTAACTGTTGTTATCAATGCACATCTTCACGCGGAAAAACGCCCGAAAGCAGTTCTTCTGAACCAGAGATGCCACAGAAACCTTCGTACTAAGTACATTCACGTTACTGCACTTGTACCCGGGTTTTACATCGGGGAAACTCAGTCATTCCTTTAAGTTGCTAGAGAATGCTGCTAGACTACTGATTAGTAAAACAGTAGTCATAAGGGTACTATTCTCGCGCTAAGCTACCGCGGAGGGATTGGAATCTTCTTTTTCGGAGTCGGACATTTGCGAAATGGACGGAATTGAGTAGTTACATGCACGCCACAAAATTAAATGTATTACCATAGAGTAAGTATGTACTTACTCTATGGTATTACCTTTCGAGAAACGCGGGCTTACCGTCCGCACAATTAACATGGTTTACGCAGATCCGACCGGCGCGGCGAGTAAGAGACAACTTCGGAACTCGGGTGGTGTTTAAGCGGGATCTTCGGGCGTTAAGGTAAAGTAAACAATGCTATATCACAACAAAATACATACATTTACTCTCATTTGACTATGGTTTCGATACTGTGCACCAACTTCAGGTGGAGATCCCCATTAGGCATCATATCCACCTGAAGATGATGCACAGCGTCGAAAACATGGTCTTAATAGATTAACCATGTGTTTTTTGGAATTAAAGTTTTTTTCTGTACCCTCATTACTACACCCTATGCAGAACTCTGACTTGTATGACCTGATCAGTCCTCACCTGCCAGACCTTCATCGTTGGACCACTTAATATGATCTCACTTTTTACTATCCAAAAGCCATGATGAGATGATATTTTTAGCATGGTATATTTTAGATGGTTACGCTCTCTTACGAAGGAATAAATGAGCCGTTGGTTTTGAAAGAGGGGCAAGTCCATTTTGTTAAAAAAAAGAGTTCAGCTAATTTTCATTAGAAATTTAGTTGCAATATCTGTTTTTAATCAACTCACAATCATATCTATATACCAAAGATATCATTTATAGATATGACTGTGAGTACTTATGATTAAAGACAACTTATTACTTTTCTACAACATTTTAATGTACGAGGCGTTTCACCGCTTTGCGGCAAAGTAAATCGATAAATCGGCGATGCCGTAAAGCGGTGAAACGCGTAGTACATTAAAAATTTTGTAGAAAAGTACTATGTTGTCTCCAATCATGAGTACTGATATTATTAATTTCTATGAAGTGAAGCCCGCCACAGTCAAATTTATATGATTGTGAATTGATTTTAAAACAGAAATATTATGTTAATTTATAATGAAAATTAGCTGTGATACTTTTTGAAGTGATAACTTCTTTTGGCCCGTTGGGCACTTTTGGCACGGAGGAAAAAGAGCAAACGTACTGTACGTCACGTACTGTACCGCACTTTTTGCTTCGGCGACTAATTCCAATACCGTCGTCAGACGGCTGCACCGCTGTCACAGTCTAAACTACCAGTCTGCCTACTCCCATATAAGCTAAAGGAAACTCATACGGCTGTCAGCTGGCTAGCAAGCCTAGAGCAGGGTGTGCCTGGTTAAGCGGGAATTTTGAAAAACGGTTCTGGTCAGATTTCAAAAATATGAATTTCCCCTTCGACTATGTTTTTAAATGTTACCACTTATATCAATACTGGAATCCTTTCCCTTACCATTGATGACTTTTGTGAAGTCAGCATCATTTGATAATGCCACATGCCCAACATACAGGATGAATTTGATGTAATTAACAACATAAAATAATTCCAATTCAACTCGGAATAAGACAAAGTAATGCACACGGTAAAGTTACCTTACTTCATAGACAGCTATTAAACTACCAAAATTTCTTCATTTCAATCTTAGCACTAACACCATTCCACAGGTTGAGTGATAACAACAAAAAGAAACTGATGTAGGTATATATTAGATATTTTATTCAGTTATAATTTCATACACAATAATATAAACAGATCGAGAAAGCAGTAGACCATAAATATTTCGTAAATGCATGGAAAACAGGACATCATTAGAGAAACAAGCAAAAATTCAGTGCATGATAGGCTGAGAAGGCACAAGAGTAGGCAAACAACTCAATGATTGTTGGAAATTTGAGTGAAATATGTCAAATAAAGCTCCACTAACAGCGGTCGCAATACAACCCTTACTAAGTGAATACATGGGGATTTCAAAGGTCATAGGCACCTACAGTACCTTACATATACTACTAATAACTAAGGCTAAAACTATGTACAAATAACTGGGGATGATGTTGTGACAGTCACAACATAATCCCTACTAAGTGAATGCATGGAGAATTCAAAGGCCATACACTTACTGTACCCTACTTATACTACTAATAACTATGGCTAATAGCAGTCACAACACAATCTTACTACCATTAATAAATACTATTTTTTCCAATTAAGAAAACCAAAAAGGAGGCAATTCCACCAAAAATAAAAGGCAAAATTGTGTAAATTAGGGCAGAATAACTAGGGGATGATGACTACAACACTAAGAGCACCATCTGACCCCAGGGTGGTGTGGCTCTAATTCACTAAATAATGAAGTTCATGCAAAATTCACAGTAAAGCTAATATACTGCATCAGCAAATAGTTGGAAATCAGGGTGTATTACTTATTGCACATATTAATTAAGTCCTTACAGAAAAGCTATATTCACTAAGCAATGAATTATATTGCTCACCCCTGAATATATCATGCAATGAATCTGATGAGGTATTCCAGGAACATTTTTACGGAAAAAACTAGGCTAAAGACAGTAACAATTATTATGAAGTTGAAAGGAAATGCAAAGGAGGATACCAGGATATAGATGTCAATGTAAATGCATTCAATGCCAAAAATTGCCACTGTGCTCTAGCTACAGACATTGATTTATAAAAAATACAAATAAAATTTCAGTTTTATGATTTTAAAAATGTCATAATCATAATCTAGTACCTACTTAAGATTGTAGTACCTATTTGTAATCCTAAAATTATAACTAAATTCGCAGCACCACTCCTGCTACATACAGAAATGCTTGCCGCTCACCGAGGTCCCACTGCATTAACTCAGCCACTTTGTCAGCATCATCAGGTCCTACAAAACTAACATCTGAGGGACTCAAAGATGAAGGCTGCTGACCCAGACCTACAATGTCCTTAAAAACTAGCATGCAGTGGTCTGGGTCTAACTCACAGTTACCTGAGGGACTGGTGGTAATCATTGACCTATCACTCAATTGTTTGTATGCCTGTTGGAATTGGTATGCTGTGGGATTCTTGCAGCAACCACCTCTTTGGCGAATTTGGCCAAAGAAATTCTCTAGGCTGAGCTAGGCTAGGGTAAGATTTCCGGCTGTGGAATGCTAAGGATAAAGCAGTTACTTTATCCAAAGCAGTCCACCTCCGGCCATACTTACTCCTACTGCAAAGACTCATGTTACTGCTGATCAATGAGAAAGCGGCTAGTGACAAAGCTCTTCTCATTTTCCCCAGAACATCCACAGATGTTTTGTTACTACGCAAACCTTGATACTTCTTACGAAGTTTGCATACCATAACACGGGATCGTTTTAAACTACTTCTAGTCTCCTGGGTGTCAGTTCATCTGCCTTGTACCTCAACCTTGAATTGCCTGAAAATGAAATAAATCAGAACCATTAGGTCATGTAGGCTGAGAACTAAGTCATTTTAAGTTACATAATGAGACAATTATTTAATCACAACAATCACTCTCCGAAGCCAATTTACCTCTTTTTGGTGTTGAAGAAACAAAACCAATGCTGCCTTCATGAAAAATGGATTCTGTGAAACCAGTATTATTTACTACAGAGGACCCTTCAGCCACTTCCTCACTCTCTATACCTCCAACAATCAGCAACTGTGATACAAGGTCAGATTTATCTTCTGGAAGAAAGATAAAACAATGCAATTACCTATGTTGATGCCAATTTTCCCAACCAACCACGATAATTTAAACCACTGAAAATATGTTTAGAGTTAAACAGCTGCCTCTGATCCATTCAAATGATCATGTTATAAACTTAGGTACTCTAGCTTATTGACACATGTGAAATGAAAAATACACTCATAGTGACATCCACTGTGTAAATAATGACCATTTTTAACTGTTAATAGACAAATAGAAGTACTATGTTAAAGTATGGATTACGCACCTTTCGATTCACCATCAGGTTCCTCGATGACCTCAGATCCCACTTCTGAAAAAGTAATAAAAAATTGTTTTAATAAGATTTAAGTACACTTCAAATTAATTGACAACAAAAATACCACAGAGCCACTTTATTCACAATTTTGAATCAGTTACACAAATAGGTATGGGGAAGTTCATTAATAATGTCAACAAAATATGTGGGGGGAGAGGGTCGTCAACAATATCACTTTTTACAGTAATTTTTTAAATCTTATTTAAACCGGTTGAGTGATCCTTGCCAAGTAAGTCATAATCGTGCACCATAATATTTTGCCTTTACTCAATGTACTAGATAATAGACTCTGGACACACATGGTATTCATCTGTAGATTAATACCATTCATTTGACAATTTTTAAGGGAAGCTGTTAGTAAATTCAAAGACTGCACGAAGCCATAGACATCTAATAGGTTAGCTATCCATGGCCTTCTGTGAGATATTATCTAGAGCCAGCCATATTAGGTAATTTTTCTCTGAGGGTGAGGGTGGTCAAAATTGTTAAACATAATTATATTAGGTGGGCCACTGAAAGTTTGACACTTGTTGACAAGGGGGGAGGGGGAAGTAAAATTTGCGAAAAAATGGTTGACAAAGAGGGAGGGGGAGGTCAAAATTGTACACATAATTAATGGACGTCCCCAATTTTTAACACAAATTTAATGAGAAATAAAATAGTTTCTGATCCATCCACTATTATTTGCAACAAAAAAAAAGAAGGAAATCGTCCATATATAATCCAACGTTAGAAAAAATTGATGGAAGTAAAGAGCACTTAAGGTGTTACACGTATTACATGAATGAAAAATATATATCATGTCTCACGTAAATACATGTCATATACATTGGTTCACAGTTGAATTCATCCCTCTGAATATTTACAAGCCAAGGGCCATCCAGAGATTGGCGATTTCACGATTTAGTATAAATGTTTACAATAATTTTTTAATTAGATTTAAATAAACGCCCTACCTGGGACTGGAGGATCAACACTGGGACGGATCGTCGTACGTCCGATCTGAAAGTAAACCCATTGATCATTACAAATGGAAAACTAGATACAAGAAATCATACAGGACTCTCAAGGAAATAGGTATTATCAAAATTATTCAGTTTTGAGATCTCACCTTCAAAAATTGTAGGCTTGGCTTTCCACACCAGCCTCCCAGAAACAAAAACTGAGAGGCGTCGAAATGTTTTCCGCAAAGCCGGCAACACTTGCATGTACCATTTCTCTGGCTCGAAATACAGTAGGTCAGTTCTATCTGCCCTCTCCAGCCACAACCGACCTTGCTCCGTATCTTTTGGGACGCGATACAAACTTATCCCCCCATCATTTCGTGTTGAATTTTCGCACCCCACGGCACAACACACATAGCCCCCACGACATTTGGACAGCATTCTTGGCAAGACCCTCACCACCCGATTGATAGCAATATTGCTTAGAGGTGTAAAAATATAAACGTTGTGTATATAAAAACTCAGTAACTATATAAATATAATCTATGAAAAAATATACATATAAACACTGTAAATATAATCTATGAAATGTATATTTAAACTCTGAAAATATAATCTATGATATATATAAGCTCAAAAACCTCGAAAATATTCACCAAGCCGGTAAATAACTCGGAAAAATACACCTCTCTCACAATATGGCTACCAACTACTCCACACACGGCCCACGGCTGTCGGTGACCTTACGAGTCAAATGAACTACAATATTCAATGAAACTAATAATGATATGTTTACTATTTCTTAATTACTCAAAAAAATTATATTTATTAAATGTAAAGGAAGCAATCACAAATATGATCAAAAGTTGTCTTCACTAATACTCAACTGACTCTAATATCTTGGGTGTGCAGCGGTTACCCGAAATCCCCCTAAGTGAGAAGACTGTTTGTTTAGACTGTGCCGCTGTCCTAACAGTGCGCATAACTGACACCAGATTGTAGGACAAGCGGTAAGCGGGAAAAAGTGCACCTTTTAAATCTCGTACCATATTTCCCTGTTCGTATTCTTTACCGAATCTTGAAATTGAAAGGTTATTAGTTACTTCAGTTATCATAAGTCAATAGTTTCTTTCCTAGAATCCAGCAGAAATAGTAATGAAATAAGTCAAATTATTTATGAGAATAATGAAAATAACATGCGAGAAAATGATGAAAATGAGGAAATAGTGATTGAAGATGTAACCAATGATGATGAGAATTGTAAATTGTAATAATTAGAATAGAAATAGAATTAACATAAGAGATATAAATGAGTGTTATATTATTCAGACGCATGTAAAATACCTATTTTTCAGCTAAATACCTATTTTGTCAACAAAAAATAAATGTACATAAATGGAATATTCATTTTAAAAAATGATTGTACCTTATTCTCCTTTTTTATTCAGATTTATTTGGGAATATAAATCGGTCAAAGAAGTTTTCACTTCCAGCGTTTGGTCCTAAGCACACCCAATGTTTTTTACGAAATGGAATTGCCCTACTTTCAAAATCAACGGCACAAATATCGGATCACCGGTGTATCTTCACTCACTGCTACATCGATGCTCAACTCCAGGAATCGGGCGTTAGCGCTGAGTCACCCTTTGGAGCGGATGGAGAGCAATCGCAAGGTGGGGCAGGAGATACTTCCGTAAGGGCTGTTCATCTTCGGATGTGGGGATGCTGCCGCCGGTGGGGGAATTTTACGAGCCATCACTCCCCTCCTGCTTATCTCTCATGGGAAAAAAGCAAGGTTGGCGAGAGGGATTGCGAGAGGGCCTCGGAAAGCAGGAGGTGTACCCCTGGCTCGGGGAGATCGGATGCAGGGTGGAGAGGTTGAGGGCACTACTACTGCCGGGCATGCTCCTGGCAGTTCAACGTGCTCTTTTTCCAAAATAAATGTTAATCAATATTGATTAACCAACGAATTCCTTTAAGATTGTATAAGTGAATTCATGATGATGATCTCGACAGCTTGAAGAAGTTCCAAACGGCGGTTTTCAGGGATGCGCGGAACGGAAAATAACGTAGCCTTGCGTTTGCATCAATTACTAAAATAGTAATTCATTAAATAATATGAAACTTAGTCTAATTGCTAAGAAAAATCTTTGCTACAATATTTGAAAAGGAAATTTTGATATCATGATCCGTGTTGTTATTACGAAGCTGTAAATGCGATGCGTCCGTTCGGTACCCGGAAAAATACGCTAAAATTCTGTCTTTAAGCACACACAGAAATAAATATGAACGGTAAAAAGTTTTGTATATCATCAATAAACGCAGAAATGAACAAGCTTTAATGTGAAGTACTTCATTTTAAAATCGATTGCCGTCTGTGAGATATTAGTTTTCAAACTCGGGTGACGGAGTTTTGCAACGGATTGTAGGGGTTTTGAGGAGGGGGAAAAGGGACTGGAGGTTGGGTGAGGGTTAGAACACAGACCTTGAAGGTCTATGGGTAAGGCCGTTCGCTACCTCTGGGCAGGATAATCACTGCGCATGCGCCGTTATTTTTGGTTGTAAGAGGGGGGGGAAGTGGGGAGGGGGTGGTTGAATAATCTCGCTTTCCCGAACGACGGGCAAAAGTTGACTGTTCCCGTGGAAACTGAGAGATTTCTGCGGCGCCTCGTTTGGAATCGATGGCGCCACTTTGGGATTCGGATGTGGCGACGTCGGTGGACGGGTTGGGAAGCGAGGGGGATGACTTCCTTGTCGGAGGTGCGGTCGCTAGGGTTCCGGATTTGATGCCGAGAGGAAGGGGGGTAGATTGGCAGATCGGGGAGATGCTTCTGGTGGGGGTGGGGGAAAGGTAGTGTATTCGTTTTGCGTAAGGGGGAGTATGTGTCGTCCGCACGAGAGCTTGGTGGGGAAGTGGAAGGGGTCATCAGCTGAGTAATGCATTTGTTCTAATTCAACTCGTCACTCTACTCGGTCGAGTGGTTTATTGAATCGACGGTGAAATATTGGCCACTTCGACAAATTGTTGCCCCCTCCCAACTTGGGCGGAAGCGATCAAGGTGCCATAAATCAAAAGTTTGTGATTCTGAAGAGTGCGAGATTTTTTTTTAGGATGCCACACATGCAGTTTCGAAAGTTTCTTCGCGGACATGTATTTTCATCCTCAGCACTAATGCTGGAAAGTTTTACATCAACTATTAAATTTGTTACGTCTCTAATCTATTCGTGAAAGAATGAGTTTCACCAAACTAACGAAGTGCTTTAGGTGTAAGGTAGATAGATACTGAAATATTCGTCAACAATTGTATTCTACTGGTTCGATAGGCTTTGACTTGGAGCATGTACGCAATCAAGGGCGCGTGTGACATCCTTACACTGTATTGTTAGTAGAGCCAGAGCAAGATGGTAAATATGACGTAAGATATAGTAACCCACTGAGGTGTCTACACGCTGAAGCCCGGAGACTGAGTTTTTTCAGGTAGTTTTCATCCCAAGCAAGTTTCACTTACCTAAATGATTAATTAAATCGAATTCATTACACTTTGTTATGAGAGAAAAAATTTACTTTTATTGTTAGACCTAATCTTATGCCGGTAAGACACGTCCATGTGCTTTCCCGAAAAAAAAACAATCATAATTAATCGCTAATGCCGAGTTCTCCGTCAGTAATTCATTCCTTAAAACTACCGAATTTTTTTAAAATTTTAAATTTCATTAATAATGCGACAAGCTTTATTTTAATTATAAAGGTGCTTCTTTGGCATAGAACTTCATAGTATTATCGGCAGCCTTACCGTGTCTGACGTCACACTTGAGGGGGCTGCTCTGGAGACAGCTATCCCCCCCGACATTTTCTATTTCATGCATGCACTTAGGGTTTTGATGCACCGTTTTTATTCTGTGTGTTTCTAGTGAAGTGTCATCTACCACTCACTACTCCATCCCTCCTACCTCATTACATAATCCTACATCCCTTCTCCCCGTCTTACTTGTTGAGCATCCTAGCGCATCAAAAACACGATTTAAGTAATAGTTTTTTTTTTTTAATATTTTAGTGACATAGTAAACCATTTAACCGTAAATTTCGTCGTTGTATAAGACTTAACCCCGATGATGATGGCTGAGTTAGCGGTTTAAACGTTGGTCCTTCACAGTCCCACCCGGTGCGAAGTACTAGTGTACCATATTCTACCATTCGAACTATTCTTCATTCCCCTATCAAGAAGTGTTCAGTCCATAGTCATCCTTATTTTTGGCTAGGCTTACCAGCCAAATCTGTTCCGTGCCCAGTTTTTCATTGAGCCTTCAATCAGAATTTCGCTCTCCGAAAAATATTCCCTTCCCTCCACAAAAAAAGTTAAGTACCGTCTGCACTTAAATTATAAGCTCTTTTTGCTCAACATAGTATGCAATCTGTGTTATTTTCTGGTCACAGTTTTCATTAAATCTCTCCTATCTTAATAGTAATCCTTGTCTCTCTGCCCCCAGAGAATCTAACGCTTGCCATCATACCATGAAACTGCTTAGCCTTAGGGTGCATTTACATCTACGTGGAGGACTAGACTACCGACGTTTATAAAACCTTTTGCGTGGGGGTAATTAAGGCATTTTGTGGGGACCGCCTGGCCTCTTGTACGGCATAGGCGAGGCTCCAGCGGGAGGTGGCGGCTAATCTTACCGTCATAAGGGATCCAGGGGTGGTGCGGCAACATCTGCGCCAGGGATCGGGTGGGGGGAGGGGGGTGGAGGGGGGGGGGTCGTGTGGTAAAGAGAGTGAGGTGTCTCAAGGGAGAGCTGCGCGAGGAAGACGCGAAGCGAATACGAAATACCTTGCGTAAGCTTCGGGTCATGTATGGGGGCTCTTTTGCAAGGTAAGAGCCGAATGCCAATAGGTCTAATATTATAAATGACACCTTTCCAGTATGGGTGGGTTTTGATGGACCTTTACTACACTTTTAGATTAAAGACGAGAGTATATGCGACCATGTGGTTCGATTTCACAGGGAAATATTGAAAACATTAAAATGCGTTATTGTCCACATTGAATGGATCAGTAAAACAGTTAATCAGGCTACAGGTGTTAGTTGCGGAATTATCATAATACCGTGACGGTTTTTGTATAAAAATGCATAGAGGAAATAATTGAAAATAATATTGTATTATCCATTAAATTTTTTGGGAAATTGCGCGCGATAGCCATGTTAGGTGGATAACATTTCGCAAAAAAGTAGGCTTCACTTGCGTAAGTCATTACGCCACCTACTCTGTTCTTTAATCTATCTTTACAATACCATAAAGTCACTTCTGTGAAGTGGGCAAGAGAGGGATGGCGGAGCAGGTAAAGTCAAATACGTGGGCATTGCTATATCTTCATAGGTACCTATCCTGGGGAAAACACTCTCGGGGCATATGTGCGGCTTATCATTAGTGTGAATAGGATTCATAAATCGAATAACTGATCGATGGCCCGCGAACGAAAGCGTAAAAGAGAGATATGAGGTGTTACCCCGCCCTCGTTTGACCAAATCTTGTGTGTATGTGTTGCAGGCCATAGTTACCCTTCACAGAAAGATTTACTCCACGAGCTACGTAAAATACAAAGGAAACCCGCGCGATTTGTTAAAAACTGCCACGATCTCACAGGAGTTTTTGACAAAACGATTGAAAGGATTTGGAGCAGCTAAATTAATAAAGGTTGAAAACTAGAATAACGAGAGAAGTATAGACAAAGCTTGTTTAAGATCAACACGGCGGATATCATTTTATGTTACGTCTGCAGGTAACACACAGGCAACCAAAGCATAAGAATGAACTGTTGAACAAACGTTAAATAATGATTCTTTCTTCTTATGAACCATTCACTACTCCAAAAAGAGCAGATCAAGGCACTACTTTTACCAAAATACACTAATTATTTAGCAATTTATTTCCTTCCCCAATTCCTCATTTCAGGAGAATTCCTTTTCGTGACTGATCTCATAACACCCGTCTGCCACAGCCCTACAACCACTTGATGCGGGTCGTGGTGTTGCACATAAATTATGATTGATGTCTGCCAAATGTTTGGTAGTTTTTAGGAAACTCCTACTTACAGTTTTGCCAACCACGAGGGTTCTCCTCAAGTGTTTACACCTTGGAAAATATTTATTTTTCCAATATAGGAGTGTGTTCCCTTGGTTTGACCATGATGAGAACATGGATGGGAGGCGAATAGGGGAATAGATTTATAATAGGAGAGTGAATGGTTTTAGAGGAAAGGGTAGACCAAGATAGTTATGAGTGACTATGGTGGAAGAGTCTCTTTGGGGGAGGTAGATTAGGAGTCTTAAGAATGCGAGAACGTGCATTAAGCAATACATTAATTTAAGAGAACCGAAGGTGGCATTCAAGGATAGGGCAGTATGGAGGAAATTATAAAAAAATAAAAACTTCTGCCAAAGTTTTGGATATGGTATTTATCTATCCTCAGGGATTTTAAGTTTGTTGTTTGTTAATATCAACAAACTTAAAAGCCCTGAGGATGGATAAATAATATATCCGAAACGTTAGCAAAAGTTTTGCATTTTTTATTTGACCTTAACTCCTGATATTTACATCATAAAATAAAAGAGGTCGAGAAAACACATCATATGGAAATTATTATGTGAGAAACATTTTCCCATGCTAAACAGTAATGACTAAGTTCTTTGACTGTGCCTACTCCGAGAGGGAATAATATGTGTTTTCCAATATGTAGTATCTTTGAAATTATTCGCATATTTAGCCACATTGCCTACTGTTTGAACGTCTAATCTTCTTCTTCTTTTCCAGCGATAACTCAAAGCTTTCCTTTCTATCATCCCCTTCGACACGGCTTTACCCCTCGTTGGAATCACGTTAGAGGTAACTCATGAAAAGTAGTTTGTCCCGGCTTTGAACTTGGCGTGGGGTCGAAGATAAAATGCTCCATCTACTGAGCTTTTACGTCTACACCACAACTTCTAAATCTACATCGAAACCTGCGAGCCGCCGCTAGGACGTGTGGCAGGGAGTGTTAGGACGCATGCCACGAAAAAGGGAGGGAAAGGGAAAAACGAATAGGCAGGGGGAGAGGACGAAAGTGGATTGCATGCCGACTGCCTTAGGGTCTCACTTTGATTTTGCTGTAGTCATTAATGGTGCGTGGAAAAAGGAATGCTTTCCCTCAAGTTCGGCATTGTCTCTCTTACTTTGTCGCTTCTTTCAGTTCTACTGTTATATTGTGAGTTCAATTTATATTACCCACGGTACGCTGACACTTGCATGATCTGGAATTTTCAAGTAATCTTAATCACGCATGTAGTCTCCAAGTCTCGCTTTTATTTGTACTTTGCTAATATCGCGTGTGATGTATATCTGAGCAGGGTCTCGAACTTGTTGAAACCGTTGCCTCTCTGAAATCCTCTCGCTCCAAGTGCCTTCCTTTCCCTTCCATACCTCAATGCCACTTCTTTCAACTTTTCATTGAATTTCTAAACCTTTCTTCCTCTCTTCCTTCTAACTCTCTCTTTCACTTTTCCATTTGCTTTCCTTTCAACCCTGTCTGTTTTTTTTAACTTCTCCACATCAATTTAGTTGAAGCCTTCATCCTTTTCTCATCCTTTCTCCCCAAACTTTCGCTGCTTCTGTTAAACTACGCGCTGTAATGCGTTCGTGAATTTTGTTTTCCTCGCGCCTCTACAACATATGACTGCATTCAGTTTTACTATTTGATCTTATTATTTTTTCCAAAAAGGTTTCAAATTTAATAATCTCGTAGAAATGCCGACGTTCATTCATAGAACTCTTAGACTCCGTACAACCGTAACGCCTCTTATTATACATATTTTAATGCTCCATCAGTTTCGTAGATTTCAAGAATTTATTTATTTTCTTCGAATTAATAGTCGTCACTTGTCCCATGCTCATTAGTTTATGAGTAAATTTATAAATTCAATCATATCAATGACATACCTTTTTATAGTTATCATCCAGAAACGCATTTTTCATGTAGGGTACTCTGACGTTTCTCTTTAGTCTCCTTCCGCCAGGGCCATTTGTTCAATCCCTAGAGTTTTGGTGCAATTGAAAAATTGTGACATAATTTTCACTTTTGATGCTGTTCTGATTGGTTCTGAATTTTTATATCATAATCAAATGATTTAAAACATGAAAACCGCTTTTTCTAAGTATGTTTTATCCCCAAGATGAGTGTATTCCTAAAATTTACGCCATCCAAATTTCATTCTATCGAAATTTTGAGGATCCACTTTTCATATTTATTATCGCTATGAACTTCTATAGATAGTCCTTACGTTTCACATTTATCAATGGAGAAATGTCACCCTGATCCACCCTGATGATGTCCATTGGTTGCCCAAAAAACAATAACGTAGAGAGGTAGAAGGTATCTTACTTGTTTTATCACTTTAAGTATAATACCTTTTTTCAACTATACACACGAAAATAATGTGTTATATTTTTGAGACAACTACATCTATGAGGATTCATGTTAGAGTCGTGTTCAATTTTAGTAGTTGAGATACCGAGAACTATATTCCTTTCATGCGCCATTTTATTCAGGTTTTAAGCTCAAGTGCATTTTTGAAAATGTATCTTTCGAAAGATTTTTTTATTAATTGGGTAAGAACATCGTAAAAATACGAATAATACGCTCTTTGGATCGTATTTATTTAGAACTCATGATATAGTGAAGATATGACTGAATTTAGGCTACTCAGGTAAAGCTGTTAATTAAACCAATAAAAAATATTATGTTACCCTGATGTTGGAAAATTAACATACTCAGTACCTTCCACTGCGTATTTTTGTATTGAGAAACCAAAATTTCGACAAAACATTTTCGTTTCGTTTTTTAAGAATATGGAATGGAGAGTACTAAGTTATATATTCACTATGGAGCGATTCAACAAAGTGATGCTTTCGTAAACACAATAGGTACATTCAATGGATTTATTCACTCAGCTTTTATCAAAAAATCAATTTAGTTTAAATTTCTCTTTATTTCAAGCGCTGTTTAAGAATTAATGGCTGTGATACGCGGAAATTTACGGAGTTCCAAAGGTAAATGCAACCTCGGGAGAATTCCGTGACTCAAATTTCGAAAGTTCAGCAGGCAGACTGAAGAACTGTCTTGAAATCAATTTAATAAATTTGAAAAATATTTATTTTTTACTGGTATCATTAAAATCCATCAATATATCGATCATTACTATCCATTAGCGATGAGAAAACCCATTGTTCATGCTGATACAATCCAGTAACAATTTACCTCAAATTCCAACATTCCTCCCACCATAGAAGCCTAGCATGGGAGCAACGCACTCTATTTCAGGTCAATGAATAGCCTATTGAATAGAGATGGAATGGAATAATTGTAATCATCTTATAGAAGATACATCGACGCAGCATAAAACTTGAAGTGTAATATATTAGCTATGACGTTGATAGGGTAAATATTATATCGAGTTCCTTGCTTTCGCTAACCACTAATAACTTTCTTTCTGGCTTTATATTACCATCAGTGGTTACCAAAAGTAAGAAATTTAATAAAATGTAGCACTGAAAATTTAAGATCAAAACTTCTTCGACTCTACAGGGAGGAGAATTTTACAATAACGAAGGGTAACCACTTGTTCGGAAAATCCATTTGAAATGGCTCAGTTTTTAATGCTAGGAATGACCTTCATAATCACAATGATGCTGAAATTCACTACTGTTGATCAATTTTCTTCTCCGAGCTCTTACTTAAATGCTTTATTCATGATATCGCCATATCTGTGGGAAACTTAAATCACCTGATTTTCTTGGAGATGAACAGTTTCTGAGCATATTCAAACTATTCGTTGCTATTGCAGGGGTTGTTTAAATGATTATCATCAACGTGGCAGCCTGGAGCCTTTCTTCCGCAATGCTTTGTTTTTAGAAGTAAGATTTTATATTAGAATTATGCTCAGAGAATACTACTGTGATTCTAGAGAATTATGTTTAGTATATAAATTGTAAAAACGTAATTCATGGGTCTTGAGCATCAATGTTTTTTCCAGGTACCAGAAAATACATTTGCATAAACAATTATGTTCTCGGGATAAACTTTGGAGCTTAGAATCAGCGTTTCGTATTCAGCCTTGTTTAATATTAAATAAATTCAACGTCATCAGATGCAACTTGTATAGCTACTCAATGATATCCGTTTTACACCATACTTAAAACCATTTAGTGAAGTGCCCTACTTTCACGGGACCACATCAAAACGCTTCTGTTCCAGTTGCTGGCATATAAAAATGTTAACTGCGTCTCGTAAATTCAATGTAACTCCGTGAATCGTTCCACAGCTACTAGGTTTACTACTCCACATTACCTTTATCGTTAGATGACGATCGCGTTATTGCATTGTCGTTAAAAATCGTTGGCATCGTCGTAATAATGTAGCCTTTTTCACATTCGCAGTCTCTTTTTCAGAGGCACTTAACTTTGTCAATATGGGAACGCCATATTTCAGCGCATGCGAATGAGATATGGGATCGTAAAATCTCTCGTGTGTAAGGAGAATAGGGTGACTACTAATGGGATAGGACCTTAAAAGTTTTCTTTGAAGGGGAAATGAACGCGCACATATTTCCCTTGCGGGGATCTGGTTGGTGTGGTGGTTGGAGTACTGGCTCCTCCTCCTGAGGATCTGAGATCGAGTACCGGCGGCGGAGGAGATTTTTCAGCGAAGTCCCATCCCTATGGGATGGCTGCAATATGGAGGGTTATTCGAATAAAGAACTCCATTCTCCAGATAACAATCTTAACCATGACGACCTCGGCGACTTTGTTGAGATGTGGTTGGCGCCAGCACTAGGTTTCTGCCCACCTTTCCTACATTACCCACATAATATTTAACAAAACCTACTCACCTGTCCTTAACGGCGCAATAGACCTCTGTTGACGATCACTTCCCACAATAACCAGCAAGCAATTTCTCTCCTTTACACTATCCAAACATATTTCAGTATGTAGTTCCAGCACGATTGTCTACTAATATTATTATTTATATGAGGTGATCTACCGGTATCTTATCTAAGGTATGTTGATATATACGATGGACTATCAGTACTAATCTTTTACAACCGCAGGCCGTTTGCTCTTTTCGAGACTTCCTTTGTCACCTAGGAGTTCGTCTTACCCCTCTTCGACCCTTCCTCAAATCCTATTTTCCTTTTTCCCTTTCTTGCTTCCACAACATCCTTCATTCTCTATTTTGGCCTTCAGTATCCTTTCACCCCTCATCATCTGTTCCTATCACCAAATCTGCCTCCAAAATTTTCCTTTTCTTACGCATCATGCCGAGCACTTCCTCGTTTGTCTTTATTTCCATCCATCTTACTATCTCCGATTTCTTCCACACCCATATTTCAAACACCGGCAACTTACTCTCATCCTCTTTCCTAAGAGTCCACGTTTCTGCACCATAAAGTGCTACACTATCTGAGACTCTTCACGAGTTTTTTATTTACGTACTTACCCGTCTCTAAATGGTGAACACTGTCGTACCAAAGCGATTAAATTAGAGGTTTTTATATCCCTTTCCACTTTTTATTTTCTTTCACATGCAATTTTTATTCATTAGTTCTAATAAAGTTTCATTTTAACACATCCATCTTCTTTCAAGACGTCATCTCTTCCTCAGTTCTAACAATTCCTTATTTATCTATGTAGGATGATGCTTTCGGGCAATGCTGTGTTTTGTTCATTATGAAAATTTCATGAACAAAACGCAGAATTGCCCGAAAGCATCATCCTACATAGATAAGAAAAGCTGTGAAATCCTTCAAACAAAAATCCCTTATTTATTTTTCACATCACCATGACAATCAATTATAAATAAATTATCAAAACATATTAATAAACAATAAAAACAAAATTAAATATTATAAAAATGAATAAATAAACAGATACATAAAAGTGATTATGGTTATCAAATAATTAACCATTTATTCACTTGAAATGCGTCAACACCTCCTTCGTAAATGCAATTTCCCTTCCATTATGTTTAATATAATAGAAGTAAACTGCCGTTTATTCATTTGCCATTGTTTTTTAATGCCACAACGTGCCGTTGAAAGCTTTAAGAGCAACGTGGGTCTTCTTATTGGTTCAAGCAGGTGCTAATTACCTCCAACACCTTGCGTGTTCTCAAAGCGAATCGGTCCTGAAGACGGCGATGCGTAATTTTTCGATTGCGTGAGCTGAAAACGCTGCCGCAATAAATCTGAGAGCGGAGGAAGAAAAAAAGGTCACCACCTTCTTTGAAGTAATAAGGCGCTGATTCTTATTGCTGCTCGTTCAAAGTAAACAGAGGCTTGAACTGCGTTATCGCACTGAGAAATCATCCGGTAAATTATTCTCACCTTTCCGTTTGAGCACTGGCTAATGAAAAATTTCTCATTAGCCAAGACAAATATACAGCGGACTCCTTTAAGTGATTTCCTCAATAAATGAATCGAGATAATATCTTCCCTGTGCCATCTGTGTGAGATGGCTGCGTCATTCATCACGTTTTGTATCTTAAAAATGGTTTCAAATATTTGTGTCGGGGAATGAATTATACACGTTTTTTCGACTTATATGATTCATCGATCGATTTCATATATTGGGAAAATAAATTTTACATGTTGGTGTGAAAATTGTGCCTAGTTAAAAAATGCAGTGGATGCTGACTGACGCGCATTAGCAGCTATTGCATCAAATCATAATTCCTCCCCCAGTTTTTCTCTATTCCCTTGCAGTTTATTCCTCCCTCATCCTCATTCCCGGGACTTAGCGCCAAAACCCCCATCTTTGCACGGAGAATGGGATATGTTTTGAGAGAGTTAATTATTTTTATTTAGGTAGAAATCCTTCGCACTCTCTCAGCTGTTCCAAAGGCAGTTAACGCAGCATACTTTGGTCACCCGAAGCTATAGGGGCGGAGACTATTTCGACTTAGCAAATACAATCCCGGATTCATTCATTAGGTGTACTATTAGCTGATTGTTAAGCTTTTGGACCATCATTCACCTAAACCCCACGTTTTTGGGACTTTTTCTTTTCTGCACATTGATTGATCACTATCAAGTATATTCATATGCCCCGCGGACCTTTGACCTATGTCAGCCAAAATTTCTATCCTCTTACTTACTAATCTACTCTTCCCGAACGTGCTACTCTACCACCCCCTCCAACATGGCCTCGCCTCTCATCGTTTCCTTCCTCCATATTATCTGCCTTCTCCAAATCTCGGACACCAACTTCTTTTCCTCTCCAATCACATCCAGCACTTCCTCGTTCTTTTTCCTTGCTACCCAGTTTACTCTCTCCAGACCCATTACTCAAACTCCTCCAGTCTGCGCATACCCTCTTTTCAAAATGACCAAGTTTCGACCCATGCATCGCCATGCTCCATATTTGTGTTTTCACCAACATTTTCTCTACTTCCCTACTCTAAGTCAATCAATTACCTACTCTTATAATATGCTTACTTAGGCTCAAACAATTCTACATCTGAAAATGAAGCATTTATGTCTGCATTAAACTGAAGTGTTTATCGGTAGATGCATTCAGATTTTAAATGCTCTTTTGAGCATAACATATTTCACTAATCATTACATAGCGATTCCTATTCAATGTCGGAATATAATAATATAGCTACTGGTTATTTGGCCATTGTAGGCATAAAATAATCTTTTGAGAATATATGTCACGTGGAAATTGAAAATTGGGACTTTCATAGCCGTGACTAGATTTTACCTTGTTGCTTGAGGTTAACTCGACGTCAGTAGAACGTCCACTCTCAAGCACATAATCAGTCACAATGTCTCAAATGGCAAATGTAAAAATAAAATAATTGCTGGTTGATTGGAGCGATCACATTGCAAGAATATATTAGCCATTTCCAAGTAATAAAAATGATTTTGCTGAAAGGAGCTAGGTATGTGTTTCTTAAATGACAAGTAATTTTGTGGCACTCATTATATGTTGTGTTCATTAATACTTTTTTGCCTATTTGAATTTATCATGCCATTTTTAATTCATATTACCATCCTCCGTATTGATAACTTGGAGCATCGCTACGATATTGGCAATTATATTGTAATACACTTTACTCCCATTTTCCATGGATATTTAATTTCTTGCCAGGAACAAACATCCGAAATCATCCAATCCGCTTGCGACTCCTTCTAGTTCTTGCTATCCCTGCAGGCACTAGTCACATTCTGTTTGTGTATTGATATTATATAGATAATGGATAATAATTTATTAGTTTCGTTTGATCATGGTACATGGCATTGAAACAAGTCAAAAAATACAAAACAATAATTCAGCGATGGTACACAGATAACATAGGTATTTGATATGAATAAGTATAAAATACAATATAAAACTTCCCTTATGCCAATAATCCTTTAGAAATTCTTACACTGTACAGTAAGTAGGCTTTAGTAATTATAAATATCTCCCTGACTTTCACTTGGAAAAATTCATGGAAGTTATGGCCTTAATGTTATTGAGTAAAAGCGATAAAGGGTGCTTCTTTTCGAACTCATGGCAGACCCATTTTCATATATGCACGAAAATACTTCCCCTGCAGTTTATTAAGTTATCATTAAGGTACACAACATACGTATCAAATAACAAGAACAAAGTAGAGGTATACAAGGAATATGAAAAAAAGAAAATAGAGGTAGTATTTTCATGAGATTAGGAACCATCCAAAAATGAGCTTAGGCTATAAAATGCTTTGTTTATTACAAAAGTCTTCAGGGACATTTTGAGTTGTGTGATTGGGGATATACTTTTTATATCCGGAGGAAATCTGTTATATATGATGGAGGCCATAGGATGGGGGCCTTTTAGTCTTTTTTTACAGGTTATAATCCAGGATATGGATGTCCATTTTGTGTCTGGTGTTGTAGTGGTGGAAGTCGGTATTTGCTGGAAACAGATCTGGGCGCTGCCTTAAGAAAACTGCACAGTTTAAAATGAGCAGAGATGGAAGGGTTAAGATTCCTAATGTTTTGAATAGGGGCTGTCAAGGACTGCGATAGGGAACCCGACACATAGCTTTCAAAGCTTGCTTTTGGAGTGAGAAATCTTTGGTAGACTAGGATGAGTTTCCCCAGAAGATGATGCCATAAGTTAAGTGAGATTCTATTTTGGCTGAGTACAGGAGCTTCAGGGTATTGATAGACACAATATCCCGCATCCTAAGGATAATGAATATGCCCGTGGATAATTTCTTATTAATGTTGTTTATGTGCAGATTCCAATCGAGATTTTCTGTCAGATGAATGCCAAGAAATTTCAGAGAGGAAGACCTTGCCATTGATGAATTCCTCATTTCAATGAGGGGGCTTTCGTCGGGAACAGACCACTTTGTATGAAATTGTAGGTATACTGTTTTGTTATTATTTATCAAGAGAAGGTTAGAGTCACACCATTGGACCATTTTCCAACAGATATATTTGAATTATAAACTAGATCTCTTAAACTGGCAGATTTGAGCAAGCAGGATGTGTCATCTGCATATAACACAGATTTGCTAGGAGTTATATGAATGGGGAGACTGTTTACAAAGATTATGAATAATAGGGGCCCCAAGATGGATCCTTGTGGTACTCCATTTGTCACTGCATGCATTTTGAATGTAGCAATTACATAACTATTGGACAAGATCTTGGTGTAGCGGGTTGTCTGCTGTCTGTTACTTAGGAAAGTCTTTAACCAATGAAGGGCATTCCCCTTTACTCCAGATTTGGACAATGTATTCAAGAGTATATCATGATTTAGGGTATCGAAAGATTTTTTCAAGTCTGAAAATATACCAATCATGAATTGGTTTTCATATAATGATTGGTAAATATCATTGATGAATTGAAATAGCGCAGATGATGTGGAACGACTTTTCCTGAAGCCATGTTGAGAGTCATGAAGCACCCTTGATGATTCCATGAAATGTATCAGGCGGTCGTAAAAAGCTTTTTCAAAGACCTTTGAGAAGGCAGAAAGAACTGATATGGGTCGGTAGTTGCTTGAATCAGCACTGTTCCCTTTTTTTAGGACAGGGATAACACGAGCACACTTTAAATTTCTGGGAAAACGACCCTCAGCAAAGGACATATTAATAATATCAGCCAAAGGGGTTTCTATAAATTGGATGGAAGCTTTTACAATTGGCATTGGTATATCATCAACTCCAGAAGAATATTTGTTATAAAATGAGTTCACTATTTTTCTTATTTCAGAAGGATCTGTTTACTCTAAAAAGAATGTATGAGGATTTTATGGGGATAAACATTTGAACTGACCGGCCTTTGCCAAGTGTGCTGGGATAGTTGAAACAGGTTGACAGAATTGCAGATTAAAATTCTTAAAGGGTTTGCTGTACTTTGTCCATAAAAAACAATGTATTCTGGGTTTGGTGAATTTGTTCCACTTTTGGTGTTGTTTCTTATTACATTCCAGGTGGATTTCCATATGTTACTGGAGGAGGATATATACCTATCAATGGAGGCTTTCTTATGGTTTATTTCATAGCAATTTCTTGAATTTTTAAAGCTGGGTACAATAGAGTTCACGAAGACTCGGATCAAGCTTACTTTTTTTGTGAAGGTCACGTAGAGCTTGATTCTTGTCTACCAGATCTTTTGAATACAGATTGCTTTTCGGATTCCAAGTATTTTGTTTTACCTTTCTCAGAGGAAAATTGGAGTTAAAATGCAATAGAATAGTATTCAGAAACAAATGAAATTTTAAGTCAACACCTTGGGCATGGGAGATATCTTCCCATTATTCATGAGATATAGAAAGACAAAAGTCCTCTAAAGCATTTGAAGTATAAAACCTCTTGGATATATGGGAATTTAGCTTAGTGTCAGATGGATTATTTACAATTAGACTGAAACTCAATGCCGAGTGGTTAGAGAAACTTGTAACAAAAATGGTACAGGAGAGATCAGTAATTGGTGAATCAGATATTAATAAATCGATGAGAGATGATGAAGAAGGTTTAACTCGTGTTGGGTCCCATTGATGATGTTAAGCCCATAACTTTTTAGCAGATTTATAATTTGAAGTTTCTCGGAGGAATTCCCCAAAACGTTTACATTTAGATCACCACAGAGAACAATGTTGTCTATATTTTTAGCAAAATATAATGTCAAGATATCACTGAAATTGGAATATTCAAAATTACCAGTTGGGGACCGGTACATGCAAAAAATACCATACTTTATATGGTTAGATTTTAGAGTTATGGCACAACATTCAAGATATTTCTCCACGCTGGTAATAACCTAGGCTTGGGCAAAAAATATCGATATATCAAAAACTCGATATATTTTTTAAAATCTATCAACAATTATCGTCGATATTTTTCATGTCGATATATCAAAAATTTATTTTTTTTTCCGAGTATCAAATTCGATATATTTGTTTAGTACGTCACCGTTGTAAAGTTGTTTCTCCAGCCGCGGTGTCTAGTGCTATAACGAAAATAAGTGATGATATTCGCTTAGAACATAGGCGAATGGGACAACGTTCTCCAGAAGTACGATCTGCAAAAAACAGAACGAGAAAACGCTGATAGAAGTTCAATTTGGTCCAGACATGAACACCTATTATCTCTTAGCACTACTACGCAAGAGGTTTCTAGCTCTGTCCCTAATGAGCTGAAGCAGTATCTGGACCAACCACTACTGGAGAGGAAATCAGATGCAATAAAGTTTTGGGTAAACTCCCGACACTTCACACCGGTTCTTTCGGAAATCGCGCTGAAGTACTTAATTTGCCAAGCCTCATCTGTTCCATCCGAAAGAGTGGCTTCTGCAGTTAACTTGGTGGTACCGGACAACAGGAGTAGATTAACGGGGGGACATGTAAAACAGAGAGTTCTTCTGATGTCAATATCAGACAAATACTGTTTTGATTGATTAAAATTGAATGTAAAAATAAAAGATTTTTTATTACTTCTACATGTCCATAATTTTACAAATTTTACTTCAACATTTTTTATATATTTTAGTGAAACTTTAAGGAACCACCTGTTTTGGCAAAATTATCGATATATCAAAATATCGATTATTTTGGCTCGTTAACTATCGATACATGTTTTAAATATTGATACGATATCTATCGATATATTTTTTTTACTTGCCCATCCCTATAATAACCTCAAAACTCCTCGTGCCAAAATTTTCCATTACATAAATAGACACACTTCAAAAGACGTGTAAAATATTTTCATTCGCATAGTGATTATTATTTAATCAGCGGCAACGGAACTCTAGCAATGAATGAATTGATTACTTGCTCAGTGGCTAAAAGGCTTTTTAAAAGAAGAGTGATTAAACAATTTTTTGTCCCTGGTGTGAAATTACTTTTTCCGTGAATAACCAAGGAAAAAGTGGAGGATGACTTATAAACACAGTGTCGTAATCATTATGTTTTGGCATTAAAGATCAGTCATATGTTGAATATTAGTGTTTATAATTGGAGAAAAACATAAGAAAAGGAAATAAAATACTACATTGCCGGTCGCGACATCTATAATCGATCTTTAGGACAACACTTATGACATGCACAAGGAATTAGTTATTTATTCAATAAATTTCAAATGATTTAAAAAATTGATCAATTGCATATTTGAAAAAAAACCTTGTGATGGGTCCTTGACTTGCGTCGAGTTGTCTTAACAGATCATCGGATTGCCCAAATGCACGAACGTGTAATCTTAATATGGCTGCAAGAGCCTGTGCTGTTAATAATTTCAAGTATTTTTCAAGTGCCGCCGTCTGAAATCTAAGATGAGTTTTTCTCATAAATTAATTCATTAGAGGGATAATTTTTCTGCAATTGAACTTTGAAAATCAGAAAAAAATAACCAATCATCGAGCGGCTAGAGGGTTTATGCGTCATCCGCAACGACAGTGCCAACGCTGAAGTGTTTGCGAAGGAAGGAAGTTAGCGAGGTGACATGCGACTTAGCATCTACTTCCTCACTTGTGTTGGAACTGTCAATGCGGCTGACGCATTAGCTCGCCAGCCCCTCGATGATTGGTTTGTTTGTCCGGTTGTCAAAGCAGAAAAACGATTGCACAAGTTCAAATTTTCTGGGGAAAATTTTCCTAAGTTTACACCCTGTAACTATTGATATATACGTGTATTGAATTTTTTTTAAAGTGGGACACTTCTTATGGATGGGGGGTTATCTCGCAAAAGCCTAGCATTACGCGACCTCCGGCTCCCAGAGCTGTTAAGTCGTTACGTGGTTACGTATATAAAAGCGCTTCGATTTTCACTACCATCACTTGAGGGATATCATTTAATTTCATATGAACATTTTTAGTCTACATAAGATTATGTCCTTTCTCGGCGAATTTGATGCATAAATTGTTCTCGGGTTTCCATTCAATAAAGGATTTTGGCTAAGCAGGGTACTCGAAAGGGAGTTGATTCGAAAAATAACGGAAAAAAGGAGACAACAATGCCCCAATGCTAGATTAGACGGGTATATTAGAGTTGACAGAATGTCCAGCAAATCATTGCTCTGAAGACGATGGAGGAGTATTCCGTCGAAACCTTGGCAGCAGCCAAAATCCTATTGTAAGTCTATGTTTATTTAATATAAATATCATTAGTGTATAAATATAATTTTCATATTTTTATTTTTTGAGGAATATTAATTTTACTATTTGTGTTAATATATCCATAACAATCTGTACTTCTCACTAACAGTCATATATACATAGTCAGTGTTCCACTTCTGTCAGTCGGTCATGACGGTCACACCTTTTTTTCAATAAATTTTAGATTGTTTCTCACGGTTGGACCCGTCAGAATTTGATAACTTCACTTTTGATATGATATGTCACCTCTCAAATCAGAGACTTAGCTTTGCTCAGATTTCATTTGAGCGAAGCTCGTACTACCGGACTGTACAGAGATCGGGTTTAGTGGCTTCACTCTTACAATCATAAGGATAAGTTCTCCTGGTAGTTGGAGCTTGGGGAAGGAAAAAAAGAGGACATCTGCGGAGACGACTTCGAAATACCACCGGAAGATCCTTCCACGGCCGTTCACGTGAGATAACGACCCTTGGTGTCCCCGTATTATACCCTTCTCCCCACCCTGTCTTCTTTTCTTCGGGGAGAAAAAGAGATATTTTCTTCGATTGGATATGTTACTTCCGTTTCTTTTTCGGTCTGCCTTTCCTTTGGTCACGCTGCTGCTGCTGCCACTACCCTTTTTCGCGTCGGGAACTCAAAGCAGAGGGGTTGGGAGGGATGAAGGGGTTATTCGGGTTCTTTGGGGAATTCAGGGGACTGAAAAGAGGGAAGTTTGGCGCTCAGGGGGTGGAAAACCCCTCCCCTCCCCCTATGGAATCCCGGACGGGACCGAGAGGCGCCACCACGGGAGGTTTTGGGAAGTGTGGCGCCCCACTACCGGAGAAAAAAAATAGAACCAGAACCAACCCTGTCGCCGCCTCTCTGACGTCCCATACACTCCCTCACCTCTCCACGTGCCCTGTTCAATCCTTCTGCTTCCCTTTCCCCCCAAAAAAACCCACGGCTCCCTGTATTTCCTCAACCCCTAATGATGCCCCAATTCAGTCGTCGTAGGTAACAACGCAACCAGTCGACATTTGTGCGTAGCAGGGCTCTATGTACTTAAAACTTACCTTCTCCGAAGTGACACGGACGCCATGTCTATAAAGTTTTGGGAATAAATGCTTAGGTTTCGGATGGAGTCAAATGCCTGCGATGACCGTAACCCCAGACTATGCGTGGTGCGAGAGACTCGAAACATTTGCGGCGATACACTAAAGAAACTAGGATTTATCAAACGAATAGTGGGAAGTTTTTGGATGAAAAAGTGAAAGAGAGATGCTAGTTTGCTTGGAGGAAGCCACATATTGGATACACCCCGAGTATTTGAGACGATACATAGAAATATTTAGTACACGAAGAAAGAAAATACAAAAAAAAGAAGCGCAATTAGCTAAAATCTGTTAGAAGCCAGCAGAGAGTGTATAACAGCTTCTGGAAGGACTACATTGGGAGTCATAAGAAACTTGGAGGCTAAGTACTAGGCTCAGATTAGTTGAAGAAGTTAGTTCAGGCTATTTTAGGCATGAGAAATGGGATATTATTTCAAAACTACTCTATATCTTTACAGCTGATAGAAGCGAATAAATAAGATGAATACGCTGCTGAACCAATTTTCACAAAAATTAATACATTCCACGGAACACTAATTACTAAAAATACAATGAGACACTTCGTCATATCCCAATTTCTATACTTTTAGCTAATATATATAATACAAATTTTAATAATGAAATCAAATTTGTCGTATTACATTGATTGGAAGCTATCATAGAAGTATCAACCCGAAATATTATGACTTTCCACAGAATATGTGTTATTAATGGTAGATATTAATATTAAATTTCCAAAATTCCCTTCTGTAAAGCAATAGAAAAGGCGAGTTTAGTTTTCCTAGTCCATAAGCAGTAAGAAAACCTAAGTAAATATAATAGCTTTTTCTTAAATGTTTGGTCAACTCTCTTATTAAGTTTGAGATGAAAAACAGCGGATAATCCAGTTCGTTTAGATGTTACGACTTTATTCCGCATTATTTTAAGGCCTTTATACATAATAGTAAATAATTTAGAGCTAGTGCAAAAGCTTATAACCTCTTTCACATGCAGAGCTGTCAGCAAATGTCTCTGGTGGCGGAAACGTGGAGGTGAAGCACTAGGTCCCTCACCCATAGGGGAATTGTTGGCGAGGGAAATATGGTCTGGGAGCGGTTTTATCTGGCCTATCATTGAGTAACGTGAGTGAAAGACACTTCAAGGAAGCAATAAAAGCGGAGAGGTTGACAATCGAATGCACGTAATCTTTGTGTAGTCCCATATGATAGTTGATACTTTCACCAGCTTCCCCATTAGTGCACAGCAAGTCGTATTAGATTTACCCAGATCGAAAAGAGGTTACTGCGCAAGGTTTATAATCTTTCGCACAAATTCTAGCAGCATAAAAAGGTCGTAGCATCAAAGGAGGAGGAGAAGACCTTGAAGTTGAGAGCAAAATTATATGGAATAGATATTGACAGGGATGGGAAAGCTGAATGGGTTGAAGGGAGATAAGATATTGCTCGGAAATGCGGAAGAGAAAAAATTATGATGGAATTGATGGATGGAATTTTAGATGAAATTTATGACGGGAGAAGGTATTTTATGGTCAAAAAGTAGATGGCCATATTCAGGAAAGTTTCAAGGTGAACTCGAAATTGGGAATTTATGGTCGGTACTTTCCAAAAATATACCATACATTTTATAGAATAGTAAGTGGATGATAATTACGAACATGGTAAGTGGGAACTAGTGAGGATCAGACTCGTGTGGGAGCTAGAGTATTGGGTTCCCAAGAAACTAGGCATGAATCCCGTCAGAGGTCAGATTATTCAGTATAATCACCATCCCAACTTCTTCGGATAAAGTACTATGTCATTTTAATTGAATGGGTCGTTAAACGCTACACAATCCATGGCGCCTTTCGTTAAGAGAAGGCAAATACCAGTGCTGGGTTTCTCTCACTTAATTCTCTCATTCCTTTACCCTTGCATGTATTACTGTGCTGGTTATAGTTTTTTTAACCAAAGCATTAAAAACAATTTTATTCTAATACTTGAATAAGTAATCGTTTACAAAAACTATTTATTTTAGAAATAACACACAATAACGCCTGATGATGATGATTACTCTTTGAAACCCGGGTCTAAAATAAAGTATAATTTATTTTAAAAAGAAGTGGTTTTTGTAAAAGTTTATTTATTTAAATATTACAAATATATACCACAAAGTTACACTAGAACAAGTCAATTCGAATTTATTCTACTCCACCCTCCTTCCCAGCTATTCCTAACAGCGCAAATGGCCGTATTTGGCGGTCGTTTCCCCAAATAACCAAACGAATGTACTAGTGTGAACGCGGCGTTGGAACTACAAGTTACGATGGTACGGACGAGCGTTCAATTAGTGTTTTCTACCTCCAATGGTACATGCTTACGACTTACGGTCCTGTGGTAGTGTGAACGAGGGGCATACATATATGAAACCCTCTCAGTGCTGTTCTCAATCCCCAATCTCCTCTCTCGTCAAAGGAGAAAATGTCGATGCGCAATAGTAGCAGGGATGTGTGGAAAGTTGGTTCCCGGGAGATTTCAGGGGGAGGTTGGGTGGATATGAGGCGAGTGTCTAGCTCACAAGTTCCGCGAACTTTCGGACGAGAGACGGCGAAGTGATGGTGGCGGTAGTAGTGATGGAGGCGAGGGCTAAGTAAAGGAGTCGACGAGAGAGTGTTTTGCAAGAAAAGGCGATTCGCTCACCCCTTCCATGCCCTCCACTCTCTCTCACTTCACCAAAACTCCAATTCGACACGTTCATCGAAAACTTCTGTTAACCCGCGTCGCATTAGCGAAACCCCGTAATGATAGCGATAATGACGACGGAGGAGATTATGGGGGAACCTGAATATCACCAACGCATACTTTGCTACTTGCGAGCCGCTTCAAAGAGGGTGTGGTGGAGGTCGAATTTCAACTCTGAACGCACTACGTTACATGCTGTGAAAGTTTTAAAAAGCATATCATGGTCGTGAACGTGTAACAGAGGCTTAAGCCCATGCGTATGTGTGCTGATAGTGATCATAACAAAGGATAGGACTTTAGGCAGTGTGAATATCATCCAAACCTGCAGAGTGTTGTTCACCCCACAGATATGAGGCAGATGGTGAATTTTCACCAAAAATTCATTGAGTTACCCTGCGGAAGTTATACAGTGTAAATACTAGTTTTCTATGTGTAATACTGGGTCTATCGCGTAAATATATACTCTAAAATAGTCATATAAACAACGGAAGGGCACTACTAGGGTTATTACTGTGGTTTACATTATCATTACACGCAGCATATCGTCTCTACGTTGTGTGGTAGGCCATGAATTTCCAGCAAACTTGAATGAAGTAATCACTGATTGTGTTTATTTTTATATGCAAGCGCGAGATTTTATGCTTGTGGTAACGGTCTCCATTAGTACAACCACAAATATCCAATGGGCGATTGCACTCGAGTCAAGCTAATGTGCTTTGCTGAACCTCAGCAGATCTTTTCTTCTATTCACTTCATATCAGACCTATACAACTGTATGGCAGATTTCGAATACTTACTCTGTATTTCTATTGATAGTGGAGGTAATCACCTTTGAATTTATCCGAAATATCGAATTTTGCAACACGTGGGGTCTAGCGCGATGATTCGTCGCTAGGCGCTGATGTAGCCAATGCAAGTGAAATCCGGTCAACCATCAGTGTAAGGTTTGATCCCTCACTGATGGCGTGGGCATACGTATTTCGTCCGTTTTTTGAGGATAACTAATCTAAAATTTTTTTCACGTAGTTCGTACTTCGCAAAACGATAGAAACACGCTAATATGTGGCAGCAGTATCAAAATAACGGATCAAAAAAAAACATGCCGAAATATTAGCCACTAACTATCGGGGACAAACTGCCATTGTACTGAAATGTGCAACATTTATCACATTTATTGAGCAACATTTTAATACATTTTTAATAACATTTTAATCATCTAAAACTGAAGTAATGCCGTCAAGAATGCTCCTCGCAAAATGCATACGATGTTCAAACGCTCTCTCTAATTTCACATTTGGTCAATAGTAAGGACTTCCCAAACGTCGTAACGATATTTCCTAAACACAAATTAGCTATCCCCAAAACAGTAAGATATACCGTAGTCCCAACATTTTACTAATGATACTAAACCACTAACTTTGCCACGTGTAAAATCAAACTAATTTATCGGAATGAAAAAAAACTTTGTAAATTTCACATGAGTAAGTCGCCTGAAGATGTCGCTCAAGCGATGAAACTGGTCGTATTAAACTTACTCATGTGAAATTTACAAAGTTTTTTTCATTCCGATATGAAGCAATTTCACAAAGTTACGCCTCAAACCATTCAATTTATCAAACTAATTGTTTTAAGAATATGCTTCGCATTCTTCTTTTTAGAGACAGGGATCAAAACTGTTTTAATCCAACGAATTAGCTTGCAAAATATTCATCTCCTGTTATTTTATCAATTCTTAATAATCTCCAAAAGGATGCTATCTACTCCCACATTACATCCTTCCTTCATCCCTCTTATTACCTTATATTTCGCTTTGTAGTATCCTCAGTCCGAGGTCTTCCTTCCTTACTGTTTTAATTTCTATGTTTACGGGTCTATTACCTCTGCGATACAGCTCATTCACGTATTACCGTCATCCGGACATCCCGTCTATTGAATCGAAAACGTCTCAACTGAAATTACCTCTGTGAGGTAATTTCAGGGGTTAGGGGTGTACGATGGTTTAAGGCAATCTGCATGGAATTGGGGGTTCGATACTCCTGGTTATATATGCTATGTGAATTATCACGGCTTTTTTCATCTCAGTATGCTACTTGAACCCAAAATATTTAAAAAGTTCGCGGCTTTGTGGAAAAAGTACGAGATTTGGCGCATGTTTGGATTTTTCTGATATGCAAAAACTTTACTTATTCAGAAGTCATGCTTCGCAGGAAGGTGGGTGTGGGTTATGGCTCCATTCAAGTTTAGGCACGTATATTGAAATTCTTAATATGAGGAACGCTTTCCTTCACGACCTCGCAACCTTATTGAAGAAAATCTCCTTTCCGGAAATGCTCACTCTCTTTTCACACCTGGCTTCCTAACGCTCCGCTCCGTCCATGCTTCCAAAATGGGTGGATTTCACGGAAGAAAACGGAAACAGATATTCCGGATCCAATCCAATATCTCTTCCCCAACCTCCGGAGTGTAAACCTCCAATCGGTCACTGCGTCTGATCCTAAGCAATCTCAATTTGGTCGAAATCCCCCGATTTCTATTCATTCCTCTCCGTATCCGGGACGAAACCCGAGAAACGGTTTGAAAATGCGGGATAAAAAAACCTCTAGTGGTTCGGTTTGGCTCGAGTATCTAGGTTCATGCGAAATAAAATGAATGCGAGAGGGCAAACGAATGACGTATTCCTTTATCATCAAACGGATTGCCAGTTGAAATTGAATTTTACTGATGATTTTGAGAGCAAATCAATTAATTTTCAGAGAATCGTACTTCTAGCAATATAAGGTAATACCGCAAATAAACACAGTAGTATTTATGAAGAACATATTTGACTTATAAACGCATAGGATTGCAATTATTTGAAGAATTATTTTTCCTTCAGCCTTGGCAACATACATTTGTACTGAAGAAAATGCAAGAATTATTAGCACTAAGCGGTTACGAATTTTTTTATATTATATGCGAGGAAATTTCGGAAGAAAGGTAAAGTAATTGAGTTTTCAAGGACAAATGATGTGGTGGTGATTATATAAGGAGGGAATAAATTGGAGCAGCTAAAACAATTTCATACTTGGGTAGTGTAATGGAATGGAAAAAGATGCAACAATATTTAAGATATTGGAAGAAGAATATCTTTACGAGTAGGAAAGCCCGATCGGCTGTTGGGAGATCCAGGTTTGAATCCCGGTCAAGTCAAATGATTTCTTTCATGGCAAATTTAATCCTTTTGGGCTTCATAATCTTTACTCCCGTGCGCATGACTGTGTGCAATATCATTTGTGGATTCTCTGTGATTTGGAAACTGTAATAAGATAGAGTAATCTACGGGGACACCATTAGTCGGAATGTAAAGGAATGAATTAGCGAAGTGTTTAATATGGAGTGTAACGTTGTATGGCGCAGAAACATGTTTCATGAGAATGAGAATTGGCTGAAGTCGTTTGAGACGTGGGTGTGGAGAAGAATGAAGAAAGCGCGATCAAGACAAACGAGGAAGTGCTCGGTATGGTGGGTGGGTAGGAAAAAAAGAGGTGGAATATGTGGCGTGAATGAAAGGAGAAGGGGTGCTATGGCCGATGGGAATGGGTAAGTGGGGAATGGGAAGAAAGAGAATTGGACTTATGGACGCTATGAAGAGAGTTAGGACGTATGCCGAGCTGAAGATTGAAATCTTGTCAGGAGACTAGAGCCTGAGGCTGGAAAAGATTAGACTAGGTATTCCTTCTTCCACGTAAACCAACCTAAACTGGTAGATCACCTTTAGAAAATACTAAGAACAGGTAATATGGTGGATGGATACAAAGATTAGTAATTTTACATAAATCAGAACAACTATAATTATTTAAAGATGATAATCGTTCAGTATATCGAAACCCGGATCGTGATTCAAATGTTTGTTATTTGTGTAAAATAATGATTTTTTTATCCGTCCATAATGTTCAAGTTCCACCCAATGTCTTCTGAACATTCTGAATTCGTTGGTATTATGGTTTTGGTTGCAATCGAGTATTTGATTTTATTTTTCAGTGTACTACAGGGTGATTACAAAAGAAAGCGTCGGTTTCAAAGATCTGTATTTTTCAAATGGTACAAGCGACAGAGCTGCGCGACCTCTTAAAATGTATTTCACAATCGTGTTATTCTTAATATTTATTCCAAATATTAAGAATTGCGTGATAAACTAATCAAGATTCCAGATTTTGGTGGTATGAGTAATTTCTTTACTTCTACACCTATCAAGCTGCCGTAATAGATACCTGGGGTAGGATCCACGGGTCCTTATTTCGCGCTGTTGTTACCGTTATCCTACTTTCTTATTCCTATCCTAGGTAATTTCCAAATGAACGCACTTCATCGATTAAATTATTAATTTAAAGTACTTGGCACAATTTGAATGATGACGATCTAGTGTTAACCCCCATGGCCGCAATTAATAAATAATGTTCCCGTGTTATGGGGAACCGCGATTGACCCCTTACTGCAATTAATATGCTATGTTTTTAGTTCGGCAATTAGAAACTCATATGCTTCCTATGGTGACCAAATTGCTGATTTACTATTTGCAGTTTAGAATACAGAGATGGTTCACATGCCTCATATATTCACAGAAATAACATGATCAATTTTTTAATATGGATTAATAAATTTTGAAAAGCAAAACAAAAAAATTCCTCGTTTATATAGGAAAATTTTCCGTGCATACTACATTCAAAAAAGTGGAAAATTACCGCCGCATCATTCAACTTGAAGTAGTTCAGCCGCATTGACCCCAAAGCAGGGTTACGTAAGAATACAATTATATTGGGGAATACTTAACTATGGGAAAACGGAATTATTTTAGACCAAACGTAAATGGTTAGATAATAGTCCAAGCACATGTTACGACTGGAAGAGTTTGTATAGTAAGTTAATATAGGTAACCCGTGCGAAAATGTCGCACTTTCACGCTATCAGGGAATAAGTATGTCAAGGAAACGGTGTAATTGGGTTTTAAATAAAGAAGAAGGTGTATCATAAAATACTTTCTTTATACTTGTTTTCTTGCAAAAATATACAAAACATTTGAATACAATACAGGCAAGAGAGTTTATCGAAATTTTCAAGTCAAATTAATGGGTAAATAGTGAAATTTGAGAATGAGATTGTATTTTTTGTCAGAAGCCGGTGATTCAACGTTTAAAATGATACTTCATTTATCACTGTAGGTGCAGTATTAACGGAGCATATACGGAATGACAAAAAAAGACCTGTAATAATATATATGATTGTGGATGAATGACCGTGTCTCTTGTTTGGAGAAATTACCGACCTTCTACTGACTATGAGTTGCGAACTGCTAGGGTTGGTACCTCTTCTCTCTTATGGGTTGGGGGAGGTTTCCGTGAAGAGGCGGGGGGAGTGGTTTTGAGGAATATTAAGCAATGGAGGAGAGAAACGAGGAAGGTCTCCTGTGTTAGCGGCAGCGGAAGGCGGCGGTGGTGGTAGGAGATCCAATGAGGGCACCCCCAGAAGCAGCGCCTCAGTTAAAACTTTCTCCAGAGGGAGAGTAGGAGGGGGGGGGCGAAGGGGAGGGTTTATTATACGGCGCACACTTCCCGCCTTCACATCTTCAGAAAACCGTGGGAATATGACAGTGGGGGGAAGAAGGGTTTGCGATGGTGGTGAAGCGGTCGCGGGTAAAGGGCACGACCCACACAAGCCACGCCCTCGAAAAGGATGAAGAGCGATATTGCAACACTACGGCGATGTTCATTCATTTCGAAAAAATCGATCCCAAATGTTTGGAGGAATCGATATGTATTTGATGGATATTATGCCCGCGAATTTGGGAGGAAACGATAAATATTTTATCTATATTTTTCGCCGGTATCGCATAAATGTTCAACAAACTGGATGCAAAGATGTTTAAATTTGATATTACGATTTTCTAAAAATACCATGGAATAAGAAGGGAATGGTTGATGTCTTATATTATAAAATTGAGGTATATTTTATTCCTCAAAAAATGATCCTCACAGTACGGCTATCACATAAAAGTTGGATAGCATTACATGGAATGCTATATTTGTGTATTATTTCCGTTTTACATATAATTGGCTTATTATCTTATTTTCGCGAAACTTCTTCTGGTAATATCTCTGCTCTGGGCACATTTGCAGCATAACCGATAACATTCAACATGAATGACTGCGAATTTTAACGTCTTGACTACTCCCCCATTCTATAGTATATTAGTATAATATGTTGTCAATTACGTTCATTGAGAGGGCATTATATACGGTTATGAGAAACTACAGGCACGGCGATCTATTGATAATTATCGTCAACGTATGGATATAGATTGGTTTTCAATAAATTTCTTATAGCCGTTTCCCACGGTGAACTTCTATACAAATTTGATGAAAAAAGTTTAGTATTGTGGAAAATGACATATTCAAAATGAATTTATTTTTATGATTAGGTCGAATTTATTCAAGTTATGTGATCAAAATTGTGAACAAAATATTTGGCCACACAAAAAATGTTTGATCACTCGGTATACATGTTCGTGTTTCCTAAATAAATGATGCAAAATATATCGCCGTGAGTCCGTAAATAGCTGTGAGAGACGGAATGCTATTTACTGTCGTTGATGATTAAGACTCAGATCAACAATTTGTAGTTGTCTCAAATGCTGTCAATCGCGTAAAAGATATGAAAATACTGTAAAATATTTGATGTTTTGAACAAATATATATTCGAGCAAACATTTGGCCGTGTCTTGTGTTGTAATAACCACATTACCTTGAAGATATTTTATGTAATTCTGAATAATTTTTTACATCTACGGCCGATATAGCATGAACATCGCACAGACCAATCTTGAATTCAACTCAGCCTCTGTCCTCACCTTCCCAACCCACTCTCAACCACTTGACTCCTTCGCCTCCATTGCTAAACTTTCCGTAACACGCTTGTCTCTCTCTTCCCGTAGTGACTTCTTCTCTTGTTTTATTGACCGACCCGCGGAACCTCCTTGGAGCGGGGTTTGGGAAGGAGAAAAAGGTTATACTGGGAAGGGGGGAATTAAAAATTACGAGAATTTTGGGAGGGGCCTACCCAAAATGATATCTCCAAGACGTGGTCGCGATGGCGTATCCATAAAGGTGGATCGCATTGAGCATAAGAACACAACTTCAAGACAATTGAATTTGAGAACATGTTATAAGAACATTATGTCTGTCACCTAGAATCAACAATTGGGGTAACCTCTCAATCCTAATGTACACAATGAGGTTGTTCACCTGCCTATGTAAAATGCTTTGTGTCAAAGGATCGTTCCAATTCCGCACCATGAAAGTAGTTTCATTTTGGAAATTTTAAAATTACGATTCATTTTGTTTTACGAATGTGGTCACCGGCGAACTGTCTTAATGAGCAGCGAAACCATGCAAAGCAACTTTCATATACTTATGTTTACTTTTGTATTTTAATTAGTTTTATGTATCTGGTTGCGAATGTTTACCCACCTAGGTTCAGTGGTAGTGAAACATGGTGACAGTTGCGCAGAAGGCACATTTCGGTGGATTGGTCCATAGCATACTAACTAGCTGATCCACAATGGGAAGTAAGTTAGTCTCCGCTTTTGACTACCTGGTCACAAACCTTCGTAGCCGTCTATAGGTACTACATTTGCTATTCATTTGGATAATTTGCTTTATTTTGTTATTTCAATTTTTAAATTGGGATCCCCTGACGGGTTAAAAACACTACCAGCTTACGTTGATGCGGCTTTGTTTGCATATTAAATGTTGTCTCGCTGCGTACACATTCCCGCCCTCTCAGGTTAAGTACGCTGATGTTGGCAGCGTTGACCACCAGGAGCTCCCCTGTCCCCTCCATCCTTACTCCTTTCAATTGCGTCTTCCCCCCTTTGAGCTCATGTTTCACGCAGGTGACTGCCATCAGGTTTTGCTATCACAATAAGACTTTAATTAGTCGAATTAGGAAATAACTCTTCCTCAAAATTTCCCATTTTCACTATTTTACTGAAAGAGATGAACGATAGCTTTTCTTTTGCGTTATGTTTATTATTATATGTTTTATTTATGTAATGTTATTTAACTCACTCATTAGTATGCCGCTATAAAATGGGTCCCTAGCAAAGAAGGATTAGTATCAGAAATAGATCAAACATAGAAAGAAGGTCGACTTAAAAGAAGTGGTAACGATACTCTTAACAGTGTGACCGAATTGTTCAAGGAATGGAGGCGGGAATCACAGATCGAAGGGAAAAATAAAGGTAAATTCTTTCGCTTGAGTTTTAATCATACCATTTTTCGTTAGTTGTTCGTTACATTATGCGAAAGCTAACGTATTACAGTAGATACGATCACAAGCATAAGAGAAAGATAGTGGATTCCATAACCAATTAATTCAAAAATAATTTTATTCTCCGGCCAAAATTGGCCATAATAGTTTAGATAGATCATTTATATGAAAGTGCCACTCTCACTAGGCAAACTTGACTTTGTTCTTTTATCTAATAACTTATCATTATTACTTAGACTTCAGCCCATTGAAAGTTCCCACACGTTTTGTTTCCTGCATGAACTAGTCTCTCGTGTTATTCATGGCTTACAACAGTAGTATTAGTAATGCAAATCAGTAGTAGTATTAGTAAAACCTTCTCGGGTTTGCCACCGGGTAAGGCCTTTAAAAGCCTTACCCGGTGGCAAACCCGAGAAGATTTTACTATTACTATTCGCCGGGAAACCCTAAGATCTTTTATCAGTAGTAGTATCTTGACCGGTGTACAGGATTTTGGCATGTTCGCCAACCTAGCACTCGGTTTAGCCGTGCATTCTTCTCCTGACTGATTTTTATGTTTGCACCTAGTGGGTAGAGGAGCCGGGTATGGAATCACTCCGTGCCACACGCAATGGAGGTGGCTTGAGCAGGAGGCACTTCGAGGATGTAGATGTTCTCATGGTGGGTTTCAAATGCTCTGTATCTCATGCAATTTATTCAGCTGTCCTAAGTTACTTTTTGAGTTCACTTTTTCGTAAAGTTTAAGTTAAGTGAATCGAACTAGTCGTAGGCTGAAGGGGAAGGAGGGAAAAAGGTTGAGTTGAGTACCCTTGTTGGTCCTGATGGGGGAAATATGGAGGGTCGACTCTTCAACCAGCCGACTTATAAAGTCAAATTGGGATCGGGTCAGCACATTTATTTCTTAAAAGTTCCGAGTTTCCCTCTCTCAAGGAGTCCAAAGTGGCTCGTCTGGTTTAATTAAAATTTCTTCACGGAAAATGGAGTTACCAGATTCCGTTATTTAGAAATGCGCTCGTTTATGACTTTTCCGTAAGAGTTGTTGATTTTTCATTCTTTCTACACTCGTAATCGTGAGGAGAATTTTCAATTTTCAAATTTCCTTCTGGTGTACGAGAAATGTCTTTCATTTTTCTGATAGAAACTTGGGATGAAACTGAGGACTGCTTGTTAAACTGAGTCATTGAAAAATAGCGAGCAATCTTCTCAAAATTTGCAATTTATTTTGAAATTATAAATATTAGGTTGCATTTATTGACGTGTAATGAATTATAGATAGTGGATAAGGAGTAACTAATGTATCCGAAGGTAACCTCGGTTAAAGCGTTTTCAACTACTTAGCTAAAATGACATATTCCCCTCATTATACAATTTATTTTTACCATTGTAATGTGTAGCTTAAGGGGAGTAATTTTTCCATCTTATTCCCTAAATTGAGGCATATTATAACACAGTTTGATGAAGTGAAGAGTGAAGAAGAAGAAGCAATAAAAAGTGCACTAGTATACTGTGCGAAGGAGGAACAACGATTAAATATGATGCTTTTAAATTAGGAGCTTTTTTTGCTTCCCGTGAATGAACACAATACGCAATGACTAATTGCTATGTTCGTACACGGGTACACGTTGCTCAGCGTTGCTTACATCTAGATATGATGTATTTACGACGAGGAAAGGCATTATACGAAGCCATTGTCAACAACGCTGTTATAGCAGCAGTTTCTCTAGGCGCTAGAGAATTGACAAACTATCGCAATAGGTGAGGTTTTACAAGATTTTATTATATTTATTATGCATACATTATTTATTATGTTAAAAGATTAATTTATCTTGAAAAAAGTAACCATAGCCTAACTTCAACTACGTTCCAACTACTTCAGAATTAGTGATATAGCTACAATATGTGTACCACAAAATAAGTGCAATCTCAGGGATACGTCATTTGAGATAAACAAGTTTGAAGTATTCAAAAACAAATTAAATAAAATTAATTGTAAAATATTTATTTTTTACGTCGCGATGTTTTACATAATTGCTTTATCATCCGAAAAAGTATAATTGAACTGTCATAAATGGCTTTAGTTACCTATTATTGTTTTGAGCCTCTCCCGCATGAATCTCTCCCGTATTTTATTGGTATTTAAAAAAAAACTATTATGGTATTAATTTATCTGTCCGTGTTTTAAAAAAACTGTGATAGCACAGAAGTATATTTCCACAAGCTTCAGTACAATTTCACAAGCATTGACCAAGTCAATTTAGGTAGCCCTTGAAATGTTTGGCTTCAACATTTACACTATCTAAGTGGATTTCAGAGGGACCATTCTTTATTAGAAGCCTTTACTTCTGATGGTCAGCTAAACTACGGTTGAAGGTACGCTTTCGAAATTAAGGTACCCTTAAATCTTTGTTGATTAGTCCAAGCATAAATCAAAGCAAAAATATTTTCAACTAAGAACTGCAGCTGCCATTTATCGAACTTTACGTGTAGCAGCAGGTGAGTAGAGTTTTGAGTTTCATCACCAAATGTCTTCTCAGAATCATTAATGATTATATTAGAGGCCATTCAAGTATTTATTAAGACGTTTTTGGAGCTGGCAGTCATCTTATATTGAATTATGCAAGGGCGGGGGGGCAGGGAGTCTTGAACCAATATACGTAGATTTTTGTCCGTCTGGAAACATTGTATCTATCGTTTCCGGATGAAATTTTGCAGTGAAATGGAGCCTCAGCTCGTTAATGGCATATTTTCCGTAATATCACCGCTACACCAATGCTCCAATTCTGTCGCCTAACTGACTTGCTACATTGCCTCCATGCTAAATGAATGTGGTACTCAAAAACTGCATAATTATACGATATCCAGTGCTCAAAGCTGTACGAGGGCTTCTATGGAAATATGAAACTGCAGAAATCTGAGCAGAAGAGTATATAACGTAGAATAGATACAAATATCTAATGTCTTACGTAAAACTGAGAGGGAGGGGGGGATTTTTGGGAAAATCTTACATTGTCCTACATAGGGGAAGGGGGGGGGGGGTCGAAAATGGCATAAATCGTCTTACGTGATACTTGAGCGGCTCTTAAGTTCATGATGGTTATCCCTTGGTGTTAGATAAGTCAATTTCTTTGATCGAAGTCCGTATTTTGGACTAATAGAAATACTATTTTGTGTCTCGCTGGTGGTTTTGAAAATTATTAGCATTTATGCTTTTCAATCTTGCTTATATTAAAAAAAAAAATGAATACTTGAATTGCTTAACATAGGTTATCCGGGTACTGGACCAGGTAATTTTTAATGTAGCACATTACTCATAGCTATTCAGCTTGTAGAAATGCATCAGGAAAAAAATAATAGCTCTCCAGCTTATTCCGTTCTTTGAGAGTCATAATACCTTTTCATGCGCCCTATTTTTCAAAGCGGTTTATGACCTTCAAGATTTTGATTACTTAATTCAAACGCCTAGTTTTGTTTTGAATTGAACTTTCCTAGTAAAACAATCTCATTAATTGTGTGAAATTACTTTGGAAACGAAAGAAAATCTTTCATCTCCATTCCACGAACATATGGGTGATTATCATAAATTAAATTCCTGGTATTCAAAGCCGGTAGCAATTTAACATCCCAGTGAACTGTTTCAAAAGCTTGGTACAGTTCCAGGAGTTCCAATGTGATCGCTAAATGACATTCTATTGTCACCCCGGATCGCCTGTTGTACTAATAATAAGATATGTCTTGAACATCATTTAAACTTGTTGGTCCTCTAAAGTGCGTTTTTCCATTGGTGCTATGAATATCCCCTGTGTACAAATATAAGTTGGATACTCATGATGGTCATCAAAAGATTTTTCCTGTGGTAAGCGGAATTCTCAAAGCGTTCCCCTAACCAATTTGCATATTGTTTCCGTGAACGCAGGGTTGCTATCATTGATCACAAAGCCCTTTGTGTTGTGGAATCGAATATTATGCAACAAACATTTCCGCCGTGTTACCCCATTCATGTTTTCCTTTGATGATAAACTTTAGCACGTTAAGGGATTCCTTGAATTCTTCATAAACTTGGTCGTTACAGAAGTAAGTAGAGGGTCGACTTAAGGCTTCAAAGATGTTAGTGAGTGGAACGGTGTAAAGAGTAATCTTGGTAGTGAGCAAAGCTAACGAGGAAGCGTTGAACACAATAAAAGCGTTGATCACAATAATGCAGACGAGAGTGATAGAGGGGAAAAACTTGAGTACTCGCAGAAGAGTGAGGAATAAAAATAGAATATTTTTTTCAGTTGCAGTTTCTTTTAATAATGCACAATATAAAAATAAATAATGATTATGGTTGAAAATCAGGCCCTTGCAGCTAAAATAACGAAGTTAGAGATATTCTAGCTTATGCAATACAATATAGTTTATAAAATAAAATTAAAAAAAAAAGTGAAAGTAATGAACAAAACAGTTCAACTCATGGAAATGAAGAGGTAAAAAGTAACCTGAGCCTGATTAGGATTTATCAGGAAGTTTTCATTTTCAAATTAAGTTTTACCATATTACTTAGTTTATCTTTTCCTATTTGACACGTGAGTTAATATGTCCGTAATAACAACTTGAAAATAAAAAGGGTTTTAACGATAGTATTAAAAAAATCACGATGGATTTTATAATCTTAATGGTGTTGAATACCTGCTCTGGAAACGCCGTTGCAGGTTTTTCTTCTGAACTCATATGTTGGCGTATGGTTAGAAATACATGTGCTTGATTTTCATGAAGACATGTCAACAAATGTGTTGGTGGCAGCGGGGTAACGCTCATATCTGCCAACCCTAAGGTGCTTGTCATTTTCTGCGGCATGGTGTGAGTATTTGTCTATGTATATACTTAATTGTTTGTAAATTACGAATTATATAAAACTAAAGATACTATCATCATTAAAAAGAGTTGAGCTAGAGGATGGGGTTTTCACCATTCGGAAAAATATATTTTTAACCTTGTTGACCCCTAGGGCATTTTTTACTAAAGTTAGCTAGTTGTCGTGATTTTTCGTCACTATCTGCTTTGAACCAAGTACAAAAAATTCCCGTAACAGATTAGCAGCTCTATCCTTCACCTATTGCTAAAATTAAATGACATTTTTTCATGACATTACACGTAAATACTTGGCTAGGCAGGAATTATATTTTGCGTTTCGGTCTTCGAAAAATGTACCACGTCGGACGACCCAAATTTTAGCTCCAACATATCAGCGAAAATCTTAGCGTGTAACCCGTGCTTGGTTTTGTGGAAAACATTAGCAGAAGATTCGGTGAAATTCAAATTTGCGTGAGATTACCATGAGAACGTGGTGTTGAAATAATTTTTTCCTAGCGGTTTTACGCCGTTATTTTTTGAATACGTGGATGCAGCAAGGGAGAAATACATATATTTAACTCATCGATCAACTAATACAGATATTCAAAGCAGCATAGACGATGTACGCCTAGCATTATTAGGTAATTAGTTCAATGCAAGCACTAAGAGTCGAGTCCATAATAATTTTTTTCATCAACTCCGAAAAATGTTTCTTTGTAACTCGTTTTTTCTAATGCTTTTTGACCGTCATTTGTAGAATACGTGAATGCAGTAAGGGAGGAATACACATATTCAACTCATCAAGCAACTATAACTGATATTAAAATCAGCTTAGATGATGTACGCATTAATAGTTGATTAATTCAATGAAAGTATTTAGAATAAAAAAAATCGAGTCCATGATAATTTTTTTCACCAACTGTCTTGAGTTATAAAGTTAAATTCACTTTCAGGGCTCTGATTAATTTAACATAGATTTTTTGTACTATCCGGCCTTTGGGGGAGATAAAGGAAGGAAACTAGGTTACTTAAATAGCCTTCTCTTAAAGAAAAGTGCTGATGGGGCGGAAGTAACATGTTCCATTTTTTGAACGATAAGCTGCGAGTTGAAGCGCTCACCACATCGTAATCGGGTTTGGATCATATTTGTGCCGGAAAAATTCAACTTCCGTCGGTATTCGAAGCCCAAACCTTCGCTGCGAGAAGCTTCAAGAAGCTCTATTAGACACACCAATCCATTTATAGGATGCTCATCGTTCTGGTTCCGACGAAAGGAGCTGGGAGAGAGGATGGAAGAGTTTTACGAGGCATTATTCAACATTCCCCTCCCTGTACCACCCAGCTGTGTACTCTTCCCCGCTTTTAGGTAGATGACTCAGGCGTGTATATACTGTGAAGGGGAGATGGCTGAAATATTTCCCGGTTTCCTTAAGGCCCTTTTACACGATTTTTACTAGTGCTGAAAATCGAAGTGAATTTGCTATGCTTCAAATCATACCGTATAAAAAGTGCTATCGTATCTGATGAACGAGTGGAATTATGTATTCAGCTATGAAAGCAGAAATTAATACGATACTTATTTTCTATCTCATTTTTGGACCCAACGAACAATCACAGGCGAGTCAATTGTTTCAAGAGAGTACGAGTGGTGGAGCTGGAATGTACCAAAATATTCTTCGGAGGATCTGTGGGTGTTCTTATCGAGAAAATGTGCTCTTGAGAATTGCAGAACTGGTTTAATGGAAGTTTTATTGAATGTTTTGTAAACAATATAGTAGGTGTTCGTAAAGGTTTCTCGGGTTTGTCACCGGGTAAGATTATTGAAATTCAACAATGTTTCGATGGTTGACTCAGCCATAGTTATCAGAATAATGAATCGAACGAGGATGCTGGAGGTTATATATAGCCAAAGATGCCCCAATGTTGTGGGGGCCGTTACGAATTCTTTGAATTTCGTCAATTACCGGTCTCCAAGTCTTAAATAAGTTAACTCATCCGTTGTCTCTATTGCTGTTATTTTGTTCTAACTCTATCAATATGACTTATTTTGTTATTCATTCCCAATATTTGGACACCCAGGAAAGTAGCGCGGAATTATATAACCGCCAGCATCCTCGCTCGACTCATTATCCTGATGACGATGGCTGAGTCAACCATCGAAACGTTGATGACTTTCAATAAACTGACCTGGTGTGAAATCCGATAAACCTTTACGAATATAATTCTTCGGAAAAATCTCAATTCCCTAAATATTGTAGGTAGATAGGCCCAAAAATATGGCACCAGTAATTTAGGTAGCATAGTTCAGCTAAAGCTCGGCCACTGCACACTGAAATTAGCTTCGTGAAAACAGGCTCCGAGATATCGAATTCGATTAAGTACCTACTGAATTTGATTTCGAGTTTGAGTTAAGTGCTGACCTATTTGTCCGGTAAATTATCGTTTAGTTATATCTTGCGAGACACCAGACTTCTTTTTCACGCCTCCTTCCTTGCGTGCAGCTCGGAGTTTACCTATATAAGCTAAATTCAACACATTGTGCGTAGAACTGCCACTACCAACTCCTGGTACTGAAATGTTGCTCTACTTGTTGAAAAAAAGCAGTTTGGCATATGTATGGTGTTTTTCTGTCTCGCTATGACAGTAAGATGTTTTTCAAAGCTCTTATCGCGGTCTGTAGTCAACATATGTTAAACACACGCCATCTACGATATGGAACTTTAAAAATCACGTGTCAAGAATTTGGACTCCCGAAATAATACTTACTGCTTTCCGGCGAATGAAATGCAGAAACTGTTTTTTTGGTTTTCCACCGGGTTAAAGGCTTATCGCCATATACAGGGTGTTTCGTAATGACTCTCTAATATTTTAGGATATGATTAAGCAGATCAAAATAAGAAAAAAAATTGATTTTATGCAACACCATCGGACATTGACCGATCTCGAGCCGAATGAATTGGATCTCCCGGTGGGAAACCCGAGAATAGTTATTGTAATTTGGACTCCTGATTGGGCCATGCATTGCAGGACGTAGAAAAAAGTCGCAACAGCTCTATTTAATGTGGAAAATCGCAGGCTTACCCTGAGAAGAAACGGAAAGCAGATCCCAAGGTAGCACGATACCCGCAACACAAGAAGAAGCGCCGAGGAAAACGTCCCCGCGTTACGTTGGCTCCACGTCACTTTTCGGAGGTTGACTCAGACGCATGCGCCCAGCGCAAGGAAGGTGGTTGAGTTATCTCGCGGTGTCGTTTAGTGAGGGAGAGGTAGAAGGGTTTGGAGGGCAAGTTGCTCCGTTGCCTTCACGGGGTGTGTGGCAGGGGAAGCAGGGTAACAGAAGGTGCTCTACCAGGCGCCTCGTTTTTTTAAATCGATGGCTCCACTTTGGATTCTAAGAACAGGCCACGGCACCTTTTCCACTCCTTTGAAGGTTGTGGAGTGATTTTTCTTATTTTTTTTCCGCTCCTGTCGAGCTCGCGCGGAAAGAATAAGGGTCGCAGTGAGTGAGACTGGTTGTCATCTGCCAAAATCTCATCGCGTGTACACTTCTGTATCTTTCCTCCCTCCCTGCTCTAATTCTACTTTTCTTCCACTCTACCATGGGCTGTCATAGTTCTTGTATAGCCTTTAAAGCCCTGAAAAACGACACTGGGTTATACTCGCTGTAGACGTTGCATGTAGAACGAAAATATGTATGAAATCAAAGGAGCATTTAAACCTTTAATGGCTAAGGTCTGTCTGTATTTTTGAATAAATAAACGTAATAAATAGTCGTGCGACTCACCTTTCCCACTGTCGGGATACCTTGCATGAATGAGGTCATGGTAGTTTGAGAGAGATGCTACTACATACAATTCAATTAATTCAACCCAATGACAAATAAAAAGGTCTCATAATTCTCATTAGAGCAAAATACCAACCAATTATTATGCTACTTTTTGAGATATTTACAGAAGTAAATTATTTAAAAACTATATTTTACTAAAATTATATTATATGCTTGCATTTAGTAGAAAAGAATCATTGATTTATAATTAACGTGATGATAGGCGAAGTAACTTTGTGGAATCGTGACATAGCTGACGAATAAACATGCTATGCTATCATAAAATGTGCTATGTACTTAAGTCTCGGAAAAAAGTTTATTAATGCTGAGTACTCTGTAATGGTGCACCTATGATTATGCTCATCCTCCCGAATATTTTAAATTCAATCAAGTCATAGACTTCCTTCAAATTTCGCGTGCCTCTGTAAAATTCTGTTTAACCCGACTTCTTTCCACGTGGTTACTCTGATAGAACACTGCATAAAAATTTAGCTTGAGGAGAAACGTACAGAAACGAAGATTATCCAGCAGTATTCCTTCAATTTTCCTTCAATTTCCATTCAATTCAATGAGAACAGGCTTCTTTCAATTTCTTCTTTCAACTTGGTCATTCTGCTAGACCACTGTAGAAAAATGTAGCTTCAGACGAGGAACGTGTAGGAAGCTTGTGATTAGTGAGCCTTGAACGCCGTCACAAGTATTGATTAAATGTTTCCAAGTTTTATTGCAGGATGGGGAGAAAGGTTTTTTACCAGATGGTCTGGATTAGAATAGAGCAATGATTTTGAGACCCTGGAGCAAGGTGGGAGAAGTCGTTATACCTATTGGTGTTGGATTGGTGGGATGCCTTACATAAATGAGGTCATGGTAATTTGAGAGAGATGTCACTGCATAAAATTGAACTAATTTAGCCCAGTTACAAACAAAAAGATCTCATAATTCTGATTAGAGCAACATACCAACCAATTATAATGTTACATTTCCAGATATTTTCCAAAAATTTGAGGCTATTTTTCAATGGATATGGAACAGCTATTTGCTCCTTAGGTACCTTATTGAAAAATTATATTTTACTTAAGCTGTATTAGGTGTTTGCATTTAGTATAAATATTAATCATGGATTTATAATTAACGTGATGGTTGGCAAAGTAACTTTGTTGAATCGTTACATAGTTGAAGAATAAATCCCTTGTAATTTTCTACACTTTTTTAATAAACTTACCGGTTTTCCTGCCACAACATCATCATCAGAGTAAGACTACTTCAATCATCTTGAATGACGGTGCCATAAAGGTTATTTAATCTATATTTCGTTGTGTCGTATTTTTTCCTGAAACATCAAAAGAATGAATAGGCATAACATATAAATCAGCTCCAAAATTCATATTTATTTTACAATTAATCATTGATCATACGTATCCAAGGCCAAAGAGAAATGGATTGAAAGCTGCTGCGAGAACATCAAAGAAAATATGATGAAGGGGAACTCAGAAACGGCAAACAACCTGATCAAGAGGCACTTCGGGAAAACGAAACCAAGATGCAAAAACATCAGAGATTCGGAAGGGAAACTGCTAATGGAAGATAGAGAAATCGAAAATAGATGGAAAGAGTACATTGAAGAGCTATAACGAGGCCCGATCCCCCTAGGAGAAGCATTCGCAGATGACCATAACCAAGTGGAGGAAGACAACCGTGGACCAGGGATACTAAGAAGAGAATTTGGGAGAGCAGTAAGAGACCTGAAGAATGGAAAGGCGCCTGGAGAAGATTAAATCAGCGGAGAAGTAATCAAAGCACTTGGTGAAAAAGCACGAGACGCACCAAATGGAATTATTTTAGATTGCTACGAATCCGGAAAGCTGCCAGAAGACTTCAAGAGGAGCTTAATGGTGACCATACCGAAGAGAGCAAGGGCTGAGAAATGCGAGAAGCACCGAACCTTGAGTCTAGTGTCACATGCCTCCAAAATCCTTACTCGGATAGTAGGCAGAAGAATTGAAGGAAAAATTGAAAAAAAAATCTGTCAGAAAACCAATTTGGATTTAGGAAGAATAGGAGGACAAGGGAAGCAAAACTATGCCTGAGACTACTGTTAGAGAAAATGATCCACGTGAACAAGCCATTGTATATAGACTTCGTGGACTTGGAGAAGGCATTCGATAATGTCGAATGAAATAAAATGTTCAATACTATGGAAAAACTTGGCATGAACTACAATGACAGAAGAATCATCTACCAACTCTATAAGGACCAGGTGGCCACAATACGCACGCAAGATGGAAATTGGAGCCACTATGGAGGCAAAAATTAACAAAAGGGTCCGACAAGGATGTAACCTGTCACCAGCACACTTCAATTTGTACATGGACGAAGCAATAAAATAAATAGATGAACAAGGAATCAAAGGAATCAAAATGAATGGAGAAGAAATCAACATGCTGATGCTGAAACAACTTCGCTGATGATATCGCCATCGTAGCAGTAAACGAGGAAGACCTACAGAACTCACTGAACACAATTGAAAAAGTGTTCCACGAATACAACATGAAAGTAAATAAGAAGAAAGCCAAGATACTTGTGTGCGGAAGAGAGAAAGTAGTGGCCGACGTCCGCCTCAAAGGAGAAAGATTGGAGCAAGTGCAATCATTCACCTACCTCGGGAGCACCTGGGATTGAAGAAGCACGGCAGACATCAAGCGCGAATAGCCCAAGCTAAGACGGCATTCATGGCCAAAAGGCCGCTACTCTGCTCGAATAGCATAAGACTGGATACAAGGAAACAGTACGTGAAAACATTCGTGTTGGCAGTGGCACTCTACAGATCAGAAGCATGGACCATTGTAAAAACTGACCAGATAAGAATAGAAGCCTTTGAGAACTGGTGCTGGAGGAGGATGCTAAAGATAAAATGGACGGATAGGGTGAGAAACGAGGAGGTATACAGAAGAATTAGAGAAGAAAGGGCACTGTGGAGCACCATACGCCAAAGAAGAACACGGTGGGTTGGCCATGTTATGAGACACTTCGATTACATAAGAAGCATAATGGAGGGAAATATTGAGGGGAAAGTCCCCAGAGGAAGACCAAGAGACAAGTTTGTGGGGCAAGTCAAGAGGGATACGGGGAAGAAGAACCATAGGGAAGTGGAGGAACTGGCATGGTATAGGGTGAAATGGAGGGCTGTAGCATACCAATCCTAGGATTGTAATACTATTACATACGTATCTGCGTAGCTATGATCCAAATCGAGACTAAAAGTTGGATAGACTTATAAAGCAATCAATTCAGAGATTTCCGGATTAAAAAAATTCCTTTTCCATATGTCTGCATGAAAATTAACGCTACTCTCTAAGATTAAAAATAACTCTTTAAACCAACTTTCATAAGAATTCACTTAATGATTAAGTTTGTCTTGTGTTACTTACATCATGCTTAGACCATGAATTTACATTCATGATCGAAGAAATCAAGCAATACGATGTTTATAGCAAAAGCGGTCTTAAAAATGTTAATAATCTATAAATAATTTTAACGAAACGAAACGCATTAACGAAATTTCAAGCTCACAGGCCAAGTATCCAAACACTTATATTGTATACCAGCGAGTTAGTGAGTGTTAAGCCAGATTTAGCTATATATAAATGTATTATGAAGTCCTGATCACAGCTAGTATTTGGACCGTAACTGTGAGCCTTTTGTTTGTTTTTACAGCCATTACAAAAGTTATTACTCTCCACAATCTTCAATCGTTCGGTCGTTTTCAGCATCTGGCGTGAAACAATTAAGTTAAAGCCACATATATTTAGTTTATTAATGGGAAACTTGATCATGAAAACTGTTTTATCGTCATTAATATTACCAACTTATTCGCCTTATGTATCTAAAAACTGTCATCCAGCTAATTGGAGTTTTTATTCATGGCTACTGATAAAGCTTGGTTGTACTAATTCATTCTTAAAAGAAAAAAACTTTTTTTCGATGGGAAATTTTATTCCTAAGTTCATTTGACACCCAGCGTCAATTTATTGCGTCGGAATTATCCGTGGCGGCTTACATCCTGGATTTAGGCCCCGGATAAAGCCATGGATTCAATACCCACCTGCTGTCTCCATTAATGTACCCATTGTCTTTCTCTTCGTAATTTGCTCCAAGAATGCTGACAGGTTTTGGTGCGGAAATCACCCTTTTTCAGGGGAAACGAACAAATCCTATCATTCTTCTCTTGTTCCAAAATGTCTGTCATTGATTGACATGTTTTTATCCGAAGGGATTTGATCCGCTGCCCCATTTCCCCAGCACCCATCCGCCGGGAATCTAAATTTAGGGGAATAATATTTCCCGATTACTTTTCACTCTTTTATGGGTTTAAATCTGACAACTTACCACTCACCCTAAAAGATAGGAGCTTAAAATACGCCGATAATGCCGGTTATAAATCATTGAGCACATACGAGGAGTAATTATTTTAAGCTATCGCACTTTTTTGAGACACTGGTAACTAGTTGTTTAAGCGTTTTTCTCGCTGTTTTGCCACCACGAATTAAAATGCTAAAAGTCTCGGTGCTGTCAATTTAATTCGTTATAGTGCCAGTTTATACGTATTGGCGTGATATTTGTGCCCAACCTTATAATTTTACACTGTCGAAAATACCAAAATATCCAGTGGACTGCACCAAGTATTTCAACTTTGCATTTTCTCAGGCACATCTAATTTTTTCGACTGACAAAATTGATTGCATTCACATGGTTATAGCTGAGAAGATAAGCATATGTGCGAAACCCCTGGTATCTATTCTTACACAATTATTTTATTTTCTAGATGGCACCCTAATATTTATAGAAATTGGGCGTTTTCATGACAACAGCAAAACATGCTGGATAAAATGCTTGTATTGCCATACCTCCGTAAGTGAAGAGTACCGAACCCATCTTCGTTTGACAGTTAATGCTTGAAATCACATCCCCTATCACCTCTAGATGCTAACCCAGTTCCTCCTGAAACAACCTGTACCTACTTGCTCGTGAAAGTTTTTAGGGAAACCTTAAAGCTTTCCCTTGCTGTTTTGATTCTATGAGAGAATGAAGTCTATCTACCATGAGTTCCAAATACTCGCGGCGCACATGAACGCATAGGAACCGCCTCAGAAGTTAAATAAATCCGCGATGTTTAATGAAAAGTTTCAGAGGGAAAACTCTCGGAGCACGAACACGTAAACTGACCTCCTGGAGGGAAAGTGAACTGTGCTTGAAACCGGCATCGATTTCATCTCTCGGTGGTGTTTTTCTTCCCTCGCGGTTTCTTTGACGTTCGGAAGGGAGAGGAAGTGAAGGGTGAGGAGAGTAAAGGAAGTTTGACAAGAGGAGACTTCCAAAGACTGTTTTTCTCCTTTTTTTCCCTCGCCACGAGATATGGACACGAAGAAAGCAGGAACAACAGGGGGTGATCGCCAACACTGCACTTTCGGGTCTGCGAAGCTTCACAAAAGCCCCACCCAACTCAACTCACCCCTTCCCGCGTAGTTCATCGAAGGCTCACCAGGGGGACACGAAGAAAAAGGAGGTGGGATAAGGGAGTTCTCCGCCTCCTTTCTGTCGGAATTTTCCCTGGAAGAAGTTCTCTCCCTTCTCCTCTTCTCTCTTTGTCTCCGTCTTCTTCCTTTTGCAAGTTTTTTTCTCTTCCCTATCTTCCCTCCTCCCACTAATTCTCTATTTGCGTTTTCCCCACCTCCGTTCCGTCGACCGAAGTTCCTGGAATCGGCCTTGACCACCTTCTTCCCTCGGACTCACCCAACCTCTTCGGAAGAGAAAAACAAAGTCGATCCTTGTTACACCCAGGCCCGCAGTTAATCTCCGATGGAACCAATCCCGACCCAAGCTACTTAACAAGTGTGGGCAAAATTTTATTTGGCCAACCATAACAATGTTTACTGATTGTGCTTTCTTATTCCGCGCGTTAATTCAAGGGATGCTCTGGTGTTTCAAAACGATTCTCTTCACATTGGAGTGTCCTTTCCCGCGAGGTACTACAGTTTTTGTCTGACAGTTGTCTCCAGCTTCAAACTTTTACGAGGAAAAGAGTTTACATAGATTTGCTTTTGTATTATTCCTAATTATTGTGAGTGGGTGCAATTTCAACTGCAAATTAATATGGAATTACAGCCTCAATATCAATGGGGTAACGACATTAATGCTAATGAAGGAAATCGATACTCCGTAGGTTTCATCGCACTATTTTTTGAAGTTAGCTAAGAGTGTCAGTTACTTTTACGATACATTTAAGAAGGTAATTTTACAAATATATTCTGGAAATTCGTAACCTTTTTCGATTTTCACATCTGCTGTCCCCCTTTCACATTTATTAACAAGTAGCAGAATGGCTACCCTCATGACTGACCGCCTACCCACGTAAAAAAGTTTTTTCGCTTGCGCCAGATTAAGGCCAAATTTATGTTTGGATTAAGTTTGACCCAAACATCGGCAATGAGACTCCTAACTTCAAATAGCGTCTAAATATTTATACTTTGCCGAATTTATTTAGGAAAAATATTGATCAACTTGCCCCAAAGATTCATACATTTTCCATAAACGTTTATGTAAATGTTTACGTAAGCTAACGCTAATTTTGGAAAAATGTGGAGTGGATTTGGTAAATGAAGTAGCTTTTGAAAGTAGCACAAAACTTGCTAAATTTCCCCGAATGATGTTACAACTTTGAAGTAACTTTATTTGAGTAAATTGGGCTAAGTACTACTATTTGGACGCCATTTGTAGTTAGGATTCTCAATGCCGATGCTTGGGCTAAACTTAATCCAAACATTTATTTGGCCCAAATTTGGCGCAAACGTAAACATTTTTACGCAAGTGTGGCTTTCGCCCACGTTGCCCACGCCTTGGGCCGGTACTTGATAGAGAATTGTTGAGAGGGAATTTGTTTTCGTGTAGTACATTTGGGCTTAGGGCTGTTTTGCGCGACACTTAGATCAGCGACGAAAATTTGGAATCATATTCGGAACTTAAAATCGAATTCGATGCCATTGAACCTGTAATTACACTATGCTAGTTTCAGTGCGCTGTGGTGCTCTCCGGGGATTTGCTGGAATAGGCAAGATAAATAAACTGTGACATAATGTTTTGACATAGGTTTTTTTTGTTTGCTAAACATATTAATCAAGCTCCAGTAAACAAGGTTTGCGAGTCTCAAGAGCATATTTTCTAAATTCTACTTCACAAAATTCATCTAAAGATTTGTTAGTTAGATTCCAGCTTGACCAAAGCTTTCCCTCGCAATACTCGATTAGCCTGCTTGCCTGTGGCTGAGTTGTGGCTGCGTGGTGTAGTTGAATACTAGAATCGGATGGAAAATAAGAATTAATTTAAATTTAATTCAATGAAAGTTTCATTTATAAACTTCTATTGCAGTCATGTTACTCCATTATACATTAATAAAATAAGTTCACAAGCGTGATACATATATTATCACCATTATTTTAATTTATATCATGCAGTGTATATATTAAATTGTTTGCCTACTTTGCCTTTTTAATGAAATTATGTTTTACAAAGACGATACCGTAGCAAGTGATTTAAAAAATAAAAAAAAGAATATATATCTTTGGTGAGTTTTAAATTGATTACATTCATATCCCACTAAGTCACCAACTTGGCTTGTCAGTGGGAGTAGTGATGGACCTATATTTTCTAGCAAGTGGCTGAATAACCGAAATAACTATCCCTCAAATAAGATGTATCATCTATCCTGATAAAGGTGTTTTGAAATAACCATATTATTGCATGACATAGGTATTATAAAAAAGAAATAGGTGTATCATCCTGCCTACGCATGACTAAGATCATCCAAAGAAAACCAAAACTGCATTTTAATATTACAGTAGCTATTTAAATTGTATTGGCACATTACTGCCTTAAATAACGAACTTAATTTATTTTCAGTACTGATAGTTGGATTCAATTATTTCATCTGATACGATAACACCCTTTGCACTGTACGAATTTAAGCATTCTGAATGCAGTTCGTTTTTCAGCACTTGTTAGCATTACGCAAAAGAGCCCAAATTAAGGCAACGGAATTATCTACTGTTCTAATTCTCATACGTAAGAATGCCGTATGGCGAAGTGAAAAGCTGTTCCTTAGTACTTATGCTCTAACACTTTTCTTAACGACCTTTTTGGTTTGATTTGGGAAAATCTCATTTTTCATTAGTTCATTTTATGGTAGTTAAACCCCTCATCCCTCCTAATATAAGCGTCCCTGTTTAACTTGCGCGTGTAATTTATTTTGTAATGACACATTCCTGCTTCGAGGAAATTTTATTTAAATAAATGTTCGCGCTCACCCCTATCTTAACCAACCTCCGAATATACTTTCGGTCCGGATAAGGTATATACCCTTTCCCGTTCAAGATGGCCGTGCTAGACATATAATTACTGGAGAACGATTCACGATAGGTGGTCGGAAAGGTTAGAAGCGGTCGGTACGAACCTTCAGGAAGCTTGACGTGTCTGATACTTTATTATCCGCATAAAAAGGTTGCAATCTTTATCACCAGGGAACAGGCGCCTCTGTCCCGTGTGAATGCCCCTTGCTTTTATTTGGCATGCTAAATATGCTTGTAGGAATATACGGGCATATTTGAATGCCATTTTTAGGTAATTCGGGGTTAAAAACAATGCTGCCACAGTGCCTTAGGTTAATTAGGAGCGCTATATATTAATTTTGAAGATTCATAGCTACTGAAATTGAATTCTAAAATTTATGCTAAAACGTAAATACTACCTTAAGCTGCGTGAGAACATTTGGTATTGTTTTCACTTATTGATCTCATCCCAGAACTTCAGAGCTTGTTTAGTTTTCAAAACAAAAGAGTTACAATTGCTCTTGACTGGTCATATTTGTTTTATTTTACTTATTTTATTTTGAAGAATATAGTGCACTATATAATATACTGCAACGTTGTCAATATAAAGTGCTCATGTAACAAACATATCAACTATTAAAAGATAAAAGTTACAAACTTGTGACTTTTATCTTTTAATAGTAGTCTGAAACAAGTCAGTAGTCTGAAAACAGTCAAAATAAATGTCTGCGGGCTATTTTCTTGAAAGGTATTGCATGGTATTGCATACATTAAGTAGTGTTTACACGTAAATATAGGATACTACATATTGGATTGTTGTGGTGTAAAAAGAACAGAATTTTAAGCTGCAGATTAAGCTGCGGACTATAATGCTGGTTTAACGAATTTGAAGGAAGAAGATTAGGTTCATCAGTTTTTGCGCAAATAGATCCACTGTATTGACCTCATTGTGATTTAGAACTTTCAATGGAAATACAAATGTTAGAATGGGATGTTTGTTACAGAATTTTTTTTATAACTGTAATGTTATTTACGCATAAATATAAATTGCTTACATTGTTGCAAAAAGTATTCATTTGTTAGTGAAAAATGGGATTTGGAAATTTTATTGACATTGAAAAACCATGAAACATTTAATGGAAATTTTATAACTCAATTGAAGAAAACTCTAGCTCTTTTTGATATTAGTATACTATATATATGTCAGTCAATATCGGAATATCAAATAGTTAAAAATTGGTCCATAATTATACCGGAGAAACTGGCATCTGGCCATACCTTAAATACCATGTGTTGAATGTGTCCATTTCTGTTTTTCATCTACTCTTCCAAGGGAACACCCATTAATTGATTGGTTGCTCTCATTTAAGATCATCAAGACATGCTTAATGTATACTTAGTATTACTGGCCGCGCTATCCGGGTTATTACCGTGCCTGCCTGGCCGCGGGAATGTATCCCACTGAGGTCATCGATGTCGGCGATAGCATTTACTGGCCTCAGTGGTCCCTTCGACTGACAAGTCAGAAGCCCCGGGTTCGAATCCCGCCTGGATGGGTTTTCATCACTCAGGGCATGGCTGTGCGTGTTCTTCCAAATATAGTCATAGTAAATTGGTCGTACCTACTCGGCGAAATCCGTGATGGTTAAAGAAATTACTCTGTTGGTGTGTGTCATGAGAATAAGGTCTTGGGTTTGAAGTGATATATAGCCGTGGTAATTGGCCGACCATACAAAAAATCAGTCTGCTTTAGGGCGTGACCCATTGTCAATGGCGATGGACTTTTTTCCTGTCTTTCTTTGATCTGCCAGATTGATGAAACGAAGACGGAATTTGCAATATCTCCAGATTTCAATTTGAATACCATATCTGAAAACGATTCAAAACCTGAGAATTAGCATATGCATAGTTTAAGGGTGATCATGTTTTTTCATCGATAAGAATAAGCTTGAATGAGATCTGAAATAGTTCTACAAGCTGTACTTTATACTTTTTCATCCTTAGAATTGGTTAACTTTCTTTTTCATTGTTGTAATCTGAAATGCTTTTTGATTCTTTTACTTTTCCGCATTCTGAAATATCTCCATGCGATAATAGTCTTTGATATTCAGTGAGCTCTGTGACTTCATCCATTTCTTTTGACTCTTAAAAGGTATTTTTGTTCCAAGCAATTTCCCAATTCCCGCTAGCCGTTTTGTTGACTTACCATTCGTTTTTTGCCCATCTTATCTCCTCAATATATTTTCAAGGGTCTTATGATGTTAACATCTAATCTTACCTTGATGTATATCGTAAATTCCACGTAAATTCCAATGTCTGCCTTTTGATATGCAATTTTCATAACTTTTAAAATGCCGCTGATAATTTACCACATAAAAACATTGTAAATCGCCATTTTAACGTTCCCATTCTCTGTTGTGTGCTACACCTATAGGCGCTCTTTTTTGTTTTCCCCTGCTCGATGAGTGTTCACCTCACGAGTCTACGTTAATGTTACTTGCTCTGAAAAGATGAGTTAAAAGAGGGGGTTTCCTGTAGTCTTCCTGTAGTGCATTTGTATGCATACAAAGGTCATTACATTGTACATTAAATGTCATCCCTTTAAAAAAAATAAATTAGGCAGGATCGGAATTTAGAGGTAAATTGTTATTTATTTAAGCTTCTGTCCAATTCGTTTATTTACGAAGCGTTTGCATAATTTATGCCGTTTCGTTTCTGGCATTATCCAGTCGCTTGAATGGATTATTTTATCTTTGATGGAAACCGTATTTGTTCAGCGGTGGTGTAACGAGGTTTAGCTGTCGTGGCATGTTCTCCCTTAAACGAACGATTAATTAGTTAATTGGAGAAACATTGAGTTCGCAATGGAACTCGTCGTTTTTTAACAATTTTACGATTTAGACTTTTTATAAATGATTTTATAGGGGCAGTTTCCGCTAAAGGGATATAAATGCTTGATTTTAGTTCGTGATATCTTGCGTTTATTAGATATATTCGTGAAATTTCTCTGTTGGTCTTTTTCTGTTACCTCAATGTCCCATTTAAACTACTTATTAAAAAAAATACATTCTCTCTGCGTAGGTTATTTCCTTTTTATACGCTGGTATCTGTATTTTTTCAGGATACATATACAAATGCATATTATACCAACGGACTTAGCTGAAATATATGACAGCAACTTGGTAAATGCATGAAGCCAGAATTCACAGCAGTCTACAGTATATTCAATAACCTCTGTATCTATTTATTATAAATTCAAAATGTATTCCTGTATTTAGTCAGTTGGAACCTCAAAATAAAGCATACTAGGGAAAATACCACTATGATCAAGTTTATATCTCTAAAGCGCAGTGTTACGCGGTATCTAAATTGATTCTACCTCGGAAATCCAGATGTACATGAACAAGGCCGTTGTGCCCAGCGCAACCAAGTAGGGGAACCGGAAAAGTTAGTTTGGTGGACATATAGATAATAACATGGTATTTCAGGATGTAATTCACATGCAAAATGTATTTTTATCAATTTTGAGTTTATCGAAAATGCAGATATGCTCGTAGAAATTCTGATTATGTGGCTATTCCTGAATGTACGGTCGGTAAAACAAAGAGTTTCCAGCCCGTGCGACCTCTTATTCCAAATTTCTTCATTGATTTTGTTGTGATAAGTTGTAATTATCAGAGAGCCTTCGTTTGATGTTGATGAGGGAACGATTGATGTTTAAAGGAATCATAATAATGACAGATTTCTTAGACGCATCACGAACAAATTTATGCTGGTGTCTTCTGAAATTTCATTAACGTACTCGTCCCAAATACGATCTTGTTGTAGAATGCAACTGAAAATGCAAATGCTCGTTCTTGGAACGATCTTGTGCAATGCAAGAATTGTCAATATGATCGCAGACAGGTTTTGAAGCTGACGGGGAATTTGAAAGATAATGCCTTATTACGTGCATGGGTACCCATTTTGATCATCCTCGAGCAACTCCAAAGCACTTGAAGCTTCTCGAAATGTGTGGCCATCAACAAATTCAACTTTACGGATGTCTTCAAATGATTTTGGACCTGAAGAAAGCATAGGAGAAAGCGAGAATTTGCTTCATGTCCCAGGGAAAAACAAAAATCATTCACACACCTCGTGTTGTCGCTCCTTCCACGATTTACTTCATATGACCCATTTGTAGTGCTTCAAAACTTCATGATACAGTAGGACGCCTTAGGATATCTTGTAGAGACACCAAAGAACCTTGGAAACTTTTTGTGCTTGGTTTTGGTGCTGGTGTGTTTAGTTGGCGTGCTTGGCTCGAAGATCACGTAATTACAGTCGGGCAGGTTTACTGTAAGATGCGTGTAACTCGCATATAGGTGGAATACTTGCCCGTCACAGATCATAGAGCTTAATGCGTCTCTGTACACCGAGCTGCCGGTGGCCTGATCCGAATTCCCCCTACATGTTAGAAAAATCTATTTTCCTTCGGAGTTGCAAACGGTCGTAGCTTATATCTTTTTAACCATACTTTAGAGGCTTTGGAGTGTCTCGTGTATGAATATGCTTGTGTTGATTGCTGACTTAATTGACTTTTTTCTACTTAAATGCAATAGAATTGACTGAAAACATTTTTTCCCATTTATTGTATAACAGCAGGACAAATGGCAGTAAAACAACTATTTTGAAAACTTATATTTAAAAGAATAATCTATTGGCTTATTCTATTTTATATTCCATAACTTTACGCCAGCGGATTCTGTAGTAGCTTGCATTTGATGATTTCCAGAGAAAATTGAAGGTGGGTGAATTTTTCCAAATTTGTTCAAATTTAAGCACTAGAGTTTTCATAATGTATACGGGCTTAAAAATGACTGGTGTCACTTAATGCACCAATTAATGGAGAAATACTGTGTGACGTTTCAACTATTAGGTATAAAAAAGCACTTTTTGTATTTTGATCAGGTTTTTTCGAATTTCGGCATTTTGAATAGGGTGATAGAAGGGATGAATACTGGATAAGTTTGGGAGTGAAAAAGTAGTTATTTTGGACAACGCAATGGTAAGTAGAAAGTGTGAGGAGTTTAAGAGTGGCTGTAAAATAGATGTAAATGGTTTCCAATGTTTTTAAAATATACCATCAATAGAGAATATTAAAATAAGAGCCCTTACCTACCTTTAGATCGTATGATAAAACACAAAATTAATGAGGAATTCGAAACAGGACCTTTTTCATTTGATTTTAATTTTTGGGAATCATTTCCCTGAAAGGGTTACGGGAAAGAAACTTATGTAATGCTAATTATTCTTTGATTCTATCTCGCCATGAAGATATCCGTTGATCTAAGCGAAACAGTCCTTAAACTTTGTCATCGGAGATTCTCAAATATACTGTTTAATAAGAGGCCGTATTCCGCTGGCAGCATCTTCTTCCTCGCACTATGTCGTGTGAGTAAGGGAACGAAATTATGTATCAAGCGGGATAGGACTACAACTTTCTGCATTTCAAACTTCTGGATCTCTGGCTTTTTAAGGGGAACCCAGGGTGAAACTGGATTGTCACTTAAAAGTTAAACAAAAGTAATTGATTAGGGCAAAAAAAGATTCAACCATGGTATCGATGAAAATTTTTTAATGTAGAAAACCTCGTTGAATAAAAAGAAATGCAAAAACTAGGTTTTATATTTTATTGTATGATAATAACAATATATTTTTCCACCCTAACAAACATTTTAATCATCTCGAGGTAATATACACTCCGGATGATTAAAGTTATTGCCCCAGAGGAGATCATGTTTTCGGGTTACGATTTTTTGTCAAAGGTAATGAGACTACTACACGTGTAAATGTTTTCCCTTTAAAAATATTGACTGGCAAGCCTTGTGGAATCACATACTCATAAACATTTTCACAGCCATAAAAATATCCATAATTATCATTTTAGCATTGAGTTATATTTTTTAATTAATAACAATGTTTCTTGCAAAGGTTTTTGAGGAGTAGATCTGGAGTAAAATGCTATTTTTCGGTTTTCTACCATGGTGGCATATTGAAGATAGCAACGATTCAGCTCGGTCTAAGGTCAGTTATAACACAATAAGCAAAACGTCGCTATCTTAAAGAAGCCATAGCAAGAGAGAAATCCGAAAAGCATCGCGCCACTCACTTTGCTTATTTCTTATCCTTTTTTATTCCAAATTTTCAATTCATTTTTTTCATGCTGCCCCGTGTTGAGAAAAGTTAATGATTTAGAGAAAATAAATGAGTAAAATTGCGAGAAGCCATCATAAAGAAACAAAATAAAATAATTAAATCGCTCGCGAGCTTGATTTTCTCATCATCTTTTCCGTTCTTGAAAGCCACATTGTGGGCCCAATTCAGAGAACCCTGGCTCGAAAAACAATCTTTCTTTGATGTTGCAAAATAATCTACAGTATAAGGACCTTTATCATCATATTTTTTCAACAATATACGGAATGAGATTGAAAAATGTAAGTGCATCAAAATCTGAATCTATAAAGCCCAGATAGCTCTCCAGACTGCCCGGTTCCAGAAAATTTCGGGAGTGGTAGATGAAGCTAAAGCCGAGATAGACTAATATAAGTGAGTATGACGTTTTACGCTGCAAACGTTAACGGTAGAGTTTTAGACAGTATTTTCTTAGTTTTTATGTGACCATATCCGAAGTGTGATGTATTTATGAAAGCTTTTGCTATTTAATTTTTTCAATAAGGCATAATACAGATCTGTTTAAAAGTAAGTCTATGAAGTTAATTAAATACTCACCATCGCCCATTAGGGAGTTGTGAAATTGAGATCCTCAGCTTTCATCATTAACTTTTTATATAAAGTTTCCAGAAAAAAATTCAAGGGGTCGAAATTCGGTCGACCTTCATGTGGCACCCAAGATTTCTACGGTAGGCAGCGTACTTCCGTTACTTAAAGCGATCCGTGGCGTGTTTGTTTTTTTCCCTGCTAAGCAAGAACAAATCCTTTTAATCTCGTTTGCGGTGACCGCCATGGGTCTGCTGTAGTCTTGCGGTAACAAAAACCCACATCTCCAAATTTCATTACTACGGCGACCTCATCTCCTGAGCCTCGGCCAGGCACTGAGTAAAAATCTATACTTGGAAGCCCTACTTAAACGTCACTTTTTTCCCTCAGGCTTTCTTTTTCAGGCACTCCTTTTTCCTGTTCATATCAAACTCGTTTCACGTATGAATAATAATGTAGTCCCAGTTTTTCCTTTTACTCGGCAACATTAAGCGTCGTGTTGCGATGCGTTGCTTAGTTTTGGGAAAAATAAGACAACTCGATGCATCACTTCGTGAAAATGTGTGATGTTTATGATGAAACTTAATTAACTGTCCTTTATTTTCCCACTTATTTTATCAGCTTAAATTTCCTCACTTTAGTTTAGAAACTTTGGTATTTTGTAAAGTAAGGAAAATTACTCCCAACTCCTAAAAAATCAATATCTATAAGATTTTGAATTAATTCGTTAAATGAAATTGACTTTATAATTGAGGATGGACACAAAAATTCCTTATTATTTACCAATAGGGAATCGTTGCGTAGTTTTCGTGCCGTGTCAAAGGTTACTTCGTTGATGACATTTTTGTATTGACTAAATAATGAAGAATTGTTTGTGCTACTGTTATCTAACAAGATATGGGTCGGAAAATATTACATTTTTATCATCTTTGTTAAAAAAGTGTCGTTTTTGTTCAATACTCGTACATTCAGAGATAAACCAATAAATCGTCAAGTTCCTGTTGAAATGATCTGTGGTATCACAAATGTTTTGTTTCCATGTTAAACATCATAATAACTCTCTTGGATTTGTTAGTGTAACATATTTGTTTTTATTTTGTATATATACAGGTCGGTAGAATGATGGATCCATGTTCCGAAGTTTTCACTTTATTCTGATCCTCCAAAGAGTATCTCCAAAGTGGCAGAAAAGCGAGGATATTATATTGATGGCATGTTAGCCAAAGACATTGCAGCACAGTTAGTGCTATCATCTTGTTAATTCAAAAACACGTGTATCAACACCTATATGTCATTAATAGGTGTCTGGTGGTGGAGAGTAAAGTCTGTGTATTACTTTATTGCTATACGACTCTACTTTGTGATGCCGAACACGGTCGCACTTATTTGAAAAGGGAACTTGCAAGTGGCCGTAAGAAACTTAATGGAACGCCGTCGGGGAAAATTTCTCATTTTCCCCCTCGGCACAAAATATAAATACGGCCAGGTTATGTCCAGCGCTTCGCCTTAAAACGTATAACGTCTCCGTTGGGAGACGTTATAAAAAATGAAACGGCGCGGCGTGTGGCTGCCTGCCTGCCCTTTTAGGGTGGGTGGGGAGGGGGAGGGAGTAGTATCCCCTTTGCCGGAAGGAGGAAGAAGAACCCTGGCGTGCAATCCTTTCGGTTATGCAACCCACGTAGCTCCAAAGCGCATTAGGTTGCCTACTTGGGTCACGCACGCTCACACAGAAGTAACACAGTAAACTGGTGCGCACGAGACCACCTTGGAGTGTGGTGTGGCCTAAGGGGGCAAAGAAGGAGGCGACCTATTTTGAGGAGCATTCCACGGTCATTGGGCCGGCGGCGAAGAGGGAGACACGAGCAGATACCGCCCCAACCCTTATTTCCTACCTCTTGCCGGACTTCTTCCTCTCTGTCTACCTCTCTCTCTCTCTGGGAAACAAACCGAAGAAGGACGCGGGCAGGGGAAGGGAGGAGCATCGATCCCTCCGATATTCACGACGCAACAGCTGAAACGCTGAGACGTGACAGTTAAATCAATGCCATGTGGCGTCATCACGCATTGAAAGACAGTGTTGTGATTGTTACATCGAGCTCTGTGATATCAGTATGGAGAAGAAAGCATGATCGTAAGGTCCATTTTTTTCTTCGAGTTTTCATCAGAAAATCTTTTAATTATTTGCTTACATATGCGCTCAGCAATTGCAAAAGCTTATGGACGATGGATGTGGAGGATATTCCTTGAGATAATCGGAATCCACCATCCGAAAGCCACGAATCTTACAGTGCCGTAAGTCTCAACAGTCGGACTCGGTCTCCAAAAGGAATACATTGTAGGGGTAGTACGCTCTATCTATAGTGTGCATGCACTTAGATGCAGGGTGTTACAGTGGCTTAGGAGCAGGGTTTAATGAATAAATAATAATTTTAAATTTCTTGAGTTAAATGTTTAAGTACGGGGTGCCAACGAGCTTGCTGAAGCATTCGTATGTTTGGCATTGCAGCCAATGCGAGACCTACGAAGACTTATATCCACATTGGAGCTTAATCACTGATAACGTACCGTTAAGTTAAGTCAACATCTTAGATTATGGATGCATTATTGGGATCGGACCTAGGATTTCTGTGGTTTATTCAAAATGCCCTAGCTATCACCCCGTGTTAATGACGCGTGCGGATAGTCAGGATTACAAAACGAACTGCAGATTATTTAACGTAATCATAACGACCATGGAGCTGGAGGATTGGGCCAACATGGCGAAGAGAAATATTTTGAAGCATGGGTGGATGCAACTCAATTTTAACACGGATACATATTTGTAATGGTACGTAAAATCAGTCCAAAAATGGGGCATCATGGCGGAAAGGGCGATGTAAAGTTTTCAGGGTGTTCCATTCCAACATTGTAACTTCATGACTAATAAGAGGATTGAAATAGAAGAGTTCTCATACGATCGAGAATACAATTACAATGCGACAGTGATAATTAGTTATAACCGGTGTGGCGCACAGTGGTCGGAAAGACCAATCTGACTGGACAAAATATCTCAAGTGGATTTTACTTCTTTCAAGTGAACCAAACTTTAACAGAATATATATGAATTACTCATTACAACATTTTACCATATGCTTTACAACAATTCTACCATTTACTGGGGGGAAGGGGAGGGGAGGGGCGGGGAGTCGCGCGTGGAAATTTATCCTCTCTCCTACAACATAGCTGATATGGGAAAGGATAAATTTGTCTGAGATAAAACAACTTTTTAAAAATAAATGTCTTAAATATTGCCTATGTACGATCATCTGCAGCTTCAATAGCAATCGGTGCCAACTGGAGTTAGCCAGGCATAGGTTAACGTATCCCTTATTTCGATAAATACTGAATACAGAAACAGATTTGAGAACTGAACTGAACGAAAAAATCTCAAGAACCAGTAATTATGGATACGACAGTGATCTCTCGAGAGTAAAATATCCATAAAAAAGGATTTTTACTTTTTATAGGACATATTAGATTTTAGTATATCAGACCATATATCACATTTAGTAGCAATTAGCACATTTAGTAGATCATTTCCAGTGTATATTTGAGAGTAAAAACTAAGAAATTTCACAGAATGAACTGAAGATCAATTATATTTGCGGTTATTATACGTGGTACGGATTGTAAGTCGTTGTTTTAAAGCCCTTTGAATGAATGCATAATGCTCTATCCGAGAGAGCTTTTATCAATTTATATAGTCTGAAGTTTATTCCTTTCAGCTACACCATTTTTGTTTGGTAATTCCCACTTTCATTTTTTACTTTTGACAGCCAAATTGCCTTTTTCCGACCCCTGTGTGGTGGTGAGAGTCCGCAACAGCCTTTCAGCCCTTTTTGGGGTGCGGGCGAAATTTTCCGCATCAGTACATTCCGCGACTCCGGTGTGCTAGCTCGATGATTATAGGGCCAAACGAAATATATATTCTACATCAGACAAGAAAAAACTTTGCAAATTCCTCAGATTTATTATTTATTTCCATGAAATGATGGGAGGATGTTTGCGGTTTTTCCTCCCCCCTAATAACGCAAACTATTTGAACAAAAAAGTTCTGTAAAGATTCTCCTGATAATGTCGACTATTCGACGAAATCTGGTCGAAAACAAAATATATGTGGAAATTACATAGCTTATTTTGGTGATACCTCATGAAATTACACGAAGTTGACCCGTGTACCGTTCAGCAGTTGTCCCGAGCAGTTGTCTCTATTTCGCCGGTATAATAAAACTTTCATCTAATAAATATGCTAAATATAACAGAAATTTTTTATACTTAGTACGTTTTTAGAGTATTTCTGCATTGATCTTTAGGTTCTTTGGCTGATCTGAGAATTTGTTAGGCCCATGCATTCCGCGAGTAATTGCGGCGGCTTATTATTTCTTAGATATTTAAACAAGAAATATTTTTGTCCAACATTAACTGAGTTTTGCATTTGATTACCGAGAAACGAATAAGAAATTTGAAAACCAGGTAGCTAAACACACGTACAAAATTATCCTTTTGAAAAACAACTTAATCTAGGTGTTCAAAGTCGCTCTGAATCCTCTGTATCCATATACATGGGACTTCCAGAGTTAGGTGAGGGATAGGAGATAGAAAAGTAAGGGATAAATGGGATATTATTTGGTTTTGCAGAATTCTGATCAATTTTCCACCACTTCTCAGCATACGTACAAGGTTGTATCAATCGTCATTGGATGGCGTTGTACTTTCTACGAACAGTTGATTCTCCACCACTTTTCAGCATACGTAGAAGGTTATATCAATGGTCATTGGATGGAGTTATACTTTCTACGAACAGATGCCATATTGTAATTAGACTAAAAAGGTACAATTAAAGATTGACTTTCAGGTCACCATATTCTGTAATAACCTTTAACTTCACAAATATTCCATAATAAATACATAATGGTCTGCAATTCTTCGACGCTATTTTTGAATAAGCAAAGGGAATTGAAAACCTGTAAGTCACGAATCTCTCTTTTTTGTGATACTTCCAGCTGTCAATTTAATGGAGATAACAAAGCACTTTAGGCGTTTCAAGCTTGTCATGTTGTTTACGCACCAGTATGTTTACCCAGATGTTTACAGGTTTGAATCCCTTCTCGACGTTCATCTAACGATTTAGGGATTAGGTGAGTTATACTAACTACTTAACAGGTGAATCACATATCAAACCCAAGGCTAATAATACTAGATATTTACTGTAGAAGTACTGGGAAGAAAATGCCATAGTAACCAAAGTAGTAAAAGGTACCATTTCTATGGTCTCATTGTCAGTCTTAAGCGAGTTCACATGGATCCAGAACGGGTGCGGAATGCGGAAATGCATCTTGCCATTCACACCCCGCCTTTTAGAAACTTCCTTGCTTGTGATTGGCTTGATGCATTTCCGCGTTGCCCATTCCGCACCCATTCCAGATCCATTTGGACTCGGCTTTAGATCGATTATTACGATCTACGGAAACTATGGTACTACCACGACAAGGTAGGTTGCTGCGCATTGTTTATGCGCAGCTGTGATAAAGTGTGGATTCAAACCTGCGCTAACAGGTACGGAGTGTATTGTATATTTGATACTTGTGTGATATTTTCATACAGTAGCATGTAGGGAAACATGCGAGAGAAGATAATTTTTTTAGATATCCCACTGATACATCTGTACGGGCGAAGTGGGTATAGGTTGCTAAATACTAAATCATCGAAGCTTTCATCCATTTTTCCAGAGCTGATTCTCGAGTCGTCTACTGCTCGTGTCATCCGGATGACTTCATCGCGCAAATTTTTGGTCACGGGAACGTCCTGCCTTGCATTATTTGACAACATGCACGTTTTCTGAGGTGATGGAAACGGACGGTGACAGTCATGGCGCTTGATGATAGTGCTGTGGTGGAACACATTTCGATGACCTGATGTTGACAACACCATCAACGGAAGATGCGTCAGAGCCTAACTTTTCCGTAACGCTACGTTAACGGTAGACAATCAGGGGAGATAGCTATTCAATATAATAAAAATTATTTCCATATTACCCATGTTACTTCTTAACTCTGGAAAGAAATACGCCAAATGGATAAAATTTGCAATGAAAAAAATCATTTGACTCAACGTGGATACAAACCCCGATCTCCCAATTGCCGATCAGGTTGTGTTACTGGTTACAGTTATCCCGGTCTAGTCAAATGACCCGTTCAGGACGAATTTCATTCTTTTGGTATCTTTGCATTCGTGCGGGTGACTGCGTACCATGCCATTTGTGCTATCGAAATTACCTATTTGGAAATGACAACGAAACATAATTCTTGAAGCTTCTGGAAGCAATATTTGTCGGTGATTTAGCGGTTAATTTATATTTTGATTATAAAATATCAAAATAAACAGCTAATTAACAACCGTTTAGAACTCAGTTTGCAAAACAATCAACAATCGGCGCTGATACAGCCGTCAATCGTAACTGTAGTTACACACTCCTCCGTGACGGAAAGACGACGAAATACTGAGCGCCACAATCCGTCACGCCAGGAAACGTCGATCGTAATCCCACCATTAATTATTTGGATATCCATGTCAATGAAATGATACTATCACCGTAGATTTCCACTTATTGATTAATTTCAGTATTAACCGGCTTTCAAATCAAATACGTCATCTTCAGGTATATCCAAGTATATTCGTCATATTCAGGTATATCAATGTTTCTTATAAGACTAGGTAGCTCGGTGGTCTGAGGACTCGGTGCGATATCGAAAGGTTTGTGGTTCGATTCCCAGCCTAGTTGAATTTTTTTCACTTGGAATAGGCCATCATTCCATCTTCAAATCACCATTGTGTTGTCAAATTTTATGTTTCCTCTTTCTTTCACCATCTGTTTGAACTAAATATATATGTATATATACACACACTAAATATATATTTAATTTAAGTGCTTCTCTATTGTACTCTATTTATTCACTATTATTCTCCATTGATACCCTATTAATGTCTATTTTTCTCTATTATTCTTAATTTCTGATAAAGAGAACGGTATCCTATTCAGCTCTCTTCTACCCTTGAAGTCCAAAAAGCCGTATCCCAGCATCCGAATCGGTGCTTTCAGGAGATGACCGCGTGCTACGGATGTCACGTGAATAAGGGTAAACCAAGCGTGTGAAAAGGGTTTTGGGAAACCCTTTTTCCTAACTACCAACCAACCCCTTTTCCATCCACTTGCGGTCGGATGGCCACCCCTGAAATTACGCACCCTATTACCCTTTTCGGTATCCACACACGCTGTGCAATGAATTGGATCTCGGTAGCCGGGGCACCTTATCCATCCGATTCCCAAGCGATCGGAAACACGTCCGATGGAAGGTGGGGGAGGAATTTAATCTCATGATTGCCCCGTTTTAATGCCGTATCCGCCGCCGCCGCGGCTTGGGATTTCGTGACGTTATTTCGAAACCAGGGAACCAGGTGGGGGAATGATGAGATGATCGCTTCTGGCCTTCTGTCCGTCCAACCATTCACTCGTGTGAATCCGGTTTAGCATTTGCGGGTGAGTGAGGATTCGACCATTGTGATTGCGATTCTCCCTCGACGGGAATGAGAATTTTGCTGCGACGATAACACGAGATTCAAACGGATCAATAGATCCATGTGACCGGTGTTAATTGAAATCAGATGGGAAAAATTCAGTAGTATCCCATTTTATGATGTGGCATATTTTTATCTCCCAACTACTTCAGTAGTATCTGAATATAACGTGGGAGTAAAGGATTGAACACTGCAGCTTCCACTTAGATATTTATTTAACACGACCATGGTTTCGTAGCGGTGCTACATCATCAGGTCTACCTGATGATGTAGCACCGCTACGAAACCATGGTCGTGTTAATTAATATCTACGTGGAAGCTGCAGTGTTCAATCCTTTACTCCCAGTATAATTGACTTCCACAAAGTATTACCTGAAACTGTGTTGAATATAACGTGTTTCGACGGCCAAGGTCATTTAGAACTTGCTGTCTGCCACACTCTGTTCAAGTCAATAAAGCATTCATGATGAAAATAAATTCAAAACAGTTGTATAAAAAGAAAATAGGATTATCGATGAGGTAGTGTACCTGAAATTATTCGTTTGGAGTATTGTTCTATATGCCTTAGGGACATGAGCCTTTTGAAAGGTGGAGCAGAAGATAATAGAGGATTTTGAAACTTGGTGCTGGAGGAAAATGCTGAGGTCAAATAGACGGATATAATCAGGAATGAGGAAGTACCCAGAAGAATAGAAATCAAGCGGAGCACAATCAGGCAGACCTGAAGATTAGACTACACATTTAAGACTCAGAGAATTTTTAACGAACAAAAAAGACGGGTAAGCCCCACGAGGAAGACCGGCGAACAAATACATGGACAATATAAAACGGGATGTGAAAGTGTATGTATGAGTAACAATGGCATATAGGAGTTACCAGGGGACAGGATAGAATGGATGGCTACAGTAATTCAATCTTAGGATTCAATCACTAATGATGGCGATGATTTCTGCCACTTTTAGACACGAGGAACAGCACTCAGGACCAATTCGAAGATCTTTCTCCGTCTTCGAGCTGAGACCAACGATACTTAACCTCGATGACTGAGCTGGAACCGGTGTTTCTATCTTGTGAGGCCTTGGCCCAATTTTTCTTCTAGGGTGTAGTTCATCGGATACAGATCATGAGCTATTGAAAGAAAGAAACTTGGCTTGAATCCAGAAAATGTTACGCGTCTACTAAGTAGATTGTTTTTGTGTAGTGCCTTGAGTATAGGTGTAGCAAAACTTGGTGGCACTCCCTTGCAAAGAACATGACGTCAGGGAGAGGGAAGCATGTGAGGGAGGTGAGACCAAGTGACCGAGTGTCCTTCAAGAGGCTCATACAGGAATCTTTTGGTACTTCTGCCTGCTCATTAACATCTGCCTCACCCCCATTGACCAACCAGTCTCTCCCCTGCCAAGTGTCACCAATTTTTGCTATGGCTATACCGGATTTCTATCCCGAGATCCGGGTTTAATTCCCGGTAGTGGCAGATATATTTCAATGGAATACCGATACCTACAGGGTTGAGAGTAATTCAAGTTAACTGAGTGCAAATTACTTAAAGTATAGTACTCCGTCCGTCGGATGGATCTTTAGGTGTGGTCCTCTTGACATCTTTCTATAAGAGTTGGCTAATGCCGACGCTAGGTTTCTCCCCACCCTTCCTCCAATTCCTTTAAATTATATTTCTCTACCAACCAGCCGGTCTCATCCACAATTGACCAACCAGAATCTCCTACTAGTCATTACATCCACAGTGCTGTCATGAGGTTAATGTTTGCTAATTTCACCGTCCAGTTCATAAACACGATGGTTAGCCTGGTAATACTTGTGGGGTGATGAAAAATTGAGGCCATTAGAACCACCGAAGTTTGGTGGGTGGGCATGCTTAAATAAATTAACGTATTATATTTTACACTTTTATTACGCACCACCCCGACCGGTTTCAGTGCTCACGTGTCATTTTCAAAAGAAATGTTTTTTTCCTTGACGTCCTGTTTGAGGAAAAGGACCACGAGTGTATCTAAGGAAACTTTTAAGTAGAAGAGGATAAACAACGGGCCAAAGGTCAAATTAATGAAAAATTTGTCTGGGACGTGGAATGGGTACGTGACGAAGAGGAGAATGATTTTTTATGAAGTAATTTAACAATTTTGTACTGTAAACCTTGAGATATAGCAGAATTTTAAAAATTTTCATAAAACCTAGCTTCAAACCTTTGTCAGCGGCATGAAAAATATTGAAATTTGAAGCAAATATGAGGTGAAAACATATTGATAGTTAGCAAAGGCTAACTTTTTGTCACAATCAATGAAGGATTTAAAAATTTTCTTTGTTAATTCACTGAAACCTTTACCTGCTTGTCCCATATGAAAACATTTCTCCGTCAATCAAAATAGTCCTGCGCGCCTTATCTTAAAAGTTAACCCCCCAAACATTCAAGTTTTAGATGGGTTGGTTGGTAAGGAAAAAATTGTTTACGGGATGGAGGTAAGGATAAAAGGAACCAGTCTTCAGCATTAGCCTTCTCTCAACGAAAGAGGACCACGGTTTAACATCCCATCCTACGGAAGGTATACTACTATTGAAGTGAGCCAAAATAAGGATCGGGGTTCCTCTGAAAAATCTCAGCCACTGCCGGATTTCGAAACTGTATTTTGTACTGAGCGGAAGGAATGACCTCTATCCTAGATCAGTCTGCACCTTATTTTCTAGAATTTCTCTTTTTCTAGCTTGTTTTCCGCAGCTAAAGCATGAACGCAGGCAATATAGTTCCAGTTGCAAGCCACTCTCCGCGAGATTTTATTACTTAGGTTTTACAAGGAACTACATCTTGGACTTAGAACGGCAAATTAGGGGACAAAATAGGAGGAATAAAAAGAGCAGTGCACCTTTGAAGAAGTAGGTTTCAGAATCCTTTCTTCCAAATTCCTTTTTCTTATGATTATTTTTTATGGATTTCATCCTAAAACACTGTACCACATGCTCTAATCGTAACTTATGAGAGGTCGTACATGCATGTGTATGTAGTGAGGGGAATTAATAGTTTGTGGACCAAGTGTGTGATGAACTATGTAATAAGATTAATTCAAAACGGCAAGATTAAGAGGTGCTACTGTAATCCTGCAGCGACCGGAAAAAAATTCAACCTCTAAAAATGAGGGCAATTTTAAAGACAAGGTTGACTTACAATAATACAAACTTAACTTTTTTGAAGTGTAACATAGTGGAAATCCGAATTCATAAAATTTAAATACTTCGTAAAGTCGGAAAATAAATAAATTCCGGCCCGAGTTTAAAACAAAAAACTGAGTCAGTCAGACCATTAAATGACTGAAACAGCGGTTGCAGTATTTATGATATTGCTTTAAGACAAAATAAAGTATTTTCATTACTTTTAGTCAAATACATATGTCAAATACATATGTCAAATACATATGTCATATACATATGTCAAATACATATCTAATTGCAAACGCCATTGCTTGGGACAATATAAGGATTTCGATTTGCGGATGAAATAGTAAAAGAGAGGTGCTATTTCGCACTCGTCCGGCCACACCTTGAATATGCAGCGAGCATATGGGATCCGGTGCAGAAAGACTTAATCCGGGAAATTAATAAAATACAAATGAAAGCGGCGTGATTCGTCAAAAACTGCTACGGGCGTACAGACAGCGTTACACAGATGTTAAACGAATTAGGCTGGGAGCCGCTAGAGACTCGGAGGCTGCGCGCTAGGCTTAGATTGCTTGAACAATTGAGAATAGATATCTTTCAGAGAGACACGGATAACATCATATTAGAACCTCACTATATTTCCAGGTCTGACAGAAACGATAATTTAAGAGAGATATTTTGCCGAACGGATAGGTATGGGAATTCGTTTTTCCCCCGGACAATAAGGGACTTTAATAAATGCTAGGCGTAATTTAATCAGAGCGTTTCCTTTTTATATGTAAACGGCTGGTGTCCTAACACCCTCCGCTCACGCCTATTGAGGCGGCTTGCGGGGTAGTATATAGATGTAGATGATGAAAACAATTATTTTTAGAGGGTATTTGTAACCATATAACCATAATTGGCATCATGATTGGAAACAATATAATGAAATGATATGGTCATTGGAAACCATTTTTGGTATCATAATTTGCTATAATTTTTAATATCAGAATCTTTACTGTTTATGAAATTAGAATTTCACATATTTACGATTATAGTTCTTTGGATATTAAAAAAATATTAGTTTTGGAATGTGTTCACGATTTTCCAGGTCTAAGTTTTTTATATATCTCATGGTATTTGAGCTCTCATCTTTTAATCTGGATGCCTCTATCAAATCAGACCGAAATTGAGATTCCCGGACGATTACGATGATGTAACGCTTGCAGGGTGATCCATTTGTACTCCATAAATTCTTGGCTAATAACACGATTGCAATAGATATGATCTCTTCGGATCGGGTGTACAAATAGAATTCGAGCATGAGCTTCAGTTATCTGCGACCGAAAATATTTGTAAAACTATCAGTTGGTCGTGATGAATCTTCTATCATCAAGTAACATAACACCCAAATCCTTTTTACTGTAAATTATTCGCATAGGATTACTATTAGACTGTTTAAAGATTAAAATGATTTTTGTACTATCTGAATGGCAATAACTACGGAATAGGAATACGGAATGGGAATAACTACGAAACGAATGCAATTTCACATTTTTCGTAATTTTCCTTTCATTTCGATCTCCATAATATCGCAATGTCCTAAAGCGAAAGGGGTCATAGGCATCAACTTGGAGTGCCTTCCCTTCGCCTCAGGAGTGCGATTGGTATGCGTGATCCTGTCGATCCTGTCCCATTTCATGGGCTCATGTTATATTCCAGGCATGTTTCTTTTTTCTTTTAAGGTAACGCATATGGAACTTAAACCCAATATGTGTATATATTTTCTTATATTCTAAAACAGTTTAGCGAGCAGCCTTTCTTTTTTGTGGATGATACAATGAAAACAAAAAGAAAACATTATTCGCTTTGGTATGAATTCTCATTCTTAATATTATCAGTTATCAATTATGGGTAAATAATACAAAATATAATTAATTTTACCAAATACAGTAAAAGGCATTGAAGTTCTTCCAAAGTAAAAAGGCCAGAGTAAATATAAAGACAGTTGGGTATGCATTACATAGAACAGTTCTAATATGCCTGGAGGGCCTCGGGTGAGTACGGGGAAAATAGTACAGGGAGATGAGATGAAGAATTGTACTCGCCAAGAAAGCAAATAAGAGCCTCCATGGAAAAACCCAAACTTGAACGAAAGCAATAGGAATTTGGATTGAAGGATGTAAGAAATCATTTAGGAGGAAATATTAATGGCTTTTTTCAGCAAGTGATTTCAGATTTTGTGGCTTGGGAAACCGGATTGCTAGTATGATGGATGAGGTGAGGTGGCGATTTTAATTAAGCAGGGGAAGTGAGACATCTATGGCTGACTGAATATACTATCAAAAATTTGTTCTTGTCCCTGCGTGTGGAATCGACTCATTATTAAATGAGATTTGTGCATTCTTTTATGCTTTGAGGAAAATAGCTTTAGCAGATGAAAGTAGATTTAAAATTTAAAAATTGCGACGCTACTGGAAATCGATTCACCTAAATAAAAGTGACAGTGATCAGGTGACTTGTTGGAGTAGAATTTTGAAAACTTGATTTAATAGTAGTTGATGAGATTTCTGTAATGTAAAAGATTTTAAACAACTATTTGCCTCCGGAGGTGTAATTAATGAGTGGGGGGACTTTATTAAAGTTGAAACAGATATAAAACAAGTAAAAATGATGAAAATGGCTTAAATGCCACATTTGTGACTTGTGAGTAATCAAATGAAGAAGCAAGATAAAAATGTAACAGAAGCTGGAGTGAAATGTACAAAGTCTGTTTTACGAAGAGCTGCTCATTCCTCGCCAGATATGGGTAGCTAAGACGGACACCATTATTGAAAGTAGCTTGACGATTACGGTTGGTTTGTGAACCAGCCGTATCCAACAAGGTTGACTTGAACTAAACTAGAGTGTGGTGACTAACCTGTGGTGAGAGAGTAAAGTAAGTTAGTGGCAGAGACTTCGAGAATGCAGGGAAGATGAATGAAGGACGTGTTGAGAGGTGAGGGCGCTTTGAAGAGTAATAGATGGGAGACCGCTGGGGAAGCGTGGAGGGGGATATGGAATTTGGACGTCATGAAGAGTGGAAGATGGCCAGAGGAATAAAAGAGAGACCTAATGGCAAAAAACTAATTCACAGGAAATATTAAAATGTAAATTATGTCTCAGAAACGGGTAAGGACTGTCAATAACTCTACCAACCAGCTGTTAGAATAATCAATGAAGTTGATCACTAATTTACAATGCAGACCAACTATAAACTCTTACACGATTTTCTCCTTTGTATCGGCTACCACCCAGCTCTATTCATTCCCTTGGTAGAGCCCATTATTATACTACTCCCTTTTCACCCAACACCCTCCCCTCAATCTCTGTCTTCAACATCCCTTCATCCCTCATTAACCGTTCCATCCACTTACCCTGCTTCCTCCTAATTTCCTCCAAGAGTTTCCTCTCCCTGCTCGAAACTCCTAGCCTTTCACCATTTTCTTTATGCGTTCAGGTTTCTGGGCTAAGCAATAATTCGCTCCGTATCAAACTTTGTACCAGCCTCACCGTAACGTCCTTATTTTAGGTCCCTGCCATTAGTTTTCTCCAGCTAGAAAACACCTCTTCCGTTAATAGAGCTCTCTTCTGCCCATACTAAGGTGCCTATATACCTCCAAGATACTTGATACCAAGTATTTAAGTTGTTATGCCTACTCCTGTGTACGCCCTACTTTGATGATCAACCTCGTTTCCCTTGTTCATGAAAATCTCACTACTTTAGTAGTGTATGATTTATATTAATTACATATTTCTTGCACTGATTTACAGATCCCTCTACCTATGACTGCAATCCTTCGATATTTTAAATGATCCTTTGGACAATTGATGACTGACTAAGATAGATTTCTGATTAAGATTGGGAAAATATTTTTGTATCCACTAACATAAGCGCTGCCCAAATGAGGGAATAGTATTGCTGGCGTAACTGCACCACGACGTCTGTATTCTAAGTGCAATTTGTGCGGGGTATCTTTTACACTCCTTCGTAGTTGCTGAAATACTATAGATACGTACGTAGCAATCTTCAATGATCTACCTTATAATTTATATGTAGACTGTGCCCAATGTGGACCCTTTGAATTGTTTTGATACAACTTTAAAAATATTATTTTCTCTGTCAGCGCCTAGATTCCGTCTTGGTGCCTTATCTTGACTTTAAAAACTCCGTATTTTACTGATGTTACCTCATAGAATCCTTATAATTTTACCACAGTAGCTTCAAATGTTTTCCTGTTTCAATAATAATTCTAAGTCTGCTCGAACAAATACCTACCAATTTGCACTACTGGATTTGTAACTCTGTGCCAGCAAAAACAATATGCTTTTTGTATGTCGGAGATATATTGTGGAAACGGTGTGAACGATGAGAGAAATTTTTATTCTCCTGATAAAATTTTTCTACCCACTGGTTCAAAACTGTGTTCGTGTATTCTCTCCTAAGCAATGATTTTCGCAATTGTTCGCTTTATGCTCTCTTGCCCATCATATTGTTTATTTTTCTTCCTTACTTTTCTGTTTAATTCTGTTATTCAGCTGCAGTTTGACGCGAGAGCAACCTGTAAATCTTTCTTCATCTGCGAAGAAATATTGATTTATGAACTTTTTTGTGTTATGTTTGCAGTGATTGATCCTAGCTGACCATTATACAATGCGTAAAACCATAGGGCAATAAAAGATAAAACACACCCAGACGTGTAAACATTTTAACCAGTGCTTAAAACTTCTTGACTCGTATATGACCGCCTTATTTATTAACCATGGTATTTATTGTTTCAAAATTATGTTTGCACAAATTTTATCTGGGATTGTTTGTTGAGGCAATTTTTCATTACTTCTCTCTCCCCAGTAGACTAACTATAATGTTGAAATTACCGTACGAGTGTTTTTCTTGAAAAAACAAATAGCTTATGCTTAATAGTATCCAGTTGATTTAGTAATCAAGGGCCTTTTTCCTCAGCCGTAAATGCTTCGCAGATTATTCACACAAACAGTATTTAATTATCACCATACTATGTATTCTATCAGATGTACTTTAAATCCATGGGCAGTCCTACTTATAAGTTCGTCTGAGTTCTTCGTATCTTTTAAACTAGCATCAAACCTTCAGAAATACCTATCGCTTGCCTTCATCCTTACCACCCCTTTTTTCCTATAAAACTTTATAACGTTCCATCAATAGTAATAAATAATAGTAAATAAAAAAAAACTAAATCAAATGTCGATGAACTCTAACCATGTGTCTCGTCCAAAAGTTTTAAACAATTACCGACCGCTGTGGCCAGATTGGTAACATGCCAGCCTGCAAAACCATAGATTGCCGGTTCGGAAGCCGGGGGACATGAATGTTTCGTTCGTTTTAGGATCCATGACGGCAGAATTATATCAAGGGCCTATTCAACAATTACTTTCAGACGTATTGCAGAGGGAGGGTGATTGGACTCTTCTTACACTGCCTTGCGTAAGGGGTTGAGGGAATTCGATATGGTATTAAGAAATATTTTAGTTGCATTTGAGGTGTGTATTTGTACCACTTTTTTAATGGTTAACGGGCGAAAATGAACAGTGCGTATTTTCTCGCCTTAAGAGTTGTCCCCAGACGGCATCTTTTATATTTTACTTGAAGAGAACATTAATATCGAAAAATAATACTAGCGTAATCTCAGCATATCCTGATTTAGCATGCATACACTACTTGAGAACTATGACAGTAAGAAAAATTCGATATTTCCAGGTTTTTTACAATTCTGAATTCGCCATTTGGATGAGTGAGATGTGCGCACTCCTGAATAACTTGAATACCTGGCAGACGGCAAACGTTGGTTTCACCGTCCCACAGCTCTAATAGAAACTTTCAATACCTCTAGATTAATTTTCCCATGGGTAGTCAAACAGCACGAAGCATCGTACACCAAAACTTCCTCAGTGAGCATGCTTCAAAAGTTAATTTGGAAGCTGATTTTCACTACACTGAAATTCTTTGGTGTGAAAATCAGCTATCACAAAAGTCTATGGCATCTTGCATAAGATTGGGAGGGGAGGATTGGGTCTCATTAAATCTTACAGTCTTACATGATGAGTAGTTAAAAAGGATTTACAATCTTCTGACGCAATATTTGAACGGCCATTTAGCAGATGGAACAGCTAAAACCCAGGGTTAATTCAAGTTCATAAAACATTAGATGAAACTCTTTTGCATTTTATGCACTTAATACACTCAACACAAATTTTCCTAAATATAACTATACTTAATTGGAAGATACCAGTCGACCCTGAGGTCGAGGAGTGACATTGAAAATTTACGTAACATATGCCATTCCCTACTAAAGAATTTATGTAGAGCCAACCTGTTCAGGCATTCCCTAATAAAATTTTTAAAATTAATATTCTTACTTAAAAATGATTACACAGTTATTATGTACGTTGGAAAGAACATCAAAGAGCATTCTAAAATGTCTAATAAGAAATAAGTACCTACAATTTAATGAAACCTACATGCATAAAAGGCTAATGCCTATAACTCAATGACTGATTACGATAGCTGTGGAAGCATGAAACGTAGTGAAGTTAAATATTCCTCACAGCTTTTCCTTAGGTTCGAACTGTTTTCCAAGAAATCCTTATAAAATGGAAACTCAAATAGCAAATTAAAAATACAGAATATGCTATACATTAACAATAAAGTGGAAACAACAATTCACCCAGTGATACAGCTCTGCGGCGACCTGATTGGCTTAATCAATTTCCTTGTTTTCTATTTTGTTTTTATACGTGATTAGCTGTATTAAAGAGGTAGTGAAAATACAAAAAAACTCTATGGCAATATGCTAAGGATTCTACTGAAAAAAAGACGGTGAAAGTTCATCTTCTCATGACAGTCAATAGGTGGATGAATAGATGTCAAAAGGTGGAGAGAATACGTTGAACTATATGACGGCGATAGTTGACATGTGAACATAGATTTAGAGAGTGAGAGAACAATAGATGAGGATAACCTCGGACCGGAGATACTTGATAGCGTAATAGAGAGATTACAAGAGATGAAGGCAAGAAAAGCCGTGGGAGTAGATAGTATACTTTAGGAGTTACAGAAGAATTTAGGTAATAAGGGAAGGAGATCCTTTTTCGTGCTTATTCGCAGTTACTACGAGGAATGAATATGGCCAGAGGATTTCGTAAAAACAGTATTAATACCTATCCCAAGGAATAAGAAAGTGTCTGAATGCGAGGAGTAAAGAAAAATTAGCTTGAGCTCAGGAAGAGGATGATTACTCGGGATGCAATTGCGGTAATAAGGACACTTATAGATAGAAACATAGAGTATCATCATTCATTCATCGTTAGAGTAATCTACCGGTTAGAAGTAGGCTATGATGAAAGTCAGAGAATATTCAACGGACTTTTACACGTGCCGTGATCTTTCTACCTCTAGCATTTCTTCTTCATCTCAGCATAAGTCCTACCTCTCTACATCCCGTGCATAAAACCGATTCTCTTTCTTCCCCTTCCCCGCTTTCCCAACATCCTTCCCTCTATCACGGCCTTCAGAAAACCATCGCCCCTCATTACCGCTTCCAGCCACCTACCTTTTCTTCCCCTAATCTCATCTATAAGTGTCCTTTCTTCGCCCACCATGTCAAGCACTTCCTCATTTGTCTTCCTTTCTGTCCAACGCACCTTCTCCATCCTCCTCCACACCCACATCTCGAAAGCCTTCAGCCTATTTTCGTCTTCCTTTCTCAAGGTCCACGTTTCTGCCCCATATAACGCCACACTCCATATCAAGCTCTTCACCAGCCTCTTTTTTACATCCTTACTTAAGGTCCCCGTCATCAGCTCCCTTCTGTTATTGAACGCTTCTTTCGCTAGCGCTATTCTCCTCCTAATGTCTTTGCTACTATGTCCTGTTTCTTCTTGCGTACTACCCAAATAATTAAAATATGAAGATATGAAGCGTGGCTTTGTATGGGGTAAAAACGTGGACTTTGAGAAAGGAGTAAGAGAATAGACTGAAGGTGTTCGAGATGTGGGTTTGAAGAGGATGGAGAAGGTGCATTGGGCGGAAAGGAAGACAAATGAGGAAGTGCTTGACATGGTGGGCGATGAGAGGAAACTTCTGGATGAGATAAGGGGGAGGCAGCGTAGGTTGCTGGAAGCGTTAATGAGGGGCGATGGGTTGCCTAAGACCGTGATATAGGGAAGGATGTTGGACAAGCGGGGAAGGGGAAGAAAGAGAAAAGGTTTTATGGACGGTATGAGGAAGGGTAGGACGTATGCTGAGATGAAGAAACAAATACCAGAGGTAGATAGGGCCCTGCAAATGTAAAAATCTGGAGTATTCTCTGACTTCCATAATAACCATTCTTTAACTGGTGGATTTCTCTAATGAATGAATATACCTGAAATGTTCCAAGGATAATGGTGATGTGTATGGAAGTTTTTATGATAAATATTTTTCTTGGGAAAAAAAAATTGAAAAAATATTTTGAAAACATTTACTGCGTTACTTCTGATTGATTTTTCAGTTCTTATTCAATCTCATGTATTCTCTTTTTTTCTTTTTTCTCCGCAAAGGTCGAAAGGTGTAAAGGGAAGGGGTTGCTGCCATTCTACCTTCCCAGACCTGAAGAAAAAAGTAACCTGGCTGCTTCAATCTCAAAGGCGAAGGACCAGGAAATCATGTCCGTCTCGCCCCTGGGGATCCTCTGCTTTTCTGCCGAGCAAGAGGAAGCGACCGTGCGGTTCGCGGTGCCACTACTGGAGGCTTAGCCCGCCCACACACCTCCCCCTCCCCTTCCCTCCTCGCCTTATGTGTTTCGTGGCCCGTCGCTAGGGGCCCCTAGTGTGCGTTTCTGCCGTCTTCTGCTCCGACGACTCCCGGCGGCCGATCGGTCGCACCGAAACTAGGACGGAGGATGGCAGCTCACTCTGGTGGACCTTCGAGGCAGCGCTCGCTCAAGGACCGGCTCAGAGAGGGCATCACCGGCAGCTTCTCGTGGCAGTGAGTACCCACTTGGAAAAAAATAAAATGATAAAATAAAACGAAATAATAAACGACTTGATGCCACTCCAGCTGACTGCCTTTGTATGTGAAACGCCTCAACGTCGTTCCTTATGGAGTTCCTGTTCTTTTTTTAATTCCCTATTCTTCGGAATAAAACGCAGTCGTACTTTATACCGTCATTCATTTTGATTATAAACGCCACTTAGCCAATTTTGACCATCAGCAGGTAGTACAAGTATTTTGTACTTAGGCCCGGTTTTATGATTTTCACTAATTTTAACCGTTATATCAACGTACGATAAACGTAGTAATACCTCTTTGCAATGATTTCATTACCAAACGTTCGGTTTCGTTCCGTAGTGAAATCGGCAGTTTCATTAGGGAACGAAATTCATAGATCTTATTTAATAGTTGAGTTTGTTTATTTTAATTTTTTAACAATGAAAAAAGTCCTTAAAGTATAACCAGAGACGCTGTCTAAACTTTAAATGTTACATGTAGTTGCCTTTAACTTTATCCGAGTCTTTACGTCACGAGATATTAATTTAGAAATCGGGTTTTTCTTAGATCAGACAGAATCTCAGTTAGTTGACGTTCAAGTTGCCAATGGCATATTATATTTGCATGAAACATTGTTCTGAAAAGAAGTGAAAATCATTAGATGTAGTACTGTCCACTGTTATGTAATACGCCGAAACACGTATCGTCAATGTTAGATAAAGTAGACCATATTATATCTATTGATTCTCACTTTCAATAACGCTGTTCCACCACATCTTGCCGGACACGATTGACTTCAGAGAAAACGTTTAAGCTGACTTTTTAAGGTAGTTTGAGCGAGGTATTTCCCTAGTCATAATAGAGACCATTTTCGAATTTTATTATTTAATTTCAGCGTCTGCAAGAAGTTTGAAGTAAATATTGTAATATTAAAGGTGCAAACAATTAGGTATATACTATATGAAAAATATTCTCTGTAATTAAATAAATATATCTGCATTTATCTCTAACTTGACTCATTTTCTCACGCCGTACGGCTTAAACGCCTTCTCAACGCCTTTCTGCGGTGAGTAATTGATTATTTTTTTATAAATAGTTGATAAAATATGCAAACTACACACTGTTAGTTTTTTGACGAAATCTAGGTGCTATAAATTCCTAATTTTTTCAATATCCTCCCTCTGGAGCGAACAGCCGTAATCTATCCCATGTAAAACAGCTTTTATTTTCAGGCAAATTGCTCGAAAAGTAGTTCGACAAGGGTTTAATATTTTGGTATCATTGGTAAGATGAGAGTCGTTTTCTTTAAAATGAGGCCAAATTTATCAAATTCTTGGTGAAGTGATATTTCGCTCAAACTACCTTGAACCAAACCTCGGTATGATATATCTCACTACGCGTCGCTGGACGCAATCAAAAATGTAATTATCTTTATCTCCCCTATTTTATTGAAATATCGCAGCGTTCTTTTTGCATCCAGTGAACGTCCTCCAATTAGGATAAGGTAAGACCAGATTTTATTTCGTAGAATACTCCCAGGCGACTGGTCTCCTCTCCCAACCTAATATAACGAACGTATTCCTTTGGATGATGTCATAATCCTCGTGAGTGTTTCTTTTTTCTTACCTCTCGGGTATTCCTTGACAATGGACCCATAATATTTTCGGGGCGAGAGGGGGCCTAAAAGGTCACGACCCCGAAGGAAATTTCAAATTGGGATGGGGGTGGACGATGAGATGGGAATCCTTGACCTTCTCTCCCCTGCTTTTCCCCTTTCCCACACAACAGTGGACCGTTTTCCTCGGAAGAAATGCTAAACACTTTTTTTAAGGAATGAAAGGAGAAATTCCCCAAATTGGACGTCACCGTTACAAATGGTTTGCATTTTCTCCCTCTCTGAACGTTATTTATTAATTCAATTTTTAAAATATAAATTTCATTTTTTTATAAATGTTTCTCATCGCCTTTGTCATCAAGAGCCATCTCTTCCAGTGAATTCTCTGCTCAGATTTACGTCCGCAATTTAATTATTTAATAAATATTTTTGTGCGCGAAGTACGAACGAGTGATAAACCATTACTTTTCGAATATCGCACAATAAAGCAGACACTTTCGCATTGTTTGTGAATAAGCATAAGAGTTCTATAATCAGCTACGCAAGACGCGTGGCTTTGTACTGTCTAATAACATCATTATGTTTCAGTATTTTTCTTAGGTACAAAGATACTTTTGGAATGTTCATTTCATTCATTCAAGTAAACTACCAGCTGATTGGTAGGTTCTTGGACAGTCCCCATTCTGCATCCCAACCTCCTAGGCATTGTCTCACTTTCCCTCCTAAGGATGTCCCGCCATTAGATCCCTCTTCAATTCTTCATATCTTCTACCTCCTCTTTATTTCATCCAGAATTCCTATCCTCTTCCTTCCTCTTCCACGCTTCACCAGTGTTCTCCCCTCTATCACTCTCTTCAACATGCCCTTACCTCTCAAAACCTCCTCCATCCATCTCTTCTGCCTTCTCCGAACCTCTGCCACAAGCTTCCTCTCCTCTCCAACCATGTCCAATACCTCCTCGTTCGTCTTCCTCGCCACCCAGCTCACCTTCTTCATCCTTCTCCAAACCCACATCTCAAACGCCTCAAATCTACGCACATACTCCCTTCGCAATGACCAAGTTTCCGACCCATAGGTATAGCGCCACGCTTCATATTAAAGTTTTCACCAGCCTCTTCTTTACGTCTCTTCTCAGACCCCCCCTCATCAGTTCCCTTCTCTTCTAAAATTCTTCTTTAGCAAGCGCAATTCTGAATCTGATGTCCTTATCACTAAACCCATTCTCCTCCAAAATACTACCCAGATACGTAAACTGTTCTATCTTCTGCCCTCTCACCCTTATATTCAGCCTCGCCTTCTTGCTTCTACAAAATCTCAGCACTTTCGTTTTATTGTGGTTGATCTTCATATCATACTTTTCACACTGCACCTCTAACGCAATCACCATTGGTTGTAACCCCTTGGCAGACTGACTAGCCATTGCTTGATCATCTGCAAATCTCACCGATTTTATCAGCTCCCCTTCGACCTTTATTCCTTCCTTCTCCACCCCCCATGCCTCCCTTACCATTTATTCTGAATACACGTTAAAAAGCAACGGCGGTAGTGAGCACTCCTGCCGCACTCCCTGTCCTATCGTGGCCCATCCCGATTCTCCATTGGCTACCCTAACCTGCGCCGTCTGGTTCATATACAAATTCCGAGTCAGACGCCATCCAATCGACCCCTGATTTCTTCAACACTCCTATTAATTTCGTCCAGTCCACCCGATCAAACGCCTTCTCGAAATCTATGAAGCATGCAAAAACATCCTGCCCATACTCTAGGTTTCTTTCTACTAGCGTCCTCATCACCGCTATAGCGTCTCGCGTTCCTGTCCTTCTCCTAAACCCGAACTGGTCGTTACTCAGGTATTCCTTTGCCTTCTTCTCTAGCCTTCTGTTTAGAATTCTCAGAACTACTTTGGCCGCGTGGGATATTAGGCTTATTGTCCTATAGTCTTCGTACGCTTTTGTCTTACTCTTCTTTGGTATAGGAATTAGTACAGACTTCGCGAAGTCTTCCGGCCACACTACATCCTCATAAATCCTACGAATAAGCGCAAAATGTTTTTCCCTTCCGTTCTTCCCCATGATTTTTAAACACTCTGCAGGTATGTCATCTATTCCCACCGCCTTATTCCTTTTCATATCTCGTAGAGCTCTTTCGATTTTCCTATCTAGTATAACTGGTACGATGCCATCTTTGTCGATATCGTCTTCCCTTTCTATATCTTACCTATTGGGCCTTATTTCTTTACCATACAGCCTGATATTTAAGTCTCGGTATTTTCTCTTACCTAGCTCTGAGATTACGCTCATCCATTTCCCTACTGCATCTCCCTAATCATCTCCTTCGTGATCCACGGTTTTCTAATTTTATTTGCTCTCACTACGCCTACCGTTGCTTTCGAAGCTTCTACAATTCCATTTTTCAGACTTCCCCATTCATCTTCCGCTGATCTAACTCCATGATCCTCACCCATTATCTCATCCACCTTTTCTCGATACTTCTTCTTCATTGCCCCCGTTAATACCTCCGTATTCCACTTACGTACCCTCCTTCCCATTCTTATATTTTTCAGTTTTACCCGACATTTCATGACTAATAAGTTGTGGTCTGTGTCTGCATCAGCTCCTAGATAGGCATGCGAGTTTTTAACATTATTCCTTTACCTGTAACGAACCATTATATAATTTATCTGGAACCTATCTGTGTCTACCGGCTTCTTCCAAGTGTACCTACGTCAAGGGTGATGTCTGAACAATGTATTTGTAATTACTAGGTTATTTCTTCGGCAAAACTCCACAGATTTCTCGCCGCGGTCATTCCTCTTTCCTAGCCCGCAATCGCCCACCTCCCGCCCATCTCTTCCTTCACCCACCACCGCGTTCCAATCCCCCGTTACTACCAAGTGCTTACTCCCCGGTATCCTACCGATTATTTCCTCTAGTTGATCGTATACCCCCTCTACATCCTCCTCTTTATGATTAGAGGTAGGCATATAAACCTGGATTATAACTAAATTCGTTGGATCTGCCTTTATTTCCACGACGATTATCCTATCACTCACCTGTTCTGCATACATTACAACACAACTTTTCTACCTAGTTTCCTATTAATTACGAATGTAACTCCGCACTCACTTTAATTCCCTCCACTATCAATTACTCTATAGCCATCGCTCCGGTAGACCCTTTCATCCTTCCATCTTACTTCACCCAGACCCATGATGTCTACAGCCACCCTCTCAATTTCTTTTTTTATATTCTCTAGCTTCCCCGCCCTCAGCATAGTCCTAACATTCCACGTGCCTATTCTGATAGTTTCGTTCATCTTCTTTATCTTCTTTTCCTCTGCTGCTGTATTTTCTGAGCAAGGATTTCGTGTGATGATGACCGCAGTGGCCTTGCTCCCACCACTGCCGGGCACGACACTCGTCCCTCCGGGCCGAGTCCCGTAGTTGCCAGGCTTCATTATCATTTGAGAACTGTCCATAATTTCAAGGTTTTTGTTTTAATTGAGATGGTATTCCATGGCCTTACTCAATAGTGTTTTTTTACGTGACGCCATCACTTCAGAGGCCACCCCACTGGGATCAGACGCCTTTTGCAGCCGCCTCACTGAGGTACAGACGCTGCGCGGACTACCATTCGTCTGTCTCCAAGCCTTCGACCAATCTGGAATGGGTGACTCTGCCAGGAGCATTGCTCCCGCCAGTGCAACTCTAGGGGTCATCGGAGCACGTAAACCCTTCCACCACGACAAGTTTTTAGTCCAAAGGAAGAGTTGGAATGTTCAACAAATTAAAACTTCCAATATTATTTTCACCGAAATATTGGAAGTTTTAATTTGTGTCTTTCGCCTGTTTCTATATTTTTATCGACCACCCTCTCGGCATATTTTAAATGTCGAGAGGGTGGACGATACTCCTAAATATCTATATATTTTTATATTTACCACAAAAACTAAAGATATGATTCCCACAATTTATATGTTAAGGTCAGAAACTTTGTATTAAATGAATTTGTGCTGCCAGTAAAACTTTCAAAGAAAGCATCAAGCTCGATAGGCTGTTTCCCCGCCAAATAATGCATATAAGAGACATTTTTAGTTATTCGTCTATTTATTCAATCACATTATATGACTATTTTTAAATAAATATCTTCTACATGTTTGCCATGGCCTCCTACAAAAAGTCATCTCTGTGGTCCGCAAACTCAACTCAATTCAGCTCCACCTCAACGATATTTTTCCGTTCTTATATAAACCCATGGCGGATTTAACGCGTTCTCATGGTATCAGGTTAATTAAAAACTTTATTAATTAAGGAGAGAAGCAATTTCGGAAGGGACTTCGCTTATAAGTCGCCCCTTCGAAGTAATATTAAAGTAACAGCTAACGATACCGAGAGCGCCGATTTAAATTAACGAGGTTATCGACATTAAAATGAGATGCTATCTAAATCGGGATACTTTCCAGAGATGGAAGACCAGATGAGTTATATTGATTTATGGTCTTCATTGTTGGAGGTTATCGAATTTTCGTGAAAACTAAGGGAGCTTGCCTTAGCGAGGACAACTGAATGAAATTTATAATAGTTTTTTCCAATCTTTTTCTGATTATTGAGTGGTGATAAAGGTTATTTAAAAAATCATGCTCTGTGATTGTAGCGAATTGGATGATCTTTCCAGAATCATTTTCTTATTATTTTTTCCTCGCCAATTTATTCCAGCAAAACTCTTACTTACGGGGATCTACGATATATTAACGTGCAGAGAGAATTACAAACAAAGCGGTGAGCTCTTTATGGCTTGAAAATATGGACGAAAACATATCCCTTATAGCCGTGAACGATTGCACATTTCGTTACTTTGGAGGTAGAAAAAAAAAAAAAAGTTAATGAATGATTACTCTTAATGTTACTAACTCAAGCACTTACACAATCAAAGACAATATGCTCTAAATATACGAAAAATGCCGTGGTCACAAAAGTTCTACCTTTATAGTTGCAAAATTTACAATCGTTCGCAAATTTTGAAGATAATATTTATATTTATATGGAAAGCAGTTTCTTCTTTTGAAGCTTACGTGGAAGGGATGTTGGTGCGTCCTTTTTCATATATATTTTCATTTTTACCATTTTTCGTCATACTGCAAGTTTGCGCGCTGAAAAATATTGAAAATGTAATGTAAATGTGTTTTGTGGATATGGTTTATTAATTGTGACTATGTACCAATTTGTTTTATTGGTTGACTTTTTTATGATTTAAAAATCCATATATTGAAATTTCTCATATTATTCCTCTTCTCTATTGAATTAGAAAGCAATTACATCTTATTCATCGTTTTATTTTGGGATTTGTCAGTGGAATCTTGTCGGTTAAAATGGATCTTGTCAATACGCAATTGTGAAACACCAACAGTAAGGTTGATGTAACGTAGCCATTTTGATTATTGTTCCGCGGGTTTTAAAAAAATATTTAAAATTACAAGGCAGGTAAGCGTCTCATTAATTATGAATATTTGGAATCATATTTTGGTAATTTTCAGGAGTTTAGATGAATATTATTGGATTTATTTCATCTATATAACTATATTCATCAAAAATATTCCTATCAAAACAGCCTAAATTTGAGTGCAGGTATATTTATATCGTAAATAGAAATTTTGATCTGAGTATTTTACTTTTTCTAATGAATTTAAAAACAACACTTGATAACTATAAATGATAACCTGCACTATTGTACACCAACCTGCATATATGAATCGCATTCTCACCATGATATTCTGTGAAGGTGTAATTGCGTTTGCTGAGTGACTGTTACTTTTAAAGCGAGTGTTAAATCTAACTTTCACCCTCCCAAAGGCGGTGAGTATAACTGCAGATTTTAGGTCGGTGTTCGAGGTTTATTTTTAAAAGACGAAGCTAATGAAGACGTGTGGTGATGGTGAACGGTCAGTGGGGCACTTGATGAAGTTCTTTTTCTGCTGAATAATTTTTACCCAACAACTCTACTCCAGCAGCAGTTCACAAGTGGCGACCGAGACGCAAGTTTCCCACGTCAATTAAACAGAGACTTCACGTGCGGTTTCGCGAGGAGCCCTGAGGAGCAATTAAGAGCTCGAATTAATCTTGATAAGCATCAACGTTCCGTAATGGCTGGACAATGGCGTTACTGAGGCGCTGGATGGACATTACGTTTATCAGTTTCAAACTCTGATTAGAGTTAAGATGGATCAGGTAATTACCCTTAATGATAGATAAAGGCAAGAGAAAAAGGCGCTAGAATTTTTCTTTACTCGAATCGCTGGAGAGAGCCATCGATATTGATACTCAACCCGATAAACGTAGTATGTTCATCTACGATGAAACAATTAGTTTGATATATGTATGATTGCAATCCCGAATCCACTCAATTGTCTGCGATTCGTATATTCGAAAAAATATCGTAAAACTGCTACACCTCTCCAGTGGTATAAGCATATCACTGTCCGCCTCTGTGCTACCACTTGTAATTTTCTACGCGACACGATTAAAATCCCCTTTTTCAAGCAACTATTGTCGCATTAAAGGTAAACCATGGTATAATGGCAAGTTGATAGACCGCAGTATCCTACTTTTTACTTTGACAAATAGCCATCTAATTCTTTCTTCATAATATAAGTACTACAAAATTTATATTATGCTTCGATTTATTATTCAGCGAAAGCATGAGGTTAAGAAAAATCGAATAGATATGAGCCGAGACAAGAAAAAAATACACGCGATAGTAGTACCCCATCATCGGATTCACCTCCGGTCAGTGTAAGTTCTCATTGATGCTGACTACTTGGGGTAATATTTTCGGTTCTGGTGCTCATGGATAATATTTTTCTGAGCGCTTTTCTCCAATAATGCATGTGTTAGTTGTCCATATTAGACGTAGATTCTTGCTATACATAAAATATTACTTATTATGAACATGGAAGTATTATTTATAAAATTACAATACATTTATTTCTTTACCAATGCCGAGTTTTAAAGAAATGAGATTATTCCTTAAGTCCTAATATGAAGTAGAATGTTATGCATAATTGCTTATTGTTTTGAAAATGAACCAGAAGTTTTTTCTCTGCTTTTTTTTGGGTGCAAAATATTGATGATATCATCGAGATTTAGGGACACAAGATTTGTATTCTATAGCGTCTGATCCTATTTCTATTTTCTTGATTTGAAACATTAGATAAATTATAGTCTAAGGAATTAGGCAGTTTCCTATGGTGCCTTTGAGTTGCTCGGCTCTAGCTGTAACTCCACTAATCACTTTTTGGCACTCTATCCATCTCGCACAAATTCCCTCTATATTACGACATAATTGTTTTGTTCTATTCAAAGTGCTTTTAATTGTCAATTCCTTTTCTCAGCCCTTTACGTTCTGCACCCTTAAACGACCCGTGGCATGCTATCTTCTCTAACTTGCTGCTCTCTCCTCCAACTTTGCCTTCTCCTGAGCTTTTCAGCAATTTTATTTCCTCATTCATTCTCTGACATTCATAAACTATCATCAATGTTTCAGTCCCAGCATTGTTTTACTGCACTGGTTCAAAGGTTCTGATGTATCTATACTTTTCTGCTTTTTTTATTACTTTTTCATTTGGTGAAAATTCACCTCGTGAATCGTATTTTCAGGTTTTTGCTAGTGCATTAATATTAATAACATAATTAAAATTTGTAGGCTAAGGTATATGTGTATATAAATTATATCTTCGGTGAAATAAAGCAGAGAATTTCTGTAGGTAACATATGTCTTTATGCCCTCAAGAAATTACTAAGCTCTAGTATCTTACGCTGCCAATCCAAGCTTAAAATCCCAGTTGTGACATACGGTTGCGAAACATAGACGTTAAAGTGGAAAACATAAGAAAGACTTGAAATTTCAAAAATATACTTTAAAGAAGTTTTGAACCAACACATTAGGAAGGAGGTTAATGGAAAATTAAGAGAAATCTATAATAAAATGACCTGATAAAAAAACATAACCGACTTCATATAATCTGCTGGTTAGGTTACATAACACGCATGGCTGAATCAATATCGAAAAATAAAATTTCTAAATGAACACCAGATAGAAATAGTCCGAGAGGGAGGCCTAGGAAAAGATAAAGAGACGATGTCGCAGTGGGTATATAAAGAATGAATAGTAACAACCTTGAAGGAGCTAGGAAAAGGTAGAAGAAGATAGGCTTTTGACTGCTAAAAAGGCCAAAACGAGGGTTTTAGATAGAAACGTCTTTATTGATAGATAAACGGGGCGAGTTTGAGACTTTAAAATCCCTTCTTCCATCTAGCCTCTCGTCAGTATATGAATACGGCGAACATGACAAACACTGCAATATATAAATCAAAGAAATAATACTAAAAGAATTGTTATATATAATAACATATGCATATAATAACATACGCGACATAATTAAGTTTCACAAATAAATGTAAAAAGATGTGTACAATTGTGTAAAAAACGTGAGGATATTGGCTGGCATCTGTCACCCGTTGTAGTGCCCAAGGAAGAAGCATATATGTAGATGAATGGCAAGTAATTTTTTGGGATAGCGTCATATAAAACTTCGCATTTAACTTCTTAAGATTAAAACAATTATCTCCACTTTAATTGTAACTACTTGTCAAGTTAGCATGATAATCGACGTTGCACTTTCCCAGTTATTGGTTTAGCCATGCATTTTTCTCCTAACTGCTATTTCATCCGCGCCTAGTGGCCAGGGAAACATAAGGGGTTTGACTTTGAAAGAGTAGCTATTGCACGTATAGTGAGGAATCACTCCATGCCATACACCCTGTAGCAGCCAGTGAGTGCATGATTAACATATAGGGTGAAAATTATTCGCTGCGATGGCTTATAAATTGAAGCACGCTGTACCGTTCACCCTGGATTTTGCTTGCACGGTACTTCGTTGATGGAGATGTAGATTGCTTGCCTTCTAATCCATCAATTTGACCTTTAGTATTCATCACATGCTCGGTAATATTTGATGAGTTAAGGAGTGAAATAATCAGACGATAACAGAAAAAGATTAGCTAATAAAAATGATTGGCAATGTTAAATTAAGTTGATTGAGAAAATAAACAACGTCATATTTTTCAACTATCAATAAATACCTACAATACCTTTTATTTAATCCAAAATTGCTCTCATGTTTTGAAAACACTCTATTTTAAAATTCGTGGGATACAGTATTGCATGCTTCTTCCGAGCGTCTTGCTTACGGGCACAAATTTATCAATTAGATAGCAGGCAAGGAAAGAGAAATGATTAATGCGCATGCCTTATTGCCGGTGACGATTAAGAGTAAACAGAGTTGAGGTTTACTCGATTAAGGGTGGTAGGCAATGTTGACATTGCTTTTCATTGTTAGGTCGTTAACCTAATATGGTTATGGAAGAGCGGTGTAATTGCCTGAAGCGCTCTTATGACCTACGTATGTTATGAAAAGTAAATGCAAAAGAACATGTGTGCTTATTCCATTCTTCTTCCGGGTATCTGCCGCGTCGTTGTTTTTCTGACAACGTTTCTAATCGCCGCGGAAAACGCCGAGAGAACATGTGTGCTCTTGCCTGTTTGACCGTTGAATGAAATTCTGTTTGAAACAGATTTTAGCCAAGGGTAACTGTAGACTGGATTTCAGTGGACCTGGACTGGAAAATAAGCAATTAGGGTAATTAATTCCACACCAAGGATAAATACACCATCTTTTACCTTGAAAGAGTTATGTTTACACCTGTTATCAACCGTGGATGTTTCTTCCTAAGGTTTTTCTGCATTAATTTTCATCTCATCTACCTTGATGTCCCGAGTTTTATCCTGATGGAGGGAGTCTGTTTAAACCAATTATATGCAAAATAGGGAAAATATCTTGTTTAATTTATTAGCCATCAATTCAAGGAAAACTCTAATCTTCATCGATTGAGTCTAATTCAAGAAATTCAAGAGTAAGTAAATACTTAATACTCAGTTTATACTGAAAATAAATAAAGTTGGATACTTGAAAGAAAAATATTTCCGCATCTTAGTTACCTTGATTTACTCGAGTCGGTGTGCATATTAATATTGATGCATAGATACAGTAAAACTAACAAGATTATTGAATTTCATCGCTAACCCAATGAAAACAGTTTTATGGTTTATTTTATTTAGTTAAATCGTGGTTCCTACGTAGATGAAATGTACCGTTAGATCCAGGGATAAAATGACTCAGGTCGGCTGGAGAAAGAGAGATTAGATTTTTTGTGACTGAGGATTAAGAATGCTATCAATGGAAAGGTATCCAAGAGTGAATGTCCTACAGTGTCCCATGTCCTACAGTGAATAGTCGCCATGATTCCTGGCCGGCCACGAAGGTGAACGGGAAGAAATCATAAAAATCAGGGATGAGTGTGTGAAGATTGATTATGGGCAAAGCAAGAAGCGGAGAAGTAGGATGTTTGAAATTCCATTCGATTGGAATCAAGCAATAGGAAGAACGGAAAGGAGGTGGAAGGACTGTGTTGAGGATGATCTTGAAGATAACGGGCTTAGTGAGGAAAATATATGACTAGAGAAATGAAAATGTGACATATATGTATAATAGCAACCCCTAAAAATAGTTATAAGCTGAGGCAGTGCTAAGTGAAGGCATGAGGATTGTGAAGGCTAGTTTGAAGTTATTACTGTATAAATAGATTTTTTATCCGCAAACAGGTCGTAGTAAAAATTTGAGAAGTAATATATATCCAGATGAAGAAAATAACTATGTTTTGGACTAACGATACCAGGGTTAGCTGTCCCAGCAGTAAAAATCTCAATGTCAGCTGCAACCCATTGCAGGTAAAATTTGCGCGAGCCAAATTACGGAAGGACGAATAATAAGTCTTTAATATTTCCCACTATATGTGCCCTCCATTCGAGGACAGAAACAAGAGAGTCCATCATCATGACTGTTTATTTCCTGAATTTAAATTTTCTTGATAATATCGTGGATGATATGCTAGGAGACTAAGATACGAAGTTCCGTAATCTTTCATCTTGTAGCTTTTTTCTTAAAGCATTCGCTTTCTTGTTTTGGAGATAGGTATTTTCCCACGCAAATTTTTCAATATTTCAAAACTTATATTTCTCAAATTGGTTTAACCCTAATAAACTGATTTCTTGTGGCTGAATCCCTTAGAAAAATCTAAACGATTTCAAATGAGCCATTTTACGAACTCCTTGCACGGTTTTACGTCGAGCTAGACTAATTTTACGCTGTCCGCGACACTAGATTTTATACCCATGCTTAGCGGCCACCTCCTTTTGCATGGTGACTTCATCAATTCCATGACAACCATCTATTCTAATCTTCCAACCTTCCTGATATGAATGTAATATGGTCACTTACACTCTCCATAGGATCTAGAAATGTTTAATGCGTATATTATTTTCGTTACAATGACGGACCAATAAGTACACCCCAGCAGCATACTTTATTTATTTATTTAAGTTTACCTCAAAAACACCCGCTTGGTCTTTTACAGTGGGTATATTAAAATAAATGAATTGATTCAAGTAAATTATGCATAAAAAAAGGTGGAAGTAAAAAAAAAACTTCAAGGTAAACAACATACGGCTGGCTAATGAAGCGTTTCATGTCAAAAACGCAATTTTGTGGGATACCCAAAGCAGGAAAAATATACACGAGCCAAACGAATGGGAGATGAACACTTAGCGTTTGACGTTTCCCGCACCTCTCTCCTTTGTGGTTAATCAAAGGGGAAATGCGTCCGTGAGCCATCCAACGAATTCCTATTAAAAGTGATACGAAAAAGAATATACCTATCACTCGTAGCTCTCTCCCTTTCTCTCTCTCTTAGCTTTTAATTCACCTCATCAATCTTACCACTAGGGCGCACTTTTAACCCGCAGACGAGTAGGTAGCCCGAGCTTGCACTCAAGCGTGGCAAATAGGCGAGCACTAATTTGTCCTTTCATCCTCCACCTCCCGTGGGAAACCTCCTTTTCGCAACCAAGACGTATAAAAAGAGATGCCCTGCGCTGCGCGCCGCTCTTTACCACCGTTCGCACTCGGCGGTAACGAAAAAGACCGTAATTGAACCGCTCTAATGGTGGATGGGGAGGATAGGAATGAGTTTCTCGTGGAGACGGCGGCTTTTGATTGCGGCCGTGCGAGGCGGGGGGCCAGCCGCCTTGAGAGAAGTGCCCCCCTGCCCGGCTCCTATAAGGACGCCCTCTTGTGTGCCTCGGCTACGTGGGAGGTGCTGCTTTCCTTTTTGGAGGCTGGCCGACGCTCCATATAGCAGCAGCAGCAATAAGGAGGGGCGTGTAGAACTCCTTGGAACGATTAAAACCCGAAGGTGATTATGATAGGTAGGTGATTATGGCGACATACTACGGTAGATCAAATAATAAGAATAAAATTTGGGAACTAGACTGCAGAACCGACATATTTAAAATATAATTTTTTCCGCGAACGATAAGAGACCAGAACAGCTGTCAATGAGACTTTTAACTAGGTTTTTCGATGGGTAGTGTAGATCTTAGTAGAAGTAGTACCCCCTAATACTTGTATCATTATCTGCTACCTAGTACTTACAGCATTCTGTGCATGTTTCAACATAATTCTTGAATCTCTGTCCTTCTATGTAGTTGCAGAACACATAAATACTAACGGTCTCTCTATCGTTGACAGGATATATGTAGCGTTGTACATGCTTGTAAGGCTTCGTCTCTTGACAAGCATTAGCTAATGCATAATGCATATACTAACTTTAGGGTTTAATGAAATGCATGTTGGTTAGTACTCACCCCCTGCCACACACCCTTGAGGTGACCTGCAGGGCATTTTGTAGAAGTAGATGTTGTAGATGTTATAACTGATGACGATCGAAATAAGATTCGTGTTTTCTCTCTATATTCTCTCCTTTAACACTCCAGTCGACTTTCTCAAAAAAGCGATGCAATTGAGAAATCTTGTTATCTAAAGTTATATAGGTTTAGGTTAAAAATTTGGGTGCATTCACGTCTAAGGTCATTTCCTACCTCGAATTTCAATTTATATCAAGTTATCAGTGTGATCAAATTATCTCAATGGTTTCAGGCTCAACTTTGTGGAAGTTTATTATAGATAATGAAAAATAAATCTGTTTTAATCCACCAATTTACACCATGGTACTACATACTAGTTTCTACGCAGCGGCGTCATCTTCAGGTACCTGGAGATGACGCCACAGCGATCAAATTCACGAAAGAAACTATCGGTTCAATTACACCGTATAATTATATTTTTTTATAAACCCTGCGATTCGTAAAACGTTTTCTCTGTGTTTATTCCCTCCTAGTCGTCCCCTAGATTTTTCTAACACCATATGATATTTGAAGGTTATCTATTAGATTGATTAATTGCATCCGTTAGTAGAACACCATATTGTGGAAATTTTCTTGGGAAAAATATTTGACATGACCGCGAGTTTAAGCTAAATCTAAATTGATGGTCGTGATTGTTGATGGTTGTGTACGTGAGGAGTAAGACATCATATGTTAATTTTTGCATTAATAGGGCTTATATACGTCTTGTTTTACGGAGACAATATCGCCGTATTACCCTCAAAAGCAAGCTATATCTTTCTTTAATGAGTTGATGGATTGGTTATTGCTGCAATATGTTTTCTTAATTTCTTAGATCATACACTGTTCGGTTACACATCCCCATATAACATAACCTAATCCAATGCTTACATCACTTCTATAGAAGCCAAGTAATATTGAGTTTTTATTTTCCATTTAGAGTTATGTACCCTCTTGAATAACCACAATTATTTGAAACAGAAAATATAACACTATTTAATTATTCACGACAAATCATTACATAGATCAACAAATAAAATTTAAAGAAGCATTTTAATTTAAACTTAATATACTGCGACTTTAATTTAAACTTAATAACTTTGAATGGAATTTATCACCTCATCATTAACATCAGTCAAGAGTTGTGTATATTCAATGACAATTCGATTGATTAGAATTATATGGCGGTAGTAATCTAAAAAATAATTGCAAAATAAAGTTAAAGGCAAGTTGAATGAGAAATATGACAAAATTACTTCTTATGCTTTATATAACCTAGTTTAAAACAAGAACAGAAAAATATATTAAATTTCCTTCATTAATCAGCACAAAACATGCTTCAATTTAATGGGCAATTGCACATCCAAATATTCTAACGAGAGGCCATTTGGAGAAAAAATTAAAATTGGCAAGGTATTGTTTCAGGACACTGAATAACTTTCTTATCAGTTCTAAACGTCACGGAGAAATAAAAAAGGGAAAATTCCATGAGTAAAATATTTAATAAGAACTAGGTTTTGCTTGTTACAGCATAATCCATCAGCATCTGATTTTCCCATTTTTTGAGAATTCTCGGTGATGTTTAGTTTCCACGGTTTCCACACAATATCGCCTGAATCTTTAGTTTCAGTTCTAAATGCTCTTGGTTACATTTCTAAATTTCTTTTTTGTTATATATTGGACATGCTTATAAAATATTTGAGCTTAAACTTTAGGATAGACTATCAAAAACCTAAGGGCAAATATTAAGCTACTACGGCCATGACAATTTCAGTAGCGATGAGAACTACTATAAAGTTCTTCCCAGGGGTTTTTTCCTCCATAAAAGTCACTTTTTATGAAAAAACAGGAAATATTTTACTGCATTAGATATTTTTCTTGCTTCTCTTTTCCAGACAACCACACGTACTTATATCATGTTACAGTGCAATGCCGTTCCTTCTATGCCCTGCCCGAAATCGTTGAATTTATCTGTCACCCTTCCCTCCAACTCCCTTAAGCGCTTCCCACTTCTTCTGAAACGTGGCCGGATAAAGCCGTGAAAACGCATCGCCTCTTCGGCTCACGTGAATGGTCGGGATCGTTCCCATCGACCCTTTCCGTTTAATCTCCATCCCTTCCTTCGATTCCTCGCAGGAAAACGACAAGTTTTTTTTTCTCGGGAATTGTTTCTTTCCCACCGTTTACCTTCGACGATCTCCCATCTCACGGAAATATCGCTTTCCGTGGACGCATCGGTCCAATAAAATCTGAACCTTATGCCGCGCGTTATGGAAAGTTGCGTAGTAAAATTTGATTGGGATTGCTGAGCTGGTTTCTTCAGCTTTTTCCCGAATAGTGATAGGCATAAGGAGATTATTTTCGGGAAAATACAGATAAAAATTGTTGCCGCTGCATAAGGAAGCCATGCACCTCAGAATCGTTTGGTATAGTTACACTTCCAGTTCCAACTCTGGTGCTTAACATAGCACAAATTAAAAATTCTTCTTAAAAGTTTTACTTTCACTAGCAACATTAAATTTTGGAATAGAATAATAATACTTTCATCGTAGTTTTTTCCACAGAACAATTTCCGGTAAAAAAGAGTCTGCAAAAACACTGTTCACTTAGAGTGTATGCAATGTATACATGGATGTTTTCAGTGATTTTAAGAGCAGGAAACGTGTATCCTTTCACGTGTTGTTTTAATGATGGAATATCTCCCTGAATTTAATAATAATGGGTATCATCAAATATAATGTGCATAAAATATTCATAAATTAATATGTTAGAGTTCATAAAACCTTTAAAAGATAATTGATTTTGGAAAATAAAAATTTGAAAAATAATTGGATACAACGAAAAAATATAAATAATGTTTCTTTTCTGATGAAATGAAAACAAAAGTTTGAATGATATATTCTTTAAAAATTGAGCATAATCTATGATTATATAGATTTAATTTATTTTATTGAAAATTTTGGTGAAATTACTTTCGTCGTGGCCATTCTTAAGCCACTTTATTTGGATCCCACAAGAGGAATATCCGATATAAATACATATTTTTTTCGGCTTGGGCTTCACCCAACCAAGAGCATCATTTTCCACGCGTCACAGTGCGTGGAGATGAATTGATATTTTCGTGAGAGGGCGACGGGAATATGCACGATCCTATTTATTTCGCAGAAAATAGCATCGAATAGGCAGATTGAATCCCCTTGCCACCCCTCATAGCCTCGGCTGGGCCAATCGAAAGGATTTCGCCCCCGTCCTCAAGCCCTACCTTTACCCTTTCCGTCCAAACACTCTCCGAAAAACCTTCGATCCTTCCACACATAAACCCGAATATTGCGTAACGAACCTTTTGCGACCCAGTCCAGTTGCGAGGGGACGCAAAAAAACAGTAGCCGTTGGCCTTCTTGAAAACTCCTTGAGAAAGAGAGGGTGAACGAGAGGTAACTCTTATCTCCAGCAAAGAGGAAAGGAGAGGAATGTGTAAAGCTTGGGATGGAGCCTGGGGAAATTCCCTACCAACGATAAGTCACCCGTTTCCCAGGGAAAATTCGTGCACACACAAGAAGACTCTGAGAGACCGTCCGTTTCCTTGGTCCACACGGACCTAGTTTGCCGAGTTCATTCGATTACCTGCCCGATGGGAACTGGTTTCGAATAAGCCTGAGTCTGGGTCGTAAAATTCTCCCCCTGACTCGGCAATCTATTCCTATCTTTGTTATTATTTAAATTGCCTTCTTCTTATCTCTCTCCTGGGTAATTCCCTCCAAATTACGGACCACAGTCGGCTTAAGACTCATGCGCTGTAATGTTTCTATCAAGGTTATTTTTTCCCTCCGTAGTTTGAAATCTTTCTCTGTGAAACTCAAAGATGAGATCATACGTCCACTCAATTTTCTAATAGTGATCGGAATGTCTTCAACAGATGAATACATCTCAGAGGCCAATCATAATAAAAAGTGCTGGACTGAAGGACTAAATTATTTTGTGAATTCTTCTGTTTATTGAGCTCGTATTTCCTTTTCCTACTACTTACTTTTGTATTTACTAAATGTTTTCCCACCAAACTCCTCATTTCGTTTCCGTTATTTCTAAATTATTCCCAGGCACTTTTATTTTTACTTTTATTCTTGTTGTTTCTAGGTTTCTTACACAGCTAAATCTTGTAATCGTGCCAATTTGTTCGCTCACGTCTAATACCTTCTCATTTATTCATCGAAAGACGGAAACATTATGTCGGGGTACGTGCTATAAAATAGTGAAACATAAAGGATTTTTACTCTAAGCTAAAATTACTAGGACATATGTTTCGTAACGTTTATTCAGCCGTAATTCACTCTGGATAAGTATTCAAAACTTGTTAGTGAAATGTTTTTTTGGTTAATGGAAACTGCTACGTTTTGAAAAACTTTTGAAAGCATAATTCAAAAGGATTTCAGATACCTTTAGGAATTATTCTCTGCGATAATAGTTAAAAATAACGTGATCACTACACCCTATTTTACATTTTAGCCGAGGTGATGACTACTTGTTATAAGAAATACAAGTTTCAATATTAATTTTACCAAATTATTTCTGCACGTTCCTTTGTCAACTGCGTCTTGATAAAACGGTAGCACTGTAGGAAATACTTACTTCGGCTCTCTTTTCATTGAAGCCTATAAATTATCCTGACAATTAGTGGAGTAAAAATAAAATGCAACAATCACGGTGCCTTTTATCTGGGCGCAGAAGCAATTCTTTCTGTTGTATCTCTTACCAACCTTAGTCATATATGCACGGATATCGTATGACCGTGCTCTTAGCAGTCTCTTCACTCTGCGTCGGATTTTGTGCCAAGCAGTTACAGTCGGAAAAAGCCCAAATATTTCTGTAGGGCACATAAAACCTTCTATCACCAATTTGTTTAAAACGAATCAATCTTTCCAAAGGCCACTTTCAAGCACGCTAAAACTGAAAATTAGAAAAATAATTGTTTTACCTACTCCTTGAGAGTTTAATTGAGCTTGCTTTGTTATTCCTCATTGATTTCAAGCTGTTCAATGAGATAAATTCCCGATTTTTTTGTTTTATTCATTTCCCGAGGCGTTCTCTTATAATCGTTTTCCAAGATTGAGACTGGAAGCGTGTCGTTAAGGTGCTGGAGGGGTTGGGGAAGGACGGAGAGTGGAGGAGGGGGTTGTAGTGGCGGTGGGAATTTGCAGGGGGAGGTTATGCGACGGGGGATGGAGAGGGTGGTGGGTACTGAAGAGAGGGTGGTGTGGAGGGAGCGGCAGTTGGGTGCGTGGGTGCCGTCGGGAGCGCGCTCAGGGTGGCGGCGGAAGCAAAATCAATGAGCGCGGCATGGAAACCCAGACCGGGTGCGGGGGTCGGGCTGTCGACTGAGGGGGTGCGTGGTGTTGGAGGAAGTGCGTGGTGGAATATTCCTGTGCGGCATTTCCTACTCTATTTAAAATACATATCGAGCCTCGGTACAAAAAAATACAGAGGTGGCGAAGCTTTTAAGGATGTGACGAAACATATCTGGCGTATCGAGCTAGGTCAATCATATTTAGCATCTCGAACTTTGTCGATATCTTCAATTTAGTCGTATCTTGAATGCAATAAATGTATCAAAATTTTGTGCCATGTTGTAGCGTCGATGCTGAACTTCAAATGCATAATCCTTTTCCTCACACCCGCTAAATTAATCGTTTCAATTTCGACTTGATAATTATGGCAATATCGTGCATATATCCGTTCAGATAATTCGTCATGACCATCTTAGCTATCCTACCAATTAAATTGTACGTCCATTGGCAGTTCCGCTAATAGTTTTCGGGCCTCGCGGATTGTTCTCTAATTATTTTGACGTTTTCTGTAACGTTTAATTGTTAAAATTATCTATTTTTAATACAATGTCCATTTTAAACTCTTTACACTTCCTTTAAATCAACCAACATTCTTATTCTCCTTTTCTCTTAAGTGCCCAACATTTTCCTCTCTATAACCCACTTTAAAATTTCATCCTCTTCAGTAATCGAAAATATCTACTAAATTATCATAACAAAGTCTGTGCGGCATTGCCTACTCTATTCAAAATACATGTCGAACCTCGATACAAGAAATATAGAGGCGGCGAAGCTTTTATGGACGTGACGAAAATTATCAGGTGTATCGCGCTAGGTCGATCATATTTAGCGCGTCGCACGTTGTCTATAATTTATATTGTCAATTTAGCCGTATTTAGAATGCATTACATGTATCAATATGTTGTGGTTTGTTGTAGCATCGATGACGAACTTCAAACGAATCATCCTTTTCCTCGTATCCTCTCAAGTAATTGATTCCATGTCGACTCGAGTTACAATGGTGATATCGTGCTTTTCTACATTCAGATTAATTGGTCATGATCATTTTAACTATCCTACCAAATAAATTATACGACTATTGATAGTCTCGAAAATAATTATTTGGCCTCGTGGAGTGTTCTCCAATGTCTTCGACGTTTTCTCTAACGTTTCATTGTTCAAATAATATATTTTTAATAGTATCCCTTTCAAATTCTTTGCATCTTTACACTTCCTTTATACCAACCAACATTCTTATCCTCCTATTCTCTCAAAAGCCCAACTTTTTCCCCCCTGTAACCCACTTCAACATTTCATACCCTTCAATAATAAAAAAATATCTACTACATTATCATAACGAAGGTAGTAATCGAAATAATTTTTCTTTTCGTCACACCTACTTTGATTATTTACTCACCAACCGCGGTAATCAGGTTCGTAATGTGCCCGCCTGGCTAGTTTCGTATGCCACTAACCCTCAGGCATTGATCATTTAGGGCATAACGCATTGCTGTATTGTGCCATTGGTCTTATTTAAATTACCAGTAATTAATGAATGCAAATAGAATTAAAAATTTTAAAAATCAAATGCTAACTTATTTGCGCAATATAATTTCTGAGCCATTTTGAAATACTACAATGAGGCAGCCTTAAACTAACCTACAGGTGTACATAGTACAAAACAAACCATGTACCTAATAACCAAAAACTTGATACTGAAAAAGTGGTCTTTACCTCATAGTCGTCTTATGAGGTAAATTGTGAGGTCATTTGTGTCTTAGAATGGAATTAATTTGCACCTTACAAAATTGCATTGCAGAAGATCTAAAGGAGTTACATATTTATGATTCTCACTGCAAATATAGAGGGAAATAGGGTGTTTATGTTAGGAGTTATGCGTCGTAAGAGGAAAATTAGTGAAAATATTTTTCTTTGAATTACGGTTAAATTTACGTGCTTCTATATAATTTAGGTATATTGAGCGCCTAAAAATAATAAGAATTTTTATTATCGACGCTCGACTATTGGTCAAAGTTGTCATTTGGAGAAGGTAGGTTTGAAAGAATAACGACTTCACATCGACATACAGTCATACGTCTCAGGTTATGGTGTTATTATAAGAGAAGAAACACGCTGGTTACTTTGTAAGTTCCACACATTTTAATGAAAAAAACGTTAAAGCGATTGCACACTTTTAAAAATAAAGTTTGTGGAATTTACAAAGCAGCTAGAATATTTGTACTCTGTTAATATGCAGTGCAGCACAAAAGAAAACCTAAATAGGCAGCAGGCGTTCGAGCTGTGGGTGTGAAGGAGGATAGAGATGATGCAGTGGTATGGTTGGCGAGGAAAGAAAACTTCTGGATTAGATTAGGAGGAGGTTAAGTAGGCGGTTAAAGAGGAAATGAGAGGCAAAGGGTTGCATATGGCTGTGATAAAGGGTAGGATGTTGGGTAAGCGGAGAAGGTGGAGAAAGAGAATGCGTTTTATGGACGGGATGAAGAGAAGTAGGACGTACGCTGAGATAAAGAAGAAATTTTGTTGGAAGATAGAACCCCGTTCAAGTAAACATCTAGAGGATTTTTTCTAACTTCTAATTAAATCTACCTTAACTGGTAAATTACAGTTAATAATAATAATAATAATATGCTGTGACTCCATGGGTTCCATAGGGTCATGCCGGAAAATTCTCAATTTATGGTGGTAAAGGGAGTACCGGGGTAACGAATCGGAATCCTAGCGATTGATAGACTTTCGAAAAATTGACGGAATGTGGTTCTTTCATTCTCTTTGATCCATCTGTAACTCGGTGTATCTTCATTTGCATGTTGTGGAATTGCTTCTTCAGTAGTGTCTGGTTAGCAGCTCTATCACTGCTCTCATTATGCTACTATCTAACGGTAGATGCTATCTTGCATAATAAGAATTTGGCCTGTCAAAGAACATTCCAGCTTGTCTCAGGGCATGTGTCCATTGCCAGATCTGAAGATGCTGGGCTTTAACTCAAGGTTATAGAGATAAAGTGCTGGTTTAAATTAATATATCTAAGTATTCTTCATGTGTAACACTCCCTGCATCAGATGGGATGTTAAAATGTGAAATAGTAATAATATGCCGTGATTTCAAGGGGTCCAAAGAGCCAGACAACGCTCAAATTATGTGGTAGGAAATAGGATGGTGAATTTGGTGGGCTCACTTCCCCTCTTAGTCCAAGAAACAGAAAAAATAGCGATTTCAGGGATGTAATTGAGGAAAGAATGGGACCTATTTTACGTTGTAGGGGGGGATGAAAGAAGTTCCCCCAATTTGTTTGAAACTCGAGATTCCGTGTATTTTCGGAGCTACGTGCGTCCAAAGTTGGCCAAAACAGGTTTTTTAATTTTACAAGCCAATATAAGATGTTTAGAGAATAATGCTTTGATAATTTTAGAAGGAAGCTATTCCAACTCCAAATCGATCGAGAGTTTGTAAAGGTCAATTGGTTTGAAGAGCAGTTCATAGAGAAGAGGGCAGGAGGAGCCGTGGTCGCCCCCGCATGTGTGGACGACGGGGTAGCTGTGGTGGTAGTGGCGGCGTGCGAGGGTTGTGAGCTCCCCCTTCCTCTTTTGGATGGGAAAATGGGTCAGTTGCAGATCGAAGGACCAGCCGACCGACCAACCGCTTCTCTTCCTCCGCCCCCGCATGCCCCCCCCCTTCCTCAAGCCGGGCCATCCACCGCCGGCCGGCGCGACGGCTAAACCACTTCGGTCGGGGTCGCCGATCAAGTCTCCTGTCGTCCGTGTCCCTCCAATGAGGCGAGAGAACCCGCCGACCACAATTGCTTCCCCTCTTGTTGGCACTGGAGTGCCATTAATGTCCCCCTGATATTAGCGAACATTTATAACTCAACAAAGGTAGTAAATATATCGCAAAAGCTGGTGGCAGACGGATGCGCAGAACACACCTTTTAGTTTTCACAAAAGTTCCTGGCGATTTTGAGACATGAGCCACGGAACTTTCAAAGTCCTGCTGAGGAAGGTTGTTTAGTATGGGGGTCAGTCAGAAAACATTTCTAATGCTGCCAACGCAAGTGCTTCGAGAAGTGGGATTACTCACCACTACCTGCCGTTCGGTTTCGACTCGAATCGCAATGAGATCTAAAGGTAGGGTCCTTGGTAAAGTCATAGCGATAGGTGATTTTAACCACTTGTCTCGCGTGTGTGCGCCACGTTTCTTTTTTGCGAAGTATTTTGGTTCCCCTGCCTCCCTCTCTTCCCCTCCGTCCTTTGCATTCACCCCCTCCGCTTCTACCTCCCCTCCGTGCCAAGCGGGTCTGCCAGGAACTTTTGCGAAAGCTATAACGGATGGTCTAGTGGGAAAGGAACTTTTACAAACTACCCTACGAAACGCCGCAGAGGCGTGTGGCTGGGGGTGTAAAGACTCAAGCTTGCAGGAAAAAACTGAGAGAATTGTAAAAAAGAGTTACAAGAAGGGAAGGATGAGCTTCATGTTGATGGAGTGTTTTAATGTCTCACTCTGTTTTTTACTGTAATTCATGGTTCGCGTGGATAAGACGGACTTTTAGTAACTGCCAGTTTGGCAGTGTACCTCATTTATTGTAGCGCAGTCACCTCTAGGGATATGTATTGACTGATTGGCTTGGGATGGAGTTCCCTTGGGCCCTAAGGCACTTAGTCCTGTCGGTCCATTGTACCAACCATCTACATGAGAATTTACCCCTGGAGCCCTATGGCCTTACCAAAGGCCAGGATGTTCCTAACGGGAACATCCCAGATGCCCCTGGGTTTCGGAAAGGGAGTACCAAGGTAACGATTCGGAGTTCTAGCGATTGATAGACTTTCGAAAAATGGACGGGATGTGGTTGTTTCATTCTCTTTGATCCATCTATAACTCGGTGTATCTTCAATTTGCATTTTGTGGAGTTGATTCTTCAGTAGTGGCCGGTTAGAAGCTCTATAACTGCTCTCATTATGTTACTATCTAATGGTATATGCTTTATTGCATAATTAGAATTTGGTCTGTCATTGAACATTCTAGCTTGTCTCAGGGTTTGTGCTCATTGCCAGATCTTAAGATGCTGGGCTGTAACTCAATGCTATAGGGATATAGTTCCGGGTTAAAAAAATATATCTAAGTATTCCTCATGTTCAACACTCCGTACATCAAGTGAGATGTTAAAATATAAACAGTTTGCACCCTTTACTTGCCAACTTACCCAAATTTCTTCAGTGGCACAAATCATCTCAGTTATTGGTAGCCTTCCTCCAAATAACCAGATAACCAAGCAACCAAACAAGGAAATAAGAAGTATAATCCCGATGGTATAGAAAGCTTTTATAAAGGGCGGCAGAGAATCAATGAAAGACTTAACTCCTGAGAAAATACCAGAATGAAAGACTAAATAAAATAAAAAATTCAGCGTAGCGTTTACAGTTCGTAAACTCGGTCTTGGAAGGAAGTGAATCCGTGTAAATAAAAATTCTTTCCAGATCAATGTGTGAGAAAGAGTGGGAGAAAATAAGTGGAACATAGATTTAGCACGAGAAAAAGTATAAAATATGCTATGGAAGAAGGAAAGGAGAGAGATAGAGGAGCACGAAGAAGGTATAATATGTGGATGGAGGATATTGTAAGAGGTTGGGAAATGTATAAGGAAGGTTGAATTTAAGGTTAGCAGGGAAGAGAGAGTAAAATAATGCGAACATGTAAAATTGAGACGGAGATTTAAAAAAAAGTATGAAGGAATGGGGAACATGCACAATTTTTTATAACCACTTATATCCGAAGGACACTATCTAAAATGGATGTAGCGAAAATTTCACAGATGGCAAGCGGTTTTTTACTGAGATATCAGTCTTTAAAAATAATTCTTTCTCGCCAGCTTGAAAACACTACGTCATCGGGGAATGGACGCGTGACGTCACGGAACGGTATCGCTAGAGATTGTTTACCTTCTGACGAGAAAGTAGGCGGATGTTATTGATGGAGCAAGCATTTGGCGTAAATGATTGCATTTATTTCATATTTACTGATATTCACTAATCTTACTTGATCATTTCATTTGAGCAGAATGTATCTAAACGAGAAAAAACCGGGGAAGTTATATAAACCCTGCATCGCGCCTTGTTGCTCAAATACCTCAACTTCCACGCCGGAAAAGGTTTTTATTTACGTCCCGAAAGACTCGAAGAAGAGGAGAAAATGGTTGATAGCCTGCAGAAGAGACGGAAATTCTCTCTCTAAATTTTCGACGGCTTATTGCTGCGAGGATCATTTCAACGTAAGTGCCGGTCCCACGTATTGCAAAACTTTTTTTTGTGAGGTAAAAAATGTTATAATTGAGCCAAGTTATGTTATTGCCACGTAATATAAATTAGAAAGTGAAAAACTATCACATAAAAGGCAAAATATTATTTATGAACGGAAAGTTATGACGTGATTTCAACAAAAGTATTATTATTTAAGTATTCTACCGCCTAAGGTACGTTTACATGGACCTTGCATACTTCCCTTTTTCAATTCATCCATATATATCCATAATAATAATAATAAGGGTACGAAATCCGGACCACCAGCCTCCACGTGGCGTACCTGGCAACGGCTCTTGCCGGCTAATGGTGGACGTCTGCGTGTGGGGCTAACCACCCTACACGCAGTAAAACTGGTTCCCAATAGGAATACAGAGAAAGCCACCCACAACCGGCCCCTCTCGGATGGGGGCCCTAGTACAGTTGGGTGTGGCAATACAAATACCACCGTAACGGGAGCCCGGATGCAGTGGACGGAAGCCCTAAGGGGCGACCTCCTCGCATGCCATGCTGCCAGCGAGCCCGAACGCAGGGGGTATATGGCAAGGATGCACTCTTTGTGGTGTGAGATGCATCCAGAACACGACCACCTATCGCAGCAGAATCTGCGCGATTATGCCAACCACCTGCGAAAAAAGGAAACTCTCCACCAACCGCCAGTTCAGAGGAACACACCACCGGCCAGACCACTCTCCCCGACACAGGCAGCCTCTGCACCACCTGAGGCTAGAACGGCACTCATGCCGCAGTCTATGTCAAATGGAGATGAAGCTGGTCAGGCCGTCGCTGAACTACGAACGCGGTTGTTAAGCACAATATCTTATGATGATGGACAACCTAGGCCGAGAGACATCCACCGGAAGATCTCTCTGCGGGGTAACCACCTGCCCCAGTTGAATGGTCTTATCGACGAAATCCTAACGGAAACGTCGGACCTTTGGACGGTAAATTGCGTGGTCTATGCTGCTGCCAAAATTATGGCTCACTCCCAAAAGAACACCTCTTGGGAGGACAAAGCAGCAAAGAGGCTTGAACAGTTGGAGGCCAAGATCACGCAGGCGAGACAACAGGCGTCGAGAATTCAGTGTGTGATGGAATACATCGCATCTGGGCGAGCTTCCACTCATAAAGTTCGGCGCATAGCGCGCAGTCTCAGGTACAACCATCACACGCTGAATAAAAGCGTGCTGCTTACCATTAAGCAGCACGCGGTCGATAGAGTACGGGCACTCACCACGGCCCGGAAAAAACTCCTGAAGAGGAGTAGGGGCGTGAGAGAAAATGCCTCCTTTCTCCTTCAGCCGTCCCGTCTCTTTCGACCACCTCCGCCTGTTGTTGAATCTCCGCCACCCGTCCAAGAGGTTGAACGTTTCTGGAAGGAAATATACGAAACGTCGAAGCCATTCAACGGAGACACTCCGGCCATAGGCCTCTTTAAAGAGGTTTGTGACCGCCACCTACAAGATGTGGATGGACCTCTTTCAGTCACCGAAAGTGACGTGAAGAAGGCCTTCTCTGGCAAGAAGAATTTCTCGGCTCCAGGAATGGATGCCGTGAATAACTTCTGGTGGAAGAAATTTACTTCCACCCACCAACACCTCGCCAGAATCTTCACGTCCTTTCTAAATGGTGGAAAACCAATTCCACCTTGGCTGACTGAGGGACGCACGGTTTTAATACCTAAGAAGGGAGACTTGTCCAATCCAAAGAATTACCGCCCTATAACCTGCCTCAACACTGTATATAAGGCGTTCACCTCGATCTTGAGCGACCTTATCCTACACCAAGTCCAGCCGGTTTGGGAGGAGGTGTACGAGCAGAGGGGCTCAAAGCGGGGAATCGCGGGATGCAAGGACAACCTGCTCATTGATAGGTGCATATGCCAGGATGCCATCCGACATAAGCGAAACCTATTAATGGCCTGGGTGGACTACAAGAAGGCTTTTGACACCACTTCGCATGAGCTATTGATCGCCATGCTGAAGTTGATGAAAGTCCACCCTGAGGTTGTGTCCTGCATCCAACGCCTGTTACCACTGTGGAAAACGCGCTTCGTTCTGACCTCAGGCAAGCGGTCAGTTTCCACAGAGTTGGTAACATACCACCGTGGCGTTTTTCAAGGCGACAGCTTGAGCCCCCTATTGTTCTGTATTTCCCTCCTACCCCTGTCCCTTAGGCTGCGACGAGGTAAAGGATACATGTGTGGTGTTCCAGGTGACAGGAAGCATAAGGTCACCCATTTGTTTTATATGGATGACCTGAAGCTGTATGCTTCTAATGCGAAAGACCTTCGCACTGCCCTGGACACCGTACTGGAATACAGTGAGGCTATAGGAATGGAGTTCGGATTGGACAAGTGTGCATCCATCCACTTGGCGAGAGGAAGATTTTCGGAGATCAAGGAAGACGTGCAACTTGTTGACGGGAGCGTCATTCGTCACCTCGAGGACGATGACAGCTATGAATATCTCGGCGTCCCCCAGCGCCGAATGCAGGAGGTTACAGCAGTGAAGGAAAGGCTCACCGCCAAATACAGACAGACTCTCAGGAACATCTGGAGTTCTGAGCTGTCAGGCAAGAACAAGGTTCTTGCCACGAACATGTTCGCGGTTCCTACACTGCTGTATACCTTCGGATGCATGAAGTGGAACGTCAACGAGTTGCAGAACCTCGATAGGGGAACGAGGAAGATGATGACCATCTATAGAAGTCTTCATCCGAAATCTTCCGTCGCCAGATTGTATCTCCCTCGCAATGTAGGTGGTAGAGGACTATTGAGTCTGGAATGTCTCCACAACAGAGTTGTCCTGGGTACAGCTTGCCGAGTTTTGAAAAGCAGGGACCCCCTGCTCAATCTCGTGAGTGATCACGAGAGTGCGGGAGCAGGGGCGTTTCTCTTCCAGGCGGCAAAGAGGGCAGCGGACGAAACCGGTCTCGACTTCGACCCGTCATCCGACGGAAGCGACAATGACACGACCATCTTGTCATTGAAGGCAGACGTCCTCAAGCTCGAAATAAAAAAAGCCGAGCAGAAGGCCTTGCTCAAGGTGCATACCGATAAGCCCATGCATGGAGGTTTCTATCGAAACATCGAAAAGCATGGGCTATCGAAGGAGCTAACGTTTGCCTTCCTACGCTCCGCCGGTCTGAAGTCCGAGACCGAGGGTTTTGTCCTCGCGTGCCAGGATGGTGTCATAAACACACTCGTGTACCGCCGCATTATATTCAAAGCGGAGGTTGCGGACACGAGATGTAGGGCGTGCCGAGCCCAGCCGGAGACTTTGAGTCACCTTCTCTCCGGCTGTAGTTATTACGCTAAGTCAGCATATTTAGCTCGGCACAACGCGGCCCTACGGGTGTTATACTTTCATCTTCGACACCATTATGGCATCGACGAAACACCTGTGCTGCCCTATGCCCCTGGAGATATTGAGTCCGTCGTGGAGAACGATAAATGCACGATCTGGTGGAATTACTCCTTTTCCACCACCAGGCACTTGGAGGCGACCAAGCCTGATATCGTTCTCCTCGACCACCTCACACGCTCCATGTTCGTGATCGAGTTTTCGGCTCCGGCTGAAACTAACATGGATGCGAAGGAGGTGGAAAAACGGACGAAATATCAAGACCTGCTTTTCGAACTTCGACAGATGTACCCCGGACACTCTGTGAAACTGGTGGTCCTCATCATAGGTGTGCTCGGTGGAGTTAAGGGCTCGCTGCTAAATAACATCAAGTGTATTCCGTCCTGCGTGGCACAGGCGGAATTACTAGTTGCACGCATGCAGAAGGCCGTCATCCTGGGGTCACTCCGTTTACTGCGGACGCATGACCCTACCGCAGCGTAGCCACACATCCGATGGGCGTCGGACGTGGCTGCGATTACTGCCCAACCCCTCTCGAGTCTTCGGCCATTATGACGGCAATGAAACCTGATGCTTGCCGGGGACTCGGAGGGTCATGTTACAACTGTAACAATCAATAATAATAATAATAATCATTTATTTGCCCGAAGATCATGTTACATTAGATATGTAGGAGATATAAGGCACGTCACAGAATCATAAATAGACACAGTAAATTACACAAACACTCATTGTTATACAATATTCATTCAGATATTTAAAACTTTGAGCTCAAAAATTCTTTTACAGAATAAAATATTTTGGAGCGAAAAAACTTTAATACATTTTTTCTGAATACTTTAACCCTAGTTTCAGATTTAAGCTCATATGGTAGATGGTTATAAATCATTAAGCCCATGGACATTGGTCCATGCATGGCAGTGGTTGTCCTTAAAAAATTTTGATGAAGGTCCATGTGCCTTCTGGTATTGTGACCATGAATACTGTTATTAGTTACAAAGTTTGATAAGTTGATCTTGACAGACACACAAACAGCATACATGTAAACGCAGGGAATCGGTAGTAAACCGAGCTTCTTAAACAATGGAAGACAGTGTGCATCAGCCGTAGCATTACATATTAGCCTTATCACACGTTTCTGTATTTTAAAGATAATGCTAGCATGGGGGGAGGAACCCCAGAACAGAATGCTAAAAACCACATGTGAATAAAATTCACCATAATATATGGCTAACAGCACTTCAACACTTACTGATCGTCTTATGCTTCTAATAAGAAAGCATGTAGAGCTTAGCTTACTACGGAGTTTGCAGATGTGTTCGTCCCATGAAATGGTGTGGGTCAGCGATATTCCGAGGAATTGTGTGCTGGAGATTTGCGGGATACAGGTTCCATCTACGCTCACAGAAATAGGGGCAGGGGCTTTATTTTTGGTGGCAAAGTACATGAGACCAGACTTGTTGGTGTTCAGTTTTAGAAGATTGTGGAGGCACCAATCGGACAGTATGTTTGTGACGCTTTGAGCCCTGTGGGATAAAGCATTAACTGAAGGGGCAGACACAATTATGTTGGTGTCATCTGCATATAATACAGGCTCAACACCAGGCACAGCTTTCACAAATAGAATGAAAGGGAATAAACCTTATATGAATTGAAAAGGGAAGTATGTAAGCTGAATGTAAGCCTACCTTAATATATTTAATACAACTTACGTCTCTAAAGTCACAGGGAAAGTACATTTCCAAGCTTTGAACGTTATTTATATGCGAGCAGTGACATTTATGTCTTCGAAAATCGTTAGATAACTCATGAAATACCTATTATATCTCACTATTAGTTCATGATTTGTTTGTTACACGTTATTACCATTAGTTTGCGAACTATAATTGGTAGAGAGTAAGGGTATACGTTAGGTTGTAGGCCTCGATGAGATCTATAAAACGCCGTCAACAGATTGGAGGTGAGAATGTTAGTTTAGAAGGTTTCGCAGAGAAACAGGGTCTTCAGAGTTGGGCATTCGCCGTCATTAATGAAAATTTAGGGAGAAAAATAAAGCAAAAAAAGTTTTAAAAGGTATTGCGATGGTGAACCTAAAATTTCCAAAGATGTTAGCGAAACTTGCTATGACAAAAAGAAGAAAAAACATTTCCAAGTACCGGATGCGAACTTCCAACCTTCATTACCATAACCCACTACCTTACCTCTACGCCATCGGCTATTTGGGAGAAAGCGTGGAAAATTTGCGTTATATTATGCATTTCTTGTATTTGCCTATCATAATTTTCTATTTCAGATGATTGTTTAATGGTTATCGTGAGGTCTATGAAGAAGCGAAAGGTATAAATCTTTAGGAAATTTTAATGACTACACAATGAAGTAGTCAAAAAAGGACAGATACTAACCGTTTAGGAGTAATTGACGACTAACCGCAGGCTTGCGCGTCCCAGCGGACGAAAAATCCGAACTAGGGGGATTGCGAGGTAACTCTTCGGGGTAGCAAAACGAAAAAGACATCAAAATTTACGCCATTTCAATAGCTACTAGAAGAATTCGTAACATTGGAAATACGTTTCATACTTTAATAACTACATACTGAAAGCCGAAATCTACAATACAGCAAATATACTGCTTTGCCATGGACTTCCCTAATATAGTCTTCAATACAAATGTAGGTAATATGAATAAAGATTTATATATATTCAATAGAGGGGGAAAGATTACGACTGCATGGGTTAAGTTTCGGTAATAAGGAAATTTGAAAATCAATAGATTCAGAATATGAGACACATTGAGTTTGCTACATATTAATGCAAAACTTAACATGCCGACTCGTATTTTTGGCGACTGAAGCCGTTGCGATAATTTATAATTATTTAGACATTAATCATACTTGAAAGCTGTTTGTACATCAGTTTATTTTTTCCATAGTTGTATTTTAACAACAAAGCAGCTGATATAAGAGAACCGCATAATGTGTCGCATGAAAAGTTAGGTATTAATAAAATTATGGGCAGATGATAATTTACCGCAGTCACGCATCTCGGCAGCGACGAAACAATCGCTGTTTTTCAGGAAGGCGGCCTCCATAAGTGAGTCAATCATCGGTAAATTATCCGACTGTGCCTTCTTGAATCCCACTTCAGTCATTTCTTCTATCGAGAAATTACCAGAATAATTTTAATAGCGAATTTGCTCCGATAACATCAACAAGGCGCCTATCTCTGCAGCTGCGAGGACTTCAGTTCCGTTCGGTGACGTCAAGCCAATGAGAAAGCGTTTCGAGTCACGTGACTTTCGTCGATTTTTGCTAACTTTTAATTAGCATTTTACAGCATTTGTAATTGACGGAGACAGCTTTGGCTTACATATTCGGATTCGTGAGAAAATTCTCTATATAGTGGGCTACAGTAACGGGAGAAACAAATTCCATGCATGTTCCCCATTGAAAGAAGGAGAAAATGTTGGTGAAATAGAGTGACTTGTTAAGGCAAGGATCAGAGATTATACGATGTTGGGATTGGGGAATCGAAGGATAGGTTTGTCTGAGTTCTCCGTTGGAGTTAAGAACGATTTAAATATGAATATGAATTACTTAAAATATGTCAATAAATTCCTTTGAAATACATCCACTGGATTGGGATTGATCTTATACATGCTTGGTTTCCTTAGCAGAAAGTTAGCTAATACTGAAACGTTTCTGGTGTCCTATCATATTTTGTGAGAATGTCTTTTACCCTAGGCCTTATTAGGAGCATAGCTGTGCCTTACAGAATAAATGCATGAGGCCATGACGCAAGGTAATACGTATAGTTTTGAAGCCAGTTACATGTACGCATTACTCTGATGTCTAATGTGCTTAACGGGTTGCTGATCGTTGTGCTTAACGAGTTGCGTGCAACTAACATCAATGATTTAAATATTTAAAATTGAAAATTATTATTTATTTGTTAAAATATAATTCCTGAACTAATTATAAATATTTGCTTTAGTCATTTACAAACTATCTTCAAAAATAAAATATGTACCAAGCAGATTGTGATTATTATCCTTACCTACTAGTCTTTCAAATGTCAGAGAATGGAATAAAATTACACTGCCGGAGTACCAGAATATTTGCGTATATAATTCGATTGCAAACATTGAGTGAAATTGGATGTCAGTTAAATGGAGTTACGTCGTGAAAGGAGCATTTTTTGCAAATTAGGGACACACATGGCGAACAAATATTTGTCCTAAAGTTTTAATTTTCCGCTCCAGGAAACAGAGAGTGGCTTTGGAAATGTCTATTTGAAAACGCTCGTGATGCCCTGCAAGGCTAGCAATAAATGTACTCAGCAATATCACCGTCTTTCTAGTTGCTAATATTTGGTGTTTTTTCTGCTGAGCTGCCGTCCAATCTGTTTTATGAGATAATAAGAGATTCAACCAGCCGATTTACGTTAACGATGTTGATTGTTACATTTCTTGTATTTTTTTCTGAATCTTTTAAGTACTTTCGTCGTTCATTTATTTTTTTACGGCCACGTGGATATATATCCTTGATGAAAAGGAAAGCGGTTTTGCTTCTTTGCTCAAGTTAGGCTTCATCTCGATTTTGCCGAAAAAAATTTATGTTCAGGACAATCATTACCAGTCATTTAGTACTAAGATTAGTTGACTACAGCCCACCATCTTATTATTATCCCTTGCTACATTCTTAATGCTCTTGTAGATCTTCTCTTTCATATCCCTTTATACCTTGTCCCTTAGTCTTCCTCGTGGGGCTTTCCCCTCTGTTATGTTCCTTAAGAGGCCATTGTGTCTCAAACTGAGGTCTGTCTATCTTGACCTTTTCCTTCTGATAGTGCTGCATATGTTTTTCTACTCTTCTATTCTTCTGTGAACGCCTCCAGCACCAATCACCGAAAGCCTCTATTCTCTTCCGTTCCAGCTTTACACGAAACATATAGCGTTACACTCCACATGAATGATTCCAGGTACTTCTTCCTAATGATTATTATATTTACCGTGAACAAAATTGTTATGTTTTCATCATGAAATCTTTCTTGACTTAAGCTATTCTTTTTCTTGATGTCCGTTAAGTTTCTTTAATCGAATTCTATGCAGTTTCCAAGGCAAGCAAAGGATTCCGCTTGTTTTTGTACCTCTTCTTGCAGAAAAAGGGCTAAGGTGGCTTTCAGGATATTATGTTGGTGAAATGCAAACCACATTTTAGCTCTTCCAAAATATTTTAGGATAAAGCAAAAATCCTATTGCCTGTTGTAAAATGTATGATATTGGCTGTGAATAAAAATACGGTGATTGTCAGAAGTCATCAACCCGAAGGTCGATTACTTGTAGCTTACCATTAATTTTTCTTCTAGTTAAACGATTAATTTATTCCTAATTTATAATATTCGCATCCTTCTTTATTAATTTTATGCATTCGACCTTTGACATTACTTGGTACTTAATCACATTGTTACTTCTTCCATTAAGTATATGTTTCAGGTGACTGTTTTGTCTCAGCTAGTGTCAAATCTCGGAATGCAGCCAATGGGTGAATATATTTTATGGTCGTGTAAGGTTATGTCTGCAAATAATTATTTTTTTTTCGAAACTGGGCAGAGCCATATCTGGGAAGATTTTGTGAGCTGGTATCGCCTGATCCACGTGTCATGCGCTTGATTTCCAATTCACCTTGCGCGAATAATCGCAAAGTTCTTCTTGACACACTTCTGTTTTTTGTGCGTTACTTCGACCTGCAAAAGGTCGGAATTGACGCGTGAAAAACATTCCGCGGGAGATCACGAGTAACCGACCGTTTCGTAACATTTCTCAAATCACCTGTACATAACAAAGCACTTTTCATTACCTGCAGGAAAATCGTAGTTCATAGTTTTAAAACTCTCTTCATGATGATGCTAAAGCATTGAAATCGGGGTCGTGAAGTTTTGTAACTCTGCGGTTTGTAAAAGTTTTCGAAGTAAAATAAATTTAATGATGGAATTCCACAGTCTATGAAGAACTTGATTTACTTTTACCTTTCATTTAATCCCTTATATTATTCAATGTTTCTTTCACTACAGTTGTTGTTCTTCTCTTGTTAAGGTAGCGAAAATTAATAAAATCACATTTATAAAGCGAGAATAGACCCTTTAGCCTAGATCTAGAGGATGAAGGAACAGTAGATTAGGATAACCTCGGACCGGAGTTACTTGAAAGCGAAATAGAGATAGCATCAAGAAAGATGAAGGGTAGAAAAGCCGTGGGAACCGGTCCGAACCTTCGGAGCCACTGAAGAATCTAAGTAGTAAGGGGTGAAAATTGTTTTTCGAACTTATTCGCCGGATCTACGAGGAAAGAGTTTGGCCAGAGGATTTCTGGAAAACAGTATTAATACCTATACCGAAAAAGAAGAAAGCGTCAGAATGCAAGGAGTATAGAACAATCAGTTTAATTTCGAACGCGGCACAAGTTTTACTTAGAATAATAAATAGAAGATTGGAGAGCAGAGCAAACCACTATTTTGGCGATGCCCAATTTGGGATCAGGAAGAGAAGGGCCACCAGAGACGCGATTGCGGTAATGAGGGCACTTATAGATAGAAACATATAGTACAATCAGGATGTTTTCGCTTGCTTTGTGTATTTCGAAAAGGCGTTTGATATAGTAAACTGGGAGAAAATAATGCAGATATTGGGGAAAATAGGAATAGATTGGCGTGATAGGAGACTCATCCGCAACTTATATATGGGGCAGAGGGCTCAGGTGAGGGTAGCTGAGGGTGATTCAGGGTGGGCAGTTATATGTTTTGGGGTGCGGCAAGGGTGCCCATTGTCGCCTTTGCTTTTTACCAGCTATGCTGAGAAAATGGTAAGAGAGACATGGGATGAGCTAGATGTGGGAATGAAAGTAGGAGGCCAGCGGATAAAGTCGGTTAGATTCGCAGACGACCAGGCATTGGTCAGTCGGTCATCTAAAGGATTGCAAACTTTATTTGACGCATTGTAAATGAAGTGCGAGAAATACGGGATGAAAATTAATCATAAGAAAGCAAAAGTAATGAGATTGTCTAGGTCAAAGGAAGCGAGGCTGGTGATAAGAGTTGGAAGTCACAAACTGGAGCACGTAGAACAATTTAGTTACTTGGGTACGTAGTACGCTAGACGAAACAGGACATAGTAGCAAATACATTAGGAGGAGAATAGCGCTAGTGAAGGAAGCGTTCACTAATTGAAGGGAGCTGATGACGGGGACCTTAAGTAAGGATGTAAAAAAGAGGCTGGTGAAGAGCTTGATATGGAGTGTGGCATTGTATGGGGTAGAAACGTGGACCTTGAGAAAGGAAGACGAAAATAGGCTGAAGGATTTCGAGATGTGGGTTTGGAGGATGATGGAGAAGGTTCGTTGGACGGAAAGGAAGACAAATGAGGAAGTGCTTGACATGGTAGGTGAAGAGAGGAAACTTATAGATGAGATTAGGGGAAGGCAAGGTAGGTGGCTGGAAGCGGTAATGAGGGGCGATGGTTTGCTGAAGGTCGTGATATAGGGAAGGATGTTGGGTAAGCGGGGATGGGGCAGAAAGAGATTAGGTTTTATGGACGGGATGAAGAAAGGATGAAGAAAAGTAGGACTTACGCTGAGATGAAGAAAGAAATACTAGAGGTGGATAGAGCACGGCACGTGTAACGAGTCCGTTGGATGTTCTCTGACTTTCATCATATCCTACCTCTAACCGGTAGAATAGTCTAATGAATGAATTAATTTAGAAATATACCTTGCAGGTGAGTTCGGGATAGTTAGAGATGAACGTTGGACACCGATGGACAATCACATGTTGAGTAAAGACTTCAGCCTAATGAATTGTTTTTATTTTTCCCCACCTCGATTATGGGGAAGGAAACCCTATTAATCTACGTTTAGCGAAAGAATATATTAGTTAACCTTATACGTCCGTGATCGCGAATAACTGAGAGGAGAGCTAGTGAGCGACGAGTCGAAGGGGCTAAACACTTTAATGTCAGTTGTGCCGAATTTGGCACGTACATCTGGAATCATCTTCGCTAATTTACCTAACCCTATCTGTCAAATGCGATTTAAGCTTGAATTACAAACAAATTTAAAAAATACTATCAACGTTTTGAATGTCTTTCTTCCAATATTTGTCGATAAGGAGGGAAAATCCTTTCTTGTCAATAAAAACTTTGGTCCAGAAAGGGTTAGGAACGAATTAAAAAATTACGCTCTTTTTTGCGTAAGGGTATCCGATTTAGACCCCTTTTCCCTGATCAGAAATGTTAACACGCGAAATTAACAAGATGAAAAGGAAATCCATGCTCCTCGTTAAAAACTGCTTCGAGCGAACTTAGGGTGTGACACAGCTCGGTTGGGAGCCGCTAGAGACTCAGGAGGTTACACGCTAAGGTGACGTCACTTGAAATATTCAGATCACACAAGTTGTAAGATTATCCGGAAGATATTATTTTAACCCCACACAACATCTCTAGACCTGCAAGAAGAGGCAAAATAAGAAGCGACTCTCATGCCTTAACGAACTGATTGGTTCGTAAATCCGCCTTTACCACGAAAAATTAATGACTGCAACAAAAATTACCAAGACGCTTAAACACTCAGTCAGCACATATATCTTTTTCCGTCCTCTCCTTCTCCTATTTCTTTTCCCCATATCCTACCCTCTTCACTGCTGTCGTACTAACCCTCCCTTTCCCACATGTTGCTGCGGCTTATACGAAAAAAATGTAGAACTAAATAAAAAATATCCCTGTTCTTCTCCCTCCTCCCTGTCTCTCCGTAGATACTATACTTGAGACGAGAGCAGGTGTCTAGAGAAAACCTGCTATTCTCAGGTAATTTGGCTACAAAGCTACAAAAACGAGCCACAGAGGCTGAATCACATGCCTAGAGCTGTGGTGACAGAATGATAGAAACCGACATTTTTTACGGCAATTATCATTACGTATTCGACGTGCTTGGGTTTTTTATGCGTTGCCGTTGCGATTGCGAATACCACGTCTGACGGTGCATTTCACATTCATACCTCCTCTCTTTGGCTTTAAATACCCTACTCCTCTTGCTGTTCCCTTTAACATGCGCATCATTTTCTACATATTTCCCCAATATTCTTACAATTTTCCTTTAATTAGGTTATGTGTCCCATCACCTCTTTTTAGTTGCTCCGTCTATCCCATCTGCTTCTTTCTAACTCCCTTCAGTAGCGTCATTTGTTCAAAAATTCTTTTTTCGAACTTTGAATGGCAGGGAGAGGGTTCATCAGAGGAATTTTAAATTTCGAATCTCTGTAAACTCTTCTTCCTTTGGTCGTCACGATTTCTAGTGTTTCAATACTGGTCGTGGGGAGATTATTGACCTTCGTTTTTCCCAAGTCAGAAACCATTCTTTAGCGAGTAATTAGCGCCTCATTTCAACGTTCCTCTTTTTTGGCCAAATCTTCTTTGGCCAAATCTTTATGCCCGTTCTTGTCTTATCGATATTCATGATGCCCTTTGCGATGTTGCCTGTTTTATCTAACAATTTCCTTCTGAAAACACTTCCATGTTCCAAGGTGTGTCCATTCCAACCATCTCTTCGATTCTTTCCTTATAATTTCTATTGTATTAAACTGGAAGTGGCTGAAAATTTGTGACTTTTTAAAGTTATTCATGTGAACTATACCCTGCCTAACTAGTGGAGCTTCTATCCATAGTTTTACTCTATCACTTTCCTGTATTCTTTCGGCAAATTCTCTTCATACACCTCAAGTCTGTCTCGGTGGTGACGGGGTGAAGTCCTCGCCTTCTAATCGCGGGTTCGAGTCCAGTCTATGTGGGTGTTTCAACACTCTCGACATGGGTGTTTATACATCTTAATCATGAGGTAATTGTAAGAATATATTATAGTCCAAAATACTCTAGAAAAATAAAGACGACATTTTATGGCCGAAGTTCACCTGATTCTTTTTATAGCATATTGCTTCAGATATTCTAAGGTCTCGTTCTAAATATGGACCAAAATAATTTATATGCGATCACAGTTTATCATGAATACATTCAAAATACGCTCAGTTGCGCCGTAAAAATTTCCAGCCCAACCCGGTTTTTCGTGTTTGCAAATTCGGCGCTCCCTTGCCACCTCGTTTATAATAATTACCTCGCTCCGTTGAGCGGTTTCATTTTTCACGCTTGCTTTCCTCTCTTATTTTTTTCATATCGCGAATACCAAAGCACGTAGCAGATAAAACGTTGGGGGCGTTGGGACGCTCAATAAGCGGTACGAGTCAGCGCGGAGTTCAAGGTCGGAGAGCGGAATCGGCTGTAAATCACACAGATACGGTCGCCGTTTCGGTACAGGGTCGGTGGAGATGCCATTCTTAGATAATTACTTGATATTGGCTCTGCACCGATAGGAAGTAGGCTTTTGAATGTGCCATGAAATCTATAGCGCGATATCTTGTTCCACCTTAAAATTCCTATTGCTGACTAGCTGCTAATAGTTATCTGCTATTCTTGAATTTGACGTAATTTCTACCGTACCTCGCGTCCATCCCACTCATTAACCTGTCTTTCCAACCTTCTTCCAGGTTTGTCCAAGTATTTTATTTCTTTTGGTCACGAATTATTTTAAATTATCAAGTATGTAAGCCTAATTTACTTGGACTTATGTGATTCTCATATCTTTCACGAGTTAATAATTTTTATGTTTGATGTATATAGTTGTTAAAAGAACTAGATGAAATATTTATGCACATGTTTATACACTTTTAATAAGGGCCGCCATTGGTAAATCCTTCTCTTTAAGTTAATTCCAGCGTAAATTGACTTATTTCATGTAGGTAGTTCATCTTTTGACTCTTTTGACTTAGACTTTTGTCCCTACCACTAAACCCATTCTCCTCTAAAATGCAACCCAGAAACGCCAAAAAGGTGATTTAGTATTTGTTTTGACTCTTGACTTTACAGAGGCAGCGAAACCTCAAATCTCTATTGACAATATTTATGCAAACATTAAAACAGGTCGCATTATCCCAAAGTTTAATTAGGAGCATATTGGTTACCGTATCCGTCATGCCGAACATCTACCTCAAGGACCCTCATTTCGTTCCATTTGAAAGCTAATGCACACTGGTTTTCATTCGTGTGGATTTGAATTCACGATATTATTCCTGAAATCGATTTCACGGCTTCCATAACTCACTCGACCCCAGCTAAAAATATGACATTGACCATTGCCACTATTTTTTTGAAGGCTATCGGTTGCATTCGAAGGCCTGCGAGAGTTTAACCGTAAGCAATGAAAGGGGGTGTGTGTGAAAAAAACCCGATATCTAGAAGATCTCCTTTCGTCTCGACAGGTGTGCGAGAATAAAACAAACACCACGTTAAAAAAAAGAAAGCATTCGAAAGAGTGTTTCGATCAGTTAAGAGTGGAATTGAGTTACTCATCGACGGTTTAGGGAAAAGTTTCGGTCTCGCATGTCAACGAGGAGTGATATAAAAGTTTCTGGCCCCCTGAGAGAGCGTCGCAGTTGTTGCATCTGACACTTTCGACGGCTACGAAAATTATGTCCCTGCATCACATCTTGTGACCGGCCACCTGAGCGGGTGACGGGGCATATCAATAAGGATTTTAATTGTGTAACTAAGCTTTTGATCTCGTAATTTCTCGTAATAAACAAATTCATGAATTAAAAGAGACTTCGTGAAAGATCTTTTTCTCGTAAGTTTCTTCGTATGAAATGTTTTCGGGCTTCAAAACGGGTGATGTTGTTGATCTGCACCGACCATTCCATAGCAACGGGGTAAATAGTGATTACTATTGAACTGAATCTAATATACTATTGAGTTGAAACTATTTATTCTGAAGAAAAAGGCGGACGATCTAAGCGTGGGTGAATATCTGTTGCAGAAGGTCGGTAGACCTAAGAAATCTTATTCCCAAAGATGAGGTTCTCTCTACCGCGATTCTCTGGTGATCCTCATGCACCATAGGAAAAAATGCGCACAGGTGGAGTCTAGCTCTCTTTCCTAAGAGTTGAGCCAATTTACTGGTGCTTAAAAGGCTAATTTATTGCACTGCAATTTCAACTATGTATTTTACAGATCGCGATCATGGTTTCGTTGCAAATCAACATCACCAGATCAACAAACTCATGGTCGTGAATAATGCAATACACTGAGGGAATTTTAGTGTCATAAAGTCACCTTTCATTCAAGCGATGAATGATTTCATTGCAGCTACGCCTAAGGCTGTCAACTGCTGGTGTTTACCTCTAACACAGAGAAGATAATAAAATCCTGTGCAATAAAGTTTAATATCCTAGTCTCTTTATGATTGTATCATCTTCTACGCGTTAGAGGGAAGCTCAAAAGCTACACATATTTTTTCTTAATAATGCCTACTTTTTATAAAGGCTCTCAGCCTATTTTTTCCGATGATGATCGTGAGGTTTCTTCTCAAGATACTCGATGGAACAGAGCAATTAAACTAAGGCAAATACGGATAATGGTTGTAAATATCGTAAAATGCATACATGTAAAGCAATAAATGTTTCCGTAGACGGATGGGTGTAGGCGGGAAAAATATGACATTGTTTTAAAAGGTTCCCTTCGATATTTTTATTTCTCGATACGAGATATCAAAAATATCGAAGGACGAAATATGAAATTGTTTTAAAAGGTTCCCTTCGATATTTTGATTTCTCGATACGATTATTTCACCCAGTAATACTAGCCAACTTCAGTACACTCCCTGAAAGACTAATATAATTTAATGTCGTGCATTTTTGCCGGAAATTCACCTTATTCCATGCACCATTGTAATGTGTTCCAGGAAATTATTTAGATGTAGAACTAAAGAAAGAAAATGGAAAAAGATAAAATGTGCAATCTGCAAGAAAGAAATCTCAGGAGAATGACAATTTGATTTTTCTGCCACCAATCTTTCGCTAATATTTAACTTTCCTTAACTTCTCGAGTTTTCTTGAGAACTACAATGTCGTTTTGAATGTGTCTCAAAAGCACTTACCGATAGAAATCATGCGTATACTTGGGATTAATACTGAGATTTTCATCTCTTGATCATTTACCAAATTATATCACTTTTTCCTAGTCTTTTTATGATTTCCAATATTTTCTTTCACTCCCTCCCCCGTACCTCAAGGCGCAGTACAATATCCCCGATTAATTACTCCCTTTGCGTTTTATCGATGATGAACTCTTTTCTAAACATCGTCCAAAAAATTTTCAATTTCCGAATTACTACAGTCAATTATATTAAATACATTAGATTAGGGATACAGAACGCCAAGCGAACGGGTTTGAAATGACGTTTTACAGCGAAATAAATTCGTCAAAGACCAAAGTAGTTGTTTTTGACTGGGAGAACGGGATGATTAATTGGTTGGTGAGGGTAAATGATGAATTAATTTTAAAAAATGGACGATTTTGTGTATCTTGGCCGAATATATGTGTAAAATGGAATGACAAATGAGCAGATTAATAGGTGCAAAAGTGATGGAAGGAAAGTTTGAAATAGTTTGTGGAATAAATCATGAAATGAGTGTTGGTCACGGGAAGGGAAAATCTCAGTACGCAAAAAATTTGTCCTCCCGACTATACATATATTTTTGTATCGAAACCTGGGTGGGCATGCCAGGATAAGTATGAGTATAGGCTTAATGCACTGGGAATGGGGTGGTATCTTGTGAGAAGAATTATGAACTTGTGGTAAAAGCAGGCGGGATAGAGTTAGGAATGAGTGGGTCGTGAAAGATGCTCCGGTATTGGATATACATGAAAGGAGCATGCTTCGTTGGTTTGGCCATGTTGAGGGAATGGATGACTGTGGAATGACGAAACAGATTTGTGATAGAGGAGTGAATGGTGCAAGTCGAAGGGGGAAAACCGAGAAAATTATCTACATCTACATCTACACAATACCCCGCAAGCCGCCTCAATAGGCGTGTGGCGGGGGGTGTTAGGACACCAGCCGTTTACATATAAAAAGGAAACGCTCTAATTAAATTACGCCTAGCATTTATTAAAGCCCCTTATTGTTCGGGGGAAAAACGAATTCCCATACCTATCCGTTCGGCAAAATATCTCTCTTAATTTATCGTTTCTGTCGGACCTGGAAATATAGTGGGGTTCTAATATGATGTTCTCCGTGTCGCTCTGAAAGATATCTATTCTCAATTGCTCAAGCAATCTAAGCCTAGCACGCAGCCTCCGAGTTTGTAGCGGCTCCCAGCCTAATTCGTTTAACATCTGTGTAACGCTGTCTGTACGCCCGTAGCAGTTTTTAACGAATCGCGCCGCTTTCCTTTGTATTTTATTAAGTTCCCGGACTAAGTCTTTCTGCACTGGATCCCATATGCTCGCTGCATATTCAAGGTGTGGCCGGACGAGTGCGAAATAGCACCTCTCTTTTACTTTTTCATCCGAAAATCTTCCCACAATACGCTTGACGAATCCTAGCTTCTTCAGAGCTCTGCCACAAATATTTCTTATATGTGTTCCCCACGATAGGTTCGAGGTTATCATAACTCCTAGATACTTCACTTCTTCTGTCGCCTTTATGTTAACACCATCCACAGCATATGGGTAAATGTGGCGGAGGAGACTCTAAAGAGGGAGAGCATTAGGAATCTTAAAAATAAGAACGTGCATGAAGCAATGTAATGAGTGTAATAGACGCGAAATTGGTTTTCAAGGATAAGAAATCATGAAGGAAATTATTAAAAGTGAGCCAGTTTTCTTGCGCTAACGGCAATAACTAAATTCTTTGACTATACCTACCCCGAAAGGGAATGGCTATGTGATGGATATTTATGCATGTAAATAATACCAATTTTATCGATTAATGATGACGAGAAATAAAAATAAGAATGCAGTGAGAATACTATAAACGTTAGATATTTATTAGAGATCAAGTAAAACACTCAGTGCCTCTTTATAAACTATTCCTCACGTTGAAAAAATGCAATGTTGCCGCAAAACTTCAACTTTAACTGTTTACTATTGTAAGCGATGGATGAATGTGGTGGAGGAAACTCTAAAGAGAAGGGATATTAGAAGTCTTAAGGGAGTTTGAGCGATATATCAATTCACCTAGAATTTGATGCATTTGACTACATTATAAATAAGAAACTCATCTTTCCAATTATATGAAAATATTAACCCCTTGCCGAACTACTTTTCAAGCAATTTTCCTAAACATATAAGCTGTTTATACATAGGATAGATTACAGTTGTGCGCTCCAGAGGGAGAATATTGAAAAATACCTTCTAACGCCTAGATTTCATCAAAAACTAACAGTGTGTAGTTTGTATGTTTTCTCAACTATTTATAAAAAATAATCAATTACTCACCTCAGTAATTTTTACAGAAACGCAAAAAAACTATTATGAAGGCAATTTCACCGTATGGCGTGAAAGAATGAGTCAAGTTAGACACTTATGTGGTAATGTTTATTTAATTACTTAGAATTTTGGTCATATTAAATATATTTACCACCATTAATATTGCAATATTTGCTCCATACTTCCTACAGACGCTGAAATAAAAAAAATAAAATTCGAATATGGTCACTATTATGACCAGGTCATGATCTCGCTCAAACTACCTTATAGGCGAGAGAGTGTATATGAAGCAATGCATGAGTGCAATAGAAGAGAGAGAGGTAGAGGTACACGAATAGGGCTTTATTGGGAAAATAATTAAAAGAGAGCCAGTTTTCTAGGAGCTATAACTAATGATTACATGTTGGAAGCCAATGAAGGAATTTAAATACTTTTATAACTACTGCCAGTACGTCACTCGATCATGCCTGCATTATTTTCGGAAAAAATTTACTCCATTCCTTAACGTTTTGAACCCATTAACAGTAGTTGATTATGCCGAGCTCCTTAAACTTTCCTTGCATGTTATATGAATCACGTTTGGTGGAAAAACACCTCCCCGTCCTAGTAATGTTGTGGTGGTTTGCAGGGTACTATATATTTGGAACTGAGGTTGTAGTAACACAAAACTGTACTCTAAAAATAAGGCGAGTCTTAGGTATATTTATTTACATTTTTTGCCAACATATGCGATAAGCGTTATATTTCTTGACTTCTCGAGATTCCACGGGAACATAAGTGTACTCATGCTTGCATTCAAAGACCCTTTTGGTGGAAATTACTCGCATGTGCGAGGCAACATGCCGAACGGTCTCATCTTCTTGAGCATTCACCGAGTTTCCTCGAGTCGTCCCAGCGCGTGAGATCTCCGACATTCCTCCATCACAGCCCTCCTTCCATCTATCCCCTTTGCCTCAGTCTTTTTTTCCCCAACTCTTCCCTTTGTAACCGTCTTCTCTCTTTCTTTCTCCAGCCTTTACCATTCGCGAACTTATACAGGCGCTACGCGGCGCCACCCCACCCCACCCCCCATCCTTCCGTCGCCATCGCAACGCCCGCCTTGCGCGCGCGGCCCTGAATATAAAGAAGGCATTCCATCTCGGTGAGCGCTTGCTATAGGGATGATGCTCTTTTCCGAATTTAAAACCCACCCCTTACCTACTCCACCCTCGTGTTCACTCAACCCTTGTTCTGTTTCCACGCCGAATCACTCCCTTTAGTCCTAGCTCCTTTCATTTATACATTTTTTCTCCCTTTCTTCTCTCTCCTTCCTTTACTTCCAGATTATTTGTGTTATTCCATTGTGTGATCCGAGGGAGAAAAGAAAACGCTTCGGAATTCGAGGTTGTAATAACGCACCAATCTGCGACCAGCGTTGCATTAATTCTCGATCCAGTTCGTCTCATCCTTCGATATGTACATGCGTTCGTTTGGTCCTCATGGAATGTGATGATTGCAAATGTGGTTTTCAGAGCGTGAAGGACGAGAAAACGTAATTAAAATATCGATATCCACTGCGATTCAAATATGCATCTTATGCCAAATGTATATATTTTTCATTTTCCCTCTCAGTTCTCCTTTTTAGAATATTTGTGCTATTCCGTGTGTTTTGTGCCCTGGGAGAAAGAAAGCCAACGAAATTCGAGACAAAACGCCTCGTCTTAACCCCCGCACTTGTCCGTCTCCTCTTATCATGCGTGTGCTTCATTGTCATTCAATGTATTCTATCCCGCCAGAGATGGAAGTTGATGATTATTTTATTGCTTATAGAGCGTGTAGGAAAAGAGAAATTCGTTTTGATAAAAAATAAATAAACAGAAATCACCAAATCATCATCAGTTGTCATTCATATGAAGACTGGTTTGGGGAAACTCTCTCCTCCCACTTAATGTTCAGCTTTATTCCTTCATAATTCCTCATTCGGACGTCCTTAATTTTCTAAACGCTTTCCATTCCTGGTATTCTTCAGATTTCCTTCACATTTGTTCCTTTTTAAATTGTAGTTTTCAGCTAGCTTTCTTAGGAATTGTACAACAAGTTTGTCTCTTCCACTTTGCAGAGTTTCTTCTATATTATCTTTTCTCCCCAGCTTTTCTCTAAGGCTTCCTCACCGGTGATTCACACCGTCAATTTGCTCTTCGTATTGTCATCAAAATGGTCGGAGTCTTAACCTTCGCTCAACGGGGATGTACGCAGAATGTAAGCGCTTGAAATGTCTAAGGGGCCAAGAATAGTGAGGATGACCTGGACAGCCTGTAAGACTAGCAAAGAAGTGAATTATGCAGTGGTGGGGAAAGTTGATTAGTGGTGGTGACCTGGAGAAGGCAATATATGTGTTGAGGGCATATTAAAGAGGTATAAAAGAGCGACTCACGTCTTTTCTATTTACTTTTAATTATATTTAATTTATCTCAAGAGGTTATTGCTGGGGGCCAGAATCATACATTGAAAACATGAGTTAGGTTATCTCGTTAATTAAGCTCCCTTTATTGCAAAGTGAAGCTGCATGAAGCTGCGTATGAGTCATTAGGCTACTATGAAAAGAAGAAAAGAAAGCCATATTGGTGGGATCATGAAATTGAAAAAGAAATAGAAGAAAAAAGGTCGAAATATAACAAATATCTGACCACGAAATCAGACAATGACAAGGTTGCATACAAAGAAGCACAAGCGAAAGTGCGACGAAAATTAACCCAGAAAAAGAACGCTAGCTGGGAAAAGAAATGCAACCACTTAAATACCTACATAGGAGGAACCAGAAATACAGAAAGCTGGAAGTTTTTGAGATCATTGAGGCAGGATAAAAAGAAAGATTTAATTACGTCTATTAGTAAAGAGAAATGGGAAATATACTTTAAAAAATTATTGACAGAGGATAGAGAAGAATATAAAAATGAAATCCACCTGCTAACCATAGGAAATGTTACGTAACCTATAGTAATGCAATGCAGTGAAGTTAAACAGGCTTGTAAATCCCTAAAAAATGGAAGAGCTGCTGGCCCTGGAGAAATACCGGGAGAACTGTTAAAATATGGATCAGAGTTACTGTACAATAAATTAACAGAACTCTTTATTAAATGTCTAAATGGAGAAGAGGTACCAGAAGATTGGAGAATTTCCTATATCTCACCGTTATACAAAAAAGGCAATAAGAACGAGCGCGATAACTATCGCGGAATATCTGTGACTAGTACAATAAGCAGATTATATGGCAAAATAGTAAAAAATAGAATTGAGAAAGAGTATGCAGACAAGGAATCCAAAGAACAAGCGGGGTTTAGAGAAGGAAGATCTACTGTAGACCATCTGTTTTGTTTAACACAACTGATAGAGAAAACCTGGGCATACAACAAGGAACTTCACCTCTTATATGTTGACCTTAAAAAAGCATATGATACGGTGCCGCAAATGAAACTGTGGGAAGCCTTGAAAAGAGCTAACATAAGCTCATACTTAATAATAGCCATAAAAAATTTGTACAAAAATAGTGCAGCCAAGATCAAAATGGGAAACGACTTCTCTCAGGGATTCACAATAAATAAAGGTCTAAGACAGGGCTGCTGTATTTCCCCCACACTTTTTTAAATATATTTAGACCAAGTGCTTAAGGGTTGGAAAAGGAAATGCAACTCCATGGGAATACCTTTGAAAGAAAGTACCATATACACCTTAAGCTATGCAGACGACCAAGTTATTCTATCACAAGATTATGAAGATTTAGAATATATGACCAGAAAAATAATAGAAGAATAAAAAAATTGGGGTCTTGATATCAGTATCGACAAAACAAAATATATGTGTATGGGAGGAATGCAACAGAATCTTATTTTAGAAAGTGAGCAACAAATAGGACACTGTAAAGAGTATAAATATCTAGGGATGCAAATTGCAGAAAGTAAAACAATGGAGGTAGCCATTAGGGATAGATGCAATAAAGGCAAAAAAGCAATAACACTATTAAATAGCTTATTGTGGGACAATACAATATCCATTGAAAACAAAAAGAGAATTTATAATACCATAGTAAAGAGCATAGTAACCTACAGCTGTGAAATATGGCCACTAACGGAGAAATCAGAAAAACTGTTACTGACGACTGAAATGGACTTCTGGCGAAGAGCAGCCGGTAAATCAAAAAGAGAAAGAGTAAGGAATGAAAGAATTAGAGAAATAATGAATGTCAATGATACCATAATAGATGAGATAATAACGCAGCAGTTGAGGTGGTATGGACACGTAAAACGAATGGGAAATGAAAGACTCCCGAAACAAATGCTGCTGTGGAACCCGGAAGGAAGACGGAGGAGAGGCAGACCGAGGAAAAGTTGGATACAAGGGATAGAGAAAGAAATGAGAGAAAGAGGATTAGATGAAGAACTCTGGAATGATCGGGAGGCATGGAAATTGGGAATCGGAAGACGTAGAACGTCGTAAACCGATATATATATATATATATATTGCGAAGTAAAGATTTGATTTGATATGCCCGTATCATTTCCTAGGTACAAATCACCCTTCACTATATAACATTTACACTCTTATTAATACTCTGTTTCACTTGTAAATTTCACTTTTTGCCTTCCGGCTACTTATGATTTCATTAATCGCAAAGAAATACCCTTCACTCACAAATATTACCCTTCACTTATATTTTGTTTGCCTTCACGGCCACAGGGTGAGATCACTTATCACACAAATAATACCCTTCACACGCAAATATTACCCTTCACACACAAATATTACCCTTCACACACAAATAGTAGCACACGTACAATTTTTGATAATGTCAACCTCTGACACACATGCGGCCCGGAAGAAATCCTGTCGCCAAACACGTCTCGATTCTTCGGACGTGGAACCGGCTTCAATTCCCGACGATGTAGTCGATGAGTCCCCCTCGACTTGCGTCTGCTACCGCGTGTACTCTCAGGATGAACTTTTTATGGGTGGTTTTAACTTCTAAAAATCTTAACTTTCTGTCGAGTCACTAGCAAAGAATACTTCTAATTTTCTTATCACAGAAATTTACTGTCCCGAGTTGCGTGGATTCAGTCTGCCCCTGGGTATATTGTTGATCAGTGACTTTCGATGCACGTAGGTCATCTCCCTATTATATCCACTCGAACCCATTGTTAGATTCTCCAAATATTGTATTTCCCCTTCTACTGGGAAATTCCCGGAGTTGCGTCATTTGCACCTCGCCAGCTGTAAAAATGCTTATTATTGCAGCTATGATCAATTAACTGGCTACCAAGCGAGCTTCGCAATAATAAACTTAAGAGTTGATGTGCTTCAATAATTACTAAATACGCGTCCCCCGCTGCTAAATTGACTAAAGAAGCAATATTACGTAATACCTATGCGCCGAAAAATCGATAATAAGAAGACATTACGTAAATACTTAATATGGCGTCGTTGTTGCGTTAAACAGGGCAATACAGAGGGTAATTCTAAACTAGCACGAAAAGTGAAGGAAGAGAATTGGAATTTTGGAGATTTTATGGAAATGCAGAGGTTATGGGGAGTTTAAAGAGAGGCTTAATAGCGGACAAGTAGAGTAATGGGAAGGTAGATTATCCAGATGAAGAGGTATATAATAATATATATATATAATTGGCTATCATTCGAAACCAAAATAACAGTAGAGGGACGGAAATACTCTTTTCCACATGTGGAAAATATCGATCCACGTCACTGATTCAGTGCATGAATAAAAAATTTCTCACAGTGAAAAAATAGTAGTAGCATCCATGACCCTACTGTATTTTTGTTTGAGGAAAGGAATGATTGTGACTCAACTTCCATTTTTCGCACTCTTGTATTTTGCCGTCGCGTCGTTTGAGTTTCTGTCGCACCCGAAATTTTATGGAACGTTACTTGAATTCAATCCTTGGGTTCTTCGATTCCCAGAGATACTCTTTCATCTCCCAACCTCGTTCCCCATAGGCATTTACTTTCTCAGCCTGGTGATATTTTGGCATTTTCCCAAAAATTCATATATTTTCAATATTGCAGAAATTGATTCTCTCAATTTTTTCAATCTTTATGAATTCTGTTTTTTCGAGATTTTCTCAAATAAAACGTTTTAGACGATTTCAAACTACCTTTCTCGCGAACTCATCTCAACCTTTTACGTCAAGCTACACCGATTTTACGCTGGTGACGACACCTGATTTTATACCCCTACTCGTAGACCAATTCTTCTTCATGCTGACGTCATCAATCCTAAGATAGCCGTTAATTTTACTCAATCAACCTTTCTCTTTCGATTGGTGCATGAACTGTTCGGGTTTTTCGTACGCTTTTCAAGTTGTAAAGTAATGTAGGTTACACATTATTTTTCTGCATCACCATCAGCCATAGGAGCCTCCCATGTGTGCCGATTCACGAGAAGTTTTACGTCAAAAATTCAACAGACAACATGTTTTTTCTACGTCATTCTGGAGCTCTATGGCATAGCTTTACGATTCACTCAGCAACTACCTACATCTCGATTCAGTTTCCAGCACAGTGGCGTGCAAGAAATTCCCTCGCCACCTGGAAAGAGGAAAATTCCTCGTAAAACACGTCAGAGTTGTGCGAGTAGCCTTGGAGATTTCGTTATTCAACATCTGGGGCCCTCCAAATTAAATTAAGACGGCAGCTGTTGCACCAGGCGGAATGGATTTTGATTAATGCTTCATGGAAATCAGCAGGACTTTCATGGATGAGAGGCATTTATTTAATGTTCCTCATTGGAAAAGATTTTTTTGCTCAGGGAAGCACTGACCCGGGATGTTTAGCCCTTGCTCATCCGAGGTTCCTGTGTTGCTTGTTTTTTAAAGGACGGTCTCTTTGCTCGCATATTTGGCCAGGCTGGTCTCACTAACTTGGGACGGCGAATTTATCCGGGAATATATGGGCGACGTTTACAAAAAAACTTAGGAAGCTACAATTTGAACACAAACCCCTAAAATTATCTCTCCGGTATTTTTATGATGTTTTACCATATTTTCAGGCTAGTTGTCGGTGAGAAAATATTCCAGGCTTTCCGCAATCAAATTGGAGGGAATTTAGGAGTAAGCTATGGATAAGCATGCGCCAGTTGTTTTAATCAATCTATTTTTAAATACATAGCTCATACTAAACAATTTTTTTGTACTTTGTTTAACTTTGGTTGGTAGGTTTTTGGACAGTCATGACCCTGCAACCCTATTTTTGAAACATTGTCTCGTTTTCCTTCTCAAAATTTCCCGCCATTAGATTTCTCATATCTTCTACCTCTTCTTATTTCATCCAGAATTCCTTCCTCTTCCACGTTTCCCTAGTTTCCTACTCTCGATCACTCTTTTCAACATGCCCTCTCCTCTCAATACCTCCTCCATCCATCTCTTCTGCCTTCTCCAAACCTCCGCCTCTACTTTCTTCTACTCTCCAACCTTACCCAATACCTCCTCGTTCGTCTTCCTCGCCACGCAGCTCACCCTCTCCATCCTTCTCCAAACCCACATCTCAAACGCCTCAAGTGTACGCACATCTTCCCTTCGCAATGACCAAGCTTCCGACACATACAGCGCCACGGTCCATACAAGATTTTCACCAGCTTTTTCTTTTCATCTCTTATCTGACCCTCTGACCAATTCCCTTCTCTTTGAAAATGCTTCTTTAGCCAGGGAATTTCTGTATCTGATGTCCCTACCACTAAAGCCATTCTCCTCCAAAATACTACCCAGATACGTAAGATGCTATTTTGTGCCCTCCCACCATTATAATCAGCCCCACCTTCATATTCATCACCTCTCATCACTTCTTATGATTTATTTTCATCTCATACCTTTCGTACTGCACCTCTAATGCATTCATCTTGTAACCCCTTGATTGACTCTATCGCAATAGGTACATATTCTCTATACATATGTTTTTATTCCATTTTAACTCCTGTTGACGTACACAGATTTCAGCCAATGTTTTGCTAATCATTATGGAATAAGTCAATTTAGAAATCGATTAACACATTCCGGCAGGTGGTTGGTGTCATGTGGCTTCCCTCCTCCCCCTTCTCCAAGTGGAAGGAAGTGTGAAAAGCGTCTGTTTCATAGCACAGGGGTACTTTTTGTGAGGTCTTTGTGCGTTGTATTCGGCTGCACCTTCACATTTATAGAAAAGATGAATTCGCAGATTTCACTTCTATTTCGTCTTAGGAAAAGAATAGTTCCATTTGTGTGATGTTGTCAAACATCTGATATATATTTCAGTATTTTCCTGGTGGAACTGGTGAAGACGGCGTTATTGTTTGGTTATTTCCTATTTTTATATGCCCATCAATAGACCCTCCTAATTCCTCTCTTGCTGAAATGCAGGTAGACCTATGCCATATGTAGATTTTGTGGAGTATCGCTGGTCTGAAATGAGGGATGGAGGATCGGCCGAGGTAGAAAGAACTTCAGAATTTACATGCAAGTTGGTTGATTCCATTTATATAAGTAATCACTTCAGAAAATTTTATTTAACTCAAATACGAAAGAAATTCAGGGAGGCGTTGGAAAAGTTTGAAATAGGAATAAAATTAGGCGGGGAAGTGATTAAGTCTGTTAGATTCGCAAATAACTTGGCGAAGCAAACCAGCAAAGGGACTGGAGTTATTTCTGAACACATTATAAGATGAGATTAAGAGGTGTGGGACATAGGTTGACCACAGATAACCAATGAGACTTTCTGGAGGTGAGAAGACGAGAATAAACATTAAATGCATGGACATAAAATGGAGAATGTGGAAGAATCTGTGTATCTGGGCAATATTATGGAGGAAAATGCGTTAGAGTGCAGAAAAATGAAGAGAAGAGCAACTCCAGTCTAATATGCGTAAACTGAGGAAAGAGAACGAGTGTGAGGTGCTCCAAATAAAAGCGTAAATTAAAGATCATCTTTCATGGAGCGTAGCGTAGCGTTGCCCCAAAATTTGCTCTATGAAAGATAAGAGGATGAGCGCAAAGTGGAAGACTTCGTGATATGGGTTTGGAAAAAGGATAGATAGCGTGGCTTGAGACGGGATAAAAGCGTATGAAGAGGTGTTGACTTTGGTATTGGAGGAAATATCGTAGGACACACGTTTAGGTACATACTATTATATTTTAGTTGAGGGCGTCTTGTCTCCTTATTCATATTTCAAAGACCTTTTCCGGAGTCACCTTTTTCCATGTAAGAGTTTCGGCTCAATATTATATTTTTCCTCGGTTGGCATGTGGCACACCGCTGGAACTAATGATGGAAAAATGTCGGTCGATTTTTCGAGCAATCGATTTTTAATCGAAATGAAAAGCTCGACTTTTTAACAAAAATCGAAATTTGAACCAAAAGATCGATTAATCGAAAAAAATGGACGGTTTTTTTTGGAAAAAAATACAGTTGGTACAAATAAATGTTTATTATTCAATCGAAAAACGCTCATAATACATATTTGAATTGTATAAAAAATCCCTATAATGTACTTAGAATACATTCTCGAATTATTATTAGTAAAAATTTACAAATGCACGCAAATTAAAGGTTGGGGATCACCGCTTAGAACCATTCGGCTTCACTAAAATTTTTAAGAAAAATCAACTGACTGAGATGCTTTCTTGATGATCAAGGGCGTGCATTTCCAATTTACCGGCTTTAGAGAAAAGCCTTTCACATGGGACGGATGACGTTATCATACTCAGCACTCTGATCGCGAAACGGTACGAAATGGTCAAGATCGAAGTTAAAAAATCGAGTTTGGATCGAAACTAGAAGATCAAGGCTCGATCTCGATTTCCTCGATCTTTGACTATTAAAACTCGATTTTCGATTTTAATCGAAATCGTTTTTTCCATCACTAGCTCACTAGCTGGAACGTCAGCGAGTACCTTCCCACGCGAGTATACGGGTTAAAAAAGTAAAGAACCTTTCGCTCCTCTCCCGTTTATTTGTAAAAAAAGATCCTTGCATTGACATTTCATATCGTGTCCAGTGACTAGGGGTACCTATTTACTTTTAATCCCTTATGTCCCAATTAAGGAGGTTCCGCCGTGACTGTGTGAGTAAAAAAAAATACTAAATTCCACATTTTTTATATTTAGTAAAAAAAAATCCTGCTTTCGTTGATCAAATGCGTTACCTATAGAAACCCAAAAGTAACGTACAAAATATTCTGATTATTCCACGAATGTATTTTAAATAAGCTCTTTTTTCCAGCCATAGGAGCCAACTGCAGCGCCATATCCTACGAATTCCCGCATTTTGACTTCAATTACGGCAGTAATTCCCTAATAGCTAAAAAAATAAGGTGGTAAGAGGCTTATATTTTATTTTTACTGAATTTTTCTGGATTATTTCCTTCTTATAAATAATTTTCCGCAAAAATGGCATTTATATTTTATGGAAATATACTATGGGCCTTTTTTCGTCTTCCTTTTTCAAGGTCCACGTTTCTGCCCCATACAACGCCACACTCCATATCAAGTTCTTCACCAGCCTCTTTTTTACATCCTTACTTAAGGTCCGCGTCATCAGCTCCCTTCTATTATTGAACGCTTTCTTCGCTAGCGCTATTCTATTCCTAATGTCTTTGCTACTATGCGCTGTTTCTTCCAGCGTACTACCCAAATAATAGAATTGTTCCACTTGCTCGAATTTATGCCCTCCTACTTTAATGACCAGCCTCGCTTTCTTTGCCCTAGAAAATGTCATTACTTTTATTTTATTATGATTAATCTTCATCCCGTATTTCTTGCACTTCATTTCCAATGCATCTAGTAAAGCTTGCAATCCTTTCGATGATCTACTGAACAACGCCTGGTCGTCTGCGAATCTAACCGACTTTATCAGCTGACCTCCTACTTTCATTCCCACATCTAGCTCATCCCATGTCTCTCTTACCATTTCCTCAGCATAGCTGTTAAAAAGCAAAGGCGACAACGGGAACCCCTGCCGCACCCCGCGACCTATAACCACAGTGTATACAGTCGCGTCAAGCCATGTAATTTTTTCCATACAGACTTACAGCGCGCCGAAGCAAGTGCCTCTAGTGGTGAATGTGTATAACTACTTACAATACGGTGTATATGAAGCTAACGTTAGCTCACTTTCTCCAACATTTGCATTGCCTTATAAACATTTCATTTTTGCGATTATGCTTTATTGTGACGACTTTTTCATCCTCTTTAAATTGTCGTTATCTCGTTCAGAGCTCCGAAGTCACACTATAGAAACGGATAGCCGTGGATTTTTTTATTTTTTTTTTATTTCCTGCTCCTTCTCGAACAATACAAGGTAGACCAACAAAAAATAACATTCACGAAAACACGAAAGTATCCCCAGGAAAAATGCTTTTTCGCACATTTAATTCAAATCAGTAACCACTATTATTCAGCTTCAAGTACTGTTTATACCTTCTATTTTTTTAGTTGGAGAGATCCTGATTTTTTAAATTTCCAAATGTAAAATAAACTCATGTCTTAACAAAGATTCTAAGAAGCACATTTTTTCACTTCTGAGCTACATCTTTCTGGAAGGGGCATTTTTTGTTGGATTTTCAAATTAAATTCACAAAAGACGCCCTATTTGTATTCATTAACAACACTATGATTTTTAATCATCAATGTTGCTGAACATTCCTCGAAAAAGGAATTCAGTTCCTCACTGCATAATATAAGACTTCCTACTGAGGATATTTCACTACTTTGAAAGTTTTGAAAGTATTTTAATAATTTTTCCCCTCGGATATTTTATTCTCTTTTCATGAGGAAGTACTTACATTCAAAATAATGAGGTGAAAGGAACTTTCTCAGAAAATAGCCAAAAATATATACTATACCATTATTTTCTGTAAGTCTTAGCTTTTCATTCTTGGCTGCCCGGAAACATAATAAAAAACAATAAATCATGTTTTGACCTACTGCTTTTTTCAAGCTATCAAGGATTCCTTCCTCGTTATCGAATACTTCACAGTCGCTGGAAAAATTAGGCTTCAGAAACGTTTAAAAAAATAAAGATAGAAATAGGAGTTAAATCTCTTTGCATTTGAGTTTGAAGAAAGCCCACCCTTGTAGCGGACAACAGAGAAAAATTCTCCAATAAGTCTTGTTTGATTTTTATTGTTTGATGACATCTATCTAAAGGGCTTTGGTTCTCAGCTCTTTCTAAATATCTTGCGAAGAGTTGATGTTTAGAAGCCAAACTTTAACAAAATTTACTTTGTATGTAGGTATTATCATTTCTTTCATGGTCAATTAACCTGATAGACCCTAGGCAATTTTTCATTGACTCGAGGGCTTCAATGTGTTTATATTCACCTTAGAGAGTAACTATCAGTATCGCAGTCGGAATTACGCCGTGGGAGTTAAAAATATCGCATAAATCTTTTACGTTTTTACACAGTTTGGTGTTGCCAGTGACTGAACAAACATTAATTCACAACAAACATGCTTACTTATGGCGGATACTTCTGAAGAATGACTTATAATCCAGGGAGAACTATTCAGAAATTACCTCCAAAGAGATAAACACTCTTTTTCCACTTTCTAATTAATGGAACGAATCATATTTAAATAGATCATTTCTGGAACTAATCAGCAAATAAGGAATATTATAAAAAATAGTCTGATTTCCTGCATAAACCTACAGTAAATCAGTTGTTATTTCTATTGACTTACGCATCAGAACAAAGCTTGAACCCTGGTCAGTTACACTTGTCTTCACGATAAACGCTGCTTCAGAAAGCACTTCAAGAGTAGTTTTGAATACCTCTTGAAAATGTTTTTATTTTACAGACTGGTAGAAAAAGAAATACTCTATAGGCTGCCTTAAGTTATGAAATAATCCATTTATCATTAGCAGTAAAGCTGTACTTGCTATGTTATTGCTTCTGAAGAAACCCAAGTCCTCTAAGTTATAGACATAATGTACACTGTTATTGTACGACAAATACCTCGCAACTGCTATTTTATCTAGGCTTAAATTAACCAAACTTTGGTCCTCTTTCAACTTCTTTACCTTCTCTTTCAAAAGCATAAACACTCTTAGATCCAGGCCACATTTGGTATTTATTCCCTCGACAAACTGTTCAAATAAACAAACAAATATTCCCACGTACGAACAGAGGGTAGATTAAAGTGTTCGAAAAAAAAGTGTAACCCCCATTCAGTGCTACGCCCGCCCATGGGCGGACTCGGTTCCTTTCCAGATTTACCTCTCTCTTCCAACAGTTTCTGAGGTCGATTCACGATGTCAGCTTAGCAGTGGACAGCGATACAGGAGGCTGGGTGAATAACATTTGGCATCACTGGACCACTGAGACCCATGATCGCAAAATATATTAATTATGAATTTCCTGGCAAAAGGTTCTAAACATTTTTTGGCAATATCTTGCACTACCGCAGTATGTCTTGCATCTATAATTTCCTGCCTATCTCCTTCCCACCACCAGTACATCTCAATCTATTCTTAATTCGGAGAACTGTCATGTTATTCCTCAAACAAGAAATCTAATCTCTTGCTCTCTTAGTGAGTTCTGCAATTGCCTGTTATCCAACTATAGACATTCAAGTAAAAATGACTCACTCGTTGGATGGTCCGGGTGTAACTGTATATCAGGGCAAAATGCGCCATGATCGGCAGAGAATGGGTGAAAGGGAAACATGTTATCAACGTTAAAAAAAATCCATTGAAGGATAATTTCTTAAGATATAAGTGGGGATTGGTATCTACAGTTTTTCCTCGGGAAGACTGTCTTTCTGGCTGGTAACTTCCGTTGAAAGCTCATTAGAGTCGGGTTATTGGATACATCAAATATTATGAGTACAGCGGTCAACACCAACCTCTTTTTATCAACTGGCTATCTTCAAAATGTTCCGAACAAAGCAAAAACATTTTTACACAAGTAAGAGGTATTTTTCCCGTCTCAATATTTTCTATGGCAATGAATGACCTATCGCATGCACCTGTAATGATCATAATAAATTATACTAGCGTGTCAAATTGAAATAATTAAAGAGCGATTACGCCTTGTGAGCTTCAGAAAATATCAATATGCTTCAACCAACATTCAGAGAATCGGAAAAATGACATTCCTGGATTACATTACAGATTTCAGCAGCAGTATTATTTAGCAAAAATTAAATTGAAATACAGGATGAGTTTGATCGGTTGTTTCTAGTACGCTTGAACTGCGTTTTATTCTCTATTTGCCTTTTAACGTAATTTAAACATGCACTCCCTTTAAGGGGAGACAATGTAAAATATTCTATACAAAAGCAATAATTCCATAACTTCACGAAGAAGAAAATAGGCTCTAGTTCCAGCGGACGCAAGTATACGTACTCACCCCACATTACGGTAGTTATACACATTCACCGCTTGGGGCGCTACTAACAGCTAGCTGCAAGCAAGGTCGCTATACCCCGCGACCCCGGGGTATAGCGACCTTGCCTGCAAGAATTGTGTCCGTCTTGTCGCGACTGTATAGACTGTGCTATACCTGCCCACCCTGACTCACCCTCAGCTACCCTCACCTGTGCCTTCTGACTCATATATAAGTTTCGGATGAGTCTCCTATTACGCCAATCTATTCCTATTTCCCCCAGTATCTTCATTAGTTTGTCCCAGTTTACTCTTTCAATCGCCTATTCGTTATCCACAAAGCAAGCAAAAAGCAGAGTGGAATACTACTGTCAAATAAAAGTGACACCTGTCGACATTGACCAAAACTAAAATTGCTCTTCTCATGAGCGCCGAAGAAAAAGGAAAGGAAAAAAGTGAGGGAAATTCATCAAAAAGCTAAAAATGCATGTACTTTCGAATGCCCTAATCCCGGCGCGAACAGACTGTTTACCTTGAGTTTTGTTCATACTGCGTTTAATTACTATGATCAATAATGAATATTTGATGAAAAAAATATTTAACAGATGTTTCCTTTTAGTCATTTACTTTTGGACTTATACTCCTTCTTGATCTGCATTAGTTTGTGCCACAGGGTAAATTTTTGTATCCTCGAACTTTTTGTCCTCTTTTTCAGTCGACGGACTTTCTGCGCCCCCTTGTCATCTCCGCCGCTAGCAAACGCTCGTGCTGTGTGTACTTATGTGTTAAGCCTTTTCTCACTGTCGGTCCGTGACATTGCGGACCGTGTTTACCTCTTCGCGGCGTGAGAAAAAAGGTGGAGATATAGCGGGGAATGAGATGGCTCGGGAACTGGGCGTGCATTATACGTACTTGTCGAGTGGCGGCACGGAGTCCAAGCAAGGATATCGGATACGCGTGAGAACGAACTTCTTGCCCTTAGCAAGAAGCTTCCTACCTTGTTTACGCGTTAGCTTTCGTTGATTTCGATTCAGGAGACGTCTCACTGAAAGACATTGACGCAAAAAAGCTTTCACACGACTGTTGCTACAGGTTAATTCGGGCGATTCTCACCCTACGTTCCTCACAAGGTTTTTTCCCTTTCACGATCCTGGTGAGATTCCTGGAATGGTATCGGTAGTTGCTGTAGTTCAAGTGTACACCCCGTGTGAGATGGCAGAACATTCTGACGCTATCTATAGTAGTTAAATATTCTGTTTACCCTCTGAATGGTCACCTACTTACCGGCGTAATTCAGATAGCTAGATCTTTTACAAACAGTATATTTTGTCTATTTTAACGAGATTAACTAATACTGTTAATTTTTTTAGTATCTCATTGAATTTAAGTAATAGAATAACATTTATTTGGTAATATCATACTTAATTCGGCTTTTCTTGTTCCATCTAAACTTACTTTAACCGGCATCACCTCTGAGCTAAGATGAATCGGGTTTATGCAGGGTGTATATAAGTCAGCTACATAACTTCACAGAATTGTAGACCATATCATTCTGAGCGAAAATGGGTGGAGCACATGGATCCTAATCTCCATGGTTACCCCTTTATGACATTCGGAAGATTTTTCAATTATTTTCATGCTGTACTCCAGTAATTCTGCCACCACGTTTAACTCATGCTAGGTGGTATGCTAAAGCCTTGCACGAATTTCACGTAAAAATATTTCTATAGTCAACAAATATTCGCATAGATGGCATTCTCTCCTTTTCTCTGGTAGTACCCTTAATGAAACATCTAATAGTTGAAGAAAAACACAATAATTTTCTTTTATTTATTTTGTTTATTGATCGATATACACCCACAGTTTTCCCTATGAAAAAACTTATTCACATTATGATCTTTCCGAAAAACGCTCAACGTATTCTCTATATGCATAACACATCTAAGATATCAAATTTTTATTTATGAAATAACAGCTTGCAACTAGTACTGCATAGAAATTCAGCTTATTATAGTCCAATTTCATTTTCATGTGAGATATGCAGTGCTTTTGCAGTCGCTATGGAATTAAGGCAGCATTTGCCATTTGGCTCCACGCGAGGTTTCTGCCCTCGCTTAGCTGGCCTGAGGACTCCTGTGTTATTCTTTCACAGATCGCCATAGTCAAACTCTCAGCCTGGCGGTGTCCTCGAATCGGATCGGCTCCTTTGTGAAGTGTAAATAATAATAAAAATATATTTTAATATATGTATAGATAATGAAAAGTAAAGAAAACTTTGTATTTCCACAAAAAAATTTAATGCACATTCCACATACAATGTACATGTTAAGTCGATTCCATGAAGTCACGCCCGAGACAACCAATTAATATATAGATAATCTTACATAAACCTTTTAAGTTGAATTACCGCATTTAAAAAATATGAATTAGTCCTCGTTAGTTAGATTTTCGCCTAACGTACATACATTAACTTCAATGAGTATTAGCGCGTGTCTGCGAGTCTTCCGTGCCATATCTTTTTTCTGTCCATAACATGTTTTACAAATGATGCCATGAATTTGAATGAGAGTAGAAAATGATAGTGATGGAGGCGCAACATGCTCTTTGAACATTAACAGATTGATTTGAGCTTTTAAAATTACTAGTCGAAGTTTTGAACGGTTTCTGTCGAAACCGTTCAAAACTTGGAAGCATTTCTAAATTATGAGGAAGATTAGTCTCATGAGGGAAGAGGGAGGGAAGAGCCAGACGCGTTTATTCACCTTTTCCATGTAAATAATGCGAGAATATAATCACACTATAACGTTGGGTTAAACAGCCATAGTCCAGTGGTATGAATGTGTAGCAGAGAATCACAAAATGAAATTAAAGATACTTAATTAAACTATTGGTAGTACATTCATAATTTATATCGTTGTAGCAGTCCTAATTTATCGCTAAATTTAACACACAGTCAAAAATGCATCATATCTTATTTAGTTTTCTTGATCACACTGTAGTAATTAAGTTGTCTCAAACCAGTTAGATGCAAAAGGCATCCTGTCCTGTACTTTTAAGAGTAGTAATGTCTTACTTTGCGTTAAAGGAGTGTTCTGATATCCATTATGCTTATGAATGATGTGTTGAAAACTCAAATCAAGCGGCAAATGAATGTCGCCTTCGTTTCCCAAGGAGGAGGCACACGTATATATATTTAGGCTTTGCACACCGAAATATTTGGGAATATAGGACATTTTTTTCGGCGCTATGGAGCTGGCTGTGAGAGAAGATGAAGAAGAAGACGGATTAAGCATAATAATAATCCATAGATCAGCACCAGGCGCGCATCTCTACGGCTGGGAATTCCTCACGTGGCGGCGAGGACATGCTTTCACAGAGCATCTTTAGACCCCTATCAGAAAAAAGATAGGTGTGAAAGGCTGTGTGAAAACTATTCTTTGGAAGCAAAACTGCTAATTTAAAAAATATGTCCCCAAATTTGTAAAAGTTTTTTTGTATTTTGCTATAACAAATTAAATGAGACAAAAAGTAGCATTTCACTGTTGTTGTCTAGTTCTTGTTTAGTGGCGAGACAAATGTTTTATATACAACCATTTAATATTTTCAAATACGTACTCTACTTCGTGTAGCTTTAACTGAAAATCCGTCTTGATTGATCTCATTTTGTGGCTATAAGTCAAAGCATTTGCGTCGTCAGTTGACATCGTGGTCACACGTCCATCGTCACAGAAACGCGCTGTTGACAATGAAGTCTCTTCGTGTGTACTTGTCAGATTTCACCGCAATTACCAGATTAGGTTTTCCGCTACTGAGGCTGCCATGGTAACATTGGCCTAGTTTTTATCCCTCCTCTCTCAGGATTTTGATGTCATTTCACGTTCAGAATGGAGTAGGCGAGCGACCTAATTAATTACTCAGCACCAAATCCTTTTCATAAAAGTCGGTCGTATCTAATTAAAGCGGGTTTATGATCGATTGCTTGTATTGCGACAGTACCTAGGTTGAGGTCAATCATGCCATATATGGATTAATAAACAGCCTCCTTATGAAATTTATTTTTTTTCCAGTTAGAGAAATATGTTGCTTTCAGCTAAATATACGTGAGTTTTGAAATTATTAATCCTTGATTGTCATCGAATTAAATTATATAAGGCTCTCATTTTAGAACACATGGAATTTTCTTAAATATGACAAATGGGGTGTAATTAAATATTGTAATTAACTATTCTATCTGCATGGCAAACAGAAATAGAATCCTATCCGTATATAATTATATGTATTTTTATGATTATATTTGTTGTTAATAGGATTTGCTTGTTAATTTATAAAGATCTCCATTGAGTGTATTAAGAATTATTTACCTGCCTTCCGTAACTGAAAGGAAAATGTTGCTTTCAGCTAAATATACGTGAGTTTTGAAATGATTTTTCCTTGATTGTCATCGAATTAAATTATACAAGGCTCTCATATTATAATGCATGGAATTTTCTTAAATATGACAAATGGGGTGTAATTAAATATTGCTATTTACTATTCTATCTGCATGGTAAACAGAAATAGACTCATATCCGTATATAATTGTATGTATTTTCATAATTTTATTTGTTGTTAATAGGATTTGCTTGTTTATTTATAATGATCTCCTATGCGATACATTTTTACATAAATAAAGTATGATCAAGTCTCTGCCATCTTGAATATAAAATTCCCTTTGGAAGTTTTTAATGTGCATTCTTTCGGTTCAATTTCGTAGTATTAGTCATATTTGGTCTAAGAATCCATTTATACCACGACAGGATCTCTAAGTTAACCAAATTTCAAAGAAGCTCTCTCATTTATTGTCAATCGCTCTTACATGTTCTCAATGCCTCTTCTTCCTGCATAACTCAAATCTCTTTACATGTTAATTTTATATACTGTACTTCTACGAAAACGTTTTGTTGAACAGAAATATGACCTAAGGCTTTTTCAAGAGCAGTGGAACATGCTAGTGAAAATGTTTATAAATGGGAAAATAGGCAGATGGATGAAGTACAAGTCAAAGTGAATGGTATTTGTTAAATAAAGATTACCTCCGTGAGACTAATGACTATTCTCGAAGAAAAAACGCAAGTGTAAGTTATACTTCTTTTAATGTGATTTTTTTAATTATATGCGTAGGAATATCGTTCACATGTCCTCTAGGAAGTCATCCCAAATACCTTTTGGTTAATATTTTATTTTTATCCATAAACTAATAGGTAGAATCCCATGTCGCTCTTCGAGGTAATAGTACGACTAGAGTTACAGTTCAGATAGATTCGCGTCATGAAACGTGATAGTACAATGATATGTTTACAGAGGGCATAATTGCTGCTTATTTTATTATTGGTCTACTTGAATTTTACCCTTGGTTGCGTAGGCTGTGTAAAATATTAATACATTTTTCGGGAGAAAAACGTCTTAAATAAAAGGGCAGTTTCTATATTCCTTTATTTATCTCTCTTGAAATAATAAGATAGTGTACATGTAACAGACAAGATGCATGTACCGTTATACTTTTCAAACCCTGGCCATCATTTAGGTACGTACCTAAATCTTTATTCATAGGAGAACCCGTTGAACCTACTCTTTTTGGCGTATTTACTTTGAAATAGGTCCAGTTTTAGTGAAATTTTGGCCGTTTTGAGGAATTAGGGGCTTAATAGAAGTACTGTTCTAGAGATATACTCGTATTTAAGAGAAAAGAGGTGGAAAAAACATGCTATTTCACATTAAGTTAATGTGGACATAGATTCATTGCCTTAACATATTTTCCTTCTGCTTTTTAGCCAAAGCTTGTTTTAACTGATGAATTCATAACTTTTAATAAAGTAATTTTTATCCCTAAGTTTTTGGATCACATTTTACTCATAGGTTACATTATGTTATATTTTTCCATAGATAACATAATTATGGTTTTGGTAATATTTCAATGTAGCTTCTAGGTAAAAATATTCCCTAATATATTCATTTTAACGATGATGATTTGATGGGAAAATACATGGAAAGTCGATAAAATAGTAGCTTTTAGGCAGATCTATTTTCTTTAAAGCTTAGCGCCAGGCTTCAATCTTGTCTAGTGGACAGGATTGCTGGATGATGTTAGTGTGTTTCTTTAAAGAATTTTGTATTTACTTCTTTTATTCTATGATTTATTCACGTTAATGGCCATTTATTTTACAACAAATTTGTTTACAAATACGTCCGTACCTTGATGGGATGATGCTTGGGATGGAAACTTAAGACTTTAACGTTTTATCCAAAGTACCGCTTTTGATTTAATACCGTTGGTATGGATTCATGGTCGAATTTCGATTATCCAAAAGATGACAGCATTTTTTCTGGGATATTCCAGCCTCTAGATGAGCCTCTCGCGTAAAAGAGAGCCAAACCTTCATTTGAGAAATGATGGGAAGCCGTAGTTTGAACCTCGCCATTAAAAAAGTCTTCTCTGGCTTTCGTGGACCCGATGTCTCCTTTCATCTAGCTACAGCCTAATGGCGACTGTGTTCTGCTTATTATCCACTCTCCAGGCTTCTCTTAATCCCTTCGTGGCCCCAATAACTTCTCTTCAAATGACCTCACCGCTACAGTTGGCCATGCCGCTGGGGCGTAATAGTCGAACATCTAGAGCAAATGTATGTTACGGCTGGAAAAAAACGTACGGCTTTGCTGCTACAGGAAATACCCCGCAGCTTTTTCGGATTATGTGTGGAAGTTCACTTAGAGTTCGATGCAGATATCTCAGTGTGGATCATGGTGTGGATGTATCATAAATTATGCTGTTGATGTTATTTCTCTATTTTCAAATTACAATTAAATACACAAATGTGCGAAAGTCATAATTAAAAATGATATATCTGCAATGCCTCGATGTACTCACATGGCGCTGCAGTCCACGAGGCTAAAGCCAGCTTTTAACATTACTACATGCCATTATGTGCACAGTACCTTGTTCTCTGGTCAATATTGAATACCTTATTTGAATTTTATTTTAAAATGTAAACAGCCGTAAGAATCATGAAATAGGTAGTAAAGTGATACTAATTGCGCAAAAAGTTATGGTCATACCTGTCAATCTCAGTAATTGACTAAATTTACGTATTTGAGGCTTTAACTTTACTTATTTCATTTTAACCATTCGCCGAAAATAGTTACAGAACCGAAGGTTTTCATAAAAAGTATAGCGGTGGGTAGTAAAATTGTTTTAAAAAATGAGAAATCATCACACAGCAATATTTATGACGCGATCTCTGCATTAGAACTCCCTCAATGTTTTAAATAATATCTCTCTGAAAGGCAAATCTGTACCATATCCCATTGCAAAACGGCATGTACTTTTGGACAATATCTTAAAAAGCATTGCAATAAGTGGTCGATATTTTAGTACCATGAAGAATACAAGACCTATTTATTTACAATTGGGTCAAATGTATCAAATTTCATGCGTAATTGTTATATCTCTGCCGCACCACTTACAATCCTCTGCGAAATTAACGGTGAAGGAGGAATTTAAATTCCTTACTCCAGGAGATCTTTTTTCGAATAAAAGTTTAAGTGAATAATTTTTACCGTAGTAAATTCCCCTTTATGCGTGTATATCCGAAGAGGTTACTCCGACTAATTTTACTGTCGTGAATAGCCCCTTAGTACTTTGCTTTCAACTATTTAAATCGCTACATGACTACTCAGTGCTCTACGTGATTTTGCCAAAGGCATCGGGTCAGGGAGGCAAGAGCTCCTGGAATGTTAGGAAAATTGAGATTTCAGTAAACAAATCAACTATAGAAGGAGTTAATCCATTTCAATCAGGATATAGAAACCTTTGTAGATATTCCTTCCCCAAAGTCTATATGATCTTTACATGTATGACTAAAAATAATTATGGTAAAAAATTGAGTATTCTCCTGTGAGCGACTATAAATGTTGAATAGTGTCTTGTAATTTGTTCATAATCTTCGGATGTACTTTTGTACAATATCTCTTCACCGTGGGAAAATCAAAATTTATTGCACAACTACGGATATGTCATTGCAAAATTTCCTTTCCATTGCGTTTTACTACGGTGTAAACGAATCATTTCCCAGGCATAAGAGAACTGGCGGTATGTTTTGCTCCTCTACATTGTTCTAAAATAGTGATCTAGAGAAGGGATATGAATAAAATATTTTATTGCCCGCTTTGTCTCGGAATATTGACCTAAATTAGACTAAACCGGGAATCGAAGGATGGACGCACCTTAAAAGGTTTTCCGGGCCGATGCGCTGGAAATTCATATCTCTCTACACAATTCCTCCGCTTTATGCAGCTGTATTTTACATCAATACACTACCTCGCGAGCCACCACAAGATTGAGTGGCAGGGGGTGTTCATACACGGCATGAAAAAGGGAGAGAATAGGAAAATACTTTTGGAAACAGTAACTCTTATTTTGTGGATCAAGTTCATCGCGGAGATGTAGTGCGGGGTTGAATTAATATCCTACAAGCACTTTGATATTTTGACTGTAGTAAAGACCTTCAGGTTATTTTATCTTTATCTTAAACTAGAAAGAAGTTTCCGCTGCTTAAGATGTGGCTTGATATGGTTGTGCAAGCAAAAGCAAACAGATGAAAATGTTTCATTCCACTCATTATTTTGCATTACACTTCAAGTTAAAGTAGTTACCTCTTTAAAATATGCTGTGAAATATTAGAACCTCCAAGGAAAAATTGAGTACCTGGGTGAACATCTGCTACTTTCCCCAATATTTGGCTGGTATTCACAATCACTAATTTACTTATACATATTTCTCAGGACGATCATTTATGTTTAAAAAATGTTTTCATGATATAAAATCGAAACATGAAGAGCAGATTAAGTACAAGTAATAGAGACTACATAACTTAGGAATAAAATACATATTATTATCAGTATTATTAGCAAGCAACAAAACATATTTACTTAGACCATACAGTGTTTAAACTTATTGCTTGCACGGCTTAACAGTGTACAATTAGATCTATAGGATATGAAAAATATATTTAAAATTACAAGTATTTTTCAATAGTTTTTACAGAAAAAAGCCATTTTATTACCTCTCTCGTAAATAATTAAATTGAAATAAAGTGAATACACTATGGTTTCCGTCTTTACACTGTGGAAGTATTTAGTATCCATACTAAATAATATATAGTTTGTACATTCCCGTAGAATTTATTAACGGCATAACGCGTTTCACCGACCTACGGCGTCATCCGGTACAAATTCCTAGTTTAAAAAAAAAAACTAAAATAACAAAACAAACTAAGAATTTTTACCTGATGATCCCTTAGATCGGCAAAACGTGTTGTATCGTTAAAACATTATGTGGTTTATTATTTAGTATGGATACATAAATTGATATTGACTATACAATTGTAAACTGCACCCGGTAATGGGGACTCCGAAATGAGTTGATTCTATTAACATCCTCAGGATACTTAATATCTTAGATCTCATATTATGATGAAAGTATCATACCATACGATATGCATATGGAATGGCTGTATCGGTTTCCAACCCCATTTTTTCGGCCGCAGTTTTCCCGGAACGAAGAATTAGAATAGAACCTTGGTATACGGGGTGGGCGGGGCATTTTGAAATAAAAAAAGTAAGCCTTTAGTTTTGTAGTATCCTCTCGGGCGATTCTATTTCTCATTCCGGCCGCACGGGTCGTCGCGTTCCCGAGTCTGTGGAGAAGGGAGTGTTGGAGAGGGGGCAAAGATGGTTTGTGAGAGTGGAGGCGGGGGAAGGAGAGGGGCTTTTACCCTCCGCTTTAACGATGATGACGGCGATGAAAAAAGAAATGCACGAGAGAGAGGGAGAAAGAGAGTGAGGAGGAAGAGCAAGGGAGACGGGCGGTTGGAAAACGCTGATTACTCCAGCGGGGAGTTTCCCTCATCGCCCTCGACAGGGACATCTGCTGCTTGGTGGGAAAAGTGTTTTCAAGAGTAGGAGGAGGGCGGACGGAAAAAGGGAGCGAAAGATGAAAAAAATAACTAAAAAAAGGGGTCTATGGTTGTGTGTGTGTGTGACAGCCCTGGCGTTAAACATGCCTCCTCAAGGTCGATCCTATCGCCAATTCAAATGTCGCAAGGGTTGCAGCGAGGGTGGTACAGGGGGCCTGTAAGGGGTGGAATCGGGTTGAGAGAGGCGGGCAAGAGGGGGATGTGTAAGGAGCGGGGCAGGATTGGGGAGTACATCGTCCCTGAAAAGGGGAAAACGTGCATGTGGTCCTCATCCAGATGGCCCGTCCTCCCGCGGTCTTTTCTCCTTCGGAGACCAAAGCGCCTCACCGAAATCAATATTGTGACGTTTGTGTGAAATTCTCGGTGGAAAGAATACTCCGCCTAAACTGGGATTTGAACCCAGATCCCCCAATTTTGCACCGGACGTTTAAACCTGGCATCCTGTTTCACTGTGAGGTTTGTGGAAGCATAAGGTGAACAAGGTTTTGTGACGAAGTACCTTTAAATTAGCTTATTTATTTAAGATTGTGCAGGAAACAGCCTCAAAAGCCTTTTACCTTTATGGCATGGATTAAGTTTCCCGCTGAGGATCCTGCTGGCTGGATTTAATTTTTTACTCTCGGTAGAATCACTATGGGTTTAAATACCACATACAGCGTACATTTTTCCGTACGCACGGCCGGTGAGCTCCTCATTCCAGCGTACATTTAAATATACGCTAGTCCTATAAAGGTTTATATCAGGGATTTTATTGGGAAACAGTGGACAAAATACTAGCAGCCCATGCCCTAAGAGGTAAAAACTCTGCCTAGGTGGGATTCAAACCCGCGACCATTGGGTTATTTGGTAATAGCGTAACCCCGCCGATAATGAGGCCGGCCGGCAAATAAAATAGGAATACAAATTAATCTTTGAATTTTGCCTGATTCAATATTAGTTGGTTATGTTATTCATCTTGTGACTTACAGTGCTATTTGTCTAGTGGTTGGCTACGTTATTACCCACGTTTATTTAAACTAATGTCGATAGTTGAATTTTTGGAGGGGGGGACAAGGTGACAGGAAACTGTAAATTGCACGCGGGAATAAAATAATGCATTTCTCGAGAAGTAATTTTCGCGTTTTAATATTTCCATAAATGTATGTTGAAGTCGCGTCCAACTCAACAGTTTGTTCTCACATTGGCGTATGAAGTATTTGTCCGCGTATGATCTGGCTTTCTGTTGGTACTGTGGAGGTAAATAGGCATTGAAGTTACTATATTAGCAGGAGAATTGCGTTTCCAGAAGAGACACAGATCTTACGTACCTAAATATGCCGAGAAAAGAGCGTTGAAAGTCAGTTTAGAATTATTTTTGTATACTGCAGAAAACTCGGCCCTTGTGAAAGAGGATGAAATTTGATCGAACGTATTTGAGACATGGGTGCGGAGAAGGATGAATAAATTACGATGGAGAGAAAGGGAGACAAACTACGAAGTGCTCAACATAGTAGGTGACGAGAGAAAGCTCCCGGGGGCAATTAGGAGGCGGAATGGGTAGATAGGGAAGGTGATACGGTGGAGAGGGAATGCTAAAAAGCTAGCCTATAAGTTTAAACCATTAAGTCTGTAGACTTGTACTCATATCGATATGTCAAGCAAAGAACAACTAGTGGTGTTTATTTCTTCAACAGTTTGTGATACAAGTTGTAATTTGATTACCTTGTACAATTGAGATCCTTTGCGTGGGCATCCGCCAACGCGTAAGCACACTCGAATATTTTTATATGTGCGAGGTGAAAAATTACTTGTTAGAATAAAGAGTTAATATACTTGTAAATTTTTTTATTTATTATCTATCAAACATCAGAATGTGGTTTAAAACTGGCAATGATGGAATTTTCTCTTATAAATACCGTGGATTGCTTACTTATTCACCAACCTATTCTCACTCCACTCCACATCAAAAGCAGGAAATTCGAATTCTACATTTCTCGCTTTGACAGTGGCATGTTGGGTATGGATGGCTATGCACGGATCGTAAAACGATACCGATACAGAAAATTATTTCAGGTTCACGAAAGGACAACACGAGAAGAATAGCGATACAAGTGGTATCGCTAGAGAACTCTATAAATCTAGAGAATGCTATAAACTCTGCATAATTCTAACTGTGACTGCGTAGAGTTATGAATACATGCACTCGTATGAGTATATCCATCGAGAACGGACTCCAAAAACTTAAACCATACCATCAATGTTTCTGGAAAATATAAAACACACTACGGTAAGGTCATGTACTCAATGTGAATTAATTAATGCCGTCTTGCTGACATAGTTTTGAATCGATATTTTAAGGATAAACCTTATTTTCATTGAGCTAACAGTTTTGCTATGTCGATACCATGTCCACCACTTTGTATTGGGGGAAGTTTAAACATCGATATTTATAAATTGGCGATCATGCTGCCCTGTACCGACCTTCTGTGCAGTGCATTTTTTTGTCTTTTTGGGCAACTTATGCCTAAGTCGAGGGATGAAGAGGCTCGATGTAGGGCTGGCTTGAGAGGGACTCTGATCGGAGTCATCTCGTCAAGAGGATCTTTCGGGATGGAGGGCATGAGGGGACATGGGACAACGAGGTTTTTGGGTCGGCGTCGAGTGATCGCGACACGAGTATCGGATAAAGCCTCTAGCCGGTGGTGGTTGCCTGGAGGATATCATAGGGAGGTCTGGAGAAGGGTTGGTGGTTGAGATAATTCTCCAGGATGGCGATCAGGTCGGTGTCGTGGCTAGAGTACTTGCTTCTCGGGTTTGAACACTGGCAGTGTCCGAAATTTCTCATAATGAATTTTAATCAACACTTAGGTGCTGTGTGGGGATAACTTTCAGTACAGTGCTACGTGCGTTGGATAAGACTAAAACTGATATTCCCTATGTGCCTTTCGCCAAGATTAGGCTGATACCGAAACCAGGTTCCTCTCCACTCTTTCACCATTCCCCTTATAGCTCTTCCCTAACTCATCTGCCTTCAATGACGTAAATGACCTCAGTTGTCGGGGTCCTCCACAAATAACCTACCAGCGACTACTTTAGGATATCATGAGTATGAGTGGAATAATTGGTTGGAGGTAAAGGGGCCTCAAATAGATATCGAAGAGAGGCTTTGGTAACGTTAGCATGGTGGTCAAATGGTGGTCTAGAGAATGCTAAAAGTTGGTGAGAAATCACAGATGGGTCGAGGGACTCTTTGTGTTGGCCTAGACCAAAAGGATGTCACAGAAAGGTCTAGAGAATGTTAGGAGTTGACTAGACGTCTACGGTATATTACAGAGGGCTGGGGAAGGAAATGTGGAGAAGTGGACGCGATCCACCCTCCTACTCGTGTTCCACCCCAAGAGCATCAATCCCGTTGGCTTCTTTTGGCAAGTGTTTTAGGGGGCTCCGCGGGTGGTTGATTCTGCGATTGGGTGGGAGAGTTGGGTGAGAAGTCTTCACGAGGCCTTGTTCTGAATCTGGGCAGAGAAAGGTGATAATGCAGAGTGGGGGAATTGGGAGGTTGGAGTGGAGCACTAAGGGTGAGATAAGCAGCTTGCAAGAAGATCAGGATGGAATCGGGGGTTCACCCTACTTACGAAAAAACATGACCACTCAGATCTTGCGTTACTCGCAGGTGGTGAAGTGTAACAAAAAGCGCAAGTTTGGAGTTATAACATGATGAATTTGATTTTAAAGTACTTCAAATATGTAGATATCAATATATCTTTTACATGAAAAACAAAATATTGGACTTAAAATTAACCCTTAAGTTAAGTTTTGGCCTCCTTCGAGTTTCTAGAATGATCCATATATTTTATGCTCTAAAGATTAACGTAATAAAATGCGGTATTTATAATCAATAATCTTGTAAAATGCTCTCTTTAAATTCGTCATAAATTTAACAGATATTTTTTAATCGTCATAAAAAATATCGCGGCCAAACTGTATGAAACGTTTCAACAAAACGACAACTTTTTACTAATAATTTTTAAGAATCATCTTTTCCACCTCAAAGTGTTGTTATTGCTGCAAGATTTTAGAACGATTTTTCCATTGTTATTCCCTAATTATTTCATTGCACACCATCTAATTAGGAATTGAATGGCATGAGAGTTATTTGTTAATTTTCCGTTTCTCCAATTCCTAATCACCAAACTGACGATTTTATTATGGCATCACTTAAATTCTCCTCACGTATTCAATGAAGAGAAACTGAAGTGCAGCGTTACACTCTGAATTCAGTGAAATACTTTGCCGCAGGATGTTCCTGTGCACATACCGTCAACTCAGTTTCCGTTTCATTAGTCAAGTCTCGTTCTTCAACAGCCTTCTACCTACCTGTTAAACGTCCTCCCATGGGATTTTCTGAGAGTGGAGGAGGAATAGAAATGGTGGCCAGGAGGGACAAGGGCTCTAGGGTTTTCAAGGGAACGAGAAAAGGGTAGAAGGAATGCGAGGAAAGACAAGGAGTAGGCGGAGGAATGAGACGGGTGGAATTCGGAGGAGAGAAAGAATGAGTAATGTGGACGAGAGAAAGTTTACATGTCTTATGATGAGACGATCCCGGCCTGCTGAGCGGATGTGATACCATATCTCGTATATAGTGTGTAAAATACTTCTTCCTTTGGAAAAAAGTAAATTACAATTGCAAACAATACTAAACACTGGGTGGTGTAAATACATCATTTTTTGTAAGTAAGCTATGATTAAGCAAAATTTGAGAGTATGTATTTGTTTTTTTAGTTTTCATTGATAACTATATATAAGATTTTTTGTAAACTAACCTGAAATTTGACCCTTTAAAACTCCACATTATCTCTCTATCAGTGAAAACGAGCTTAAGATTAAATACCAAATTGGTCAGGTCTCATAAAAGAAAGAAGTGAAGAAACGTCAGATATTTCATGGTTCATCTTTGTTGGTCATTTTTTCTGGCATTCAATTTAAAAATCTCTTTCCCTGAACTGTATGTGTAGGATAGTAAAATAACCAAATGGAATGCATGTTGAGTTTCCTGCTTGCTTTCTTGCTGCTTGAGGTTCATGTAAGATACTCTTTGGCAATATGATATGTCTGTTAATAAGTATTTTCAACTATTATAATATTTTTGTAAATAATAAACTGCAATATAGATGTTTTAGAATATTTGAATGACTAACCTAGGCGATTTCTTTGATTGTAAACGTTGAATTGTTGATAGAAATTCAAATCATAAATCACCTGCTGAAATAATAATAAAAATGGTGTCTTTGTTTAACTGTGCTCAGAATACCTGTGGAGTAGGATTACGAGAGATGGGTGAAGTAGGGAGGAAGTACGAAGTAGAATTAATCAAGCAAAAAGCGCTTTAAAAAAAATTGAAACTTTTTACGTCCCGATGCTATTGCCTTCAAATAAGAAAGAGGCTCCTCAAAAACTATGTCTGGAGTGCATTGTTATACGGGTGTGAGACGTGGACCTTAGGGGTAGAAGAGAAAATGAGACTGAATTCGTTTGAACTATGGTGTCATAGACGTATGCTGAGAATTGGATGGGCAGAAAAAGTGACGGATGAAGAAGTTCTTCGAAGAGTAGATGAAAAACGCAGCCTGGAGAAAACCATAGTTCAGAGACTAGTAAAGCTTGTTGGACATCTGTTAAGACACGAAGGGCTCCTGAAATTAATAACAGAAGGAAAAATTAAAGGACAGAGAAACAGAGGGAGTAGTAGTAGTCTGTAGTACCTGGGGCAGATAATGAAGTATATAGGATGCAGGAGTTACGTTGAAATAAAGAGAAAGGCATATATACGAGAATAATGGCGAGTTGCTGCAAATCAATCACCAGATTGAACACTGATGAAGAAGAAGTTCAACTTTGAAATTAGGACTATCTAGTCATCTCTTATATTTAACTATTTAACGGACGAATGCACATAGCCATGCCCTTGGAATTAAAAATCCTACTTAGGCGGGATTCGATCTTGCAACCATTGGATTTACAGACATGAACTTATCCCCACCACCACCGATATTACGCGATATATCCTTGTCTTCGATATGTAGTATTTATATCGGAAATCGATGCTAATATTCGAATATCGCACTACTCTATCCCTTCACCCTCAATGACCTCCCTCTTCACCCCCCCCCCCAGTCTCCCTTCTTGCCACCCCCCGCCCATCCCCAAAAGCGCTTTCCTTCAGTGACCTGAAGTGGATTGTTAAGGTGAGGAAGGAAGTACAGGAGAGGGATATGAAAGGGGGAAGGCTGAGAGGGGAGGGCGAAGTGTATGAAAAGCGCCTTGTCTCCTCCTCATCTTCTCTGTCCTCTCTGCTATCTCCCCTTTCCTTTTTCTTCCCTCCCTCCCTTCTCACCCTCCCCTCCTTCCTATCTCCATGGTCGTCATTTTCGCATAATGTCTTTTGAGTTGAGACGACGGAGGCAGTGGGAGAGGAAAGGGGCAAAGGCGCTGGTTTTAGTAGGAGAAGGGGTAAAGGGTATATAAAGGGTTTCGAGGGAAGGGGAAGTGAAAGTGTGAAGGGATAATAGCGAAAAGGGGGCGATTCCATCGCGAAATGGGTGAGAGGAATGGGGGGTGGAGAAAGACGACGGAACTGCCAACATGGCGGAATCGAGATGGCCTATCTGCCCCACATTGCTCCACTTGTACACATTTACGCTGCTAAGGTGGCTGAAGAGATTTTTGTTTATGAGGACATTTGCGTGAAACTTTGCACGCTTGTCCATATTAGTAATATCTAAAGATAAAAGTGGTTTTGGTTGCTTGACAATTATATTGTATTTTAACACGTAGCCTTATGGCACATATTTTGAAGTAATTCGATTACATGTGCACAGATTTTCTCCCAAACGTGAAATAATACGTTTCATATTACTATAGTAGCTGATAAAAATTATCAAGGTATCATGCCGAGTAAAAAAAGGGTATTCAGATATGATTTTCGCTTTAACTTCGAATTCCGAATTGCGCCGAAATACCAATTCATAGTAAATCAGAGTGAAAATTTTAAAATATAAATCTTGCAACGTTTATATTACTGCATTTTAGGTGATTTACACCGTATAAATAGATGTACTTAATTTAAATGTGGTCCAAGAAATTTTTTTCGACTTACATGCAAAGTTGTTGGAAAGTGGACACAATGACTCACGATTAACACGCCAACCACCTTAAATTGACTAATGCATTGAGGTATCAATCCTTAGGGACGCCTGTTGTAACATATGATCGATGAAATTCAAATATTTATTATCTTACTCACGTAACTGTAATTCAAAATCTAAATTCATGTTTCTATAAATTTTGGCTATTTATCTCCTTTCCACTAAACTTGTTTGTCTTTACATTGTAGTTTTTGGAAAGTAGAGCCCCGTCGAAATATTTAATAAGGACGTTCCTTACTAAGTATTTGCGGTGCGTCACAGCCGAACATAAATTATTGTGACCGGAAGTTTTCGTTCATTTGGTCCAACTACCTATGAATGGAAAAGAAACCAGACCCAGGAGATTTGGTTAAGTAGTCTAGAGTCAGAAGAAAGGGAACTTCCCTCATGTAGCAGATTAACTACAGGGATTAAGAACCCCTGGCTTGGTGCTTCAGTAAATGTCGGATAACTGCGATGAAAGAACAATCTTTGATTCCACCTTTTATACTATGTTTTTTTACGTTACTGTCATTGTATAGTTGAATAACGAGTTTCGAAAAGGACTCATCTCGGATTTGTGAAAATTTTAATGCGATAAAAAAATGAATTTCTGTTAAACCATTAGAAGTAAGAGCGCAGTTATTTTTGCTCAAAATCTTACTGAAAGCTTTATGAAAAGTAAATATAAGCCCTTCTTACTCATAAAACATCGGTCTATACGTGCACATGAAAATCGAGGGAAAAAAGTCGATTTTAAAAAATTTCCAAGATGAGCGCTTTTCGAAATTCGTGATTCAGTTAAATATCGTAATGTTTTCCGATTGCATACAAACATAAAAATGTATTGATAAAGGCCGGTATTTGGTTTACCTAGACTAATTTCAAGTATGGCTTTATCAATTTCCTCGGTATAACTAGTCCCTCAGTGATTAACCCCCTTAAGTTCATTATGCTAGTTTTGACATAGAGGTAGAGTACAAAATTCACTAGTTCATAATGAACTTTGTGGTATTCCATTATAGTTTTTGTTGATGAATATCTGTTACTAATAAAACTTTTATTTAAGTTAAGGAATAATTTCAATAAAAGTGGTATTAACAGATATTCATCGACAAACATTAGAAAAAGAGTAATCATTCAATTTCAGCGTTTTCATTCCTTTTTAGTGTCTATAAAGTTTTATTTCGTAAAGAACGTTTTGGGACGTTTGATGAAATTAATGGGAAAATCCTTTGTTAGGACTGTGTGATTGGATTTTTTATCAAATTATTTCTTTTTCAAAGACATTTACCATCAACTAAATGTTACACAGTGGCGGGTGACGATTTCGTTCCCCACACTCCATATTCCTCATCAGCATGTGGCCTTCAACAGACGTAAGTTCAAGAAGCTTTGCATTCAATAACTATGTACTCGTGTACTTCAGTACATATGAACGATAATAAGTAGACCAATTTAGGCGAAACGTAGGCGATGTAGTAGGGGAAATGTTCTGAAACTTGTCGGTAGATGGAATTATGTTGGCACAAATCCCACGGCCGAGTGCCTTTTTAAAACAGTTAGTGAGTTATTTTGAACTAAATAAGTGCATAATAGATTAGATTGTTGTTGGGGGGGCCTTCGTCAGGAGCCCGGGCACTTAGACCTTTCTTGGTCCATTGTGCCAACCCCTTTCCTGTCTGCCATTTGCAGACAGGGGACAAGAGCACCTCGGTAGAGGTATGGAGGATTGGCCTCCTCCTGCCTCACCCCAGTACCAGGTATAGAGGATGTCCTCCCTACAACCGGCCCGGTCTGGGTCTCCCTCCGGCCTCCCGGTTTAGGTCTGGAGGGAGTATCATCTCTCTCCATCCATGCCTGGTCGAGGTATGGAGGAGGGTCACCCATCCAACCACCGTCCGGGCCCAACGTTGCTTAACTTCGGTGTTCTGATGGGAACCGGTAAGTGCATAATAAGGAAGGTTTTTACTTGACATTAAAAACATTAAACTATCAACAACATATGCCTTTACTAAAAATTGACAGAAAATAATCACTCAGTGTTTCAACCCGAAGGTGGTTTTAGTGGTGGAATAAGGTGTTGCCGGAGCAAAACGGCTGCAGCCGCAACTGTTTCGGTCACACAACTGTATCAAATAACTGTTGCAAACAACAGGTTAGTTTCGCGATCGTGCCGCAGCCGTACCGTTGCACTCTGTGCTGTGCAGTGGCAACTGATAGCTGAAACTGACTGTTTCCATTCTGTTCCAGTCGCACTGCACGTGTGGCTGCATTACGGTTATAAACTACATGTTTTTGGATTTGAATCTGTTTTGCAGGCGGTTGGTGGTTTATTCAGCCAACACATGTCCGCCCGTAAGTTGCAGATAGAATTATGTATTTCATGAATCCAAACGATATTGTTACTTTATTTTAGTGAAAGATTTCTTATTACATAGAATACAGAATTACCAGCCATGTTGTAACAGCGCCGATCGATCGACTGCTATTTGGTGTGCCAACTGCAGTAGTCCGCAACAGGGTGTTTCACGGAACTGTTTCATTTTGAAACTGTTTCGGTAGCGAAACAGTTGCAATGAAACTATTGAGTTCTTTTAGTGCCACTACTAGTTGGTTTTGATAGGTGAGAGTACAGCTCACCCCATACCAAGCAATTAGCGTGGGAAATTCACACATTCACAGTTCCTTTCTCTGGCCCACCTGTGGTTTTCCACGAAGTTTTGCAAAACATAACAGCGGATCCAGTTATCGAATTCAATTTACGTCAAGAGCACAAAAGCGCGCATCATCACTAATTCCAATCTGTTTTTGAATGCGCTGCCCAGTGCGAGTGATCAGAAACGAATGGAAAGCAAAGTTAGGAGTTCAATAGCGCGACTGGAAAGCGTCCTACATAATTCACTTATGTTTTCGTCATTCTGCAGATTCCATCTCGATGAACTCAAAATTAATCAATGGAACGCTTTTTTCGTACACTAAAAGATTAAATAAAAAATACCAATTCCTGCACTTTTCTTTCAGAGGTTGGACGATGTTATGCTCGGAGTTTTTATCCTAAAACAAAGGGTTGGTCTTAAAACTAGAAGAATTGGACTTTGCGGCATGCCTATTAGTACCGACAGGGGTCAATTAGGAATACTTAGTTTTTTAAAGGTAAATTTTTTGATCTAAATAATATGAAAATTGTTTTGAAAATGTCTTTTATTAATTATTGTTTTCCTTTTCTTGGAAGAATGGTGGTTTACAATTAAACATATTATAATTTGCTATTTGCACTTTGGCTTTTCCACATTTACATCGATCATTGCACCAGGGTATTTCAAAGTGCATTGAATATAAGTATTGCTTGTTAAAAGGTTTTCAAAGAGTCCTGAGAAATCCAAAGGCCGTTGGTTAATATTTGCGCATATATTTTGAAGTAAAAACTACTTTTATATCATCTTAGTATTATAAAAAGGCGTATGTGTATTTATATATTCGTACTTTGAGAACTAAAAAACCTAAAAAACGGGAATAAAAATTACACTTCGTCATGGTCCACAAAATTGATTTATTTCTTACGACCCGGGTGTCATCACATAGTAACATCTTCAGGTGATGAAACCCAGGTCGTAACGACATAATGTCCGATGGCACTACGTCGGAAACGACGTCGGATGACACCATGGGATGAAACCCAGATCGTAAGAAATAAATCAATTTTGTGGACCATTACGAAGTGTAATTTTTATTTCTGATATGGAGTGGTTCCACATAGTGAAGCCTGAAGTTATTAATTAATCCTAAAAATAGTATAAAGAAAATTATTTTAACAAAATACAGTAAAACTATATTCTAAAATGACAAAACTCCAATAAAACAGGGTAGAAATAACCTGGAGTCACAATGACCCCTATGGTACTAATAGATTTTAAATAGGATAAAATAGTTTTTCTCCCTCTACTACTAGGTGTAATTTACATTAAAACCTATGGTTGCTATGAGATTCTTATTTTCACATTATATTCTAATGCTAAAATAAAAAAAAATTCAAGAAATATAGGAGAGCTGGGACGAACCAATCAGAAATAATGGATTGTCAAATTTGAAAAGGGGTCAAAATAACCCAACCAGTACCTAATTCTAGTTTTATGGAGAGTGGAAAGGCTTTTTTTTATATCTGGGGGTGTGGCTCTGTGGAGGATATGGGGTAGGGATTGGGGATAGAGGGTTGAAAATGGGAGCGTGAGGGTGGGTGGGTGAGGGATGAAGGGGGAGGGGGTGGTTTGGAGTGGGATGAGGTTCATTTCACACTCGGCTTGAAGACAAAAGAGGACAGGCTCACTCCCTCCAGTCGGCGGAGATTATACCAGCCGCTCTAATCGAATGAAAGATATCCCGCAAACCACGTGATACCTGAGCGTCCATTATGGGTCCGTGTCTAACTATTGAGCCGGATCGCTGGCTTCGCAGCCATTCTTTCGCGTGAAAGATTTCGGACGGTGGGAATGAACATTGGTTAAGATGTTCGGACGTCCAAATGTGAGCCAAACAGTAATCCTAGGGACCGGATTCATCGTTAATCACATCGCAAACCCGTTTGTGAGAGATTCAGGATGTGGATGGACCCTAAGAAGACGAATAAGATGAAATTTTATTGCTAGAAAAAGTTTATACATTGAACCGGGATGACTCAATGCATGACGATGGACCTGCGTGCGTCATTGGGCTGAAGTTTGAATGATATAGTACAGGAAACTGGATCGAATATATTTGTAGAAGTGTCTCCGTGGAGGAGGATGGATGTATTGTTGTCGAAGGGATTAAAAAAAATTATCCGTATAATACATTTTTCTGACAGCGAGAAAAAATCCTTCTAAGTGGCAGAACATAGAGAAATAATGCGGAAATTTCTACGAAAAATAGGAAGTCTGGGCAGCGTGGTGTTCTGTGCATTGGCTCGGCAAGCCAAATGTCCGTATTTCAACTCCTGGTCCAGATGAATTTTTTCCCGTAACAATTCAGTCGTATTTAATCGTCATGATTTGCCACAGAAGCTAACAATGTCAATATCCTTACTTTCTTAAATTATACAAATCTATACCCTTTACTTCCGTCTGAAGATGAGCACCATTGAAGAGGGGTCATCCATATCGATGTATCAGTTCATTCGTGCGTTTTGTGAAGGATTACTGGTGACGGCTGGTGATCGTAATAGAAATTGGATTCCTCTGACTGCCATCAGCGTTGTTGTGCACACGCAAAATTGGATATTCTTCCATAGTTTGAACCTCTGGTAGTCTCTGTTGTGTGACGTCAAGGCTTAAATGGACGTTGAGAACTATTGTACGACTTATAGCCTCCTGAAACTACGATATTTAATGGGTTTTGTTGCTTGTGATGAGAGGCTGAGTGCTGTCATGAGGTGACAACCCATCTTCCTGTTCACTTACGAGACTCATGTAAATTTGCGATTCACGGAGGAGGAAGGATATCGTATTATGCAACGCTGTGGTCAGTTTATGCCTTGGGAAAATAGTTTTGCATTTTACGTCTTTTAGAAAAAAAAGATTCAGAGACACGCTTTTTTACCTCCCGTAGTAGTAACTTGCTTACGAGCTATTCTGTTTTTCGCACTTTCGAACCATTGTGCGAGTGAATTTATAAGTTGTTAAAAACTCTTGTACTGTGCGTAAGTGGCTATTCGGTATAGCGAAAAGTGTCAAAATAATTTGGACTGAGAATAGCACTATTTTTAAAATAAGTCTTACAGCAAATTTATGCCAAAATTGCGTTCACATCCTGCTGCAGTGCTTGGGAGGTATATATATATATATATATATATATATACAATATGCCAAGAGGGTGGCCGATAAAAATATACACACGGAAAAAAGAACACTTACAAATAAAAACTTCCGATATTTCGGTGAAGATATTAGCTCCACCTTTCTCTATAGGTGAGAAAGGTGGAGCTAATATCTTCACCGAAATATCGGAAGTTTTTATTTGTAAGTGTTCTTTTTTCCGTGTGTATATTTTTATCGGCCACCCTCTTGGCATATTGTATATTTATTACCCGAGTACCGTATAAACTCGTGTAAGAGGCGCACCTTTTTTCCCAGAAATCGCAGCCGAAAATGAGGGTGCGCCTCTTACACGAATCTGTCCGTTGCAAAATTCCGTCACCCGAGTTTGAAGGCTAATATCTCAGAGATGGCTCAATCGATTTTAAAATGAAGTACATCAAATTAAAGCTTGTTTATTTCTACGTTTATTGATGGTGTACAAAATATTTTACCGTTTATATCGATTTCAGTGTGTGCTTAAAAATAGAATTTTAGCGCATTTTCCCGGGTACCGGACGGATACATCGCATTTACGGCTTCGTAATAACAGCACGGATCAAGATATCGAAGTTTTCTTTACAAATATTGTAGCAAAGATCCTTCCTAACAGCTGTACGAAGTTTCATATTATTTAATGCATTAGTATTTTAGTTATAGATGCAAACGCACGGATCCGTTATTTTCCGTTCCGCGCATCCCTGAAAACCGCCGTTTAGACCTTCTTCAAGCTCTCGAGTTCATCATCATGAATCTACTTATAAAATATTTAAGGAATTCGTTGGTTAATCAATATCGATTAACATTTATTTTGGAAAAAGAGCGCGTTCAACTGCCAGGAGCATGTACGGAAGAGAAAGGGAGAGGCGCGCGCTGTTGCCCAGTCCGAGGGCTATCCGTAAGGCGTTCGAGGGAGTCTACTACAAGCATTACCTGCGGGGGAAAACCAGTTGTCTTTTCTCTGGGAATGAGTCATTTGGACTCGGTAAATAGTGGCATAAAGGGTGATGCGGCGTTCGGGCACGTGGCAGTTCCTCCGCGTTGTCTTGTAGAGGAACGCCCGAAAGCCGTTACCAATATGGAGAAACGCCGCGGAAACCTCAGATCCAAGTGAATACTCCGCGGTCTATATATGCCTATGAAAAATGCCGCGTAAATTATAAGAGAATATCGCAAGCGGAAGGCTTTGAAAATGGCCGAAAGTTCGCCGTTAGGCCCGCAAAACCTCGCAATAGAAGAAAAAAAAACTCAAAATTTTTTCTTCAACTTCCACGCATAAAAAGAGGGGTGCGCCTCTTACACGGGTGCTCCTCTTACACGCGTTTATACGGTAATTCTCCTGGAAGTTTTATATATATATATATATATATATATATATATATATATATATATATATATATATATATATATATATCAGCGTAGAAAACTGTTGGATAAGAGAAGTGATATATTTTTATGGCATCAAAATTTTTTAATAGATCGATAATCTTAGTTAGTTTCACTGTGAAAAGACCAATGGATCAGAAAGAAACCGAATGTATTCGGATACTTCAGAAAAAGTTAAGATGGAATTAAATGGTTTAGCCCTCCATTATCTAGCTTCCAAAGATGCCAAATCAGATTTGTGATTTTTGTTTGCAGTTATTGATACATATTTCGTCATGCGGGATCGATTTATTTTCTCAGCTAAATAAAAATTTTTTTAACGTTCAGAGCGTATATGTGAAAACTTGAAACGGGTGAACGGCTGAAAGGATATTTATAAAACTTATAGCGATATTTTAAGAATGTTTTTTGGAAATTATGTTTGAATTTTTTCTGGAATAACTATATCTCTTGTTGTGATTACATGAGAAACCTCAACAACTATGCGACATTTTCAAATGAAAAAGTAATTTGGACAGGTGATTAGTCGTGGGCTTCGTGATTTTAATTATATATAGTTTAAAATTTAACTAGTCCACCAAATTAAGCCTGAAATTCTATTCTATGATTGCTAATTAAAGGAGTAATACCTCATTTACAGTTATTCGTTTGATTTAATACTTAAATGATTGGGTAATAGTTTTTAATTGGCTGTATAATCAGGCGCTTTTCCTTAACGCTCTACCATTTCTTCGTAAATTATTGTCATAATTTTTATTCATCTCAGTCAGTGTAACTAATTGACATATAATTGAATATAATCTTCAGATTTACCAGTACTACATTCAATCGTACCTAGTAGGTGCCCCAGAGGAAATTAAGTTTAAGGTAGCTATCATCTTAACTAATTAGTGAGACAGGAGACAGGTGTTAAAACTTAATTTTCCAATTGTTATCATTAGTCATTCCGTCCTAAGATTCTTTGACTGCAGCCCTCCATTCTACTCTGTTCTAGCTAACTTCTTCATTGAATTTCTTTTATTCGGGTTTCTCCCGCGTTGGTTCATTTTATGGACACCCGTGTTTACAGCGAGCTGGAATGCAAGTGAAACGGTTGTACATAAAATGAATCAACATGGGAGAAACCCGAATAAAAGAAATTCATCAAATCACCACGGAAGCCTCGGTAGTAACTTCTTCATTTCCTAGTTGTTGCTCCTTTATACCATCTTCCATTTTAATTGGCCTATGCATTTATCCCTTAGCCTTCCTCGTAGGGCTTTCCTTCCATTTTCCCTCTTATTATGTTCCTTACAAATCCAATTTTATTATTCAAACGCAGCAAATATTTTTTTATAACATATGTACCTTCAAAACGGGTATAAATCAATGAACTGACTTTTTAAATTAAAAATGATATTTAATTCTGAGCCCCTTACTCAAACCATGTTACGTTATAACCTTGTATGCGTCAAATTATAGAGAGTTGGTCATGTCTTAAAAAAATAATAACCTCTATAATAATACCTCAATAATTTAACGCATACATTAATTAAGTGGTCAATAACCAATTCGACGAAGTTATAACCTTGTTTATTTGTATGTGCGTTTACATATCTATGCTTATAAAATCTATTAAAATCCTGTGTGACCAGTCTCTATGCGTGCATTCCTAAAATTTTATTCAGTATTTAAATGAAAAATGGTTATATTTTGGTCACAGTCATATTTCTACAAGATTATTTTCATATTTAGTATTTGTGCACACAAAAATTGCAAATAATTTTATCACTTTATTGGGAGTTAATCTGTGTAGGATATATTTAAACCAGCCTCTGCATTTGTAAACTTAATCCTGATGTATCAAATCCATGGTCCGCGAGTTCACTTTGTGGAATGAAGACATGATGTTTACAATAAACTTTGTTATATTCCACACAGTTTTATTACAACTCAACCGGTTTCAACATTTTCAGGTCATTCTCAAGAGTGAACTCTTAACACAAGGGTTAACTCTTGAGAATGACCTGAAAATGTTGAAACCGGTTGAGTTGTAATAAAACTGTGTGGAATATAACAAAGTTTATTCTTGAAAACATTAATGCTGATGGAGACCCCAACATAGGATTTCCTCTGATTTACCTATATTGCAACAATTATTCATTTAATCCAAGGTAAAATTTAAAAACTTTCTTTGTGGAATTAAAGGTTTAATAAAGCTACTATTATTATCAATAACATTGAAGTAAAATAAAATGAAATCAGTAAATTGTGTCGATATTCTGTGCTGTTACGGGGAAAACTTATCGAAAATTCGGTCTCCTCAGGGGTTACCTACGTTTAATGACGAGATGCTGAGCTCTTGGAGGCTGAATAAAAAAAAGGGAGTAGGTTGTAGTGCGTGACGTATACCTACCACCCCTCAAAATCTCAGGCCTCCCCATGCATTGTTCGCTCGAAGGGAAAGGCCTATTGACGAGCCCTCTCGGCTTTAGAAACGGTTTTGTGGCAAAGGCACCGGAGTGGCGTTGTATAGCGCGTCGCGCTCCGCCTCTCGTCAATGCTTCGCTCTCCTTAACACGCTCTCAGCCACGCCATTGATATTTATTGTTCTGGATCTTCGCTCGTACACTGCGTGCTCCTTGCGAAGGTCTGCAGCTGATGTCAAGGTCGCCGGTTCAAACTGGGGAGGAAGGTGGTGGAATTTATTACGAAGGCTAAGAGGTTAACACGAGGGTGACACTAATGGCCGACATGCGTTCCTGTGCCTAGAGGTAAACTTGCATTTAAACCTTAGAACACGGTGAGCGTGAAATGATAATGGCATGGACTTGTCCGGTGTTGGTGGTGTTCATGAAGCGGACCCTTGCGCCTTTTACTGCTGTTGAGCGAGGCCCATAGGAATAATTTGATTTGATTGAATATTAATAGTAATTATTCCTTGCAATCTATTTATTTTAAAAAAAATATAAAATTGAAAAGTATAGACACTCCATCAATGTTAATATATATTCCTGTTTTTTGGAAGCCGGATAAGTGTAGTAAATAAAAAAACAGAAAAGGTAAAAATGGTCAACGTGTTACAGAAAATTGGGTAAATATGGGAGTAACTATTAAATGCCGGAACATATGGATAGAAAATTACAGTAAGAAAAGAAAAGGTGGCAAATTAGCTTAAGTAATGTAAGGGTTTATAAATGTTTATAAATTTATAGATAGCAAAAATTCTACTTCCTTATATTTTTCAAAGAGAAAAATTTAAATAATTTATTAAATTTTCATTCACTGTAACTTTTAAGTTGAATGGCGGCTATGAACATAATATTCTAGGTCCAAAATATTTGTGACATTGTCGAAATAGTTCATTTTTAGGTCTTGGTATTACTACATCATGATTAGCTTGTAATATATAACGAGCTTGAAAAGAGAAATAGAATGATAAGTGCTTCCAGGTCCGTATTATTACCCTAAATACCTTTTTCTAGGTTGTTTCCAAGGATTAAATCTTAACGAGTCAGATCCAACTCCAGTATACAATACCATTTTGCAATCGTGAGTTAACAAAACCATTATAAACGGTTCTCAGCAAAATTTTCTCATCACAGAGCTCACTTCTAATTTTAAATGTACTTAGATGATACGTCTAATTGTGCTGCTGATCAATATAGGTTCCTAAATATTTTATGTAATGCTGTAAACGCTTAGATTGTTCAATTTTGATGCACTCAATATAGGATGTGACATTACCACAAAACATTGTGTGCATGTATAGCAACGTTTATTTTGGTCTAAGATCACATTTTTAGATTAAGCAAAACAAATGGGCTGAACCTTATAATAATTACAAAATAATATCGAAGCCTCGACGATACCTCGGCGTGAAAAAACCCGGGTTGGGGCTTAAAAACATTGGTAGAAAACTAAACGCTGAAGGCTAGGCTGAAAAAAACTGAGATAAGTACATTAATGTGATCAATTTCCTTCAATTTATGCTTTCTGCGATTGATTTGGTCGAATCAGTATTCATAACTTGTAAAAAATGCAGTAGTGCATGAAAAAGGACGCACGTACCACTGGATGAATGAGAAATGCAATAAAAACTCGGGAAATAAAAACTTCGTCTCTAGTGCCTCCCAACCTACTTCATGCATCAGCTATGATGCATTCAATGTTCGCTAGTAGAACTTATTAACGAATCAATCGGCATACATTTGTTCGTATCTAGTTATTACACTTCTTAAATCTTTCTATTCGGGATCCCAAATACTCGCGACATATTCGCGACATACACGCCTTGCTAAGTTGAAATTGCATCTCTCTTTCACTTTTTGAATCATCAAGTATGATGACTAGTTGAAGATAATACTTGTAAGGAAATGAGACCCTTTAATAACGACAAGCTTAATAGGAATGGTAACATAGTCTGATTGATAAATGCATTTTGATAAGAGTTAAATACAAAGAATCGATAAAAGCTAAGGGATTCTTTAATAGGTTGGTGATCATTTCGGTCCCTGTTACAAATCCATTTGTTGTACATTGATGGCGTATAATCGTTAGCTCTCGAAATTTACTAATCGAGCTTTATCGATCGGGATTCAATCATCTTGCTCTTTGTCCCTCTGAGGCCCAAAATCTGTGCTTTTCAGGCGAAATACCTTTGAACCTTTTTCCCTTCAAAGATCTTGAGGACTCATCTCTAGTTTAACGCGATGGGAAAAGGGCCTTACATTCCAAACGAGCCTTTTGAGAAACGTTTGAGCGATCGAATCCTTTTATTCATGGAATTCCATCGCATTGTAAACGCATTCCACCTCAAGTTCCTCTCATCCTGATTGGGTTTAATGCAGTTGATTCAATTTCACCGACGTTCTCGAGGAATTGCTATCCCTGCTTTTGGATGAAAATCTTGTCATCCATCGTAGGGACGTCCCGATTAAAGCATTGAAGTGCCGTCGAGTGGGAAAATGATAAATTTTCTTGGGGTTGAACCACTTGTCAAAATCAAACTGATGTAATGCTAGAAACGCAACCCACAGAAGCCCTGTATAATATGCGTTAGAGCCTAATTTTCCTGTTTTCTCTTCTACGCATAATTTGTTGGTGGATTCACGTGAAATGTGAACTAAAATGTAGCATATTATTCTGTGCCTCCAAATAAGTATTCTATTGAGAATGATTGAGATATGATTCATGCGTGGAATGTTTTGGTAAACCTCCTGAATTCTTACTAGTCATATATGCGTTAACATAATTGAATCTTTATTTCATAAGCCTATTACAATGAATTACATCTGTTGATAACCTGAAAAATCGCGCTGAAATTTTTTATTAGTAAGCGCTAAATAAGTGTAAGGACTGCAGGTCATGCCACGCACGGTACTTAATATTTGGAGATTTGTGTATTAAATAAATATTATTCACAGTGGCCTATTAATTCCATATTCTCTTAATACAAAGCTGATATTATGGAAGCTTGCGGAGTGCGTTGTAGCCTGCAGATTTATGCCAAAATATTGCTATGGAATTCAACCACACGCAAATTGGTCATCACTTAATTCTAATGCCAATGTACCACAAATTGTTCGTTTTTGCATGTAAAATGGCATTTCCATCACCTTCTGACACTGAGTTTGTAATGATACGCAGAAAGATTTTTTTTTTGCAGCACTTTCCAAAGTCATCACCAGGTACCTTCCTAAAACGTGAATTACAGTGTATATTTTCCAGAATTTAGTGTACCTGATCACATCCAATAGTAGTACCTGAACTACTGTCAATTTATTCAAGCATTGACAACCTAAAAAAAAGAAAGTATTTCTTCTGGGGTGTCTAATTTCACCCCAATTTTTATTTTTTTAAATATGTGTATATTTATTTGGGTGAAATAAATTATATTCTATTCAATTCTAAATCACAAAACGCTTGGAATAAGTTACACTGAGCACTATGGTGAATAAATCTTCATTAGCATGCTCCTCTACAATTATATACAAACTTGAGCCAGTCATACGGATATTTGATCCCATTTATCGGATTATATTTTTTGGTTACCTTCATTAATCAGATTAATTATTCCTTTAGGGATGAACTTCGCTTTTCACAGGATACGGCAGTACTTTCTCAGTACGACGGCTTTGCATTAATCACTAATGACTGAATAATTGGTCGCAAGAATCAGATCTATTGTTTAAATAATAATAATGTATTGCTTCCAGTCATTACATACAGCGTACAACATTATTAAGTGAAGCAAGTGAAGCAACGGTAGCCCCTAAGGTGCACCTGCTTGGGGGCTACCATTAGTTAAGCCATGCAACATAAGCAAATTTAGAACAATCAAGATACAGTGAAGTACACAAAACCTACCAAAAGAAATGCTGAGAAGAATGCTGAGAAGAAATGCTAAATGATACAGGGGTATAATCGGCGGAAATGTACGTCAGTGCCCATAATGGACAATATGTTAGCTTGATGGTTCTGGAGAGTACTAAAAATTTTTTTTTAAGAAATGTGATGGATATTTGGTGATTTTGACAAAATCATTTCAGCATTTCATGCCATAAATCACTAGCGTAAAAACTATGGCTACTCATATGACCACGACTGTGAAATTATGTTAAAAATTGTCCTCGAATGAAATAGATCCGCCCTTAGCTCAATTCAATCGTATTTGTTATGTAGGTTAATGGAATTTTGACAGCAGCACCATCTTTGTACAACGCTCGTGATGCTTGGAGGTGGAGGAGGAATGCTCCTCGAGCGCGAAATCATGGGAGCCCCGACATTTTTCGCTTGTCTTCGTATTTTTTTCATTCGCTTTATTTTCTTCGGAGCCATCACCTACCTTCGTGTTCTTGAAGATCGATGAGGTCCTTAGGCGCGTGTCATGTTTCTTTTTTTACATATTTTTTGCGCATAAGAGAGAGTGTGTTGAGAGCAGGGAAAGTGGAAAGGTAGGGTCTGGTTGGAGAAGGAGACATAGTGAGACACAGAGAACGGAAAAAATAAAAGAAGCTTGCGTAGCGCGTTTGTTTATTATTTATATTTATTACCACCGGAGCCACCTTGGTCGGGTTGGGGATCACTCGCTTGCGAAAAAAAATGCCAAAACGAAAAGAAGGCGACCACCTTGAAGGAATGCGTGCACTAATTTCGTCGAAATTGCCATTCGTTAGCATGAAAGAGTCCCACAGTTTGGAGGTGGTCTTCTGGGAGGAGTGGACCCACCCAGGAGAGGGGTCTCCTTTTCTCATATAGTGCCCGCTCGCTCGCCCATCGGTGCGGTCAGATCTCCGAATTGGAGTAAGGTCAAGAGCTGGACGTGGGAGGACGACGCTCGGTGGATACTCGACCGCGACCTTCGGCAATTTCAATTTTATTTTAATTTGATTTTTTTGCGCTCGACGTTTTTCATTTTTTTTAGTTTATTTTTTCTTCCACTGTTGGCGTGCTTATCCCCCCTCCTGCGATCGAGCGCGCATGCGTGAGGGCGCCTCAGAGGGGGGAACTCCACTGATTGGTCCCTGCGGGACTCCACGACCCGGCTCGGGACTCCCGTAGGCATTCCATTATTAGCTTCGACGCGGGGGTTAAGTGATTGATTAGAAGCGGGTGGTGGATGCTATGTGAAGCGAGAGAATGGAGAGGCCACGTACACGCTCTACATCTATGGTTTTGCCAATTTTTTACTGCTCAATCCTCTAACGATCGTTTCCTCCTGTAGATTTTACTGAGGCCATCGTGCCCGCATCCCCTTAGTTTTTCTTACACCTATGCTGAAGAATCTACCGTGAAATACAAGAAAAATCCCCTTTGAAAAGAAACTATCCTCTGAACAATTAGTTCAACAAGTTCCTACCTTTCCGAACCATTTCTTCGCAAAAAATAAAAAAGTAATCGCTATAGTACTGTCCACTTTATTTTAAACTTACTTCACGTCTTTCAGATTTTTTACTCAACCATCTTCGGGTAAAATGGTTCAGATGGCCGGCAATGAAGTGAAAAAGCCGAAACACGTGTTGTAAATTTAAAATAAAGTGGACAGTACTATATCGATTACTTTTTCTTTTTGATAATGCAGTTCCACCATATCTCACCGAACACCGTTGAATTAATTTTTTTGAAAATTAAACATGAAATTGCATGGGCATCAAGGCGAGATTCGGTATCACTTATATATTCGACTCGACTTGAAGATTTTCACTATTTTTTCACCACTTTACTACAAGTGGCTGTATTCTTCTGCAAAATTAGCAAGGGTCTTTCCAACGTCCATGTGACTTTCTCTATTATGTTATTTAATCTTCATGATCGGCTAACTTTGCTCTCAACATTCTGATTATAATTCCCTCTCTTCCTGCAAATTTTAGCTCTGCTCTGCGTATAATTAAGTGATACCGAATATATTTTTCTGCAATAAACTAAAACCATTTCGTTTTAAAACCGCTGTAGGAAGCTAATTTAATCAGGTATTGTAAATGAAAATAAAATAACTTCACCAAAACATTTCAGATTTGGTGTTTCTATCAAATTGCTGAAAAGCTATGTTATTTCAGTATTAATGACGCAGCAGGGACAGTAATTACAACAGTCGTGAAACTACTCTGCATATGTGATTTCTTAATTTATTTTCCTAAGCTTTCTAAGATTCCGTCTGTCAAGTAGGTATTTTTAACAGCACAATGGATGTTTTTTTCATTTGTTCTTACTTGGTTGGAGAGATCACTTCTATGTTAGTCGTGATGCCATCATTAAAAAAGAGAATAATGCTAATTAGTGATTTAGATGTATCCCCGTTCAATCCTTTAGAGAAAAATTTAGATGGACACTATCATTCCAGCGGCACTTGACACATTTGTTTCGCATTTAAAAACCTGATTTAAAGAAAGAATTGGATCAGAAAAATTCCCCATCACAGATATACACAATTTCATACCAGTACTTGAAGATTTTCACTATTTTTTCACCACTTTACTATAAGTGGCTGTATTCTTCTGCAAAATTAGCAAGGGTCTTTCCCACGTCCAGGTGCCTTTCTCTATTATGTTATTTAATCTTCATGATCGGCTAACTTTGCTCTCAGCATTCTGATTATAATTCCCTCTCTTCCTGCAAATTTTTGCTCTGCTCTGCGTATAATTCTTTCCTCTATGGTTTTGATAACTCGGTCAAGTGTTTGGTAAGGTTACTTGAAGTGATGCCATTACTGAAAATTTGGAAGTACTCGTCCAATTGACGCTCTATTTGACAGGTTTCTCATCTTTCTTCCTAACTATTTCAATAAAATTATTTTTGCGTTAACATACCTGATCAATTGGTTCAATTTCTAAGATAATGTTTATTTCCCTCGAGTGAGATTAATTCTGATCATTCCTTAATTTACTCCCGTTCACATGTCGTCGACTAAGATTCTTTAGAGAGATCCGGCAGGCAAGGAATACTGCGGATAAATTTTGCAATATTTATGGTGTAGGAAAACATTTCCTTGGTACCGCGGACTATAAAGTCATAAAATCGAGAGTCAAGTGAATTGTGAATGTACATTACACTACTTATCCAATTGCTATGGCATACAGACCATTATAATGTCTTCAATATTTTCCTCTGATTTCGTACCGTATGGTTTCATCTATTCTCTTCTTTGATGCATGGGCTCAAGCAATCAATAGAGAAGTTTCGACACTCTTGCACTTTGTATTTATGATTGTAAAAAATAAATTAAAATTACGTGCTGTTGTAACGATGACACGACTTTAAAATCGATAAATCAACGGAGGTTAGCGTAACTAACCAAGCAGCAGCCATAGAGGGCGCAGTGATTGTATGTGGAATTTTCTCTCCCGTGTTTTATTAGAAGTGATATATTTCCTAGATCTATATTCCCCTTCAATGTGATTTTCAACACAAGTACTGCTCTAAAGCAATATCTATTGGGAATATACTTTACGATACATCACCAGCTAAAATTACGTTTGGCGGCAAAATAAAATAGAATTCATCGCTCAAAGAAGTGCTTTATTTAAAATGTTCATGCCTCTCATATGCCGGCTTATCTATGACGTTCGAATTGGAGCAATATCTATTGGGAATATACTTTACGATACATCACCAGCTAAAATTACGTTTGGCGGCAAAATAAAATAGAATTCATCGCTCAAAGAAGTGCTTTATTTAAAATGTTCATGTCTCTCATATGCCGGCTTATCTATGACGTTCGAATTGGAGCAATTATTCAAATATTTTAGGCAACTGCTGAAAAAATCAACAGCTGTGTTTAAAGAAAATAATATTACCTGTAGATAAGGATGAAGTACCAGAAATCACATTCGTTTGAGGTGTTGATTTGAATAGGGGCTTCCGAAAATTTGTGATGATGGCGGAGGCTGAAGATTTAATAGAGGTATAGTATTAAAAACGAGGCAGTGCACTGGGGAGTAAGAGAGTAGAAAACCATATGAATCACTATCAGGAAAATGATGGATTAGCCGCACTTTAGGAGACAAATTTTCTAAGAATTCTCTAGTAAAATAACAGAAGGGAGATTATAAGGGAAAGACCCATGAGAGAGAAGCGCATAGCTGAGATAAAACGGGATAAGAAACAAAGAAGCTACAAGTGCACACATGAGTCAGAATGGAACAAGGTAGACTGAAGATCTGCAGTCAACCAATCGTATGATTGAATGGCTAATGCTGATGATTGTAGGTGAGACAAACGCTAATCCTTAAAAAATCCAAAGAAGTACCCAGTAAACGTATTTTCTCCATAGAAGAATCGCACGAATGGTAACCTCAGATTTTTCTAAGGGTTAGAAACAAATAAAAGCACTAAGTTCGGACACACTGAGTCTATGCTCGGATTTTGGCGATGTATGTCATTCAGTGGTAAACGATGTGGTTTTTAATCTCGCTCCAGCACCATTAAAACACATGCGAAACTTTTGCCGAAACGTCAACATTGACCTATTTCATAATACTTAATAAATCGACCTGCCATTTTGATTACCTGAGATTTAAAAATTGTTGATAATGAAAAAAAAGAAGTATGCCGGGCGATCGCGATTCCCAATCAAGGCATTTGGAGGTCGACAAAACGGTGACTTTTCTTTCATAAATTTTAATTCGTGACTTAAAACCTGGGGAACGTTTCATCAAATCATATCGAGAGATATCGATAAAACCTTGGTAGTGATACTGGCCCAGGGTCGGAAGGAGCGGCCGGTAATGACCTTCGGTCAATTTTTAATTCTCTGTGGTCATTATTTTTATTTTATTTATTCTCGACGAGGAACAGATAATGTTTCAGTCGATGACGACATTGGGATTGGGGATTCCTGTTGCTTCCACTGCTGCTGCTGGACATAAGAAACCAGGTGCGCTCAAACCAGCCCTTCCGCGCAAAAATCAGACCGTAATTTAAATGTCTTTCCGCACCTCCTCGGACGAGTTCACGTCAGGCCTTTCTTCTAACGCAGCTACAACTCTTAGAGGCTATTAATTACGACGGCGTCCTTCGTACCTCTATATTATTTCCAATATCTCGCTTTCCCATCTTTTACAGGCTTTATATCGCCTCGAAAGGGAGTCTTTATATTCTCTACCTCGGAACTCTTTTTTTATCGCGTTTGCTGCGCTGACAGAAACGCCTTCCCCAGCATGCGCGAATTGCGTTATTTCCTTCTTATCGATGCAATGCCGTCTACGGGATTGTCCGCCTTAGATCTTATCCCGTAGGACGTCTTATCTTATTATCGTAGCCGGTCTCATTCTCGTCGAAGCACTAGCACAAAAGAGAATACGTATCTTACTTTAAGTCTCATCCCTCTTTCTTCTCCTTGTAAGTGTAAGTACATGCATATATCAGGAATTTAAATTGGTTCCTCTCATATTTGTTGCGAGAATGGTGTGGCCCTTGTTTTACCTCCAACTCACTTCATCGGTCTCTCAGTTATTGCCTTCGGTTCGGGTCTGTTATCTCCCCTGCAGATCTTTCGTCTCACTCGTAACGTTCCCATTCCCTACCCTATCCTCCATTTTCATGTTACTCTACCGTGTCTTTCATTTTGCACTCCTGCACGTTTCTTGATGCCTCAAATCTCTCGTGAGTATATCCAAAGTGTTGCCAACTGTAAGATTGGTGTTGCCTCGTGGAATCATCGGCCGGTTGGTTCCTCGCGGAGGTGAACGACAACTGACAGCATTTGCACCGTTCAAAACAGAAACGGTTGGGTAGATTGACTGGAAAAGGATTGGGTTGGAGAAGGCTAGGAGGAGAGAAACTCGGCGACGTTATTAGGGTGGGGTTACGACCGACGTTTCCTGAACAGACGGATTACGGACGGTGGCGAAGCTTAGCGATTGTGATGTATTGGAACCCATTATTACGATGGCCTGACGTTGACGACGCCATCAGCGGACGATAAGCAAACCTTGTCAAAGTCTAACTTACGTCAAAGTCACGATACGTCAACCGTAGCCAATCAGAGGAGAGTTTTTATTAAAACATTTATAATAAAATTATTACCATATTTTCCATTTTACTTTTCAACTTAACAATACTTGTCAGTAATTTTACCGATTATTTACATACTTTGGCTATAAAATATGAAAATGAACGGCCATTCAGTTTGTAGCTGTCAACAATTGGCGCTGAAACTCCCGTGAATCGTAATACACTCCTTGACGGCAAGACGACGGAAAACTGAACGCTGGAACGCTGGACCGTCACATCAGGAAACAGCGATTGAAATCCCACCCTTAGCCTTCAATCACAAAACCACAGTGGGATCCACAGTTAAACGTCCACCTGGTGTAAAAAGCAGTACTCAGAGTTTTATTCAACTATAAATCTATGTACACCGCTTATGGGATTCGAACCCGATCCTTCGCGATGAGTCACTAGTATTCTAGCCGGAATTTCGTCCGTCACATTTTGGACAAATTTCATAATTGGAGTTCATATGCTGCTATTCGTCATGATACTGACTATAAATACCCTTCGTTGTTGATCCTAGAATGTGATAAAAGTTCCGGGCCACTGCCTAAAAAAATCTCTGGAATTGAAATATATTTTTTGCGATGATTTTAGTCTTCAGCGTCAAAATATTGCTGAAGACAAGTCTCGTTAGTGACAAAATTTAGGGGCCCAATCTCGAAAAATCACTTCCACAATTTAATCACTAAGTAAAGGTTATTCGGCTTATGGTCGTCAAAACCTCGAACCTGTCGATCCTCGGCAATGGCGACATTGTAAAGTCAGTCTAAAAAAATCGTTGCAATGGAATTCATTAATTTCGATTAATCGTCTTAGTGACACCAAAACCTCGATACTGTCAAGCTTAGGCGATAGTGAAATATAGATGTCACACCTTTAACAAATCGTAACAATCTAATTTTTTAGTTGTAATTAATCGATCCTTGACAATGACAAAGTATTGTTGTCACAGCTCCAAAAAATAATCCCAAAAATGGAGTTAGTCAATCAACATCAGTAGAATTTCAGGCATAAGAAAAATTGATATCGTTTTCACCTAGGCAATGGAGGAATACATGAAATCACAGCTAGCAGTTCAGGGATATAAAAAACCCCGTCTTGTTAAATTACGAAGCCCACCTTCGAGACCAGCGAAACCCTGCGAGAGCTGGTCACACGGATTATCGTTTGCTGAGGTTGGCAGTGGATTATACAGAGTCTTTTGTCGGAGTTAACGTCCTCAGCCCCTCAGATTCCATTTCCTCGTGAATTTTCTATCCCTCTACCCAGCATCTCTTCTTGGGATTTCCTATCTCTTTTTATTTGCCATCTTTCTTTCTTCTCAGTAAGATTATTTACCACATCTCCCGTCCTAAAAGCTTGACAAGTCTTTTTTTCTTGGAGTAGACAGCGCGCAAAGCTCTCCTGGTGCCTTTGATTGTTGCAGGTTGTACCAAATCATTGAAATCAACCCTTGGCCCTTGTTTGCCTTCTCGAGAGCGGATGTAAGAAATGGAAGAGACTGGCGTCCTCATAAATCGGGCAAGATGTCTCCAGTCCAACTGTACATAGAAGGGGCTTATCCTCCAGGACAAGTTGAAACTGTGACAGTTTTTTTGTACCAAGCTTAAGTGAAGAATAAAAAAACAAGCATTATACATTCTATCAATATGGAAATTCAATTTTTTTCACCCACGAAAGAGCATCACGGAGGTGGAGAGATTATAATTTTCATATATATAACTTCTCAAGTAATATGCTCTTTTCACGTTATGCTTGACATCAACCGCGCAAGCCAAATCAAAAAAAGCACTAAAAGTCCTATACATACTTCCATGATGTTAAAGTATGTGCGAAATGGAATGCAATCAACGCTTTGACTGTGTAATGGACTGCGACTTTAATTGAAAAATAATGAATGAGTTATCTGATTTAACTGAAGTTGTTTTGGATGACCTGTTTCTTGTACATGGGTTTTATACACTCAGACTAAAATCCAATTCATGTTGCACTTTGTAATGGCAAGGATTTGAATGCCATATATTTGCAATTTTTGATTGTAATTGCTTTGGGAAAGCTCCAGCAATGCGACTGGGATGTAATTATAGGTAATTAAGAGCTGGCATGTTGCCCCAACTGTCTTTACATTTCGTTTAGTAGTGATAGCAATATGTCAATCACTTTGGAAACCAAATTTGTCAATTTTAAACTAAGTGCAATGGTGAGCACTGTTCTAGTATGCGAAATTTCAAAAAGTTCCCTTTCTTATTAAAGTAAGAGGAGATAGGTTTAGATGTCTGGTCAAGGTAGATTTAGATGTATTCGAGTAATAACCTCCTTGAGGTTTACAGAAAATAAACTAACCAGTAGCTAAATTAATTCATAAAAACTTTGGAGGAAATATAACAATCTTTTGCTTTCCCCAAAGCAATAAACTCAGCTCCTATTATATTTTTAATATTAGGAAAGATAAAAAAGACTTAGTCCAAGTCCAAATGGAAGTATCTACCGGCTTAGATAAGTCAAAATGGAAGTGAGTAAATAAATTCTCTCAAAGCAACCATGTAAATAATATTTCCATGCTTTTAAACAAATGATTGCCATTCATTGTCATATTTGCGCCACTGCTGAATTATCTTTACCTATTAATCGATCTAAATAACATCTTAATTTTGTCCTAATAGTGAGCGTTACATATCAAAATCAAGTAAATTTAGATACTTGCAGTAGGTCATTGATGGTTTTAAATTATTGATACTGGAATTACAACGAAATTTTTGTTTGTTATCTTGGGGATTTGAAGTTACCAGTGGTTAAAGCTATAGAGAAATCACTTCAGTTTTTGGAAATCAGAGCCATGGACTTACTTTTCAGCTCATCATCACATTGTTTTGTAACCAGAGATAAATGGGCTACACTATGATAATGGAAATCATATCTTAAATCGATATGCTGCAAACAATAATGGGTACAAATTTAAATGATAGCATCAAATTATCATTCATCCTACATTCATTGATGCTTCAACAAGGGAGCTATATCATGCGAAAGTTAACAGGACCAAATATTCTGGACCAAATATTGAGGACTTGAGGACCAAATATTCCGGAATACTTGATTTCGGAAGAAATACTTAACCCCGGAAAACTATGACGATCTTTCAAGCATGACCAGTTTTCAAGCTATATTTAAAAATTACGGAGGACGATTCTCCATTATTACTGGCACACATAATGCCTAAATTCTTCACTTTATACTTTAACATTTAAAAAAATGATCATCATCATTCGATACTCATGAAATCTGTTTAAAGATCTATCATCTAAGTAAATAGGACGCCCAAGTCTCTGAAAGTCAAATGCATTATTTTCATTGAGGTTAATGGAGGTTTTTTTTGGGATTTAACTAACATTTCTTGAATCTTATTGATGTATATGCTTATAATATACACGTAAAATTTTTACGAAATAGGCCATTGAGGAACTTTGATATTTAAATCACCATTTCCTTACCGTCTGAAGATGGTTGCAATGTGGACTTAACTTTCTATAACTCACTTCATTCGGTTAGAACATAGATGAATAATTGTAATTACCCTCAGAAACTTAAATACGCATATTTCGCAACTAATATGTCACTCAAGTGAAACGAAATATTATTGCCTGATGATTGGGTTTTGATTCTTTGCCATTTTGGTAGCATATGGAATCGGCGGCTAGTTACAAAAAATCAGAACTAAATCATATTTCCGGAAGAATACACAAAAATCCTGTTATTTACGAATTTGGAGCTACAATACACTCTCTGCGACGAAAGAAAGTTGAATAGAATGATTGGTTACTTTTAAGAATGTTATAATTTTATGAAAGTCTCCATGTTAATGTAAAACGCTTCTAAACGCAATCGCAATCAACGCAATTTATCGGTCTGTTGGTTTAATTTTTAAGTGAAGCCCAAATTTAGGCCTGTGAAAGTCCGCTATTATCTGGAGTAACTCGGCAAAAACATTGCTAGCTTTCATACTTTTATAAGCCGATTGGCGTGCTAAGCGAATCCTTTTCTGCTTAGCCGTGTCTGTTGATTACACAAATGTTTTCCTTTAATTTTAGACGTTCTCTTTCTTTCCTCTCTTCGTATTATGAGGCATTAAAAGCCGGATTACACGGCGGAAGGAGTGACTCTTACTTCGCCCGCTCGATACAAGCAGTATTTCCCTGTTTCTTGTTCCAAGATTTCTTTCCTCTCCGCGTTGAATATACGAGAGGGGACTGGCGGAAACAAAACGGCTTTGGCTTATTAAGCCCGAGCTCGAAAGAAACCAGTTTGTTGCTCGAAAAAAATAACATAACAAACCCGTAACAAGCCGTTCAAAGTCACACGCGAGGAATCGGGTTTTAGTGGTTTCGAACGCAGGCTTCTCCTGGGTTTTTTTTAAATTTTCTTTTCTGAGGGACTGCAACTGGCGTCCAAAAATATATATTGGCGCCCTTAAAGGACGTCCCTCAGAGCCTATCCCATCTAAACTCGACCCCATCCAGTTTTTCCACGTTCACTTCGTTATCTGGGTCATCTCTTACCCGGTGGCAAAGGACACCCACTGTTCTTTAGTGCGGAAGGCCTGGATTTGATTTCTTAGGGGAGTATTTTTGGATAGTTATGGCGATGAAGTACTGAGAAGTTTGTCAAATATAGTTCATTTCACTTCAAGGCAAGGTATTTCAAATGCTTTTTTGAACTTTTGAGTCAAATTGCAGCACTAATTCCTGATACCTCAAGTTATTTATTTCGAACAGATTTTTAGGCGATAATTTGTGGTAATGTGTGACAGACAGTATTATCACAGACACACTTTGTAAATTTCCACAAGTTTATTTTACCGTCCTAGTTTCAGAAAACATTATCTTTGTTAATTGCAATCAAAACATTGCCATTATCTCATTGTATTTTATGAGATAATGGTAATGTTTAGCTGAAACATAGGTCAGTGAAATAAACTTGTGGAAATTTACAAATTGTTGCTGTGATAATACTGTTTATTTATTTTGTATAATTGCTACCTTTCTTGATAGGATGGCAAAGTAAATGTCCTGTGACTTATTTCGTTGCTTTTCTTATTCAGTGAATTCCTTTGTGATCTCGCAAGATTCGAGCTGGGAAAAGAATAACGTTTTGACAAATATGGAAGATAAAGATACCAATAGGCAAGGTATCCTTTGGAAAGTACGAAAGCCAATACCATGCCTCCGTGACACGGCATTGTACACACTGAAACGATGAAAGTATTCGCAGCCATCTATGCTGCCAATGAAAACCGCGATACTTTCTCCAGTAAAAAATATTATACACATAGCAGTTGCAATGCAGTCTCTTGTCAGCATGGTCACAGAAACAGACAGTAATAGAAAAATTAGTATTTTTTATTTACTGAAACAATTAAATTTTGAAGTTTATAACCAATTTGCTGTTTGCCGCATTATTCATCTATCGGTCAACTTTTGTAATCTAGGTATATTTATGCTTTGGGAATTCTGATAGATTTACTAGAAAAGAGTGATATGGAGTTACGGTTAGTTCTCTAAAACTTTCAATTTTTGCCATGCTTAATCTGTAAGAGTTTAAAATAAAGTCGAACATTCTTTTTGTAAATTTTATCCCGGCGATATGAGATATATAGTATCCAGAAATGCCATAAACATTATCTTTACTTATAACCCTTTAATTACGTTTTTGTCGGCTGTCTCTCCTCCACTTCCATATTCATTCTGCCTTATCTGGTCAACTCAACGCGTTCTCCCGGCCTCCGTGGCTGCACCTATCGGGCTCTGCTATCTTCTCTCATCTTTCACCGCTTCCATGACGCGATGCCACAGCTTTTACCCATATCCCGTTCACTCCGTTGGTCTCGCTCGTTAGCTTTTTGATACCGGTTTGCTATGCATGTGGCTTATCCAGTTTGTGAGCGAGTAGTTTGGTATTTATAACTCAGAACTTTTCCGTATTATTTTTTTGTTCTAGCGAATATTTTGTTATTATTATTAATTTTCATTGCTCATTATAATTTTTGTGTCATAGTGGCGTTTGTTAAGAACTATGCACAAACGCTAGTCAGTTGATTGCTTGTGAATTGTGTTGGAGATGGGTGATTGTGGATTTTTTATGTGGAAATCGGTTCGAAGAAAGAAAGAAATAAAGATTTTTGTGGCATCCGGTGAAAAATGGGAGGTGTTCACAGCGATAGATAATTTAATTAATCCTCATCGCTGGGAAACGTAAGGTATCCTCTTCCCTTAACCATTCATGTTCTACTGATTCGCTTAGCATATTATACTCTGTTTTAAAGTAAAGGGAGATTATGAAATGGGACTTACGAATATTTCGCAAGGGTACAAGGGTATGAAATAATGAGAGACAGAGAGAGCAGAAACTTGCCTGTTATGGTATGACGCCAAATTATTTTAGTCAAAACTCTCAATTAGTGACCCCGGTGGGGACTCCATAATTACAATATTGCTGTTAATAGTATGTAATGTTACTGATTGGAAGTTTCTATTCAAGGAATTGAAGTTATCGCAGATCGGAACTCATCTGTGCATCTCATTGCAACCGAATGAAGATGAAAGTAGCGTTTTACGTAGGCGAAATGTTCGATAACCTGCCGGTATGTACGAGATAATTACGGCCGTAATAGTTTTTATTAAGTTAGCAAAATCGTTCCACCCAAAATCATAAAATGGTAATAATTTTACCACACAGTAATTAACAACTCTGTATCATCCATATTTGGAGTCTTCGCTGAAAATAAATACAAAAATAACAATGGCGGATGCTTTCATCGAAGTTCTTATCTTCTGAAGCGTGCTGTAGCACACATTTACTCTTCTCCTCATCAGTTATGACGTGCACTGCCAAGTGGGCAGGGTCTAAAACGACTGAGAAGCAGCTGCAATGTTTCTTTGTGTAATAAGCACTACGAAAGCTAATAGAAGCCACAATTAATTACTTACAATAAAATGAATATGTGCAGCTCTAAATGTTACATTTTCTAGTTATCAGAACTTATAGGATAAGAAGTTAGATGCATGCAAAGTAAAGTTAATAATGCAGTTTCAATCCGTTGCAAGGTATGCATCGAATTAATACGGAAATACTAAATTTAATAATTGCCACATATAAGATGAACCTGAGACCAAAATACTGTAATAGAAGCAAGGATTCCTCGCTATTGCTGTGAAGGTATATATAAGTTGTTCCAACCGTTGTTTACATTGAGCTCGCATGGGCAGAATGGAACTATTATGAGGCTATCCTATTTCAGTTTAGTTCGCCTCCCGTGGCAGTACTTTCCTTCTAATGTTTGACCGATGTTTTTAATAGAGACAAGGTATTCTTGCCCTCGGTGAATTTAAGTAAAAAATAAGAGAGAGTCTTGGAAAATTCGCAAATGTGATCCGATTTGAGGCATCTTTAGCACCTCCATTCCATTTGTGCGGCCGTATGCTCACTCGTATATTCCTTGTTTGGAATTTTAAACACATTCAAAGACTCCCGAGGAATGCGCCAGCTTAAGCTGAGGTGTTTCACTGGGAAATATATTGGCACCCCGTTCAACCGGTGCTGCCTAGAATGCCTTAGTATTTTAACGTAAATCGTAAAGAGTGTGTACAGTAATGACTAAAACAAGTTTTTATGTCTTGAGAACTGTGTTCTTTTGCCATTAAAGTTTTCGTTCGCTCGTGAGGCACTGCGGTAGAAATTAAGCTATCGTTCTTCACGAATTTATAACGCAGGGAATCCATTACTATGAAATTAAAATGCACACTACATTTTTTAAATTTTCTTTCAGATGCAGGCTTTAGTTTAAAGGGTAGAGGAATTTCTAATTTTTTCATTGAAAATTGAAAAAAAAGTTTAGCTTTTTTTGGCTGGTGAAAAAGTGTAGACAATGCTGGTGCTACATGTTGGAGCAACTTTTATTCAAGACTACCTGTGCCCGACGTGCATTGCAATGCCTCTTTTTCTTTCTAAGAAGGCACACATACAAAGCAGACACATTTTCACGTTCAAAATTAATGAAAGAAAATTATACTATATGTATTAAAATAGAGTTAAAAATTTTATTCGAGTGCTTTTGAATGTACAATATTTTTGATCCTACCACCCTCTGCAAAAATAAATACATTTTTCGGCTGTCCCACTCATGAGCATGCAACACATAATTGACCGTGTGCAAAGCATGGATTTTCCAGATTTAATCCACACACTTGAAGCGATTGACCTTGTGTCTTGTTGATTTCCATTGAGAATGCAAAGCGAGTGGGGAACTGTAGTCGTTTGAAATCAAATGGATTGTCGGTGGGAATGATAGGAATACGTGGAAGAAGCACATCTTCACTTTTTGACTTGCCATTCAGAATTGTAGATGACGTTTGGCATCAGTTGTTAGTCAGTGAGCCTGGTTTAATTGCACAATCGTAGTGCAATAATGTTGCGCAAAAGAATTATTGGTGCGCCGAGATTGAGTGACAATTTGTGCGGTGATACACCAGAAATATCCAACGAATTTAAAAACTCAACTGGATAATTAAAAATCTCGTCCGCATTCATGACGCTGTCCATCGATTTGTAGGTGACAGACTCGCCCGAATTGCTTTTTGCCCAATTTTCCCAAAAACTGCTTTTTTTCTGTGCGTATTCCGGTTTTATGCTGTCATATTATACAGTAAAATTATATGCGCGTATGCTTCGGAGAAAATTTTAAATGCAAATTAATAAAGAAGGTTGAGGAAGTGGTTAACTAGAAAGACCGGTCGTACATACGTGTCATTCAAATTTGTGGAGAAGTATAATTGTGACGCATCCGTTTATACACCTGGCCAGTTTTATGTTTCCGGTAAATCCTGTACTTACAGTGAAATTCATTTCACCATTTTACTAGGGTGTACATCAGAGGAATCAAACTCATTCTATTTTGTTATTTCTTGTTCCATATCTTCTAAAAGCACATGCAACGTTGTATTTCGCATATATATTTTTGAGACATTGGTGAAACCAACCTGCCTCCTTTCATCTGCAAAAGGTGCACACATGGCACATTAATTTCATCACCTGTGGCTGTGTTATTAAGATGCAATGTGCCTTTCCCGAATGTGTGGAATTTTTGTCAGCAAAATATTCCGCAAAGCTACCTAAGAAATAAGATAATAATTAGGCTCAACATTTGTTCTGCTTTACCATATTTTATTTGCTTGATATATTTCAACATGGTTTGTGAATAGAGGATTTGACAAAACAAAAAAATAGATGATGTATTCGCAAGGCTTCACTTATTTAGGAATTCACGGAGCCAGGCTGATAAATAGCATTTTGGACTTGATGCATATCTTAGCTACAGTTATAATCTTGGATCTTAAAGGATGTATATTGATTCATTATGAATTTAATGAATTTGGAAAAAGGTCACCATGAAGGCAACTCTTCGGGAACTTTTATACCCGTTCCTTACCTGAATTAACTTCTATTTTGTAATGTAGCTGTAAAAAGAAAATAGAATGCAGGCACATAGGTTTTAAAAGTTTTACCAGTTTCTTGAAACTCATGTTAGCATTGAGTACCGATTAATCAAATTAATCAATTGATATAATTAATCGATAATTTTTTCGACCAACCTTTCAATTACTCGATTGTTTGAATAATTCTCCGATTCTTTAAAATTAATGTGTCTTTTAACGAAAGCCGTCGCGATTTTTACTGGAAATTGAACTAGGCATGAGAAAAAAAGCCTTCCAGTTCCAGGATAAAATTTAGTGATTTATCTGAATTGATTGACTATTTAATAAAGACTCGTTTTTTAATTCCACAAAACGCCATTAACATCCGGCTCATCGTAAACTCGATTGATTTTGACTGTTTCAATAGAAAAATGGAGCTCACTCTCCATTCAATCGAATAATCAATTTATTTTACATTTTATTGCCATCTCTATTCTGGAATGGTAGTTAATTTTTTATAAATCGTCTGTCGCTCCCAGCTGCAACCATCCAATGTTTTTTTTTTGGGAGAACCAACTTGACGAGAATACGCCGAAACGTCGACATTCACATCGACCGGTCACTCCTGTTGGATAGATCGCTTTCGGAAATTTCTCGGTGACCTATAGCGGAGCACGTCCTCACTTTCCGCGGAGGCGAACGGCGATATACATCTTCTCCGAATGGATGCAGGTTCAGCCCAGGTGTGGATCCGCTAGAAGCCGGTCCCGTGCATCGAAGTGGCACTTGCCCTTCCAACACTCCCGAGGCCGACCCCTGTGGACGTCGTGTTTACATGCGCTTGGAATTCACCGGACCGTTCGAAAGATGACCGTGGCTTATATATTTCGGGCCGCGAGCCAAGCAGTTTATTTTTATTTTGTTCAACTTGTGACGGGACGGCAGCGAAGCGACCAAGGTCCTTTTCTTTGCCTCCTTCTTTCTTAAGAGCGAATTCCTTACGACCGGCGAGATTCCAAGTGACAACCGGGCACTTAAACGATGATTCAGGACCTCCATTACATCATCATGGGGTTTATTTAATGAGGAGAAAAGGGACGGTTTTATAATGAGAAAGCCCGGATAACTTTTTTTACATGTCAAGTGATGTCTTTCCGCCTCACTCGATCATCGTGAATGCCTTAGTTTTCTTTAGGGGTTCGTAATGGACTCGCATTGAAGTCTCTCGAACTGTCTTGGTCACCTCGTTTTCTCGCGCTTGGCCGTTAAAAATGGACGCGAACATCAATATCAAGATTGAAATGAAGTTTGAATCTTCTTTCCTGCCTTGTTCTTGAAAATATCTTTTCGGTGTTAGGTAAATTAAATCATCTTCAAGAATGAAACTAAGGATTTCTGCGTTGAGTTGTTAGACGCGGTGATCTTTCATCAAAATTAACGCTGTACCTTGTAATTCTCCTCAAAGCGAGTGGCAGAGGGTAACTCCACATCAGGTATGCACTAACCGTCAAGCACACTGTCATACTGCTGTTAGCTACTTTACTAAATATACTATCAAGTGAAATTAATTAGTGAACGTGAAAGGATACTTCACATGCATTACGGCTTCTAAAGATCATTGTACTAATGCGGTGCAGGAATTGGACTCGTTCATCATGGGACGATTTTTTTTAAATTTCAGTCATGTTAACGTTCGATAGAAGCAAAAAATATTACGTATAAATACGAATATCCTGCAGAAATAAAAAAAAATAAAGTAAAAAAATGATAAGATTTAAGGGACACTCAGGAATAACTTTGCGTTTCCAACTATCATCGCTTTCGAACATCAAGTCTCTATAACGAGGAACAACCAAGTAATAGTCATTGAGCTCTTAAGCACATATTTCGATACTATGCCTACCTACCCTTTCACTATAGTAACATGGTGTTAAGTACGTATGATTTTGCATTCAAACGAGCATTTGAGAATGTGTTTTAAATCTTGTCATGGAAGAAAATTTAGCAATTTATATATTATCCATCCTGTGTCGTTCTCTGAAATTATCTTTGGGTATTGCCAGGTTTCTGGCACAAACCTTACCAGTTTTTGAGGCATATTTTCACCTTCTTGAACATAAATTGTTCGCCATCAGGTCTTTCTTAAATTCAAACCCTCTGCCTATTTTATGCCGTCCAAAGCTTTTATCCTCCCATCAAAAATATTACCTAAATTCAAAATATGAGAAAAGCCTACTGCCTTTGAATAGCATTTTCATCGTAGTACTTGCCGATAGGTGTACCATTCCCAGTAAAACGTATATTTTGTTCGCTTTTGTCACTACCCTTTTGAATCATCTTCAAATTGGTCGGGAAAAAGCTAGCTTGGTCACAGCCGTCTATGTGTTACAACTCGCACAACAATCGAACGCCTAGGTACTCAACCACTAGATACATCAGAATTCAGCTGGAATCTTCCTCTCAAACTAGATCCTCGTCCTAGATTGAGTCACGGCGTTCGCTAGAATTCCTACAGCAAGCTCACGGGGGAATGGAAATCTCTTCTGGGACGCTGGAATGAAAAAACGTATGGAAAAAAAGAAGCAGCATCCTGCGAAGTGCTCCGTGGAGATTCAACCAGATATCTCAGCTCCGTCTGTCTTTGTGTGTGTGTATGGGAGAAATTCCATCGTTGTTGGACGCGCGAGAAATATCGCCCTCTTGGCGTCATCATCGTCAGCGTCGCGATAGATGAAAAAATGAATAAATGAACAGTGGAGGAGATATTGGCATCCCTCTCCTCACACTTCTCATTCTCCTCTGCTGTTGCGGCGGTGTCCATGGACTCGTTAGGGACGCATTGAGAACCAATCGCGCAATCTTTACACATTATTTCTTTCTGTCCCCCCCCCCTCCCTCCTCCATCACCCTTCTCCACGCCTCTCTGCGGGCGGAAAATGACCGCTGAGGTCGCCGCCAGTCTAGAACTTAAAAGTGTGGGCGGAATGCATTAAGCCGTCGTCACACAGGACGTGTTTTTCCTGCGCTATTCCTTGCATTTATGGGTGGGATGAAGAGTTGGACGTATCCCGTGCTAAAGAATGAGAAATCGATTATGGGGAGAGCTTGCGGCCGTAAAATATTATAATAGCTATTCCTTCTTTCACTCAAAAGCACCTTAACCGGTGAATCACCTCTAATAATGATAAATCACTGCATGCAGTTGGTCATAGTGGTGACTTTATCCTTGCCAAGGGAAGTATACTCAAAGAACACGTGAAAGAAATGATGGCATTCTACTTGCTCCAAACAGTATCCCCGCGGTATACAAGGGCAGTAAAGTGAAAGTCATTTCTCATCTAAGAACAAATAACAAGAATGCCTTCTCTGTGTTAAGAGCAACGTGGTACCCACATTGTCTTTAAATCCAAATTTCCAAAATTTCCCACTCAGTCCTAAGTTTCTTCTAAAGCCCGTGTCATAAGAATCTTAATCCAGATCAAGTTCTAGGATTCTTGATCGTATGACGTGTGCATAGAGCATATAGTGAGATACTGAACCATTATACATGAAGTACTAAGAAGCATGATTGCTATTATACTCGTTGAGCTACTTGAGTTCATAATTGTGTGCTATACCTTTCACTTCTCACTCTTGGTACAATTTAGAAGGTGTTGACCGACCACATTAGCTTATACGGTGGCTGTGCAATCATCACTTTTTCAAATCAGCGCCACCTATGCCTCGTTTAGGCTACTGAAAATTTTATGGCCGTGGAATCAATAATATGAAAATGTCCCTACAGTTGTATTGGTCCCCTGTGACATTGATTGGTAAATTCAAAAGTATGGCAGATATGCAATACGCGATATAAATGAAAATAATGCTTCCTCTCCAGTTTGTTCAATAATTGAAGACATTCTTGGATGGCTCAATTCATACTGGAGTCCCTTGTATCGACTAAGTAGCATACTTGAGACTCCAGGTCTTGCGTTGGATAAATTATCCCCTGTATTTGGCTTAATAATTAAATCAACTTTACATTCGACTCTTTTTACTCGGCAGTTTCTGGCGTCCATCTATCTGCTTCGTTATACAACAGTTTTGCAAGATGTACAACATATTATTTGCAATATTTAAAGCATTTGGTTGTGCTTCTTATGCACCAACAACTAGACGTATTAACTACTCTTATTTTGTAGCTTCCTATCAGCTCTCACCTTTGAACTTGTGCTAAAATAGTGTGCCGTTAAGTCACTATGTTCCTGGAATTATCAAGTCTCAAATGTAGAGGATACTTACTGCAAACTAGCCGCGGTGTTCCCTTTTCGGGGTCATCCACAGAAGTGCGAAATCCTTCATGGGGAAAAGCTTTCACCTTCAACAGGACTCAGATGCGCATCCCTCGATATAGCTCTGATTTATTTAGCCAGATACGCTATCAACGCGTACGTACGATACGCTATCAACTCGTACGATTTGATTTTTGCTCCTCTGGAATTTTCAAATTTGTAGTCTCATTACAGCTAAAAGTTTTATGTATCGGTTTAACGTGCTTATAACGGTCTATGGCTATGTTAAGTATACCTTAATACAGTCTTTGAATTCCCTATGCACGGGACATGCACAGAGACTCCTGATTGGAACACGGTCCTCAGGGTGCAGAAAAAATCGCAACAATTCCTTGTTGGAAACACTGTTTCCTTGAGGTGAAACGCAAGGTAAATCTCACTGTAGCATATTAAGCGCAACGCTAGTGGCAGGCCAGTAGAAAGCGACTGTATTGATAAAATAGATCTTTTCTATGAAATCCCACGCTCGCTTGATAAATTAGACTTAATAATGTTGGTTAATAACTTATCATCATTACTAACACCTCACCCCACTTCAGATGTCCCGCTTGATTTTGTTTTCTGAATGAATTTATATCTGGTAGATCCATGAATTTTTAGTATAAGTGATTATAATCAGTAGTAGTAATATTACCCATGTATTGCATGTTAGCATGTTTTCCAACGTAGCACTCTCCTGATTTCTGGTCTTGCTGTTCACTTTTCGCCTAACTGCTATTTCATCCGCGGTTTGAAGAAGAAGAAGAAAAAGGAATATATTGTTCTAGGACATGTCCTGTAAAAACAAACCAATTTACAGTAAGAAATAGAGCCATTAAATCAAAGACACTTATTCGTTGTAATCGATAGACCATATACAGCAAAAGGATTTCATTGTACAAATTTCCGGAAAGAAAAACATATTAAAAACAATGTTCCAAAAATTATTATAAGTTCCATCATTGTAACAATAAATAACATTACAGCCCATCAGTTACATTGCGATAAACCACATGAAGTAGTACAAATTTTCAGAATAGGTGAATGGAACAGCTTGAAATTACATGGAAATAATAACAAACAATCAAATAAATATAAGAAATGTAAATTTCGTAAGCGAATTATAATAGTGCGGAAATGGTGCCCAGCCATACCAATAACTCACGTGTAATATTTTTTTCGGATCGGACTATATCTTCCACCTAATCTTTTAACCTGAAGTTTTGACATTTTGATCCAAAAACTTAAGTTTTGAGCTATTTAGGGAATGGTTAAGGAGATGTTCCTTTTGCGTCAAACAAGATTTTTTGGTATAAAAAATCATTGAAATGTACTCATGAAGTTCATGTTTAACCCTTGACCGGGCCGAGGAATGGTCGTTGTATGGAGTAAACATATGCTTGCCTTGATTTGTATAGTGTACAGGCAGCTCCTTGCCCACGTTATGTGCATTGTATATTTTAAATTCACGTAACCCAGAGCACACCACGAAGAGATTGCTGCTTTTCGGGCGTCACCCACGCCCTACCCAACCAACCAACCATATTTAAGACGTTACGGCTCAATCGGAGTTGTCCTCAGACTTGAAGATACTCACGTACCAAGCTTTGTTGTAAAAGTTTTGCACAGAATACCGTTATCTCAGAAATAGATCGAATGCAGTGGAGAACAGCAAGATTTCTAAAAAGTCATCATGATAAACGTAGCAGTGTTACCGGATTGTTGAAGGAATTAGGGTGGGAATCTCTAACCCACCGAAGGGAGATATATAGATTAAATATTTTGCGCAGGTTCGAAGCAGACAATTTTTTACCATACGCTCAACATATTTTGCTAGAGACAACGTACTACGGTAGAAGCGATCACAAAAATAAGATAAAGGAAATAAACTGCAGAACCGATAGATTTAAAATGTCATTTTTTCCGCGTACAATAAGGGATCATAAAAGTTGCGATAGATCAATCATTTGAAACTCCCACCCCCAATAGGTATAGTAGACTTTTCACTTGTGTTTAATAACATAACAACATCACTAATACTTCACCCCGCTTGCAATGTCCGGAATTATTTTGTCTTCTGCATGAAGTAGTATCTCGTAGCATTCATAAATTAATAGATTAGTAATATTAATCAGTGGTTGTTTTTTTTCATCAGTGTACTGCATGTTTGCATGTTCATCTACGTAGCACTCTCCAAGTTTCTGGTTTGACTGCACACTGTCCACCTGACTGCTTTTTGGACTGCGCCTTGAGGCCGGGGGAATGTGCGAGGTCTCGATTTGAACTGGGACGAGTGCTGCGTGCCTGGTGTGGAATCACCCCGTGCCACTTACACTAATTTTGACTTGCATGGTACTTCGTTGATGAGAGAACAAAGTCGAACAAATCCTGCCATCTCGTGCCTCACTGCTTCGCTCTTTTGGCGATGCCTCTTGTCTCAAAAGAACAGCAGTGAAATGCCTGGTGCTGGCATCACCCCGTGCCACACACTCTGGAGGTGGCTTGCACGGTACTTCGTATATGTAGATGAGAGAACAAACTCGAACGAATACTGTAATCTTGTGCTTCACTGTTTTATCTCTTTTGAAAATGCCTCTTGTCCCAAAATAATAGCAGTGAAATTCCTGATGATGGCATCACCCCGTGCCACACACTCTCGAGGTGGCTTCCACTGTACTTCGTAGATGTAGATACAGCCGTTGGCTTCAGGCTGCGTAATTGGAGTGAGGAAGAGGGAGAGATGTGAGGTGAGGGAGAAACAAAGAGTCCAAGGAATAAAGTTCGCGAAGAATGAATGGCGTTGAAATACAGGTGTGCGGGAGGTGGCGTGGAGGGGGGGGGGGTGGCGGCTTGGGAGGGGGGGGGGGTTGGGGGTGGTGCTTAGCGTCTTGCGCTGAAGGAATAGTCCGAGGACTCCCTCTGTGTTTAAGTGCTCCTTAAAAGGCATCGAGATCGAGAGCAGGTGAAGTATACTCGCACTTGAAACGCAAGCTCTTCTCCGAAGCGCAATACGTCCATGGAAACCATATTAGTCGACGTTTCCGATCGGGAAAATATGATCTCTCTCTCTCTCTCTCTCTAGATATGGCGGCTTGTTTCGCCGTAAGGGAGAAATGCGGCGTATTGAGTGTAAAGCCCTCGTAACAAATACGCATGAAATGTTGTCGGTTGTCAACTATTAATCCCAGATAAGCGTTTTCCGCTGTTAGAGGCGAACTATCCAATCCTCCCGCCCCAGCCCTTAGTGTTTCCTTTGTTAATTGCTGGATGGTATGCGGAGGAATATAAACTATACTTGATGTGACCGAATTTAAAAAATGGAAACTTCGAGGCAGAAAATTGAAAGGTTTATGGTGTAGCTTAAGTTTTATTGTTGTTGTACAGGAATGTGTTAGATAACACTCTAAATAAGCTGATTTGCTTAACTGAAGGGTGGAAGGCTGACAATGGAAACTATCCACAAACCCCAATTGAAACTCCGAACTGCCTCGCTACAACTAAGGACAACCAGGGCCTAAAACCGCAGGAGTATAACGTATACCGTGTGAGTGTGATTAAGCATATGTGGGAGACATATAACGTTCCATTGAATATTGAATTCTACATTATGATGAGATTTTAAAGTCGAAAACCATTCTACGAAAATTATTCAACATTTTGAAAGATTTTGCGGAAAAAATAGTGCTTATTTTTAGTGAATTCAATTCGTCCATTGTAAGGTTCAATTTGCCACAGTGGATGATGAGTTCTGTTTTGCGAAGGACCCCACAGTATGCGGACTACTTGAAAAGAAAATCCATAGTAATGCATCTAATTGTAATCATAAGGATGTTAGCAGTCAACCATTATTAACATTGACACGTACCACTTGCAGTATTTTTAGCTCTCCAGTACGTAATTCATGCAGATAATTTTAATGCATGGATTGAATCGACAATGCATTTAACTGTTAATTACTCTTCGAGCCAGCCCTAACGGGATATTCACAGCACCGAATTTCCAATTAGGAGTGATGTTTTGTATGACGCAGGACTGGCATGAATATTTCGTCTTGTTTTCCGCCAATGAAAATTTTAGCATTGTGGTTATTTCAAACGCGCTACGTTACATTAAAGTCAAATATTCTAAAATATTTTATCCTCGTACTATGAGATCTTGATTGAAAGCACCACTTTAAAGTGAGCAATAATAATTAGGATATATTTTGCGGTATTACAAAATACCAGAGTATGGGAATACATCCACATAATAACTTGTAAGTCATTTCAAGGGTGTATAGCGAGCGTTGTACTTTCACCAAAATATACTCATATCCACATTGTATGTACGTTAGCGTTAGGAACTAATTCTATTAATGAAGTTTGATAAAGCACAAGCATGTGAGACGTCCTGTATGTTCTGGTCAGCGTACTAATGAAAAGGATTTATTCTGGAAATTGACTAAGTAGGGCTTATCTTTTGATAAAGGCTCAGTGGAAGTTACTACGGTCTCTAACATAGAATTGCTAATGGGAAAAAGGTTACTTAATATGATGTGTCTAAATTTTAATTTTCTAACCAATGTTTGCTTGTGTGTAAAACATTGGAAATTGTATGAACACCTCTCCCATTTAATTGCAGCCGTGAGTGAACGAAACGGAGTTTCCTCGAGGCCGCTGGTGATTTAAACTCACGATCGTGACAGGGAACACCTGAGGATACGTAGAAGCACCTTTGCGTGGCTATTCAAGCCCCATTTTCTATTTCTGGAGTTTTCTCAATATTTATTTCACTCTCGGGGGCTAGTTTTATTCCCTATGATGAAAGCCGCGGGACTGTCACGACTTCACGTGGTCACGAAATGGGAGGTGACTTTTTTCTCTCAAGCGGCGATCTTTGTTCGGTGGGGAAGTGAGCGAGTTGCTTGGAATCGGAGTGATAAGCACTTCTGCTTTATTGGAATCAAGAGACGCTTTGGAAATGGGGGGAGGGGGAATGAAAGGCAAGTGTGTTGTCTTGCATTTAATCGACCGGTTGGAGAAGTTTCACTATCCTTGATCTGTCGAAGGAGTTTACGTTGAAACATAGCATTAAATTTTCATCAAACCGATTCGTTTAAGATCACATAAATGAGTAACATGGAGGATATTATTAAACCCCGCACTGTATTCAACAAATTAAATTCAGAATTTAAGTAAGATTACTAGAGATTATTTATAACATTACCTGATAACATCCACTACAGACAACTCAATAACTCGTCCATAGCACATTATTGCTATTAGCAAAAATATGACTGAAATTTTTGTTTTTCCTTTCCATGCTCGTCACTATATAACACATGTGCAAATATGCTATGTATATTCGGAAAATATGAGTAATATATAATTGTTGCTATAATTGTATTATAGCAACAATATATATTGTAATATATAATTGTATAATGTTACTCATATAATCGTTATAAACTGTTGTCAACATAGCCAACTGACGCGGAAGATAACCCGGAAAATGCTGAGATCAAACCACCATCACCGCGGAAACCTTCGCTCAAATATATATAATCGTTATTAGACAATTCTGTACCCAGCTGTATTTCATATTTGTTAACCACATTTTTAGTATTAATATTCCATATATTTTTTTGTTGATCACCATGTTTTAGTAAATAAGTAAGAAATATTAAATTTCAATATCCATAGCAAAATTCAATATACGTAATAAATGTTTACATATTCATGCATGCACATATTAAATTCCTGTAGCCATAGCAAATTTGGTTTGGGTTAAGGAAGGTGTGGCATTTTTTATACACCACCACCCCCCTTATTTTTATTTGCCAAATTCCCCCCTTGGGACAGTTTCCCCTCTGCGGACTGTTTACCCTCCAGACTTAGCCGAAGGACTTAGCGCGCATGACGGGGCGCGCCTCGACTTGTGCGCCAACGATGGCCAAAATGCCTACGACTCCAAAATGCAGAGACTCCTGCCAGCAACTTCTGCCACGACTTCTGCCACGCCTTCCGCCACGCCTTTCACCCCGCCTTTCCATCACCAGGTCATGCATCGTTTATATAGCCCCTTAAGTGGGGAAGGATTCCAAAAATGTGGTCATTCTGACCAAGGCAAAAAGGCTCTGATCCTGTATTCTGCGGCCGAAGCCAGAAAACAGTTTTAGGGGCTCCAATTGAAAACTACCACCCTATTTATCACCCATCCCATTATTTCCTCCCCTCTTAGGCTACCAATTGCTTATATCCGAAGCTTACCCATTCCACCTCGTCACTGCTGACAGACCCCCTCCTAGCCTGACTCATCCCTCAGAACTCAGAACACCGCTGTGTGAAACTGCTGACTTTCAGTAATTTTGTACTTAGAGATAAGCTCAACCTCTCGTACTTGTATATTTTAATCATTTCTGAGTGGAAACACTCATTACGGTCGCCTGGCACTCGACCTGTGGGTAAATTGCTTGTAACTTGGTTGGTTTTATGTGTGAAATATATTGATAGTTCAGTTATTGATTGATAATACTTGTGATTCCTTCAATTTCCTCAATTATCTCACCCGAGCTTGGAAAGAGTTTGTTTTTACGTGTGCTATCGGCGAGAAAAACTATTCCTTTCTCCCGATAGCGCCTCAAAGGGGAGGGCAACTGGTGATGCGCTTGCAGGGATGAGGGCACTTATAGAGAGAAACATAGAGTATAATCATGATGTTTTAGCTTGATTTGTGGATTTCGAAAAGGCGTTCGGCAGAGTAAACTAGGAGAAACTAATGCAGATACTAGGGAATAGGAATAGATTGGCGTGATAGGAGACCAATCTGAAATTATATGAGTCAGAGGGCACAGGTGAGGCTGACGGTGAATCAGGATGGGCAGTTATAGGTCGCGGGGTTGCGGCAAGGGTGCTAGTTGTCGCCTTTGCTTTTTAACATCTATGTGAAGGAAATGGTAAGAAGGCATAGGAAGAGCTAGATGTGGGAATCAGCAATCAATGTAGGAAGCCAGCTCATAAAGTTGGTTAGATTCGCGGACGACCAGTCGTTGGTCAGTAGAGCATCGAAAGGATTGCAAGCTTTACTAGATGCATTGGAAAAGCAGTGCGAGAAAAACGGAATGAAGATTAATCATAAGAAAAAAAAAATAATGAGATTATCTAGGGCAAAGAAAGCGAGGATGGTCATAAAAGTAGGAGGACAAAAACTGGAGCAAGTAGAACAATTTAATTCTTTGGGTAGTACGCTAGAAGAAACAAGGCATAGTAGCAAAGATATAAGGAAGAGAATAGCGATAGTGAAGGAATCGTTCAATAATAGATGGGAGTTGATGACGGGGACCTTAAATAATGATGTAAAAAAGAGGCTGGTGAAGAGCTAGATATGGAGTGTGGCGTTGTATGGGGAAGAAACGTAGACCTTGAGAAAGGAAGACGAAAATAGGCTGAAGGCTTTTGAGATGTGGGTGTGGAGGATGATGGAGCAGGTCTGTTGGACGGAAAGGAAGACAAATGAGGAAGTGCTTGACATGGTGAGTGAAGAGAGGAAACTTATAGATGAGATTAGGGGAAGGCAGGGTAAGTGGCTGGAAGCGGTAATGAGGGGTGATGGTTTGCTGAAGGCCGTGATAGAGGGAAGGATGTTGGGCAAGCGGGGAAGGGGGAGAAAGAGAATAGGTTTTATAGACGGGATGAAGAAAGGTAGGAGTTAAAGTGAGATGAAGTAAGAAATACTAGTGGTTGATAGGGCGCTGCTCGTGTAAGAGTCAGTTGTATTTTCTGTGACTTTCATCATAATCCACCTTTAACCGTTAGATTAGTCAGATGATGATGATAGCAGAGTTCATATATTTTTTTCTTACCAGGAATTATTAGTCAAAAACAATTGTTAAGCAATCTTACGTTATGTTAATATTGTACCGCCGAAGATGGAAATATACATTTTCGTAACGTTGGCAAGAGTTGATCAAATTTATTGAAGATCAAATATCCAAAAATATCCTTTTATAATTAAGTGGTCAGTAACTATAGCTCTAATTACTGTATTCATCGTTTTTGGTCCTCTGCTGGGAACTTCGCAGGAAATAATTCCATTATAGTTTGGCAATCATTACAGAGCTATCCATTTTTATGGCCGTTATTCATTGTTGTCCGTCTCATTTACTTCAAAATGGGGAACTTTCCAAATTTTGCCACAGCAATATATATACCTGGATCTCATACATTGCTATAAACCTTAAGCGAAAATACCTTCAGTTTATCTGAATCACGAATATTTATTTTACTACAGTTCACTGAAAATTCACTGGCTTTTTAAAAGGAGGGTAGAGTGCGCTATGTTGGAAGTAGGAGGTCTGACGTCACAACTTCTCTTCTCCGTCGCGGCCGCCCGTGATTCACCAGCTCATATTCGTTTCTTGGCATTAGTTGTAATTCCGCTCCTGCTATTTTCTTGACAATCTTCAGGAACCTGTACGATTCAATTTACAAGAACCTACGTAGTTTAATTATTTTAGAATTGAAGGAGGAATTCGTATGGCTGAAGTCCAATAACTTGCCTCAAGTGGACGCTTTGGGTGTCAAATACGGAAGTCTTTCTATAAGCGTTATGATTTTAGTTGATTGCTTAGTGATTTATCGTGAAATAAGTGAAATGATATCATGTTTTCCAATTGTTTTTGTTCGACGTACTAGCTTACGATTTCGGCTAAGATATCGTTCGTTATCTTCCATTGTCGTGGTTAGTGCTAATACGGTTCTTCACGCGGAGATACGAATGATTTCCTGTGGTATAAATGTAGACATCTATCTCGCTCTATCTTGATATCGCAGTATTTAAACTCAGTTTTAGTGAGTAGTTTTTTGTGCGTTTTGGTATTTTTAGAGAATTGATTGATTTATATCGATGATATTTCATTAGTGGTATTTTTGTCAATGTTATTTAGTGGACATCGCACTGATTTGGTATTTTACCGGGCATATGTTTGTTAAATTTCACTGTTTTTCCCGAAAAAGAAGAAGCCCAAAGGTTTATTTTCATTGTAATATGCGATTTAAGCGACAATAATAGATTTCATTTTTTCAGGGAGAGATAAATTGTGCGTAGGTAACACTTTATTGTGATTCTCTATAAGGCCGAGGAAAGGACGAAAATCACCTGCGAAAGAAAGTTAAGCTACACATAAATGATTAATTATAATACATACGATTTACTTAAATGATTAATTATGATAAGACGAAATAAAGGGTAACGATAACACTCTTGCACCATTATCAATATTAATTCCACCGGAATGTTGGCCTCTATTTCGCAATGACGCAAATTATAAAGTTGATTTTTGGGACTTTTTCAGGGTAGAAAGGGATAAGGGATGAATTTCCATTTGTAGGCTGATATGAGATGCAGCCACTGCACAGTCATATACATAAATACTGCAATTACCCTGCTGCAGTATTTGGCTATTTTGAGATATTTCTAAGTTTCATGTAATAAATTATCGCGAATCGTAACTGCGAACTTATACTTTAATGTATTTCTCAATTCTGTTATTGATTCCATATGTAACATTTCTGCGCTGCCATGTAAAAGCTATGCTCACATACCTCAAGCCACTGATTTAATTGACTGCTAATATACCTGAGTTAACTCATGATAATGTAAATGGATTTAATTGGAATTATATCTTAACTAGCCACTCTACTCGTTTCTATTAATTATCTACGGCGAAGTAAGAAATTGATCACGCGTTTCGTTGTGATTTTTTACTTTATCAACATAACGTCACATTTATTTAGTTTATATTTTAATGTTATTTTGGCAGAATAGCAGCAATCTTGATTTTTATTTCAAGGAAAGAATTTTAAGATGTTCTCCTCCTCAAGACGAGATCAACTTCCCCGATAAAACATTTTCGCTCTTCTTTTGTCAAGCTTTCCAACATCACCAACATAATTTTTGTTACACCAGATTACAATTACAATTTCATATCACTTGATAATTAGAAGAATACATTACATACATACAACATTAACAGAATACCAGAGCATAAACAAAATACAAAAGTATATACTGAATACAATGTTATAAAAAGAGAAACAGGACATTAGTACAATATTAACTTATAAATTATGATTTTATTCATCGGTCAGAGAATCGGTCAGATCCACATGGTTACCCTATATTTTAACTGTGCAAAGTTCTTAATGGATTTCACTTGCTCAGGGAGTGTGTTCCATGAAGTCACACAGAAGGATCTGCCATATATATTTGAACGGAAAGGAGGGACATATAGTTCCTCAGTTTTTAGTGTTAATCTTTTCTCCCTATCACTAGACTGATAGAAGCGACAAAATAAGAGACATATTCTTCTGAAAAGGCGCAATTAGGATTTCCTGCCTCCCACACACCAAAGTAATGTTAAAACGAGACACTAAGAACAGCCGTTGACGTGGAGTTTAATTCCGTTCTTTCCCGTATTCTAATTCCTTTTCTCTCTCTATTTCCTGACTGGTAACCCAACATCCTCAGCCACACGCTCCTGCTTAGTTGTTTTGGCCATGTTGAGAAAATTGATGTTAGTCGAACAGTGCCATTTTAGTAAGGCCGTGTTTTTACAATGATAATGGCTCTCTAAACTTATTTACTTACTTTCCCTGTCGGAAAATTCCCTAGGAAATTGAACCCTCATATTCTCTAGAAAATTGAACCCCCGTTTTTCCTAGAAAATATACCTCTAGGGAACCATTTTCCTACAGTGAATTTTTCATGGGAAATACTTTTGAAAGTGGGTTGCAGTGGCTTAGAATACATTTATTTTACACCAAATGTAGTACTGTGAGAGGTGATTTTTTAATAATGGTTGCACATATTTTAAATGAGAAACATGTCGTCAGTCTCATTATAATTAAATGTGATAACTCCATGGTTATATAAATGAAACTATGCAGAACAATATTTTGATTTTATGAATATATATTTTTTCTCTATAGTCATTCACTCTAGACACTACACAATTCACTTTGTACAACTTTTAGTGTAATTTTCCCTATGCCTGAAGGTTTTCACTAATGTTGCATTCTGTTTTACGGAAATTACTGACCGAAGTCTGTCACTTCTAAGGGAGAAAATTCCCTAGAATTTTAAGGCATTTCCTGAGAAAAGAAAATTTTTCTAAGGGATTTTAAATTTTTCCCTCGCTACTCCCTATGTTCTAGGGAATTAGTTTAGGGAAATTTCCATCAGGCTTAACGCTACTGTTTCGCGGAAAATATTAATATACTTATTTTTTTTATAATTCTCAATCACCGCGGCCAAAGGTTTTCTTTCCTTGAAGTAAAAGAGACATACTTTCCCAGCTTTCCCTAATGGAGCAACTTGATGAATACATGCACCATAGAGTTAAATGCCTTCCAGCCTTCTCGCTCGTAGTCTAAGAGGAAATTTCAATAACATCTCTTCTTTATTTAAATTTTACCAATTACATACTTATAAGTGCTGGTCTGTTTGCACTATGTCACCATATTGGTCACCTGTCATCATTCGATGGGGAATTGAGATATATACGGTATTTTTTCCCCGATTCGTTTAAATTTTCCAAAATAAAAATTCCTAAATTGTGATCTTAAGCTACCGTTCAAGTGCACCCCTCAAAAGTTACCTACGATCCATATAATTTCCACCTTGTCATAAAATATTGGTGCAATTAAAACCTATATGAATACACACAATTGAGCTGAAACATTTATCTTGTGAGCATTGAATTTTCCGTGGTCTGCTTAATGGAATCATTAAAATCTATATTTTCTAAAATGACCACTTTTCTTGTTACGGTTATCAGTTTCTTCGGAGCCTTCGCAATTTGTCGATACTTTGAGTAGGAAAAAATACACTTAAACGACTTCAATCAATACTCGTGATCTTTATCTCTATCCTAAATATAGCTATCAATCAATGTCATTCTTATGATTGCAATAAAGTTGTTTTCCATCAGAATACCTTTTACTATAGGGGAACAGGAGGCTCTGAGTTCTTAGCTTAGCTTTCGCTATTAATCTAGAAACATTCGCATATCCATTGAAAATAACTCTCCATATTTTACTTGACATCATTTCACCGTAAAACCTAACTAATTGCGTGACTGTCGGATTTCTCAGCCATTATCGATTATGCAACATAATGTACCTGGAGAATTGCATCATTTTAGGTGATTTTTTCCCGAATTATTGCAACTTAGCATTAGATAACATGTTTATTGGCTTTACGTGACGCTTTTAATTACCATTTCAGAGCAATTGGCACATAATATAAGTTTTGATATTCCGTAATATTCGATTATAAGTCCTTTTGACAAGTCTTCGGTTACGAACGTGAAATTGTAAAAGTTAGCGAACTTCGCCCCAAGATAGCGCTTCGAAATTTGAAAGTGCTCTTCCTGCAAATTAATAAAATATATTTATGAAGTAAAAAAAGGCTCTATTTTGAATTTATTAGGCTTTGTTTAAACCTTCATGGCAAAAAATGTGAGGAATTATTAATTATTTCTAGAGGTTGAGTGTAAAAATTAATGACGGGGATATTTTAATGCTGTATGCATAACCTTCTCCATCGTGTTAACGTTTAATTTATATTACACATTAATAATAAGATGCGAACTTTTCCACAAAAACAGAACAATATGCATTACTACCCGGGTTACGATTTACTGCATTATCATCATGCTTAATTAAAGTTGTTTTCTTTCTTGTGGAAAACTGAGTCGTATTGTTTAATTCATTCATAATGATCCATCCATCCATCCATAAAACTCAAATTCCACGCAATATTGCTTGTATCTTCTCAATTTATATTAAGGTGATTAAAGTGATTCTTGTTTATGTACAGATTTGCGTGAAACGTTGCATAAGTGTCTTTATTAGTAATATCTACAGATAAAAGGGGAAAAAATATATATGTACTACCGATTTGGTCTCTTAGCAATTCAATGCTACTTTAACACGTAGCCATATGACATATATTTCTAAATTATTCAATTAAACATGTCTAGATATTCTCCTGAACGCGAATAAATAGGTTTAATATCATTATAATACTTGCAAGCAAACATCAAAGTATCGTGCAGAGCAAAAAAAGGTGCATTAAGATAGAATTTTTGCCTAAATTTCCAACTTCGTGCTGAAAATCCAAGTGTTAACCATGCTTTGATTGAGGCGGAAAATTAAAATCATTATTCTTTATTAATTTGCTTAATTGCGTATTTTGGAATTTATATCGTATAAACCGGTGTACTTGAGCGTAATGCAGTCCAAGAATTTTTTTTCGACCTACTTGAAAAGTTATTAATGCCCAATAAATGACTCACGGTTGCGTCTCCAGCCATCTAAGGTATGTGGAGAAGTGCTGGGACGAATTTTCGGAAGAACGCTTGTGAAATGGCTGGGCAAAAATTATTTCAAGAAAGGGAATTTAAATTCGTCAATACAACTGACATAATTAAAATTCAGGTCACATTAGCGATTCCCAGTTTGTAAGCTGTATTGACCAAGTCTGTGAATATATTTTTCTGATGCCTCTTTGGTATTTTAGCGACTGTGATGGTATTTCAAGATGTCGGCAATGTGTTAGGCTGTTTTTTTGCCCACTGGGATTAACAGGTTATATGTGTCTTGTTCAATTTGTAACCAATCTTGACTACTTAAAAATTTGATCCACCTATGATACTACTTCTGGGTAATATTGAGTGCTCATATATTGCCTGTGTTGTCAGATAGGAGAACAGCAAGGCACCGCAGCCGTATGGATGAATGGAAAATTCATCCCCCGTTTAAGGGTATGTTCTTCTAAATCTAAATTTATAGAATATACTGCAAGCCACCTCAAGGATGAGTGACAGTGGTTGAAATTTCACCAAATTGCACCACAAAATATTTTAGCCTAAGTAAAGATTCTAGTGGGACTCAAAGTTGATATCCGACTTCCACTGCTTTTAAATTCACCATTTCTTCCGCATCCCAAACCAGCTTGTCACAGCTTTAACTTCCTCCAATTTAAGAACCTTGACCTGATCTATAACAATTAAGAATACGGCTTCTGTTACCTTGACTTTTCTTAGATAGCGCTATCCACCCGCTTGGGGAAAATCCTATCAATTCTTACTGTATGTACTTCAAAGTCACTAATGAACTCAAGACATTATGAATGAGATTGCTACGGGTCTTTTTAATCTGGGTCTGGGTTAACGAAAACTTGCAAAGTTTGGTAAACAGGCAAGCAGCTCCAGTGGCGCAATTGGTTAGCGCACGGTACTTATATGACAGTAGTCCGAGCTATGCCGGGGTTGTGAGTTCGAGCCTCACCTGGAGCAAATTTTTTAACGAGTTGAACGTTAGGAGGCGGTTTTGAGGTAGTACAGTTTTACCTGTGTTGGGGTTAAACACATTCATCCTCATTTTTGCTTCGTTGAAAACCGACATTATTGTAAAATACCAAATACCTTTTTCTACAGCTTGTGTATTTGATGCACCTAGGAATAAATAAAAAACATTTCGTTATTTTTAGCATACAACAATTAAATTATTCAATTAATGTTTTATTTAGACTCATGATCCAGGTATTTTAATGTGAATCAAACTTTATTTAACTTATTGCTGGGAACCCGAGCAGTTATGCAAACTAGGAGCATAAAACCTATTATAAACACTCAGTGCCTATGTCACCAAGATTAGGAACAAATGCAGAAGACGCAGGGGCCTCATCCGTGCTGTCAGAGCTGATGGAAGAGGTGTCTTCGTTCAATGCGGCCTCTACAAAGCTTTTGGAAGGCCAGTAATGGAATACGCGGCCATAGTTATCCTCGTACATATTAGAACCGTTCGCCCAGCTCGAGAGGAAGGTGCTGAGAAAGTGGGTTTAATTATCATCCCCCTTACGCTGATAGGTTTTATGTTCTTACGTTTTATACTAAAAGAATTGCTAAAAAAATTCCTAACTAGTTCTTTTAGAGGATTCCAATGGGGGTAATTTAGCTCAAGCGAGGTCCATGTTTGTGTGCATTCATCCTATGCAAACGATAGATGCACTACCGAATCCCAAATTGTTCTAATTTCCTTATTGCATGGGACAATTAGGTGCATATCACGAGCTGTTCCGCGCAAAATAAAACGAAATACTCTCTCTCCATCGTTTATTTTCTCCTCACACACATTCTTGTGGCGTGCAGCTCTCATTCCCTCAACAGGTGCCCATCTATTGGAAAATCGCGGTTAACCGCATATCACACGTAATCGACGCATGAGTGGAACCATGCCGAATATTGCATTATCGCGTTTCATATCTTCCAAAAAAATCTGATTAAATTTGAGGACGAAGAAAATATGTCGATGTGATGATTTTGGATCTGCTCGCCACCAAAGTTTTCGGATTTTGAATTACTTTTTGGCAGGTTCGTAAACAGATATGGCGTAAAGATTTTTGATCGTCGATGTTACATTTACCATATTACTTCCCTTCACCATCATCCGTATTTTAATTCTAAGATTGGTTAACTATAGCCCTCTATTCTTCCCTGTCCCATGGTGAATGCTTTCTTTCCTCATAGTTATCCTTTCCCAAACTCCTTTTCATATCTCTTCCTGGCATTTATCCTAAGATCATCCTCATAGGGGATTTCCTTCTATTTTCTCCTTTCGAGTGTTTCTTACGAATTCACTCTGTCTCAAGGTTATCCCAAATCACTGAGTTCTATTATTGCGTATGTTATTCATTAGTAATCTTTCTTCTTCAGGTATTTTATACACCTTCTTTCTCTGTCTCCTCATCCATTTTATCAATAGTGTTCTTCTTCAATACCAGATGTTGAAGGCTTCAATTCTTTTTTGGCCCCACAGTTGTGTGAAATTCACAGTGCAAAAATCATTCCCCTGGACTGGGATTCGAACCCAGACCCCTCGATCATGCGCCGAGTGCTCTAACCAGTTAAGCTAACCAGGCTTCTTCTCTCACTGTTAATTTCAAGTGGCGCGAAATCGAGGGGTCTGGGATCAAATCCCAGTCCAGGCGAATGCTTTTTTCACTTTGAATTTCACGCAATTGTGTGACCATCAGCGGGTGACTCCGTTAAAGTTACTGCGAGCGGCCAGTTCCGCAGTTCTTTGAATCCATTTTGGCCGTCTTTTCCTCGTGGATATTTCAAATGAACGCTATCTCTCACTGACAGGAATATTGACATCAAATATATGGAAGCGGCTCATATTATTGTGGGACCACAAGTAACAGTAAATTCCGTGAAGTCATGTGGGCTGAAATAATACATAAATGTGCAAATCTCACTTGAATTCACCGTACAGTTCTCACCTTTGTGTATAAATATTGACATAAAAGAATGTTTTGATTTGAATTAATTTTTTATTACTGTCATTGTTATAATTCAGCGTCCTGATTTTCCCCATTTTGTAGAATGCATGACGGTATAGAACCTGAGTTATTTTGATTAGGCAAGGAATGAGATATTCACTTGTTGCAAGTTTATTGTAACTGTAAATATAAATAAAATAACGACATAGCGTTCCACAGTTTGCAATATTTTGCCTCTAATATGCTTGCTAATAAAGTTTTCATTACTTTGTTGCTATCTATCGATATACTTCCCCAACGAAACTCTTTCCATTCCATCCATATAATTTATTTCACTCATGCACTTTTGAGAGTAGAGCGGTTCCAACTCTTTGTATAATAAATCTTTCAATCACTCTTTGTTGCGTCGTAATCGATAAAGCATAAGATCTTCCATTAAATAAAAAATAAGCTCTTCCATTAGCGGAGGGGAGCCCTTTTATGAATCTATCTCCTCCATTTATCTACTATGTATAAGGAAACCTTCCTCCCGAGAAGCAAGTAAACAATCTTGCAGAGTATAGAATCGCGTCGCTTATGGACGAAGGTTGAAGGGGGGTGGGTTGCCATGACGACGGTGACGTAGACGGACGAGGTGAGGAATGAGGGAGGACAGCAGGTGGGTGGGGAGGGAAGGAAGGGTTGGTTTACCCGATGCCCCCAGAACCACTCCCAATATAATCCATCGTGTTGGCTCATCTTTGCTGCAGCTAATGCACAACCCATTTCTTTTACCCTCTCAAGTGATTATTGTTATCATCCACATTATGTAAATGTGTACACTAATACCTGGTATTTATCTTCGCAGTAAGTGAGGGAACATTTCTTTCGGTATCTTTCGCAGACTTTTCTTATCCTCATGGTGTTAGTGTGTTTGCTAGGGTACTTCTCGAGACTTCCCATTCCGAGGGTCAGGGTTTGAATCCTGGCAGTAACAAAGATGTTTCAGTAGAAATCCCAACCCTACTTGGGTGGGGCATGGAGGGTACTACAAGTGCAATGCTCTATCCGTCGGATGGAACATTAACCAGTGTCTTTGGTAAAGAGCAGTATAATGCTCACGCCAGGTTTCTCTCTACCCTCCCTTAGTATCCCAAGCATTTATTTTTCACTTACCTACCCTGCTATCTTCGACGATGCAGTTAACCTCGTATGCCGATCTCCTTCCCAAATTATTAATCAACTTTTCATACCCTCGTGGCAGAAACGTGGACTCTGAGAAAGGAGGACGAGAATAAGCTGCGTGCATTCAATATATGGGTGTGGAGGATGATGGAGAAGGTACGGTAGACGGAAAGGAAGACAAATGAAGAAGTACTTGGTATCGTGAGTGAGGAAAGTAAACTTCTGTATGAGACCAGGGGGAGGCAGGGTAGGTGGCTGAAAGCGGTAATAAGGTTCGATCTTAGTTAATTGGTTGATGCACCCGCTCATGCTTAAATTATTCAGGTAAAATTTGGGAGATGAACTCTAGTACAGAGGGGTTTGAATGCTTCCTTTTTCTCTAGAACAATTTTTGACAGTTGCAATACCGTTTCATATCGTCGAAAAAGGCTAATACATCATTACTGCATTGCATTAAAATAATTTCGTCGGCTTCCCTGATGATGATTTAAAAGTAAAAACTACTGTCAAGAGACTGCCCTTGACCGGTTGGAAGACCCGAGAAGAATTTGTTTAGCTTCGTACTTGCTTCCTTTTTCTCTAGAACAATTTTTGACAGTTCCAATACCGTTCCAAATCGTCGAAAAAGGCTAATGCATCATTACTGCATTGTATTAAAATAATTTCGTCGGCTTCCCTGATGATGATGTAAAAGTAAAAACTACTGTCGAGAGACTGCCCTTGACCGGTTGGAAGACCCGAGAAGAATTTGTTTAGCTTCGTACTTGCTTCCTTTTTCTCTAGAACAATTTTTGACAGTTCCAATACCGTTCCAAATCGTCGAAAAAGGCTAATGCATCATTACTGCATTGCATAAAAATAATTTCGTCGGCTTCCCTGATGATGATGCAAAAGTAAAAACTACTGTCGAGAGACTGCCCTTGACCGGTTGGAAGACCCGAGAAGAATTTGTTTAGCTTCGTACTTGTGCAGTCGTGAAGCCAGGGTAATAACAGTGGAAGAAGATTGGAAGCAATGGGAATGCGGTTATCTAGAGGAGTCATGAAGAGGATAAAATGCATAGAGAGAATCGCCAATGAAGATGTCCTAGGAAGAGTTGGAGAAGAAAGATTTTTAACGAAAATTCTGAAAAGGCAGGGAGACAGAAGATTGGACGCATTGCGTGACAAAGCACTGTCTGAAAACAACAGTAGGAGAAGTGAATGGGAAGATTTGCCTAAGAAGACCAAATTTAGAATACCACAGGCTAATTTAAAGGATGCCAAAGTAAATAATTATGTAGGAAGCTTAGATGCGAGTGAAGTGGAGAGCTGCAACAAACCGATATTGGGATTGGTTGCTAATGATGACAAAATAATTTTATTCAATAAAATTCACTTTTGTTCACCTGATGATGACGCTTAGCCGTCGAAACCCGGGTCGTGGTTGTGTGTTTTTATGTGGTTTGTAAAAGTTTCCTCACTGTAATAAATGGTTTATTCAAAAATGTAATAGAAAGTGGCTAATGTCCTAATATACTCCTTCCCAGTCATTTTTGGCGGATTTCAGCGAAAACAAATGGTTTATCTAGCATCTGCCGGCTCGAGTTAACGTGTTTTATTCATGTTTACAGAAATCGACCATATTAATTTTTTTTCTTCCATTATATTTCGTTCCCTTTCCTCCACCAGTGTGGGCGGATTACATGTGTTGGACGGAGTCAGTTATTATCGATCACTATCGGCAAAAGAAACCTTTCTCGCGTTGGCATAAAAACTCAAAATCCTCGGTCGTAAATTGATACCACGCGAACATAATACTCAAAACATTTTTAGCTCGCCAAACTACTCTCCTTGAACACCTCGAAACGTGGCTCTTGCGAGCGCTGAAATGGATAGTCGTCTCAATGTGCTCGCCTTAATAGCTTCTCCGTCCCGTTTATTGCATCGGTGCTTTTAACTGCGAGATGGTAGTTTATCGCCTGGGGGAGTAAAGAACTTCATCCGCTGTGGAATTCAAGATAAAACGCTTGAAATGCGGTCCTAGCTGTTTCAATATAGGCCTCGTGTGTGACGTGGGTAACTCTCAGCCGGTTGAGAACTCATTTGGGCAGATCTGTTGTGTAGATAGCCTTTTACGTCTGGGATACGTTTACGAGCCTACTATGGAGTAATGTTACTATTTCTCTATTCATACTTTGACCCTGACCTGTCCCTGACTAAAGGTTACGGATGCGCCAGAGAGCACGCATACCTTTTATCACAGGATTTATTTTAAAGACGGATAAAAATTTAATTCTGGTGGAATTTTACCGACCATAATTCGAAAAAAAGTTTGACATGTGAAAAAAATGTATTCCATACAACTATCAAGCAAATGAGGAATCGATTTAAAAGAAAAGCCGACACAATGCTGTCTATCTATTATGGTTTAAGGAGCTTCCTCTTCGATATCCGCATTTGACCCATTTCTGATAATTTTGTTTTTAAGAAAAGGCATAAAATATTACTAGCCAAATTGTATACTGTTCTATAGGACACCAGTCCTAGAACAATAATTTTCTTTTCTATTTCTAAAATATTCCTTGTTATGTAATCCATATATTGAGGGGGCTTTGAAAGTATATAGTTTCCGTACTAGAGGTTTTAGTTCCTTAATAGTTCGATTTTTAGAATATACTTAGCATGCGTCGGCCTAAAATTACACAATGCATCTTGTAAAACACCACCAGAGTGTGTTCACATTGCTATCAAGAGTTAAGTTTTGGCTCTTTCCATCAAAGAGTCTTAAATTGTTCAGGAATGAATATGTTTTATATGCAAGCGTTTAATACACGCAATAAATTCAATAATGCATTCAATATATACGCCGTTTTCATACATTGGCATATCATTGATCTTTTTCCTTAGACAAGCTTATCGTCTAAGGGAAAATATCAATGGCGGTAATAGCAGTTAGTTTTATGAGTAAAACACATTTATCACCTACACTGTGATTTATTTGCTTTAATCATAATACAAATTACTATTTATTTTTTTCACTCATGCTATTATGACTTTTATTCAAGAAATCCTTTGAAAATATCTAAACTCGCATTGTAATTTTTGTGTGTTTATATTTTATATCTATATCAGTAGTAAACACCTCTATATCATTCTTATTTTATGCCTTACAACATTGAGTAAATCAGGTCGTAGAGAACAATGAACAGAGTAGGAAGAATGGTGAACGATGAAGAATTAGAAATGAGAGGACAAAAGGAAGTTGGTGGAAGTATATCGATTGAGGCGGAAAAAGCGGATGGAAGACATATTAAGAGGAAAATTGATGTTGATGGTTTTGATACAAGGGACGATGGGGAAAGAGAAGGGGTTCGCTAGATGATAGAAGAAGATAAAATATTAGGGATTTTGGATGGTAAGAAAGAAACGACAAGGTTTGTGCGGCCTTTTTTTAAATCTTATCCGTTTGTTGACGTAACCTCTACAGCTATGTGATGCTAACAGGGAGTTAGGATTTTGTAAACTTCATGATTCTTATCAGATTGAAGTAAGTACTATCACTGAGAGAAAGCATCCACATGGAATATCTTGAGGGCAAACATTTTCAACGAGAAATATAATAAAATTAGGCTTTGAGCCCGTCAGGCGCTATAATCATGTGTAGAAAAGCAGACAAACTAATAACTCAATAGCCGCGGTTCACTTTGAAATATATCTTGTCTTCTATTTTGAGTATGCTGCGTGGAGACTAGTATACATGGAAATTTTCATCGGATAGTGAAAAGTCCATTAGAAACAACCTATACCCAAACTTACCATAAAGGTACTTCATGATACTTGATATATGGGACTAGCTTAAGATATCAATTATAAAAGTAGTGATGATTCACAAGTGTGTTTAATTTGGTGGTCTAGAGGGTCTACAGTGTTACTTGTAGGGTATTGGGCTCAACGACGGGTACTTGATCTTATCTGTAGAACCACAGGGTGAATATTAGACAACGAAAGTGGAAGATGACTATTTTAAACAGTGTCCTCCTACCTCCAGCTGTATACTTAAATGAGTAGTAGAGCTTATAAGTTGCATGAACAAAGCAGCTACAGAGATTTGTCCGAAATATTTCGGAGAAATGGCGGAAAAATGACGCATTTTGTCACATGGGGTAAAGGTTTAGGAGGTACTGAAAGACTGCTTTCTTCTGGTGCACCGCGGGCGTTTCTCTTTTTAGCAACTTGACATCGCCTACTGACGAATACGTACACTTTTAACGGAGACAGCATACATATCACACATTATTATTGTCTCTTTCAGGCCACCAACGCACAGCTCGTGTCGTACGGCTGCAACTTCCTCGCCCCCTGCACTGCGGTTGGGCGTACGGCGAAGGGTCGTTTATTGGCACCGCGGAACGTTTTTGGGGAATCTGGGGGGTTACAATCCCGATGCTTAATTATTTTGTATAATTTTAACTTCAGTGTCATTTTTTCTTCATTGCCACGGAGAAATACCGTGGAGGGAAATAATTTGCTTTTTTACCCATTTACCCTTTTACCCTTTTACACCATGATTACGTAAATTTACTTTTTCTTAAAATGTAACAAAATATTCACTACAAATTTAATTTTTTGCTTGTATTTCTACCATTCACTATCTGAATATTCACTATCATCACTGTCTGCATAAATCAGGTAATTTTCTGTTTCATCAATACGAATAGCTCTTTCAATTTCTTTGGCAAGCCTATGGATTTCTTAGGAAGAACTTGAGTGCAGCTGGAAGAGGGTCTGATGTAAGGAGGAGTCTCTGAAATTAACCCTGATTGGCGGCCACTCTGGATGTTTTTTTGGAGAAATACTCACGAAAATTTCTTTTGACTTTATTTCGCGCTTCTAATGCCTCTTCAGATAATTGCCCCAATGGTAGTATAGACTCCTTTGCGATATCGACTCCGTGAATCACAGTTTGTGTACTGTAGGTGGCATATGACACCACGGGTACAATTGCACATATAATTCTGCAGTTTACCAGCAGTACTTCCTAAACTCTACCTCTTTAAGAGGCAGGCCACTCGATGTTGCCTTTAATATTAGAGACTGAGAAACTCTTAATTAAGTGTCGATTCCTGTAATGAAAATATAAATTTGCTAGAAGAAATCAAAGGTTACCTAATGTAAAAAATCTTCGGTGCAGCATCAGAAGGTGTAAATAAAGCATTCAGAAAATTGAATTTCCTTCGCACATGCTATTTCTGAAGATACGGTAATGTGCTGAGGGTGAGTTTCGTAATAAAATATTTTGTAATGAGAAATTAATTTCTCAAACGCCCGAAGATGCCTCATAAAGGTTGTAATACAAGCAAAAATTTGATTTTTAAAAATGATTCAAAGTACAAGGTTACTTCTTAATAATCTTTAATCGTGCGTATATACTTACAGGAACCTGACAAATTTTGCAGGAAATGTTCCGGAAAAACGGCATTTACCTTTAGCCATTCACCATAACGCAACAGAAATCTCTCGTTATTCCGTGAGCTTTGTTCCTACCGCGGTGCATATCATTAAGAAAGAACCTCTTTACATAGCCACTTAAATACTTTATAACTTCATTATTCATTTCCAAATGCAACATTTCGGAGAGATAATTTAACAAGTATTTTGTCTTCATACAAAACGCATTTTTAACTCCCATTAGATTTTTATACATTTGTAAACGTGTGAAACGTTGTGAAACCAATCGAGGCATTTTTTTATTCATGAACACCATCAACCCATAAAAGAGAACCGGAACTATAAGCTTAAAGGGGAAATAGGCAAGTACAATTTTATACACATTCCAAAAGAAAGGAATATTCGAAAAGTGAATACCAATATCCAATACTGACACCAATACGAGTGAAACCCGAGCTGAAGTTTCAAAAAACTACTACTTCACACCACTGAAAAATGAAACTGAATACTCTAGTGCATTTATTTGGAGTCGAGAAAACGTTCTCCCAAAAATAGTCCCAAATAACCGAGAAAAGGCCAATAAACGACCCTTCAAAGTAAAAGATTAAAGTTTCAGCTTCCTGGCTTGAAAAAATCACTTTGAATTTAGGTCAGCTTTTTTCTATTTCAGCCCACTGTGCATTGGTGCAGTTAAACACCATCAGCCGGTGGAAAACCCGGGAACTCTTTATGCTGAGAGCTACAGATTGTATTTGAAAGAATGAACTGGAACACCACGAAAAATGAAAATTCTAAGAAATGAAACAAAATCCGCTATTATGGACAGCCTGCCATTTGCTCCGCCCCGAAATGTTGACATCGCCCCAAAACAAAATTCATCTAAGATATTAATTTAAGTAAAACTACGCGCTAATATAACTACAGACTGCACTGTGATGACGATAGCGTTACATTTTCAATGGAAGCGAGCCGAGGGGAGACACTTGAAAAATTCTCCGTCGAAAATTTTTAAACCACGACCCAGTTCTCAATGTGTGTTGTACGTGTATAAATTAGTCCCACACTTTCCCTCGCAGTACTGTTTATGAGCACTTTCCACAAGGGAGAGTCACAATTTCACGTCTCTGGTCGACGCTCTCGTTCCATTGTTTTCCTAAAAAAACTGCGGGATTGTAATTACGCCCCCTGCGCCCATGAAACCCACCCTTTGCAGATTTATACGCGAAATTTTATCACCGATATCCTCGGGTCGTTTTCCATCGACACAAAGCGGGCGAAACCGTAAACGGAGGGGGGGAGGATCACTCTCCATTTGTTTCAGCTTTGTTTTTCCCATTTTCGGCGCATTGGGAAAAATTATGACAAATAAAACGTATGCAGTCAAATCTTTCGAGTTACAGAACAGGCCATTTCTTTGGGGCGTTCAGAAAGGGCTCCGCTGGGAGCGAGATGGGAGGATGAGGGTAATTGAGTTTCGTGAAGACTCTCTGTCCTCAAAAAGAAAAAAAAATGTTTCTCCTCGTCTCGGGAAACTTTCCTGCGATCATTACATTTTTATCCCCACCTCTTCTTCTTTTCTCAAAGCTACCTACTTCTGAAGCTAAGATTCTGGCTGCCTTAAGGTCAAACGAATCGAGCTTTCTCGGCCCGAAGTTCTTCAAATATCAGAATGGATCAAACTTTTTTTTAGGAGCCAAGGTTCCGGAAACGTTAAAGTTGTTTGGGAACGTTCCAAAATTTTGAGGGAAATGGAAATACCACTTATTTCGATCAATCGAGAAGTTTAACTTGACGAAAACAATCTTGCGGAAAGGTGTATTTTTGGAAGAAGGCGGCGACTTTTTTTTCAAATATACATTAATATAGATTTTTCATGCCAATTCTAGGACGGAAAAGGCTATTTTACTTCGCTATCACGATGCAAGGTAGCCCATTATTACAAAATGCGTAATCAGTCCCCCGCGGGAAGGTCCGAAGTTGTGGCCTTCGTGTCAATCGAAGAACTGCTTGCTCCCTGTAGTGTTTTGTTCTGATGTAATACACTTTTTGAGGTTAAATAACTTAATTGCAATTGAAGATCTAATATAACAAAATAAAATATATCACGGTGATGATTTTGTAATAAATAGATATAAATTCCCTAACACAATAAAAATTCCAAATGTGTTCATGAAACATGCTGTCTTTCTATACATTTGTTCAGTATGTGCTTAGATATATTAGGTTTAACTTTGTGGAACATCATAATGAATAATGAAAAGTCTCATTGTAGAGTTAATATATTCATTTTTAGGAAATATAGGCAGCCTATATCTATAAAGGATCTCTAAATCATATATAAAGTGCATTTTCCCGCTTAATCCTTCGGAATTACAAACATTCTTAGATTATCCATTTTGAATAAAAACTTTGTGCTTTCAACACTAAATAAAGTTTGGAAATGTACGAAGTTTTTTAAATATTAAAAATGGATATTTATCACTTCTACAAACTCAAGCCTGAAACAATCAAATATATTCTGACACTAAGTGAAAACTAATGGGAGAGTAAAAGTGACTGATTAGAGTACTTGAGAGAGAAGCGTTGGGTGATTTTCCGTGAAAATTCACCCTGAATTTTTGAGTGGAGAGGATTTTGGCGTCCAACGTGAAAACGGAGTGGGATGGAATCCACTCCCTTCCTTTCCCCGCCCTTCACCTGATCGATTTGCTTCCCCAGATATGTCGCCGCTCGCAAATCTCTTCGCCGCATCCGTCCGCACCGGCCCCGCCGTCACATCTCGGTTAACCTCATCCGTCCGCCTCTTCATCCATTTCCTCCTCCTCCTCCGCTGGACTATGCTCTTCAAATCCCGTTTCCTGAACACATGCGTCCTCGCCATCAGCGCCATCGCGAACGCGCATCGGCTCAAAAGGTCCTTTCACACGGTGTGTTTCACGATGGACTTCAGTGCTGAAAATCGAGTTGAATTCAGTATGCTTAAAATCGAACCGTATAAAGGCACTGTACTATAAGTGGGGATAGACTATGCAGAAGACATTCACGTACTAATTCAAAAGTAGTCCACGACTGAATTATCCTGAGCATGCAACCACAGAGTGAATGTTTGCTCAAGTGTGAACAATTCATTTTATACTGTTCATAGATCGTTCGTTTCCAGTCCACAAATGTTATTCAAAAATGTTTCCTGGTTGAACATTTAAAGAAACCTCGTACACCATCTTTAAACCACGTATATTTGCATTGTATTGCGACAATGTTCATTCTACATTCTAGGGATATTCGTGGTGATTAGTTTAAACTAAACTCAAATGGTAATGTTGAAATATTTTCATTGATTTTATTTTGACTTGTATTCCTCTGAACTTCCGGAGCCAATTGTGTTGTATGTGATCCCGAAATGTGCATGGTGTGTGCGGCGTATTGAATTTTGTCCTCTGGTATTGTTTCCACATTTGCTTATTGCTTTGTTTTGAGTGGTTTCGATTGGCTCAGTAATATTGAATTTATATTCATCCTATGTGGCAACATAGTTTTCAATTAATTAATGTCAGAAAACAGTTATCGTGACTGGTTGATATTTTTTCAAACTATCACGTCATATACATTTAAAAATTATTTCTCACAGTTACTTTGACGCACGGGAGTAGCCAGGTGTATGCATTTATTTCGAGTGCCTTAATTGAAATCAGTTGGGAGTATAGTCATATCATAGGTAGACATGTGATAACTAGTAGTATCATTCCGATAGGTAGGAGGAGATATGACGATTCTATGGTATAAGTAGATATTGTGATACTATGAAATTAGCCTTTGGCGATAGAGAAACTTTTTACGCTTAGAGAACCATATACATTGAACATTCTTTGAACAATCTATGAAGTATTCCAACGAATAATCTTTGCAATATCTATGAGTGCTATTTGAACGCTCATTAAATGTCCATCTGGAATGATCTTTGATCGTTTTAATAGTGTTCACTGAACGTTCTTTGACCGTCTTTTGGTCAATGAATTCCCCACTGGGAAGCCTTGAAGGAGTGATTGAGACCGGGACATGGGGTTTCAAAATGTTTCTATCGGGAGATTATTTTATATCTTATTATGGCACGCTGTTAGTGGAAGGTGTGAATTTAGAGTTTTACCTCAGCCATGACAAATTGAGTAATCTTAGCAGCAGGTTTTATTTCTACATTTTAATGTTCAAGGCTTGTAGGAGAGGAGGATGAGGCCAGTTCCCTTCTAAAATAAGACAAATCTTATTATTTACTTTTAATCTTCGTGACAAAGTTACTTGCTGTAGCAATTTAAGCTATGTATTTGATTGTAGTGATGATCCTTACCCGGTGGGCGGCTGACTTACAGTTTAAGGTTATCCGATCTTATTTTGCATAACTAATAGAAAACCATGATTCCCCCTTTCGTTAAGTTTTGTCCAGCCTTACCTAATAAAACCCCACGTATTTTTTAGTATAAAGCAATATTTACGAAAAAGAAGAGCATAATTGTGTCGGAAACATTTGGATCAGCTTGTGCTCCCACAGAACTGTACATATATGCTGTCCATTGTATTTTATTTTTGCTATAAACTTAAAAAATGACCGAATTAGGTATGATATCTAAGATTACTATTTAGAGATTTAAAATCTCGGTCCTACTGAAAGAGAAAAGATAAAATGTAAGGGAGGCGTTACAAAAGGCTTGGGGATGTGGCGGGTGAGGGTAGGATGCCACTGGAGGAAATGAGAAAGGCTTGGTTGATGTATGGAGCTAGTAAAGTATGAGAAAAAACATTAGGGTTTTAGAATAGATAACGGACTGCAGGAAATATGAATGAAGAAATAGGTTGCCACGGAGTATGTAGCACTACAATATCTATCCCAAATTGACTTTAATATTTATGCCATCTTTAATATATATGTTTTTGGATGCTGGTTTGATTCAGAGGTAACGTAAGATACAGGGTGAGGGAAAAGTCTGTATCCGATATATCAATCCCTCTCAAATACAGCGATGCGGCTGTCTCGTTTCCACCCAAAAGCATTGTCATAACTTGTTCACGTAACGACTTGCAACTTGTGTTCATATGTATGTATTTGTGGTAGACTTTATGTTGTATATTTCTGACCTCCGCGTTTGCCTCAAGTTTTTTTCTGCATCCATTAAATGCAATGGTACATTATTCCCAAGTAAATTTTCAATTTCGTTCACATAATTTTTTTTAAAGCAAAATTACTATACTATGCTCCTTTGATTGGTGAAACACCTTGATTAGTTTGTGCCAATCGTATACTGTTTACTTGTTTTAAGCCTGGGATTGAGTTCATAGATTAGTTAGAGTCGAGCGTAAAATTTGACGCGAATTCAATCTAAAATATCGGTTGGGGATCAAAGGCACGATTGAGGGAAGTGTCCTATTGATCGGAGTGTCAATTTTTTAGAAGTAATTTTCGTGTAAGGTATGATTTCTTTGGCGTGTTAACTAGTTTGGCAACGACTGTGTGATCGGTTGTTCGAATTTTCTTACGCAACCTTCGCTAATGATGCTACCGCATCTGAAAGCAAAGACGAAACAGGATAAAGTCACGTGACTAGAAATAACATCATGCCTCCTTCACACTATGAACCTAAGCAATCGAAATGTGTTTGCAACACTTATTGGGTTACCATCGTGACTCCATGCGGCCGTCTCCATAATTCACGGTGAGCAAGTGAGAATCAAACAACTGTGATGTTTTGCAATTTTGAGACTTTTTGAGAATCGAATCACACATCTTCGTTTATTCAGCATCAAAAACTTGACTCGATTTTGGTAGCCTCAATTGATTGTCGCTCTTTATTTTTTTCCAAATTTCCCTCCCTGATTCTGGAGAATATCATGGAAAGATGGTAGTGTACAGAGCTAAAACTTATAACGCCGCTATCGCGTGATGTGTGTTGAGGATTTTTTCACCAATCATTTCGGCAGTGTGTCTCTCTTACTGTTTCAATTCTATCGATTACAAAGATAAAGTTTTGAGTTAAAATAATATCTTCCTTGTCTCCCTGAAACTCGCATAAACTCAAAGTTGAGAATACTGTTAGTTTACCGTGTAGCCTCTTGAGTAGCAGTGGCACTAAAAGAACACAACATGTTCATTGCAACTTTTTCGCAACTACGAAACACCCTGTTGCGTAAAACAGCTAGAGGCACACCAAACAACAGATGATAGAACATGGCTGGTGGTTCTGTATTCTATGTAATAGGAAATATTTCACTTAAAAAAGGTAATTTCATTTGGATTCATGAAAGATAGGTACTTCACAGTCCTAATTCTGACTACAAAGATGGATGGATATGTGTTGGCTCAATAAACCAGCAACGACCTGCATCAGATTCAAATCCAACATATTGTTGCTTTTAACCGCAACGCAGCCACACGTGCAGTGCAACTGGAACAGAATAGAAGACGAAGCAGCCAGCTTCAGCAATCAGTTGCCGCTGCACAGCACATATCACAAAACTAACCTGGTGTCTGCAACAGCTATTTGAAACAGTTGTCTGACAGACAGTTGCGGCTGCAGCCGCTTCGCTCCGACAGCACTTTAATTCCACCACTACTCTGGAGTATTTAGTGCTTCCAGACCTACTCCATCTATCAACTGTGTAACCTTCTTTAATTAACTCGTCGCAGTTTTTAAGAGTGAGGGTTGCTTTCCTTTGTAGTGTGTCTATTTTGCGTGTTGAATAAAACAATAAATGAGCGGACAAACCAAAGGAAACAATAGAATAGAAATAGAAAATAAAATTTATTATTCCGGGACAAGTGTGTCCCTTAGGAACATAAATGATAATACATAACTTAAAAGTCAACAAATAATACAATAGGAAGATATACATGATGCATCAATATTACAGAATCCGACAGTATTTAACAAAATATTTAACAAAACTGCAAATGTATGAATACTCTTAAAAATACATCAGATTTTGTACAGTGTAGCCCAATATTTTGTTCACTTACAATATTTAGTTCACTTGTAGTAATATTTCATGATATTTATTTTTCAATTTACTTGCATTTTCAGATTTTTTTTACGTCGTCTGACAATTGATTCCATACTTCACAAGAGGTGACATGGAAAGACCTAGCGTAGACAGATGTTCGATAGTGTGGTATATAAAGTTCTTCCGGGAGTGTTGGACGTTTATTTGTTCTAGCATTATATTGTACATTTCGGTGTAAATATGTGGGAAGTTCTGTTGTTATTAACTTGTACATGAATGTTACTTTATAAAGTAAGCGCCTATTTTGTATTTTTAGCCATCTGAGTTTTTCAAAATATGGTGTCACGTGTTCATAATATGTGATGTGACCTCACACAGGACTTCTGAATCCTCAGGAGTTTTAGAATTAGTTCGTTTGTACGGTCAGAGTATACCACACAGCAGTAGTTTATGTATGGGAAAACAAGAGTATCCACTAATTTTGGGCGAAGGGAGACAGGGATAAGGTGTTTAAATTGTTTCAACTGTTATAGAGTCTTAAACACCCTATACGAAATGGATTTTGTGTTCATTCCATGATAAGGTTTTATTTAGAGTAACTCCTAAGTTAGTTAAACTATCAGAATAATATTCTATCAGGGATAGGTATGAAATTAACAGTATTGGAAGAGTTTTAAATATATATTATCTAAATTCTCCCGGGGCTGGCGGCGACCAACGACTTAAGGTAGTTTGAGCGAAAAATCACTTCACCTAGAATTTGATGAATTTGGCCTCATTTTAAAGAAAAAACTCTCATCTTTCCAATGATGTCAAAATATCAACCCCTCGCCGAACTACTTTTCGAGCAGTTTACCTAAAAACATAAGTTGTTTTACATTGGGTGGATTACGGCTGTGCGCTACAGAGGGAGAATATTAAACAAATTAGGAACTTATAGCACCTAGGTTTCGTAAAAAAACTGACGGTGTGTAGATTATATGTTTTCTCAACTATTTATAAAAAATCATCAGTTACTCATTGCAGTAATTTTTACAGAATCGCAAAAGAAACCTGCTGTTTTGAAGAGTTTTCAGCCGTGCGGCGGGAAAAATGAGTCAAGTTAGAGACTAATGTAGCTTTATTTATTTATTTACTGAGAATTTTGGTCATATATAACTATATCTTTTCACCATTAATATTACAATATTTATTTCATACTTCTTACAGACGCTGAAATAAAAAAATAAACTTTGTATATGGTCTCCATTATGACTAGGGAACTATCTCGCTCAAACCACCTTAACTCTCCCTGGTGGACTCCCGCTTCGGCAGCGTCCCGAGTGTGACGTCAGAGAGGCGGCGAGGGTGGGTTGGGGTGGGTGGGGGGCGTGGCTTTGGAGGGAGAGGCGGAGGATCAACATGTGATCGCTTGCTCGCCGATTCCCCGGCTCCCCGTGGAAGTCGGTCACCTTGGCAGTCAGGGTCTCGCTGCATGAAACGATGATGGCCTTCTGTAGCAATCTTATAGTTGACGTGCCTGATTAAAAGGTTTCCCCTCAAAGTTTTTGCGTAATTTCAACAGTGGGTGCTCAAAGAATTGGAGAGGAATGTTTCTTATTCCAATCACCAACTCTGACGACTACAGAAGAAACATAGAAGGAAATAGTTGGAGCCTTCCTGTAGGAAAGTAGAGCCTGTATTTTTCACTAAAATCGGTGCATTCAAAATCTCTACCGGGCGAAAGTTTTCCATTCACTCTGCATTATGATTACTATCTATTTTGCTAATCATCTTCGTTTCTCTTATCGTGTCACGAATTATCATGATACCAGTACGTTTTTGTTCCTTTAGCATCTGTTTTCTGCACATAAATTGCTGAATTTATTCAGTCACCGTGAACTACCGCACATTTTAATGGGTTCACCATTCTTCTGCCCATAACTGTTGGATTCCATTTATTATTTTTCTTAAAATTTGGGAATAACCGCTGAAAATCATCAGACCGCACTGCATAAAAATTGTCAACAATTTTATTTTAAGGGATTTGAAGTTCAGAGGTAGTGAAATCCAATGATAAATTTACGAAGCCACATTCTGATCTCTGCATCACAAAAATATCACTATTTAACTGACGATTCAAAAATGGAATTTGGTAAATGGAAAACTGTGCGGGTGCGAACTCTGCCCCCCCCATCTCGAGGGCCGGGGTTCGCTTCTTGGAGGTTAAGTAGAGTTATAATGAGAATCTTGATCCCTAACTGTTTTTATTTCGCAGAGCACTTCAAGTGTAGTACTCGGGCCGTCGGATGGGGTGTTAAAACTGCTGCCCCCTTTGCATCTTTCCTTAAGATCAGACTAATACCTTCCTAATTCCGTTTCCATCCCTCAAATAATCCTACCTGCTTGAACCTATCCACTTTTCCTCAATGGTGCATATGACCTTAGTTATGGCTCGCCTCCCAGAATTGCCAACAAAGAATGTGTAGCGTGGATGTTATTTATCTCTTACGTATCGCCAAATTTTTCAGTACTTTTTTCTTGAAATTTCGCAATGCAGTACGCATTGATTTCTTGGTTTTTGAGCGTTGCGCAGCGTAACTTTCTTTTGCTTCGAGTTCCTTTGATTTGTCACCTAAAGTAATGGACTTTTTGAATAAGTTGTAGGTACAGTTTTATCTGTCTCTTAAGGTCCCCCCTAACATCGTCGTTATACCAGCGAGGTTCTTTACTATCTTATTTCAATTTTTTCGGAATATATTCGTTGATTCCCTGGCGTAGAATTTCTAAGAAATATTTCCATGATGCATCAGTGCTTTTATTCTCTGTTTTAGCTACGAAGTCCGTGTACGAATCATTAAGCATCTCACCAAATTTTATGAAGTTGCATTTATAAAATAAATAAATATTGCGTTTCGGTTTTACAGCAGACTCTACTTCAATTTTTAAGGTTGTGTACTCTGTGATCACTTATGCCATCAATGATATCGAGTTGTTTTATCAACTTAGGATGGCTTACTGCAAAAGGGTCTAATATTTTATTTCCTCTCGTAGGCTTGTCAACTACTTGGGCTAGTGAGTGATTAGCAAGTGTGTTGAGTAAGATCTCGCTGATTTCCCTATTCCTTGAATTCGGTTTTACAGTGTAAGAATCCCAGTTTATAGATGGCAGAGATGATGCAAAGAAACCCCATGGCGCCTCCATAGTTTTACTACGTGATACTCATGGTGTAATTTCCCGGAGCAAACGGCAATATGGCCGTGCGTTTATCAGGCAATCATTATTTTTCCCCATATATTAAAACAGCTATTTCTAATGCACGTAATTCATAATTTGACCCGCAGAGGGTGGCATATTAAAATAAATTGACACTATATTTCCAATCAAGGTGCAGACTATTCTCATCTTAAAGTAAAAATCCATTAATCCTCTTTTCTTTCGTTCTTCTTTGTTTGCTTTCTGTCCTGCCGTTCGAAACTTTCCCAACCTTTTCCATGTGATTGCAATCTATTCTCATCCCCTCTCCTCAAAGGGATCATACTTCACAACCATAAAATACCGCGCTTCACATCATAATCACAAATAATAATTTACAGTTACCTTTTTCAACGATTTCTTTCATGAGTTTTCTCCTGTTTGAGAACGCTACTCCAGCCGTCGCAATTTTCTTGCTAATATCCTCATTACTCAGTTCATTTTCGTACAAATTGCTTTCCTTGTAACTTATCGCTCCACATCGTCTATTTTGTATTCTGCTTCTTACGTGTTTTCCTTTACCTAAGACACGTTATGTAAGATTTATCAGCCTTTCTTCCTCATTTCTTGCTTTTATGCCAACGTGTATAAAATATGTATGCGCTAGATGAAGGTACTTTTATTTTTGTTCGCTGGCTCTGGTCCTTAAACCATTAAACCTACGCCAGTAGTTGCTTGCTGCGGATTATGCAGATCTAGGCGATAAAGATGATTTATCTGTTGACCGGAGTCTGTAGCGTGGCCAGAGTAATGGGTATAAGGATGTAATAATTTGATTCGTTTTGATGAATCACCCGTATGTTGGCTGGCAAATTCGTGACCATTGCACTAATATTTGCTCAGCGGCATTCAAGTTGAGACTCGTAGAATGTGTAGCAAAGGAATCGCTTCAAGGAGCCCATGGCCCATACCATTGAGTCGTTGATCTTTTATCGAAGAATGTTCATCCATCACTGTGCCATCTTTGCTATCCCCAATCAATACCTGAGCAGTTTCTGAACCATGCAAGTTCCCGAAATCAAATGAAACCTGTTGTACAAAGTAAATTTGAATTTGAAATGATTGGATCAAAGATTTTGACTCTTTTAAATTGGCTAGAATTAATCAAATATAAAGTAAAACCCCAGTTCTTATGATACTGCATTATTCCAGGTAGGGTTTTATGTTACAAGTCATCTTGTGGTCAGCTATTTTATTCCATAAAACATCAGGCCAGAAAAGTTACAACCAGCCTTTTGAGAATCAAGAGGGTTTGGTAGACAAGGAACTAGTTTCCCAAACAGAGTGCTGGGGGTTCAAATTCAGGCAGACGACATTTTTCAGTAGATCTCTACATGGATACCTTAAGGAGAGCGCTCCTCCAGTCGGATGGGACGTAAAACTGTTGACCCCTGGTCACCCTCCGTTGAGTGCAAGCTAATGTTGGTGCTGGGTTTTTCCGTACTCTTCCCTTCCTTACCGACATGAACCTACCAAATTCTTAATGGCGAAAATGACCTACGTTTTCGGTTTCAGTTTCAACCACGCCTGGCGACCTGTTTTTTCAATAGAACCTTTCAGTCCCAAATCGTCCATTGCTTGTCTGCCATGAATATTCGCAAGGGCTGTGATACTTACTGCTACTAGGGTGGAGTTGCTCGAAGAAAGATAAGGATGTCAATTGAACGGCGAAAAACCCCGTGGCTTAACGCACATCATACGTCATTCTGATGCCCAGTTTCTATACACTCTCCCCTATACGTACATACCTATCGCACCATTCCCTTTCCGGGTAGACACAGTCTACTAAAGTCTAAAGGAAGAAAAGCCTTGAAAATGACGTCGTATGTCGAAACCATGGTCGGTAAAATTTAAAAAAAAGTGTGGAATATACTAAGCGAGAAATTATAACGTGTCGCGTTTCCACAAAATTAAGCCTGAAACTATAACTTATACCCCATTCCCACTGCCACATTTAACATACATGTATGCTATCCTGGTTTAATTAGGTTTATCTGCCATGCAATGGAGTCACGAAGAAAACTCTTTTGTATGCTTCAACTCCATCGTTCAGGGGGGGGTTATTTTGTAATCTCACTTCAGTGAGAATACGTCATTAAATGTCACTTTTTCGTAGTTCAACACCGCCACTCAGGCGGCGTGACCATCTTCGGATCTCAGGCGGTGAACTGCCGGTCATGTGCTGGTCTTTTAGACAATTCATCCGCTCTGATCCGTATCTTTCGACTCTTGATCCATTTCATTATCTCCGCCTGCCATTAGTTCCATCTCACCTGTCATAAAGAACGTGACTTGGAGCCACCATCGTCTCCACTTGAAGCTTGAGTTGGAAAATAAACAAGGGCGCGAAAGATACAAACGATTTTAAATCGTATTGTTGTAATTTGCTAAACGTGAATAACTTCAGAGCATTTTAAAATCCAATATATTGGGCACTTGAAGGTATGCTTTGTTTGTAACGCTTATGTTATTATTAGCTTGATTTATCTGTGTATATATTTCGTATCAATATTTCCCAAACAATGTTGATGATACCTTTGTTTTCGTTTGCCTATCCGCCAGTGTATGGAGAATGGAATTCAGTTATTTATACCATAATTTCATTATTTTAACAAATATTGCCTTAAAATATACGTTCTTGGTAGATATTTCCTGTGCTTGTTAATCGAACACTAATTAGATGCCCTTTTTTTAATATTGAGTGATCGCTTACATGTCGCTTTGTAGTTTTGACTGTATTTAGATTTTCGTGGTATGTACAGTGTAAAATATCTTCCGTAAGATGTTGAGCAATCTGGATATTCGCTAGTCTCGGCATCTTTTATTTGATATAAGGTAATTGAAGCTTCGACAATTCACGAACCGTTCGTGAGCCGATCATTAAGAGAGGGAAACGGATCTCCCGCCTTTCCACTAAGAGTCACTAAACAGGTGAGAATACAAAATAACCCCCCAGGAAATTCAGTCCACCCTCCTATCCCTTAACAAAAAGGGAACAAGAATTACGTTTATGTGGGTTCCCGGGCACGTGGGAATCCGTGGAAACAAGCAGACGGACAAAGCAGAGAAGAAGGCACTTACTGAGGTCGAACGTATTTCCACAGTGGTCCCCGTGGATGACCCAATAACTACGTTGCGGAACGTAGCGATTGAGCGGTGGAGAACCTCGTAGTCTAACTTAAACTCAAATAAGTTACGAGCCGTAAAACCCGGTATATCAGCGTGACCCTCCTCCAATACGAAGAACCGTAGGGAAGAAGTCGTAATCACGCGTTTGCGAATGGGACATAGCACACACATTCTTTTTTACCGAGGAAAAGACCCCACCTCGATGTGATTAGTGCGACTCCCTCCTAAGCGTGAGATCATCCTAACGGAGTGCGAAAGATACTCGGTCGCACACGAAAGATAAGGCATCAGAGGAGACCTAGAATCCGTTCTAGGCGACTATCCTGATCACCTTAGCGGAGTTATCGAGTTCCTGAAGCAAACGAAAATATTTTACTTATTATAATATACTATAATACATTTTACGGCACCAATACAAGCTCCTTTTAATCAATATAACTGTTGATAATAAAATGTTTTTAAAACAATATTTTAATTAGGACAGTTTTAACCGTGGGTTAGATGTGGTGCAAATGACATTAGCCGTAGACGCACCCTAATTTAAACTACACAACTAGATACTTGTATGCTGCGATTTTCTCTTCCCTGTACAAACACACATCTCACCCTTCCTCAGTTTTCCAAATAATCTCAAGAATTTTTTATTCAATCAAGCAAATGACCTCCAAGGTTTGGCTCTTTTGTTGTGTTCTTATACAACTGCTGCTGCTGCTTTTTTGAATGGCTCCTTTTTCATTTAATCCTCGCCGCTCAGAATTCACCGCACGTAATCGGATGTCCAGCGCGTGACTGATGGCGTGAGTGTTTAGGAAGCCATCCCGGAAAAGGACGCGAGTGTTAATGCGATGTCTCATTCACGTCGTCTCGGGAGACGCTTTTAAGCGAGTCACGCCGCTCACCCTCGTAACTCCTTCTTCTTCTGTCCTCTACTGAGTTTATTATTCTTTTTCTTCTTCCATCCTCCTCTTTATTCTCAGCGTCCGGTCCAGCCGAGGCGCGAATCGAGGTAGGGCTCGCGCTGAAATGTAATGTGACAAAGCGTAATTGTGTGATGTGATGTGAGGCGTCACTTTATGGAACTCCTTCATGATGATTCCAAAATAAAGAACAACTTGGCTGGTTCCACATTTATATTTTTTAAATCACGACCGGTTTTGATGCAAGGTATGCCCAGAATATGATATCTACGTTGTATCGAAACCGGCCGCGATTAAAAATTAATATAATTGTGAAGTTAACCAATTTGTTGACGATTTTCATGTTTACCACAAATATTGCGATGAAATTACGGATGAATTGCAACTGTAAAAAAAATCAGCCTCAATCGGGAATAGATCCACGGATCTTTAGCTTGCCGGACCAATGCTCAGAGCAAAATTGCCGCTGGAATTTGGAAGCCTGGCAATTTATTCGTCATAACCAATTTTTTGTTCTTACTTTGAACGAGATTGTTGCTGATCTGGGTTATAATTATTATTTGTGAGAGATTCTTCACTTTATATGTTAATTTTTGTGTTCTCTTGGACGATTCTGGTGGTCCGTATGCCCCAACGATCCCGATGACAGAAACACCCATGCCCTGGGCAGGCGAAAAACCTACCCAGGCGGGACTCGAACCCGTGACTCTCGGATTACCAGGCGAGGAATTTACCACGCCGCCACCGGGGCTTTCTAATTCCAATTTCCTTAAAACGGAATAAATAATTTAATTTTAATTCCACTTCACGCGAGGCTTTGTACTCGAATTTTAAAAAAAACCTGGCAGGAATATATTTTTCACGGGCTTCACACCAGTCGAGGAGCCAAAAATTCCATAGCTAACTTAGCCATTGTCATCAGGGTTGTCTAAGCTCACCAGCCATGCTTCCCTGTCTCGCTAAAATAGTGATTCCCAACCCTTAAACGCTAGCGGCACCCTTCAGACTGAGGTTACAATGTTGCGGCACACTTAGATTTTTAAAAATATTAATTAATTAAAATGACATGTGCATCAGGAAAATTTTAACTTCACATTTCCATAAATAATTCCTCAATTTTAAGTTATTTATTTATGTAAGGTAATAGTAAAATCACCAGCCAACATATAATATGGATTAGTTTAGGGATAGCATGCTACAGCAGTCAGGTTGGAAGAAGTACTTTGATATTACTGTCACCATCTGTCGGGCGTGAGAGTAATCAATTCATGCGTTGGTCATGCTAAGAATTTTTCGTTTCCCCGCAATAATCTCGCGGCACCCCTAGCTGATTTCTCGGCACCCTAAAGCGCCGCGGCACACCGGTTGGGAACCACTGCTCTAAAGCCTCTCGACTATTGTATGCAAACCTTGAATATTTTTTATGCAAAGGACAAGTCATATTTTCCATTGCGCTCAGTATGTGATATACATACCGATGGACAACTTAATGTTGCATTACTCTTCAAGGAAATTTTATTTATTTCCGAGACATAACCCTAATGACAATGTCTGGGTTTAGCTATAGAAACGTGCGTCGGTTACTCTAATCTAAAACAGTGAGAAACCTGCAAAAGCTACATTCAATTTACGTGCAGGGGAAGTCTAGATTCCCTCAAACCTGGCACCTTCAATAGGATCCGTATTTAGCATTATGCTCACGATGAAATACAATTTTGCTCCTTATAAATACATGAATTTTTTCATAATTTCAAAGACCATTTGGATGATTTTGAAAACAATCACTCATAAAATGATAGAAATAACAGGTGTAATGCTTGAGAGGATTTTTAAAAAGAAACTTCACTCATGGAACTGATGATGAAATAAGAGAATGGGTTAAGCCTTTAGACAATGGCGAATATTGAAGTCGATAAAATGCGCAGTGGGCCAAATCTTGTAAATCAGTTTTGCAGTTAACCTGCCGAGTACAAAGGGATTAGTAGAAGGATTGTCACTTTGCCATGAAAATTTACCTAAATACGAGAATAAAAAATATAACTTGCAAAAAGCGTAGCGTTTTATTAAAAATTATTGGACCAATTTCGCGCAATGCCAAACTGGGTTGACGATTTTTCATGTTCCATCTGTTTTGTTATAGTGTTTTGGTCAAAGTAAGATTGTTATTAATTTAGTGGAAAGTCGTTAAGTTCGTGGATCGTCGAATAAACTATTCACTTTTTATGTAGACCAACGCTCCATAGCAAAAGAGAGGTTAAAATAAACCTGAGGTTCTTGATTATGCAGATTTCACGTCTATGCGTCAATGCGCCATCTATTCTCCTCTTCTGTCTGCGTGAACGGATAGTTTTTTTCTGCTTGCTTGACCTCTGGTGCATCAAACGTACGTAAGGTAGTAAGTGAGAAGGGAGAGAGTGGGGCAACAGAAGATGGAGGCGGTGTAGGAGTCAAACGGTGAGCGGCGTGCAATTGACTGTTGGGAGATTGTTGTCGGCGCGGAGGATGCTGGGATTGCGGTGAGCCTTAGGTAATGGCGGGGGAGGAGGAATGAGGTGGGAGAGGAGAAAGGTGCGACCGTGGCTGTTTCATGATATGACCTTGTGCCCCGCTCAAGCGAGAGCAATGCTTTGAAGTCCGTTGAAAATGGCGGCCGACACATGACCCGAACGTCACCCACCGATAGTGCACTAAAAACATTCATGCGGCAACTGCCTGCATTGTACTCGGCTGCGACTGGAAAGTAGTAACTTGACTGCGGTATGTTTTATTTTAACTGCCCAAGATTATCTCCATTAGGTTTTTCAGGAGTGTTGGAAAGCATTGACGAATTGCATAGGATAATGTAGTATGAACGAGGCATTCGCGAACCACTATTTCATCCTCTTGAAATAAATCTAGTTTTATTTTGCTCTCTCGGACAATTCTGGTGGTCCGTATTCCCCTGCGGTCCCGATCAGCCATTGGCTTGTATTCAGGTTTGTCAGGGGCCAAACCACAAGAACTTGACAGAAATACCCATGCCCTTTGTATGCAAAAAATCGACCCAGGTGGAAATCGAACCCGCAACCCTCGGATTAGCAGGCGAGGACTTTACCCCGCCTGCTGATAAAGAATATTTAAAATATTAAAACCGCCATCGGGGCCCCGGCTTATATTTACAATATTTTTGAATAGGAATGGTATAATTTTTTTTATTTTTAATATAATGTTCCATTAGGGTGAAAAGCTGGCTGCTGGATCGCATTCATTCAAATGTTAAACGAATAATCTTTACTAGATTTTGTACTTGTGTTTTATAACTTACCACAATTGGAAACACCTTTTCTTGCTTCAAATGTCTCGCATTATTTTGTTTTCTGCACGTATGAATATCTCGTAGTATACATCAATTGAAAGAATTAGTAATAGTAAACAGTAGGAGTATGTTAACCCTTGTATTGCATTTAAGCATGTTCGCTACAGTAGAGCACTCTCCTAGTTTCTGGCTTGGTCGTGAATAATTCTCCTGATTGCTTTCTGGACCTCATCTAGCGGCCGGGGGAACGTGCGAGGTTCTAATTTTAACTGGAATTGCTCGCCTGGTGTGGAATCACCCCGTGCCACACACCCTATATGTGGCTTGCACGGTATTCCTCAGATTTAGATGTAGATAATGTGCGGATTCAATAGAATACTAGTAGGCTTATACATGGACTCATTATCTGGACGAGGATTGAGTCAATGCCTCTTGATATCAGAGTATCGGTTACAGCTAAGTGATCATAAATAGAGTTAAGACCATATTTTGAGCGACTTCCAGCATTAACACGTAGCCTCATCTATATAGTTATTATCACCCAGTTTATGCCAATCAAGTTGTTACGCAACTACCGAAGGGTTGCTATAGAGCTCGGATACCTGAAATATCTCCCTGAACTTCCATGAAATGGAGAAATGAGGGCATTCACGGAATTTTTCTCAAATTCCCAGGATAATTCGTTAAAATGCAACACTCACCCCCTCATCAAAATATGTAGGCACTTTATATCTTTTTAATCAATTTTTAATAACGCTATGTTTAGAATCTTAAGTGCATTGCTTGTTCGATGGTTGTTACATTTGATGGTGCATACCAAATGGTATGTACATAGCTTTAATGGTTATAAAAGAGGCAAAAGAGATGGTATTGCTATCCCATGATATTAGAACTTAGACTATTAAAGATTAAAGTATCTAAACGTAAAGGAATTCGGGGGGTTTCACTTTTTTCTGTCTTAATCGCCTTGGGCCATTCCAACGTTTTCTTATAAATGAACGATTTGCGATAGCTGTTTTCATTTACATTGCTTATAATTGTTAGCGAGACCTTTTTGGAAACATATTTATTAATTTGAGTGCGTTCATCAAAAGCCTTTTTTCCAGACCTCTATGTATTCCCTGTTCCATAATGACTCTCAAATGCTGTGTTTAAGAATGCATGCAGCGGTTTACTGTGTATTGTTCCAGTTCCAGCTTCACATGTGAATAAAATCATCTCGGCGGTGGCCTGACAAACAGGGACGTATAGGTCTGGTCTTATAATCTCTGGTTAAGTATTTTCATTGCATGAAACCAGAATATTTACATTATCCTAATGATAAGAAACACAACTAACCGAGTCTTATATTATATGCAAAGCTCTAACTCTTAGTTATCACCAAGTAAGCGTAAAGGCTGTGTCACTATGTAGTTAACGTTAACCAGGCATATCAAAAACAAGCGTTTAAGTAGTGTCATATGTCTATATTAGAGGAACTATGTTCAACCATCAATCTTATCACTCACATGAAATGCGATCAAAGATGAGGGTTTTCAAATCCAAATGGCTATCACAGTCATAAACGTCCTACTCTCTGCGTTGGCAAAAAAACAGTTGAATTCTTATATATGTCATTAGTTGTAAAAAAATAGCCTTGTGTTAAATACCACTGGGGATAAATGCAGTTCTTATGAACTAGAAAAGTAGCAGGTTTTCCTAAATATAAAAAAATGAGGAAAGGATTGAGAAGCAATTTCCATTGCTAATGTTATTTCTGAGAAGATTTAACTCAGTTGCACCTAATTTTGTTCATTAATAATGAAAAATTTTAAAAAATTTATTTTTTAGCCGAAGAAATTTGTTATCGATAAATGACTATGGTATCTAGCATCCCACTGAGACACATCGAAAAAAATATAGAAACCTGATTTGAACTGTAGGGTTGCTTGGTTCTATAAATTGGATGTGCGTGTACATCTCATATTTAGGTGGGAAAATATATTGGAAGTAAAAAAAGGGAAAGAAAAAAATGAAAAAACCTAAGGTTTGGAACTAGTTTGGAAGTTGTCATCATGTTGTTAATGGAATATCACGTATAGTTTTCAAATATATACGTAAAATTCTCTTGAAGATTGGTCAGGAGAAATCCACCATTAGGAAATGGCGAAGGTGGAAGCTAAAAGACATTTTCACTTGGTGACAGTTGTCGTCTTCCATGAGAAGCCTTAAATAGAATTATATGAGGTAATTTATCGCTGTTGAGAAGTCATTTTAATCGGTCTACCACCGCGTGCTGAGCTAGAGTGATCAGGCTGCTAAAATTTGAGCCGGGTGTGTCACATTTTATCCTTAATTATAGACCTTCCGTCTGCATTTTCAGTTTGACTTGGACCACAATGTCCCTTGTGGAAATATGTCGAACATCGTAAAACAGGATCAAACTACTCTGCCACTCCCGCGGGTATTGGGACAGAAACACTAAAGAGGCCATAGAAATTCGCCTGTCAACTGAAAACATCAACACGGACCAATGGGCAACGGCCTGCCACGATGGAAACACCGGTTCCCTCTCAGTCACCGAAGTTTAGCGTCGTTGGGCTCGGCTCGAGTTTAGAAGGGTGATTCTCCGATTCGGCTGAGTTCTGTTACCCCTTTCTGCACGTGGCATACATTAAGCGCAAAATGGCCTTAGACTTCGAAGCACGTTAAACAAAAATACTACTAACAGGGACCTGGGATTCCACCTAAGCAGGACTTGGAATTGAAAAACAGAGTATATTAGCCCGATAAATTCAACACCCACCATCAACGGCCCTGAGTACGATGGAAAAGTCTTCCGTCGTAACGTTTCATCGAGATGAAGAACCTGACCCGGTCGGAAACCCGAGAGAATTTCACTGGAATTTTCACTGGAGAACTTCACGTCGGGAAAGCATCAAATCCTACTTTGTAAAACAATAATCTCCAGAGGAAATTAACATTCAGGATTGAAGATACGTTTGGCCATTACTGTAAAACTTGGGAGTGGAAATGAAAAACATTAAATTTATTAGAATAATAGAAGTTATTTAAACTTGACAGTGGCAGGCTTTACTTCGCAGAAGTTCATTATGCTAGTACTCTTGATTTATGAAAATACTTAGTAGTTTTCTACAATGTTTTTATTGTACGACGCGTTTCACCGATTAACGGCATCGTCAGGTAGGTACAGAAATTTTACTGCACTTGATGATGCCGTAAATCGGTGAAACGGTGTACAATAAACATTTTGTAGAAAAGTACTAAGTATTTTCATAAATCATGAGTGCTAACAGAATTTATTTAGTTTATTTAGTGTGAGGTCATGGCATGATGTAAAACAGGCGTAGAAATTAGGTTGATTGGTAATATACAAAACCCAAAGTCATCATAGCACTCAGAATCTAGACAAGCAATTATTTTTGGGCCAAATAAATTTGAATGAGAATTTAACAATGACAATAATTTGGCCATCCACGTGGTGGATGAAGAACTGTCACATGGACATCATAGTTTAAGTTCATACCTTATTATTTCTGCGGGCCAATTGGTACATGACATATTCAAAGCTTATTCTAAGCTTAGAGGGTAGCTATGGAGCGATCTTATTTAGAGACGCAGGTCCTCGGAGGTCACTAGTGGCGTCATTTCGGGTGCGTAGAGATGAATAATTGGGGCAAGGTGAGAATTGGAGAGACGATGAAAGGTTGTGAGCACGAGGCCTGCTTTCGGTTGAATCTCTTGCCTTGGTCTCCTCTCGACTTGCTTGGCGGCTGTTTCACAATCGCCAATCGAGGAAACCGTTAAAAAAGGGGTTCATAACGTAGTTACAATTATGTAGGTGCATTTGGTCTATTCTGTAGTTAATATTGGCATTTATACTTGCCATTTGAAAAAATATTGACATTTTCATCTTGATTCATCACACTAAACGAAATATGGACATCCAAGAAGATTATGCCAATGTCAATTCTATTAAATACGTCTAGCTACTAGTAGAGATTGCTACGTGGAAAAGGTAGACATTCACTTCATTCATTGAGTATTCCGCTACGTGACTGGTAGGATTTAAGCAGTCCTTTTCCAAACTTCCTCATTCCTTGGACATCTTTTCACTCTCCTGCACATAACTTTCTCTCCATCTGATATCTTTTGAATTACTCAAATCCTCTGCCTCTTCTTATGTAATTTGAAAATTACTAACCTCTTGCTTCCTCTTTCACACTTCCCCAGCGTTCTCTCCTCTATTTTCCTTTTCAAAATGAGCTCACCAATTTCTTTTCCTCTCCCACCAACACCTCCTCGGTTGTCTTCCTCTCCACCAAGCTCTTCCTTCCTATTCTTCTCCAAACAACGTGGCAAAAGCTTCCAGTCTACGTACATTCTATTTCCGCAATTACCAAGTGTCCGTCCCATACATTACCACGCTAATTACGCTCCATGTTACAGTTTTCATGATTATTTCACTTGTCTCACCTCAGAATCCATCCAAAATAATATCGGTAATAATCCACCATGTTAATACAGGGTAATACGATTGAAATGTAGTGATAAATATTTTTAAAATTCCAAACTAGTGAAAAATGTTACCTATTATGTTATCTTTTCATTACTCATCTATCTTCGGAAAAAGCTAGCGATGTTAAGACTCCAGTTATTATTTAAATAACTCGAACACCAAAGTCCAAAGCATTTCAGTCTAGTTGAATTACTTTCGGGCTGGATTTGAACCGGCGACCTGCGGTTTAATTGGCTACAGAGTAGTAGTTTTCACCGTTTAGCAGGGCGGAAAAAACCAACTCAACAGAGCTTTGTTTTATTCCACAGACGAAAGCGCTTCAACTATGTCACACTACTCGAAAGAAAATGAATTTAAGTATTTGATAGATTATTGTGTGAATGTGCAAGCATGTACGAATGAATTATTACAGTTAAGGTAGTTTGAGTGTTATATTTTGCTAGTCATAATGGAGACCATATTCAAATTTTATTTCTGGATTTCAGCGTCTGTAAGATGTATGAAGTAAATATTGAATTATTATTGGCGTAAATATATAGTTATAGATGAAAAACATTCTCAGTAACTATTTAAATATAACTACATAAGTCTCTTACTTAACTCATTTTTTCGCGTCGTACGGTGAAAACGCCTCCATAGCAGGTTTTTCTTTGCGATTCTGTAAAAATTACTGCGGTAAATAATTAGTTAATTTTATAAATACTTGAGAAAATATAAAAACTACACACTGTTAGTTTTTGGCAAAATCTAGATGCTGTTAATTCCTAATTTTTTCATTAACAGGCCCCATAGCACACAGCCGTAATCTATCCCAAGTAAAACAGCATGTATTTTTAGGCAAAATGCTCGATAAGTAATAAGTAAGGGGTATTATTTTGATATAATTGGAAAGATGGGCGTTTTTTCTTAAAAATTAGGTCAAAGTCATCAAATTCTAGGTGAAGTGATATCTCGCTCAGACAACCTTAATATTGAATCATAATTTTATTAAAGAATGAACTGTTCCCATTGCTTTACTTTTAGAAGGTCATATTTAAAAGGTAAATTTGAACCAAAATTTACTACTGTCATTGACGGTTTCAATATGACCGAGTGGCCGATTCCTCATTTGGCCGCTGTTGCTATACCTAGTATTTAAATATATTCTGATGGCAGGATGTAGGGATATGTAGTATGCAACTCCAAGATTTAATTCCAAAATAATCGTTTAATAGTAATGCTTTACTAATGGAAAATTATTTTGTATTTAAAAGTATAGATTAAGATACGCACAGGTTTCAATCACCCGTAGAGAAGCATATTTATGCATGGCATTTTGTAAAAATGACCACTCATTATTTTTGAATGCAAGCCAGAAAGAAAAGGAGCTGCTCTGCGGTTCTATTGAAGAAACAAATTTTTTTACCTAGCTATCTGTTTTAATTAAACTGTAGAGATAAATAATTTTTAAAGTTAAACTGACGGATTATTTTTAGGCATAGGTTTTTAGGCTCAGTATTATTCTTAGCTAAAATTGTATTACTAACCAGAAACATCAATCGTATTTCGATCATTCGCCCGTTACTGGAACTCATTTTAATAAATGAATTGCCTCAAGGGAAGCGATGGTATTCCATTACCTACTCATATCCATTACACAACTATCAAAAACAATTTTGCTTATAGTTATGATGATGAGAAGTCATAAATTACTTCTCAATCCACAAACAGATTATGAGTCGAAGGAAGGGGTGTCTAATTTAGCTGCGCGACCTCTTGACGTCTTTTTCATGATTGATTAACCCAACAATTATCGTTTTACTAATTGCGGATTTTCAATCTGGTCTGGTAATCTCTTGTGGAGGGATACTTCGCTTTTCTCCGCCTCTTGCAGGAGGTTGTATTAATCAATGCTTTGGGATCGCCACTGACAAGTGCTTGCGCTTGAAATGAACGAGTTTCCAACCGTTTCAAACATGGCGATCGATCAATAACCTTGGAGTAATCTTTAAAAAAATCTTTTCCAAACCTTAAATCAATACCATACATTTTTGAAGATGTTTATCCAAATTAAAATCCAAATAGTTTCATTAAACTGAATGCATGTGGTGTCAATTTGTTGAGCGAAAGCTGCCTCGTGACTAATATTCACTTCTATGAACGCTTTGCCTCCAGGGCTCATTATCTATTAATCGGGGTGAGGAGTTTTGGAGGCGGAGAAACGTAGATGATAAATGAAACCCGTTTATTAGTTATTTATTCCAGTAGAAATGAGTTTTTTCTTGAAGGATTGCATTTTGTATATGTAAAGTTCACTAAGAACTCTTTTGAATTTGGTATTTATTGATAAATTATTTTCAATAACAATCCATGGAGAATGCTTTGCTGCACACCCGAAGATATAATTTATTTTATATATCATAAATATTAACGGAGATGTGGAATTGTGTTTTTCCACTTAATTTTAATTAATTTCAATTGATTATTGTTGATTTACTTTATCAGTTTTAAAGTCATCATGATTATTTTGATTTAAACATAGTCATTTATTCCTTGAGTGAGAATTAAACATACCCTATATTACCTAGTTAGGTAATCCACGCAAAATTCTTTTACTTTATCACTAAAAAGGTCCCAAAATATGAGGGAAGAGGCCGATAAATTGAAAAAGTTCGAACCTCAGCCTGTCTCGTGAGCTTATAACGTGAGCATTTCGAAACGATACATCAAATACGCATTTTAATTAAGGCTAACGCACTTTTTACCATGAGTTCATATTTTAGCTCTACTAGTATTTCCATCCTAGAAGCTCTCGGAAACGAGAACTATATTTGAAAGCTACGGGTATATAAAGAATTGAAAAGCATAAAACGGGAAAAGATAAAACATGGGAAATTAACAAAATAAATACGTAATGTACACACTCATACACATGTACTTAACATCATAAGCAGTTATCCGCCCGTAGACTGAATCGATGCAGCGCCTCTAAACTCTCTTTTCAGGTAACCACTCCATTCATATTATGTATATTATAATTAAACATGTATCCATATAATTACCTAGGCATGTATGTTTTTAACCCTGCTAGGGGGGCTGTGATCAAGCTTTCAGTCACGCCTGCTTGAAGGACTTTCAGTTAACCATGGAAGGTAAAATTTTGCTGGAATATAGGACGTGACCTAAAACTAGCCGGAAAAAAGTAAATACTCCAACCAAACAAATAAAAGGGTAATGGAAGGCTATTCAGATTTGCCACCGGGTCACTCCTCTCATCGCTGCCAACGTATTGGAAATCGAGTCGGGATCCATCCTCAGGACTAATCCATCCTCAGATCAGCCCTGAGGATGGATCTCGACTCAAGTTCCGAAACGTTGGCAGCGATGAGAGGAGTGACCCGGTGGCAAACCCGAATAGCCTTCCATGACGCTGTACGCCGGGAAAACATCAGTCTTTATTTCAACAAAAGAAAGAGGTTATTTTTTCTCCGAAATAGTTATATTTTAGCCCCATAAGAAAAGCTTTGAACTTGGTGCAGGGGTTTCTTTTTTCGCTCTTTTAAATTAGTTGCACTGGTTTGAACTTTCACTGTCGGATGGATAAACAAATGAAGATTTTAATTATTGCGTTCGACTTCCCTCTATGCTTCACTTTTGTCCGAAATTAGTGCTATTGGTTTAAAAATAATAATTTTTTCACTATTTTAACAATATCAATTTTCAAAGTTCCTTGGCAACCGTAGCATGAGCTTTTAATGGGTACCTACTGATGCTTGCGGCCTTCATGACGTACCTAATTTATTTGATCAATGTGAGAACTGCAGAGAGATTTTAGTAGGGGTAGGTTTGACCCGTTTGACCTCATCCTCTCTATGGGTCGGTAATAAATGGTATATGCAATGTGCACGTCACACCATGGGGGTTATGAAACAATTTTGATATTTTCTTCTTCCCGTCTAATTTCACTGGGCACCCTCTACTAGTCTTTCATACCCTGCTTCATGCATAACTTCCTTGCTAAATGAATTCCATTTCTTGCTCATTTCATTATTGTCTTCAGGAGATCTTTTGTGACAGAAAGTTCCCGATAAGCTTATCTCATTTTCTTTGCAGAGTTTTAATTTAGCGTCCTTTATCCCCAACTCTACGAAGGACTTTTTCAAGAGCGAATCTCTTCATCATTCTCTGATAACACCATGGTCCCATTGCTTCTAAACCCCTCTGTTCTGACTTTTTATCACCCGATCACCTATGTTGTTGAATAGGATAGCTTATGTTGCTAGCTGTCAGAAAACATTTCTCCCGATAGAATGAATTCATAGCTTGGGCTGCTGTTTTAAATATAAGAAACGATTTCCGGCGTAACTTTGTAAAAGTCTTTCATAGTAGAAAAGTTAGATGAATTTTTAGTACAGTTTTTTCCACATGTAGTTTTATTCATCACGGCCATGGTTTTTTTTACAGAGTTACATCTTCAAGTCACACCGGAGTACGATATTCAGGTCAGACCTGACCTGAATATTTTACTCTGTAACGAAACCATGGTCGTGATAACTAAAACTACATGTGGTAAAAGCTGTGCTGAAAATTCATCTAACTTTCCTGACCTTCTAAATTATAATTTTCTCTCTCCTTCCATCGCTAGTGATCCTACTTCCCAGATGTAAAGATTCTTCCTCTACATACCTACAGGCACACGCATATAAAAATATTAACGACCCCTCCCCTCCCCTCTCCTCCAAGCTTCGAGCAAGGTCATCGAAGGTCTCTTGGTCGCAAATGAAACGCTTGAGAGAAGAAGTTTGGAGGAGGAGAGATTGAGAGGAGAGGTAGAAGAGGAGGCATGCGGGGAGGAAGAAGGTTCTTGTCGAGGATGGAGCTTCTCGAATATTCAAGGGGATGAGGCAAAGAGAGAGAGAGAGAGGGAGTAAGAATGAGAGTGGAAAATGATGGAAGCAGGGGAAGAGAGAGGCAATGAGGATATGGAGGGAGAGAAGGAGAGGAGATTGTCCGGGAGAGAAGGAAGTGAAGGGGTGTTGTCGAAAGAGGAGGTGAAGGAAGGCACAGGGGTGTATTCGGTGGTTTGTAAGGAGGGGGGGCCGGTAACAGGGTTTGTGTGAGGGTATTTTGGGAAAAAAGGGGGAAACTAGAGGGAGAGAGAGGAAGCGTAGGGGGTGGGATTTCTGCAGAGAGGAGAGGCGTTTTTCGCAAAAATAGGGGGTATGGGAGCTGCTTTTCGCGTGGTTGGAGAAAGACTTTGGGTTGGGTGGAGCAGGATTGTTAAGGGTTTGGAGGGGTGGTAGTGGTGGTGGGGTGAGGGAATAAAAGGGGGCTTAGAAAGGGCCATTATGTAGGGCACAGGGCTTGCATCTCACTCATTTCCTTCCCTTTTTCGCTCCAAAACTCTTCCTTCTCCATCTCTTCCAGACCCTCTCCCTCTTCCCCCTGTTTTAAAGCACCATCCCCAACCCTTCCTTCGGACCCCCCCCCCCCCCCCCACATTCCATCCCCCTACACCACAGTCAAGGCGTCCTCCTTCGCTTTACTTCTCGAATCTGAAAGTCGTCAAAACTCCCTCCGATTACTACGTCTTTTCTCTCTCTCTCTCCTCCCTCGAAGAAAAGGGTACTTCCTTTTTTCCCCTTTTATTTTTACTTACCCGAGATGAACGGTTGGCGAGCAGAGCAGCCGTCTTGATGGAGATTCCTCGCTTTTAAAAGGCGCAGTCAACCTCGAGTCGTGTAGGGGGCTTGATCTTCCAGATGCATTAGGTTCCAAACTTCAGCTGGCTCATCAAGATAAATAGATACGTAGAAAATTGCCGTGAGAAAAAATTTACCGTGACCGAGATCTGAACAATGACCTCGCCAGTCCGATGAGCAAGTTGCTAGTGTAGTGTATACTACGTATAGGTCTGCGAATAAGCCTAATAAGTCAAAAGTCAGTGTTTCGATACCTTGATAAATTTTTCTAATGGAAAAATTTCCTCGTACTACCGCGCTATCATTTTGACAGAAGTTAATATAGGTGTTCCTTTACGAAAAATTGGCGAGTTATACTTATGAAAAGTAAGTTAGCGGTGAGCCTATTGGTTTTGAAATGATTTATACGGGTCAATCATGTCTTATGGGAAATAATTTTAATATTAAATGAAGTGAAGCTAAAGTGACTTAAAGATAGAAGGGTTACTTATACATATTTACCCTCCGTAATGAACAATTAAGAAGAAGAACCGTGGTCATGGACAGAGATTCTTTGGTTGAAAATGTCGCAGTTAACTTCCTGTTTGTAAGGCGTTTGATCCTCCAGGTATCAATCGTTCCAAGCTAGAAATGGCCCCTCATTTATGGCTAGATTTATGGAAAATAAATACTTGGTTTGGAGATTCTGCCTAAAGTTTCTGTTAATATATTCTCTGGTTAGACAAATTTCATAGAGCATAATTTTACTGTGTGTGGAAGTGAAGTTAGAATAATTTTAAGAAGCATCTTGAGGGTTACTTTCTAATTCTAATTCCCTGCAATGAACAGTTGGCGAAGAAGAACAATGGTTGTGATTGTGATTTATCGGTTTTAAAAGGCACATTTAGGGAATGGTTCCAAATTTCCGTATTGAAAATTGGGCTTATCAAAAAACTCTTTCGCATATAGCCCTAATATTTGGCCATTTTAAGGTATATGGATAAATAATAAGGTACCGAAAAGGAATACGTAAATTTGGTGGATACTAATTTTATTTAAGTTACTCCAAGTCCTCATTCGCACTATACGCGACTTCTTCCAGGGCTAATGATCATGGTGGTAGAATGCAAGATTAGCTGGGTGAGTCTGCCATGAGAATTTTTGGATTTCAATCGATATGTATGCATGTTGAATCCTATGGAATTTTAATTTCATAGGAATATTTCTTGATAAATAGGGAAATTGTGCGGCAAATTAAAGTTTTGCTAAAGCGCTTATTTCTTATTTTACTGCTTAAAATTGACACCTGATGAGGACAGAGTGATTTTGAAGGGAAATGGCTCATAGAATGAGAGTTAACAGCGTATTCGTGGCGGATATATCCTCCGGCTGCCTAGTTTTGGAAGCTCATACTTTCAAACCTTAGGAACCAATCAATGATGGGAGATGATGAACCGATATTAGCTTAGCGCTTAAGTACTGTGCAGTACGAGTTTTGTATTTGGGAATACCTTATTTCACAAATGAAAGTTTTAATTCACTATGTGTGCGCATTCTATTTTTACCTTACAATATAGTCGCTTGTCAAGTGAGCAGAATGGACATTCCTCGGTTCGATGTAACATCTGAGTTTTATCCAACTCTTTATAGCAATTCTGCCGGAGTGGTAACTTTCACATATCTCTTTCTTAGTTAACGTCGGAGAGCAAAAGATATGGTTATCAAGTAGGAAAAAATAAACTTTAAATGATTGCAATTTACGAAGAAATTCATCGGCAACCGTCACTTCTATTAAGTTTTGATCTTAATTCGGTGAACCAAAAACTTATTGCAGGAAAATATTATAAAAAATTGATGTGGTTTCTCATAAATAATAATTTGAAGCGGGAATTTAATCACGGGCTTCTAAAATCGTATTAGTTGGCAAGATCCTTACAATGCCGGAAAAAATTTTAGCAGAGCGTGGTTTCGATCCACGGACCTCTGGGTTATGGGCCCAGCACGCTTCCACTGCGCCACTCTGCTCATGTGTGAATTGAGGAAAATTTTACGGTAGAATCTCAAATGGAGAATGGATCTCAAATGTTCCTGTCACTGCGCACTAGACGATTTTGAAAAAATGGGTTACGGTCCTTTAAAATGCCTCAAAACTTTGTCTGTAGGGTCGAAAAATCGATCAGACATGCCTATGTATATTTGATCATATTATACAAAACGTTGTACCCACTTTCGAGGGTTAGTTGTAAACATTTAATTATACAAGGTGAGCACAAATTCAATTTATTATTTTATAAAAACCAAGTTCAGATGGACAAATTAAATCAACATTAACTTATAACTTTTGATATACCTATACGGCGGGGATGAGAAGAATATTTTAGGTCCCAAAAATTTGAATCACTGCCTAAATATTCGGCTTTGGGCATAGGAATCACCACATTAGGGGCTTAATCAATCCACCACCATGGCTCTAAAAAATTTCTTTGAAATTTATATATTCATAAATGACTCAATGGCAGAATAATTAGCCTTAAAAAGGAGAAAGGAATGAGTTATTCCAGTGACCCAAATAATTACCCTCTATACATTTTTCTGAAATGTTACCAAGGGTTTAATATTTGTGATGTAGGCTACATCCGAAACTTGAACTTTTATAATTCTGGTTACTCGCTCTCTCTCATTCTATCCACCACTTTATTGAGATAGCTGTACTTTTGATCCTTTGGGTTGCTTAATTTAGCCTTTTTCCGACTAATTATTTGTTATGTAAGACCTAGTGCTAACCTACCAGTTGTTGAAATTGAATTCTTCTCGTATGACACACCGGACCAGATCTTATATCCCAAGAAAATTTATATAGCATGTCGAGTGTTCGGTCTAAGCCATTTTACAATCTGCAGCAAAAAATAGCGGCTGTATAACTAGATCCTCTATCAGAAGTGTGCAGCTTTGCCGTCGTTTCAAATTCTGAAATGTTGACATGACGTTAATATAGCCGGGAGACCCAGCGTTTGCAGGGATGTTGGACCAAAAGTCAAATATTTAGTATTATTTTGATTTCTCTTATATATCACGATCCTCATAACTCAGGTTATGCGTAATGACCCTCTTAGTTAAAAAGAGAAGTAGGTACATACATGTATAATTGATGTTTCAAAGTTGAAACTGGATAAGGAGCATTGCGGCAAATAAGCTTGGGAGTTCCTCTTTGACATGGGGCATCAACTAAGTGGATTAAATTTTATCCTTCCCGCATTGGATCAATCCATTTATTGAGTCTATGATCATTTGTAGTATACAAAATAAATCTGAAATTAGTTTTCAAAGTAACTGAAGAAGATCTTAGTTGTAGCCGCATGCGGAAAGGAACAGAACTATTGCGGTTGGGTCCTCCTTAATAATTTTTTTTTAAACTTCCTCTCAATCCCCCCCTACTTTGCGATGGAACTATAATTGTAAACGCTTTGATGGCTTAATTTAGCCTTAGTGTCTGACTAATTGCCTGGTGCTGCGTAAAATAGCTGTATCCTAATTATAACTTTGAGTTGATGGAAAAACCGAGCCGAATTTAAAGTGAGGTATTTCCTTAAAATTTGCTTTTACCGCTGGAGTCATTCATCTCCCATTCTCCCTTTCTTTCCTTTTATTCCCCGAGATCGAAGGGTTAAACGTGTTATGGCTTCTGGCGCCACTCTGCGAGATTGCTTCATCATTAGGAAATGAAACCTGTAATTCAACACGAAACAAATTTCACACTCTGCGTTGACCTTGTCTTCCTTCTCTGCCTCACCTCAAGACATTTCCCAGCAGGTCATGCACATGCCCCGCCTGCCGTTGCATAATTTGTGTTCATTTCCTCTTAATCGATAATTACTCTGAAACTGTGAACATGATTCTTTAGCTGTCTGGCGAAAAGTGTGCCAAGTTCGCGCTCTACTTATACTCATTCAGGGTTAAGATATTCAACCCCAATTTTATTTCATCGAAAACATTTCTTATCTGATTTCCTTCCTTACTACATCAGATATATGCCTGTTCCATTAATTCGCGCGGTACCGCATCGAGTATTCTTGCGTTTGTGCCTCGGACTATCTTATACACTTGAAGATCCTTGTCCCTGTTATCTTTTGTGGCCTACTGCAAAAGTTCTATTAGTTTAAAAGAAATTTCTTTAAGTAAGCCGTTGTCTCAGGTGCCATCTGCTCGTATAAAATTAAAAGCTAGAATATTGTTATCTTATATGTAAAAATGAATGTTTGTTTTGTTCGTGTTTTATGCAAGCCAATACCATACATCTGATTGCGATGAAACTTTGGTGAGTTGTACGCGTGCCCATTAAGGTTTCTGAATTTTAAAAAAATAGCAATTTTTGGGGTTGTTTTTACCCCAATATTGTTAAAGCTTACTCCCATAAGAAAATAATTGAATTCGGTGCAGGTTTTTCTTTAATTGCTTTTTTAAATTACTTGCACTCAAGATACTGGATAGAAATTTGTATCATAGAACGCATAAAAGAATGCAGTATTTATTTCTTTTATTCAATTTTCATACACTCTTTTTTTTGTCCAAGCATTTTTTTGTCCAAGAAAGTTTGCATTTTTATCTAGAAGTTCATCAATTTTTTTTTCATTTCCACAATACAAAATTTCCTTGGCAACCTGGCGTGAATATCCATTTAAAGCGATTTAATGAATGACTAATCACTCCTGCAGCATTTAAAGGCCAGGTTCAGTGACTAATTTGATAGTTGTGGCCAAACGAATACAGTTCCTCGTTCGCCTTGCCTTTTCAATGACCATTAACAAGGTGAAAAATCAATCACTTCAAGTGTGTGGATTAAATCTGGAAAATCCATGCTTTTCACAATATTCTCACGAGTGGGAAAAGCAAAAAACTTATTTGATTTTTTTATAGGGCGGTAAGACCAAAAATAATGTACGTAAATCCCAAAGCACTTGAATACATTTATTCAACTTTAATTTAATACACAAAAAATCATTGTCTTTCATTTATTTTGTACATTTAAATGTGTCTGCTTTGCATACATGTGACTACTTAGAAAGAAAAAGAGGCATTGGGACGCATGCCGGGGAAACTTAGGTGAGTTGTTTTGCGCGCGCCTTCGAAGGTTTCTGAATTATTAAATCAATTGTGCAATGGGTGGAGCGCGAATAGTTTCAACAAATTAGTGTTGCCATGTGAGCTTCTCAAACAAGCGAGGAACAACAAGCAAGCCACGACGCAGATAGCTTACGAGTTGATCAATCACTTGCATCAGAATCGTATCAGTGAGACATCATTTTTGTTAAAAGTAATTTAATTTATTTGTACGTGGAATAAGATTTGGTGCAGAGGTCTCTTTGTTTGCTTTTGGATTTTAAATGCTTATCATAAGATCACTTAAAGAACAAGGTTTTGAATTCTTGCATTCGATTTTTCGTATATGCTTCGCTTTTCCCTAAAATTGGATTTTTAAAGTGGAAAATCTAAAATCTTTGCACTACTTCAACATTAGAATATTTTATTTACTTCTAAAGCGCAGTATAAGCATGGAATAGAAACTCAAGCCAACATTTGTTCGTTATGAATTCCTGTGTAGGCACGAAGAATTCATTGAACTAGGTTTTTAATTTGTTTAGGGTCCGATTTTGAACCCTGAAAAGATGTGTGTGCCAAGCCACGAAAAGTATGGAAACAAATGGGGACTTCAATAACTATAGAGTATTTAATTTTGTGGATAAACAAAAAAATCATTGTCCATAATTTAATTTGTGCATGTCTGCTTTGTATATAAGTACCAAATTAGAAAGAAAAGTGGCATTGCAACGCATGCCGGGCAGAGCTTGTTATCATATAAAATTCATTTATTTATTTATTTTTTATTAGTTTAATGTTACTTATATATTTTTTCTAAAATATTTAGTGCTTAATTCTTAAACTATTTAACACGTGACCTAAGTTTGGACATAAATGTGATCATCAGATGAGACTAACTAAAGTTAACTCGATTTTAAATAAAAAGCTAGAGATTTCTGTGAACTACCTTGCATAATGATGAAGTTTCCATCAAAATGGTGGTCATGCGGTAAATATATCTACATATACACAATTAAAAGCTAGAAATTTTCTTATTTAGCAAATTTCTAGCTTCTAGTTTCAATGAAATATGAGTAAACTGAGTTTGATGAAATGTAATATGCTATAATTAAGTCGGAGATGCATAACAGTAAAATTATATTGCATTGAAAAAACTTGAATGGGATGTTACCTCTGAAAAGATGCGTCGAAATAAATACCGTTGGCCGCGAGCTCATATTGGAAGGTTGGAAAGCTCAGGGGATTTAAAAGGGTGATAGACGGCCGTTAGGAAAGATTTAGTGTGTCATTTTTTTGCTGGGAACGATGGCGGACCATAATGGGATTAAGAGTTAGTGTTTCGAGGAGGTCAGGCAAGAAATCATGGCTCCAAAGCGTGATTTCCCCTTCCACTACCTATCTCTCGCTATTTTTTTTTATGATCTCGAAACGATTTATTTTTCATTTTTTCTCGTTTCCTACCTTTTTTTAACCCCCGAGTTTGACGCGATTGATCATGTTTGGTCATTTTCCAGATTGCTTTATTTAATTTCGAGAAAAAATTGTCCTGGAAAATTCGAGATTTCTATGCGCATGTTTATATATTAATGTGCATATGGAATTAAAATCCACTTGTTAGTGTGCTTTGTGCAATATTACTACTTTCTAATTCACTTGGAGCTAAGCCGAAGGACTTACTCATGGGTTAACCCTGAAAGAAACTGTTTGTACGCATAAGCGTACTTTACCTTGCATGGAGGATTCAAATGGGGATTTATGACCCATATTATTTGTAAAAAGGAAACAGCGTTCATAATTTTCATCGGCCGCATTTAAATTGGTATTATCTCGCTGGTGAAAGAGGATTTTAGTTGCTTATCATAATTAAAATTTATGAACTTGAATTTGCACATTATCACAAGGGCGTGTGGTTGCCCTTGCTTAGTTGCCAGACATGAAAATGAAGAAGGAGAAACTATAAGAATCGATAGAAATAGGGATAGAAAGGGATATGAAAGATTTTAATTTATCATAGCCATATTTATAGATAATGTGAGAACTTCTCAGCACATCTTTCCGGATTCAATTCTTATGCTGCGCTCAATTTCTGTCTGAGTCTGCCTCTTTAATGCGCGTCGTTATAAAAAATCGTCGTCGTCGTTATAGTAATGAAAATGTTTTAAATAATTCGTACCAGCGTTGGATACCCTTCTTGCGTTTGATTTTTTTCTGAAATGGATGCGTAGTTACGAGTAGCGGTCAGGCCTTAGAAAATCAAGACGGCAAGCCAACATATGCAAACTCGTTGCAATCTCACGGCTCAACCTGTATGTTTAGAGACGAAATGGTACAAACGTTCCATAAAATTTTATTACCTTGTGAAATACGGCCATGCGGAATCATTACAATCACATCATAGATTATAAATATTGCATACTGAAATGCGTGGTAACGTTTTTAAGCTCTGTTAAAGATTCAGTAAACATAATTCAAACTCGGACCACTTTTTGCAGCTTTTGATTTTCCTAGTTGATTGCGAGACAAAACCATTCTACCCACTAAGTTTCAATCTCTTACGTCAACTGATAGTGCTAAAATATTCCCATAAGTCAGTGAGTAGATGAGTGTCAAGCCATATGAAGCTTTGTATCCATTAATAAAATTTGGATTCCAAATTATAAATAAATATTTAACTTGATTTCGCAAATATCTTTGATCCATGTATGGAAATTCATCTTTCGCATCAATTCAGAAGTGGCAACCTAACGCAAGAATTGAGAAGGCGTTTATTGCGTGGCGCAATGATTTCATTGTCCTCCTATCTGAAAGCAAGAACGCTTTCCTCGTAGAAGAGGTTTTTAAAAACTTAATGCGCTCGCGTTTTTTATTAAAGGTTAAAAAGATATTCAGATTTATGTACCAGGTCACTCCCGTCATAAAGGAACTATGAACTATGGTTATTTTAAAGCATCATTCTTGCGAAGAGCATTGTTTTAACGAATGGTGGTACATTGATGGTGCTGTGTCGAAGGCTTTCGGAGATAAAGCGGACGATTAAGCGAAAAATGTTTTGTTAAAAAATTGGATTGAGGCATCACCGCGTCGCCATTTCACGGGTGGCCGCAGTTGGGAGGATTTCTGGGAGAGGAGTAAAGGGATTCGTGTAATGGTGGCTTTCGCGAAGAATGGATGATCCGTGGCCTCAATATCGTCCTGTTTTAATAGCGACAATACTCAATCGATGACATCTCTCTTTTCCTTCCTCCCGCAAAGCCTTCCTTTCTCCAGCCCCGTCACTAAATCCCAGCTGCAAAGCCCTCTTGATTCCATACATAGCCACCGTTCACCCATTCCCCACCACCTCCTCCTAACGGGGGCTGCTCAGTTACATACGTCCCTCTCCTTTCACATCCTTGTCCACAGTCCATTTCCTCTCTTCGCACCCTTATCGTTTGACGTTCTATGTCCTCCATCCCATTTCGAGAGAATGAAGGTAGTCCAATGAGGACAACGTCGAGTATCAGAGAACCCTCAACAACAGCTAACCCTCCGACGATTTGCTTCTCTATAGCATTCAATTCTAAGGACGAATGCGTGACTCTCCCGTGCCTAATGTCCGTGTAGCCGTTTGAAGAATAATGTGAAAATTCAAGCTGAATGCGTATAAATGCAATAAATGACGTTTGACCACGGCACCATTTACTTTATGAGCAAACGCAGTCAAACAATTCAAGTAGTATACGGTAGTTTTGGGTAAATGGATCTTTTTCGTATTTTTTCAAATATGACTGGTTTTTGTTTATTTTGTCCTGTACATAAGAATATTAAAGAAAAAAGAACCTGTATTTTCGTCGTAGGACATTCTTTCCGCACTAAAAATTATAGAAATTACTAATATTGAAATCAATTAAGTACTGCTTCCCCTCGAAAGAACGGAGATTACAATGAAACCTCACTTCTCTAGTGTTGGATTTAATTATTTTTTAAATATTGTATCTCTGGCCAATTTGAGTCTGATGGGGAGAAATTCAGCGTTCTAGGAACATATATTGAAGCCAAATGACACCAATCTATGCTGGCTCATTTCCCCATTCCTACGACTTCTCCTTTCCTGGTTAAAATTAACCGCGGCGGGGCAATTTGGAAAGCCTTTGAATTCCAAACTGCCAGACTACTCTCTCTGGAAAAATAAACCTCTTCGAATAGTTATAATGGTGGGCTAGGAGAAGAAGTCGTTGGCAAACAGGCGAATTGGGTGGGCGGGTCGCGAGAGGAATTATGTCGTGTTGCGCAAACACCGCTGTCGCCACCTGTGATCGAGTGCCCGAGTGGGATTCCTATCCACCGCAACTTCTCTCTCGACTCGTTCGGTTTGGCGGCTTTGACGTCTCGGCGTCACTCTCGCCCTTGTCCGGCCCAACGTCCACACGTCGTCGTCATTAATGTCCGAGTCGGCTTAGCGCCCGGTCCAGCGTCCTTGTGGTCTTCGGACCGCGGACTCATCGCCTGGCCCAAATTCGGCGGCTGGTCCATTTCGGACCTTCCGCGGGCGCTCTCCGATAATCGCGCTGCGCGATTTCCCAGCTTTGGGCGCCCCGTTCTCAAAGGAGAAGGAGAATAGAGGGTGGAGATGATAAAAACAAAAGAAGGCCCCAATGCGTTCGTTGCATCACCCGATAGAGAGGGTGAGAGATAGCTCGCTCTCGACGGGAAACGAGTGAACAGTCAAGGTTCGTTTACGAGGAATATTCGTCGCCCGTATGCCAAAATGTATGTAGTACCTATGAGCTCGTGATTACTCCAAGAATGAGTACTAAGGCAAAGTTAGCTTTTTAAATTTTAGGCGATGGTCCATGATACGATACGGTAATCCATCCAAGTACAGCTTTACCTAGCGAGTGCTATGGATTGTCAAGGTACACGATAGCTAGTTCTTTTTGATCTTACAAAAATTGTCTTTCAATTAAAAAAATTATGGATATTTCCTGCTCCTTTGGCGTTTTGTAACGTTTTTCGGCGTCCACCGGGGTAATGGTAAGATAGCTGATAATATAGTCCACTCAATCTGATAAAGGATTAGAATAATGGTGATCATCCGATTCGTCCGTTTGCTGTTGTGACGGAATATATGAAACCCTGGTCGTATGCAATGAATTGTGTGGATTAAAACTATGTTGTTTTCTATCATGGATAAAAAATACTGTTTAATGTAGTAGTCTATGAATTGGCCCTGAATGAATTCCTAGGATTCAGACAATATGATGAAGAATTGTAACATGATAAGGCTGAAGAGTTACAAGAAATTCTCCACAAATAAAAGCACACCTGAAGATAATGTGTAAAACATAGAAACCTAGGTCGTAATAAAGTCCTTTTTAAAAAACTTTTATTTGTGGAAATTCACTTTTAACTCTTCAACCTTACCATTGGCCCTGAAGTCCAAAGGCCAATTTCTTAGCCGTTCATCGCGCCAGTTGAGGTTATACTTATTATCATTTATTATTTGTTACAGTTGTAACACTTCCCTCCGAGTCCCTGGCAAGCATCAGATTTCATTGCCGTCATAATGGCCGGAGACTCGAGAGGGGTTGGGCAGTAATCGTTGGCACGTCCGACGCCCATCGGATGAGTGGCTACGCTGCTGTCGGCTCATGCGTACTCAGTAGACGGAGTGACTCCAGGATGACGGCCTTGTGCAACTAGTGATTCCGCCTGTGCAACGCAGGACGGAATGCACTTGATATTATTAAGCAGCGAGTCCTTGTTGTTGTTTTTATTATTATTATTAGGTTATCTACTAGTTAAGGTAGCTTTAAAGGGAAGTCAGTAAGATTCTCTAGATTTTTATTTAATATTTCATCTCAGCATTCGTCCTACCGTCAAATTAAGTTCATCGGGCACAGGATTCTCTTATCCCGAAAATACAGTTCTTCCCGTCCATAAAACCTATTCTCTTTCTTCCCCTTCTCCGTTTGCCCACCATTATCCCTTCTCTCTCTACGAATCTAACCACTCACCTTTACCTTCCTCATCTTATCAAGAAGTTTCCTTTCCTCACTCACCTCACCACTTCCTCGTTTGTCTTAATTTCCGTCTACTTTAAATTCTCTCTATTCTCCTACAGATCCACATCTCAAACACCTCCAGCCTCTTCTCGTTCTCCTTCCTCAGAGTTAACTTTCACCATACAATGGGACGCTCCGTATCAAGCTCTTCACCTTCTTTATATCCTTACCCATGGTCCCCATCATCAGCTCTCTGTAATTACTGAACGATTCCTTTTCTAGTGCTATTCTCCTCCTGTATTTGTTACTATGCGCATTTTTTTCAAGCATACGACCTAAGTAATTAAATTGCTCAACTTGCTCCAGCTTGTGCTCTCCTACTCATATGATCAGCCTCACTTTATTTATTCTAGAGAATCTCACTACTTTTTTCTTATGATTTATCTTCATTCCATATTCCCCTCAATTATTTTCTATTGTATTTACAAAAGCTTGCAATCACTTCGATGATAGACTAACCAACCCCTTCTCGTCCGCGAATCTATCAGCTGGTCTCTTACTTTGATTACCTCATCTAACTGCCTTATCATATCCTCGGCATAAATGATAAAAACAAAGGCGACAGTGGGTAGCCTTGCCTTACCTTACGACCTATAACTGCCCACCCGAGTCACTGTCACCCACCCACAGGAGTCACTGTCAGCCACCCGATCCTGTGCCCTATAGGCCACATGTAAGTTTCGGATGATTCTCTTCTCCCGAAAATCTAATACTATTTTATTCAGTATCTGCATTCATTTTTTCCGATCAATTCTGTCAATTGCCTTTTAGAAATCCTAAAATCCGATACGAAAACCGTCGGTAGGACCTTTATTTTAGCCACTAGTATCCTGTCGCTCACCTGTTCAATGTTTATTACCCTATCTCCCTGTTTTGCATCAAAAACTATACCTACCCCACGTTGACTATCATCTCCCTCACTACAGATTACTCTTTAACTATCACTTCAATAGTCCCTGCTATCCCTCCATCTTACATCACACAGCAACAATGCATCTATGCTCCCTCGCTTCATTTCCTGTTTAATACTTCCTAGCTTTTAGTCCTCACCAGTGTCCTGACGTTCCACGTTCCTAATTATACGTGTAATTTCCTCCTCCTCTACTTATTTTTTCTTTCTTCTTTTCCCTCGTAGTCCTTGTATCATCTGATTATGTTGTTGTGCAAGGATTTCGTGTGACAACCACCGCGGAGGCCTTGCCTCTCCCGCTACCAGGCACGAAATCGAGGGAGTCCCGTAGTTGGCAGGATTCAATTCTCTTTGATATACCTCTATTTTCATGTTATGTTAGTAGGGGCTTCCTCATAACCCTCTACAATGGTATTTTAAACGTGACACCATCACATTAACTACCTTTCGTCTGGCTCTTACCCATCGACCCATCTAGCATGGGTGGCCCTACTCGAAGCAATTGTACTTGTTCCCACCTGTCCTGCTCTATGGGTCTTTGGAACCCGCAAGCCCATCCACCTATGCCAGTGCTCTAGTCCAAGGGCAGGGTGAGGTTATGTAGCGTATTAAAATTTATTTTATAGACTTGGGCTTGCTTAGTGTTCTGTATTCTCATACCGAGGTCAATGGCTCAAATCCTGGAAGTTGATGAAGATGAAGGATGAAGAATTTCATCAATGCCGAAAAGACGGTGGTTAAATGCATAGAAATTACCAAGAGAAAAAAATTCACCAGGACAGGGAATCGAGCATCGGAAATTTTCCAGCGGCAATTTTGAGGATTAATGGCAAAATAACAAATCTAGGTAGATATCTTTTTATCGCGGCATTTCCTTGGTAGTTACAGACGGTGTGTATCCAGATTACTACTTTGGTGCCTTTAGTAGAGCGTTCCAGTATCAGTAGGCTGTCCACTGCATGGGAGAGTACCAATACCGTGGTAACTCTCTTACCTTTCGCTGAGAGTAGTCGACGCCGAGATTCTCTCCATCTGCTCGAAATTCCTAAGATATTCCTTTCAATCGTAACTTACCCACATAATTTTAATGGCACGAATTAATTCAGCCGTCAATTGTCTCACATTATAACTACTACCCCATTGATCAGGGTTCGGTTCGATTATTCTAATCAGTATTAGTAGTACATCTGTTTAACGTGCTTCGACGGCTAAGGTCATTTCACACTTACTGTCTACCATATGCAGAAAGGGACAACAGCACTCGGACGAATCGGAAGATCACCATTATTCTAATCCCTTATCAGATTGAGTAGACTATATTATCAGCTATCTTACCATATCCCCGGTCGTACAAAACGCCGAAGGAGCAGGAAATATCCAGAATTGTAGCTCCAGTGTATTTGGAGGGAGAAATGATCTTTTTGCGGAATATTACTCAGAGAATTGGTATTAACGATATGAGGTGTTATGTATTTGGAAGTTTGGTTGGTTGCTCTATAAATTACAAATTCATCGATAAGAATATTTATGAAGTTCCATTTAGAATACTTTCAAATTTAAATTAAATTACTTTAGTACTTAAATTACTTTAGTATTTTTGGTGATTTTATCTTTTAATCAAATATTAATACCTACCCAGTTTCCATATTTGCACAAATTTATGTGAGCAGCTATTTGTTCCTGAGTGGTATGAGTTTATTCTATGCTCGCGATGAGTTCGTTTTTTCAATTTATTACCCATATGTCTATCTTTCTAACTATATAGAATTAAATCCGAGAATAAGCGAATACATTGAGAAAATGTTCACAAACGTTTCTAAGTTTTAATTAACCTCATGTATTGTTTTAGGTACGGGAATATTGATATGAATGTTAGCGTGGTTGTTTTCTCTCATTCATAATCCAATTGAAAGTATTGAAAGAACGTATTTACCGACTTTATTTGATTCATGGCTTTCCTGCAAGATATGTTTTATTATCAGATTTTATTGGTATTATTTTAACAACGAAAATCAGCATGTATTTCGTGAAACCTTTTCAATTTATAGTTTTTGTAAGTTATACTCCCGTTTTTTCTTCAGAACTTTCTGTGTTGGGCCTGCTCTCCCATTCAACTACGACATGTTGTCCCTTTCGTTGTCCAAACATCGGAATCAAAGCGTCGCATTCCCAAGTTTCTCTTGTCGCCTGAGCGCCCAGGACTCAGCGTGGAGTGGAGCCGTTGTTTACCGATAGAATCTCCAGAAGGAGGGAAGAGGATATGCGATTGTTTTCCTAAGAGTTCCTGTATCCCTTTTGTGACGTGTTTCTTTGTTTTGCACTTCTCTACTGTCTCTTTTCCAACACCTCCCATCCCCTCGTCATATTCGGCGAAGGAAGGAAAGTTTTCGGGGAACAGACAGGAATTGGCGAAAGTTGGGTGTTAAATGGTTCGGATTCTATCCAAACTATATTGCGGAAATACTACCGTTCTACATTTCCAAGGACTTCTTCTATTCAGAAAATCTTTCCCCCATATTGTGCATTAAGTTGGTAAACATTGATAATAAATAGAATTTGCGAAGTACAGGAATTTGGTGAGGGGGACTGTGTGATAAAAGTTTTGAAAAATTATTGTGAACTCAGGAGACGTGTGTGCGTTGTGCGGTCCAGTAAAATATTAATATTTTTTTTCGCATAATAATAGGTAGTGGGAGGGATTTTGGATATCGATTTGAAGAATAATACGTAATGGTTTGACAGCCAATGAGGGAGGCTAGGAAAATGGGCAAGGAACGAATAAATGCGGTAAAACATAGGAAAAGTGAGAAAATGTAAAAAAAAAATATTAAGGGTGATTGAGGGTGATATGCTGAGTAAGAGTGGGAGAGGGACGAAAAAAAAGGAAATTTAATGTGGTACAAAGGCAAATATACATGATATGAAGAGATTAATGGTGGTGATAGTAGTAAAAAGTGGACCAAATGAATTATTAAGCGAAAAAAAGACTAAATATTTTTGGATTGAATCATAATTAGCAAATTCATCGCATTGTGACCCCATCGCGTCGTGAAATCGAAATTGCTTGCTATGCAAGTATCCTAAAGTAGTCGTGCTTTCTATATACTTAAACAAACTTGGACAACGGTTGCAGCAAATGCTGATGGCACTTTGTCAATATTAACTTACCCTATGGTAATAATTTGGATGTTTGTGTACTTATTTAGGTTATTCGAGCCGTATTTAGACCTGTGATCGTGCGATAGAATCTCCAAAAGTGAAAAATCAGCATTCCCATGAATGTCTATGGGTACTGTTCGACACCAGTTGCAAGCACTTAAATGCCTTTCGCCTACTCCTCATTCAGCTGAATATGTCTACCCTTTTCAAGAAGTGAACATATTTATGAGAGTTGAGCAATGTTTTGACAAGTATAACGTCAGTAGTGGATGTTTAGTCCGTCTTTATGGATTGATCAATATTAGATTCAGTACAAATAATTCTGGCCTCTTGTGAGTTGTCCCCCCTTGGATTATATTTTCATATTGAGAAAGGTTAATATTTTCACCTACCAAGTTCATTATCACATTAATTGGTGGATAATTGGGTACTCACATGTTGGCCCATGAGGTTGCAGTTCGAATCCCCTTTGAGATCAATTGGATTTGAGATTCGTTTCTCTGATCAAGAAAGACTGTTACACATTAATCAAAATAATTATCCCTTAGTTAATAAAAAGCAACTGTTTAGTTTTAATGAAATAGGAATAAAAACAAAATAGAAGTGCCATACGTTGCTGCGCTTTAAGACTCAGGGACTTGGACAATTGGAAAGATTGAACAGAAGAGAATAGAGGCTTTTGGCATTTGGTGTTGGAGGTGGATGCTGAAGATCAAATGGACAAATAGGATCATAAACGAATAATAATAATCCTCTCATTGAAAGAGAGTTTATGATAAGTTTATTACTTCCCAAAACAACATTCACCAAAAAAACAATGATTTTACGCATATATTTTAGGAAGCTTTAGGTAGCCTCTAAGAACAATTGAGCTGAGACTACCTTCACAGTAATGCATAACTACATACATCAATAAAGAGCAATAATAATTCTTAATTTATAAATTCTAAGAACAAATAATTAATACAATACAAATTTGTGATGAGCCAAATATTATGAATATAATAAGTACAAGAAATTCAAACAGTAATATTAAATAAATAATCTACATTGGGCTGAGTCAGTTGCCATTCCACTGTCATTTTAAGGAATTAAGTTATATTATTTTCCTTTATATTCACTTAAGGTCCCATATACAAAAAACATCTTTCTAAAGAGAGTTTTATTTATGTGCACAGAAGAACAGAAGAGGAGAATACCATATGGAGCACTGTTAATAAGATACGATACAGATGGATAGGATACACTTCTAAACGAAACGAAATTGTATAAGGAACAAAACAGAAGGGAAAGCCCCACAAGGGAGACCGAGGGAAAATTGCACGCGCCTACTAAAACATGGGATATGAAACGAAAGAGTTTCAAGGGCATAAAGGAGTTGGCAGGGTACAGGCAAGAATGGAGGGCTGCAGTTAACCAATCTAAGGATTAAATGATCAATGATGATGTTATCCCTCAATGCAATCAAACTTCAAAAAATACATCAGAGCCATGAATATTACCCGTGAGAGTAGAAAGTTTTGTACTGATGGTAGTTAAGGTTTCCTAAAAACTGTAGAGAATTCAAGCTCAAGAGTCATCGGTTTGAGGTGTTTTTTGCCAGAATAATCCCATTCCATTATTGCATCGGTCGAGATAAAGTTACCAATATCTGTGCTCCGATGAGGAATCAAATTTTCGCTCTATCGGCATCAAAGAGGTGACTTTTACTCATATGTACTATGTATTTTTTTGTTTCTCATCGTTCGTATTCAGATGAGCGTAACGCCCATTCCCAGAGGTCTTAACAAGAGAACTCGAACTTGTTATTTTTTATTCGTTCTCCAAGTTTGCCCAGATTCTCGGTTCACTGCCTTCAAAAGTCAGTCCAGCGGGAGTGGTCGGCTCTCTCGAATCCCGATACGGCCCGTCGAACACAGCACAAAGATTTTTCGCGTCCACCACGGCATTCTTTTTTGAGCGAGCGTCTTGTGTTTGTGTGTGAGTACCACCATCGCCCAAAAAAAACCCTTAGCAGTGTTCTCCTCTCTCTCTCTCTCTATAACACATTCGTGTTTGATGGTTTATTTATTTTTTTGCGACCTCATACCCTTCCCTACCCCGGCTTCCCTCTCTCTCTATTCTCCTCTCTGTTCCCTCCCACCTTCTCCAACCTCCCTCCCCCCCTAAACCCTTTATGCCTCAGCCTCAAGTCCACCCGCACGTGCATATTCTCATTATCCTCCTTTCTCTGAACCCAACTCTTTCCCAACCATACTGCATGCCTCACGCCCGATGTTCAAATGAATGCAAGACTACGCCTCTCTCTCTCTTTCTCTCTCTCTCTCTCTTTCCCCCTCTCTCTCTCTCTCTCTCTCTCTCCCTCTCTCTTTGTACCTCCGTGTGTACATATGTACATATATCTGTACTCTTTTTTTCCCGTCCTACCTCATCCCCAATCTCATATCTCCACATCGTGACCTTCACCCACATTCGTCACTCGTTTCCATTTCGATCTTTTTTCTTTTCCACACCCCCATTCCCTCCCGCAGTCCTCATCCCTCCCCTCCCTTCCTTATGTACGGCTCCCCGCTAGCGTTCGTCTCATGGTTTCTCAAACGCGCAAGAACCCACACGAGCATGTATGTTGGAGGAAGAGAGAAGTAATGTACGTATCTACGATCGGTATGGAAATACGTGACGTTTGATTACGTCACGCGCTTGTATGTCATGCGTTTATGGGTCACGTGCTTATACGTCACGTGCTTATCCGTCACTATTTCCTATCGTGACGAATGTACGCCCATTATATTCTTTCCTACGCCCACACCCCCTATCAATCCATGAATGTTGAATCTCTCCATTTTATGGATATATTGTTCTCTCCCTTTTGATCTAATATTCTAATTAGGTTTTAGCGGAAATATCTTCTTAAAGGTCATATTTATGCGTCTCGGTTCAATGCGCCACAGCTCTCGATGGTGACGCAAGTACAATCATTCCATTCTTTCCTAATTTATAAGTTTCTTTATTCAACTCTATTCATATATAATTCTTACCCCCCCTAATTCTTATCCTTATCTTGCTCTCCCATTACAAAAATGTATTTTTTTCTAGAATCAAAGAAAAACTGTTGAATATATTGTATCAGTTTTCAATCATATCTTCTATGTACCAACTCTATTCTCACTTACTTCTACATTATTGGTGGTTCTTCGGGTTTCCGACCGGGGAAAACTCTGCTCTATTTCTGCCGAAGTTTCGATGAACGAGTTGTTCATCATCCTCATCATTTCGATTAACGAGTCGTTCATCATCATGAGGATAATGAACGACTCGTTCATTGAAACGTCGGCAGGAATGGAGCAGAGTTGGACCCGGTCGGAAACCCGAAGATCCATCAATGTCGCTACACACCGAAAAAGCCTTAGAACTTTCATTACTTCTACTTTTTTTACCGTTCCCTCTATGTAAAATACAATGTTTAGATGTTTAGAAAACAAAGACGAAAATACTTAAACCAACGGAAACAAACTGTTTTACCCTTTCAGGGAACGCTGTTATCGACGACTTCAATATCAGTTTCCAGAATATATTTTTTTCCTTTTACGGGATTTTCCTTGTTATTTTCGCGATAAGTGTATTCTTCTTTGTATTATAAACATCAAGATAGTATTCTTTGCTGAAAGAGAACGGTAGAAAAAGTAAAAGTAGGTGAGAATATGGTGGATACATGCAAGTCCCTTGTTCCAATCTTCAAACTAAACTTCGCTTTTTCCATAGACGCACATACATGAAGCAAGTGAGGTGATCATACAGTGTATACTTAAACGACAGAAACTCGTGGCTTTCAAATACGTTACATGATTCTCTTCCTCTTCTTGCTCTCTTTATTTCTCTTTAAAACTCCCCAGAATAATAGAAAAGACAATAGTGACACCTATACGTAAACAGGTGATCAAAGTGCCACATCCTCATGTCCTCAATACTATTGTATAAAATGGAGTGTCTTGAATCAAGTTTCTGGATATTTGCTATATTTTGCCGGGAGTTCTCCGTTACCATCACTACCCTCCCCTTTTTCGCCCTTAAAAAAATAAATGGTCACACGTGCCCTTTTACCTCTTCCTAGCGGATTCCCATCAAATGCCATACATTTTCCTCTTTGTTCCCGTGTTTATTCGATTTGAAATTCCGACCAGATTTCTCGCGGTCTCTTTCCCTGCGCTTTCGAAACCATAGGAGGATCCCGAATGCTTCCTTCTGTTGCTTACGGTGAACATACAAGGAAACCCTTTTTGGCAGCATATTGGGAATGAAAATGAGCTAAGTCCTCTTCGCTTAATTAAGGTCTAGACTCCGCAAAATGGCTTCATATGCGTCAAAGTGACTCGTCCAAAAGTTAGGCGTGGTTTCCAAATTACAACGCCCGCGGCATTGGTTTCATTGCTTAAATGTCATTCATCTAAGAGTGCGTTCGTGAAATGGACGGTAGGACGTCTGTGGGCGTCAAAATGCATGCACACATTAGGTGTCAGGTATTTGAGGAGAATAGGTTTTAATGTAGGGACACCAGATGTGGAATTTCATCGGCCAAAGATGAAATTTCGGAGATGAGGAAATTGGTGGGAGGGGCTCCAATAAAATACATTAGGAAAATATCACTGTTGACCCAAATATAGAGTGAGGTGTTACATGGCTCACAATTTTGGTCACTACGGGAAGGGAATGTACTCAGTCTGGAGGCCTTGTATGTATGATTTTTGAGAAGAATGGAGAAGGTGAGTTTGATAGCGAGAAAGACGAAAAAGGGAGTGTGAAATTTATCGGAAGACGAAAGGAAATCAGTGGCGGAGATAAAGAGAAGGCAGCAGAAATTAATGGAGAGCTTGTAGATAGGTAAAGGCATGTTAAATACAGCGATTGAGTGGTGAATTCTTGGAAAGCGCGGAAGAATATGGACGGAGATCTGTAGTTTGGACGGCAGAGGCAGTGGCGGAAGATATGAGGACCTTAAGGCTCACATAACATGATACTTAACATAGCCATAGGCCTAGTATGCTAGCACGTACTTGATATTGAGCATGGAATCTAGTATCATTATATAGAGCTGTCCTAGTCGGTTTCAAACGATCATTGAACTTATACTTCGAGGAAGCGGTATTTGAACTCATACATTCATATCGAAGCGCACGTATGCTACAATTTTTTAACCAAATTTGACACACATTTCGAGCACTTTCAATAGCACAGTTTCAATAGCACATAAATCAGTTCACATTGAAAGGATATCGGTTCACCAAGAATACGCAACGACACGAATTTTGGTGGTATGATGCCATCTGATGAGTGGGTACCAATCTTCTGATTTTTGTCCGCACACATACTTTCGAAATTCAATTCAGTGCGTAAACTAACCACTTGCCCCCGCTCGTTTTGGAGACCCAGATCTTTTGGATGGCTCAACGATGAAAACGTTGCTTGTTTCCCGACTTACGGAACCTGTGGATTCCGAACTTATATATAAAGAGCGAAATGGGTAATGAAATCCCTATCTTAGCACTAACATTTTATTTAAATAACTAAGGAATAGGTTTTCATCGATGGACGCAATAATGCATTCGATGTTCTAATTAATGACCCATAGGTCTTTTGGATAGCTCTACCTTAATCTACTCCACTGTTGTGTTGTGTATCTATTAATTTTCCTGATTGTTCCATTGTTTCAGGCTCAACTAGGTGGAAGTTGAATTTCGTAAATGAAATACTAACTTTGTTTCCTTCCACATATTTATTTTCTTGGTGCAACATGTTACGACATATCGGTGTCATCATCAGGTACCTGATGTCAGGTGCTTTGTAACTGATGATGACACCGATGTGTCGAAACATGTCGTGCCAAGAAAATAAATCTGTGGAAGGAAACAAAGTTAGTATTTCATTTACGATTTTCCTGATTGTTTCTCATACCTCATTCGACTTCTTTACGTCTTTTAAAATTCCTTTTGTCTTCCTTGCTCTTCAGCGCGTGCCCTAAATCCGCCCTTGCATCTCAGTCCTTTCCTGATCCATTATTGCTGCATACTCCCAAAATCTTGGGTAGAATGTGCAGGATCCTAGGGCGTTTAATGCTAAAATATATTTAGTAAGGAGATTGGAATATTCAGATTGGGAAAAATCGCAATAGCGGTCGGAATATTTGGGGAACCTTTGTCTATAATTATTAAATAAAATAATTTCATGATTTTCAGACAACGCTTCGGTAATTGAGTTCACACCTACTTTCTATGTTCGTGGATCACATCTATTATATGCCATTATAAACGCACTATTGTAATTATTAACTAAAAAAATCGCGGTTGGTTGGTAAATAATCGTTTGGAAAAGTACTAATATTTCGAATTTATCTGCCGAGTTGTGGCTGAAAATATTCCAGGTAACCAGGAAATGTACAGTGAAAAATCGAAACCAGGCGAATGAAAAAAAAAATTCAATTATGTATATTTTTCCATATATATTTGAGGTTTTGAATAAAGAAAAAAATAATAGATCTTTCGTTTAGTGAGCATCTATTTACCTATGATGTTTGCCTTAATTAATACATTCTATTTTTTTTCAGGTAAGTACGACCTCCTGGTGATACCTTTCTGTTCCGACACGGGGTCGGTGCCAAAATTGTGAGTAAAAAAACAAGATTGTTGTGATTTACCTGTATAAACGGTTACAAAAAATGGCTTGCCGCACCCCATCACCTTGGTATGCCTCCCCATTACAGAGTACTTCTCCTTAGGTAATGGTCTATCGTTAACACGCTAACAATGGTTTATCGCTATTGAAGTTTGCCATTTTTTCGCTCCGATGTGATTAATTTCAACTTTGAAAACAAACGTTCGTACCCTTTCTCCATTTTTGAAGCACTCAATGGTGGAAACAGGGTTTCTTTTATCTGCTAGCATACAACCGCAGCGTTGAAAACCCCCGGCGGTTTGAAAACGCCTTTTTGGACGTAACACCCACCCCCCTTAGGTTCTCAGAAAATGTGCGTTCAACAGTATAATCCCTATACCCGTCTAAGTAGGCACCCCGGGGATCTCTGGGAACCTCTCACATGGAGCAAAGTTTTTTTTTTATTTTACAGGAGGAGACATCCATCAATCAATCGACTTATCTCACGCCATCTTCATGAGATAGAAAAAGAGAGAGGGAGAAAGAGAGAGAGCTACTTTATCCCGTGTTTTCCACCCCCCTCTAAAGAAATAATCTTTCCCGAAAGAGTAAACGGAAAGGGCCAAATTCAATGCCTCCGAAAAACCTTTTGTTCCATCGAGATGCCATCCCCGAAATAACCATTTTATCGATCCCGGTTCGAAAAAAAGGGAGGCTCGTCTCCATAAAATATGAGGCATCCGTCAACCCCTCTCTCAATGCCCCGAATGTCTCCCGATTTCCCGGAGATGGATTTCAGGGAGTGTGAGAGAGAGAGGGAGAGAGATAGGGCACGCCGACAAACGGACCGCAGAAAAATATGAGAGAGAGAGAGAAGATGATGGAATAGGGAAACGAAAGAAAAGTCGAAATTCTCGGAATCCTCAAAAACCCAACTTTGGAAAATTTTATCAGCATTTTCATCTCTTTCAGCCCCGTCCGTTTAAAAGTCCTCCCAAAGGCTTTTCAAACATCCGTGATATGTCTCTCGAGGAAATTGATTCCCCCTCTTACATCCCCCGGGGGTTTTCAGCGTGGACTCAAGGATTATGGAGATTATGGATATAAATTATCCTAGCTTCCATGACTTGGAATGAATTTGATTCTGGTGTATTCCATTCACCTCCAATTTACAGCTGATGTTACAAATTATAGCAGTAAGCTACCATCTTGTGAAAAATATGCTTAATCCTTTTCCAAAATTTTTACTAACAAATATATGGGTTAGTTTCTAATTTTTAACTAGAACACTAAAGAAAAACGCGTATAAAATGCGTAGTAGGGATGTTATATGCTCATTCAATTATTTTAGAATATCAAGAATTTTCATATCTTCACCTGGGCTTAAAGAGAATTTATGCAATTATATAAGAGGAATACTTATTTATCTGACTGTATTTTTGAATAATTTTCAATCAAGATGTAATATATCATTTAATACAGAGTTAAAAGCAATGCCACTTAATAATTATGTCGGGTGTTATCGGCCATTTATTTGCTTAACCTCTTCATCTGCTATTAATGTTGAAATTGAAATTTGATCTTTAATGGAAGGGAGTTGATGAAAACTGTATTTTCTTTCATCGTACAAAACAGTCAACCCCAAGTCATTGAAAAATAGGGCTATAATAATCATGAATTTATCGATACTTCTAAAAAATGACCAAGAGAAACGGAGATAATGTCGAATGAAATTCCTCCGTTGAAAAAAACCTATTAATCATTTTTAGTGAAGAGCCTCTCCACCGAGGATACAAAGAGTGTAGCGTATCATTAATCATGAGTTACGTGTTGACACCTTTTAAATACCTCTGAGTCTCCATTTCACGTATTTGTGATCAGAGTTTTCGAACGAGTTTTTCTTAAATCCGAGGAAGCGACCAAGTTTTTTGGGTCTTCTATTAAAAAATTAAAAAAATAAGTCTGGAGAGACAATGAATATGGGTGACTGATATTTGGAAAAGCAATTTTAATCATGCATTGCGAATGATTTGGGATCAGGTACGTGATAATCATAAGCAAAAATCAACTCATAATTTTCCATAATTTGCTATCAATATTCCGACCCAGATTTCAACTTATAATTGTAACTTTCAAGGTTGAAAAAGCGTATAGTTAGTGAAAGAGTGGGGAAAATGTTGCGTGTTTCGTGATATGGAAAAAAAGCTTGTCAAATGGAAAGAAAGGTTGAGGAGTGACCATTATAGCATTAGTTCCTTTCTTCTAAAATTCAATTCTTTCTTTTTATTGCATAGCTCGCCTAAATATTCATTGCTCAGTAAAATTGTATTCCATTCACCTGTGTTGCAATGGTAGATGCGGTAGGTGTAATGATAAATGCAATAAGTAAAAATTTATAAATCGAAGAAAATACAAGCGGATTCCTAGAGAAGTGAGAAATGTTCACCATAAAAATATTTTAACGTCTTCCGTACGACGGAAAATCTGCGATTAAGGAACTTTACTAGGAGTAATATAATGGTGGAATTGAAATTTCAATTCGTATTTCGTATAAATTACGTAATTGAAATTGATAGAATCGAAAAATGTATATCTCGTTCAAGAAAAATTTTCCACTGGAATTTCCCTCCATAGTCGTAAACCGAGAGCATAGATCAGTTGAGTGGCTGAAATGTAGAAACCTTTCTCTTAACACTTTTATTTGATTACATACAGTGAAAAAAGGAGAAAAACAAGATAAAGACATCCGGAACGACGCCAATGTCTTTCACAACTTAATTAGTGTTTGTCTCATACGGATGTCGTACGCCCCATGAACAACGGCTAACGAACAAATACAATTTTTTTTCTAAATTTGGTGTGACCTTTGGAATACCTCAAATAATTCCACTCCCAAAGAGACTCGTAAGTTGTAAATTATAAACGTAATAATATATAATTATACACCAAGCAGTATATTAAGATCTATTTTTTCAACTAATGGACGATTTATAAAACACACATATTTCATGCTAACAGAAGGTTAATATGTAAATAACTTAAATGTTTTGATGCTCAAAACATTTTATGTGTGCAAGATATAATATTTTTTACGTTAATATTCAGCCACGAACTCTGCGTGGAAACTATTAATAACTGCCCTATTTGTAAACCGAACTTGGAATAGACCTAGCAAACGTTTGGGAATGAAAGACTGCGAAATACGAGATGATGGGAATCTGATTTATTCCAATATCCCCCATTTGGAAGTTGTTCTGCTAAGTTTGACCAGTGCCCGTGACAAGAAATATTGCCATCGGTCTCATTATTAGCCTGAAGCTTGCCTCATCAGAATTTTGCGAAGGCATGCGCGGAAAAAAAAACAAAAACGAAGAGAAATCTGCGGCTTATTCCAGGTATTCGGCAGCGGTCACTGGAAATGGCTCCCGATCGTCCTACTTTCATAAATCCCCGAAATATACCTCCTTTCTTTCTCTCTCGCCCTCCCTTTACTAAACCAGCACAAAACTATTCAGCAGAGTATCCAATCACGATGTTGATACGCTGAAAAAAAATATGGAGCTAATATTAGTGACTTGGAAAAAAATGAAAGGAAATGCTGTGAATAAATCAAGTTGCTGATCGAAACTTTCCGCGTTTTTTTGAGTAGAAAAATCTGACAAGTAAACAGAAATACCTTCCTCTGAAATAACCCACTTATGCCGGTTTCACGATCATTGCATGCATGCATGGCATCATTAGTTATGATACCCATAAAGTTATAGACTTGATTAATTAAGTCGGATGGCAGGAACTATCGCATTCGTAACCTATCCCCCGATAGGTTATTCAATGTTAGGTCAAATCTCATACTGATGCAAAAAGTGTATTTATTTATACCTTGTGTACAATATTAATCATGAAAATTATTAATAATATTGTAAAATGATAAATAACTTTGTTTTTCACATAGGTTTATTAAAAAACGACCTAGGCTTTGAGGAAGCTCGTCATCGTCAGGCCATAACCGCTCATATCAGGTCTAAGCAAATTCCATGAAGTCACGCCCGAAAAAACGGAATTATTAATAATCAGCAAGAGAAATTCTTTGTACTCATCACAATTCCGTTACCAAGAATAATAGACTCTTAGTGGTCGATTGCACATCCACTGTATTACTTTCTATTAGAACTCATAAACTCCTATTCATTTGCCCAAATAAGTTATGAGGCCATTTATGAAAACAGTAAATTTATCAAATGCTTCTACAGCGCATATTGAACTAATGCTTTGACTAAAAGATTACACAAATCTTTTGGAATCTTACGTGCTATTTCTGCAACCGACAATAAGACCGTGGTCTCCGCTGAAATCGCAACACGGATCTGTGACACACCTGGCCAAAGCACAAACCACCACGCTATCAATGTGCCATCATACACATGGCAATTTTTGGAGGTTTTAAGAGGACAAGATGCTACTGTATCAGCCCAGCCAAAGTCTCTTATTTTGCTTTCGGATCCAAGTTTTTTTCCCATGGATTATTCTTTTTTTACCCAAATACCTCTATTACCCAAAATACCTCTATTTCATTCATATACCCCGTAAACAGCATTCCCCTGCTGGCATTCTTCTCTCCTTAATTCCTTCCAACATGACAAGCCTTTTCGTCCCATTTCCCCACCTTCTAGAGAATTCCCTCTTCAGTTACGGTCTTCGTCATTCCCTAATTCGTTTTTCCTCGCATCTGCTCTGTCTCCTCCAAATTTCTTCCATCGAATTTCTTTTATCTACTATCACATCGTATTTTTAATTGTTTTGCTCTGGGAATTGTTTGATTGACTATTTGGGGAAGCCACCGGTAGCTAGGATTATTTGCGTCATATGGCATAGTTAGGTTGTTTATGGGGATCGAAGGAGCGGCGGGGAGAAACCAGGAGTCTTAATTGGTCTACTCTTAACGAAAGACGCCAAGAGGACCACAGTTCTAACGCCACATTCAACGAACGGATCACTCTAATTTTAGTACGCGCCACACAGCACCCAATTTGAGATCGGGATTCCACTGTAAAAAAGGTCAGGTCGTTGCGGGACGGCTGACAGAAATAGAAGACTGCGTATGGATATGACTGGAGGTGGAGAGTACACAGTAATCTTTATATCTTTATATATATAAAAGTCAATGTATGTATGTATGTATGTATGTATGTTCCACATCTCCTCCTAAACCACACGACCGATTTTGATGAAATTTGAAACACATGTTTGTTACTGTTAGACAACAAACACTGTAGGGTTAAATTAACAGAAACCCTATTTTTTCAGGGTTAAGGGTGTGATCTTTACTAATATGTAGAAAAATGTAAATATGTCTGTATGTCTGTTGCTCCAGCACGCAAAAACTACTGAACCGATTGAGCTGAAATTTGGCGTGTAGATAGAATAAATATCTGGTTGTATCAAATGCTATATTAAAAAGCCCTAAGGGCCCCCAAAGGCCCCCGAAGGTCCCCCGTGGTGGTCCATGCTAAGCATTGTGTTCGGCGCAGTGGTTTCATTTTTTGCTTTTTAAAAGTACATTCACTCAAGATATAGGGCTGGAATTTTTTTTATCGGATGGCTGAATCAATATAATTTCTAATTTTATCAATCGATTTTCTTCTACGCTCCGTATTTGTCTGAAATTCATGTTTTCAGTTGAAAAATCTCACATTTTCCCTGAAATCAACAATAACATATTTCCTTGACAACCAGAGATTTCATTTTCAAAGAAGATTCACGCCTCTAGCATTTTAATATCATGCTTTCCTGCAGGCCCATGATAGTACGTAGAAAGAAAATCCGTATAAGAAGATCCCGGAGTCCCCCATGATAGATTGCTTCGGGAGGTAATCGTTAAATTCAATGCATATTTAACAAGTATACTCTTCAACGTCTACTCTCAAAGTAGCTCTCAAAGGGGCATATATATGGGAGAACATGTAGTAAACGTTACACATAAAGGAATTAATAGACTACACACTTAAAAGAATATATACGTGCAGCGAATATCAATGGTAATAATGCCTCTGTTGCTACAACAAACACGGCGTTGTTTATTATCGTTTAGTACTCAAGTGTATTACACATAGTGAAACCGTCTGCCTCTCATTACGATCGCGAACTGTTTTTAGACCAATTCCCACATCAGTAACGTCACGAAATATGTATACGTCTAAAAGTGTTAATGTGCAGTTAACTTTGGTACATTCGCTCGATCATCGAGTTGCCTATTCTAGACTCTCACTTTCCGCTGTGTTTCCTTTCCATTGACTTAAAAATATATCCATCAACATGCCTAATAGAAAAAAGAGTAACCTCTCGAAAAAATCTTCTAAAGCATAATGAATGTCTTATTTGCGAGAAAATGAGCCCTTGAAAGAAAAACGACAAAGGTAAGACTTGGATTGTCAAAGACATGCCCACCAGCGATCTCATGAGAATCTCCCCGTGGTGTTTCTTGGGTTACGCTAAGATCCGCACAAATTTCATCCTTACCCAACATATGGACGGGTAACCAGCTCTAAATCTGGTTCAAATACAGACCCATCAGTTTCAAACCTTCAATCTGCTTTAAGATGGCGGAAATTATAATGACGTCACTACATGCTTCTTACCCGATAGAAGAACGGAAATTCTGTGCAAATAACGACATCCGTGCATGAAAATCGACAAGTGCACTAAGAATCACCATATATTTGTTATTTAACAAACGAAATCAATGATTATGCCGAAGGCACAGTCCGGGTGATGGAGGATTCATAGGTCAAATAAACATGGCTTCTGCTGCCAATACTCCTCTTGACGTTGTCAACCTCTGGATTGTACCCTTCTGTCCAATCCTGATTAAGATACTAAACGCACATATCAACGTTGAATAGTGCAACTGAATTAAAGGAATGGAATGCAAATATATGTTTGTACAAAAGGGAAGCGATCAAGCTGTTAATCACTAAGAAGACGGCTCAAGAGAACCGGATGAGGTGACCATCTATGAACCTTTGCTATATAAGTAGTAATGAGTTTGTTTGGCCGATTTTTGGGTTTCCCGTGCATGAAAGTGGACCAATAGTCCTCATTTCTCCGTGCACCTGGAAAGCGGTCAGCGTGTCTACTACAATGAACACAACATACAAGATAGGTTACGAGCTCCTCGAATAACCACTCATACAGTTTTTCTTCAGGCTTTGCGGTTTGCAAACAAAATAAGTTTAACGTTTTTCACACCCGTTGAATTTCAACGGGTACCTTCCGCTCGTATATATATATATTACTGTGTACTACACAGTATATATATATTAATTACACAGTAATATATATATATAATATATATATATATATATATATATATATATATATATATATATATATATATATAAAACTTCCAGGAGAATCACTCGGGTGATAAATATACAGTATGCCAAGAGGGTGGCCGATAAAAAATATAAACACGGAAAAAAGAACACTTACACATAAAGATTTTCGATACTTCGGTGAAGTCTAGCTCCACCTTTCTCAAGGTTTAAAGTAGGAATGAAGAAAAGGAGAGAGATTGAGGTATGGGAGGGGAAAGAGGGGGAGACGAAGGTGTAAGAGGGGAAGGAGGGGAAAGAGGGAGAGAGGAAGGTGTAAGAGGGGAAGGAGGGGAAAGACGAAGAGCGGGGAGAGGGCGTGGAGGAAGCAGGGAGAGATGAGATGAGGGGGAGGGAGAAACTAGTGTGATTTATTGAGTCCAGGGGGCGAGAAAGCCTGGTGGATTAAAATACAAGAAGATTCAAGATCTTTGAGCTGAAGGGGAGAGGAAGAAGGGGGAAGGGAAGCAAGTAGACCGACTTTAAAAGTGTTATTGAAAGTGGAGTTGTGGGAGGAGACGTGAATGGCGACAGGGAGAGAAACAGAGAGGGAGGGGCAATCGTTACAAGACGAGCGGTGCCCATTCATTCTAATATTGAGAGGAGTGGTGGATAAGCCAATATAGAAAGAAGGGCAGTATTGACAGAGGAGGATGTAGACAATGTTAGGCGTGGTGCAGGAGGGTGAGAGGACAGAAGGGAGGGGAAAAGCGAGGAACTTGTCCGGCAAGGGCTGGGTGATGAGGATGGGGCAAGTTTTACATCGCGGGCGGTTGCAAGGGGTGGGAAGGGATTTGGTGGGTTTGAGTGATTTGGACAGGGGTTTGGTAATATTGAAAATGGCGGATAGATTGGGGGGGCGTCTGAAGCTGAGAGAGGGACATTGGGGGAATATTTTAGAAGTGGTTAGGTTGTCCGACAGGATAGGGTAGAGGTTTTTAATAATACGCCTAATAGAGTCCACACCTGGGAAGTAGGTGGTACAGAGGGAGATATTGTGTTGGGAAATGCTATTAGTAGGAGGCAGTTTGGGGGAGTGTGGTTTTTTGAGGATTTTTTTATTGAGAAGTTGCTCTGGATAGCCTCTGCGAAGAAGAGATTGATGGAGGTTAGTAAGGAATTTATCAAGGGAGTCAGGGTTGTTGCAAATTCGGTGGCCACGAATAGAAAGGGAGTAGGGGAGGGAACGTTTAGTATGGGAGGGGTGGCAGCTGTTATAATGGAGGTATTGTTGTTGGTTGGTGGGCTTGATATGCACGGAAGTGCTAAATTTGCGGTCAGAGAGGGAGACGTTTACGTCTAGAAAGATGACGTTAGAGGCAGAGATGTTAGAAGTAAAGGAGAGGGGAGAGGAGGCGTTGAGGGAGGAAATGAAAGAGTTGAGAGAATGAATACCATGTGGCCATAGAAGGAAGATGTCGTCAATGTAACGAAGCCAGAGAAGAGGTTTTAGTGAGCATGAAGATAGAAAAGATTGTTCAAAAAGTCCAAGGAAAAGGTTGGCGTAGGAAGGACTGAAGCGACTACCCATAGCGCATCCTTTAATTTGAAGAAAGAATTTGTTATTGAAAGAGAAAGCGTTGTGGGTTAGGATGAAATTGGAAAGATCAAGAAGGAACTCAGAGCTGGGAATATGAGGAGCAGGGCGTTTAGTGATGAAATGGCGGATGGCAGAAAGTCCTTCAGAATGAGGAATGTTGGTGTATAGGGAAGTGACATCAATAGTGGCCATTAAGATATCACAGTTAGAGGGGAGTGGAGTAGAATGGAGGCGTTCAAGAAAATGATAAGTGTCTTTGATATAGGAGGGCAGGGAGTGGACAATGGGTTGTAGGTAGTAGTCAACAAATGCGGACATGCGTTCGGTGGGTGAGTTATAAGAGGAGACAATGGGGCGGCCAGGGTTGTCAGGTTTGTGGATTTTGGGTAGAATATAGAAGTTTGGGGTGCGTGGGTGTGACGGAGAAAGAAGGGTGATATCTTGTTTAGACAGGCCTTCTTCAGGGCCTTTGATTTGAAGGAAGGAGATTATTTCATCCAAAAATTCAGGATTAGGGTCATGGGACAAAGGCTGATATGAGGAAGTGTCAGAATATTTTCAATATTACCAAACCCCTGTCCAAATCACTCAAACCCACCAAATCCCTTCCCACCCCTTGCAACCGCCCGCGATGTAAAACTTGCCCCATCCTCATCACCCAGCCCTTGCCGGACAAGTTCCTCGCTTTTCCCCTCCCTTCTGTCCTCTCACCCTCCTGCACCACGCCTAACATTGTCTACATCCTCCTCTGTCAATACTGCCCTTCTTTTTATATTGGCTTATCCACCACTCCTCTCAATATTAGAATGAATGGGCACCGCTCGTCTTGTAACGATTGCCCCTCCCTCTCTGTTTCTCTCCCTGTCGCCATTCACGTCTCCTCCCACAACTCCACTTTCAATAACACTTTTAAAGTCGGTCTACTTGCTTCCCTTCCCCCTTCTTCCTCTCCCCTTCAGCTCAAAGATCTTGAATCTTCTTGTATTTTAATCCACCAGGCTTTCTCGCCCCCTGGACTCAATAAATCACACTAGTTTCTCCCTCCCCCTCATCTCATCTCTCCCTGCTTCCTCCACGCCCTCTCCCCGCTCTTCGTCTTTCCCCTCCTTCCCCTCTTACACCTTCCTCTCTCCCTCTTTCCCCTCCTTCCCCTCTTACACCTTCGTCTCCCCCTCTTTCCCCTCCCATACCTCAATCTCTCTCCTTTTCTTCATTCCTACTTTAAACCTTGAGAAAGGTGGAGCTAGACTTCACCGAAGTATCGAAAATCTTTATGTGTAAGTGTTCTTTTTTCCGTGTTTATATTTTTTATCGGCCACCCTCTTGGCATACTGTATATATATATATATATATATATATATATATATATATATATATATATATATATATATAATACACCAGTGTTACTAGCTGTGACGCACTTAATAAAATAAAACACTTAGAAAGAACACTCACACGAGAAAAGTTTTTTCCGGAGCTTTCGAAGCCAAAGGCTTTCTTTCTCAACGAGAAGATGTCGACTGACTGGGTCAGAATGCCCAAATGTCGACTGACTGGGCATTCTGACCCAGTCAGTCGACATCTTCTCGTTGAGAAAGAAGCCTTAGGCTTCGAAAGCTCCGGAAAAAACTTTTCTCGTGTGAGTGTTCTTTCTAAGTGTTTTATTTTATTAAGTGCGTCACAGCTAGTGACACTGGTGTATTATTATATTGTGCTTCGCGCATCTTTTCCTAAGAAACTGTATATATATATATACACGAAACGAAAATTTCGCCAATGGGCCACAATATAATAAAAACACTTGACATGGGGTGGGGAAAGAAAAGTAAAAAGAGAGAGAGGACTTACTGGGACGTTTCGGGCATGTAGGCCCTTCTTCAGCTGTAGAAAATTGAGAACTGAGACTGTTGAAAATTGAGACTTCTCAATTTTCTACAGCTGAAGAAGGGCCTACATGCCCGAAACGTCCCAGTAAGTCCTCTCTCTCTTTTTACTTTTCTTTCCCCACCCCCTGTCAAGTGTTTTTATTATATATATATATATAAATAAACTATGCCACAGGTGGGGCGGAATGAAATATAAACACATAAAAAAGAACACTCACACTATAAGTTTGATATTTCGGTTGCTCGAACCTTTCTCAAAGATAGACGGATACAGAATGATGGATAGGCAGGGCCATCATTCTGTATCCGTCTATCTTTGAGAAAGGTTCGAGCAACCGAAATATCAAACTTATAGTGTGAGTGTTCTTTTTTATGTGTTTATATTTCATTCCGCCCCACCTGTGGCATAGTTTATTTATATTATCGCGTGTGTGATTTTCCACGAACTCGTATATATATATATATATATATATATATATATATATATATATATATATATATTTATATACGAGTTCGTGGAAAATCACACACGCGATAATATAAATAAACTATGCCACAGGTGGGGCGGAATGAAATATAAACACATAAAAAAGAACACTCACACTATAAGTTGATATTTCGGTTGCTCTAGAACCTTTCTCAAAGATAGACGGATACAGAAACGTTTCTGTATCCGTCTATCTTTGAGAAAGGTTCTAGAGCAACCGAAATATCAACTTATAGTGTGAGTGTTCTTTTTTATGTGTTTATATTTCATTCCGCCCCACCTGTGGCATAGTTTATTTATATATATATATATATATAATGTCTTGGTAGAAAATCGCTCTCGGCGACGATGCACATGCATAAATAAAACAGTGATACACTAAACAAACACAGAAACACGCAAGTGAGTGTCCTTTTTGCGTGTTTCTGTGTTTGTTTAGTGTATCACTGTTTTATTTATGTATATATATATATATATATATATATATATATATATATCATAAACAATTAAAATAATATTTATGAAATTATGAGCTCAAAAATTATATTTATACATTATTAATATATACATGAAATACACATAGACTTAAGGAGGTTCGGTGGTTTCACTCAAATTAAGAGAATTCAATGAAACTTCCTGAAAGTGTTAAAAATATTTTTCTAAAGTTACCTGCAAATTTTCAGAATTATTTACCGCAGGTTTTTTAAGATATTTGATCGAGAATTGGGCATGAAATTACACTTTCTTATGCCTTTTCTTCTGCATCCTGTAAGTTTTGCATCCACGTTCAAGTACATTACCCGTGGTGCCAATTTCACACGATCTGCAACGCGCGCGAGGGATTTATTCAAGCGCTCGGAGTAAAAATCTGTAACATATAGATTTTTCTATTGATGACATAAATTATCATAAATTGAATAATTAGAAAAGTTTCATTCTGATGAATAAAGCCTTGCGTTCCCATAACAACCCGTGTGTTTTCATGCCCACTACTCGTTCAAATATCTTAAGAAACCTGCGGTAAATAATTCTCAGAAAAATCAGGTAGCATTAAGGCAACACAAAATTAATTTTTCCAGCAAGTTTCATCAAATTCTCTTAAGTTGAGTGAAACCAACGAACCTCCTTAACATATTTATATGAAATTTGACTATATCCCTCTAGTGAATTCATTCGAAGCGCTTTTATATGTGGGTCATTCCACGCCACTTCAGACAGGAGTTGACCCTTGACCTCTCATATTTTGATGAAAATTGGTGAAATTGTTTGCCTCACCAAATAAAAAATATAATTTAAAGCGTTTTGCGAAAATCGAAAAAACAGATGAATAACGGACATTTTACAAAATGGCTGTTTTCGATGTCACGAAATATTCGTTATCATATATCACGGGGAAGAAACTAGGTTAAAAAGCATTTGATGGCTCATTTCCAATTAAAATTCTTTGAACAATCTCAAAGTGGCGTAAAAATAGCGATAAAATGATAATTTGTTTTAACAATTCAATGTTAAACTATTAAAAGTTTAAACGTATGAAGTTTTCACATTTAATTTTTCTCATTTTTTCAACTATGGTACCTTGTAATATTATGAATGTTATATAAAAATTTTGAGAGGGTGTTTTTCCATTTAAAAGAGAAAAAATTTAATTTTCCCCTGCAACGACCATTTGATGTAAACTTACGAAGATAACTCCACATATGTCTAGTTTTTATCACTTATCTATCAAATTCATACTTCCCCGAGACAGAACAATGGCAGATGAACTTAGATTAAAAAAATATATGGCTAAAATTTGACACCAAAAATTTCTTAAGGTATGTATTTAACAAAAAATGGAACAATGTTGTCCAGTTAAAAACGAACGACATGTATATCTTACCACGCAACAGCAACTCTGGAAGTCGGAGGTAGCGTGACGCTAGACTTTCGTGAGTTTACCCCCATTCATAAAGTGTTTCACTTAAAATCTCCAATACTCCACGGATACGATCCTGGGCTCACGGGATAGGAAGCCAGTGTCTAGCCACCTCATTAACCTCATCCCAAAGATTTCACCGTTAAATGTCTTTCATACAATGGATTCGAACCCGAACCCTCGTAATGGGAAGCCAGATCTCCAACCCTGATGACCCACCGACTTCATAACTCCAATGAGAAGACAATCCAATTGTCTCTAGTCTCAGTAAAATGATACATATATGAGCTGGAACTACCAAGACTAGCTCCACGTGATGACTATGGAGAGCAGCCAAGGTGATCGGCGTTGAGTCACTTTCTGTCCGCCCCACCACGTGAAGGCGGGCTCCTCAAGAGAGTTTCTTTACGCTTTCACCCCTCTTAACCCTCCCACTTACCTTCCCTCTAAGCAGCCGCCCCACCGTAGTAGTATGTAATAATACGCCACGCCCCCCTTCTGCCTCTTCCCGGGGATCCGACCTCGTCTCCGTTGTTTGGCGTGTTTCCTGAGGCCGCCGTCGCCGGCGGACGCGTCGCCACTGCGGTTCCTCGCCTCGATAACAGGTGGCTTCCCCCCTCCTCTCTCTCTCTTCTTCTAGCTCCTGCTTCATCGCTGTTTCCCTTCCCGTCCAAGAAACTCAACTATCCATGCCCTGATCATTCTCTCAACTCCGTACCCATTCATGTGCTTAGGCCTGGTCACGTGCGTGAATGAACGGAATTAGAACATGTGGCATTTCCTCGTCATGCATTCATGGGTCAACCCAAGCTGTAGAGGTTTCATGATACATTTTTGATGGAAAATGCACTATTTCAATTGAAATATGTAAATGAAGACATGGTGTAGGTAATAGAGTTAGCAAAGAATAGGGTTGAATTGTGGGCTGCTGTTAACCAATCATAGGATTGAAACAGTGATGACAATGGAAAGATTCGGTCTTTTGGATTCTCTACCGTAAACTTCCATTTTTTGAGACAGCAGTTTCGCCGGCGTTGCAGTCGGCGTCTTCAGGGCAATTGCTGTCCCAAAAAATAGACGTTCGCGGTAGGGTACCCCAAAGACCGTATATTTCCAAAGAAATACGCCACGGAAGCCTTGCCAATGATGATAATGGATTCATTCTTGCGCTCGCACGGGTTCATGTGTCATGTAACCAAGCCTTTAGACTTAGGCTATAGTATTTCCTAGTAAAAAAGCCATACTGATTCTTATTTTCAATTCCCGGCATATGTTGAGAGCTATTTTGCAGAATTTCGATCCCCACTCAGGTGCTGTGTGGAGGGCATTTCCGTTGGAATACTCCGTCGATCGGATGAGACGTTAAACAATGGTTTCATTATCGCAAATAGCTAATAGTGGACTAATGCCAACGCTGGGCATCTCACCAACCTTCATCGATTACCCATACAATTCTTCCCTTACCAGACAACTTTGCTGTTCACGATGGCGCAAATGACCCCAACTGTTGCTCCTCAAATGGCAAACCATTTACGATTCAAAAAATCACAATGGTGAGACAATAATATGTGGAATAAAAAGAGATATTACGGTTGAATATACAAATGAAACTTCCACCCATATTCCTTGTATCCTTCTTTGAGGTAACTATCTAAAATATTTTCTTTGATTAAGGAAAATGTGTTTAAAATAATGTTTGAATGGCCCATTTTTACTTTCGTAACATAGAAAACTACATGAAGAGGAACCCAATGCAAAGCAGCACATGAATATACATACTTACTGTGAAATTAGTAGATCATAGTTCAGTTCACGTTAGTGAAGTTTCATGTCCTGTCAAGTATTTACAGTTTTATGCTTTCGCATTAACATTCATATTTTCATCAACGTTTGTAGGATATAGTGAAGTGCTTGTTGGAGAAAACTCACGCCCTGCCACACACCCTTGAAGTCGCTTACGCGGTATTGCGTTGTTCTCCACGGTGTATACTTTTACTCGATCGTTAACGCCTCCATAAACACCAATGTATTGAATTTTCCGTTTGAGTTTACGTTGACACCAATCGTAAACCGGCAATCTCAGTAGATTAGTGTAAGCAATAAAAGCCTATTCTCCAAGACGCATTGCAGGAATAGAAACCCTCACTCTTACCTACCACGTTACAAAAAATTTGTAACGTCTTCGTTCATTCAATGTAATCTTTGCTATCTTTACGAAAAATTTTACGATATTACCTATTCACCTTCCTTCCTTCCTGTCGGGCGCTACAGACCGGTGTGAGCTTTGGCCTCCTAAACAAATTTCCTCAAACGTTTATCATCCTCATTAATTCACGCGCAGTGGAAAATAAACATCTCATTTCATAAACCTTAGTACTTGTTGACGGTTGTAGTAGCCCTTTTCTGGATGCGGAAAGGTATTAGTTTACAGTTTTTCTTTATCCTACGTCCCAGTTTCATTCTCTTCTGAATCCGTCAAATTAATACATTAAAGATGGTGAAATTTCTCATGAAAAAAATTATTTGCCTTGACGGGGTTCGAACTTGGATCTTCCAATTGCCGGTGAGGTGTTTTAGCAAGGTACACCACTAAGCCGTCTTAATTCAAGGCGAGTTTCAGCGGGGCTGTATACGAACAAGATGTTATCGTCCCCAGTCTACATTGTAGCACAGGAGACGTTGTCGTGGACGAAATGCCATAATCGTGGAGATTAAACCCAATATTGTCTAGAACTGTCTTTAGAAAGACTAACATGACACTTTTTCCAATCATTGCGATTGCACAAATGATATGGTACGCAGTCACGCGCACGGGTGCCAAGGTATACACCAAGGACGGTGAAATTCGGCATGTACAAACCCCCGCTGAAATTCGCCTTGAATTAGAATGTCTTCGAGGTGTAACTGGCCAAACACACCTGACCGGCAATTAGGAGATCAGGGTTCGAATCTCGGTCAATTCAAATGATTTTTTCATGGCGAATTCCACCGTCTTTGCCGTATATTTTCGCACCCGTGCGAATGGCTGCGTGTCACATCATTTGTGCTATCGCAATGATTGGAAATAACCGTCTAATTAATTCTGGTAAACGTGATAATGATATCGTAAATAGTATTACAAAGTACATTCTGGACTTACTGAGTGAATTGATGCTTCATTTAATTAGGCAGTGAAAAACAGTTCTTTAATTTGCTAATTATGCTTATCACCGTGGATGAAATGCTACTTGTGAAATTTCAATTAGCAAGTGCGTTACCATGTCACGCTACCGCCTACGTTTTGGGAAACAGCAACAAACGGCAATTTGCTTGCACCCGAAGAATGGGAGAGCGAGCTCTTTTTAACTTTGAAATTGTGATATTATTGTTAAATATCAAAGCCAATATAAAATTTGTGCATTATTCAACAGCAGCTGGCAACCCGACAAAAATGACGGGCTAAATACCCAGTTGTACAGATCTTATTGGCATAGATTTTATTTATGTACGTTTTGTGTAGGTTATTCCAGAATTATTTTTAGAATATTCTCACTAAATTAATCAATATGTTGTATATAGCAACATGGTAACCAAGATAAACATCCGTCATATAGTATCTCGGAGAATATTTACTTATTCATTTATATTTTTAAAGCCATGGACACCATGGATTAAAATTATAGATGTAGTCGAAAACCAACTGTTTTGGTGTGGGATCTATGAATCGAATAATATCTATATATTTAAATAAAATAAATGAAACTCAATTTTAATGAATTTGAATTCTCGATCGCTGCGCCCCTATCAGTGTTACAGACTGATAGACATTGCTAGGTAATTAGTAATAAAATTTAATTTGATGTCCTATAATGCCAGGTAATTATAGTGTTTTGCTCACGTCAACAGTGTTTGTTGAAAGAATATTTTTCTTAAAACAAAGCAGAGCAAACTCACGGTGATTGGCTAATGCACATTTGCTATGCCATATTGTCCACCTGTCCAATGTTCCTCCGTATTTTTTCAATTAACTGCAAAGACTGACGCCATCTAAGCCAGAAAGATTCGTTCTTTCTCACTAAAATATCCGTGGGAAGGCACGCGCTGCTCACATCTACACGTGTTTTTTTGCTCATCAATTATCTTTAAACACGGCGACCGTTATGTAAAAAGGCGTGTGGCTAAATTTATCTCAGCCACCACCTTGAAATCCTTGTCCCAGAATAAATTAAATGAATTACTACATCCGCCATTCAACTCCCTCTCTCCTGAGTTTCAATTATACTGGTGAGGTTTTGGTAATCACAACATTAGTCCTCACGAATAGTCTGGCCTTGCATCTTGTTAAAAGGCACTACTTGCCCATATCTCTTTCTTAAGAGGTTGTATGACATTTACCTCCCATCATACCATCCAAAATCCCTAGTATTTTCCTTTATCTTAACCTTTAATCATAACTTTATGTTCCAGGTCTGCGACATATATTGGAATGGGATTCACCACTGTCGGTTTATATAACGTCGTGATAGTAATTTACACTAATTAGTTTAAGTAAGTAGGAAGCCGAATTATTTTCAGAGGACGCTCCAGCCATTTTTCAAGCCCCGACATAAAAAGGTCGAAAATATCAAAGAGATAAAATAAGGAAATAATGCTGCCAAAAGGAAGGGTATAAAATGCCATATTTCTGCTAACGAATTAGAACCATAAAATACCATTAAGGCATATTGATTGCGTTTATTAATGGTGGCGTGGTTCAGTGAGCTGCTGCATCAAGTTTTTTATTTATATGATAACCAGTAATATAATGTAATGCAATCTTGTTAAACCTGTGAAAAGTTTACATCACCATGCATGTACATACACATTAGCATGATTCATTCACATTTGTAGGTACTAAAACTTCCGTATGGTTCAAAGTAATACAATTTTTGGTGATTCGCCCAAGCGTGCACGTTTGAGGTGGCTTGCAGGGTTTATACAACCGTCTCTCATCTGCTGCTGTCTTCATCTACATCTACATACTACCCCGCAAGCCGCCTCAATAGGCGTGTGGCTGGGGGTGTTAGGACACCAGCCATTTACATATGAAAAGGAAACACTCTAATAAAATTACGCCTAGCATTTATTATAGTCCCTTATTGTTCGGGGGAAAAACGAATTCCCATACCTATCCGTTCGGCAAAATATCTCTCTTAATTTATCGTTTCTGTCGGACCTGGAAATATAGTGGGGTTCTAATATGATGTTCTCCGTGTCGCTCTGAAAGATATCTATTTTCAATTGTTCAAGCAATCTAAGCCTAGCGCGCAGTCTCCGAGTCTCTAGCGGCTCCCAGCCTAATTCGTTTAACATCTGTGTAACGCTGTCTGTAAGCCCGCAGCAGTTTTTGACGAATCCCACAGCTTTCCTTTGTATTTTATTAAGTTCCCGGATTAAGTCTTTCTGCACCGGATCCCATATGCTCACTGCATATTCAAGGTGTGGCGGGACGAGTGCGAAATAGCACCTCTCTTTTACTTTTTCATCCGAAAATCTTTCCACAATACGCTTGACAAATCCTAGCTTCTTCAGAGCTCTGCCACAAATATTTCTTATATGTGTTCCCCACGATAGGTCCGAAGTTATCGTAACTCCTAGATACTTCACTTCATCTGTCGCCTTTATGTTAATACCATCCGCAGCATGTACATGGTCTTCTGGAGAACCTTCTAAATGCGTTTACATTCTACTTCGCATTTCCCATAGCAACTTCGTCTCTTTCCCCAGCATCTCCTCATTTGTCTTCTTTTCTGCTCAATTTACCTCCTCCATGCCTACAAGTATAACGCTTTAATCTTCACTCATCCTCTAGGCTAAAAGACGAATGTTTCGAAATTATGTAGTGTAACACTTAATATTTTAAGTTTCCGCTAACCTTTTCCTCACTGAAGGCTACCCATCATCAATTAGCTCAGCTGACGTCCTCTCCACCAATTTTTTTCGATAATCCAGAGGTCAACGTTGGTCCACAGGAAATATTACCGAATGCCTCCTTTTTCGCTCCGCCGGCGCCAAGCTCGCTCCCCCATATCATATGTTGTAAGCGGATATTAATTGCCGATTAACATCCCGCGGGTCGCTCGCCTGATACGTATTTATCGCCGCTCCCCACTCGGTCAAGTGAATCTCAAAGTGTTTGCCAGCTCCGGTGCTTCATCATTCTTCTTTCGGGATTAATTTTTCCCCTTTTCGAGCTCAAATTGTGAGGGTTAAAAAATTTATATCCTCTAATTTTCATTCCGTCGACTGGTTTAACATTTTTTTTTTCAGAAAAAAAAAGAGAAACGCCGCGCACGGCGGCATATTTAATTCGGTGCCCATGCATCAACTCATCCCTTTCCACGCCCGTCCTTCGTTGTCAGGGTTAAGAAAATACTTTTATTTGTTTTTTATTTGGCATCTCCAGCCTCGATACCTTCCGTTTATCCTCCGATACTCTCATTTATGTATCAGTGATATTAAATATCAGAGATTTAGATCTAAAATATACCTTAATTTACCCATTTGCATGGTAATCTGTAAACCTTCCTGACAAAGCTGTATATTCATCCCCGCGCATTTTGACTCCTTCATCCGAATCCCTACAGCTAACTTTCTTTTCTCCCCAACAATATCTACTTACTTGTTTGTGATTCCCATCTTACTGCCTACCCTCTCCATTCTCTTACATAATAGCATCTAAAAATTCATTATTCTACGCACGTCCTATTTCGGCTAGTATGGGTATTTCATAGCGCTAATCAGCCGAGACTAATATTTTCATTTTATGGTGCCCTGGCCCAAAGTATCCTTTATCGTATCCCTTCTTTCGATTAGGTTTAGTCAGTGATGTGACGTACCCTATTTTCAACTAATATTTTTTCCTTATAAGCCCTTTCTTACCCGAAATACTCCAGAAATACGGGGAGAATTCCCTTTGCTCAATTTTATACTCTTCCATCTTCATTTTCATTCGTTTAGCAATAAAACTGTTTCTATTTTTGAACCATCTAGTTTCATGGTCTTTGATTATTTCAAGATCTTCATCTGATGCCTTTCACACTGTAACTCTTATGCTCTCATCTTTTTCTTCAGTCCTTCGGCCCTGTTTGTTAAAAATGTGTCTTATCCGTAGAATTGCTTAGAGTAGACTTACCCAAGCTTCCTAATAGTTAATCATGACAATTTTGGAGGATTCAAGGGAATTTGTGCGTGAAAATTATGTTATGTTGTTTTTTTCTACTCGCGACAGTGTCTACATATATCTTCACCGATCATCTTGACACGATTGAAAATCATCACTTACACGTCATTAATTCCCCTCTTTCCATTCATTTATTTTTCGCTTTATTTGTACTAATATAGCAATGCCTGTAATACCCTCAGATCATGGAGTTATTCCTTCTGCTCTATTTTTTTCAGCCGGTTTTAATAAACATTCACTGCCACCTACTTCTAAGGAGAATCTTGTTACCTCAGGCTGTTTATGGCTAATTTTCAAACCAAAGCTTATACACTATACAAGCAACGTGCCCTCATTCAATCTTGGCCGGCCGGCTAGCTAGTGCTTAGCTATCCGCGAATCTTACTGACTGTGAACTTCACGTACTTGCATCTATCTCAGGGAGCGTCGTGTTTCGTTCTGTTATTGTTTTAGCCACTAATTATGGGGCGTCCATTAATTACGTGAGGCGTTTAGGGGCGAGTGGAGGGGGTCGAGCCGAATCTCACCCAATCTCATATATCACGTAATTTTTTTCCGCAAGAAACAGTGTAAAATTGCGAGAAAACTGGGTTAAATTCCATAAAACATGTGGAAAAAAATCACATGGACATGTTGGTTCCAGTATTTACTCTTGAGACCACACATGAGTCCCCGAGGACTGAATTAGAATGAGTATTTTTTTACGAATTTTCTATGTCCTATCTAAGTATTTTGTTGTTCAATTTTCTCACTGTTGTTCTAGATTACGTTTTTAGTAGTCTTAAATACTAGTCTTTAATAAAAATAGTTAATCAAATTATGTTTTTTTAAATCAATCCAACGCGATCAAGCACAGATTAACGTATTTACACTAAAAATCGAGCCAAATCGCACGACATCTCACCAAGGGGGGAGGAGGGATCGAAAAATCGCCAAAATATCCTCACTTAATTAATAGAAGCCCCCTTCTGCGTGGAAAGAAGAAATGTTTGTAATCCTTGTGAGCGGAGTATTTCTTTGTAAATATCTGGTCTTTCGGGTTTCTTCCCGCGAACATCCATTTTTTGGGACAACAGTTTCGTCGATGTTGCAGTCGGCGTCTTCAGGCCAAATGAGAATTAAAGAATGTGGGGCCGTCTTATGTATATCAACTTTTAAAGTCAGGTGCATTAGTTTATCTCTCATTGTTGTTGAAAAAACGTTTCCAGACGTTTGAAAGCTTGTAACCGTCTTCCCTGTTGAAATTGTAAATATGTTTGTTAATTTAAATGGTGTCTCTTATAAAACGAGGAAATTAACGATTTTATCTGGTGATTTTTACTCTTGTCCCTAAAAATGGCCGTTTGCGGGAGAAAACCCGAAAGACCATAACTTTCCAAAGAAATATTTGGAGTTATGAGTCAGTATCAGTGTATCAATTTTAAATTGTGGTTTCTATCAGTTCTAGTGATATTATTATAAAAGGGAAGTGTAAGGGCTTTATTTTATTCTCTCATCATCTCCTCTTTTATTTGATCATTTATTTTTTCGTCAATTTTCATCGATTACATCATTTGTTTATTTATTTTTTTTTAAACAGTCCCTTTATTTTATCATTGCTTCTTCTCGGTGAACGGCAGTTCGGCGGAGAGGGCGGGGGTCAGGAGGGTCGATCCGAAGAGGCTGGTTACCGCAACCTTACAACCCCGTGCCCCGCCACCCGTGAGTCCTCTCCACCTTGCCGCCGAAGCCGAGAAATGTCGTTCCGGTTCGTTGTTGTTTCCAAGTCGTTTATCTCCTTCTGTTGATGGTGACGTTCCTTATCACTAGTTGTCCGTCCATATGTTTTCGTTGAAGCATCCTTCATCTGTAGGCAGAATACTGTTTTCCGTCCATTCATTGAAGAAATCTTGTGGATTGCCGGCTTCAGTGTAGTAGGCTTTTTCTTTTTCGATTCTTCGTTTTAACCTCTTGGTTATTTCCTCTAGCGATATAGTGCGGGGTCCAAATAATATCCTCCGTGTCGTACTTAAACTCACCAGATTTGAAATTTTCAAGTATTCGAAGCCAAGCGTGTGGCCTCCAAGACTCTAGCGTATCTCTAAGTAGTTCTTTTCTCAGCTGTGTTACACTCTCTGCTACCTTGTAGCGGTTCTCAACGTTGCGTGCGGCTTACCTTCGTATTTTATTTATTTCGTGAATTAAACATTCATGTAAAAGGTTCAGAATTCTTGTGGCGTGTTCGAGATTTGGTATGACCAGAGCGAAATAACATCACTCTTTCGCTTTTCATCGGGAGACCTTACTACTAACCACATAATAAATGATAGTTTATTTTTAATCCAGCGCCGCCAATATTTCCTTTGTTTCCCCGCGCAACCCAACCCACCAAACAACCCACTCAACTCTACCCTCGCATGCATGCGTGTAGTATTATTTTTTTCGCCGTAAATTTCTCTTTTCCCGATGACCTTGAACTCATTACGATCCTGTTTCCTGCGCTTGGTGGGAAAAAAAGGACGTCCGCGTGTCTTTGAATTCGGCGTGTTTTCGCAAGCTCGCCCAAGCGCGCTCATGAGTATTCGTCATCTCGGAATCGAAGGAAGGGCACTACTTTCGTCAGAAAGGGTCACAATCAAACGGGGCATGGGGTTGATGATGGGGTTTTCCGAGGAAAATGACGGATAGTTTTTGACTTCCTTTCTTTATCCTCCTACGTATTGTACTCCAAGCGGGCCGTGAAACTCGAAAGGAAGAGATGATAGACTGTGAGGAAAGTGGCGAGGAAGAAAATAAAGGAAAATTCGGCGGAGTCGAGGTTCCCCGAGGATATATTTATTGGAACCTAGGCCAAGGCCCTCCTGCGCACGAGATTTACGACACATCTGGTCGGTCTCCTGATCCAGAATTTCTCGCTCGTTGGGGGCCTGGCCGTTTCCTGGCTCGCTTTTTCCACGGGGCGATGAAATGAGCTACCCATTCATCGTTATCGTAAGAGGAGGCTATGGAACGATTTACCATGATTGCTCAAGAGAAATTGTTTCATCAGCAAATTAAACACCTCTCGCCATTGAGTGATAGCGTAATCAATAGGTTGGCCATCATTTGAGGGAGACAAACGGGAAACCCTCAGTTTTACGTGAAGTTTATCTGTGATGAATCTTTGTTGAAATAACGATCAGCTTTGAAACACTGCAACAGAGAGACGGAATTTCACATGTTGAAAAATCATTCACATTGGCCGGGACTCGAACACGGATCCCTATAAATCGCGCCGGGCGCCGGGTAGCTTGAGCGAACTATTTTTCTAGTCATAATGAAGACCACATTCGAATTTTATATTTTGACTTCAGCGTCTGTGCAAAGTGTGAAGTAAACATTGTAAAATTAATTGTGCAAAAATATAGTGATATATGATAAAAAAATCTCAGTAATTAAATAAATATATCTACATAAGTTTCGAACTTGACTCATTGTTCCACGCCGTACTGCTAAAAAACCTTCAAAACAGAAGGTGATTTTTTTAGCGATTCTGTAAAAATTACTTCGGTGAGTAATTCATTGTATTTTGTAAATAGTTAAGAAAACATACAAACTACTCACCGTTAGTTTTTTTGCGAAAGCTAGGTGCAATAAATTCCTATTTTTTCAATTATCTCCACATGGAGTGCACAGCCATAATCTATCCCATGTAAAACAGCTTACATTTTTAGGAAAATTGATCGAAAAGTAGTTCGGCAAGGGTTTAATATTTTGATATCATTAGAAAAATGAGAGTTTTTTCTTTAAAATTAGGTCAAACTCATAAAATTCTTGGTGAAGTGGTATTTCACTCGGTGTAGTGAAACTTGGTGGCACTCGCTTGTGAAAAGCATGACGTCCTGGAGAGGAAAGCTAGTAATAGAGGTGAGATAATGAGGCCTAGGGTTCATCAAGAATTTCAAACAAGAGTCCTGTGGTACCTCTGCCTGCTCATCGACACGTCACTCACCTTCACTGACATAAGATTCTCCGTTTTCGAATGCCACCAGGTTTCGCTATGCCTATACCGAGATATTTGAGGGTTTTAAGGGAAAAAGTTGTTCAGGACTGCCGGACGTATGATTTGACAGAAGCAATCCAAAGCGTGCGCTTAGCGCTACAGATCTCGAGGTTATAGCTAAACATGGAACATAATGAGGTGCTCGGTGTTTTGACAAATTTAAAGGATATAATCGGGACTGACTCTGTAAAGGTCAGACCGTGGCAAGGCCCGGTATCCTCAAAATTTGACAGCTACAAAAATTCGTCGTTCCGCTGTCCAATTTCACTTCACTTGGTCATTCGTTACGATATTCTTGCAAGATTATTCGGATTCACGAGGAAAAAAAATAATTGGCCTGGAAGGTGAGTCGAACTAAAATCCTCCGTATTGACGCTGAATGTTTTAACCAGTACTTGGATTAAGTGACTTTTTTTATTAGTCGCTATTTTTCTTGATTTCTTAATCAAACCATTAGTTGTGTTTTCTTCGTACTAATATTTATATTTTATTTATTCACATTATTTTCAAAAACTTCAAAATTTCTGTAGATATTCCCTATTATCTGCCATAATTGCAATGCCATCAGAGGAGGCCATTCATGTCATTCACGCCATTTTTCATGAAAAATGTTCATATGTTCTGTGAGGCATTTTCTTGCAAGAGTAGATGTGTCGACAGTTTCTACTTCAAAATTAAATCGTGTTTAAACGAAAAATACCCCTGTTCTGAGCATTCCCTATATCAATCGTTGTTTGGGTATCAGTTCACGCAAATGCAATCGCAAGTACGTCACTCAAGTAAGCGGGCAGTAAGAAGGCAGAATACTTAGTCTAAAGGTCTACACCTGAATTTTCCTCATGCCATACTACCATGAGTGATTAAATTTAAAAAGAATTATCCAGCTTCGTTTTCCATGCGTCCTGTGACAATGGGTGTTAAGAAGGCATGGGATAAAATAGCGTGATCAGCTATATATTCAAGGTTTTAATAAGCTGAATTACGATAAGATAGGAATATAAAATTAGTGAGATTATAATATTAGAAAATCAGGAAATATGTCGAAGTTTCATTTCATTAGTGAGTATTTAATCTCTACCCTAGCCCTACAGCACTTATAGGAAACGAATTATGGATTGTGACAGCAGTCACTTTTCCTCGGGCCGTCTGAGGTTTCTCAGATACTGTTAAGTTGGTATCTACAAAGTCTCCAGGCATAGGCGTCTCCAGATCCAAAATTGAACTCCACACTATCACTCTCTTCTGTTATGCATTACGGGTATAATTATATCTTCGGGCTCCTTAGTGTAAAATTGTGTGTCATGCAACTTTGGTAAACGCATTTTTGGTTTGCTATGATTGCCAATGGAGGAATTTGCATCGTAGTTTCTCTATTATATTAGCGCTGCTTGCTCCATCAATGAACCGAGGGATTCCCATTATTCTAATTTCTCTAACAAACTCTACGCTCTACTCTACGCTGCCTCATTGGAGTTTTACGCATCCATTGCTCCCTATCCGAAACAAACCTTATTTCTTACTCGAGATAATTTTTGACGCCGCTCAAATGAAGGATGAAGATGTGATGCAATTAAGTGAGGATAAAACCAGAAAAATGATGGATGTGTTTAGATGCTTTGAAAACAGACACTTTTGGGGCATGTAAACTCTTTAAACCGTGTAATAAATATTATATATTGGAGTTAATAGTTAGTTTGCGGCTGCCATTTTCCCTAGTAATTTGCAACAATAAAATTTTATACATAAAAAGTCCTCTTGGTCGTTATTTTTTAATAAGATTTCTTAATGGACACTTAGGGCATAAGACGGAGCTGTGGCCAAATTCATTTTATCACGCTCAGTGGTTGAAGAGATATTGCGATCATTAGTATGAGTCGTTAGTATTGGCCACTTATAACATGCCTTAATAAGCAGCACGCCAATTGGCTGCATAAAGTAGAGGAGCGTGAGAGAAATTTCACCGCCTAAGCGAAATCTTCGGCAACGTTTTCCTTCGCGAATCCAGCTAATGCAAGGATGGTGAGGAAGGAGAAATGAGGTAATTTCGGAATTCGCCAAATTTCCCAACGCATTCCGACGAAAACGGTTTCGCGTTACCACGATTATGAGTTCATTTTCCCAGAGGCCCCTCCTTTTCTCACAGACATTCCACGTGTTCGCTTTTTTTCCACGGGGAAGCCTTTTCAGTTCTAGCGAATGTGTGCAGTAAAAATATCTCTGAATGAAAGAAAATAAAAATGGGACGCCGAGACTCGTCAAGAGGTATCATACCCTCGGGGCTCCCTCTGGATTCAAGATCAATGGTTTCCAATCAAATTAATTTGGATTCGCATGTCAAGGACTCATCGTTTCTCGGAAAGCCCATTGGCGGTTCCCCTGAAGCTGGACCGTTAAAGGTTCGATGATGGCCCCGCGTGTTTGCTTTTCGTGGATCTGTGCCTACCCATCCCCCACTCTTGCAACTTCTATACAGGCTTATATAAACTTCTTCGTTCGTTTCCCGGTATTTGAAGGACAATTCAACGAATTTTCAAAGAGGACGATGGTTTTACAGTTTTAATTGACTTTCTCTGATGGATTGTTGGACAATCGATTTTGATGGCCGCTTCCTGAGTTGCCCACTCTTCAGGTTTCCAGAAGGTCGCTCAATTTATGGACTAACCTGAGTGGGAGTTTTTTTTCTGATGAACTGCTTGTCATTCAAATTGACTACATCCTTACTGAGTATATCTAACAATTAATAATTACTTCAAATATTTTCATAAATTGACCTCGGGCAAGTGCTCGGAAGATCTTTTTTCAGAAAAAAAGACAAAATTTGCTTATTATAAAATGTTTTGTTGCTAATTTTAGATTATAATAATGAATACGTAGATTAAAAATTAGTTGTCTGAATATTAATTTTTAATTGAAGTCATAGTATTAGGAAAGTATTGACAGTAAAACTGTGGCAGCCAAAGTTAAACGTAGGGAAATTTATGACGTACTTACACCTTGATATTTATTAAAACGTACTTTGATTTCAACATTGTTACTTTCTACTTCCTTTTGCTTTGGTTCATAGTTATTCTAAAATGTATCACGTTCATATAATAAGCAATTAACAATACTTTGTCTCAATTAAAAAAATAGCTAGACGTTTCGTTTCCAACTTCTGATGTTTCCATATATATATTTCATATTTGGTTCTGGTAGTAACCATTCTCAATCCTAATTTTTGACAGTTGTTTGACTTAGCATATAAATGAATGGTTGAATTTCAGTTACAACTTTTATTTTTTACATTAGCTAGGATGTCACAATTACAGTTATCTATTCTTGAAATCATTACCTATATATTTTAAGTTACCTATATTATAAAATTTAGCTCTTTTTTCTATATCTCGCGAATGAGTGAGAATTTGTTTTTAATCAACACTGAAATTTAATTATTTCTGCATTTAGGATATCGATGAATAAAAAATTCGAAATATTGAGCAAGGAGAAGTAATGAAACTGCGTCCAGGTCCACATTCTTAGCGCAACTCGGATATAAGAGAAAGTGACAGAATAATAGCAGCATCTACGCTCGGCGGCATGGTTGGGCAATGTGATGCGTCACATTTGCGGCCGGGTATAATTGACCTCGGATATCAAAAGTGGGCGTGCGCTCTGTAACTACTCGGAAACTGACAGTTGGCTAATAGGCAAACCCACCGCCTCCGGATCATATCTGGGTGGATTCGCGTGCTCAGCTCAGCCTCCAGACCCGATGAGTGAAAGGATGGCCGTCCATTTTATAACATCTGCTGCTCTCTCTATATCTGAGTGCCTACTAAAGCCGGAGGTTCCACCGTAAAACGAAGTAAAGGTTTTTTTTATATTCGGGCTACCTAGAGAAAATCGTGTCCTCTATAATGAATTGTCAGTGATATAGGTAACTTTGCGGAATACTGTCAGTACAAGGATAAAAAATACTTAACAATTTTCCTGGCTATATTATTGTTACTTGCCTGGCCAGTATCGATGTTTTACATTATAATCAAAGGTACCTTTATTATGGTGTGAAGCATTGAAATCGGTCAGGTCAGCAGCAACAAAAAGTGTTAAAAATTTTCTTTGCATTTTTTTATACTTTTCTACGACTACTACGACAATATCATTTGTTGAATGATTTTGTTCACAAACTAAACTTGACGGAATGTGGGCTCAAAGGCAAGAATATGAGAAGCCAAGTGAATATTAATATTTTCTCTCCCCTTTGTAAATATCATTATCACGAAAAACTGGTGTAAGCAGCGACTACTTCCAGAAAATTTTATGGAAAAGAAATTAAGGTACCACTTCATCAAGGGTTTTCAATTCCTAAGTCAAAAAGTGTTAGTTCAACAGCTACAGTCAGCTTCTCATGCTGAAAAGTCAGCTTCAACATCAGTTAAAAGTTACATTCCTTGACCAATCTGAACCACTAGCGTCTGGCTTTAATTTTTCAATCCATAAGACCGAAGCGCTATTTTTTATTCGGCATAAATAATGCCTTAATTGCCTTTACTCACGCAGTCACAATGGATGGAACATCCTAAATGAAATTACCGTCGTTCCTGTGACAAATAAACATTGACTGAGGTAACTCTTTATTCACATTCACTCTTGAAATTTACAACTCGTGACTCATACTGTGGACGCAATAATGACAAAAAATAAAATCAAGTAGTTGAGTTTCGCTAAGTCATTCGGCATTTCTTCCATTTTGTCGTTTTTCGAAAGGTAGGCAACACGAAAAAAAATTCCGAAGACGTGAATAAGCACTCTTCGTGGCGAACGGTTTTGCGGAATGAGTCGAATTAACCTTTCGGTTTGCTCCAGATTCTACTGAAGAGATCAGATCAGGCTTGTTACTCATTGCCGGCCCTGTTATATCGCGTCCATGGGAGACTTTGAGCGTAATGTAAACCTTTATGCGTTGATCATGATTGCGAGATCAGCCGAGTGGGGCATAATATCGCATCAATGATCAAAGGCATTAATTCTAGCGAAGAATAAAAGGAATGTCATGAATACAAACCCACATTTTGAAATCAATGCATGACATTGCCATTGGCAGTGCACGAATTACTTGCCTTGCTGTGAATGGGGGATATTTTAATATTTAGTGGTTAAAAACAAGTTTTAAATGACGGATGATATGTTATCTCACAATTCTGTTTTTTCAGTCCTCAAACTAGAATGTAAGCCTGCCAGATAGAATCTTATGGGCAGCGCTACTGTAAGTTTATGGTTTGTGCATGGGACATTTTTCTGAAAGTCCAAGTATCATTGCATGGAACATTGCTAATTAATTGAGATACATCGTGATTTCTGCTCTTAATTCGATGACATTATAGTGTTTGAAATTTCCAAATTTTATCCTAACTCTGAGAATGACAGTACCAAAATTATGGCTACGTTCATGCCTAACTCGTTCCTTTTATTTGCATGGACTTTATTTATAATGGAATATCGTTTTCTAAGGAAGGATTATTTCAATATATTTAGCGTTGATTAACTAAGCGGGTTTAATTGTTTTTTAGGTATATTGCTATGTATTTGTGTCAGGATTAAATGTGCCCTAGAAATCTGTTCATTGTTGGCACCTGTTAACAGATTATTTCTATAGATCAGCGATCAGTCAGGTATAATCCGTAAAAATACGTTTCTTTTATTTTAAAAAAATAATTTCGTGTTCAAATACTTTGGCATATTTTTAAGGGTTTAATCATCTCACCTCGAGAAAATAATAATATTTGAACCCTTGTTTGGTCTACTGGAATGTGTTTTCTGGGTAAAACTCTTGCCATTGCACACGTGCCTGCCAAATCTAAGTGAAGTAGTAACATCCTAGAAATATGCCTACGCGATTAGAAAACTGACGCTGTTTCTGAAGTTTTCATCTTTCGAAAGAATTTGATAGTATTGACTCCAAAGAATTTTAATTTCCCAGTTAATTTTCTCTTAGCTTTTTGATCACTTTGCCATGTTTTCTTTTGACTATGACGGGAACGAATCATGGAGAGTTTAACTTTTGTTATCTATTAGTTTAATTTTTTAGATTAAGCTCGGGAAAATGATTCAGAGCTCATTGGTATGAAAAACGTTACAACACTTAAAACTACCTACTTGTATTTCATATCAAGACCTAGTGACGAACGGACGGGCGCTGCGAAATCTTTGTTAAGAAATTTCTCGAACGCAGTCGCAAACGCTTTGAATTGTTTAGTTCATCTCAATCTTTTTCACCGAGTTGAGAAGCCGACAGCCTCGCGTTCGGAGAGCAAACGCACGCCCGGGGAAAATATAATGAAAATGAATAGGTAGCGAATGAGTCGCTGGTCTCGGCATTTACCCCCTTGCCTGACCGATCATATGATGGCAAAACGAGAAACTTTTTTTGTGAGTGTGACTCGGCGGATATTGAAACAGATCTCGAGAGAAAAGCGATTAATAATCGTCTCGAAACTTCGATGATGGCTATTCATTTCCAGGGTCTTGACTGGGAGAGGGACAAGGGATGGGGGACGAGTAGATGAAGCACGCAAAGAGGCTATAGGAGAGGTTGAGAAGGGTGGAAGCGAATCTCTTGAAGGGGTGGGTGGGGGGAAGACCGGAAAGGACAAGAGAGGAAACTTATTTTGGAGTCGAATTGAAAACAATAAAAGGGGAAGAGCCTAACGCTCAGATCCAGCATGTTGTTTAGGAAAAAAAGTATAAAAAATAAATTAAAAATATCGAATGCTTTTTCCTTCCAACTTTGAGACAAATGAAGATTAATCTTTTTTCTTTCTGGATCCTCTCAGCTTCTTCCATCAAAATCTCCATTTCTCCTCAACGAACAACTTCTTTTCTCATCACTCACCCCCTCCAACTCTACCCCATCCTCCAAAAACCCCTCCTCCAAAAGCCCCTCCTCCGTATAGATTTCACATCTTTCCTCGCAAAAGCAACCTCTATCTTCTCCTTCGTCTTAGGACGGTGGTGTTGAGATTGGCCGTGACGAATTCGTATGTCACCTTGACCGTCCCAATTTTATCCTCCTCAGGACATCCCGTTGATAGATTCTGCCAGCCTCCCTGGAATTAACGGTTCTGGTTGGCTGTGAGAAGGGAGTGGTTAAACTAAGGGAATGAATGTTTGGGATCGGAATGGGGAGTAATTGAGCGAATCTCAAGCGTAAAGTGAGTGCAAAACCCCTTTATGTGGATTGGTGATTCATCACTGGTGGAGCCAAGAAAATATTTCGAGAAGGGAATCTCGTCCGTGGGTTACTCAATGGTGACTGCGTTCCAAAGGGGATAAATGTGACAGTTAACAATATCCTACTTCCTTCCATAATTTACGGCCGTAGTTTGGTTTTGTTTTTTCATGGGGACAACCGAATGCTAAGTAAGATCTTTTGTGCCGTTGAGGCACGATTTCATCAACATTTCATTGATCCCCAAACACTTGATCGACAATCATTCATATTTTTCAACACTTATTAATTATAATTAGTCATTTTAAGCTACAAAATTCATTAATTTTAGGTTTCATGTGTAATTCGTAGGCAATTGCATTTACGAGAGTGTAACTCGATTTCATTGAACTCACTTCTCGATTGTAGAATGTAAACAAAGGAAAATTCTACAAATAATCAAGCGTTGGTGGTTGTTGGAGAAACTGTGCTTAAGGATGGCAAGAAGAAGAAGGTTGGATGGAAACTCAACGTCATAATTAGTCTTCATTTAACGAAAGAGGCTAAGGGGAATACGGTTTGACGTCCCATTCTACGGACGGAGTAGTGAACTTGGATTTTTTTCCCCAAGGAACCCCAAGATAAGGGATCAAGATTCTAGCCACTATACCCACCACCCGATCCCAGATGACCACTGGTATTTTATCAAATAAATGTTACGTCCATGGACTGTCTCGACAATAATTTCCTCGGCTTTTGGGAACCTTTTGTTGTCTTCATAAAACTATCCCTTTCCCAATTTCAGATCCACTTGCAACTCCTCGTAATCTTTTGCCTCGCTACATATCGTCCTAGATTCCTATTCTTCTCCAACCTCGCCCACTCTTGCCCAATATTATCCCTTCAGGCACCATCTCCAGCCTGTAATCTCTACCATCTGCTTCATTTCCTAACATATCATATCAAAGACTTCCTAATATGTCTTCCTCTTCACCCGGTTTACCTTTTTCATCCTTCCTCAATCCCACTTCTCAAAATGCTTCCGGTGTATAGGCTATTCTTAACCATATTGTCCAAGGTTCTGAGCATTACAAGGCTTTAGGATTTTAAATAATGTTTTATTTAAATCCTTACCCTTTTAATTTCCCTCATCAGTTCCCATCTTTTCGGAAAATCTTCCTTTGATAAAAACAGTTCTAAATTTTTGTGTAATTCTAAGTTAAGTTTTATAATGTAATGTGAAATTGAATATGAACATAAATATTAATCCGGTGCTGACTTTACCATTATCCATGCATGTATATGTCGATGAATATATTAATTATTATTTTGACGGTTAGGGTAGATTTTTCATGGAGCTTTTCTAATCAGGTTTGCGATGAAATAAAACTTATGTTTCATCGTACAGTTTCTTCTTTTAACTCAACATTCTCCTTGCCCCTCTTCTATTCTAACAGGTGCATCTTTTCTACCCTTCCCCATTTTTTGCAGCATTATACCTTCTAGATACCCTCGTTCCTTATTACTAGTTAGCAACACTTGCTACGTATCCTCATAATCTTCCGTAGTATTTGCCTTTCCTCTCCCAGGTAGGTACCTCTTCTTTTCTGTCCATCTAACTGTCAACATCCTCATTCAAACGCGTGAGTTATATTCTCTTCCGCTGTCCATGTGACTTTTGTCTCAATTTCATACAACGCCAACGCACAATATCAAGCTAAACGAAATGTTTTCTTCTGACATCTTTCCTCCGAGTTTTTGAGATCAGTTCATCAGCCCTCTCATCTCACCCTTTTGAGATCAGTTCATCTCCCCTCTAAGTCTTCACCTCAACTGCAAACCCAATTCTTTGCCGAAACACTCACGTAAGCATCACAAAACTTTTGATTCATTGCCAACTTAATTGGATTCATCAATTAATCATCTTCAAAATTCTTTCTACATCACATCACCAAGTTTTCCGAGGAATAAGGCTGTGTGCTATGATTTCTTTTAATTCTCATTCCTCGGGAAGCAACGTAGCATCCTTGATTAAAGGAGAGAATGAATGACATCTTGGCACGTGAAAACGAAGCTGTTTTATTTTTAGCCAGTGGTCATCCACCCAAGATGGCATTCGCGCGAAATTTGTCCAGGATGAAAAAAATGTATTCTTAAATTGCCCCATAAAACTCACGGCTAACCAGATTTCAGACCCGTTTGGGATCCCACGGAGTGCATTTATTCGATGTTAAAGCGGAGGTAGACGTCATTCCACATTCCCTCGCTGAATATTTGCATAATTTGTTTCACTGCGTCCTTGGAGAGATTCTCTTGAAACATATATGAGGCGTTATTATATATTCAGTGATCATAGCTTATCCGATAAATTTGGAGAATAAATCAAGGCAAAAATAATAATATATTCTCACAATAATAACCACATCTTAAGCTATATACCCAGTAGAAAACCTAACCATGCTGAGAATAAGAATATAAATATAAAGTTTAACCAGCTCTAAAGAAAAGAAAGAAATATAATCCAAATATTTAAAAACAACTTCAACGAATTGACTTGAACTGACTTGAAAAGACTAAATTCTCCTAGCAAATTCAAAGTAGAGGGTGCAGTGATTTTAGCTGAACAAAGAAGAAGTTATCATAAAGTCATCCTAGGCATTAAATTAATTAGGCCCTAATTTAACAAAAAACTACGACTGCCAACACTTTCATAAATAGTATTAACCAAACAAAATAATCCATGACAAAACTTAGCCATGAATGGAAAATCTTGTTCGTCATACTGAAACTCATGAGTATTTTTTCAAACTTTGGAATTGAAGGCTATTCTTGGACAGTTAGCAGTAAGAGCATGTAGGGTTTCCAGCCTAAGCAGTATCCGTTAATTTTAGGCATGTTCAGAATAGGAGAGCGTGTATGAGGCAATGTATCAGTGTAGGAAAAGCGAAAGTGGATTGCAAAGATTAGGCATTTTGGGGGAAATTATTTAAAGGGAGCCAGTTTTATGGGGCTAACGGCAATAACTAAATGATTTGACTTTTCCTACGCTGACAATGCATGGCATGGCGGGTATGTAGGAATTGAAAAAACTTGTTTTACTCACCATAGCAATCATTTAAACGATGAGATTTTAAAAAAATACCATTTCTTCGCGAGGAATTTGATGAATCATAGTATTAACGTGACTTAATTTTAGGTTGTTGAAAGGACTCTTGGCCCGCACAAAAATGCAGGGATGGTGGACTTTGAATGCGTTTTCGTCGTCCGAGACGGGCGGCCTACTTTTACATAAAACTGTTGCAGGGGCGTGTTTTACGCATATCGTACGACGCTATCAGCTTAGACCGACTAAAGACTCCTATTTTTTCAAAGAAAAAAATCGGCTGATTGAGTGACGTAACTATGCAACTCCTCAAAAATCATTACTATGGGAAAAGAAAAAAAACTCCTATAGGATTGTTTACCAAGCTGTTAATCACTGTAATATAATAAAAATAGTTGCTCTTTAATTTATGTAGCACTAAAATAGTAAACTTACCTGATTTGTTTCTCTGTGGCCACCTGAACTAAAGGTACATATGGCAGGTTCAAAGCTCCATATTGAAAGGTACACTTTCAATGTCAGAAATGTTGTCAAAAATATTTATCCAAACAATGTAAGCGTTGTCATGTCTAACACATTATAATACACTATAGAAAAATAAAAAAAATAAAAACGCTGGATTTTTAAAATTTAATATGGTGTCCATATTTTAATGGGATTGTCACTATATTTTAAAATATATGTACAACAAGTATACAGTCAGCACGACGGACTTAATATGCGCGAATTTTGATGGAATGGTTAATTTTCCTTGCCGAAATGCTGCGCTAACACAATTAAAATGAACACTGTTTCCTTTGCAAAGCAATTTAAGTATCTTCAGAAGCATACAAGAGGCCTTTATAGGCCAAAGTACTATTTTAACTCATGTCTAAAAGCTCTCGCTCTCTGAAAGATAGTCTACGTTGATAGTGATTTTTATATTACAAACTTAGGAATTAGTGTATTGACTCGTAAGGTTATAAAAACCGCCTATAATAGGGTATACCCTTCTATTTGCTATGATAGACTTGAAAGAATGTTAACACGTAACCTTTTAGAGATAAATGGGCTGCGTAGTTTATTGCTGCCATTTGCGATACTTTTTCGAATCCCTTTTTTTTATTTCCTCCCTCTTTCGTGACTGGTATCCTATCATCTACTGCCACACATCTCTACGGCGGCTCGCTGGGTAATATTCAGGTGTACCTACATGGCTCGAAAAATTGGTCATCATTCAAAGATGACGTGTGCAAGTCTCGGAATAAATCCCGCTAATGCATCGTTTTTCGGGAAAGGATTCCACGTCAGTTTTTCCTGCCTCAAGTTCGAAATTCCACCGGAACCCGAAGTTTGAGTTTACGAGGATCCAACGCAGAAGTTTGCCAGTTTCCTTCCCTCAGGTTTCATTCGCTTGAGATGGTTGTGCCTCGTCTGGCAATTAATGTGAACTTATCATGAAGCTCACGATGACACGTGCCATGCAATTTTTAAGTTTCGTTAAGTTTGCGGTCTTCGCAAAAAAGTATGAAAATGCATTTCTCCGTATTTATGCGAAATTGTGTACTTTCGTTCACTTAGCATCGTTCACAAGGACTGTCGCATCTTCCTCTACAGCCGGATTGTATCCGCAAGAGTAGTTTATCTAGGGATGCTGACTGGTGACTGACCTTATTTGCACCATTGATGATAGGTGATAATCTCGGTGAACTATTAAAGAAAAGGAGTGAGGGTAGATAAAAATTCGGCTTTCGAATCAAGATCTACTCTTAAACCTCTACTTCCTAATTTATTTAGAAAATAAATTATATATTTGCACTCTTTTTTCATTTATTTGGTGCAATGAATAAATTTGGACTGCAGCTGGGCCACGTCCCAACAAATCTTACCCCAACGACTGAGGCCCCCGGAACCGACCTTCCTCATATATGCGTTAGCGACCAAGATGGCCGGTGCACACTTCAGGAAGGTACGGCCCTTGAGGGCCCGTCGGACAGGCTGAGGTGGGAAGGGCCCACGTCACTTCCTGTGACTATACTTCTTTATATATTCTCATGCACCACTCAATTAGTTCAGTGTGCAAACGAAACATAGTACTATTTCCTTTCTCCATGGAACATATTGCATCTATGCTATAAATGTGCATTTTGATATTGGTGCATGTGAACTGTAAATCATTGATCAATAAAACAATTTCAAGTAGCCCAAACAATGCGGCATATAGTTCTCCCAACTTTGCCGTAAAATGTCACTCAATCGACTTTGAATTAATCAGCGAGGTTAAATGTTTTAAATCAATTGTTAAGGTTTAAGCAGAAATACATCTACCTCAAGGGGCACTCAGTAACTCATGTCTTGAGATTCCTCAAACCTTTTTAAGTTTGGATCCCAAATATTATACTGCGATCGTTTTCCGCATGTTAAAAATAAAATCGAATTACCAGTCAGCGATTTTTCCGCCGGAATCTAGGTGTACAGTGACTGGTGGATCAATACGCTCCTGGCTTATAACCCTCGCCATGGAAATTTAAAATTGTGTCCATTAAATGAACCTCCACTGATATTACCACCAACAAAATACGGAAATATTGGAGCGGATCGACAATACTCGGTAGCAATAACCATAGGAGCCATTTAGATCGCTTTCGTTGGATGCAAAATTAACACTGACGTGTTTCATACATATATTTTAACACTCAGAATCGAAGAATTTGAACAGATACCAGGCATTTGGCCAGTTTTTGTCAGGAAAGTTTCGAGACGACTAAAAGCATGTCAGCGGTAATTTAATTTTTAACGTGTGATTGGAATTTTTAAGAAATTGCATTTTGATTTAATTTTTAGTTGGTAAGTGATACATCATATGACACAATTTAGGTTTTTGCTAATAGAATGTTAACAGCTAGCTAATTTGTGCATGGTGAAAAACTGCCTTTGTATTAGACGTACCTTTATTTTAAACACTATTGGTGAAGACTGGGTGTGGAGTAAATGAAAGAAAGGCCAGTCCAAAAATGTAAACAAAATATCCTTTATTAGAACATCAAAAGAATGATGTTTTGCAACCGTACCCTTGCTTGCACATTGACTTAGGGTTGCAAAGGCTCGCATACGCAATATCTCTAAGGTTTCGACGCAGGTGACACACTTTACTGCAGTAATCATTCTCTCCCAACTTTTTCTCTATTTGTTTCCGCCTATAAACCCTCGGCATCTCTTCGTCCCTTTGTAGAAGGAACCGATGTCTGTCACTGCCTTCATTACAAAACTTCCCTTCCTCCTCAGCCAGTCGCTTGTCGTGTTGCGTGGGATGCGTCCTCAAGTAAGCGCCTTCATCTTCCTTCTGCTGGCGCAATTAGCGGGAATACTTACTCCGGAGAAGACGGGCGGGAAATTCTCGGTGCAGCATCCGAGAACCTGCAGCATGCATCTGAGCGGCCGCCTTAATTTTATCCTAGCCAGCGAAGTCACGTGTCGCTCAATTGTTAATTGACTTCATCCAGCCTCTCCGATGGGACCCGTCGCTTGCTTTTTAATGTTCATCATGAGTATGAGCTCTTTGTACTGGGTAATTGAAACCCTTCCGCCCAACTTGAAGCTTCGTAATAGTTTCGCATTGTGAGTGGAAACCCTTCCGCCCGACCTAAAGCTTCGCAATAGTTTTCCTCCTCCTTTGGTCGTGCGTGAATAAATAGGTTAGCTATCGCCGCAATTAAAAAGCGATTCCGGCCGAAATCGAGTGTACACAAATTATGATCCCTCTGACTGCGAGGAATACGTTCATAATTATTTATTAATCAAAAATCATTTTGCATAATGTAAAAAAGAGTTTATTATAATCGCTGGCCATTCTTTGACGCTGAGTCAGCAACTACTAGTTTTTTCCCCGTATTGCTACCGACTTAAGTCTTTCGGGGTGGGAAGGGAAGATTTGTCAAACATTTGATCGTCGTATCGCTGACAAGGCATGTGAACCGACTACCTTGAGGAAAAGCTGACTACCTTGTGGATAAAATCTCGGCTAATGTGACGAAAACTAAGAGATAAATTTTCAGGATGTAGCGATATGATTATTTTTTGACACTTTTCTTTATAAATTATTCAAATATTTATTTCGTGCATGTGGTAGGGCAGGAATAAATCTAGAAGGATGCATTTTTCTGCATGTTCCTTAAGCTTAAATGGACAGTTATCCTTTAGTGCATAACCGAGGTACCAACAGAATAAGATGGGTGGATAAGTTCTGGTTTTTATGGAATCTGAGCGAGAGATTATACTTTGTCGCAGTTACATTTCTTCATGGGATGAATTACAATACCAGCACTTATTAGTTGTCGTATTTTAGTTTAACGCGCTTCGACGGTTAAGTTCAGTTCGCACATGTCTGCCACTTGCTGACAGGGTCATCAGCACTTGGACGAGAAGGACGATCACCGAATCCGGGGCAACCTCAACGATGCTTAACTCCGGTAACTGCTCGGGAACCGGTGTTTCCATCTACATCTACATACTACCCCGCAAGCCGCCTCAATAGGCGTATGGCGGGGGTGTTAGGACAGCAGCCGTTTAAATATAAAAAGGAAACGCTCTTATGAAATTACGCCTAGCATTTATTAATGTCCCTTATTGTTCGGGGGAAAAACGAATTCCCATACCTATCCGTTCGGCAAAATAGGAAGTGGAAGGCCGTTGCAAATGTCAGTAATTATAATATAAGTAGCTGGTTATATCAACTACGTCGTACTGTCTTTAATCCTTTAGGAAATATTTTGCTTGACGTTCGTTAATATAATAGACGTATACATAGCTTTTACCTCATTCAGTGAATCTATGAATTCGCTTCCCTCAGTCACAATTTGTCTTAACGATTCCGTCAATGAGACAGGTTTTTTAAACCACTTCTCGAATTCAATCCTTTGTTGCCACTCACATTACCGGAGTCTATAAAATGTTAGCGGTCCAGCATGATCATCATCATTATTTATTCATTTATAAGATTTGTTGACGGCAGTCTTCCATTCCACCCTGTCTGCTGCTAACACCTTTGTGTCCTTGTGTCTCTTCCAATGGGGGCGTTTACTCTGTACCGAAGTTGCTATTTCATTCTCGAAATCGTTATCTGGAAACAAAAACTGAATTTTAGTGAAAAAATCAATCTTTTAACCGTAGCCATTCACTCATAAATTGAAAATTAAAATACGCAAAAGGTGGCGCCCATAGAATGAAGTGCGCTAAGACCTCTAAATCATCCACCTCCTCTCATTGGCTGTTTAGGGGAGTGGAGTGGGGGTGGAGTTGGGGAGGGGAGGTCTGCCTACACAGCGATTGGCGCAGACGAAGGGATGACGTAAGAAGTCTCAGCACGCCCATTCCAGCGAAAGGGTTAAGAAAATCAGTTTTTCGTCGCAAATGATTCGTGAACCAGGTGACGAATCGAAAAACGAAAAAATATGGGTCTTTCTATTTTACAAACTCTATCAGAATCGGAAATTTAAAAAAATGTTAAATGCCCTCATTTCATATCCCATTTTAGTTGACCTATTTATTTGTCCCTCAGCCTTCATTACAGGGGTTTCCCTTTTATTATGTTTCTCACAAAGTTTTGTCTCAAAGTGTGTCCTGTTTATCAGAGCCTTGTCTTTCTGTTAGTGTTACATATGGTTTTCTCCTATTCAATCCACTCGTACACATCCTCGTCTTATATTCTAGCCGTTCATTTGATCATCAGTACCTGCCTTCAGCACCATGATTTGAAAGACTTTTCTGTTCCAGCTTTCCAACAATCAGTTTAATTTCGCACGCGGCAAAAGTCTTGCTTAGAATACTAAATAGAAGGTTGGAGGTCAGAGCAAACTGCTATTTAGGCGATGAGCAATTTGGGTTCAGGAAGGGGAGGGCAACCAGAGACGCGATTGCGGTACTAAGGACACTTATAGATGGAAACATAGAGCATAATCAGGATGTTTTCGCTTGCTTTGTAGATTTCATAAAGGCGTTTGACAGAGTAAATTGGGAGAAACTAATGCAGATACTGGGGGAAATAGGAATAGATTGGCGTGATAGGTGACTTATCCGAAACTTATATATGGGGCAGAGGGCTCAGGTGAGGGTAGCTGAGGGTGAATCAGGGTGGGCAGTTATAGATCGTGGGGTGCGGCAAAGGTGCCCATTGTCGCCTTTGCTTTTTAACATTTATGCTGAGGAAATGGCAAGAGAGGCATGGGATGAATGAGGCAAGGAAAGTGGGAGACCAGCGGATAAAGTCGGTTAGATTCGCAGACGACCAGGCATTGGTCAGTCGGTCATCGAAAGGATTGCAAACTTTAGTAGATACACTGGAAATTCAGTGCAATAAATACGGGTTGAAGATTAATAATAAGAAAACAAAAGTAATGAGATTTTCTAGGACAAAGAAAGCGAGGCTGGTGATAAGAGGAGGAAGTCACAAACTGGAGCAAATAGAACAGTTTAATTACTTGGGTAGTACGCTAGAAGAAACAGGGCATAGTAGAAAAGACATTAGGAGGAGAATAGAGCTAGCGAAGGAAGCGTTCACTAATAGAAGGGATCTGATGACGGGGACCTTAAGTAAGGATGTAAAAAAGAGGCTGGTGAAGAGCTTGATATGGAGTGTGGCGTCGTATGGGGCAGAAACGTGGACCTTGAGAAAGGAAGACGAAAATAGGCTGAAGGCTTTCGAAATGTGGGTGTGGAGGAGGATGGAGAAGAGTTGGACGGACGGACGGACGGAGAGTTGGACGGACAGGAAGACAAATGAGGAAGTGCTTGACATGGTGGGCGAGGAGAGGAAACTTATAGATGAGATTAGGGGAAGACAGGGTCGGTGGCTGGGAGGGGTAATGAGAGACGATGGTTTGCTGACGGCCATGATAGAGTGTAGGATGTTGTGGGTAAGTGGGGAAGGGGAAGGAAGAGAATAGTTTTATGGACTGGATGAAGAAAGGTAGGACTTATGCTGAAATGAAGAAAGATATACTAGAGGTGGAAAGGGCACGGCACTTGTAAGAGTTTGTTGGATATTCTCTACTTTCATCACAACCTACCTCTAACCAGTAGATTACTGTAATGAATGAATACCCTTGGCAAAATATACTTCGGCGAAACGTATCCATTTAAACTTTGATTACTAAAAGTTTCATAAAATCCTAGTTCTGCCAGTCGGGTAGAAACATTCGTTTTATGTAAACGTAATTATAAAAAAAATGAATGCTTCGAAGATAAGGGCATAAATATTAATATAAATGTATAAAAGAGTGCATATTTTACAAAGTTCTTAATGTGTTTTTCACTACCGTGCAACTTAATGTTTTCGCTCAGTGATATTTTTTTCCAATTTCACGTTGCATTATTCAGTAATCCTTCTAGGCTTGGATTATAGTGAGGCATCGAGCACCACATACTCCATTTTATTAACATTTGGTCGCAGAGTATCAATTTTAATGACATAAAATGGAACTTTGTTTTACTAATCCTTGCTTTTAATGGAAAACTCTTTCATAATTAATTTTCCCGCCTCTTTATGGATCTATCGCGTTGCGCTTGAAACTAAAAGGTTTGAAATTTTCGGGAAAGCTCTTTAATGAATTCACTACATGCATCATATCTGTACTCTTAGCATACATATTCCTTCTTTTTATTTCCTCTGTATTACATGTATACCCATTAATAGGAGAATTCAACCAAAGAATATGCTGAGCATATTCCCTCAATCACATCCTTTAGATAAGAGAAAATAAATTTTTTCAGAAATACAAATCATTGCTAAAAATATTATGTGAAAAAATGAACCTATAGAACTAACTGTTTGAATTGCCAGAATACTATTTAATTGAAATGTCTTTGCAATTGTGGTACTTAAAACTTTGTTATAGAAAACGTATTTTAATAATTCTTTTGAGAATTTGTTTGCCTTTCACTTAGCTGCAGCGCCCTGAGTTTAAGTACTACTTTAGAACTTAAAAAATTAGGTTCAACTGATTCAGTATACAAGATATTTTTTCCTTTAACTTCGGCAAGTCAAGGAATCACACCAACATCATATCAATGAGGAGGGAGAGGTAAATAAAAAGACGTCAGACGAAATCAAATACTTAGGATTTATCGTTCACTTCAGACATAGGATGGGGAAAACTTAATATTAGGAGGGTTCTCCGATGAAAAAGTGGATGAGAGGTGCTAGTTTGCTCTGGTTAGGCCACATCTCAAATACACAGCGTGCATTTTGGAGCCCTGCACAGTTTGATTTAATTCGTGAAGGACATGAAATACGAAGGAAAGCAGCAAGATTCTTTAAAAATTGCTGCATGCGAACAGAAAGTGTTACATAGCTGATAGAAGGACTAGATTGGGAGCTATTAGATACTCGGAGGCTAGGTACTTACTACGTTTAGATAGATTGAAGCATTTAGATCAGGCGAGTTTCAGACGAATTTTGAGAATATTATTTTGAACCATGGGAGTAATATTGAGTTTACATCGCCATATATAAAATCAGATATTCGTTGGAAAATACCTGAATAGTAGGATTTCTAATCATAAATCTGACATAGCAAATAAAAAGGTAGTATGTGCTTTAGCTTTACATACTGGAGAATAAATATTATTTTGATTTAAATAATGCTACAATATTAGATTATGAATCAAACGTCAATAAAGACAAATCAAAGAAATGGTGCCAATATACTTGCAACAAAAAAACAGATGTGGCCAAGTTAAGTAAGGTTTACAGCAATATTTTACACCAAAATAACGTGGTTTCTTAAAATAATGGAACATATATATAATAAAATAAAACTTAAAAGCTTTTACTTGTCATTAATTCGTCATTGACAATAATGACCTGATGTTGAAAGACTCGATGAATTTATTCTAAGGTAATATGTTACGGATAATTATTGACAAACTTGTGTAAATGCTGTGTTGTTGTCTTGTGTTTTGACCATCGTATATTTTATTAAGCCCTGAAGATGAAATAATTAAATTCTGAAACGTTGGCATAGAACAGCTGATTTCATGACCTAAACTCAATATTACTTCCCTATATATCAAATGTGAGGTCGATATGATAAACAACAAACATTATTTTGACCTCGCGATATATTGCTAGAGCTGATTTAAGTGACAAAATAAGAGATAAACACTGCCGAGCTGATGGATACAAACATCTCTTTAATGCACCACTAGTGATGATAATAAAAACAGCTTAACATGAAACACACCGTTAACATGCAACTCACCTCTATCCCCTCCCCCCTCATATTCCCCATTCTCTCCCCTTTCATGGCTAGAGTCCTAACAACCTCTGCCACACGCCTCGTTGGTGGCTCGCGAAGTAGTACATTGATGTCAGAAAAAAATATAAGTTTTCTACGGAAAGAGCGAGATTATTCCGTTCACCGCAAAGCTGTCCCTAAAAAAAAACAGAGAGATGTCATAAACATTAGTACTCATGATTAATGATAACACTTTGTACTTTTCTACTAAATTTTTATTGTTCGACGTGTTCTACGTTGCACACATACCGTAATCCATGAAAAAGTGTCATTTTATTATATTTAAATTCACAACAGTTACATTTACATTTAAATGAGGATGTACAGAAGAGTTTTTTGTTGACGAAGGACGGTTGCCTTCGCATTTTTCTGACAATAACAGATCGTTTACCTATTGAAAAAGCCAAATTACTCGTAAATCCAATTAAATTTTTGTAGGAAAGTACTAAGTATTATCATTAATCATGAGTACTAATATTATAAACTTCTACGAAGTGAAGTCTGCCACTGTCAAATTTAGACGTCATAAAAATCAGGATTCTCTCTTCCTATTCCTCCTATTTAGTATCTACCTTTCTCATGGCTGCTGACCAGACACCATTTGCCAAACGCCAGTTCTGTCGTTTCCAGGTAATAAAAGGGAGTAGGTGATGTTTTGTAGCTGATTTATGATTGGCAAAAATGTGACCCAATGTAGTAGTGTTGACGGTGCGCAGAAAAGCGTCAACCGTGAACGTCAGCTGTCAACTTCTCTAAGTTCAACCAGTCTAAATTTTTTTACGCCTGTGCATGCGCTGTAAATTTTAAGAACATAGCTGTCCAATTCCCATCATTGTTTCCTCTGATTCCCCAGATTTTCACGGATATTGCGCCAGAAATAATCAGCAATGGTAGCATTTTAATACTATTCAAAGCAGCTTATTCAGTTCAGTCAGACTGACTGCATGCACATATACCGTAATCCACGAAAAAGTGTTTTCTGCTGTATTTACATTCACAAAGGAAATATGTAAAAATGACGACGTACAGAAGAACTTAGTGGAGATGGAGGATGATTGCCTCCACAGTTTACCTACAGTAACAGATCGTTTACCAATTGAAAAAGCCAAATTTCCCGCGAACCCAATTCATAGTTAACATTTACAGTTGACTCCAATCGTAAACTAGCTTATACGTGTGAAGAATTGGTCATCGATACATCGCTAACGTAGCATGTATCGAACCCGTTACTCGGACTTAAATCAATTAATTTACAATATCACGATTTTGAGATTATAATTTAAATTGTTGTGAGTAATGGTTCGAAGTTTTAGCCCAGGTTCAGTGACACTATCAGACTTTGTATAAAGTACTTCCTCCATTGCTCACGTAGTACATGTTTTCAAGGAGAGAGCCATTGCGTTCCATCAAGATTGACGCTCTTAAGTCCAAGTTCTATAAGAAAGTCACTGCACGTGAGGATAGGTACCATAAACTATCAAGACGAGCTTTCCAATGAAAAACCATATTTCTGCCACGATAAAAGGCAACTGCCAACGCTGGATGGCAAGGTCCTACTCCTGTGCTCTTAGCTGTTTTCTACGAAGCGCTTATAGTCATTTGCCGGCCTCGGTGGCGGCGGGGTAACGTCCTCGCCTGCTAACCCAAAGGTCGCGGGTTCGAGTCCCGCCAGGGGAGGATTTTTCACCTCCCAGGGCATGGTTGTGTGTGCTCGTCCATTGTTATAGAATGTTAATACCCCGATGTAAAGGCCAATTAGAGCTGTTTTCGGTGGTTCTTGAAAATAAATAAAAGTCTCACCTCGAGAATTTGATGTGTGAGGTTCGAAAAGATTATTGTCCGGGGTACTACAGGGCGTAAAAAAATGCTCTAACCACCCACTTCATCGTTTCCATACTCATTCATCCATTTTGCATCCTGTCTTTTGGTTGAATTATTTTTGGATTGTCACTACTCAAATTTATCACAGAATGGGATTGTCCCTAAAATTTTCCAGCCCAAATATCTATTTACATCGCATCATGTCTCTGTTTTGCATCTTGGTTCTTTGTCTTTTTTTCTTTATTTCCTCAAATACCCAGCCTCCAACTTTCATGCCAAATACCAACTCTCTTCCTTCTTCTTCAGTGATCCCATACAGAGGGTGAAAATGTTAACAAATTAGTTAATTATGATATTAATTAGAGGTACTCGAGAGGTAAAGTAGGGTTGGATGTAAACCTATACTAACCTATCACAGCTGAGGGACCATGTCTATATTAACTATTTTATTCTTCAGCTCACAATACGCTCTACCTCTCTTCATCTCTTTCATAAAACCAACTCTTTCTTTCCGTTCCCCCCTTACCCAATATCCTCTTCTCTATCACGGCCTTCAGCATTCCCTTACCCCTAATAACCCATTCCAACCACCTAACTGCCTTCCCCAGAATTTCCTGAAGTAATTTCCTCTCCTCACCAACAATACGAAGACTTTTTCCTTCGTCTTCCTTTCCGTCCATTCCGCACCTTTTCCATTGTCCTAAATAACCACATCTCAAACGCATTTCGCCTTTTCTCATTCTCTTTCCACAAATTCCACGCATCAGAGCAACGCTACACTTCATATTAAACTCATAGGCAACATTTTATTTACATTCTTACGCAAGATATCGATCGTCAGCTCACTCCTATTAGTAAGTTCTTCTTTCGTTGGCGCTATTATCCTTTTAATGTATTTACTACAATGCCGATTTCCTTCTAGCGTCTTACCCATCAAAAATTGCTTTACCTGCACTATAGTTTCTGCCCTCCTACTTTTATGGACAGCCTCGTTTCGTTGTCCTAGAATATTTCAATAATTAAGTTTTATTATGATTAATATTCATGCTATATTCCCCGCAGGCCGTTTTTTTTAGGAATGAAATCCATTAACGGACTGAGAGTCGGACTCCCGTTTCCGGACTACCAACTAATACACCCCCATTCTCCTTGGGCACTAGATCGGTACCGTTTATCACATTACTCCGTGCGAGGTCTTTTTGCATTATTCCGCTGGGTATATTTTTTCCATATTTCATCTTGCCATTTCGTCGAGATGGTTAAGGGTCTGCCTACTTTGCTTTAAACTTACTTTGGGCATATCTTGCCAATAGGATCCAGTTGCCCTCTCCTTTTAGCATTATTGCCATGATATTTTCGTGAGTAATTTGTAGACCGATATTCATTGAGAGTAAAGTACTCTGTTGGGCCCACTTGTCACACGAGAAGAAGGTGTGGTTTGAATCATCTACTTCTCCAGGACAATACAGGCATTCAGACGACAGTGTCTAACTGATTTTTTGAAGGTATGATCTGTGATATCCATGTCCGCTCACAGTCAGTAGCTATGTTACGAAGTAATCGATCTCTCTGTGTTTCCTCTTCGTCCACGTCCGCACATCCCTGATGATTTGATGAGTCGTGCTGTCCATCGGCCCCTTCATTCGGTCTCCCAAGATTGCTGCCAGGAGTCAAGTGTCCCGCAGATCGTAGCGGGAAAAAATATGCATTACACGAGAAAAGCTGCAGGTAACGGGTAGGAAACACTGCAGAATTATCTTGTAGTTTCGTAAACTTGATCTAGAGGTCATCTATATGTTTCGAAATGTTTCCTCTCTAGTCTCAATCTTTTATTTAGGATAGTGATGTTTTTAGTCTTTTTAAGTATAAATATGTTTTATTACATGCATCGACTCACCGAATTAATCGCACAGGTGATTAAGTCTTTAAACCTCATCTCATTGATGGCCGTTCTTTCTCGTTTCCCACCAACCCCTTTATAAAAAGATCGAAAGCGCCACGTTTTGGGTGGAGCTGGGGGGAAGGGAATTGGAAGGGTGGACGGGGAGGTCGCGCACATTTTCGCCGTTGACGTCACATTTTCGTCACTCGCTGAATTCGAAGTGCGCCTTTAAAAGGATAAGGTGTTTTCCCACGTTCCAATTTTTGGGTCAGGATTTTATTTTCTTCCACCTCGATAAAAAAACGTGATTTTCATGCTCTCTTGTAGCCTTTTGCAATCCTTTGGATGAGGAAAGGGCAATGCAGGGATGGCTGAGAATATCATGTAAGAAAAATAATAATTATTAAAAAAAAGACAGGGTTCCCGTTCGGTTGTTGGTAAAATTTTTCTTGTATCTTCGAGTCCTTTGGGACTGGTCCCTCCCCCCCAAGTATTTAATTCCGCCTCGTCCCGAAATTCTCCCACCTCGCCGTAATATACTCCTCCCTCCATTACTTCCGCATATGTTCTCCCATCCATAGCCTTTCCCTCCTGAGGGCAAAGCACACCCGAATTCCACGGCCGAATAATCATCGTCGAGTATGAACGGCGAGAAAGAAAAAAATCATGGAGTAGATGTTTATGATGGTGACGATGATGAAGAGAAAAAGGACCAATCCTTTTTCTATTCTCTCTATCTTCTTCCCCCACCCCCCTCCTTCTTATGCACCCTGCCCAATTTTTTGGTGCACCCCCCCTCCCCCTTCCCTCTCGAGAAGCTTAAAACCTTTGTCACCATTCGTTGGAAAGTAGGACAAATTGACAAACTCCACCAAAATCAATGGAACAAGGACGGAGCAGCCAGTTGGCGAGTCGCCAGATTGGATGGAAACAAAAGATAGGGGTGAGAGGCAGGTGGCGCCTCCATTCGCCCCGTGGCAGGGCGTTGCATTTCATCCCCCTCCCGAAAACTGTGTGCTAACCCCCGTCAACCCCCTATCTCTCCCAGCCCCATCTCACTGGAATGCGTGCTCTTATTCGTTTTGCTTCCTTTCATTTAGCTTTTTAAAACTCTGATAAAACTTTCGGACTGATTTCATGGATTATATTTTAAATAAAACCAATGAGCGTATTCACCCGTAAGTTTTAGCAACACAACGACGCTAGCAATGCGCGTCTTCAGGTCGAAGATAGCTTGCCTGATAGTCGATATTAGCTTCTTCCGATGACGGTTATTGGACCTGAAGAAACCAGCAGGATCGCTGGTGAAACTTATTCTGCCTAGCCGCACTGTCTAGAATATCTGTATATCTGAACACTGCCAGCCGCTGGGTTAACAAGTCAATGCGGTCACTATGTTCCGAGAAAAGTTTGACACCGAGACAGAGTGAACAAAAGATGATTTTTAAATGTGCGAGTGCGTAGCATGATGAGGTTGGGAATAGTTTTCTGAATAATAAGTGGTTAGTTACTTTAACGAGCTAGACAGTTATGGCCACAAATGCGAATTTTGCAGTGTTTTTTAGAATGTTTCGACAAGAGTAATGGGTTGGAAAATTTTCTTTTTATAAGTATTTTTTTCAGCTATGATAAAATGAGAGTTTTTCTGCACGGTTTAAAATTTAAAACAAATCAATGATTTTATCTAAAACAAACAAGATCATTTATTATTTTCTATAGTTTTCAATCTTTCAAAAGCATTCGGCCAGGACTATTGCTACCGGCAGAGAGATCTGACTTTTTTGTGAAAAATAAAATGTATTAAATTAAAATAAATATGAGATACGCTGAAGATTATTTATTAAGAGCTATTTTTTCAGTGCCTGAATAAAAAACCATTGCCTGCTGATGAAAATATTCCCAAAATACTTATGCATTTCTTTTATTCTCAGCATCTCTTTTAAAATAACGTGCTTCAGAGTTAATAGTAAATCGGTGGTATTTGAAAATAATTTTTGAAACCATTTTAAATTATAATACTTTGTTCTTTTCCAGAATTTATTTAAAACTGTGACTGGTTTCACCTTGATAAAGGATCAATAGTTTACGGTGTATTAGGTAATGTTTTTCCAGGGGTAAAACATTTGTAGTAATTAGTTCAAAGCAAATACTACCCAAACCTTTACTACTAAGCAATGCCATTATATCCATTTATTCAGTAATTTTTTTCCGGGGATAACATATTTATTGTAATTTGACCAAAGCAAATACTACCCAAACGAATTTTATTTTATCAATTATTTTATCTGGAGATTAGTTGACTATTCCACGAAGAAATTCTATCCATTTCAGGGCTTATCCTTCTGCCCACGCAATGAAAGCTCGTATCTCACGCATTCCTCTTTATTTTGATATTCCTATTTGTCCCTTGTTTCCTCCTCGTGAGAACTCCCATCGTGTGTTCTCCTTTATTTTCTTTGGCAGCAGATCTATTGAGAGGATTAAGGAGAGCCCAATCCCATGAATTCCTCTTTTCCGGGTACCGTCCCACACGAACCCCCGTCGTTCTGCGTCCTCACTCGGTCCCCGTTTGATCTCGTTTCATTAATTAATTGTTTCCCGGAAGAATGAGGACACGGTTGCTTTGTTTTCCGAAGTGGGTCGCTTTTGTGAGGTAATTTTCCTGTTGTTAATGACTGTACATAATTGATGCTTGAAGCTGAAGCATGGTCATTTTCTTGACGAACCGATGGCAGTGGGGTGAAGGTTGGTTGTCTGAAAATTTGGGGAGGCGACCGAGAACTAAATGGTCATTTGCTGCTTTAATGACAGGTGGGTTGCTTACGAGGGAAGTATTCATGTAGAATGGAGGAAGAGTGGAGAGAAACCCGGCATTGGGGTTAGCCTGTACTAAACAAAAGACACCATGGGGACCACTGCTTAACATCCCATCTAGCAAACAAAGCACTGCACTTTAAGTGTCTTCCACAGAGAACCCATTTAGTATTCGATCCACGGGCTTCAGCCCCGAATGGCTGAATATTCGCCACAACGGGCGTGGTTTTAAATGTTCGTCCCTTATTAAACGCAGGGAAGACGAAGGCAACCGTCTTCCATCAAGGGACATGGAGTGCTGCCAGGAGTTGACCTGTTGGTTGATGGAGCCACCTTATCATGGAACTCCGAGGTCACCTACCTAGGAGTGCTTACTGGACCGGAAGCTTCCCTGTAAGCCTCAAGCAGTGTCCGTGCAAAAGGATTCGTGGCGTTGGCTAGTCTTCGGTGGATCCTACACCCGCTAATGCTGTGCATGGACACTCAGAGGAGACTATACAGGGTCTGTTACTCTCTGTCTGGTAGAACGCAGCGCCTCTATGGCCTGGACTGCCCGAGTGTACCCTCTGCCGAAGTCAGGTGGTGCATAATTCTGCGATGATCCTGGTACGCGGCCGATATGACCACGTCTCCAAGATACATCGAGATGGGAAGTTGGTGCCTCTTGATGTCCACTCGCCGAAGATCGCGCGAGGGGTCTCTGATTCAGAGCATCCGGCGATCAGCAACCTCGCCAAGATCCAATGATGGCCGTGGGATCGCTATATACGCCCCATAGCCAGGAGCCTATCCTGGGAGCCACTCACAGATACGAATGAGATTGAAACAAGAGACACCTAGCAGGAGCACGCCAGGGAAGCTAGAAATCTGGGAAGGTTTTAAGTTCCGATCAACGTTGGAAAGACGGGAAACAAATAATCGAATGTTAGTCCCCGTTTTCACGTTTATATCGGTCTTCCTCACCTGTCTTCTCCTTGAGTACCATTCCAACATTTATTTAGTAAATCACTCATTTCCCATCCATTGTACATTATCATAGTTACTTATTTATGTCATTTAATTTGGTGTTACTTATCTTCATAATTTCTCTAACTTTTCTTTCCTTGTATTTTTCTCTTCTTGATTTTCCTGCTGACGTTCTTCAAAAGTCCATCTCTGTAGTCAATAATGATTTTTCTGATTTTTATTTTATTGTCCCGACTTTAAAGCTATAAATAATTATGTGCTTTTAATTATAATAATGTATTCACTATTTTATTATTTTTAGGTCCCATAAGAAACTATTCAGAAAACTTACGGCTTTTTTTTACCTTGAGTGTTCTTTTTCTTTCATGAATCTATTCAGTGTTCCACTTTCTTTAATTTGTATTTCAAGGTATTTGTATTGTAAACAGTGCCAAAATATTTTCCAGTAACTAATGCGAAGTCCTGCTGTTTTTATCTAATAGACAGGAGGTAAATATTTCTCTCTCTTCTGGAGGAATATGAGCATTAGCCACTAAGTTCCACTAAATTTTACATTTTTTATATTGAAATGATATTATGTACATTCTACTAAATGTTGCATTTAATACAGGAATCTACATACTTGCTTTTTATTTCACTCCTTGATTGATTGATTCCACATCGTTAATTTTCTGAAGCCGTTAATTTTGCACGTGTAATCTATTTTGTTGATGTTCGTTTCCAGACCCCACTTTCTTTTCTATACTAACATGTTTGGTGTCATGTCAGATCTTGATAGTCTTGAGTTGTTGTTGAAATGTTTGTTAATTTTGTTGGATAATTGGGGGAGGTGACTAACAACTGGGGCAATTTCTGCTATTGAGGACAGGTGGGAGGGTTTATATGGATTAGATTATTTGGTAAATGGAAGATGAGAGTAAAAACCGTCAGCATTAGCCTGCTGTAAACGTAAGGGTGACCAGGTGTCCTCAATTTAACGTTGAATCCAATGGAGGGCTAACAGTACTTGAATTGCCATCTACATGGCGACGATGGCGACCAAGTGGAAAAAGGGATTAAGTGAAATAGTCACACCACTGCCAGGATTCAAGGCATAGTCTTCGGAATAGAAAGTCAGTACTTTAGTCACCACAGCAACCCTAGCTTTATGTGCGCAGCACAGGTACTTCCCCCGAGAGCAATGCCTATTGTGCTGCATCATTTTTCTAGCCTTTTAGACTTTAAAAACTTGTGTTTTGTTATTTTTATTCCAAGCATTGGTGGAATTTGTTTGAAGCCATCTGCTAATCTCTTATCATCGTCATTCGTGCAGATTCAGAACCAAAGGATCCATATCAAGTCTGTTGTTCTGGGATGAGGGAGTGTGGTTCTCTCAAAGAACCGGTGTCGCGTTTCCACGCCGCGTGCTCGTTTATCGTCGCCGAGATCATATGGCCCTCAGTCACGCCATGCGCTGCGCATATCTCATGCATCCAGAGCGGCGCCATCAATCCTGCACTTAATGCTCTTCAAAATTGAATCCATCTGCCTTTTGCACGACTCGGAATGCCGCGACGACCTGTAATGCTATACCCACAGTCGAAGGAAGGCACGAGGAAATATGCGTTTCGGTCCAAGCGACATTCATTCTACGACGACTTAATTCCGCGCCGTTATCTCATGCAGTTCAATCAAATGTGTCGCTGGCAGAGTCCGTTTCGGGCGGTGAAGGCGGGCATTGTGATTCATTTGCTCTCGCAGCAAAGGAAGCGTGCAGGATTGCGTCGGATTAACGGGTCTACTTCCGTCTCCGTTTAGGGTGCTAAGTATGAGGGAACTGCCCGCAGGGTCGTCTTCCTATCTTTCTCAGTCCCTACCCCTTTGCATGCACTCAGCCCAGCATTTTTGACGCTAATGTGCAGGCCCAGGTTAAGACCAAATTTAAACTCGGGCGAGAGAGTATTCCGGCGCCCCCCCCCCCCCCGCTTATCAAACCTATTCACCGGTTAAGCGTAGTAAAAAAAATATTTTTTCACAATCACGGCGCCCCGGACAGTCGCCCGTGTCGCCCAGGCCTTAAGCCGGGCCTGCTAATGTGTCATCAAGATCTGCCTGACAATCAAATACCAAAACGGAAAAACCGAAGTGGCGTATCTAGGATTACCAACTGGGGTATTTTGACCCGGAGGCTTGGGGTGGAGTGATGTTTCTCCAGGCTCAGGGTTTTTGATCAATTACTCTGGGACAGTGCCAGGTACGAATTAAAAAAACTAAAAAACACTTAAGCAGATATTCCGTCAGTGATAGAGTGTTCTCTCAGAAAATAAGAGATTATCTCAGATATCTTTATTAAATAAACTATTTTTGCGTGTGTTTACTAAAATAGTTGATTTAGTGAAACGATCTTGGTCGAGATATTCCATTTCTCTTAGACTTGCATGGATCCTTATATGAAAAAACATTTTTGAGAAAAATAATTTTTCCAAAAAAGAAACGCAAGATAGGAGCTTTTGGTGCGTATTGCAAAAAAAATACCCGTATTCTTTTACCCAAAAATGAGTTCAAAATAACTCATTATACTTTCGCGTAACTAACGAATGACATTTTATGATATTGAGAGTTGCATCCTTTCAATTATCACCTAAATCAATTGGTAACGACGTATGTGGCAGTTGAAACTTAGCAACAACGGAAAGAGGCTATATTTTCTGATTTCCCGAGTTGTAAACTATAATCTCCGGGTCGAGAAGGTTTTGAAGCTGGTAATCCTACAGGGATTATTTACAGGGTGATCGATTTGGAAAATATAACATCGTGACCGGTAAAAAAATGGAAATGAATATTGTGTCGTTCAAAAGGGTATACTACAACGATACAAGCAAGGATTTGATTTGTTTCCATTACTAGTGGGAAGACCATGCAGAAGACATTCATGAACTAATTCAAAATTTGTCCACCACTGAATCATCCTGAGCATACAACCATAGAACGTTCATTGAATGTTCAAGTGTAAACTATTCATTTGAGACTGTTCGTTCATATATCGTTCATTTCCAGTTCACGAAGTATTATTAAAATATGCCCCCTGGTTGAACATTTAAAGAACATCTTTAAACCATGTATATTTGAATTTTCATAAACGACAATATGTAAGCTAGCGTGCGGGAATTGGAAAAATCTTGTTTATTCACAGTAATATTGCATTTATATTCGTACTATGTGGCGATATAGTTTTCAATTAATTAATCCTAAATAACTGTTATCGAGATGTGATGGTATTTCCTCAAACTATCACGTAATTGCCATTTAATAATTATAGTTCTCGAAGTTACAATTATCCTCGGAAGTGACTAGGTGTATACGACTTTCTCAACGCCGGTGCTTCAATATCGGGTGCGAGAATATGCGCGTAGAGTCGTAGGGTACCTAAAAATTCGGCATAGGTTCAATGATGTTAGGAATATATAAGATAGTATGTTATAACGTATTGAAGCATGGACAATTAATTCCCCACTGGGTACATGCACAAGGCGCGGGTGGAGGGCTGCGACGATTTACGGACATTTTGGGAGTTGTATCTTCGCAATATAACTCGCGACTCTGATGTGCTACCGTGCTAACTTTTTCGAACTAAATATATCGTCTAGATCTATCTATTTCCAGAATAAAACTGAAAGTCTGGGATCTACTCGAACGGTAAGTAAAGGCTATCGCCGCTGGAATGTGATATCCTTTTGTAGTAATATTAGCGTAATAATTCTTACATTCACCCAGTAATGAAACCACTGCTACAATTTAATTACACTGCAATGTCTTGAAAATGGATTTGAGAGAAATGCAAGTGGCCCTTTGCCGATTCATTATTGAGTTACCTACTTACGTATAGAGTAACGCATATCTTCTAAAAGTCATCCCTTAAGACTTCGGCATTTGTTGAATTTATCACTTTTCATTCTTAAAATAGCATAAAAGTATTCTTATTTACTTGATGAATACATATCAGTTCCAGCAGCAATGCAATGAATGAAGTATTATGACCTAGAGTAATGAAATAATATTGGTTCTATCCAACACTATCGTCTTCTTACGAAATTTAGAAAATTTGCGAGTGACACAAATAATAATTATTCAACTATTTACAATGCAAGACAAAATATTATTTATTCCCTAAGCTGGGAATTGATGGCGGGCAAATAAAGTGCATAAAAGTGAAAAGACGACCCCTAAAAAGGGTCTTTGGGTGAGCAGTCCATTATTCTATTTACCAGTTGTTATGACACCAAATGAAAAACTCATTAAGTGCTAACCTAAGTCCATACTGAATCATGTTGGAAAACCTTGGATCATGCCACATTTAAAATAATTAAATTAAAAGTGAGTTAATTGATTTTAATATCAGCCATGTAAAAATTCCCGTCGAATAGTTGAGGCAATTTATGCTTATTTTTTACAATAATTTAGTTAAGATGTAATTGATCTTGCCCCGGTCGGATGGTTGCTGCGATGGTATTCATCCTATGGTCGTTCAAAGATTTCAGTCAAATATTAATTACCTAAGTATCCGTTCTGAGATTTTGGTAGTAAATAATGATCACTTTTAGGTTTTTGCTCTGAAAATTCCCATTTATAAGAGAAGTCTAAACTTCACTCCTAGATCTGGAATGCACAATCGCCCCTCTTAAATTCCAGAAATTAGTTCTTTAGCTCTAAAATAAATCTTTTTATCGAGCAAGGGATTACATTTGTGCTTGCGTAGTTTTATAAATCGTTTACTGCAACGACATATTGAATGAATTTATTGTCCCTCCTGGGGGGGTCCCCCCCCCCAGGAGGGACAATACCTCTCCCATACCTAACTACCAACAAACCCATCCTCCCCAATCTACGTCACCCTCCCTCTCGCCCCTCCACCCCTCTACTCTCCCCCCTTCCCCTCCTTATTTTTGTAACTATATATGCAGAGTGTTCTAAGATAATTTTACCTGATGATGACGTGCTACGTCGAAACCCGGGTCGGTTACAATAAATATATGTGGAATCACAAAGTTACGGCTTTTCATTCAATATGCTAAGCAAATTCCACAAAGTTACGCCTGAGACAACGGAGTTTACTGCAACGAGTATAAATGTTATCAAAATCAATAAAATATAACATATTTGTAAAGAGAATTAGTTGAAAGTTTTCGTCAGTCATCAGATTAAAATGTTTTGACCACGCAATGCAGCATCTGGGGGATTTTATCAGTGGAAATTAGCATCTCATAGGTTAATTAGATGATATAATTCACTTATATCATAGGGTTATTTCATATCATTTACCATGTTTTTTCTACAAGCAATAAAGTTTCCAATTCTGTATACACGAGTCAACATACTAATTTTATACTTATTATTTTTTTTTAATTAGTGAAATTTCCTTATACCTAATGTAATGTGCCAGTATCAGTGTTTCATTTGCATTCAAATATATTTCAGAATTCACAAGCCCAATTGAGTAAAAAAAAAGTCGAATTTATTAGAAAATATTCACCGTTATTAGGCCGAAGTATTTCGTCTGGAGAATTTATTACAACTTTTAATTATAAATCTGCGGATCAATCAAGCATTCCCAAGTCTCAATTGTGCTGTTTTGACCCCTAACCACTCATTAAATTGCTACTCGCACAGTTACCGTTATGCGCGCCAAACGGCTGGAGTGATCTCGGCCACGTCCTATAAACTTTTATTAACGAATCAAGTCCATAATTGCAGCGATAAGTAAGCATCAGACCTTCAGCTATCATTCCATTTGACCGCTCAACCGTCTAAAACGTTCACCGCGTTACTAGATTTAGTTTATTGAGTCTTCAGATTTAATAACGATCTCCGTAAATTCGCTGAGTTTACCTCTACCGCCTTCAATGTCTTATTATATTCGCAAAACCGAAGTCCTGCGGGCGAAAAACCTCTCCCGCCTTAGATTTCGTACCCTGAGGGAGAGTTAATTCACTGCCATCTTAATCACCGGTGGGCCTCAGATTGTATATCTCCTTTATGTTCGCAAGTACAACGGGATTAACTATCTCTCTCTCTTTCTTTTTCAAATATGAGGCTGAGGGAGGTGTGTAATTTCGCTGTCGGTTTGATGAAGAAATAACTAAAGAAATCAGCCTACGCCCATAACCATCCCTTAACTTTTAATGGCCTTTACGTTTTCATTACGTCGCCGCGTTTAACGACCTCGTAACGCCTCTTGCGTAATTCCCTCGTCCGTCTGAAAATATCGTGAGTGGGAATATGGGCGAGCGTCTGAGTAGGTGGTGAAAAATAAGTATCGCAAAAAAATACTAAGTCCCCTCCCACTCGCGTATTATATCGCCAACGCACAAGATAGGTTTCACACTCTTTTAACGGTATGAGTGGCTGGCTCTCTCTATATGTGTGCAGCTCTTACCCCTCCACTCTCGATCAGCTGCACGAAGTTGCCAGGTGACGGCGCGGCGGCGTGTCCTTAACCTGCATTGCTCCTTCGTGTGCGTTCGTCTCCACTACTACTACTCCACCGCCTCCACTTTCCACGCCGGCTACGCGTCGGCTAGCGAATCATTCCTTTTTTCTTCTGTGCCTACCCTTCTCTGTCTTTCCTTCAAGCTGTAAGGGCTGTAGTTCCCTCTTAACCACCTCATTCAGCAATATTGACGGCAAGTAGGGGCAAAGCATAGGGAAATGAATATTTTTTCACCCTTAAAAACCAAAGGTATATCATTTATGCGTTTATAATCTTGGGCGAAGCATTAGTTTATTGGTACCACTAAAATATTTTATGATTTTTTTAATATTATTGTTGTTCTTTTATGGCGCGTAATTATTTTTAGGCTGTTTAATCATAGTAATTGTTAATCCATTGCCGATAGTTTTGCCAAATTTTTGACAGAAAGAAAGCAAGTATGTGCCATGAAGCTTTTGGTAACCCATAAGATATTCCTTTCATTGGGCTACCATGAGAAAAAACATACAATTAACACAAATGTACACAATTACATCTATTATAACTTACCAGAATACTGAATCATAGCAATTACATCAGAAATCTACATATTATCGGCATATCTCAGGATTGAATTGGCTGCAATAATCGGAATCTGAATTTTGACTAGTCTTATCAGCATAAAAAATCTCATTCAAGCCTTTGATCTAATGTGGTGTTGCTATTTAAACAATATGATATTCATTACCATGTGCACCAGGCAAGTAGCCAGGGAGGGGGCTTGAGGGGCTTCAGTCCCTCCTGAAATTTCAAATCATATTGTTAGTTTAGTTTTACTATGAATTATATTGGATGGAAAATACAAGGGTTAGAGAGGGGAAAAAGGTAAGAACAAAGCAGTTTTAAATAAAAAAGTATCCATAAATAAACTGCATTAACGAATAATAGTGTACCAAGAGAAGACCCCCCAGGCTTCAGGTTAAGCTCCCCATACCAAAATCCTGGTTACGTCACTCATGTGCACCGTTAGCACTACCGTAGTAAACAGTATTAAGGAGTACCACCTACTGGTGGAGCTGCTGTAGGTTGGCTTGCCATTATCGCAGTGTAGGTGGAGCATTAGGAGATAAGATTGAGCGGGGCACATTGTTATGTCAAGGGGAAGAAAGCGTCCCAAACAGGCTGCCGGAGGCTGGATACTAGACATGGCAGTTCAATCCAGAAACCCTCTGCGCCACAGGGGGTCAGACCTTTGGCGTCCAAATGTGTCACTCCCAATCGATAACCTCGTCGAAATAATGTCAGCATGCGGTACATTTAGCGCCAGTTCGCTCTTCTGGCTACAGCTTTGAAAAGCAGCCCCAACAGTCGCGGAGGGTGGCACCCCGTAGAGATTGGCCCTTGTCGAGGAAATGAAGTTTCAGAACATTGTGATCCCTAATAATCTGCGCTTGCCTGAGGCCTGGCTATGAAGTTGGACACAACAGTGCTTCACGCTGGTTTCAAGGAGAGATGACGAGCAAGAGATTGACATCAAATGATCTACTGATTGCTTTCCGACGTAGTAACACTAGATATCTCATATTACGTAGGAGAATATAAACAAAAAAGTGTATTATCATGCGGTAAAAATATTTTACATGCTAGTGATTTATGCTAGTGCTAAGGAAATGTTCATGAAACAACCACATTTCTATGCTTTGTGTCTAACGAGTAGTTTCTTTTTGGCGTTTCTACACGTAATGATATCGATTTTTGACAGTTATTTCGGCAGTCATCCAGCTAGTGTCTTCAAGTCAGAAATTGAGTGCCACTAGGCGAATTGGTGTCCACTGATAACAAAGAGGTTTCTTCGACCATCCTGCTGGCATTGCTAGGACTTATAATGAAGTTACAGCTACAATCTGAACGCCCCAGAAGTAGACTTACTATGTTATATGACGTTTATTTTTAGCAAATGTTCATAAAAATCGACTCCAGTCATAACAGTCTTAAATACTAAAATTTGTTTTAACTGCAGTCCTTCATTCATTCATAATATTTCACGCTAACTCTTTTGCTGTGCTATATTTCTTTTGTCTTACAGATTCCTTTTCAGTAGTCCCAGGTATAGGTGACTTGGTGTGTCTCGTAGGAATTTCCCCTCTGCTTTCTTTAGTAGGTGTGCTTCCAACAAAACCATAGTCTGAACGTGCGGCATATTCATCGCGTTCTTATTTTGCGTGAGTTTTTTCAAGCTCTTACTCCAGCGGCACTTTTGTTGACCTTCTTCTTTCTTATTTATTGCGTTCAAATTTATCTTTCAAATTTCATTTTTGTTCCGTATTCATCCATATCCGTTCCCTCAGCGTCAGGCCACAAAGTTGAGAAAAAATTTTCATCATAATCCCTCAGAATCAATATATGGAAGGAAATTGAATCCTTCTGAAGGGTTTCTTTTGAATTCCATGGGTGAAGATAGTCCTATCTTGGACTCTATTTGGATCTAACGAAGGCCAAGTAAACAATCTCATAGATTTTTACAACTTCTGATGCACCATTTTCATCCATTAAAGTTGAAAACAACTTAATAATGTAAAACATGAAGATAATCTTTCATTATAACAAAAAACTTGGTGGCAAATATTTTTCAATAATATCTTACCATTGGAGAGAATTCTCTTCCTTAATCCCCTTTGTTTCTTAGGAAATCTTCATGTACACGTCAAAAGAGATATCAGCTCTCAGGCATATATTTTTCAGGACGTAATTATATCTTATTCTGTTCAATGTTATCACCAAAGACGCACGCATTTTGATATGAAATTATTTGATCTGATTGTTTTCACCTTTTTGCCTTATCATTCACGTCTTTTTTGTCCCCTTGTGCTGAAAAAAGTGCTGTTTTTCTACGAGCGAGTTCCTCAACTCCTGACACATATCTGTCAAGGGCTCATGTGACCCTGAAACGACAATCGACGTTAAATCAACAATTGAAGACACCCGCATGGAGCAATAAATTGTATAAAACTTTGATTTCGTTGTTTTTCTTCTGGAGCTTACTATACTCCTAAGTATTATGGAGACCACTGTACTCGGCCTTATCTTCACACCATAAGTTAAATAGTTTCTTTTTGCTTGATGGAGATACTCTTGTGATGGCCTTTCTATTTTAAAGAATAATAATAGACATCGAAAAAGATTATGCTCCTTTTACTAAAACTGCATGTTTATTGCAGGAGTACTCTGGTAAAAATCGAACGCTTGTCCTAGCGTAGAGGCAGCGTCAATGGGGAGTTCTATACTCTTGGAGGAGTTTCCTTTACTCCCCGATTACTCTCAGAGATTTTTGACTCCAAACACGTTTCCCGAACTCTTCCGCAAGAGCGAACGGAGAGTGCCTCAAGGTTTCTTTGACGCTTCGTTTTTCGTCTCCCCGTCAACACTTCTAAAACGCTTCCGGGGAAGAAAACGTAAAGAGAGTAAGAGTTTTAAGAGTTGTCTGATGGTTTTGTTTACTCTTCGATTTCACTGCTAGGTACTACTACAAAAAAGTAGAAATTTTTGCTCTAAGAATAGGCTTGTGTAATTTATAAAGCTCGTTGTTCAAACGTCCCAATAATATGCATTATTTTGAGATAATATCATGATGTACCTTCGTTAACGGGCAACTTAAACTTAAATAACATTATACCTACGGTAATGATCGCTTCGTAATATTAGATAGAAATTGAATATTAACATACGGTGTAATTAATTAATTGTTAGCTAGCCAGTTCGTACATTTCCCCTTCGGAAATGCGTTATTATGTCTACATCGTATTTAAAAACATGTGCAGGATGTAGTACCTACTGCGTAAACTTCATATATCCAAGTGAAGATTCATTAAGGTAGATGGCATGTTTGACATGGACGTTTGCTTACTTGCAATTAAATATAGAAAATAAAAAAAATTACTTATCATAGCTATGTATTCAGCGCCTAACTTGTTAATTATCTAACATAATCAAGGCAGTCGCATACCAGGCATAGTCGCGGTAATCAATTTGAATGGCATACTTATGCATAATAATTATAGAGTGGTGATCACATGATGACATATATTGTTCATCTTCCACTCATTTGTACTCTTCACATCTCTCCAGATGTGGAAGAAAATGCCTGGAGGATGAGCAATGTCATGAGGAATAATAATCATGAAAAGTAAAATGTAGAACAACATCGACATTAACAAGGAAAAGGCAACTATAAGAAACATAGAGGAACTATTCCTCAACATTATCCCCAGTTACTAATACGAAATTATATTAACTGGTCATTGAAAAGCAAAAACTCGTGAAATCCAAGCATCTAAAAACCATAAAAAAACAATTCACGGTATTTAATAAGAGTAGGACCCTGTGAAACACTCGCCATATTTATAGCGGTGATAGCCTAGTGGTTGAGATGAGCGACTGTGAGTGGAAAGGTTTCGAGATCGATGACCTGATAAGGTACGTTCTTTAACTCTTTTTTTCTTAAGTTTTTACTGTTTTAATTTTTATATATTGTGTTCTTTTCATCGTTGCTTTAATGAAAACTATTTTTAGGCATTTTTTATAATGTAAATAGAGGCGGGAGTAGACTTGTACCCCGTCTATGCTCCGTTAACACTCCAAGACGACGCTTCGTTTACTCTCCGGTGTTCCACTTTACGCTCCCCGGACTCTCCGTTCACCCTCCCTTGTGGCTTGGTCAACACTTCCTTCACTCTCCGATAGGAGCTTTATTGACGCCCCCTTCACGCTATATTTTCGCCAGGGTAGATAGCATCAATGCGATTACGAGCGCTTTCCCACCATGGGCATAGTGACACTGCAACCATAACTTTGACTACTCCTGGCATGTCATGCGACATTTTCTCAATATTTTCTGTGTCAAGAGTAAGTTTTTATTCAACCAAACTCTTTATTAATGCCTTTTGCCAAGTTTCTTTACTGTTAAGTTGTCGACCAATCCAGCCTCTCATCACCGTCTATCCAATTTGCTTGGTTAACGTTAAATTTTCATATTTGAAAAAAACAAATTATTCTTTTATCAGTTACATTGACACAGTTGCTTTAGTTAACGTATCAGTTTTTATGGATTCGTCTCTTATAAAAATTTTTTCGTTGATTTTTTGCTGTTTTTTTTCCAAAATTTAAAGCTTTGATTATGCTAATTAACGTCAACAAAACGTTGGAAACAGAATACTGAGATTTCCATGTGGTCCAGCTCTCCATATGTACCAAGAAGGCACGATTTACGGGGTCGAAAGAGAATGGTTCAGAGAACCGTTAGAAACGCCTGATCTCTCAGTCGCCAAACTCATAATTTAGAGTGAGACACATCGCACAACGATGAAGCCTGTACTTGAAACTCTATTACGCTTATCGATATAATTATTAATTGGGCCACGAGCAAATCTTAAGATCTCATCCATGTACCATTTTATAACCTACTGTATCATTACTAGACAAACATCCAGAAATTTACTCTGGGGCTGGAAAATTCGCTGGTCGCTGGTCTAATTTGGACCTTTAGCCGAAGAGGCTTGATTGTTGTGTGAATGTGCCTTCGGCGCATTTGTATTGGGTTGCATGTTCGAAGGACCCGAGTTATTCTTTTGAGTGCCGCAGGGAGTTTTAGTCAAGGTGCCCCTTACCTATCGGCGCAATGAATTCCCAAAGAGACGAAACTCACTCATCGACTCTGATGCATTTTCAGTGAAGCCCGTCAAACCGTCATCCGTTTGCCCTTGGACAGTCTGACGCCCACCAAGGAATGGGTGACAGGCAGAGGTCGTTTGGTACGTCAAAGAGATCTTTCGCGTGCAGGCCGATTTCGCCGAAATGTTGGCAGGTACGAGACATAATGCCTTTGGCAGGTATGAAAGCGAAGAAAATTGTTGGCAACAAGGTTACAATGGACACAGAGCGGCTTAAGAATGTCCTCAAATATTTGGCAAACTAGACTCAAGGTCCGTGTGACATTATTTTGCAATATAATTTTTGAGTTTTCTCTTTCACTGGATCATGTTCTACGATTCCTCTAAGAAGTAGACAATAAATCAGCGTTTAAACTTGTCCTTAACCGTTTCTGTCCGGATGATTTCAATTAAAATAACCAATTGTTCTTGAATAATATAGCCCAAATTACGTGCAAAGAATTATCATAATAAGTTATCGGGCAAAGTTAGTTTTCATGAACAAAATTATTTGGAAGAAAAAAACCTTTCTCTTTATATAGCCGGACCCGGTGGCGGCGGGGTCCTCGCCTGTTCATCCGAGGGTCGCGGGTTCAAGTCCCACCTGGGTCGGTTTTTCGCCTACCCAGGGCATGGTTGTTTCCATCAAATTCTGGTAGTTCGGCCCTTGAAAAACCTGATGACAAGCCAATGGCTCATCGAAATCGCAAGGGGCATTCGGACCACCAGAATCGTCCGAGAAGAAGCAAAAAAATATAGTCTTCGCAAAACGAGATAATTTTCTCTCATAAAAATTTAATTGAATAACATATAATAATTTTCTTGCATTCGCAGTTTTGCTTTCTTTGGCAAATTCTTCTTATGCTGAAGAAACAAGTCTCTCATAATTGGAGTTCCAAGGCGATATTATTAAGGTTTAAAATGGCGCTATAATTAGCTGTCTTATTCTTGGTATCTCTTAGCTACTCATTTAACGTACATAATACAAATCCTTAGTGTTGCTTTTAATTGCCAATTTCTTAGGCAGTGAATGTAATATTTTTATGCAGTGCTCATGAAAAAAATTCCTCGCTGGTTTTTACCTTTGCAATATTAAGCAATTATCCTTGAAATGATTCTCCATAGTTTTGTTTTCATATTTCATTCAATTTCTAAGGTTCCAAAGATGATTTTTTGCGTGTTCAAGCACTCATTAGTTAATGTTAATAAGGGTACAGTAAATCGCCCGAAACATGTGGAAAATACAATAGCAAATTAAAAATCGGACTTATAGGTCTCGTTTTCTCTCAGCTGACTTCAATTGGATATTTTAACTCCTATCGATTCACGATGACCCTTTTCCTACCACCTAATAAGTTATTACAGTAAATTAAAACTCAGCCCGGGTCCTCGAAGACCTGGTACTTTGCTATTAATTATAATTGCTTTATTGCAATCACCGTGGAGTTGCTAAATATTTGTTTCTTATTTATTTTGCTATACATGCATTTCAAAGGTTTTTTTTAAATTTTGATTTATTAATCAGATTTAAGGAAGAGACAGTACCAGAAGTACGAACGGAGATTAGTTTGAAGGAGGACCCAAGGAGACTATTAGATTGCGAATTCATTTACCTCCATCGTGTTTAAATTTCATAGCGGTGGGATTTTACTGCGCATGTAACGGATGTTTCTTTGTGTGGTTTTATGCTGGAGACAAGGGAAATTCTATCGGAGGAAAGCTTGTGTTTCATGGCTTAAAAAGGGATCAAAATCGGAAAAAATTCGAGCAGAGTCAATTATCACCCGCGTCCCATATTCGCGCCTTTGCAAGCGGGATGCAACTTAATTAGTCTCCACGGTTCACAAAAGCCTGCGTTACGTCCGGAGGGGAATTTCATTTCCTAGATTAATATCCCCGCACTTGTGGTAATTATTGGTGAGAAACCACTCCGCTTCCACTGCGAACACTCGGCATCAGATGATAGAAACACGTGGATGTGGATGCCAGTTTTTTTTATTGATCGTAAGCTTGCCATCTCCAGTGTTGAAAATAACGAGGTCCGTGAAATGAGAATGTGTGCCATCCACATTTGTTGACGCGCTGAAGTTAAGCGATTGCTCTTATGATGAATGACGTGAAGATCTTCATCGAGGCTTCAAACGGGTTACATTCCATGCTTTTTGCTAAATTTAAAGTAGTTTGAGCGAATTTTTCTTCAGTCAGTATAGAGAGTATATTCCAATTTTACTTTAAAATTAAGGCACACAGCAAATATATTACTATGAATGGCTAATGATCTTTGTTTTTATATTAGATCTTCTCGGCAATTAACTAAATACAGTCATTTAAGCCACTTAATTGATTCATTCGTTTTACACTGTACGCTAAATATGCATTCGCAAATGAACTCTTTTAGCGATCTCATGCAACGTATTACGTTCAGTAATAAAAGTTGTAGTTTCAGGCTTAATTTTATGGAATAACATCATAAATGAAAATGACTGGAAATTTTCCACAAGAATATATTTAAAAAACGACCGGTTTCAGTGTACAACACCATCACCTGATGATGGTGTTGTACACTGAAACCGGTCGTTTTTTAAATATATTCTTGTGGAAAATTGCCAGTCATTTTCATTTACGTTCAGTAATATTTTTTGTAATAATTGATGTATCATGCGAGCTATACAGCATTAGGTACATTTCTCACGTAATATGTGCATCAAATCATCGCTATTGTTGTAATAGTTTCTCACTGATACCCATGGAAAGCGACCTCTTTTTTCGGCAAATATCCCGAAATGTTGCGCTTTAAGTGGCTCATGTCTTGGTATAATTCAAAAGATGAGATATATTGTCTTTATAATTAGGCCAAATCAATTGCATTTTATGGGTGGTGATATATCGTTGGAAACACTTTAAATGCTGAAGTCTTTTCTGAGAGCATACCCGAACTCCCACGAATATTTTCGCCAATTTTTTTTTGTTTTCTGGACGCCGCACCGCCTAGCTTAGCTGAGCCATATCGATTGAAAATTAACGATAGCACCAATCAATACTTTCAAACGAGTGGGTATTGATTTTAAGTCGTTAATCATGGCCATTTGTGCAAAATCTTGAGGTTGCGTTGATCCTCGCCCGCGGTTCGCATTTCTACTAATTAATAACTAGAGAGACGGTGGCGTTTGCCATGATTCGCCTCATCCTTCACCCTTTAAGCGGTTTAAGGGATTTCCGTCGGTGCGAAATAATTGCCCCGGACGTGTTGAAGACAAGGCGGGTGACGTGTAAATGAGTAAGTGAGCGGGTATCTGGCAAGGGAATGTAGGAAGAGGGAATGGACTTCGAGAATATTCGCTCGCGATACATAACTTTGAGTGTGAGGGTTAAAAACCATTGCGGATACAAGACCGAAATATGGGGACTAATAATTTCACACGGCTCACTTGATTTTGTCTCGGATTGCTTTAATATGATCTGTGAAATAACCATAAGATTTCCATGGCGAGAATTTGAGCGTTGAGGATGCAAAAAGGTAGCTAAATGGGGAAAGTATGAGAGCTAATAAACCCTAAGTAACACTATTCTGTAGCTTTCGCTATTCTGTAACATGCTTGCAAAATCTTTCGTTTCATTTTATTTCCATAGGACTTGCTATAGCAATTGTGAGATCAATATTGAACTATTTTTACATTCGGTATCATCTTTGTTAGGAAGAGGCAACCTTTGTAGGGCAGTCCTTTAAGAGCTAAATATTACACTTCCACGAAAAACATAACGATTCATTGATTCATCTACATTTACATCTTTCCCAACAAGCCGCCTCAATAGGCGTGTGGCGGGGGGTGTTAGAACACCAGCCGTTTACATATTAAAAGGAAACGCTCTAATGAAATTACGCCTAGCATTTATTAAAGTCCCTTATTGCTCGGGGGAAAAACGAATTCCCATACCTATCCGTTCGGCAAAATATCTCTCTTAATTTATCGTTTCTGTCGGACCTGGAAATACAGTGATTGGAGTTGCTGGACGAAAAACATCGCTAGCATATCACATCGAGTTAAGAGTAGCACTGCGGGTGGATTAGTTAATTGTTTCTTGTATTTCATTCATTAAAGAATTGAGGTCTTTAATGAAGGTTCTTTAAGAATACTCCCATGATGAGGCGAGGTCCGATGGTAAAATTTTGAAATATGGATATTATGACCTCTTAGTTGGGTTATCTAATTTCCTAGCAATAATAATGTGTTTTTAGGATTGAAGAATATCACCTTGAAAGTTATTTTATGATTTTCAGCGCGATAACTTGAGATTCATTGATTCAGTATCGATATATGTAGAGCTATTGCTTTCTTCTATGAAAATCTACTAAATTTGACTTTTTTTAAATTTTGACTTGGATGTAAGGTACCTACATAGATTTTCGGTTTATGTTAGATTAATATTTTCAATCATTTTTTCTTGAAATATTCCTAAATATTTGTGGCGATAATTCAGCCTTGGGGGGTAAAACGTCACCATACGTGGATTTGTCAGATAATTTTCTTGCATGAAATATATATTTTACTGTCTTTATCAAAGTTATTTTTTCGATTGTCATACAAAACCTCATGCCATGGAGGTGAATGCTGAAATAAAGGGAGTTTAACTTAAAATTTAATGACATTTTTGGTATCTTATTCAATTGGTTTCTTGCATAGCATATTTTTAGGTTGATTTGAGCTATAGAGCTATTTATGTGTATCATATTTAGTCTTTCCGGGTCATTAGGGCTTGCTCTATTTCTTAGACATCCATCTAATTCCTATAAAGCTGTTGTACTCATAAAATCACGCAACATGGGTTAAGATAGAGCTATCTCTGGGTTTAAACACCAAGACGTTGAAATTTTCCATGAATAAATCATTTGACTTGCCCGGGATTTAAACCCGGATCACCCAATTGCCGGTTAGGTGTGGTTCGAATCCCGGTCAAGTCAAATTATTTTTCATGGAAAATTTCACCTTCTTGGTGCATAACGTCGCACCCGTGCATGCGACTGCGTAGGTACCACATCATTTGTGAAAACGCAATGATTGAAGAACTATCTCTGGGGCTTGAATCCAAGAACCCATGTTTATTAACTAAAAGCTATACTCTCTGTTCCACGATTTCATTGGCTCATACATTATTCCGCAATAACTTAGTGTCATTTTCCGTTTTGGAGGAAAATAGATAAAGAATATTTGAGAGATAATAATGAAAGGCAAAAGAAACTCATGAGATCAGTAGAGGAAAAAAAGGATTCTGTCAACGGATATACTGTATAAGGATAGAGTTAGTAATTTGAGGCAGTGGGGCGTAGAGTCCGTGATAGAGGGGATTCTAGATTAGCGGGGAAGAGTTAGGAAAGGAAAAAGAGACTAGTTTGGATAGTAAGAAGAGAGAAAATGGAAGTAAATTTCGAAATTGTGTACATCAAGAAAGCAGAGCTAATTAATCAGTAAAATTCTATGAAAAAATGCCCTCCTGAGAGTTTTTGCCTTTTTTCTTGTTTTGTTCCATTGAGTATGCTGGATAAAAATTGTTGTCAAAATTTACGTTCTGTATCCCAAAGGCTCAGTTGGCTCAAAGCTCAAAGGTCAACTTGAAATTATGTCCTACTAAATCAATTTTTTCTTTTTTTTGCTCTTTGCTTGATAAATCTGTCGGCAAATATTTTTGAGAATGTTGTATCTCATTCAGTGAATGATTACTATTGATAATAAACGAAAATCCTAACCTCTTCCAAAACAGAATTCCCCATTCATTTTTTTCTAGCCTTCCTTAAACAAAGAATCGTATGCAAAACCTACTTGCGCATATTAAAGCGCAAGTTGGTTTGTAATATGCAACCTGCCTGAAGAGGGGCAAAATCTAGATTTTCACTAAGTTATGGAGCCGTAATGAATTTAAAAGAGCATTAAAGTGAAGAAATCTCAAAATAAAAATGTACACCTTAATTTGTTCATTTTTTATTTGTATATGGTCTGAGATTACTAACCATAAAAACCATATTGGAAAACTGAAATATCAGGGAGAAGAGGTGTACCAAACGATTGAATAATTACCTCACATTCTTATCATTCTCTGTCCATGCCACAGAATATTATTGGCCAGAAACATCTTTCTACCTTACGATCTATTGACTTATGTGCTTCCAGTGTTTCCGATTAATAAATTTTTGAACTTTTTCTTTTCTTGAAGTGCAACAGTGACATATGCCAAGCTTTTATTTGAAATTGATAGCAATACGGCTATCGGTTTGCTCATGGCACTAACGTGTCTCTGTGTGGTTATTGTCTTACCTATTTAAATGTAAATTTTAACGTCAGATAATATGGGATAATGCATTAAAGGCAATCGATAGGTAAAAATCTAATTATTAGGTTCTAATATTCTGAAGGTCTTATAGAAGTTGCTTAATAAGAAGAAATAACATGTCTGTAGAGATTTTGGTTGTAGTTTTTACGTAATTTTATGAAATATTGTAAAATACATAAACTCAAAGAGACACAAATTTTAGCCACATTTATTTTTTACTTTCATTTTAATTATCAATTAAAAGAATTTTTTTACTGCATCCCATTGACAAAGGGTGTTATATCAGCAGATTGGTTGGCTATCAGACAGTCTTTTCATTAAATTCCTGCGCTAACTTTAAACTTTCCTGCACATTACTTGCTCGTCATCAGATCTCTTTTTGATCTCTCGTACCCTCTTCCTCTCCTTCCGCTGTCCTAAAGACCTATCCTCTTTCTTCATATCACAATACGTCCTCTATCCATCTTTAATACCCTCTCCAAAACTCCACCACCTTTCTGCCTTTCCTCTCCCACCACATCCAACGCTTCCTCGTTCGTCTTCCTCACTTACCAGCTCACACTCGCCGTTATTCTCAAACCAACCCATCAAACACCTCTGGTTTTAATACGTGCGTAAAACCCACGTTTCCGATCCATCCACCACCGCAGTCCATATCTGCAACGCGTCTTTTCTTTAGTGCATTAAAAACACATCAAATGTGCAATTAATTCAGTAATATATATTTCATTTTATCAAGTTCCTATTGATTAAAGAAAATAAGTGGAAATTCATCTTTCAAAATATTTATTAATGCCTTCTTATCGGTAGGATTTGCTCAAAATTATAAAGTATTCTCTGATGCTTATTACATGTTATATAATATTTTGAGCGTCAAAAATTGCGTTTTTTTAAATGATCAATTAATAAGAAGATGATAGCAGTATTTAAAATGAGCAAAGCAATTTGCAAACCAGGAATAGTATCTATACAACAAATATCTTCATAATATGTCTAGTATTATCCTTAAAGGTTTACACTTTCCCATTGTGGACAGTTTAAGCTACAATTTATAACCAAAAATACACATAATACGACGTAGGTAAACGGGTATGGTTGAAAGAGGTATTCCCCTTATTAATAACTTTATCCGTGAAAATCTATATTTAACTCAAAATCGAAACGGGCAATTTTACAGCACCCTTTAAATATGAATCACACTAAGAAAGAAATCAATTTATAATTTCTTTGACCATCCTTAAAGGACTTCGCAAATTAATCAATCGTTTGACTGTCGGCATTTCACGCTTGAGTTGATTAAGATGCAATTTAGTGGATAGAGTCAGATTATCCTCTATAAAAAAGTGTTTCTCTTTCAACGAGCATGTAACTTTTAACTAGAGAGCTTGAGTGAATCAGCTCACCTAGTAATCACATTCAATTCGTGAGCTGAATTCGTTACTTTGAAGTAGAATCACGGATTTGGAAGCTGCTATCCATAGAAGCTTTTTTAAAAGACCTCATAAGACGCATTGCTCACAGATTACCTAGATCATGATCGTGCAATTTATCCAGAATGAAGTGATCGTCGAAACGAGAGGTTTTATTGTGTGTTACCGTAGTTTGCCGTGGAAATGATTTAGATTGTCTTTCCTTCGCATATAACCCTGGGTAAACTGTCTCTGGGTTGTGTGTCAACTGCTAAAATTACAGCATTCCCTTAATTAGTATCAAATTAGGAACAATATATCATAAATCATTTTATAAAACTATGTAAAAAATAAAAAATTGTTTTAGTAGTTCAAATTGAAATTTCAATTTATGCATTTCATGTTCATTTTTGTCCTCATAAAACAGTGGTGGTCTAATTAATGCAGAACTGGTGAAATCTTTGGACCGCTGACCTTCATATGTCTCCCTTGTTTTTCCTGGAAAAGTTGTTTTCGAATTGTGCTCAAGTGCTTATATTTCTTTACACGATTCACGTGTTAACGTATCGCTCATTGCGTTCAATATTTCACTGATCATTGAGGAAAAAAGATGTACTAAGCAAGAGAGAAAATTGATCAATACGGTACAAAAGGAATGAGGTGTGCTGACTCACTCATGAATGTATTTCAAGTCTGTTTAAATACGCAGTTGGGCATATTAAATGGATCATTTTTGCAGAAATATGACGAAAACAGTGATACCTATTTCTAAAAGAATATTTATCGGTCCATTATAATTTATCGAAAATATAACTAAATGGAAAAGAGATTGAAAGAAAAAACAAAACGTTACTTGACAACTTTCTCGCGATAGCCAGTGGTTCTGGGAACACTAATAATAAACAAAATCCTCACATCACGTGCTTAGGCATTATTTCTTCCTTACTTCGCTCCACAATACCCTTGTCGCTTCGTCACAGATTTAATTTTAGTTCTAGAATTGGAATATATATATCCAATTTAGGACTTGCCACATTAAAAATAAAAGTTTGATGTGGTTTACACTACCAAAAGATGAGAAATAATAACAATGAGTAATAAAACAATTCAGGTACCACAATAAATGAGAATAACATTTCAAATTAGGTATTTTGCACAATATAAAGGCAAGTATAATTGCAGATAATACATAATCAATATAAATCTTTATATGGAGAACCATTATAATCTCTGAAAGACTGTGACTAATACACTTCCTGAACTTTACCACATCATTAAGTTTAGGAAAAATTTGTTTGATGTGGTGTACATGCATGGTTGATGGAATCAGACTCAAATATGTGGAAGTCCATTTCAAGCTCAAAAGCTGTGGAAATGTACAAAAATTTTTGTTCTTATATTTTTGTTTTTAGTTGTATACATGCTTTTTTTATGCTCTGTCTTGAATTTCAGTCAACATTTTAGCGTATTTTGTCGTAAATTTGGCAATGTTTTGAAAATTTCCCAATGAAGGATCGGTTATTACTCCACACAAGGTATCTCCAGAGTTAAACTGTCCTTATCAAGATTGGCCGCAAAACAAACGCAACCTGTTGCTTGGCGTCGGCTTGAGTTCACCCTACAAGGGTGCTCTGCATGCGGAGGCGTGGCGCGGCCGTGTTGCCCTCCGAAACCACCAGAGGGCGTCGAGCACCGTCCCTCATCCTCGACTGCACTCCCGTTGAATAATTAGCGAAGGTCGCCATCCGGGGTCCATTACGAGCACCGCTTGATTTAGCCTGCTGTAAGTTGCGGACACCGTCCATTTCAAGCCAGGTTACGAGCAATTATAGCCTTCGGTAAAATGAAGGACACCGATCGCAATTAAACGCTACGAATAGCCCTTGAATTAATTATGTGAACGAGAGGCCATTATGAAATAAATCGCTAAGATGTATCTTAAGTGGTAGAGGTAAAAGGTTAATGCGCATTAGCCTTGAACGTATTCAATTAAGAAGCTTTAGAACGCTTGTTTGATTGACGGTGACTTGTACTTTCGCTAATAGAGTTATGCCCCAGTAAAAGCGAATCTGCTACTCAAGTTAGAAATGAGCTCTTCGGATTCCATAATTTTATCACCCTATCAATCTCTAATGTTTAAAAATGTTGAGTCATTTTAGATTTAATGATGTTGCAGTTCGGATATGCAGCATGCTTTTGCAAGTGAACTCAGATAGGTGTAAAACCTTGTCCGGAAATGAGATTTTAATTTGTATATTTTGACCAAAGAACCTTCTCCATTAATTTGTGCTTGAAAATCAATATTTTAGCTGGTAGCTTTGGATTTGGGCATGACAATATCCAAATCCTTCATTTTGATTTCCTATTTGGAGAAATAAACCGACAACTGAAGTCATTTGCGCAATTGTGGGATGGTGAGCTGGTTACAAAGTCCTTTATAATAAGGACATAGTCAATTAAACTAAAGCAGGCCGCAATGTACCGTTCGGACATATCTGACGGTCTTTTTTTCCCTGGAAATAATTTATCCACTATTGTGTTGTCATCAGGTTTTCTAAGAGTTGAACTACGTGGAATCAAACGATTGAGACTTGATTAGATATATCCGAAGATAAAACATGATAGATTCATTATATAGAAAATATAGTTCGTGTACAAGTGCAATAGGCGCGCGCTCGATTCAAGCAGGTTTTCGTGACGCTATGTTTATAAACTTTGACACTCCATGCGACTACTCTGCCACCAAACGGCATCATTAAGCATATTTTTGTGCGAAATCTACCGCTACGCTCTAGTGAATAGGTGTCTGAACTGAGGTTTTCTGCGTTACTTAATATTGCCCTGGCAGTGAGCAGTCCATATTACATTAAACTCGATGAACCAAGCGAAATACCAGTATAATTAATGTTATGGGATTAACGTTTATTTTTTTCTAATGGTAAGTAAACACCTTTTCAGGTTAATTAATTAAATATCTAATTGTGTCATTAAATTAACATAGTAGGCCGCTATTTTTCTGAAATTCTGGAGTTTTACGTTCTTTTACCTTATCATTGCTGTCTTTGCATTTGTAGAAAAGTACTTTAATTTCATTGTTATGATTTTTCGACAAACTGATGCAGAGAAGTAATTAATGCTACTTTGGACTTAATAATGGTTTCAAATTCCGTGTACGTCTTACGATGAACGCATGAATATATATACATATATATTCATGCGTTATATATATATATATATATATATATATATATATATATATATATATATGCCAAGAGGGTGGACGATAAAAATATAGACACAGAAAAAGGACACTCACAAATTTAAACTTCCGATATTTCGGTGGGATCGTGACCACCTTTCTCAGGGTAGCGAGTAGGAATGAAGAAATGGAGAGATTGAGGTATGGGAGGGGAAAGAGGGGGAGACGAAGGTGGAAGGGGGGAAGGAGGGGATTTTATATATATTCAAACAACGAAATTCACACGTGGTGAAAATATATCTAATAAGGAGTCACAGGCGTGACAAGTAAAAAACATAGTGGCAGAAACAAAAGAAACTCACACGAATGGTTTAATTTTCGACAGCATTCAACTGTCTTCTTCCGAACTGGAGAGAGTACTGGATGCAGATGTGGGTAAGGAGAGAAGAAAGGAGAGGAGGGGCAGGCAGGGGAGGGCAGGTTGGGCCAGGCGGGGAAGAGATTGGAGGAGAAAGAGGGGAATAAAGGGAGGGGCAGGCAGGAAAGGGAATGGAGGGGGAAGAGGGGAAGGGAGTTTAGTGAAATACATTGATGCCCGGAGTTTGAAAAGCTTTATACAGCCTAATAAAAGATAATTCCACCGATTGCAGTTCAAGTGGGGGAGCAGTTGGGGGGGGGGGGGGGGGGGGGAAAGAACTGAAACATTGTAGCAGTGGTTGAAGGATTTTTTGTGAAGGGAGGCGTGTATCGCAACGGTAAAAGAAGCAGATTGGGAAGGATTTTTACAATTAGCACGGTGATTATTAATACGTATGTTGAGGGGAGTCAAGGATTTACCAATATAAAAAGCTGGGCAGAGTTTACATTGCAAGTGGTAGACCACATTGCTGGTGATGCAAGAGGAGGGAGGAGGGTGAGGGAGAGAGGGGATGGAGGCGTTGGGAGGAGGGGGTGTGGTAAAGAGAGGACATAGTTTGCATCTAGCACGATTACAGGGGGAGGGAGTGGGTTTGGAAGCAACAGGGGTTTTGGAGAGGGGCTTGGTGGATATGAAAATATCGGACAAGTTAGCCGGCCGCCTATAGGTGATTGAGGGGGACTTAGAGAATATTTTGGCGGTGGAAACGTGGTTTTTAAGGATGGGATAGAGGTCTTTCAAGATGGAATTAAGGGACTGTACACTAGGGTGCGGCTTATTTTTCGAAAATCGGAAAAGCTAAAAGTTCCACCCGTCAAAACATTCATTTTGATGAGAAAACACATATGTGAAATTTTTGTTGAGTTGCGATATCGTTAACACGTGCCGCATGGGGTCTGAAATACCCCACTCAAAAAATGGAAATGTCGCATCATAATAACTGGTTTTATAGTAAATCTATGATTTTACGATCCTGCAGGGCTAAAATTTCATTATTTTTTACCTAGCTTTAGCCGTTTAGGAGATACAGAAGGGCGAAGCGAGCTCGAAATGCTAATTAGGGGGCGCCGCGCTGCGCGCCGGCGCGGACGAGTTCGCCTATCCGTAAACACCCCCTTTAAGCGGCCCACGACGACACCGCAACTGCTACGGTGTCTTGTGGTAATTACATAGTTCTGGAGCACTCAGTCACTGGTTATGGCGAAGAACATGGTGTTTTAGTAATTATTTCAATTTATTATTAACTCGGTCATAAAAATTCCAAATCAGTCATCTTCATTTAAAAGAAATCTGTATAGCTAGCAAAATCAAACAGCAATCTGAAGGACAGTGAACTAATGAAAAGGAAAAATACAAATTTCATCTCTCTCTATGGAAAGTAATGTGGTAAACAGCATCGATAACTGATGAATCACGAGGTAGGATATTAAGCCTTAAGTACACTGTGTAACGAGATGAGCAGAATGGCCGGACTATTAGTAGCAGTTTTCTCGTTTTCGCTTATACTTGATTTCCCGTTTTCGTTCTCGGATGTACAACAACGTGTACGAAAGTGGTAAGGCCCCATTATTCTACCGCAGTAGTAAATACACATGTGGGTACTTAAACCAACTTAAGTGCATGGACTCCGCGCCGATCGTAAATGCGGGCTGTGCTTAAATCGACGATCTTTATTTCGAAGGAACCTTCCGTTGTACTGAAGAGTTCTCGACTAGCATAACGGATACTATCCTGTGAGTTCACCAGTGTCCCACTCATTCTAAATCGTGAAATACAATTTACATTTGAATTTGATGCATATTACTTTTTTATTACTCAATTTGGCTAGTTTTGCGTCAAATTTATGTGTTAACTGTAATGGTTTTACTTCGAAATAAAGAAAAAAACATGATATTCAATGGTGTTCAGACTTTATACGGAAACATTTTCCGTTTTCTCTTGCTGAATAGGCATGAGTAACAAAATCGGCAGGCTAAGAATAATAAGTAAATGCTGCTATTTTTTCCCTTAAAATTTGATATCTCAGAACTAATTAAATTCCTACAAACTTTTGTAGGAATGATATTTTTATCTGATATATCATTAAAAAAAGTTAACCAATTTTTTCCAAGACACAGGGGCCACATGCAAGCAGTTTGTGGTGAATTTCCTGTAAAGTCATGAGAAATTCATCCTGCATTTCCTGCATTGTTATGCCTGGTAGTTTAATGATTTTAATTTTGAATCTTCATCACCTCTTACATTAGATTACCTGTGCGATTCATAGCTTAAAACAGGAAATATAGGTTGCCTCAAATGCCTGTAATTCTGTTTAGAATGAGAATATCGTAGGAAATAGGCAGTCAATTGTCTACGCTAGTTTAAGTATTTTCACGGAAGTAGCTTTAGGAGCAAAGTCGAGAACGCAAATTAATTTAAACAAGGTTAAACTAAATGGAGGCTTCATTCCCTCGTAACCACTTCTCCTGGTTCCCGATTTTCAATTAGAATGTTAAATAATTGTTAAATAATTAATAATAACTTGCTCAATCACTAGTAACTGTCTGTCAGCATTTCTTGTCGTTGTCCCTACATTTTTATGACTTATTTATATTTTATGCAGCAATTAGCCAATATAATTCATGAATATGATTATTAATAGTAATAATATTTTAAACTGCAATCCATAATTTTCGTAATTCCATTATATATTATATTTTATGATAGGCTTTGGGTCTGAGACGGTTGAGTGGTTGAAAGTAATGAATTGAGAGCTCTAGGTTCAACTCTAGGAGAAATTGTGGGGGAATATTTTCTGAAAACTCGATATTTTGAGGCGTTATAGCTGAAATAATGATAGGAAATGTGGCTTTTGCACTCGACAAATAAATTTCACTTGTAGCAGCAGAAATCCCGATTTATCAAATATTGGACATCATACTTAGTGAAGTCTGTCATTGGCATTGATAACTAAATATAATGAGATGCAATCATTCAAATTTTATGCTTATAAGGAGCCATTTGCTCACAGTAGTAGCAAGGGGACACCAAATTAATTTTTTAATTTAGATTTCCTCTTAGGTCAAAGCAATAGTTGCGTTATCTTTTTTATTCTGCCTGAGAAAATGATGTATCCTACTGATGAACGCCTGATGAAGTATCCTACCACCAGTACGATTCTCTGTAGAATTTTCATCTTCAATATTTATTCAGGTATTGTTGACTCTATATTCAACAAAGAATTGCGCTAAAAGTTTTCACCCTATTTAAACGAAATCATACTACCTAGGAAAAACATTTATAAATGAATCATCTCTTGCAAACTGTCCTCCACAAAAATGTCGGTAGAGGTTTTCTTTCACCATACCATTATGGCCTCGTAGAAATCCTTTGCATTATTTTTAATATTATTTTTTAAATCAATGTACTGAATAGAGGTCAGTTGCTTATTATCGTTATTTAGACCCTTGTTATATCCATCATCAATCCCGATCCCGTATACTTTGCGATTCTGATCTTTGTGTACTTTCACCTCTCATATTTTGGAATATTGTAGTATTTTATGCATGTATTTTACTGAATTATCTTGTGGTATTTTTACTTTTTCAATTGATTAAATCATTTTAGTTTTTTCAGAAGTTACTTTAAAATATTTTAACATTTTACGATAAATTATAAGAAATTTTCCAAGCATGTTTTATTGCATGTTTTTTTTAGATAGTTATAAGTGCTTTTATTGCCAATCGTGTTTCTCATTTTTATTAGTTTTTAAATTTTAATATAGCTACCACTCCGCTAAATGGAGTTGAATTTTCAAATTTTAGCGTTTTATGGCAAGTAATATGCTGCTTTACGTTCATTAGAGTCTCAATCATTCAGTCCTCAGAGCAAGAATCGATAGCGATATAAAAAAAATACAGTTAAATTTTTTCCGCTCCCGAGCTTCAAAATAATGAGGAAGGGCTTTGAGGAACGACTGGCTAAAGGTAGAAGATTATGAAAAAACATATTGCCAGATTTTGAGATGGTCATGCCGTCGTAGAAAATACGGAGCAAACGAGAAAGTGAACTTTTCACAGTTTCTGGCGTCTATTTGTGAAAGCTACTCATGCTAGAAAGTCAATAAACCTAACAGTACTATTTTACTGCACAAATATAAATATTTCACAAGACTCAAGTTTAAATTTACAAAACCAAAATTTACGTGTCCGGTGATGAAATTTTATTTTTTAAGTTGAGTATTGCTTTTTTTTATTTCTATCGGAGTTTTAGTACTGTTTAATTACCAAGCATGGTATGGGGAAACTATTCCATATTGGTGAATTGGCAGCTTTTTTACATTTTATATATTATTTAATATCACCATAAGTTGAGGTTTTTTTATTATTTCACGTTCATGGCTGGTGTTCTAACACCCCCTGCTACAAGCCCTTATGGTGGCTGGCAGAGTTATATGTTAATGTAGATACTTTACACCATTTGAAAATTCATTAAAAATATGATGGACTATCGATACTAGTCTTTAAATCAACTTATATTTCTTTTAGGAAAACAACCAACCAAACGAACACATTTTTTATCAATTAGTATTGGTAAAGTATGTCAACAAAAAATTTGAGAAGTTACAATAGTAAAAATTTATTTCGTTCATTTTTCACGATTTTCTATAAAAATTGATCTTGGTCACAGCTCTCGTCGTTGGTGTCGTCGTTTAAAGCCATCTTGGGATACATTGTTTATGAAAATTGGTAGATTCTAATTTTTTTTAATGCCATGAAGTTCCTGTAAAGTCAGAATCGAACGATCATTGTTTACCCATAAGTCTTGGGATCTTTTGAGCAGCAGATTTTCAATGACAGGGAAAGTGGTAGCATAAGCCATTATTTTCTCTGTCATACGGTCATTTCTTCTGTGACAGCGAATATGACTTTCTTAATGTTTACAAATTCTCATTTGATTGAAACACATGTGGAGCCAATTTTCCCTATTTACTGCTAAGCGCTTCGCTGCTATTTAGATTCACGAGCGTGTTCAAGGATGGACAAAAGGTCGGTCTCAAATGGTGGAAAAAATATGGATACCCCTATCATTGCCACTTTCCCTGAAAATGATGGCGTCACAAAGCCATCATTTCAGCTGTCATTGCTGCTGTCCCTGAAATTGTACGTGAAAAGTGGCTGAGTGAATCATTCTTAAGTGACGCAGTACTTTCCATCATCGCTGTTTATGGAAATACATACTTTGTGCATCGTGTTGACAGCTCGAGCTGTATACTCCAGGGGATATGATATCCTTTCTTCTATTTCATTCTTGGTTTTTCTCCAGAGTATGCCATCTTTATCACTTATAAATGAAGCATATTCGCTTTCGAAGAATATTCGGTGTTTATTCCTGGTAGGTAATAACCAATTCATGCATCTGCATTTGTTCTCCTTTTAAGTATCTTACTGTTTAAATGTTTCTACTAACCACGGAAATCAACCTTATCTGCGGTAATGTCCCAATTTTGAGGTTAAGGACCTCGGTGAGAGAGAGAGAAGAGATTTTACATCTTTCAGGAGAATATGTATTCAAGATTTTTTGTATGCACTCCTAATCCACAATTATAATGCTAAAAAAAATATGTTGTATGGAGGGAACAATTATGGCCAATGAATGGAAAATTAAGAAACGCCGAGCTAGGCAAATAAATTAATAAATTATATTTGAGACGTAGAAAATGAGCAAACTGTTCTTCGAAGGGTAAAACATTAAATATATATGGTGAAATTTCAAAATCAAGGAAAAAATTCATTAAAAAGACCAAAATGAAAGTGTTAGATTTAATTTTATGCCATAAAACGTCCGTTATCATTGACTGAATAGCAAACAAATCGAAGTGGTAGTTTATATTCGACTCATTCTAAGAAACTTCTCTATGCACTTGATCACTGCTGATTAGCCAAATGAAGGTATATTTAACCTCATATTTTCGCCTATATTAGTACCTTGTTAACCATTGCTGGGATAAATATCCGCTCACGTATACATTCTGGGATAATTTTGCGTGTTGTTAGAGGTTATCAACAAGGAGTTAATCGCCTTTAATCTGCAAGTCTGCTTTGTGTTTTCCTGCTCTTGAGGTGGAAGCAATGCGGGTGGGACAACCAGAGAACGATGAAGGATGTTGACCCTGGCTAATCAGCAGTCAGCCGACATCGGATACGGTGAAAGCACTCCTAAATAGGCAGCATGTGAAGCGTGTCTTCATGATGAAATCACTTTTAATCAGGGATGAGCGAGAATCCGTTGTCTCAGGCGTAACTCAGTGGAACATGCTATTCATGTTGAAATGTGACAAATAACTTAGTAATTCAACAAAATATTACAGACTTCGTTTCGCTTCGACCCAAGTTTCATATATAGTAAGGTACATATTTATTTTTACCTGGAAATGTTTTTTATTGCTAGAGGTCACCCGTAAGACTTGTAGCTATGAATTAATAAATGATATGATTTTCGTACCTAATTTGTTTTATATATGTGCGCATGTATGTTGAATATTATTTATTCAAATTTATATATTTTTCTTATACCTGTGGTAAACATTAACGAATTTATTGTCAAAATCAGTCGATTCTCGAAATTGCTACAATCATTATTTAATTCCGTCATTCATGTTTTTGGGAAAAAAAACTGATGTGACGTCTAAGCAGAAGGGTAAATTGTGTTGTGTGCAATAATGCATGCTGTACTGAACTTCTTGTTCTGTATTCTTTGTGAAATCATTTGACAACCAACAAGTGAGTTTACTGCAAATGTATTTTAAAGGAATAACCAAATGTTATGAAGATAGTCATGAAGTTGAAACGGTGAAATAACTCATAGTAAAATTTGGAAGTCTTGGAAGGCAATCATGAAAGAATGAGAATTTATATGATGGCACTTTTCCAAAAACCAATAATGAATTTTCGATTTGTGAATCAGCACTTTAAATTATAACTAGCTTGGATTCTATGCGGGACCGTATCGATAATTTTTTAATGATAATTTATTATAACGTATAAAAGCGACTGATTTTTTTTCATAAACTGGTGAGGCTATATCATAAAAATGCGTAAATAGGTAAAACGCTTAGTACAAATAAAAATACCGCATAAAAGAACCAAGTATTTTACTTTATCATGAATACAAACATTTAAAAAACTTCTATGAAATTAAGTATGCCACTGTCAAGTTTACTAGATCGCTTATTTTAATTTGATCACTCATCCCTACTTACAATGCAGTAATGAGAATAACTAGCCTATTTTTATTAAATTATTGAGCATCGTCACATGTTACTTATGTTTTTAATGCAGAAATTACTTAAATGTATATGGCATTGTTACAGTAAGAGCTTGCATACAGAAAATAATTTAATATGCATTGCATTGTTTCCTATAATAATCAAAACACCTTTGTAATTCAAGCGAGGCATATTAGCCATGGGCCTTTCTCGTCAGAATTAGTCTAGAACCTTTCCTCGTACCTATAGGGAAGATAATGGCTCGCATTCAAATTAGTGGTTGCTGTGATTGATATCCTGTGTTCCTAGAAGGTTAAAGATATAAGTATTTGATAAGTAAAACTATGTAAGTTCTGCGGCACGTGTAATGATACTAATGATTGAAATCTAATTTCATAATCATGGGCGTGTTTCCACTTCTAGCCTTCATTCTTTCACAATAATTTTGTTGTTCCTTTCTATGCGGGCCTAGAATATTTTTATCTCTAAATGTGAACCATATAACAGTCTGTTACGAAAGAAATAATATTTCTAAAATCACCCCAAGGGGTCACTGTCTTCGGGAGCGCAATCTTGGCCGTTTAGAGCCCTATTTCAAGGACCGCCTAGATATTTCACGCCTTTCAAATTTTGGTTCGAATTTTTCCTTTTCTTTTCGCTCAAAACTGTCTATCCAATTGTGGAGGTTGTTGACTCGCGTAAGTTAGCCTAGAAAAACTCCACTTCCTGCGGTCAAATTGTTGCCATATTTCCCAGTAGCCGTGAACTTGCATTCCATTTGTAGGGGGAGTAAGCGGTGAGGGAGGCAACATCGCCCTTCGTCGCGGTCCGGGTTCAGAGTGGGCGGATTACGTCCAGGAGACTCGGGGCAACGAAAGCCGTCTGGATTGCGCAAGCAGGCATTTCCGAGTGCGGTCGCCCCTAGGAGGAATCAAGCGGCTAGAAATAGGCTAGTGTGCCGCGAAAGTTATTATATCGTCTACATCTTTCGACGATTGTTCGGATCTGTGTGCAGGTTTGGCCGAAAATGACCTGAGAGAAGATAGCTGAAGAGGTCCACACATACTGCCATGAGTATGGCTGCCAAATATATGTATCTGGAAACGAAGAATTTTGGGCGGAAAAGGCAGTATGTATGAGGACAAAGTTTCCTAAAATACCAAATGTCAGTATGATATCTAAAACATTGCGGTTATTCGGTAGCTAAAACTCCAATGGTTACATCACACCGTCTATCTTAAAACCTCGATGCCGAGGTTTGACCATCCATATCTGAGGCGACAGTTGGGTTTTCTTTTCAGGACAGTACGTCACCATCGCACCACCCATAGATTAAAGAAGATAATAGATGAAATCATATGGTACGATAGCACAGGTTAACATTGATGCCATTAAAATGCACAATCGACTATTTGAATTGATCAGCCTTAAGGTTAATGCGTTAAAAACATAGGTATTAGTTGAGGAAATGCCGCAGCATCCTAATAGTTTAACTAGAAAAATTATAAATGGAAATAATTTTCTAAGAAACACTGAGTGAATTATATAATCAGTGGCCAATTTACGCTCAAGGTGTATCACTTCCCGTCCTAAGTCTTGTCGAGTTTTCTTTATATATCTTTGCAACTCTACGTAGGACTACTTTGTTAGTGAATATCTCCATAAATTTGATCTTCATCCATCTTCGATAACTACACGTTTCCACTGCTTACCAATCTCTTTTTCACTGCAGTTGCTGTTGACTACCTCATCTTTGCATGCTTAAAATATAGGTCCTCATGAAGTGCTTCCTTACTTCTGCGCTTGTGTTGTTAAATGTTAGATGATTCCTATTCTGGTAGATTGCCTTCTTTGCTGGTTTTGTTCTGCTCGTAGTATCTTCCGTACTTCTTCAATCGCTGGTGATCCTGCTTCCCAACATCGGTAGTTATCAATCCAATGAGACGAAAAATTAATGCGAAGCAAACGAAGAAAAAATACTTCATCAGGAGTCGATGTCGTGGATTAAATACGTCGATGATATGTCGAAAATAATCGAGGTTCAAAGACGAGGTTTTACGATAAGTTTTCCGACTCAATGGACATTTTAAAACAATAATGGAACGAGAAATAAATGGGATTAATCACTGTGGAAGACCAAGAATGAAATATATCAGGCAAGTTATGAAAGATGTCAAAGTGAAAAATTATGTAGGAATGAAGTGGTTGGTGGAGAGTAGAGTATAGTGGAGAGCTGCAGCAAACCAATCTTCCGATTAATGGTCCTACTGGTGATGATTTTTTTTGCACTCATTTGCACTCGCATTAATGATGTGGTTACTTAATTCCTGCGGTTACAGAAAATGATTATTTCATGTTTATCATCATATGCAAGCTGTGAAATGTTAGTCTATCAATAGTTAAGGCACAAAGTTAAAATCTGGTTCAATATATTCTCAGCATGATTCCTGATGCGGATGCAAAATGTTCTTATAAAAAAACCAACCATGTGACGTAATTTACATCTCGCATTAAAACTCGTTATTAACGTCACGTCAACGTAATGCCTACATCATCTTACGATTCAAGTTTTAAAACAGAAAATATAAAACCGGGTCATTTCTGGGCTGCTTTGATAGTGTAAACAGTTGATGATGGCTTCACGAACTATTTTAACAAACTCCGTATCTCTGTCCCAAATAAACATACACAATACCTTGACGTTGAAATCGATCGCTTGGTGTGGAATTGTACAGTGTTTCTTTCTTCATGATTAATGCCTATTTTTTCCCAAATGTCATAATGTGGAAAAATAAAGGAGGAGTCTAATTCTACGCTAAAAGAAAGACAATACGGGAAATAATCGAAATAGGAAGGATACCCGCACTCCTCATTGGTGACGGTCACGAATAAGATACGAGTAGGGAGTGTACTACAGCTGATGGAAGAACTAGTTTGTGAGCCGCTAGACTCGGAGGCTACACACTAGGATGAGATAAATTGAAAAATTCATATCAGGCGAGTATAAGAGTGACCTGGAGAATGCAATTATTTAACCCGCAGTATATCCTTCTTTCCACGCACCATAGTTGATTATGAGAACAAATACAGAGCGTGGGAACTCCGTTAACCTGCAGTTGACTTTCCTTCTTTTCCCCTTGAAATTTCTGTTTCCGTACCATTTTCTTATGATTGGTATCCTAGCGCCCCCTGTCACACGCCCCTCTACATCTGCATAACACCCTGCAAGCCACCTCAAAGGTGTGTGTGGCAGGGGGTGAGTAATAACCAAAATGCATTACACTATACCCTAAAATTAGTGTAACTAGGACTATTGATGCATTAGCATAAATAGCTAATGCCCGCCAAGAGGTTAATCCTCACAAGCATGCACCACACTATAGATATGTTACCAATGTTAGAGGGACCGTTAGTATTAATGTATTTTGTAACTACATGTGGCGACTCGAAGGGTAATATAAAGAAGTAAATATATACCATGCCCATTAACGTGTGTGAACATAGCTGACAACTAGTCCAGTTACTTTGTATATGCCAACCACAGAGTAGGCTATGTGGATACGGGGTATTGAGAAATGTTTGCGCAAAAATCCTAAGGGTTAAGAAATACGTTAGGAATGAAAGAACGTGGAATGAATGCTGCAACAATGGGCATCCATCCATTCTCTCGTCATGGCCAACCCAACGATGCCCGCTCCTTTCATACATGCCGTATGAAAGGAGCGGGCATCGTTGGGTTGGCCATGACGAGAGAATGGATGGGAATCGAATAGAGAAGCAGATTAATGATAGATGAGTGAATGGTGTGAAAGGAGAGGGTAGCTAGAGAAAGTCATGGGTGAATATGGTAGAAGATACTCGAGAAGAAACATTGATAGTCATCAGAACATAAGAGTGTATATTTAGCAATGCATGAGTGTAACTGAAACAAAATAGATATGCTAGGAGAGGGTAGTATGAAGGAAATTATTAAAGCAATCAGCTTTGGAGGCATATCACCGGAAAAAAAAACCTTTTTTGAATGTGCCAACCCCAAAAGGGAACGGCTTGATGGGAATGTGCGAGACAACATCCCTATCTGCGGAATGATTATTCGTTTCATTTACCAATGTACCGTGAAATGAGAGGTACTAATGATTCCTGCTAGGATATTGATTATTTTAATACATCTCTTAGTTCTTTTAAGAGATATATAAAAGTTAATGTCTCGTGAGAACGTGATATACCTTTTTTTGTCTGAATGTTATGTCTACTTCATTCGTGGTACTGTCCTACAATATTTCTGTTAGTACTTGTTTGCTTACCTTATTGTTTCAATTCTACTTTACTTTTACTCTCCTCAACTTTGTAATAAAACAAAGGGAATTGTTGTAGGCTTGATATTGAGGAATTTATCCATTACGGAAGAATTAACTTGGTGTTAAACCCGGATCGTGATAATAAATAATTATTGGCGTTAACAAATTTATTTTAATTCTTCCATTTGTTTTATTATTCTTACTCTTTACCAAGTGCCTTTTTGTAAAGGGTTTTCACCCATTCAAAAATATTAATATTTACATGATTCTTCTTCAAGCCCTCTTTTTAATAATGCAATATGTTTTCATCTTTCAGGAGATATAGGTCTATAAATTTGGAAATATTTGTTCCCTTTGCAGACGTTTCGTATGTGTATTCATGCTTCTTTTGGGCTATAATGAAAATTGTTGGGTGTATTGTGCATTAATTCAATTCAGTTTACAATTTTGCCTCTGCGTCACTTAATCAAAATTGTAAACAAAATTCAATTAATGTACAATTCACCCAACAATTTTCACCATAGCCCTGAAGAAGCATGAATGCACACGCGAAACGTCGGTAAAGAGAATAAATATTTTTCAAGTTTATAGACCTAGTATACCTCCTGAAAGAAGAAAAAACATTCCAATATTATTATTGTTGTTATAATTGATTTTTTCTGGAGCTTTGGTCTACAATTCAATTAAAAAACCACTACTTAGCCAGCGTTTCGCTTTTTTATTAAAGCTTCATCAATGGAAAAAATTCAAAATGTAAGTCATACATCAAAAAACGTGCTTTTATATGCATAACGATTATTAATAGCTACTCAGTACATACATTCAGGGGAAATTAAAAGAAGAGTAGAATGTTTACCTATGCCAGTATGGTTGCAACAACAATGATCTTCTTAGAAACAAAAAGTTTACATTAAATATTTAAATGAACAATTAATAAAATTTTATTATTATTGTACATTTGTTTAATTTTTACAGTGGTAACATGCCCCTCCGAGTCCCCGGCAAGCATCAGGTTTCATTGCCGTCATAATGGCCGGAGACTCGAGAGATATCCAGCCATTATGACGGCAATTATTATTGTTATTATTAACAATACTTTTCCCGAATCTGATGTAATTACACGCATAATTGGATATGGTTTGCCTCGTTTGGGCCCCGTTCCATTGCCCTTAAGATCGTTTACTCCGCCTCAAGAGGTTTGCGACGGGTTCCGACGTCACTTCCGGCGATTTCCTACCCACCCCCTCTCTCACGCTCTCCAATCCGAAGTCTGTCTCCTCTTTCCCCCCCCCTTCCCCTCCCTCTGCTATTGCCCTCCTTTCCGTCTAGTGCAATCCTCCCCCACTTCTCCATAACTGGCCCCACCCCCCCCTTCTCCATCCATCCGGAGTTAATACAGGTACACCCCCACCTACCCGACCAACCGTCCACTCCCCTTTTTCTCATTCGACGTTCGTTCGCTTCCCCGACTGCCGGCCTGACTCTACGACTCCCTTTGGGACCGAATCAGACTCCCGTGACCTCCTTTCGCATCTCTGTACTCTCCGAGATCACCGACGCGACGCCGCGACGCCGCGCCGTTGGATTCTCGGAAGAGAGGGCCATCCGTATCAAGCGGCCTTAACGCCCCTGCGCTCCAACGCTGCTCTCGCAGGTTGACGATGGTCAAAGGCCTCGTAAAAACTCGTGGAAGACGCGGAGTGGACGATTTAGGGAGAACGGAAAATCTTTCGAAACTCAACTAGCACTTTTTTGCCTACAATATTATAGTCTCGGATCAAGATGATGTTCCAGTTGACACTATAATTGACACCATAACTCCTGAATCTCTGTCCGCTTATGTAGTTGCAAAAAACATAATTAATAACGGCCCCTCTAACATTGGTAAGATATCTACAGTGTAGTGCATGCTTGTGAGGCTTCGCCTCGTGACAAGCATTAGCGATTTATGCTAATGCATCAATAGTCGTAATTACACTATAACTTTAGGGTATAGTGTAATGCATGTTGGTGACTACTCACCCCCTGCCACACACCCTTGAGGTGGTTTTTCTTGACTTTGAAAAGGCATTTGATAAAGTGTCCCATAGAAATTACGGGTAAAGTAAATCAAAATCTTAGGAGGTTAGAGGACGACTTAATTTCCTGGATTAGAGAGTTCTCAAGCAATCGCGAACAAAGTGTTCTATTGAACGGAGCTATCTCCAATGAAGTGAAAGTTACATTGTGTGTCTCACAGGGGAGTTTTATAGGACCAATTCTATTCCGTTTGTATATTAATGATATCGGCGGGTAAATTACTCTCTTATTTACTTTTTGACTAATATCCCACTAGCAATGTGCCGACCACCAACTTTACTGCAAATATTTTTCATAATACGATTCGTTGTCTCAGCCGTCACTTGGTAGGATCCATTAATACTTGAATTGAAGCCCTAGGTGGTGGTTTCAGAGGGTTTTATTTTAAATCATGACCCAGGTTTTGATGTCAAACGTCATCTTTTAAAAACTGGGAACCGACATATAAAAGAACCGGTGAAGTAGGAGTACGCTCTACTGACTCTACAGGCTATTCAGCGATTAAAATATCATAGCACTGATTATCAAAACCAGCAAAATGTTTCACACGTGTTGCTTTTTATACCAAAAACACCAGAAGTCAGCCTATTTCCGGCAGTAAAAGAGAATTGTGCAAACACAGGTCGGTTAAAGCCCACAACAGCGGCTGTTAGTGTACTCTGGTAAATTAAAGTGGGTAATAAATACCTCCAGCGGAACAAATTTTGTAGAGTTCAAAGGCCTAGGGAAAACTATGATGCTGATGAATCAATCAGTTTAACATAATAGCTTAAATACAAAATCTGAAGATTCCTGCGAAATTGAGTGGAAAATTAACATAATGAAGAAAAAATAGTTCATTTTTCCACAATTATAAAATTTAATTTCGATCCGGGTTTCAATGTTAATACATCATCTTTAGCGTGGTGATCAACCTGAAGATGATGCATCAACATTTGAGACCCGGGTCGAAAGTAAATTTTATTTTTGTGGAAAATTGCTCATGTTATTTCTTCAATAATAGCTTGAATACTCTGAGCATGAATTGTAACATGATTTAATGTAATATACATGATCTATGAACTTTTCTTGGAACATATAATTTTTTTTGCATAACCCTGGATTATTTCAGCTGTGTTTTATTCTTCGCCCTATTTGTGATCCCCTTCCACATTTACCATGCAAAGCTAGGGTACTAGAAGGATCAGTAGCGCACTTGCTTCATTTTTTCAAATTCTACCGATGCTTTAATGTTTTTCAGCTAAAAAAATGAAATAGCGAGTGAATGAGGATTGCAATGCGGTGCAAATAAAATCTCATGAGAATGTTCGATTTCAAATTGAACTTTAAAGTGATATCGTATTCTGCATGACCTTTCTTCAAAGCTGAGCTTATTAAGGAATATTTTTATTCAGTTTTTAATTCATTTTATTCAACTCTTTCCATACCTCGATTTTTCCTTGTGAGCCATATAAACGCTAGAGTTTTATTATATTTAGAAGGATTTCACAAGAAAAAGAAGCTTATACAAAGATAACGGAAATTATGACTTGTTATCTAGGAGAAAATATGATAAGAAGATTATGTCAGTCTGAAATATTGAGCATAGAGTTGTGTTATTAATATATTCCACCAACTCTTGTCAATTCTTTGATTATTATATGTAAATGTTGTTTTTTGTTCTGTTTAAAACATTATTTTATCTCCATAAAACATCAAATTTTCTGTTTTAATTGCCTAACACTCATATTTTTCATTCTCAAATTTTCAGGATTTTTATTTGCGGGAGAATTCAAGAATTTTCCGGGGTAAATATCTTGAAGTGCACAAATGTGTATAAAACCTTGTATGCTGCATGAAAACATTAGGAAACCAGATATACGCTCGTAGAAAAACGTCTCCAGGAGCAGTGGCGTAGCCAGGTTTTAGGTCTAGGTGGGGCAGAAAAGTTTTAGGGGGGGGGGAGGGGGTAGAAAATGTTTAGGGGGCGCCGACTCATAAATTAACCAGTTTACTAAACTTTACAAATTGTGATGATGCAATAGGCGGATGGATTTGTACAAAATATGACAATTGACAACGTATTATACACATTTATTTATACGTATTTGGGACTTAAGAGTGGAAAAATACACAGCTTACGGGCGCTAGAACACGGGGCGGGGGGTATTCACCCCACCAGCCCCCCTCTGGCTACGCTATGGTCCAGAAGTATTGTATTTCATGTATTGGCACAGAAAGGCACTGCGTTCGGCCAGGCTTCATTTCGTGAAATGACAGGCAAATAAAGGGGGTGACAATGGAACGTGTCTCGTTCAGTACGACTTCACCTGGGTGGCGACAGTCTTTCACCATTTTTTAAATAAAGGAAGAGTTCTTATCTAGAAATGTATCTCACGGTGCTCCTAAATTGTTCTGTGAAATGAACATGAGAGGAAAACGCGACCTTCAGGGTCGGAGGAAGTGAGGTGACGCGAGACTTGTTAAACTCCGTGCAACCTGCAATTCTTTCATCATTGAAATATTCTACTCCAGAAAATTCCGTATCATCTGCCCGTTAGCCAATGTGGAAAAGTATTCGGCATGGGTGAAGCCTCCAGAGCTGCGCTTGCAAAGGACGATTCACTAACAATAAAAACGGCTGCTTGTATCACCGACAACGTTTCGACTGCAGCAAAAACATAAGCTAGCATTCGAGACCCTGACTTTCCAAACCATGATCATTTCCTATATCCTCCCTGGAGCGAAAAACGAGCCATTGTTGAGAGTGCAACCCAGAGACGCATGCGCTAACCATGCTCTGTTGGCTGCAAGGATTCCAGTCAACAATGGATGGCTCCGCCCTCGTTATAAATAAATGTTCAAAAAAAAAGAAAACAGTCGACTCGGAAATGAATACGGTCGAAGACGTGCAAGAATGAATACAGGTAAAGCTGGCTTTTTTGCGCCACTTCTATGCATATTCTGCGTTGAAAAATATAAAGAAACTCTCTAGAAAACTCGAAAAACTACCCTAACTTTGCAAATCAGGGCGTATTCAGTTTTGAGACGTAAGGCTCTTCTTTACCCATCAGGAGACTCATCGATCTGGATTCCTCCACCTTCTAATCTTTCATGATCCCGAGATGGCCAAGGTCTTCCTCACCCCCTAGGAACACCTTTCTTCAAATCGTAATGATTGCCCCGTTGATTGAGGTTCTGCTTAAACACACGACCTGAATAGCGTTTAAGTTCCTACGGGAAGGGCGGGGCTGAAGTTGTGGGTGGAGTAACTTGATTTCTGAAGGGAGAAAGTTTTATAACGGCTTTACAGGGCGCTATTCGCAGTCTCGACGCTTCTTTCTTCGAATAAATAAAAAGAGATTGCTCCATTGAAATACTCGTGGAGTTAATGCTGCGTCAGGATGAGATCAAGGCGCCAACTTGAGCTTACCTTTTTGCCTTTCGTTTCTGGGCGAAGGGGATTTTTCTTTTTCTTCTTTGTTTTGTGTGATTATCGCAGGTGAAAGGAACGTGAAAGGCAAAAATAGTGCGAAAATTCTACCTTTGGCACCCTTAGACAGTGCTCCTGAAATAGGTTACGGGTGTGATTTCTCATCATAACTATCCCGGTGGTAGTAGATTTTCAGAGTTATGGACGACATCGTGGAGTTTCTACGTTTCGACTTCTGTAACTCTATTTCTTGTTCAATAGTGAACATATTATAGGAAAAAAAGAGATGGTAACTGTTTCCGAGGTTATGTAAAAAATTTTTGCTATGACCTTTTTGCGGAGCAACATATTATATTGAAGCGAAACCTGTATCGTGGGGGAGAGGGGGGATATTCCAGCACAAAAATATCACATAATGATAACACTATTTCTTTTCCCACCTCATGTTTATTTCAATTGAAGAAATTTACATTTTCATTCATGGCGTGCAATAGCATACTTTCGGATGACAAATGTAATTACTCGAGCGCGGCTCCTGGGGAATTTTAAGTGAGTACATCGTTGCTAATTAAAAAGTAATAATCCGTTCATTGTTTACGGCCTTGAGAAAGACCCACGATCAATCGAAGCCCATCCTACTCACGGAAGTATCCTTGTATTTTAAAAATCAAAACATATTAGGTCTGTCAGCATGTGTAGCCTCCTTTCGGCCGAACAAGAATTCCGAAATTAGCTTCGATAGTCTCCCAAGGGGATTGATCGAAAATCCAGCAAATAGGCTGAGAATAAAAAAATTGTTGCTACTGCCGTAAATGTATGGGAGTGGGCAATTTACAGCAATGCCGTAAAATATTCGAAAGAAAAAAATTTGCCGCAACCTCGCATCCAACCCCAGCCACCAAATGAGGATAACCAGCTCAGCGCCTCAGCCCTCTGGGCAACGATCTCTGTTGAGAGAGGCGTGAACTGTAAAATTAATAATATTAAATTTAAAATACTGATTTATACGGAGGAAGATTCTTTAATAGCGTTTTTATCTCGAACCCGGGTCTATGTGGAAGAAATCCATGACTTTTTTCCGGCATTCTCTCTATAGTTTCAGAAAATAATTGCCTCGTTTGGATCCCGATCATAATTTACGCGATGTCTCCTTGTTAGTGCCCTTCGACGGATATTCATTGCGGTCACTCTACCTGCGTCAATAGTCTGAAATGGGCATAGTTAATCTAGGTGAATACTATGATACTTGCCTATGATCTTTCTGTCTTTAGTATGCTACCATTATTTTATTAATTCTTACAGTTTCCATATATTTATCTGATTTAAGTACCGACTTCACAGTAAATTGATAGATTCAAACGTTATTTTATCGAACTTAACAAAGTTCATCAAGATGCTAAATAAACTTTTTGTACCGTGTCACTCTCATTTGATAAATCAATCAATTTCAACGTCCGTAACACGATTCCCAGGGTAAAATTGCGTAGTATTGACAATTCAAAGAAGAAAAGTATTGTTTATCTTTCCTTGAGAATGACTATTTGTAACGCTATACACATTAAAACCTATTGGTTTATTGAATAAGAGTGGAGTTGTACAAAATATTAATTTCCATCTTGGTGAGCAGCTTAAACGCCTTTCCTTGCCTTTTGCCTGCTCTATTTTGCCTTTTCCTGGCTCTTATAATGTTGACTCACGTCAGCTTTTCCTTGTTATTAAAACATGTTATGACCATTCTATTCTGCTGGTAAATTTGTATTTCCCCATTTTCGCCTCTAGAGATTATTCTTTTGCGATGTTTTGGAATTTTGAGTAATGTTTTTGTACAATATGAGGTTGATCTGGGCTTTTGAACAATCAGGGTTTAATTTTTATGTGTGCTCAAGGGGAGAAAATAAAGACGGAAGTTGCTTCTTGACAAATTCTAGGTCATAATGGATTTTTGTAGAGTGGAAATTCATATAATTTATGTATCGCACATCGAAGAATGGTCGGTAATAAGACTCCCTCCTTAGTTATTTAACAGCGTTTTCCCTCCTTAGTTATTTAACAGCGTTTTTTTCATTAAATAATTGTTCTCAGATACATTTATGTACCCTTATCTCCTTATCTTATTTCGCATTACATATTTTTTTACTTTCACATATCACTTTTTACCACCTCCAAATTGACAGACATCTTCTCTTAAAGACTTTTCTTCCTTCGACCTGTAGCTACATCATCCGTAATGGAGGATTATTTTTTTCTCTCGTGGGCAGGAATCACTACTTCGTTCTCTACAGCCGCTTATATATATATATATATATTTGTTTCTTCCTCTTGACCTTTGCATTGATTGGTGAAAATACGCACCCCTGTCATCTTCTTTTCCCCTGGTTTTCTCTTCACTGGTAAAAGATATAATTACAGATTTCTGAACTATATTCCGGCTATATGTCATGTTCACGCCTTCTGACTTTCAGAGTGGATATCTTTCTATTTCAGTTGACTCAATCAAATTCTTTGTTTTTATTTCATAACCACGAGTACGACGACAGCTGCTCCATCCTCTTTACCGTAAGGAGCTTAAAGGCTGAAGGAGCTTCTCTTTCGATTCAGTTTTTCATAAATCTTGTTGGTCTTCATTTAGAAAAAATCCCTCGTGATTCACTCTGTATAGATTCTTTTCCAGATCATCGGATTGTTTCATCAGGATTGTGCTCCCAAAAACGTTCACATTTTCTTCCCTCTACCCCTTCGTGAATAACATACGCAATGGCAAAAAGATTAAATGCTTTCCCGGCGGATGCACAGCGTAAATTCTTCTCGGGATTTCCACTGAGGTAAACTTTTCCAATATAACTCAGTGGAAATCTTGAGAAGAATTTACGATCAGCAATTACCTAAATTATTTAGTCTGAAGGTTTTTCACTCAATAGACATTGCAAATTTATTGATTACTTAGATGCTGAGTGATAAGAACAAATTTTATGCCACATTTATACTGAAGTAATTGCTTCATTCTTTCTACAACTGCTTACTTTGGAAAAAAATCGAATATGGTCTTAATTAGGAAAAAAGAATAAGGAAAAACTACCTAAAACAATCTGTTATGCGTGGGTGCTATGCATAAAGAAATTTCAAGGTGAGGTATTCGGTGCGTCAAATGGGACGATACACTATGAGTTCTTTGGCGCTTTTGTCAATGCTGGTTAATGCCAACGCCGGGTCTCACTTAACCATTCCTCCATTTCCCGTACTCTCATTCCTTTACTAATCAACCCACTTTTCCTTAATGACGCCAATGACTTCAGTTGTATTTCGCCTCCCCAAACAGCCACCAAACAAACTTTAAATGAGAAGAAATCTTCATGTATTTCATATGGAGCTAACGAAATACAAGCATTAAATTATTAATGTTTTTATCTGACCAGAGATTACTTTTGGCCGAAGCAATTAATGAAATATTTATCTGAGTTAAATTTTGATCTCGTCAGAGAGTCAACTTATCAAAATGCACCTTGCTTGTCTGACCTTTGTCCACCAATCTGCTCCATATCTGGTGTTCTAATGCGGGATACTAGCATCTGTGCTGTTCCCTTGACATTTATATTCGCACTCGAAGGAGACGGAGAATTGAATTCTGAACTATCCTTGAAATATCTGTCCCATGCCACTATTACTCATTGCTCCTCTGAAAAATCTCGATTTCCGTTCCCGTGCATTATAGAAACAACATTGAAATATCACTGTTGCGCTGATTTTACGGATAGAAACCTAAGTAACGGAGAAGTGAACTTTGACCATTGCTCAAATTCCAAGTTCGGATTCAGTTCAGGACGCCTCTTTTCAGCCTAGCATGATTAAATGTTATCTGAAGACATGAACTGGATGAAAATGAGAAGTTATTTTATTTGTCTGGTGAATTAATATAGCTATTGAGGTATTAAATTAAGTAGAGGTCAGAAAAGTGTTGTATCTCGTAAAATTTTAGTTAAGAGACATGTAGGATATTGAGTTTGTATAGAACCATGAATCACACTTATAAAAATTAGTTCGTCAAATATGTAACTTTCGAGCATAGTTAAAAATCTGGGGTGAACTTGCTTTTACCCAAGGGTTTCCTTGCCTTTCAATTCTTCATTTTATCATTTTAAACTATGTACTACGATACCAAAGTTTCTCTCACTATCTGCCCCTCTCACTCTGTTTTGGGGATCAGGGCTTTAACATTCACAGTGATACATCGACTAACAAATCACTCAGCGTACAAAGTTATCGATATACAATTCTTTTTCAATTGCCATATTTACATAATTAGTAATAAAAAAAAATATACATTTCAGTACTGTTTTTCCACCTCAAACAATATATAATTTATGGAGGAATAAGTAAATTTGATAAAGCAATAGTTATTTTGTAATTATTTTTTCAGTAAGTTATAATATTCAGCGGTGTAGGAAATCCGACTTTAAAAAACCGGGAGGTAAACAGGGGCTACTCTATTTTTTTTTACTTGTTACTCTCTTTTCAGAAGGATTTATTTATCAGTTGAAAAATATGTAATACAAACATTTAAATTCTGGATTTAATTTAGTACAACAGCTCACATCGCAAAAAACAACCTAAGAAAAATAACCGAATGAACATGGTACGCTCAACTTGAGCCAGTCAGGTTGGTGCAAATCTGAGTAAAAATGTTTTATCACCTGTAGGTAAACATTTCTGCTTCGCTTTTTTCTTGGATAAGTCATTTTTAATGCAATAGGCAGCACTTTTCATCCTTCTAAGTAGCATTATAGTTTGTAATATATTTCAGCTATTAACTTCATTCTGCAATTTCCCTGGGTTTGATTAAGAATGAAAATCTGATTAAAAAAAAACACCAAGGGTGTTTTTAATCAAATTGCACGGATGCATTCCGAAAATTGTAAAATTTAATTTTCATACGTTAATTGGTTCGAGAGATATCGTGATAAGTCACTGAATGGATTAGTTGAATTTTCCTTGTATGTATATGCATTTAAAAAAGTTAAATCTGATTATTTAATTTTTCCAATGCTGATCAAAATGTTCTTCGGGTGTGCCGCTTTTTCAAAATGTTTTTCGGGTGTGCCGCGAAGAATATTTTGATCACCATACGCCGCTAAAGCTTCAATGAACTTTTCCAATGCTATTTTTAAGAATACGAAATAAATGACGTTTGGCTCTATCTTACTTCAACAGCTTCAATTGCAAAATGCACGTTTTGACCCAATATTCAGGAATTTTTATTAAAATACCAACTCGTGAGGTCAAAGTTACTGCAATAGTTAGCCAAAATACTTTTTCCTTTGATGTGTTGTGGAAGAATACCACAAGATCGCTCTATAGTACGAGCTCTTATTAAAGGAAAATCAGTAGCTTTAATCATTAATCATTCCCGTATTAAATGTATATTTAGTTTCATATGTGTCGTTGAATGTCATGCAATCTGGCATCGGGTATATGAAAAATGATTAGATGTGCTATTAATCGTAATTTCCTATCTTAATTAGGTACTATATATCGTTTTATAATATCACCCCGCCGTATGAATCCCGAAGTTTTTATATGTTAATCGGCCCCGTCCCTAGACTTTTATATCGTAGAAGGTTCAATGTAAAGCAGACGTGAGGCCATGGAGGAAAGATTTTTATTCGCCATTCCCATCAATTTCGCTTCTGCCAGCAGATACGTAGGCGAAACGGTGGGATAGGTGATGCTCATCACACCAACGAAGACCCTAATGGCTAAGTTGAAGGCTTCAAACCGGTTTAAAAGAGGATAAAAGTTAATTTATAGAAATGTCTAGGTGCATTTTATGCGAGCCATTTGTTAACGCTCGATTATTTGAGAAAGGGCAAATAAAAGAAGGCTGCCGTAATGACGTTGGGGAAAACATGTGTAATGGATGCTTGCTAGTCTTGGCGGAATAAAATAGGCGATAAATGTGTGGGTATTTGCCTTGGTATGTTCACGATCGCGAGCCAACGCCTTAGGTGTTTTGTCCCGACCCATAATAAGTGAAGTCTGCCAATAAAAGAGAGAAATGGGCCAAGATCACGTCACGTCTTCTTTGAGGTGAAACTCCTCGTTAATAAATGACACGACGAAGTCCTGCCCCGATATCAGCTTTTCCACTGGAATCCACAGTCGATATTTTACTTTGCGATATTACAACACCTCCGATCCGATGCTGACAAGCCAATGAACTGGATTTCAATTCAATGGTACACACTTCCAAATGCTTTCATTTTTTTCTTAGGCACATATAAAGTCATTAAGAGTCTTCGGAACAGGAGGGCGTACATGAAGCAATTTATGAGTGTAACTGAAGCAAAAAAGACATGCAAGGATATGGCATTAGGGAAGAAATAATTAAATCTTAGTCAGGTTTTTAGTCTAACGCCGAGAAATAAGTTCTTTTGACAGCACCCACCTCAAAAGGGGATGGCACGTTGGATATGCATGTATAAAAAATGAACTTCAAAATATTTTTACCAATGCTTAAAACACATTCAATAATATTATTGAAATACATTATTTTATCTTCACCTTAACATATTTACGAAACAATAAAACGATTCTTAAATTCTAATTTAAATTTAAAATTGTAAATATTATAAGGTTACCCTTAGCCCACGAGTGACAGAATTCATAAAAGCAAAATAAATGCCACACGCAACTCTGCATTGCTAATGATGGCACACGATTGCTGGCTCCTCTAGATTTAGAGCCAGTAGCTCTGAGTGGTCTGCGAATTATCCTGGATGGCCTAAAAATACGGGATGTCAACAAATTATTTGAGGGACTTGGAGCTCCATTATACATTTTACTAACAAACCTAAAACAATTATTTTAATTTCATTTTAGAACGGTGATGATCTGACAAATCGAGTCCGAAAGTTACTCTACCTTTGAATTTAAGTTATTTTTTCGATCAACCAATCAACCAACACATTGTGCTTCCTCCACTGGATTCATTGTGACTGTTGTTTACATGGTTCTTGACCAATAACTGATCATCTTACACATTATACCAATGCTTCACGCATCTGTTAGTTGTTTCAAAAAATTATCCTGAATTACTATGAGGTACTATACTATTTTTATACCCAATTTAAGCTGGTCAGTTATGGATAAAATGCACTTCACTTCTACCAAAAATAATCCAATACATCGGCTGATATTTCCTAAAATATGGAATCGGTCGTTACCATGCAACATCTGTGGTATCAGAAAGGGCCGACTATTATCGGGCTAGTCTTTTCTTAGAGGTGACTAATGCATTGATTTCCGAGTTTAAGATGAGGGCCGTATTTGCATTATGAGATACTGAAACTTAATGCCTTCCTATACATAGACTGCACGCGATGAGGAATCTCATGAAGAAATGCAAACGAGATGTTTCCTTTCTCACAACCTATAACTATGACATTCCAATAGGTTGCTATTAGTTGATGTTTAAATGTGATGGTTAAACTACCAAGCCAAAAGTGAATCTCCGCATGAGCATCGCGTGATTGCTTCCTGTGCCAAGAGAAGGAATTCAAACTGCAAGTCATTAAAGGCGTATGGAGAGTGCTAATGCAACCTCTGAGAAAATTATTACGCTGTACCTCTGTCTCATCTTTCCTCTGGCTTTCGTTTACGAGCGATTTTCACGATCCATTACTCTTATGAGTTCTCCATCTCCACACTCAGGTTCCATCAGCAATAGTGCACAATACCCTACCGGAAGAATTTATACTTCAAATGAATCAATCTTCTCGAATTTTTATACTCCAATTACTACAGTAACGACACGGAGAAAACATCTCGTTAGGTGAGCATTATGCGCATCCAGATGGAATCCTAAGCAAGTCGTTAATGGGGGATTATCATTCGAATGCTTTATCAATATTACCGTTGAAATCAAATGTGCAAAGGTTTTCATATACATTTACGGACTTTCTTCGAAACATTAACGCCTAATTACCAAATAACTAATCGTAGAAAGATGTATTTTTTTCTGTTTCCGCAAAGCGACTTCTGATAATGTCATGGATCAAAGGCCCGTGGTTCGATTCCCGGTGAAGACGTACATTTTTTCAAGATATTTTCTAAATCTTTACACTGGTGTATTTCCGGCACAAGTTTACATCTTCGCAAAAGCCTTTTTAAGGCATCTTTTACAATGGATCGGAAAGAAGAGGGAAGAAGCGATGGATGAAATGACGTCACAGCCGTTATGGCAAGGTTACCCGTCCATTCAATATTAGACTTACATATCTCTGGTAATTTTTTGAATCTTTGAGAGATGATTTGCACATGATCATTTGAAATGGTCCCCTGTACGATAAAGTAAAAAGCAAAAATCGTGTTACACCCCAATTCCGCTAAATGCCACGAACTGTTGTCTTAAGGAATCAGGTTTTGCGATCGCTGTCATCTCAAAGTTCTCAAATCCTGTCGCCCGCCTTCGTTAGACCACAGTTCCACCTGACCAGCCTTGTTGATTATAAGTTATCTTACATGTATAGCGTCAAAAATCATTCCTGATAGCGTATTAAGTTAAATCGTCCAACTAAATTCTATTCATTCTCACATTCACGCAACCGCTATCATCAATCGTGAATTATAATCAAGTGATGATATAATCACTTGATTCACGATTTCAAAAATATACAAATTGATGTTTACTAAAGTTTCGTAAATTATTTGATACCCTCTGCGAAATATCTAGATCAACAATTGTTTATTTTTGTACAAACAAAAACTTTTCCCTATTATCTCATTTGGTATTGTAATTCACTCACTTTAACCACTCATTTTCATAGGTTTTCCGGCACTAATTGTCACATTAACTGATATTGAGGTAATAGCGCCTCTTTGGCATCGATTTTTAAACAATTCTGAGATATTGAAGTTTATTTGTGAGTTGCAAACGACTTTAAAGCAACTATGTTCAGTTTCAATCCACAGAGGAATTGGAGATGAGTGTGTTTTAACCAAGTTGCTAAATAAATGGTTTACCTGGGACAATAAACGTCATGAAAATATTTTAAAATGACTGTATAAGGAAGGTGTAAGAGGGCAAGAATCACTGTAGGTAATGGCATAAACAAAACGGTGAATAAGAATTGGTCAAAGTTGTGTCAAAAGAAAATAATGATTCAATGACAAACAAAGGCTTACAAAGCAAAGATTTTTAATATTAGAACCAATATTATCAAGCACAATTGATAGGAAATACCAATGAAATAAGCGCTAAATATGAACAATGTTTTGTATAACATCCTGTACCTCAGAGGTAATTTCTCAGATCTCCATAATTAAATTTCCGTGTACTTCAAATTTCCCTGTACTTTATAATTAATTGGCAGTTGATATCCAATTATTTCAAAATCAATTCCCCAATCTTTATTCCTCACGTCTGTATTTTTTGCCATGCAGTGTCGTTTCTAGAAATACACAGGTTAGACAAAAACTTTAAAAAATCAACTTTTACGACAACATCATAAAACAAGCAGAAGGAAGGAAATAAAATGGTCATTGGCCGACACTAATCCTTATTTCCAACAAAATTCACGAGGCAAAATCATAAAAATCGTTAAAACATTCAGAGCAAGTTCGATTTTCAGTCCAGGTGAATGGTTTTTGAACATTGAATTTATCGCATTCACACTCAGCGGACGGACAAGGTTCTGATCAAATAGTTGAACGTGAAAGGGTCCTCATTCGACTCATGAATCATGCAAGTTTTCTCGTGACATGACTTCCGTTTCCACAATACAACACAAACGATACAACCTTCTTCTTTGCTAATGCCTGGGATGTCCTTCTTTCATCTTCTGGGTCTTCCTACACATTTCTACCGATTGGTAAGTTGACTCAAGCGATCTTTACAGTTTTATTGCTATCCTTCCTACTTACATGGTCGTTTCGTTTTCTTTTTCTCTCTGTCAAGAATATTTTCAATCCGGCATGTTCTTTTCATATTGAACCTGAACGAGTACCTTTCAAGGTCTAAAACGGTATTTTCTGAAATTATAATGAGTACTCTCATCTCTATTGTCTTCATTAGTCACTTCATTTTTGAGGTATATGGAAAGAGCACCTTCTGGTGTATGGTTTCATTCATTTTAGTTTTGCTAGGTTGGCTTCTTGTCGTTAAATGCAATGTTTAGTGATATAATAGTCTAGAAAGACCGATAAGGGTCTACGACAATAAATGTTTTATTTGTTTATTTATTTATTAGTATTACATGCATATTCATGAAACTTATTCCTAATTTCCCTTTGATGACTTGTAGCTGACGTTGATAGCGCCTCCATTGGCTGGCAGTTATAACTAAACAACCACTATCCCTGATGAGGAAGGGCATTTGAGTATATAAGCAACAAGTCAATAACATATTCCTTCTACTTGAAAAAATATTGCCCTCATTATCAGAAAAAATACTTTTTGTAATACTAATTACTAAAATACTAAGTATTGTAGTAATTTTTTTCCTCCTCCACCATCTCGGATATTTGCCGAATTGAATTGAATGATGATATCGATGTTCACTGCACTTGAAATAAAATATTAAAACTGTATCAATACGCTAAATAATTTTATTTAAAAAAACATCGGAATGCAATGATTTTCATAAGACAACTTTAAGCCGCAATGAATTCCAATCGGTCGTGGTTTGCAGTAAGCTATTACTGAACCGAACCACCACCAAACTGCAAGTTTGTTGCATAAGTTGTCGCGACTATAAAATACTAAACTGTGGTAATTTATCACTCAAACTGACCCCTACCTATAGGTGTGTAAGCGCAGATCCTTCCTCCAGACTTCTCCTCCTTATTCCTCCCTCCAACTCTTTCCCATTCTTCCTTAAGTCCCTCCCCTCCGTTGAAATATTCAGAGCCGCATCTTCACTCATTAAACCGAAGGCCGCCATTATCCCCTCATTCTGATTCAAATCGATTTCTCTCTCCCTCCCTCTCTCCCCCTTCCTATTCTTCCTTCCCTCCCCTTAACCAGTGTTGTCACCTGAATGGGCCTTTGTCTCCAATCCCCACCCTACCACTCCCATTCCTCTATCTCTTGATTTCACGAGGAACCAACCTCCCGCCCTCAATCAACCAAGGTCCCTTGTCTCACTCTACCTCTCCAAATGCTCTTGCAAATCTTCTTCGGAGAAGTATGCCGCAATACTCCATTCATTTATTTTTTCCCTCGCAGCAGCCTCGAGCTTTATAATACCTCCATCCCCACTCGTCGAACGAAGTGGGTGGTTTTTGCATGTAATATCTCTGCCTGGCGGCGCCCTCATTACGAGCATTTGCTGCGTTACTCCCACGTCGGTGGCATCTATGCTTCGACGATTCTGCCAACACAAACCTCTGGCCAAAAATTTGCGCAATTGAAGAATTTTGTTCCTCTCCAAGGTCATGTCACCAGACGAGTTTAGACACCGCAACTCACACTAGAAAGACATCAATGTAAGAAAAGCCTTTGTCACTCACTCACTGAGTCAGGAACGCTGCAAGATGGAGCCACAGTCACTTAAACTTTAAAATGCCATTATTAGATGAAGCCACAGTCACTTAAATTTAAAATGCCGTTATTCAACTGCTTGCAAGAAATTTCATATAAGCCAGAACCATTTCTGATTTGGCTCCGACTGAGACAACGCTCCCTTTCATCTTGCGACGACGACAATTTCCAGTGATTCCGGCATATGCGATTACAATCAACAAGTCGCAGGGTCAGTCATTGAACCACGTTGGACTCAAAACAGCAGTATTCTTACACGGACAACTGTACGTCGCTCTCTCTCACAAATAAACGGAAAGAATGTAATTTTTTACTGTTTCGAATAAACTCATGACACCAAGTGTCATTTTATTTCAATAGCTTCCTTGAATAAGTGGGCACCATAAGTGGGCTTGAAGAGACCATTCTATCCGAGTCGCGTTAAACTTTACTCACAGCACCCTTTTTCCTCTATGCAAGACAGACGTAATATACATGCGTGATTTGAAACCTCGGTGTTATAAATAATTTGTTGGTTCATCATGGTGATAAACAAATGTCTTGTGCATTTACTCTCTTAATCCAAAGACCAATTGATTTCAACATATGTAGCTTATTTATCAAGGAGCTTTTATGTAGGAAAACTTTACTTTACATTGCGATGTGTTTTTAAAGCAAATTGTTTCTCTTTAATCATATTGGGCATCTTTAAGTTCCAAAATGCAACACCTGATTCAATCCATTTAAAACTCAGAGCTATCGTGTTTTGTTGGATTAATGGTTGCGTTTTTTCGGTTGGATGCATTGCTCTGATAATGTTACATGACAGTAAAATCGGGTAGAATGATGACATCACGGGTCACATGTCAGCGCGCGTTACGGTAAACTATAAAAACCTCTAATATACTATTTAAAACTACAAAGTTGTGAGAGATAAAATCGACGGGTCGTGAGCTTATATGGGTCTTAATATTTTTGTATTAAAGTTAAGTTAATTCAATGAATAGTAATATTTTAGATGATTATTCAAGACTTTGTTCACCGAAACACATCCAATCTTGTTTTATTATTTTCATTACCGCTTGTTTAGCACATTGTATCACACAAGTTAACGAATTTCGGGAAATTCGGTCAACTGGTCTAGGCAATGCGCTATTTTCGGGAACGTATAAATTATAAGTGCTCCTTGTTAAAGTAATGCTAATGGAATCTGTCATCATTCCGTCTATGAATCGAATTCTTTTCAGTCCTCACCCCTGTATACTCAACATCCTTCCCTCCACATTATGCATTGCCTTCAGCATCCCATCGATTCTCATTGCCTGTTCAAACCATCTACTCTGCATTCTCCTAATTTTCTCAAGCATTTTCCTCCTCTCACCCACCATACGGGGCAATTCCTTTTTCATCTTCCTTTCCTTCCATCACACTTTCTCCATTTGCCTCCACAACCACATCTTAAACGCTTGCAACCAGTGGCGGGTTACCAATAAGGCAAAGTAGGCAGTAGCCTATGGGCTCCGAGGCTTTGGAAGCCCCGGAGGGATCCCGAGAGTTTTTTCCCCTTTCTTTTCTCGCGACTTGCTTATTAACGTGGTTGTACTGCCTACAGGCCCCCATGTGTGTTAATTCGGCACTGCCTGCTTCCTAATCTCATCCTCTTGCATTCCATGTTTCAGCACGATGAAATCGTGAGTAAGTGAATCGCTTACCTTACCCGCTTACCAAGCACGATGAAATCGTGCTTGGTAAGCGGGTAAGGTAAAGAAAGAGAGTAGGTTTTATGGACCAATTTAAGATGGGTAGGGGCCTTGCCAATCATAATTCCTTCCTACCTTAAGACGTATGCTGAGCTTAAGAATGGATAAGTGTATAGGTAAAAGGACTTTCAGCTGTAAAAGATTAGTATAGACATTTCTGCTTCCACAAAATCAAACTTTATTGGTAGATCACCTCTAATAAATAAATTATGACAATCGTACTAAATTATCTTCTGTTAAGAGCAGGGCTTTCATATTTTCATATTTGGAATATGTAGCTTCTGCGCCTGTTTTTTTTTCTGGGAGCATTATGAAATTGCCGAACGCAGTCAACTTCATTTGCCATATTAAAAAAAATCATTTTTAGTACCAAGCGATGAAATTTGGAATCGTTCTTAAATTTGCAAATTATATTTACTATTGTTTTTTGTTATCAGAATATCCGAAAAGGTAATATTTTCTCATTATTTCACCATTAACTTCGTAAATGTTTTAGTATATTCGCCATTATTATGCTTATCTTGGTGTATATATTGAGCCCAATAACTATACTCGGACCACTTTATGAACTATTCTAGTCGTCGCGTCGTGAGATTGATTCATCAATTAATAAAATTCTCTAATAGATTCATGGAGAATATACTATATTAAATGATTGATGGTTCAATGGTTCATATTATTTTTACAATTACATGAATTATTTTCATTTACAATATACATTAGTCATTTTCGTTCGTTTACTTCCTCCCAGAACACATGTAACTGCCAAAGCAGGTAGTTGAAAGGTTTCTTCATGTACATGCATATTGAGAACACCAGTTAAACCACGTGGTTTAAGCAGATAAATTTCTGTTGCCTAACATAATGCTTGGTGCTCCACCTACATCTTTGTCCCTCATTGTTTCCCTTCTGGCTCCGCCCATGGGCGTAACATTGACGAATCACCTAAATCACTTCGCTTGAGACATCCCCAGTAGCCCTCCTGGACCAAAATTTATCTAATCGAAATTCAATATATTTAGGGAACAATTTTCTTCCCATTCGCTACGCCATTGTATTCTTGTCATGATCGCATTGTGACCGCCCTGATCCGATCTCCGTCGAAGCACCTTGGTTTCTTTGGTGGTCTTTTTCTATTCAAAGAAAAAAATCTCTACCATTTTGAATAGAAAGGTTCTAATATCGTGTCAAAACGTTCAATCTTAAGTTTAAGCGTGATAAACATGCGTTGGCCTGAATTCCTGTAATCGATTTAAGTTCCACGTCAGAAAAACTACTTAGCTCCCATTTTCAAACGCTGTTTCTGAATGTTGTTGAAAGTATCCCATAAAATGGTGAAGGTTTGCAAATGTTTTTTGATTACATTATTTGAGCGATTGCTTTCATAGTGGCACTTGAATAAAATCTTCTGAAGAAATCATAATGGGAAAAGCATCGATTGGAGAGTATTTTTCCAAATGTACCCTTCATTTTTCCTTTTTTTTACCTTTGTTAAATTGACGATTTAAATTTTAAATCCGTTGTCTCCGATAGTGGGAAAGCTTAAAACTATCCAGCATACTTAACTAATTCATTTTAATGAGAGAGGTCCCAGATGGAAATGGGGTCTTCCTTACTTCATAGTCTTGGTGACTTCCCATTGTACATAATTAAATTGGACCGCTATTGAACTGAGACTAGCTGCGCTATTATTATCTTTGATTTTAGTTTTAATAACTGATAAAGCATTTTGCCATAAAAATGTGGAACATTTGCTTTGTCATCTAAGTAAGAGATTCTTCACCCATGTTAGATTCCAGGTATAATTTCCCTAATTTAGTTGGATAATGGTGTTCCTTCCATACTTACAGAGTCGAACTTGCAAGAAGTCGAACTCGAGACAACTTGTTCTTGGACGCAGATATTACCAAAGAATCCATGAAAATAAAGAGTGATGATGATCTTCACTATAGGAACTCCATCAAAAAATAAATTGCAGCAAATTATTTCTTCTAAGAGAATCGCATGCGGAGCATAAGTATTTATGCTAACGCTGGAACTTAACGTACAAATTCACGCAAACATAACTCCAGACATTTTAGGCGCCATAAAGAAAAGGTATGATTGTTGAAGCCAGTAAGATCTTGACTACTAATCCTTGAGCTATACTATCAAGTGCCGGAATTTTCATGGTAGTTATGTCAGTCCAAAGATTTTAGATCACGACGTCATTTCCTGAATTTGTGGAAAAATATACGTGCATTCAAGAATGCCTTCGATTGTTCAGAAATAAATCATTTTTACCCGCCAAAATAATGAAAATGCCATCATTCAGATATCCAAGTTTTTCCTTGGTAGCCCAGTGCGGAAGAAGATACTTAACTCTCTCGGGAATCTTTTGGGGTAGCGGAATTTAAAAAGGCTTTAGAAGGAAATAACGAGAGGCCGGAGAGAGACGTAACAGGCGGAAGTTTCCGAGGATGCGCGTTATATTTTCAGTATATTATGCCAAAAATCCTGGATATTTTCTGTAGAATTGTTGACTATGATGATGAATGCTTTGTCTGCTGAGAGCGCGGGCTGAGCTTGCGCATAATTTGCAAGCATCGAGCGCAAGCTTGGGCTTTTTCGACACGTGAACTGTTTTGGATAAAATTTATGTCGAGACTAGAAGCAATGAATGCATGGAGAAAATGTTTCACATACATTAAAATATTAAAGTACGGAAAAAATGTATGGAATAGCATGCATGACAGTTTAGACGTTTTTCACATACATTCACAGAACAGACCAAACTATGTGTAATATGGCATAGGTATAAAGTCAATTGGAGTTAACTTCGTGCCCTGTGAGTGTGGGGAACTCTACATTGGAGAAACATGCCGAACGATAGAAACCAGATTCAAAGAACCAATGAGGCACCTCCGATTAGGTCAAATGGACAAGTCGGCAATAGCTAAGCATAGCATACCGGAAAACCACTCCATCCACTGCGAATAGACTAGACTAACTGGGATTACATCGCGCAAGGTAACTGGGATTGCATCGTAAAGGAGGATATACAGATCCGGCTTCATAGTAACAATTTTAAATAGGGACACCGGCAAGTGGCTACAGCCTCAGTAAGGCCTGGAATTATTTCACCAGACAGAGAGCCGATGAAAAACCACGTGACAGAAGGATTTGGCGCCAAAGAAAAATAGCGCGGAACCAGTCACGAATACCTGACCACCCGACGCAGTGCACATAAGTCGGACCAAGTTGAAAATTTGGCATTTGATTCTTGGATCCCTGAGTAAGATGGCCGAGTTGCTCGTCGAAACGTTGGAAGTTATTGAGAACCTGACCCTGAGTGAAACCCGAGAGCTTTTTATTTACATAATTCGCCGGGAAAGCCTACAGTCATATATTTGTTATAAAGTCTCCCGTAATTACAATGTTCATGCTTAGGAGACAGAGCTAGCCAATATTTTCTGCTTTGGTTTGGTGCAGTGAAATAATTGCACCCATATGAGCAATATTTTCATCCCTGATGATCTACCGATCTAGATAGGTTTAAATGAAAGTATGAACACCTTCCTGGCTTTAGATAGAAAAATAAGGGAGTACCCGTGTTCTCTAGACTCGCGCCCTGGTCTTATAGAACGATTTCAGACTTCAGATCGGCATACATTTTACATCCTTTCATCTCGTCCATAAATCCTATTCTCTATCTTCCCCTTCCCCGCTCACCCAACATACTCCCTTCCATCACGATCTCCTGCACCCCTTTGCCCAGCAATACCTGATCCAACACACTCTACCCCATACTAAACTTTCCTAGCAGTAAAAATCGGGTATCTTCTTATATCAGTGTATTCGATATATGTTCACACATGTGTCCATACCTGTATTTATCTAAGCATTGGTCATATGCATTGGCATAATTTAACATTAAAATGAAAATGTTTGTTTTTTATATACTGGATATAACGCCTGGTGATATGGCAACCCTTTTGTTTAATATATTTTGCTGGCCGATGTAGAATTAAATCAAAACTTTGGCCAATCGGTGAATGATTTATGTCCTCGATGACCAAATACTTTAGAGTTACAACGACCGAGTACCAGTTGCAAACGAAAGAAAATTTAGCTTTCTCTCTGAACGTCACAATTGCGTGCTGGTGGGCGTTGTTATGTGTTTCTCTAGTCTCGATTATCTCAACAATTGGATCTAATACTTCGCGGAACGGATTCGTCTCGAAACGGTTCGAAGGATTGTTGACGTGAAATTCGCGCGGGAAGTAAACCTTCGCCTATATTCTTTCCTTGCTTTTTTTTATTAAGGACGACGCCTTTGCGAACGGGAATCACGATGGAGAGAAAAGCATTGAGCGGGTAAAAAAGATATATATTGTGTTACGAGTAGGCGGATAATTCACGAGCGAACTTTGAGATTGAAGACGTGAAAAACTAATGGTCGTCGTCTTTGACGTGACCGTTTCCATTTTGCGCCGCAAGCAGGCGAGTGGGTGATCGACGGGTCGTATGTCGCGCGACCATGTGTCACGTCACAGAGCGCCGTTCTTTCGACTCGGGAAGGTCTAACCTTGTTTTTCCCCCCTCGGCTTGCCGGCGACAAATCGCCCAACAAGCCTCCTGTCGCGTTTGATTCATTAAGTCCGTGTCAAGTCAGGTCGGTTTCTAAGCTCTTTGAGGCTGATCCTCTTTGAGGTACGGGACGGCCTTAGGCCTTTATTGCGGGCTAAAGGCTAACGTTGTCACCAAGGAATTATCATCTTTCGTCTCCATGTGGAACCAATTGTCTCGGTTAATGTTAGGGTTTCCATTCGTCGCGTTTATCCCGGGACAGTCCCGTTTTTTGTTATAATGTCCCGGTATCCCGACTTTTTTCCAAATGTTCCGTTTTTTCTTTTGTAAGTATCATTCCTTGAAGCAGTGCATTGGCCTTTCCATTTTAAATATGCAGCACTCCTGGTGTCGAATTCATGAAACTTTTATGAGGTATATTAAGAAGTTGGTAATTGTAAGTAATAACGATGCTCCTCTTTTTCCCCCATGATTCTGTTGGCAGTGTTACATACACACAGTTCCGTGTGCACATAACCTCGAACCTATCTTAGGGAACACATATAAGAAATATTTGTGGTAGAGCTATGAAGAAGCTAGGATTTGACAAGCGTATTGTGGGAAGGTTTTCAGATGAAAAAGTAAAAGAGACTATATCGCACTCGTCCAGCCACACCTTGAATATGCAGCGAGCATATGGGATCCGGTGCAGAAAGACTTAATCCGGGAACTTAATAAAATGCAAAGGAAAGCTGCGCGATTCGTCAAAAACTGCTACGGGCGTACAGATAGCGTTTCACAGATGTTTAACGAATTAGGTTGGGAGCCGCTAGAGACTCGGAGGCTGCGCGCTAGGCTTAGATTACTTGAGCAATTAAGAATAGATATCTTTAACTGCGACACGGAGAACATGTTAGAAACCCCACTATATTTCCAGGTCCGACAGAAACGATAAATTAAGAGAGATATTTTGCCGAACGGATAGGTATGGCAATTCGTTTTTCCCCCGAACAATAAGGGACTTTAATAAATGCTAGGCGTAATTTCATTAGAGCGTTTCCTTTTTATATCTAAACGGCTGGTGTCCTAACACCCCCCGCCACACGCCTATTGAGGCGGCTTGCGGGGTAGTATGTAGATGTAGATATGACGCGACGTCAGTTCAGTGACGGCATTGTTACATCGTAAATCGGTTGCTACTCACTGTCAGTGTTGCACATAATTTGTATCATGCCGAAACGTAGGTGCTTATTTAACGATAGTATTAGAAGAGAATTTCTCTTCATCAAATGAAATATTACAAGATTGAATCGATGTAAAGAATTATTTTAAGGATTTGTCTTGTGTTGACTTCCATGCCCAATTATCTATGGAAAAGAAACTTCTTGATCAAGTTCATAATTGTGATTAATTTTCTAATGTATCGTATAACCAAACTTTAATCAGGCATCTCTTGAAATTCTGCTCTTCTAATCGTTGTAAGTTAGATTGTGACTCATTATACTGGCATGGTGAATTTCATTATTTTTTTTCTCATTCCTAATGCGTCCCGCTATTTTACGAAAAGTCCCAGGTTTTTTTTAAAGTGAAAAATGTAAATGTGCCGTTTTTTCAAAAATACATTATGTATTTAGTTTATCGATAATTGAAGAGGTCGGAGTTAGATATCTCTAAGCAAAATTTTGGAAGTTTTGAAACATTAAGATTCAGTTGGGGTAAGTCCATAAATCATGTACACAAAAATCATTTCAAAATAAGAAATTACTTAAATTTGCGCTGAAGTACAATTTTATGGCATCTTGCTAAGAAATTCCTCAAATGGCAGCAACCTCCCCTTTTGTTCACAAACAATGTTATTTAAAGACACGGCCCAAGTGGCGAAATTGCTTCGCCATCGCCATCTTCCACCAGAAAACGCGTTCTACTCGGTGCCTATTGGAATGCATAAGAGTACGGTTTGCGAGCCCTTTCTGGAAAACAATGCATCTCTTGCATGTCAGTTTGAGAAGAAGCCCAATTTATTGAGCTCTGCTCGTTTCACCGAGCATGAGAATGCGCATGTATGAACCCCATAATAATGATAATAATGTATATTTATGTTCATGGAATGAAATCCACTATGAACGTAGTAAAGAGAAATGTTATAATAGAGTTCACAGTAGATTATAATCATATTACAAACTAAAGGTGAAAGGAGACATTTACTAAGACATTGGTTACAATGTAACATTTTGTTTGGAGTATTGCAATAATTTAGGATCAGCAGGAAAAACACAGTAGAAAGCAATAGTGATAACATGAAACTAAAGACAAGAAAATAGATAGCACATAATCCAGAGACATCATTAGGTAGTATATAACAATAACAAGGAAAATATCAATCAAAGTATTACAAACAAAGAGATTTATATTTCTGTTTGAGGCTTTCGAAGCGCTGTTGTGCTGGTGTCTCCATGTTTTTCGGGCAATGCTGCGTCGGTGTATCTTTACGATGACGTTTCGTAGCCAATGCAGGCCACATCTTCAGATCAAGTCCGAAGTTCAAGTTCCGATCAAGTTCGGACTTGATCTGAAGATGTGGCCTGCATTGGCTACGAAACGTCATCGTAAAAATACACCGATGCAGCTTTGCCCGAAAAACATGGAGACACCAAAGAGATTTATATTTTAGGAGTTAGAAAAGCTTTCTCCTGAATATGTTCAAAGACGAAGAGTCTTTGTTATTTTTAGGTAGGTTGTTCCAGATATACGATCCTACAACGGTGACAGATTTATGATAGGTCGTGGATAGGATTTGGGGCCCATAGAGATAACGGGAATTCATCCTAGTTACAACATTTAGGGATTTGACTTTAATTAGATAAATTTAAAGGAAATGGGGTTCATTGTGTTTAAAAAGGGAGTACATGAATCAGGCATATCATAAATTTTCGTCTTGTTTTTAAATCAAGCCTGGAGAGCTTATCGAGGTAAGGAGAGATATGATCCTCCCTCCGCGAGTCGTCCACGTATAGACGCATTCTGTGTGTACTGCCCGGCTCGAGCCCAGATGAGTGCGGACCAAAGACCACTCGGGCCTTTGTACTCGCCGACCGACCACGCTGGCCGCGTATATATATATGCACGCACGTATCTTTCACTAGCGCCCTCCCACCTCCCCCACCCCCTCCCACCGCCTTCCCCTTCCCTTCCCCCCGCCGGAGGGTAATGAAAAACGGGAGCGAGCCCTGTTTTTGTGACCGGGTTGGGGTTGTTTAATGTCGCCGCGCTGCGTTCCGCTTCGAGATGAACGGCGAGACAAAAGAAATAGAGGAGGAGGCGACCCTTTGTGAGTCCCTCCTCCTCCATTTCCATCCATTCCACCCTCTCTTATTCTTGCGCAAGCAATCATTTGTCGTCCCGTGAAGACGTGCCTGCAGCTAAAGTGGGTGGGGGGGAGGGTATAGAAGAGGGATGGTTTATACCCCTCACGAAATGGGGTGTTGTTTGGGGGAACCCCATTGCGACCACCATGGAAATAGGTCCAGGGGCCTTATTCAGTAAGGAATTGAAATGTATGAACCTCGGAATATCCGTGGGTGTGGCGTCAGAGCTCCCAATAAATATTAACATTTTAATAGCCCTATTTTGAATTTTCGTGGCTGTGACGTCAAAATATCGGCACTGTCTAGACTCGGAAATTCCGAGGACTTACAGAATAGCTCCCCAGGGGCCTTATTCAGTAAGAACTCAAAATGGTCGAACCTCGGAAAATCCGTGGATTTGACGTCACAGCCCTCGACAAATATTAACTTTTGAATGTCCCAATTTGAAATTTTTGAGCCTGTGACGTCAAAATTTCGTCACTTTCGAGGCTCGGAAATTCCGAGAACATACAGAATAGACCCCCTGGACTGCGAATGAATCCCTTCTTGTTCAGGGAACCGATAGGGGACCTCACTTGAAATGAGATTCTGTCCCGAGGAAACGAAGCAAAAAATTAAATGCTCCTGCATTCTCGGGGGTTCATCACAAAGGCTATTTTTCTAAGCAACAGTTTCACCCGTATTCCAACGTGTTTCTTCAATTCGAATAAAATGTTCTCCAGAAAAACCATATGCGCAATGAACGCCAGTAACTTGTATTTCATAAAACGACGTTGAAATCTACGATTTTGTTGCAACGTTGTATACATGCGCGGAGTATTGCCCCCAATTAACGATTGGTCGTCAGCTTGAAGCGTCAAACAGAGATTTCTTTGTGTTTTTCTGCAGCGCTCGGGTATATCCGAATTAACATTTTCATTTGCTGACTGTGAAGTTCAAATTTAACGAAGATGCAAAAAAAGTATTTTACCTCTACTGCGGATATCGAGTATATGCCCAGAGGTATTGTAATTAATATATTACCATGTAACAACGTTTTAAATTGATATTGCCATTGAACAATGCAAATTTTTATTCTATAATATAGAATTGGGGAAAGGTTTTATGTTCATATTCAACATACGTTATGGATGTACTAATCCGATATCAGCTTCACAGTAAAAGAGATATATTAATCTAAAATTGGGTCCACGATTGACGCAGACTGCTCTTTTGGGCGGCTTCTTTTGACTCGTTAACATACCCGAGCCGTCACTGGTAGATATTTTTCCACCTACGTTTTCGAGCGGCTTAACTATGGTGCCTGTGATTGTGATACAATGACACATTAGCTGACACAACTTGAGAACCAAAAACGCCCATTCTACCTCTTTTAAGCTAATCCAACAAGCGAAACTGTGGCTCTTACGTGATGTTCAAAACACGATCGCTCATTACTACTCGCTGTCAAATTTCGTGCTAATCGCCGTACTAATTCTATAACAGTCATATTTAAGAACAAGAATACTTTGAAGAATGTTCATTGCATTTTTCTTACTCGTTGATGTGATTAAAAATTACGATAACTAGAGCGCTATTCATGCTATTGCGCATTTATGTCATAATTTTTAACTGCTTTTGTAAATAATAAATTTTACATGAGTGCTACATAAAAATACACATATTTTCCAAGGTTGTTGGAGAGAATGCCTTCAAACCATTTGTCCTTAGCATATATCATTTCGCCCATAGTCTAGCAAATTAACAGTGTAGCCAGTACTTGTAAGATTTAGTCTAATGATGATTACCGGAAAATAAAATGTTGTGATACTTTGAATAATAATTGTTGCTGTTAGAGTTTGCTGTGGCTTATTGGATTTTTTTGGATTGGATTTTAAAATTGGATTTGTATCTGCGTTCAAAGGGCACGCTAGCTTTCAATTCAATCTTCCCTGTCTTAATAGATAAAATTCCGCACAAGCCTTGAGCTAGTCACGTCTGTCGGTAACTCTAACATACGCTGACACAATTTAAGAAGCAAAAACGTCCCTTCTACCTCTTTTAATCTAATTCTACTAGCGAAACTGTGACTCTTACCATCCACGTCCGCAATATTTACCCTCGGCGCTCCGAATAGTGAGAAACGGTCTTAAAACGCAGATGTTTGAAGTTGAGAGCTGGCGAACTTTGCTTTGACGACAGTATGTGATGACAGACATTAAGGGAGGGAGGCGGTAAGGAGAGGGATCCTTAAAGGTTTGCCGGAGGGAGGAAGAAAGGAGCGGATATCTCCTTGGATTTGCCGGAAGGAATGGTAAAAGGAGCGGGGACCCCTTCAGGTTTGCCGGAAGGAGGCGGGAAGGAGCGCATACCTCCTCGGATATGACTCATGTTTGAAGAATAACTGGGGTGCTACGGTAATCCTGGATGCTCACCTCGAACTACAGTTTAAGTAGACACTTGAAACTCGAAGCAATAGTGGACTGGGAATATTGCATTCATGCAGTACGTGAGGATCAAGAGACAGATGGCTCCACATTCGGTTATCTGCTGAAATAACGTCCAATTTCCATCATGGGATCTTCAAAACATACTTCTCGCGCTGTTTTACGCTACGGAAGTTATGCTGGAATACTTGTTTCACCCTTTCATTGCGTGAACTGATTTTATATTTCATTCCCAATACGTATACAATTTTTATCATTAGAGGTGATCAACAAGTTTACCTTTGATTTGACGTGAAATCAAAACCGGTCAGGTCATCAAAAATAAAAAAGTGGGTAAAATCACCAATTTTGCTTCCTCATATTCACCTCCGGAAGTTAAATTTTCTAACTCACTATGAAGAGCATATCCTCATTTGTCTTCCTTTCTGTTCACCGTACCTTCTCTATTTTTCTCAACACCCGCATATCAAACGCCCGCAGCCAATTGTCTACGTCTAACAACGCTACAATTCATATTACACTCTTGGTAGCACAAAACCAGTCAAAGAAACAGTACCGATTGAATGTTTAAAAATATTCCTTTAAGTATAGCATCTTTCGTATTGATTTCTCTGACCTATGGAAGTAACTCCATCTTCATACTATGATTCCGTTTCCATACTTTAAAGATCACTTCCTCGTTTGCATCCCTTACAGTCCACCGCTCTTTCTCTATTCTCCACCACACCCATATCTATAACGCCTGCAGGCACATTTATGCACCACACGACGTCACACTCCATGTTTCAGTATTTTAGCCTTACAGCACATGCATCGAAAATTCTGACCAGAATCATCTACAGAACATAAGGTGGAAGAGAAGGTGGAAGAATTCCTGGATAAAGACCAAATTGGATTAAGGAAAAGAAGGGAAACGACGGAAGATATTTTAGCCTTGAGACTTATCAGAGAGAAGAGGATTCAAAAGGACCACACAACATATATTTGCTTCATCGATCTGGAGAAAGCACTTGACAATTTGGACTGGAACTGAAGAGCATAGGAGTGTCATTTTATGACAGAATAGTAATATGCAGGCTGTATGAGGAACAGGTGGCAGTGATTAAATGTGCCAAATATTCAGAGGAAGCAGAAGTGAGGAAAGGGGTATCACAAGGTTGCGGGTTGTCACCAATGATCTTGATGGTTGTTGTGACGGCATGTAGTTAAATCTGGCAGCGGAACGATCACGAAAGTAATCTGTTGTTTGTAACAGTTATTTGAAGCAGTTGTCTGACCGAAAAAGTTTCGGCTGCAGCCGTTTCCCTCCGACAGTACTTAATTCCACCACTACTGCCGACACTCGTTTCCAATTCTGGAGTGAGATAGAGAGCAATACAGATAGAGAGAGAGGAGCCCACGAGGAAATCATGGATTGATCAACCCTCAAGGCATGCAATCGACATCGATTGTCCACTACGAGCGCGTGACTGGATTTATTTTGTGATTCAAACGCCCGTCGGACGCGAGCTGAATGGCGCTTGGCAATAAGATGCCACCTATCCACTCCGATACGTATCTCACGAGAGACGCAGTGATGACGAAAGGAAGCTTGGCGACAACGAGTTGTTTGCTTGAGATCAGCTGCCGTTGCTATGGCAGCAGCATTCAAGAGTGAACTCGGGAGCAATCATTACTACAAATGTCCCATTAATGAATATTGGTAGCACAAGGAAACAAAACACTTTCACTATTCCACTTATTTAACATTGAATTTCGACTAATTCGATGTTACTACATTATATCCATGTTCCGTTGTCTCGGGGGTGACTTCGTGGATTTGCTTAGCATTGTAAATGATAAGTATTACACAGTTTTTCCACATAGATTTAATACAACTAGACGACCTAGGTTGATCACCTGATGATGACGAGCTTCGTCGAAACCTAGGTCGTCTTTTTGTAATAAATATATGTGGAAAAACTTAGTTACACTTATCATTTACAATGCTATTTAAGTCATTGAAGATCATGTAGCAACATCAAAACTAGCCGGTATTAATTAATATATAAGTGGAAAACTGCAATTGTTTTGTTTTTGGCTTATGGAACGTTTCCACCACACACATCTCGCATGAATCTGTATTTTAAATATTAGTAAGTTTTACGAAAGTTCCGTTTTGTCTCTCAAATTAGCATAATTGAGTCTTTTATCACACATTAAGGGTAAAAGTAATTAATTATCACCTGAGATATGACTATTTTCTGTGAAAACTATGGTTCGATACATTAAATTCCATTATTGGGGCATTATCTTATAAGCAATTCCATTTAAAGTGAGCCCAAATATGAAAAAAATAAACAACATTTTTTAGTAATATATTTGAAATTATGAAACACTAAATTGTCACACCATATATTTTTTTTCGTTTGTCTTTATTTTCTGCCTTAAAAAGTGAACTTTGTGTCATCGATAATCGTAGACCTTAAATCAGCTGTTGATAGATCTTTCGTTTAGGTCAACTATTTGCATTGTTGATCTCCTGTTTCCCTACATCAGCTATATAAGTGGTTATTTTGCCTTTGAAGTAATAATCCTATCATATTTAATTCTTTGGCATATTTTTTTATTGAAAATCAATGCAAATCAGTAATTAATGTTAATTGATCACACCCGGAATCAAAAATATCAAAAGTTTCTATAAAACATGTAATCTATAGAGTAAAATTGTAGTATTTTAGGAAAATGTCTTTTTAGGCTATTAAAATGTTTAGCTATTTTAAAACATTAAATTAATTATTACAATATGTTATTTAATAGTTCCGGGTGTGACCTTTGATTGCGTTTCCGGTGTGACCAAAATTCTAAGATACTTCATTACTTCTGTTTTTAAAGTGTTATTTAACCGATTATAGAATTTCAGAGTAAAATAAAAGCTAATGATTTCTATAATAGAGATAGTATTATTAGCAGATAAGCCCCAGGTAATTGTTTTCATTTATGTTTTTCTGCTCCAGATGGCAGGTTTCCTCATGGGCTCCTCCTCCACTCCACTCTTCTCTCAGTCAGACGCTTTGTGTCCCCGTACCTTCCGTCTATTTTGATGTTGTCTAGTATTCACTCGCTTTTCGTTCCCCTTCCCCGCTTTCCTTCCACCATTCCTTCTTTACCCGTCGTCCGTAGACAATGTGTTTGCAGGGAGTGTCCAATCCAATTTCTCTTTCTTCTTCTAATCGTTTTCATCTTAGTCCTGTCCTCGCCCACTCTCCTCAGTACCTCCTCATTTCTCACTTTATCCTTCCAACTCACTTTTTCCATCTTCCTCCATATCCACATCTCCAGGAATTCCAATCTTTTTTCATCTCTGTTCTTAACTGCCCAAGTTTCTGTCCCATATAGTTCCATACTCCATATCCACTTTTTTAGTTTCTTTCTCAATTCTTTTTTCAAAGGCCCACAGAGTAGCTTCCTTTTCCTTTGGAATCCTACTTTTGCTAATGCTATTCGTATTTTTATCCTAGCTGTACTACACATATCTCCTGTCATGATACTCCCCTGATAATTGAAACTCTTCACTTGCTCTATGCATTCCCCTTCTAGTTTGCTTTTAAATTTCTCCCCTTTTCCTCCAATGAACATACACTTGATTTTCTTCTTGTTCATCTTCATTCCGTAATCTAGACATTTGGTGTTAAGGTCCTCTAGCATTCCAATTATTTATTTTTTTTGTTTCCGCTAGTTTTGCTGTGCCATCTACAAATCTTATACATTCTACTCTTTTCCCTCCCAAACACACCCCTTTTCTACCGTCATAACACCCTTGAATTATTTCTTCTTAATATTTGTTGAATAATATTGGGGACATGCAGCACCCTTGTCTTACTCCTTTTCCCTGGCCAATTTCCGCAGTCATCTCACCTGCTATCCTCACTCTTGTAGTGTGGTCTAAATATACGCCTTTAATTAATCTTCTTTCTTTCCAATCGGTCGCTCGTTTTTTCCGTATAGCCATTAATTTGTCCCATCTTACTCAATCGAATGCCTTTTCCAGATCTATGAAAGCTACATATATTTTCCTCTTTTTTCCATACATCTCTCTCTAATTACTCTTATCAAGCCTATAGTACCTCTGGTTTCTGCTCCCTCCTAAAACCATTCTGTTCCCCTTCGATTGTTCCACTCAGCCTCCCATTTAGCCTTCTGTTAATTGTTCTTAGAAATACTTTTGCTGTGTGAGATATTAAGCCTAACGTCCGATGTTCTTCGCATTTCTTGCTGTTTTTCCGCTTCTCTATGGATATCATCACTATTTCTCAAAAACTATTTCGGTCACTTGCCACCTTCATTAATCTCATTGAACAGTTTGAGAATGTTTTCCTTTCCTTTGCTACAGTACAGTGCTTTTATCAATTCAATAGATATTTCATCAATCCTAGTTGTTATAATAACGAAATGTGTTTACATTTTTGTTCTACAGTTTAAAATTTCAACTTAACCAAATTGAATAGAGCTTAGTTAACACTAGGAGGACGGGAGTTTCGCGCTACCTAGAAGGACGGCTAGGGGTCATTTGACCCCAACTTCGTTTTATCAAATTAAAAGCAGTTTTTTATTCTCATAGACTGTTTTACTGTAGAAATGTTCATATTCATTCTTTAAAAACACATCATAGCATTTATTATGGTATTCCGATAGTTAACAATACATAATTATCACATCTATCAATCATGAATTATATAATATTCAGTGGCCATGAGTTTAAATTTTCTAGCCACTCTAATCTCGAAATTTAATTACTATTTTTACTTAATACAAAGGTGTGTTTCAAAATTTTATAATGAGAACAATGGTTTTTCATACATTGCAATAAAATATACAAAAAAATACTTTGTCGTACATTTTAGACACATGGTTATTTTTCGGCGCACTTTCCACAAAATATTTTTTTGCATTGAAAGCATTCATTGGATGATATATTTTGAAGATTTGGATATATTTGGCCCCTTTTCCTCTTTTTTTGCTCTTAAGGATAAGAATGTGGTATTCGAGGAAGTTTTATTTTGTTTGATTTGAGCATGAAAGTAAGGGTTCCGTCGGAAATGAAATTCCCAACTCTCATTTGACAAATTTTTGGATCAATTGCATGCGACTCAGTTTACAATTTGTATTTTCCCTGTAGAGCACCCAGCTATTTATCGAGGCCAGATCCATTATATTGAAAAATACATGAACAGACCACCTCTTTGTAGCTGATCGGGTGGAATATTTCCGGCACATTCTGTCCATAACATCTACTCCCAATCTATTTTTGTTGTAAAAGACGATGGTTACAGGCTTTCTTTTATGTGTCGGAAATCGTGACATCTGAGTGCATGGTACTAAGTAAGAGAACATTCTTATCCTTTTTTGCTTGGAAATTTGTGAGAGTATGGCCTTGGGTGTTTTTGTATACTCTAGTTGAATGAATTTCATTATTCATGCGGACAGGAGGAGGTAAGTATCGCCTGCTTTTTTATAGTTCTGACAAGAGAAATTTTCCTTTTTTTTTCAAGTTTTCAGTCAGGTGAATCGATGAAAAATAATTGTTGCAGGTTATGTTTATGCCTGAATTCTTATACGGATCAGTCAATCTCATTACAACATATTCACCCAATGCTTGATTTGATGGTCTCTCTTCATCTTCCGCACAATACGGAAATGCTTTTGACAGTATTTAGATTTCACGTCAGCCAAAACTCAGTACTTGATTCTGAATTTGTCCCGTATATTCGGCATATATTGTATGAAAGGATACCTGCATTTCAATGTATAGAGCTGTTCATCGACAGTACCTACCGCTTTCACTTGGATTGTAGCAGACTCGGGAATTAGGGACAAAATTGTTCCAAGGCTCAGAACCCAAACGAAATCTGTCTGCCCTTAGTGCTTGACTATGAGTCGCCCTTGAATCGAAGCATAATCTTTCATTATATTTAAGAATCGATCCATAGACATTGCGCTAGAAAATATATTTTTGAGCCCCAGGTTTTATCCCAGCAGCTTTTTATAGACATATGCTGCTGTCCCAAGATATCTCTTGCATATATCAATGCGATATATATTACAAGTTTTTCTCTCGTTAAGCACCAATCATAATTCAGAAGATAGAGAGACAGAGAGCATCCCGAATGCATACAAAAGCGTTTGATGAATATTTGCGAAGTGCCAATTGCCGTACAAAAGGCGGTCGCCCGACTGCCACCCATGTGTTGATCCTCCTCTTCCAAGAACTTGCCCTAATGCTTCTTCTTCCCCGTTCAAAGAAGGAATTCCATGGGTAGGAAATACAATTGAATATTACAACTTACGCAATTCCTCTGCTCTCCCTAAAAGGGGCAAGGGTTTGTCCCGGCACACGGTGGGGGCCGGACACCCGGCAAAAGAGATGGGTTGGGTGACAATGCATTCAGGGCAGAGACGAAAATAGTTATTTGAAGAAGAGGATTTGGGGTGGATGGTCAGTAATATTTCGCACCGGTTCTCAAAGGCCTCTAAACCATGGCTGTATGATGCATGGGTGGATAAAGATACACATGTCAATGGGAGTGCATGTGACTTACGTTGTGAGGATAACAAAACAAGATTTGCAAAATAAGAAAAATACTAATAGAAAAAGACCATCAGCGCGTGAAATTCACATAAAGTAATAAGGGGTGCCCCTTGCTTTCCCTTTTCCGCTTGTGGTTTCCCGAAAGATCGGGTACAAAAATGTTCACTTAGCTAACGTTTTGATATGGGTATCCAGAGGCATCACCCGGCATTGAACCGGGTACCCTCTGGTTCAAAACGAAGCTCTATACCCACTGGACTACCATGCAACCAAGTAAAAGGACCATCATAAAAAATTACGAGCCTAAGGATAAGAGGAATATAAGATACAGCGCCAAAACAAGTTGTGGGTCAAATGACCCACAACCGTCCTTCTAGGTATAACCTCTTGTAAAAGTTAACAAAAAAATATTCAAGTCATATTTATATCAATTTATCTAATTTCTGGTAGAAATGAAGAAAGTCAAAAAGTTTCGAAAGATTAAAAAATATTTTACACGGAGAAAAATTTATTTGAATTCTGAAAATGGGTCAAATGACCCCTGCCGTCCTTCTAGTGTTAAACAACTATACTGAGCCATTGCCCAAATTTGAAAGTAAAAATTGAATTTTACTCATTATGGAGAGCAGAAAGAGTAATTAGGTGACACCAGGAACTTTACCATGCCACACCCGGATCTTATTAAAAACTTTATAACTAGAAAACTAATTGGTTTTAGATACTTGTCAATTAGTTAAAACTAAAGAACAATATCTCTAATCTTACTGATATGTATTTCAATATTTAATATATAAGCATTTCAAAGAGTTTACAGATAAAGTAATCAATGTTATTAAGTGTCACTTGTGTGAGTCACACCCGGAAACACAGTTTTTTTCCAATTTCAGTAGAGTCTCGATTATCCGACCTAAACCTGTCGCGGCAAGGTCGGAAAAGTGAGAAGGTCGGATGACACGGAAAATAATAAAAACAATGTAAAAAAATGTTAAATTTAATTTGCACTTTGAAAACCTTTCAAACACATGAGTCGTACTTAACTTTATATGACGCACAAGTAATAATATGAAAGACTGCACTTACGGCAAAGTAATTAATATGTTGCATAGAAGGTACTTGCAGTACAGTGAACTACGAAATATAAATCTATTACAGTAGTTATCATGCACAGGGACGGTCGGATAACACGGAAGGTCGGATAACCGAAGGTCGGATAACCGAAGGTCGGATAACCGAAGGTCGGATAACCGAGACTCTACTGTACAACAATGCTGGTTAGTTTTTTTTAAATTGCATCTTAAGTTGTAAAATTACCTTCTCTTATTGCTAACTAAAGGTGTACTCTAGTATGTTTTAGTTGCAGTATTTGATTTGAAAGTTTAAAATTAAACGCTCTCAAGTCGCACCCAGAACCAATGGAATGGCTGGGTCATTCAATGTCAAGTGGTCTAGGGCTCCCCGCTCGACCACCTCGGATTTTAATGAAATTATATGTGAAAAGTTTTACATACCTTTTCTGAAAATGTGTTAATTTTTAGGTCCGTTAGTGAAATACTTTTGGAAATATAACCTCTTGTGCGACCCCATGTCACGACCACCTGCCACATGAATGTGAAATTTTCGCAACATTGAGACATAAAATATGTCTATAGCCTTTTGCCAAAACAAATGATACGTACCTATGATTGTACAACTTTTAGTGATCTGTTAAATGAAAATGATTTTAGCATTTTCTCAAAGCGTACTGAGTAGATAAAATGCTGCAAAGTCGGCCTCAGAAATTAGTTCTCCAAAACATTTTCAAACTTTAGCGTGCTCTGTCTTTCAACAATTCTTCAATCGATATCAAATACCTTTTACAATATTTACACGTTAGTGAGTTTTTGATAGCATAGTTTCAAACACCTAGCTTTTTTTCGTTAGTTTACAAATCACGTCTAAAGTTCACGACTTTTGTGCAAAGGTCAAAAATAGGGTGTTTTCAACCCGTTTCTGCAAAAAAACCTTCTAAAAATGCCGTTTAACTTATCTCATCAGATAGAGAATATTCTTTAGCCTCTAGAAAAGTGAATGTAATTAGCTAAGGCGGACACACCATGCCGTGGCAAGGAGGTCCGTGGGTGAGATACCATCAGCCTTCATCAGCACCACAAAACGACGAACTCCTATAACTACACGCGTGGGGTGAGATGATAGTTATCCTACGAGCGTTAGTTTTCGCAATGTCGCCGAAACAATGTAATTCAGAAGTCGTCGCCACTGGAAACGGCTTAAATATCAACAGGCAGTTCTGCCACTTCGGATTTAGTGCCTGTTATTTAACAGGCTTATATTGACACGCCGATGTTAATAGGTACGAGGAATTCATTGGACTAGGTTTCAAATTCGTTTAGGGACCGATTTTGAAGCCAGAAAAGATTTGTGGGCCAAGCCATGAATTGTATGAAAAACATTGGGGACTTCAATATAGAGTATTTTATTTTGCGAATACACAAAAAAATCGTTGTCCTTCATTTATTTTGTACCTACATATCTGCTTTGCATGTGTGTACCTACTTAAAAAAAGACATTGCAACGCATGCCAGGCACAGCCAGCAGAAAATATTTAAGAATTAATGGGTGAAATTTCAAACGAACTCCCTCTTCAAACGTGCGTCCACGATTGTGTTATTTTAAGTAAATTATTTTTTAATATAAATTAATTCTTTGAACTGAATGCATTTGAATGAATGAATTCTTTGAAATTCTTTTAAGTAAATTATTTTTTAATATAAATTAATTCTTTGAACACAAAGTACTTAATTTTACTGTTTCTTATGAAAAAATGCAGGGCGGATCAAAAGTAAATTGTAGAAGTCCAGTGTTATCTTCCCCTATCCTTCCCTGAGAGAGATAGAACAAGTAAAGCCTGGAGATATTTCATGTTGACCGTTATTCATCTTGCAGAAAGTCACCTCGTGTATCATCACTCTATTTTACAAACACCAATCATGGTTTCGTCACTTCGTGACATCGTCAGAGTTGTATTATTTTCAAGATACCACGGTCGCTGTTAATAAAATATTCTGTAATATTTAACAAAGTGATTTTTCTCAAAATGAATTTTTTACGGCTCCAAGTCTGCACCGTTTGTTGGTAGGTTTTCTATTAAATTAGAGAAAGAGTGACGCGACACAGTGGAGGCTCTCTCCACTTCAAATGGAAAATAATGATCTCTCAGCCAACCTTTCCGGCGTGGTAATGAATGCGGAAAAAATACCGGAGCGCCCCCTGTTGCTTTGGGTCGGCTACATTTCTCGGGTGGAAAAGTCAAGATGCCATCGATGACAATTCTTTTTCCATTCGTGGAGGAGAGGGGGAAAGAGAAATAACAAGGTGGGCAGAGTAACTCAATTTTTCACCGGAGACTATCAGAGTCCCTGGGGGATGATGGTTCGTTGTCTCTTATGAGGCCCGTCAGTTGAGATTTAACGACTTGAACAATCTCTTTTGCGCTACCTCGGCAGTGTACCACGACCAAAGTTCCCTCTTCTCTCAATCATTCTAAGTAATTAGGGGAAAATTGAAGTACCGACTTATATTTTCCGCTGCCCCAGCAATAATTTACGTTATAATAGCATTAATGAAAGTAACGAAAACTCGGCTGCTCAGTCTGATTATCTCATAAAGCAGTGAATTACATCTGTGAGCTATCACTAAGAAATATTTATTTAAGTGAAGTGAATCGACCCTACGCTTCTGTAACGTGATTTTTCGGGGGCCGTACTGAGTACAACATCCTCATTTCACCTTTGCTCAATTCTAAGTCATATTAAAAATTGATAGAGAAAGCAACCGACAATAGATTCATTCGTACCATTAATGATAGGCTAGTGCTATGTTGAATTACTTGGGGGATAGAGCAAGGGTAGAAAACAAATCCGGCGTCGGTATTAGCCTACTATGAACGAAAGACGTACATCCGACGGGCGGAATAATGCTATTTAAATGCTCTTCACATGGTTCTCTAGTAAGGATCGGCATTATTTTCTGGGGATCATCTCCTGGTTTTAAAAAGGTTTTTGTAATGTAAAAGGGTATTAGATACATAGTTAAAATACCGGCACGAAAATTCTGTAAACCTCACTTTAAAGAGTTAAAAATCCTAACGCAGCCAAGCTTGTACAATTATCACCTATGTATTTACATTTTAGATAATAATAGTGAATTCACTACAAATGCCCAAATACATGGGCATAGCACTCGGCAGAGAGTGGATGTGCACATGCTTCATCACACTACATCAATATATAATAAGAGTCCCTTCCATGTAGCCATAAAAAGTTTTTAATCATTTAACTTCTGTCATTTAAAATTCCACTTCTAGAGCATCCTTTAAAAGAAAACTTAAGACCTGCAGCTAGAGAAGGTCTACTACAATGTACAAGACTTTCTGGAAGAGTCTTTCGGAACTTAATCTCTTTCTTTGTATATATTCTTGTATTCCTGTGTTGTGTTATTCTTGTGTTGGGCCATTTTTTATTTTTTCTATGACTTGTCCCAGATTTTACTCCTGTAAAATATCAGGATCAATAAATATATTATTATTTTAATTGTTACAGCTGTAACATGACCCTCCGAGTCCCTGGCAAGCATCAGGTTTCATTGCCGTCATAATGGCCGAAGACTCGAGAGGGGTTGGGCAGTAATCGCAGCCACGTCCGACGCCCATCGGATGTGTGGCTACGCTGCGGTAGGGTCACAGTCTATACAGTCGCGACAAGACGGACACAATTCTTGCAGCTAGCTGTTAGTAGCGCCCCAAGCGGCGAACGTGTATAACTACCGTAATGTGGGGTGAGTAAATACACTTGCGCGCACTGGAACTAGAACCTATTTTCTTCTTCATGATTTAATGGTATTATTCCTTTTGTAGATAATATTTTATAATATCTCCCCTTTTAGGATTTAATTGCGTTGAAAGGAAGCAGTGAGAATAAAACGCAGTTCAAGCGTATTAGAAACAACCGTTCAAACTCATCCTGTATTTCAATCTCGCGATACAATACCGTACTTAGGATGCCATACCGGCTTTGACTGAGACTGTGTGCTGAGTGCTGCGACTGCGTACAGTGTTTTCACATTTAATTTGTATTAAATAATACTGCAGCAGAAATCGGAAATGGAATTCAGGAGTGTCATTTTTTCCGATTCCCTAAGTATCATTACAGGTTGGTCGGTGCTATTGATATTTTTGAAGCTCACAATACGTGAGCGCTCTCTAATTCTTTTATTTTAACACGCTAATGTAATTTATTATGATCATTACCCGTGCATACGATGGGTCACCCATTGCCATAGAAAAGATTGAAACGGGAAAAATGCCGCTTACTTGTGCACAAAATTATTTGCTCTGTTCGAGGCATTTTGAAGACAGCCAGTTGATAAAAAGAGATTGATGCTAACCGCTGTCCTCATAATATTTGATATACCCAATAATCCGTCTCTAATAAGCTTTCATCGGAAGTTATCTGCCAGAAAGACAGTCTTCCCGAGGAAAAACTCTAGATACCAATCTCCTCTTATATATAAAGAAAGTATCCTTCGATAGCTTTTTTTAGCGTTACTAACATGTTTCTTTTCACCCAGTTTCTGCCAATCATGGCACATTTTGCTCTGATATACAGTTACAACAGGATCATCCAATGAGTAATTTTTATTTGTATGTCTATAGTTCGAAACCAGGAAATTAAGAACTCACTAAAGAGAGTAAGAGATTAGATTTCTTGTTTGAGGAATAACATAACAGTTCTTCGAATTAAGAGTAGATTGAGATGTACTGGTGGTAGGTAAGAGATGGTCAGGGTAATTAAAGATGCAAGATATTTTGCGGAAGTGAAAGATATAGCCAAAAACTGTTTTAAACCTTTTGCCTGGAAATTAATAGGGAATATATTTCGTGGTCATGGATCTCATAAGTTCAGTGATACCAAATGTTTTTCACTGAGTCTCCTGTATCGCAGTCCTTACGCACAGTCTAAAAAAATAGTATAGACTGTGTATAACAATAAATAAAACTTTTACAATCCACAATTTAGTCAATACAATTATGCACAAACCGGATTTCAATGCATGTGCATCATCATCAGGTGCTTATTTATTGTTATAAAATGGAATTCCACAAAGTTAAAACTGATCTTATTTCTTTTATTAGTTTAGACTGTGCCTTAAGGTTACACATTTTTTCCGAACATTTTAATCTATCCTCTGTTTGTATGTAGCAACTGTAAGTTGAGGGAATAAATACCAAAAGTAGCCTGAATCTAAAAGTTTTTATGCTTTTAAAGAGAAGGCAAAGAACTTGAAATAGGACCAAAGGTTGGTTAGTTTGAGCATAGATAAAATAGTAGTTGTGAGGCATTTGTCGTACAATAATAGTGTAGATTATGTCTGTGGCTTAGAGGACTTGGGTTTCTTCAGAAGCAGTAACATAACAAGTCCAGCTCTACTGCTAATGATAAAGGGATTGTTTTATAACTTAAGGAAGCCTATAGGGTATCTATTTCTCCTGCCAGTCTGTAAAATACAAATGTTTTCAAAAGTTATTCAAAACTACTCTTCAAATACTTTCTAAACCAGCGTTTACCGTGAAGACATGTGTGACTGACCAGGGTTCAAACTTTGTTCTGATGCGTAAGTCAATAAAAATATCAACTGATTTATCTTAGATTTTTATGCAGGAAATTATACTATTTTAAAAATATTCCTCATTTGCTGAATAGTTACAGGAATGACCTATTTAAATACGATTGTTTCCATCTATTAAAAAGTGGAATTAGAGTGTTGATCTCTTTGGAGGTCGTTTGTGAATAATTCTCCCTGGATTCTAAGAATACAGTCAGACTTGCCCATAGTTTATAAAAGCAGTAACTCCCCTACTAACTCCCCGTCTTCTCCAAATGGAAGTTCACCACATATACTACGTCATTCTACAGAAGTATCAGCCATAAGCACTCTTATTTCTTGTGGATTAATGCCTGTTCAGTCACTGGAAACACCAAAATGTGTAAAAACGTTGATGATTTATCCAATATTTCCAACTCCCACGGCATTATTTCAGCTGCGACACTGATAGTTACTACCACAGATGAATATGAACACATTGAAGCCCTCGAGGCAATGAAAAATTGGCTGGGGTCAATCAGGCTAATTGGCCATTAAGGAAATGATAATAAGTACATACAAAGGTAAAATTTGTTGAAGTTTGGCTTCTAAATATCAACTCTCTGCAAAATATTTGGAAAGAGCTGAGAACCAAAGCACTTTAGAAAGATGTCAAGAAACATGAAAAATGAAACGAGACTTTTTGGAGAATTTTTCTCTGTTGTCCGCTACAAGGCTACTCCTATGTCAATCTTTGGTGTTTAAATCGTTTCTGAAGCCTAATTCTTCCTGCGGCAGTGAAGTATTCGATAGCCAGGAAGCAATCCTTGATAGCTTGAAAGAAGTGGTTGGTCAAAACATGATTTCTTGTGAATGATATATGTTTTTGGGCTATTTTCTGAGAAAACTGCTATCACTTCATTGTTGTGAATTTAGGTATTTCCTCATGAAAATACCTAAATTCACAACAAGATAATATCCGAGGAAAAAATTTATTAACATATTTTTAAAACTTTCAAAGTACTGAAATTTCCTCAGTCTTATATTGTGCAGTGAGGAACTGAATTCCTTTTTCGAGGAATGCTCATCAACATTGATAAGTAATACTTATTTTGTTGTTAATTAAAGCAAATAGGGCGTCTTATGGGAATGTGATTTGCGAATCAAACAAAATGCCCATTCCAGAAAGATGCAGCTCACGTGAAACATTTGCTCAATAGAATCTTTGTAAGGACATGCATTTATTTTTTATTTGAAATGAAAAAATCAGGGTCTCTCTAGCTACAAAAATCGAATGTACAAAAAATACTTAAAGGTGAATAATACAGGTTACCGATTTGTATTAAATGTGTGAAAAAGTATATTTCCATAGATCCTTTTGTGTTTTCATTCCTCACAGCAAATACAAAAATGTAATAGTGACCTCAATAAATACCTGTACATGTGCTTCCTATTTTGTCTTTATGCCACTTAAAAAGTCAGAACAGACGTACGTTATGTCATAAGCCATAAGTGCTAGACTGGGGTAACAAACTACTCTGTACATATTTCAAAAATTGAAGAAAGTTTTGCTCCTTCTTTGAAATGTCTAACCATTGAACGGACCATTTATTCCGCGAACGATTGTGACACATCGGTGCTCTGAACGAGATTACGATAATTTAAAGAGGATGGAAAAGCCGTTAACATAAAGCATTACCCGCAAAAATCAAATGTTTAGAAGGCAATGCAAATGTTGGCGAAAGTGAGCAAAAGTTAGCTTCATTTACACCGTAATGAAAGTAGTTATACACGTTCACCACTAGAGGCGCTTGCATTGGCGCGCTGCAAGTCTGTATAGGGAAACTTACATGGCATGACGCGACTGTATAGACTGTGGTAGGGTCATGCGTCCGCAGTAGACGGAGTGACCCCAGGATGACGGCCTTCTGCATGCGTGCAACTAGTAATTCCGCCTGTGCCACGCATAACGGAATACACTTGATGTTATTTAGCAGCGAGCCCTAACTCCACCGAGCACACCTATGATGAGGACCACCAGTTTCACAGAGTGTCCGGGGTACATCTGTCGAAGTTCGAAAAGCAGGTCTTGATATTTCGTCCGTTTTTCCACCTCCTTCGCATCCATGTTAGTTTCAGCCGGAGCCGAAAACTCGATCACGAACATGGAGCGTGTGAGGTGGTCGAGGAGAACGATATCAGGCTTGGTCGCCTCCAACTGCCTGGTGGTGGAAAATGAGTAATTCCACCAGATCGTGCATTTATCGTTCTCCACGACGGACTCAATATCTCCAGGGGCATAGGGCAGCACAGGTGTTTCGTCGATGCCATAATGGTGTCGAAGATGAAAGTATAACACCCGTAGGGCCGCGTTGTGCCGAGCTAAATATGCTGACTTAGCGTAATAACTACAGCCGGAGAGAAGGTGACTCAAAGTCTCCGGCTGGGCTCGGCACGCCCTACATCTCGTGTCCCCAACCTCCACCTTGAATATAATGCGGCGTTACACGAGTGTGTTTATGACACCATCCTGGCACGCGAGGACAAAACCCTCGGTCTCGGACTTCAGACCGGCGGAGCGTAGGAAGGCAAACGTTAGCTCCTTCGATAGCCCATGCTTTTCGATGTTTCGATAGAAACCTCCATGCATGGGCTTATCGGTATGCACCTTGAGCAAGGCCTTCTGCTCGGCTTTTTTTATTTCGAGCTTGAGGACGTCTGCCTTCAATGACAAGATGGTCGTGTCATTGTCGCTTCCGTCGGATGACGGGTCGAAGTCGAGACCGGTTTCGTCCGCTGCCCTCTTTGCCGCCTGGAAGAGAAACGCCCCTGCTCCCGCACTCTCGTGATCACTCACGAGATTGAGCAGGGGGTCCCTGCTTTTCAAAACTCGGCAAGCTGTACCCAGGACAACTCTGTTGTGGAGACATTCCAGACTCAATAGTCCTCTACCACCTACATCGCGAGGGAGATACAATCTGGCGACGGAAGATTTCGGATGAAGACTTCTATAGATGGTCATCATCTTCCTCGTTCCCCTATCGAGGTTCTGCAACTCGTTGACGTTCCACTTCATGCATCCGAAGGTATACAGCAGTGTAGGAACCGCGAACATGTTCGTGGCAAGAACCTTGTTCTTGCCTGACAGCTCAGAACTCCAGATGTTCCTGAGAGTCTGTATGTATTTGGCGGTGATCCTTTCCTTCACTGCTGTAACCTCCTGCATTCGGCGCTGGGGGACGCCGAGATATTCATAGCTGTCATCGTCCTCGAGGTGACGAATGAAGCTCCCGTCAACAAGTTGCGCGTCTTCCTTGATTTCCGAAAATCTTCCTCTCGCCAAGTGGATGGAAGCACACTTATCCAATCCGAACTCCATTCCTATAGCCTCACTGTATTCCAGTACGGTGTCCAGGGCAGTGCGAAGGTCTTTCGCATTAGAAGCGTACAGCTTCAGGTCATCCATATAAAACAAATGGGTGACCTTATGCTTCCTGTCACCTGGAACACCACACATGTATCCTTTACCTCGTCGCAGCCTAAGGGACAGGGGTAGGAGGGAAATACAGAACAGTAGGGGGCTCAAGCTGTCGCCTTGAAAAACGCCACGGTGGTATGTTACCAACTCTGTGGAAACTGACCGCTTGCCTGAGGTCAGAACGAAGCGCGTTTTCCACAGTGGTAACAGGCGTTGGATGCAGGACACAACCTCAGGGTGGACTTTCATCAACTTCAGCATGGCGATCAAAAGCTCATGCGAAGTGGTGTCAAAAGCCTTCTTGTAGTCCACCCAGGCCATTGATAGGTTTCGCTTATGCCGGATGGCATCCTGGCATATGCACCTATCAATGAGCAGGTTGTCCTTGCATCCCGCGATTCCCCGCTTTGAGCCCCTCTGCTCGTACACCTCCTCCCAAACCGGCTGGACTTGGTGTAGGATAAGGTCGCTCAAGATCGAGGTGAACGCCTTATATACAGTGTTGAGGCAGGTTATAGGGCGGTAGTTCTTTGGATTGGACAAGTCTCCCTTCTTAGGTATTAAAACCGTGCGTCCCTCAGTCAGCCAAGGTGGAATTGGTTTTCCACCATTTAGAAAGGACGTGAAGATTCTGGCGAGGTGTTGGTGGGTGGAAGTAAATTTCTTCCACCAGAAGTTATTCACGGCATCCATTCCTGGAGCCGAGAAATTCTTCTTGCCAGAGAAGGCCTTCTTCACGTCACTTTCGGTGACTGAAAGAGGTCCATCCACATCTTGTAGGTGGCGGTCACAAACTTCTTTAAAGAGGCCTATGGCCGGAGTGTCTCCGTTGAATGGCTTCGACGTTTCGTATATTTCCTTCCAGAAACGTTCAACCTCTTGGACGGCTGGCGGAGATTCAACAACAGGCGGAGGTGGTCGAAAGAGACGGGACGGCTGAAGGAGAAAGGTGGCATTTTCTCTCACGCCCCTACTTCTCTTCAGGAGTTTTTTCCGGGCCGTGGTGAGTGCCCGTACTCTATCGACCGCGTGCTGCTTAGTGGTAAGCAGCACGCTTTTATTCAGCGTGTGATGGTTGTACCTGAGACTGCGCGCTATGCGCCGAACTTTAGGAGTGAAAGCTCGCCCAGATAACATGTATTCCATCACACACTGAATTCTCGACGCCTGTTGTCTCGCCTGCGTGATATTGGCCTCCAACTGTTCAAGCCTCTTTGCTGCTTTGTCCTCCCAAGAGGTGTTCTTTTGGGAGTGAGCCATAATTTTGGCAGCAGCATAGACCACGTAATTTACCGTCCAAAGGTCCGACGTTTCCGTTAGGATTTCGTCGATAAGACCATTCAACTGGGGCAGGTGGTTACCCCGCAGAGAGATCTTCCGGTGGATGTCTCTCTGCCTAGGTTGTCCATCATCATAAGATATTGTGCTTAACAACCGCGTTCGTAGTTCAGCGACGGCCTGACCAGCTTCATCTCCATTTGACATAGACTGCGGCATGAGTGCCATTCTAGCCTCAGGTGGTGCAGAGGCTGCCTGTGTCGGGGAGAGTGGTCTGGCCAGTGGTGTGTTCCTCTGAACTGGCGGTTGGTGGAGAGTTTCCTTTTTTCGCAGGTGGTTGGCATAATCGCGCAGATTCTGCTGCGATAGGTGGTCGTGTTCTGGATGCATCTCACACCACAAAGAGTGCATCCTTGCCATATACCCCCTGCGTTCGGGCTCGCTGGCAGCATGGCATGCGAGGAGGTCGCCCCTTAGGGCTTCCGTCCACTGCATCCGGGCTCCCGTTACGGTGGTATTTGTATTGCCACACCCAACCCCACTAGGGCCCCCATCCGAGAGGGGCCGGTTGTGGGTGGCTTTCTCTGTATTCCTATTGGGAACCAGTTTTACTGCGTGTAGGGTGGTTAGCCCCACACGCAGACGTCCACCATTAGCCGGCAAGAGCCGTTGCCAGGTACGCCACGTGGAGGCTGGTGGTCCGGATTTCGTACCCAAAAAATATATTATTATTATTATTATATTATTATTTTTGGACTTTATAGCTCTTGTGTTGGATGTAATCGGTTCCTCAGAACATTAAAAAAATCTTGCACTTGCAGGCTTAATCAGGCCATGAAAATTTGATTTGTCGTGAGAAATATTTTGGATGTATTCGTGTGAAATAGTTTTATTCAGATTATATGATCATGATGTTATTGGGTTGAATTTTTGGAACATGTTTTCTCATATATTCTCTCTTTTCTTTCAGGTAAGTACTCATCACCTACTGGTTGGCTCTAATCCCTCTGCAACCAAAGGTGATGGTTGAACCCGCTATTGTGTAGTAGGTGCATGGGTTCGATTTATTTCCATTTTTAAGTTCTACTTCATCACAATACTCGGTTGACCTGTAAAAGTATCGCAAATAATTACTCCTCTAATTTAATGAAAACACTTGATGGGCGTAAATCAGCAGATAATATCGCTGGGCCACCGACATAGTATTGCGGAGCTCGTATCGCACACGTAAGAGTCGCGCGAGGTTTTCAGTCATTCCATATTTGGTTTTATTTGCATAGCAACTTTATTTACCCGCCAATGTATCTTAATATGGACCAGAAACCGTTATATCTGATATAAAATAGTACGTAATTTGGTGGAAAAAAGAGGTTTTGTATTGATATTTTACCTTTCTACCTCCGTTTTTTGTTACAATTTCTGTTTAATTTTTCTTTCGGTTGGTTTTATTTTGTCTCACATTGCTGGATAATAGCGATTTGTGTTATGTACTACTCAGGATATGGCTACTTTCACTTGTTGGATCACCAGTCGTAGATAAGGGAGGTAAACGCGGAAAGGAATGGGGTTAGGGAGAGGACGAAAAATTAGATGTGTTTTGAAGTTCTCTTTCATGGTAGATTCTCGATAAATGACTGCATATTCAGAAAACAATCTATTTTTGCTGCCAGTATTGCTAATTTCGTTGATATAAATAACGAATTACAGGGGCCGATCACATTGTGGGACACAGATGTTTGCCTAACCATGCCGTTTTAAATTCCGTCTCTTTCAACAACTCCTTGAGAACTCAGAAATCATTTGGAAAGTGACATAGGTAAAGCAAATTAAATATTATTTCACCTCGTATACATGACTGTAGTTTGTACAATACGTTTTTTGGTGAGGAACCTTGTCGGATACCAAATAACGTTTGCGGACTTAAGGTACTTATCCTGGAGAATTTGTCGGCCAAGTACAATGATATGTGGAGTAGTTATTCATCTAGAGGAAAATAATTGAGCCGACAATTTTTAGACACTTGAAAAAAATAACTAATTGGGAAAATGTGTTTGTGGGAGATGTGTAGTCTCCTACATAGCAACTCGTTGGCTTCGAAGGCCTGTGTCATGCCAGTGCCTCGGTAAGAGAGAAACAACAGCGGCTCGCATTGGGACGCTTGTCAGGTTTATGGGTTATCCAATCGGCGTCTCACCGACGCGCAATTAGAAAGCATCGATGGATGTGGTCGATTTGCAAATGAGGGCCCCCTATTCGATCACAATGGGGTGCAAACAGAGACATTAGGAGTACGCTTGTCTGCGTGCAGATACGCGCCGACCCACGCATAGTTTACAGGCTTAGAAAATCGTAGATTATGGTTCTTGAAAGGATACTGGACAAGTGTGACTATGAAGTAAGGGAACTTCGCTATAGTACTCCCTTGGTCGTGGTTCATGCTTGTTACCAGTAGGTATGGACTCGTAAGCAGCATGACAAATGGGAAAAAGATAAGGTAATTACCCCAGGGATAAATACATTAACCAAATGAACGAAACGGAAGAACTATCAGGTTTTAAAGGAATCAGCAGGGACTGGGAATGACAAAGGGCTGCAATCAAATGTTCTTATTATCGAATGACTTATGTTAATAATGTCTGAATATAACTTATGGAATCCTTTCAAAGTTACCATGAAACAAAGTAAGAAATATTCCAGCAAAGATTAGAAAAAAGGGGAAATGTGATAACTTAGTGTCGGATTATACTCCAAAGGGATTACAGACAATGTTTAGCCAGTAAAAGTGTACTAAACTGATCCATACCTGACCGACAATTACCATACTGGCAATTACGTACCTACTATATCATCTATGCATTTCGCATTTATTTGAATATTGCTAGAGTCGGAAGCCTATATATATATATATATACATATATATATATATATACATATATATATATATATACATACATTCATAGGAAATGGAAATGGATAGGAACACATAAAAGGACGAACACAGGGTTTGGTGGGGAAGATGAAAATGAGTCAAATCCAGACAGAAAAAATTTCACCTTAGCCGGGATTAATAATATTAATAATATTAGCCGGGATTATATATATATAACGGTATATTTCAGGGGAAAACTTCGTAGTATCGGGCCAAGTTGAGAAGGTTTTCCTTCATTACACAAATTATCTAAAGTCAAGTCATTTCGTAAGAACTATAGTCACCTGTCCAGCGAAAATTACATCTCAGTTCAGCATCATCCTCACAATTAAAATTATTGGTTTCCTCATAATTTAATAAAATTAGCTCAAAGGGCGCATCAAAATTTGGGGTTCGTTCATGAGCGTACCCAGGTTTTAAAATAGGGGTTGTAAAAAAAAATAATATTTTTTTTACAACCCCTTTACTTTAGGTAAATTAATTTTTTTTTTTTTTAAATAGTGCAGCTCATGTTCGGTTGGGGGTCGGGGGGGGTCAAAATATAATGACAGATTTTGGAAAAACAGTTTTTATTAGCATTACAAATACCTTAACTTCTTTACTTCCACCTTTTTATTATTCCACTCAGGTTTTTTATTTTAGGATAATAATAATTTTCTTGGATTTGAAGAAACATTTTCTGTAACTTTCCTCTTGACCATTTCACGATTTTCATTGACAAAATTTCAATGCACGATCATAAGAAATAACCCAGTAACTCTTTCCTCTCCCATGGTGCTCCTAAGCCAGGTCTTCACTCTTCGTAGATTAATAAAGGACCCTTTTACAGTCGCCATAGTGGGTGGGATTGCTTTTAAAATTGAGAGTGCTTGCCTCAGGGAGAGAGAAAAAAATGGTATCGTTTTAAAGGTCAACAACTTCATAAACCTTTAACTTGTCCTTTGTTAAATTTTTCTTCTTCCACAAGTTATACCATAGGTTCAGCTCTCTGGTCATATCTTCTAATTTATAAAAGCCTCTAAAGATTTCTGCCTTCTTTTGAGAGTCCTTGGCACTCATTTTGAGCATGTACAAAGGATTTAGTTTCATCAAGGCAAAAGCTGGGGTATTTTCTTGGGAAAATCGATTTTTATTTGTGATGAAAAAGATTTAAGATATGGTATAAATAGTGAACGCCTGCAGTAGTCATTACCACAGTCAGATGGATGATTACTACGTGTTTTTGCTTATGAGAAAGACGTGGAACAGAAATTTCTATTTCCGATTCCATTGCAATGTATTGCGCTTTTTGAAGTAATTCGTCAGAAAATCTGTATACGACTTCACCGTCTTTTTCGATCACTTCAAGGCTTCTAATAATGTGTTCTCCTACCGTTATCAGGTCTATGCTCTTTGCTTGCATGGCATTAACCCCTGAAGGAGGTCCTACAGTCACATATCAGTGGGAAGAGACAAAGATATATGCGAGTCCCTGCTGTACACTTTATCATCAAATGCCCTACTTAAGATAGCTATGACGCCTATCAGAGGGGAGAACATTCTTGATTTATTGGCAACAAATATACCTCAACAAGTAATTAAGGTAAACACTGTTGAGGGCACACCGTTACACACCGAGCAGCCTTAACTACACACACACTGTTGAAAACACTGTTAGTGACCACAGAGTAGTTACCGCAAAGTTCTCTTTGAATATAATTAAATGTTTTAAACAAAGAAGAAAGTTCTACATTAAAAAAAGCTGATTTCAAAGCGTTCAAGAGTCATCTAAAAAATTTTCTTACCGACTTCCAACAATCAAGCGTAAAGGTAGACACGGAGGGTAGTTGGAAAACTTTTCTTTCGATCGTACATTCGGGGATCAGAAAATATATTCCAAGTAAAGTAAAAAAAGAGGGCAGCGAACCAAGATGGTACAATGCAGAAGTGAGAAAATCGTTAAGGCGTCAGAGAGTAGGTATGCCACGCCAATATGAAAAAACTCCGTAGAGAGTTGTCCACTGGTGATTAACATTTAATAATTGAAAAATACAAATTGTCTAAAGCCACTACGAAGGAAGCATTTCGGAATGAATTCATGGATTTAAAAAGAAAAACATTAGTAGAACAGTTACAGGATAACCCAAAAGCATTTTGGTCATACGTAAGGGAAGTTTAAGGCAATAGATCAACAGTTATTCCATTCCTTGCAGGGAACGCCCATGGGTTCGTTTGAATTGCATGTACAATTGCAATAAATAACATCATTCTGACCATTGGATTAAAGCGTCGTGTCCTATCCTTATATGTATACGATTGTGGCACCAACTTTTTGGTAAATACTTACAGGATAGGTTGATTTCAGGCAAAATTAAGGTGAATGAATTGCCAAATGAGATCTGACCGGCAAATAAATCTCAATTATGTTGAATGATTTTGTTAGCGTTTGATAAAAGAGTGATTTATTTTAGGTTAAGTAGTGGATCCATGTATTTAGGTACCAATGTGCTGCATTTGAATCATAGCCCATAGAATATATACAGAACGTCGTTATTTTTCATGAGCAGAGTGGCGCAGTGGAAGCGTGCTGGGCCCATAACCCAGAGGTCCGTGGATCGAAACCACGCTCTGCTAAGAATTTTTTTAAATTTCCCCGCAGGACGCGTGGAACTGCTTGCAAGTTTTTAGCATTATATCTGTAATAACTCTATGGATATTTTATCATTTACTACTAAAATCTATAGATTTTTATTTATGCAATCATTAACAACATTTTATTCAGTTTTCCAGTCATTGAGATGACACAAATGATGTGGTACGTAGTCGTGGGCACAGGTGCAAAGATGTACACCAAAGACGTTGAAATTCGTCCTGAAAAAAATGATTTGACTTGACCGGAATTCAAACAATTTTCTCCCAATTGCCGGCCAGGTGTGTTTCCCAGTTACACTGACGGGTGTAACTAGCTAGCAATCCTGACCGGCAATTGGGAGATCCGGGTTCGAATCTCGTCAAGTCAGATGATTTTTTTCATGAAGAATTTCAGCCCCTTTGGTGTACAACATTTTATGCGTAGACATCTTACACTTAACTAAATTAAAAAAGAAATTTCACAGCTATTTCCTATCCTGGGAGCCGCCGCAAGAACGTTTGGCAGGGGATGTTACGCTACTAGCCATAAAGAAGGGATCTACATCTACACAATACCCTGCAAGCCACCTCAAGGGTGTGTGGTAGGTGGTTAGTTATTACCAACATGCACTACACTATAGGTGTGCTACCAATGAAACATAAACTATTTGTATGAATGTGTATTACAACTACATAAACGCACAGAGATACAAGAGTCACGCAAGAAGCATGTGAAACATGATGTTAGTACTACGTTGAAGTTTAGGAAAATAATGGATAGCCTGGGGAAAAGGAATTGCAGAGGAAATTTGCTTATTATAGCATTTTATGTTAGAAACGAAGAGTTGGAAGTCATTGTTTGACATTTGTCAAATACTTACAAATGAGCCCTGGAAATATGGTGGACATCTAAACGCAGCGTTGTATCAGCACAAAATATTCATAGCGAATAAACAATCAATACCATTCAGTCGACAAACGTCTTTACAACTGGTAACGATGGATTGGATTATATTTTATATCTGCATAGTTTATCTCACCCCATAATAACGTCTTGGTTCTCTAGCAATAATAAAAATAAAATTCCATTATTTTTTAATTCCTAAGAGCTATTACTTATGTTGAATTTCCCGTTACACGCTATTGATATTTTTTGGCCCAAGTTTGCGAATGCTAAATCCTGCACTAGATAATTGGTAAATTCTGCGTTCGCAAAGGACTCATCGGGGGAATTACAAGTTGGACTGTACTAATTGATGTCAGAAAGCCTTATTTCGCGGGAACTTGTATTCGATCGCTGCTCACTTCGCATGCATATTAAATATGAGCGGGCGCGTTCAAACTAGCAAAACGCTTTCCTGTTTACCCTAATCGACCTTCCCAGCATGGCGAGCAAATATGCCTTGATGGAACTTAGCGTTCTAAATATATGACCGGGGGACCTCTCCCTCGGATATTTCCACTCCATCGCCCCCAGACAAATGTTGTCCTTAAAGGGGATGATGGTCTTCATATGACGGCGGTCTTGAAGGAGGAGAGTTAATAGAGATCCGTCGAGGGAGAGAACTAAGGGAGACGAATGAGAACATTAAAAGGGGCGGTGTGGGTGCTGTTACACAAGGCTTCGCATTGTGCCGCTGCTCTAGAGTTAATAATGCATTGTTGCCGAGCGGTATCTATGGCGTGTGACCTACTACCTGCTTTCTACGACTTGCTGTTTCCCTCACTCGTTTTTTTTCTTCGTTTTTCTTTTTTTTTGCCTCCGCCTTAATACAGTTTAACAGTGCAGCTTTTAGCTTTTTTGATTCTTGCCCGACCAGTTTGACACTGAAGCAAAAATTATTACCTTTCCGAACGGGATCAATTAGGAGGAAAATAAACGATTGAGATACGAAAAATCTATCAATCTATCGCTACCTGTACCGCTCACCCAGCTAAGTGGAGGCAAGCGAAGGATTTCTGTGGATGCATTCCAGCAATATCATTCAATTTGTATTCCAGAGTTGTCCAGGGACATGTGCCGTTCATACTGGCTGTGCTCCTTCTGATGAGTTTTCCATCATCTTGTTCTGAAGGCTAGGTAACCTTTTTTGCTGCCTCCACAGCACTCTGTGTATTTGTATACTTTTTTCATTTTTCATTTCATATCATTTACCACCCATTTCGATCGGGATGTCTTTCCGATACTTCCTTCTAGGATTTCCTTCTCCTTTCCTACCCAGAACTTGAGCTGCTATAGCATTCTATGTTAAGTCCTTTCTGGGTATTGGGTTGTTCTAAGTTCTGGTGGTGCGGCCCCTGAGAAATCTAATGAAAAAACAATGGGTTACCGGGATCACAGGGGCATACGGACCACCAGAATCGTCCGAGAGCAAAAAAAAAGGATTTTTCATCTTACTAAGCGTATAATGTGGCTCATTTAGATTTCTCCTCTACTCTGGATCACCTTTATCAGCTACTTGTCTTCTTGAGCCTTCCTCAAAACTTTTATATCAGTTTTCTTCTCCAAACTAGTTATTCTATTTGAACTTCTACAAATCCTCATTTTTATAACTTCTGATCTATATGTTACACATTTTGAGTTTTTGCAGATTGTGAATAGGGGTCATAGGATTTTATAAGTCCAAAACGTTCCATTAAATTTGGTCATTGGTTAAATTACCCTTCATTCCATTTTTTTAGATAAACGAAAAAAAAATAATTTTTTGCAAGCACCTTTTTGTCGAGTTTAGCTTTTTTATTGACTGTAATTTCCACAGATCTGTAATTTACATTTGTGCACTACCTGAAAGGCAATCATCGTCAGTAAATTTAGCAAACGTTAGCTAGATAAATATACCTGAATATCACAAATTTAACTCCGAGCAAATGTTAGTTTTGCAGATTTTGAATACACCACGAACTAGTCGTGGCAGTACTTCTGCGATACAACCCTCAAGTATGTTTTAATTTTTATTTGATTTTTCGCACTTTGAGTTATGCGTCTAGCATAGTTTTGTTCATAGGGAAATTAGTAAATAGCAGATTAAAGATGAAGGAGCGTTTGAACATTAAATCATTCATGAACGGAGCCTACAGAAACATAAATCTTATCGCGTAAAAATTTATAATTTCAAAATGATGACCCAAGGGCCTTCAAAGTTTAATAGTGATATATGAAAGAGAGCTCACGACATACTCACCAGGCTTAGATGGGAACTTTACATTCTTTAAGGAGACGATCAGAGATATGGCTATTTTCAAGGAATGAATAATGACCAAACGCTTACGATGCATGATTGAAATCCATCTTAACGATGCGTCAGGGAAAGTTATGGAGATGAAAAGCGAAAAACAAAAGGGAAATAAATCATGAAGATCCAAAGCCAAGGGGTATTCTGAAATGGTGCAAATATATTTATTTGACGTGTTAGAAGGTATGAACAGTGATGTCGAAATACACCCTTGGGTTATATATAGCGAATTGATTTAATAAACTTGACAAGTCAAGGCAATGTATGTATGTTTGCCAAGGAACAGTGAGAAAATAGCTACAGGGTTGTGACATATTGTCCTCCTTGCAAACGTTCATCAGATATTAACATTGAAATAGATTTTTCTTATCTATGTGTCATCACGATTGTGCTTGTTTCTTGACCCAGTTTAGGCTTGCAATATAAGCCAATCAACGTGACGCAGTACTCATGTTATGAATTTTCATCCTCTTTAGTTCCTCCAATAATGATGAGTCTTCAGTGGGTGTAGGTATGTACCTATCAATCTTAAGATGAGAGGATCCCATGGTTGTCGAAAAACTTTTTAGACTGCTGCACGCCGACAATCGTTCAAAATTACAACATCCTCCATCGCATATGAATATTTTCATTAAGTCATGCGTGGTATAGAGCTTGAAATAGCGGAAAAGATCATCGCAGGTATCGGGTTTGAGTAGTTACTTAGATAACTGTCTTTATCTACATCTACAAAATACCCTGCAAGCCACCTCAGGGGTGTGTGGAAGGAGATGAGTATTCACCAACATGCATTACACTATACCCTAAAGTTAGTGTAACTACGACTAATTATGCACTAGCATAAATCGCTAATGCTTGTCACGAGGCGAAGCCTCACAAGCATGCACTACACTACAGTAGTAGTAGTATTTTTGCTTAACGTGCTTCGACGGCTAAGGTCATTTCGCACTTACTGTCTGCCATGCGCAGACAGGGACAACAGCACTCGGACGAATCGGAGGATCACCCCTCCAAACCCGAGCCGAGCCCAACGATGCTTAACTTCGGTGACTGATTGGGAACCGGTGTTTCCATCGTGGCAGGCCGTTGCCCCGCACTACACTACATATATGCTCACAATGGAGAGGGGCCATTAATATATATCTATTGTGCAACTACACAAATGGACAGAGACTCAAGACTTATGTAGAAAACATGCACGGCGTGCTGTTAGTACTAGGTAACAGATAACAATTCAAGTATTTGGGAGTACTACTGCTACTAAGAGCTAAACTACATATCGACAAACCTTGATGAAAGTCTCATCGGCAGCAAAGATGCAAATGCAGTTGTGGACAAACTTTTACTTATAAAATCTTTTGTAATGTTTACCACGACCAACATTGTTAAAAGATTCATTGCCTTTCTTGTTATATACTTTTACAGTATTCTCCACAAATATAACAGATACTCCAAGTTGTTTTGAAATAACTTCTGCATTTATTAATGTAAATCAGTATCAATCATTGATTGATAGATGCAAAGTTAATTAACAAAAACATTTAACAGCATATAGGAAAGCTATACGTTACCCCAAAGATTTAAAACCTGTGCGGCGGTAACCAAATATTTCGTGCAAAAGAAGATACAATTTTTCAGTTTTAAATGGTACAATACACAATTTACATAAATTTTAATAATTTCCTTGAAAACAAACAATTTCATGGACATTTGAAAATAGTATTTCAATATCATCATATTCAAATAGCCACCTGATTTAAATAAGAGTTAACTTTGTTTTCCATTTTAACTGCCATTGGAAGTACATTAAAGATTTACGGGGCAAAATAATTAAAACCTCTCCGAAATCAATTCAAATGTGGCCTAGGGGATTTCAAAAACTCAAACTCTATTCATGCGATTGCGCATTTCTGCCATAATTTTAAACTGATTTTTGTAAATAATATTTTTTAGGCACGCTACATAAAAGTACACATATTTTCCAAGTTGGAGAGACTGCTTTCAATCCATTTGTCCTAAGTATTTATCATTTAGCCCATAGTCTAGCAAATTAATAGTGTAGCCATAACTTGGAACATGAAGTCTAATAATAATTACCGCAAAACGAAATGTAGTGATCCTTTGCATAATAATTGTTGCAATTAGAGTTTACTGTAGCTTCTCGAAAATGGGATTTGTATTAGCATTCAAAGAACACGCTAGCTTGCAATTCAATCTGCCCTGCCTCAATATATAACATTCCGCGCAAGCCTTGAGCTAGTAACGTCTGTCAGTAACTCTTTCGAGTTGATCAGTCACCATGATACGGTGGAAGATTTCAATTACAATATCCATTATAAAGGAATTTGGTAGCACTTGGGAAGGATTCCAGCTGCATTTCGCTTTGAAATTCAAGTGATCTAACGAATAGTATGATCAAAAAGCGTCTCACTACTCAGTAGGGAACCACAAAGTAAGATCGCGACTGAGAAGGAAAGATCTTTCTAAGTTTTATCTCCGATAACAGATCTGCGAAATTTAATCGTGAACACAAAGGATATGCAAATCTTCAATGAGGAGTATGTGGTTCCTTCTGGGAATTTTGCGACCGCTCCGGATAACTAGCAATTAAACTTGCAAATTCATCACTTACACAGCCTGGAGTTGGTGCTAAAGCTTTGCGTAGCGTTATAATTTTCGGTGCTCGTGTTAGAGGTTACATATAAAAAACATTTGGCCAATGAGTTGGAAGGAAATATATCCTGAAGCTCTCTTGACATTTAAATATTATGCTCACTTGAAATCGGTATGGAATAAATAGCTATTCGTTGAAGGGAGTGTGTTTTGGTGATAAGCAGTTGTATAGGGAATATAAAAATTCTCCAAAACCTTTATTTCTATAATTTTCAAAGATGTTTCCGGTATTCGTACATCAAGTAGTTACTCTTTATTCTGCATTAAAAGGCAGCACAAGGTATCAGGAGACCATTCACAACATCGCTCAGAAGATTCTCTGTAGCGATGTGGTGAACTTGATTTTCTGGTTCTTGCTTTATGTGGTGATTTTTTAAACTCTGGAAATAATCCCACGACATAACTTGTTCGTTTACTTATCGGAATACCTACTCTTCATAAAACGGCTGTGGTTCATTCGCACCATTCAGAATGGAGATGTTAAGATATCAACCATGTAAAGGAAGGAGCAGAGGACGAAGATGAATCGCATGTTAACGGTCATATTAGTCATGCTTAGAACAAGAGTTTTACAGTCACGAATGGAACTTGGAAAGAAGGAACCTTTGTACTTTTAAGTTTCTCAGAGTATCCCTCTTATTTTGTCACCACTATCAGCTCCAGAGATATTGTGCAGGGCTAAAATCATATCCTCTGCGTTACCCTGATACTCGCGTGCTATGATTTATTCTAATATTTTTTGCCTGGGGTGTAGCCTCCTCGTTTGTAGCGTCTCCAAACCTAGTCCTTATATCAGCTACATCAAACTCTGTTCTTCGCTGGTAACATTTTTGACGAAGCACGCTGCTTTCCTCGGAACTTCATTTATTTTGATTTGTATACCTATGTGGATTATTTTGGGAGAGAAACTAGGCGTCATGATATGTACTTTTTTTATAAATTACGATAGGCTGTCCGTCCAGATATGAGTGACAAACAGAGAGCCTAATGCACTTGAAGAGCGCTCCAAGAAGCGCCAATGTGGGGATCTGGATTTCTATGAAAAAATCCCCACCATTGATGGAATAAGAACCCATATCCTGGTGCTCGTTAGCCATTAGCAACCCGATCCCCATAAAACTGTGAGACGATCCTCTCCTACGAGTAGTAATTCTTGAGAGTTTTTCAGGTAGACCCCTGACCTTAGCGCTGTCCGTCACCGACTTGTCTTCTTTCGGCCTTAACGGGAGACGTCCGACGTGATCGGTTGCAGGCGAATGAAAAGAGGGGACGACCGGAGTTGATTGACGGCTGGCAAGCTTGTGATCTGTAGGTACAAATGGGCTATGATCAAAGATCTATACCGGCGATTAGTGTCAGTATCAGACGTGATTCATTTGATCTGATGTATTGAAAACAGTTTACGTGGCTAAACTGGAAAGATTTTCCTTGCATTGTACATGCATCTATCTCTAGCTATCAATGCTGAATATGGCATTTGAAACTCTGATCTTAATCAGATGCCTTAACTTAATCTGATGCCTTTTTTTCATGGGAATCTTTGCTAAGTTTTTCGTGCGTGAGTTTTTCATTTGCTATCGCTTTTACCTTAAAAAAACACCATCTTCTTTAGAAATATCAGTCGTCAATCTGAAAATATATTTGCTGCACTTACATTCGCTTTTCATGAAACCACTTTGCTCTTTCATAATTCTTTATTTTTAATCCTTTATAATTTGCTTCATGTAAGCATTCCCTCTTTGGAATTCCTCAGTGGTATTTCCCATTTGTTTTTCCTTGAAGTTTGGCTTGTAAGAGGCTGTTAAGCCTCAATATTTGATCAACCATTTTGTTTTTCCACTTCCCCGAGATTTAATAAAAAATTCTTACCTCTTCGTGGGACTTCTTAATTTTCTTCGTTCATCTTATCTTTACCATGCGTCTTTTCATTTTTCTTGACTTCTTGATCGTGAAATGTCTTACAAAAGCTTTGAACTAATTGGCATACGGCAGATAAAAGAGAAAATTTAATGCTTATTAGATACGCCATACGGTCACATAGGATTGTCTGGTCTTCCAATTTAAAAACATGGGTAAAATCGTTCCCATACCTTACTTTATAGAGTTTTTGTGTTTTGCTCTGTACTCAGACGTACACGGGAAAATTAGGTAGCTTTTAGGTAGTTTGAGCAAAGTTCTTTAAGCATCGTAACAGAGATTGAATTTGAATTTTATTTTTAAATTAAAGTAATTTTTAGAAGTGTAAAGTAAATTTGGTAATATTCACGGCGCTATACCAGCACGTTATCTTAGCTCACTAAATTTAAGGCACGACTAGTTTCTTCATCAAGCAGAGAATGATTTGAAGTAACCCCGAGCCATTGGATAATTGCACTTTTTTTACATTGTCCGTGCTGTAGTAAACCTATTTACTGTGAGTTCGATTTTCATATTTTGCTAAGGAGGATTATTCGTCCTTGTGATGAAATGACTTACTTTTCTCTTATTTCCAAAAATAATTATTGAGGATAGACGTAAAAATTCACACCATATGGCTAAAATGCCTAACCGGAAGTAAGTATAGGGTTTCCTTAAAACTTTGCATCTTTATGGGTTATTGACAGCTCTGACTCTTAATTACAGGAATGAAATTTTCAAATATGTTTCCATTAAAATTTCTTCTTGTTGTTTATTTATTAAGTAGTCTTGTTCCGAAAAGAACCTACGTACCAAACCTTGTCCTTAATGAACTCATAGTTTACGCGCGCGAAATACTCTTAATTGCAGAATTCCGCAATCATAGGACTCATTACGCCACCTAGTATGATATTACCACATAATTTGAGCCTAAATAGATCGTACTTGGATCAACTATGTCATAGATTGCTTTTTTTTAAACTTATAGCATGAAATGCACTTGTCACATTAGAAACTAAAGGGCACGTATGATATCATACAGTGGTATTTATGAACGTAACAAGAAACGACCAGAAAGTGAAGGTTATTGATGCATTATTATTATTATTTTGTTACTTTTGTAATATTCCCCTCCAAGTTCCCGGCAAGCATCGGGTTTCATTGCCGTCATAATGGCCGGAGAATCGAGAGGGGTTGGGCAGTAATCGCAGCCACGTCCAACGCCCATCGGATGTGTGGCTACGCTGCGTTCGGGTCATGTGTACGCAGTTGACGGAGTGACCACAGGATGACGGTCTTCTGCATGCGTGCAACTAGTGATTCCGCCTGTGCCACGCAGGATGGAATGCACTTGATGCACCCTAGCAGCGAGCCCTTAACTCCACCGAGCACATCAATGATGAGGACTACTAGTTTCACAGAGTGTCCGGGGTACATTTTCCGAAGTTCAAATAGCAGGTCTAGATATTTCGCCCGTTTTTTCAATTCCCTCGCATCCATGTCCGTCTCAGCCGGAGCTGAAAACTCAATCACGAACAAGGAGCGTGTGAGATGCTCCAACTGCCGGGTGGTGGAGAAGGAGTAATTCCACCAGATCGTGCATTTATCATTCTCCACGACGGACTCAATATCTCCAGGGGCATAGGGCAGCACAGGTGTTTCGTCGATGCCGCAATGGTGTCGAAGGTGAAAGTATAGCACCCGCAGGGCCGCGTTGTACCGAGCTAAATATGCTGACCTGGCGTAATAACTACAGCCGAAAAGAAGGTGAATGAAAGTCTCCGGCTGGGCTCGGCACGCCCTGCACCTCGTGCCCTCGACCTCCATCTTGAATAAAATGCGGCGGTACACGAGTGTGTTTATGACACCATCCTGGTACGCGAAGACGAAACCCTTGGTCTCAGACTTTAGACCGGCGCACAGTGGGCGGAATGCCCAATCTAGGCGGAAAAAAAGATTTTTTTCTACTTTTGTGCAAAATATACACCATTTCAACATTTATGTCAAATCATAAGTAAAAGGCATTAACTAACACTAATTTTTGAAGTACACATACGATAGAAACTCCACTTTAGCTAATTATTCATATTTTACGGTAGTAACGGACGAGGCTCAAACTCACGGTTTGGCGATGACAACCTTCTACGCTGGAAAACGGAACTTCCTTTTGCTTACTCAGGCATTTTACATGTCTCCAAAATATGTATTCCAAAATCCGGAAAGCGAAGTGTCGTTTATTTGCGGGAAAGAGGCGTGTTATGGCAGTAACTGAAACCGCGTGCGTGCGACTAACAAAGGAACTTACCGTGAACACCGGCCTCCACGAATTCGAGCCGCTCAAAGTTAGTTCGTTGATTTTGACTGAGGTGGAGAAGAAACAACAGAATACAGATTTTAAAATATTTTAATTTATGTCACCAGGTCCTGAAATCATTCGCCAGAGAAAATACAAAAATGTCATACATTTAGAGGTTAAAGCATATGGTTACAAAAAATTCAAGTGAAACGAAATGGGTATTGAAATTAGTTATACGATCAAATCGCTCAAGTGCTAAAGAAAAGCAAAATACTCGTTTGAAATAAATTGAAAAAGGTTGCAGAAAGTTCAATTACAATTAAACTATGAGTGAAATTTTTGTTATGCAAGTAATTTTCTCTGCGGCAGAATGATAATCATCACTAGTTAATGACAATGTTATGACTATTCATAGTCAGACATTTCGCTTTCACTGCTATCATCTTCCTCACTTTCTCCAGAGCTAAACACATCTGGTTCTTTTATTAGTTGCAAAACATCAGAAGGTATTCCATTTTTCTTCTTTTTTGTTTTTGACGTATGGATGAAATCACAGGATCCGAAGTTAATAGCAACATATTGAAAGCATCCTCAATATTTGCGGAGCGAGAAATCTTCTTAGCATACCTACTCCTGAATTTTTTAAAATCCTTGTTTCTTGCCTCCTGTGCCTCTTCTGACAATTGGCCGAAGGGAAGAATGGCTGTGTCTATTATTGAATCGGCATGAATGAGAACTTTGTGGATAATGGCAGGCATGAAGTACCAGGGGAACAAATTTATATAAAGTTTCGCAGTATCAAAAGCATAAATATTGAATTTATCCGAATCAATGGAAAACCCAGTCGATATGGTTTTTTAAATCACTCCAAACCGTTGCACTAAATTTATATCAATGCCAGTTATTTCAGATGAGAGTTGCGGATTTTGGAAGAAACGTCTCGCCGTATTCCCGTCATTTGTCGTTCCACTTCCTCCAGGATTAGGGTTGTCCACAAGGAGACCCATTTCTAGGCGAAAGCGTTCTTTTATTCGCTTTTTGTTTTTTTAGAAAAAGGCCTTCTCCTCTGCCGTCCTCATTTGCCACTCCTTGACTTCAAGCCTATATTAAATATTTAATAAGCGCTCAAAAAATCGAATCCAGGCGTGAATTATCGAAGGTCCAAAGCGATAGGTGGCTGGATCCGATGTTTTGGTCCTTAAGGACTCAGTTTGGTTCATTTGGGTGGGCTTGGCCCCACACACATAGCACGTTTGGGATGAACTTCCAGTCACAGCACTACATACTTTTTCATCCACCATCGTCATCACTAAATGTGATATCACTGAATGTACTCCTCCATTGATGGCAATAATCGTTGGCCTGAGTAATTCTATTTCACTTTCCACGCAGTCAATTTCCTTATTTATCATTGCTTTGGTTTCTTTTTGGAAGATAATTTTAAAGGACCAGCAGAATTTTGTGGACGACGGCTGCGGATTTTGCCATAGTACCGTTTCGTTCACCCCTCCTCGCTGCGTTTGGAATAGTTGTAGGGGCACAAGGGAGATGATAAACACGGATGAATCACTATGAGCACTCGCAGAAGTTTCATAGCGCTGTTTGTATTCACTCTGACCACTACTACCATCACACCTCCATTTAAATATCATATGCAGTTTTTCTCTCTCAATAGCGCATTGCAGGAGAACATCCTTCTGAACTAGCGCAATACGTTTGATTGTGTGGTCCACAAGAGCTTGCAATTTCAACTCAGCATACGTTTCTGTCACTTTTATATCTTCTTTAGGGGGATAGCATTCCAATTTCAACACTTTTAGCTCGTCATAAGGTGGGTAAATGTTGCTTAATCTGTCCTTAGCTCCTATCCTGATTCTCATGTACTGTGACTTTGTCAACCCGATCTCGATAAGAAGCGGTAACACTTCCTCTCCAATGTATGGTATTGCAGGTAATGGGGGTGATTTTTAGGCTCTTTTTACTTTGGTAGCCCGACGGGGAGTAGTTTGGGTAACTTCTTTTACCATAACTGTAGCGTCCCGTTTCCCAGAGGAATGAAAGGTATGCTGGGCCACGAACACAATTCTTTCACAGCCTCATTCTACAATACATTCAGTAGAGATTCGCACTTAAATGAGATAGACATCTCTTCCGTGTGCGATTTTATTAAAGGCTACACTTTGGTCCGTTTAGTTCTATCAGTACATTTCTCGAATACTTTTTTGGGTCATTCTTTTGAAGTTGATGGCCCTGAATCTACACTAAAGCTAATGTTAGAACATTTTTCTGTCACTTTTTAAGGCAGGAGCAATGGGTTTTGAAGCCACGTACGGTATTTGGTCAGAAAATAATCATATCTTCTACCACTCTTTTTCAAACGTCTGGAATAATTGTGTAAAAAATTCTTAAAAGCTACACTAATACACTTCTTAGCATCTTTGTCGCTATCATTTAACTCGAATTTCTTGATCAAGTAACCCGTTAGTGAATCTTTCGTCTCGCTGTTGTCGTGAAGAAGGCTACATAGCGTCACGACAGCGCTCTGCATGGTGCCTGAAAAAGCACGATTCGCACTAAATCCTTTCACAGCCTCATTCCACAATACATTCAGTAGACATTCTCACTTGAATGAGGTAGACATCTCTATAATTTTTGTTATAAGTCAAACCAAACATGAGATATCTAAAAAAAAATCACGTGTTTTTGCAATGATTACTTCAAAAAAACATAAAAAATTGAAAATGGGCACAGTAATGATATTTATCGTGATAAAAGGTAGAACATACCTTGAAAATTATAATCCAAGTCCCTGAAATATGCCCTGTACAGTTGTCATCTAACTGCATGCTCTTCACTTCAGTGTGAAAATGCAACTGAGCCCGGTCTGAAATTCGTCTCCGCAGAAAGGGTGTCTTTGAATGGCCCTAACGTGCCGATGGTAGTGACCTCAAGGGCGAAAAAGGGTGCTCCCACTATCCAAGGATAAGACTGACGCCAAAAATTGTCTCAACTGTTAAGTCGGTTTTTCGACTTTTTTCCGCCTAGATCCTGGATTCCGCCCACTGTACGGCGGAGCGTAGGTAGGCAAACGTCAGCTCCTTCGATAGCCTATGCTTCTCAAATTTTCGATAACAAAATCTATGTATGGGCTTATCGGTATGCGCCTTAAGAAAGGCCTTCTACTCGGTTTTTTTATTTCGAGCTTCAGGACGTCTGCCATCAATGACAAGATGGTCGTTGCATTGTCTATGGCTATGTTGTCCATGATGGATCTGTTTGGAATGCAGTAATTCTGTCTTCAGAAATGACTTCTTCTAATGTTGATGACAGTTTCATTGACAATGCTTTTGCAATTATTTTATAATCCGTGTTTAGCACTGAAATTGGCCTCCAGTTGTTAAGTTCTGTTGGGTCACCTCCTTTTGGTAGGTGGGTAATGATTGCGGTTCTCGTGGTTGCGCGTAGTATTCCTGATTTTTGTGCGTGTGCAGCCATTTTTGTGAAGGGTGATTATAAAATATCCCAAAATTCTTTAAATTGGACCTCAGCATGAAATCCAATTTCTACCAGCAAAAATTACAAAAATAATTGAAATTTGTGATTTCAACTTAAACATGATAAAGTTAGTGAAGAATTGCGAACAAAAACCATATGTTCACGAGACAGTTCCTTTATCATCACAAGAAGATACATACACTCAAGCATGTCTTCAACGTAATGAATTTATCTTTTTCCAGCGTGATGCCTCCAGCTGATATGAACACGGCTCACATTACAGTAAGTTGTCTGGTGACCTCTAAAAGAAATTCCCACTTCACATTTCCTCGTCTGACACAATGTCGCACCACTTAAAAGATATAAATATGTACCGGTCGTCGTTTATTTTAAGATAATCAGCCGATCTCAGCAATTACTCCTGATATCGCAGGTCTGGCTATCGGCATTTGAGAAAATCCTACGGACATTGGCTGCTAGTTCTCTATCTCAGTCTTTAACGCTTAACTTAGAGAAAACAAAATGATAGTGCAACATAAATGAAAGAACACACGTTCCCATGAATGCCCATTCATGCTCGATAGGCAATCATTGCGTGATACTACGGATGAGTCATGTTAACAGTATATTTACTCTTCAGGAATAAACACAAAATTGTGACCATTCCTTTGAATTTTATTTATTTCGTGAATTAAATCTTTCTACATTTACAAAATACCGTGCAAGCCACCTCAAGGGTGTGTGGAAGGGGGTGAGTAGTCACCAACATGCATTACACCATACCCTAAGGTTAGTGTAACTACGACTATTGATGCATTAGCATAAATCGCTAATGCTTGTCACGAGACGAAGCCTCACAAGCATGCACCACACTATGAATATGTTGCCAATGTTAGAGGGACAGTTAGTATTTATGTATATTGCAACAACATAAACGGACAGAGATTCGAGAGCTAAGATGAAAACATACTCGGCGTGCTGTGATTACTAGGTAGCAGGTAAGGATTCAAGTATTAGGGAGTACTACTACTACTAAGAGCTACACCACCTATCGACAAGCATAGATAAAAGTCTCATTGGTAGATGTAACGGTCTCTTATCGTTCGCGGGAAAAATGACATTTTAAATATGTCCGTCCTGCAGTCGAGTTCCCTAATTTTATTCTCATTATCTGATCTACCGTATTATGTCGGATTTCGTAAAATATTATCTACATCTACGAAGTACCGTGCAAGCCACCACTAGGGTGTGTGGCACGGGGTGATTCCACACCAAGCATGCAGCACTCGTCCCAGCACAAGTCAGAACTTCGCACGCTACCCCTGGCGCTAGGCGCAGGCCAAAGCAGTCAGGAGAACAGTGCGCAGTCAAACCAGAAACTGGGAGAGTGACACGTAAATGAACATGCAAACATTCAGAACAATGCTATACACACATCTAGTGGATAATATTACTGATATCGTTAATTTAAGAATTCTACGAGATGCTACTTCATGCAGAGAACAAAATAATGCCGGACGTATCAAGCGGTGTGAAGTGTTAGCAATGATGTTGTGTTATTAAGCACAAGTGAAGACTCTACCTATTGAGGGTGGGATTTACATATGATTGACCTATCGCAACTATTATGATCCCTTATTGTACGTGAGATAAATGACATTTTAAATCTATCGGTTCGGCAGTCAATTTCCTTTATTTTATTCCTGTGATCGCTTCTACCGTAGTACGTTGGCTCTAGCAGTATATGTTGAACCTCCGACAAAAGCTGTCTGCTCCGAACTTGCGCAAATGATTTAACCTGTATTTCTCCCTTCGATCAATTGGAGATTCCCACCCCAATACCTAATTCCTAACAATTATCAACGTCGTCAGAGATTAAATTGTTTGGAACTTACATAATAGATTGCGTCTAAATTTTAATCGTCGGTCCGAAAGCGATAACTAATGAAGACGAGATGCTTACTCTGCGGAGTGAGAAAATTCGAGACGAGTACGTTTTGAAGATGCCTCGGCAGGGAGTTAATATTCTTTCAGCGGACGACCGCATGCGTAGTAGCATCCATCTCTCTTGCGCCTCACGTACGCTGTGAATGTATTACTTTAAGCAGGTGCGCGACATTCCGCTTCTCCGCGAGTCACCAATCCGTCACGGGGCATGGGATTAAGTCGCTTGGTTCGACAAAGGGTGTCTCCAAGTCTCTCTTTTTCTCTCTTTTTTCATCCTTTTCTTCTCCGTCGTCACTCGGCAAGAAGGCCGACGGATGCCGTTGCCGACGCAAGACCCGGCGACACCTGCGGTCTCTGCGGGGTGCACTTCTGGACCCATATATCTTCCCCATCTCCTGGCCCTCCTGCGGTAGGTCAGGTACAGGTTACTCTTCCGCGACCAACATTTTGTTCAAACATAGCCTGCACTAGAGCTTTACACTCGTGGCTTCCAAGAACCTCGTGCTCAATCTCTGATACATTGATATCTCAACCACATTATGACTTAACTAAACACCATAACTTCCGACCTATCGTGGAGTAAACGTATTCGAAAGAATTGCAGCACTGATGCAGACTTTCGCAACGTTGCCCTGATCACAGTGCAAGATTAACATCGCAGTGGAAATACAAGGAAAACCATGCACACTCTTTGGCGGTACTGCATTAAATAGTCTAGGACTAGACAAGGACCTTCGATAGGAAGGACCTTCGGCGAAGATGTGTGGTAGAGGTACTAGAAGGTTTCCATTCTACGTGTTTCAGTTACCGCAGATGGGAACATATCAGCGCACTTTACCAGATACTAAAGACGTTGAATGGAACAATGGGCGCAGGTGAAACGTTCGATAACTTTCAAATAGGTGTCATTTTGCAGCTACAAAATAATCAAGGCAAAATTGTTTGTAAAACGTTCGCAAATTCGTTCCTAGTATATACTGATAAAGGTGAGTTTTCGCAAATATGTAATTAAATAGCTTACGCTATCCATAAATTAAAATAAAAGGAAGGAGGAACAAAGGATTTTAAAAGAAAAACATTAGTAGAAAAGTTACAGGATAACCCAAAATCATTTTGGTCATACGTAAGGGTAGTTCAAGGCAATAGATCAACAGTTTTTCCACTACGAAACGAAAAGGGAAAATTACTAACAAGCAGTTCGGACAAAGCCAACTTATTAAATTCCTACTTTCAATTTGTGTTCACCAAGTCATCACATTACATCCGTAAAGATAAATGATCACTTCCAGTAAAATATGCCGCCTATCGATATTTGCCCTGACGGAATAGAAAACTTATTAAAATCCTTAAGTCCAAATAAATCCCCAGGTCATGGAGAAATTCCTGCCCGCGTGTACAGAGAATTAGCTTGAGAAAGAGCACCCTACTTGCAGAATATATTTAGTAAATCCATCAACGAACAAAAAGCACCCATGGACTTGAAAATTGCAAATGTCACTCCCATATTCAAAAGTGGTGATAATAAATAGCCATCGCACTACAGACCGATATCTCTCTCATCTATCTCTTGCAAAGACCTTGAACATATAATTGTAAGTTCAGTTATGAGACACCTCGATATGCTGAACTTGTTTACAAAAACGCAACACGGATTCAGAAAGGGAAGATCTTGCGCAACTGAAGCACTTTTTGCCCACGATATTTTAATCTCGGGTGAACATAACGTTCCAGTTGATGCAATTTTTCTTGACTTTAAAAAGGCATTTGATAAAGTTTCCCACAGTAAGCTACCCATGAAATTAAAATCCTACGGGTTACACGACGACGTCATTTCCTGGATTATAGAATTCTGAAGCAATTGCGTGCAAAGGGTTGTATTAGATGGCGCTATCTCTAATGAAGTAAAAGTCACATCGCGTGTCCCACAGGGAAGTGTCATAGGCCCACTTCGGTTCCTTTTGTACATAAACGACATCGGTGAAACAGTTAACAGTAAGCTTAGATTATTTGCAGAAAACGCAGTGGTGTACAGAGAAACTCGTAGCCTTAATGATAAGCAAGCGCTAACTAAGGACCTCGAGGCAATACAGGAGTGGTGCGATGCGTAGCAGCTAGAATTAAATCTGAAAAAATGCCTTGTTGTGAATTTTTGGAACCGGAAAAACGCTCCTTGTAACAGCTGTTGCATAAACAACAGCAAATTAGAGACCGTAGAATCGGTTAAATACCTTAAAGTTAAACTGATTAATGATCTCCCGTGGAGTAAACATATTCGAGAAATTACCGGTCAAGCTAATCCTAAATTGGGATTTGTTAAAAGAGTACTTGGCAAGTGCGACGATAAAGTTATGGAAATCAGCTACTTCTCCTTCGTTAGACTCCACTTGGAATATTCTGCCAGTATTTGGGATCCTTATGAGATAGGCTTGGAGTTAGAACGCGTGCAGCGAAGATCGGCAAGTTACGTTAAAGGCCGTTATGAGAATCTCGTTAGTGTTACTGACCTTTTGCAGCAACTGGGATGAGGAACGCTTTCAGACCGTCGATTAAAATTTAGACTTAATCTATTATGTAAGTTCCAAACCGGTCTATTCTCTGACGCTTTTGTTAATATTTTACGTAATCCGACATACTACGGTAGATCAGATCATGAGAATAAAATTAGGGAACTAGACTGCAGAACGGACAGGTTTAAAATGTCATTTTTCCCACGAACTATAAGGGACCTTAACAGCTGCCAATGAGAGACTTTTATCTATGTTTGTCGATAGGTGGTATAGCTCTTAGTAGTAGTAGTACTCGCTAATACTTGAATCCTATCTTTTACCTAGTACTAACAGCACGCAGTGCATGTTTTCTACATAAGTCTTGAGTCTCTGTCTATTTTTGTAGTTGCAAAATACATATATATATTATCGGTCTCTCTCCATTGTGATAATATCTGTAGTGTAGTAGTGCTTACTTGTGAGGCTTCGCCTCGTGACAAGAATTAGCGATTTAAGCTAATGCATAATTAGTCGTAGTTACACTAACTTTATGGTATAGTGTAATGCATGTTGGTGAATACTCACCCCCTGTCACACACCCCTGAGGTTGCTTGCAGGGTATTTTGTAGATGTAGTAAACTCACCAACCAACCAACATATAATATGGTATAGTTTAGGTATACTATGCCACTGTAGTCAGGTTGGAAGAAGTTCTTCGATTTCTGTCTCCATCTTTCGGGCGTGAGGGTAATCAATTCCTAAGTTGATCACACTGAACATTTCTCGTTTTCCAGCAATAATCTAGCGGCACCCTTAGCTATTTTCCTGGCACCCTAAAGTGCCGTGGCATACGGTTGGGAACCACTGAATTAGAGATACGATACGCTACATGCTACGATATGAATATTTGAATTAATCGCAATACTCGGGTATCAAAGTAGCTCGGAGAACACTGTTTTAACCCCGCAGGGTATTATTTTATTAAATAGTTTAGGCGTGATATACCTGCAGGTTGTGCTGTCCAAAATTTGATGTTGCACATCGTTAAAGAGCAAATTCTTTAGTTTACTTGAAGATGACTTCGTGAGTCGAAACTTTTTTGGAGGTAAAAAACAGATGTCGCAGGTTTTTACAAGTGATATGTTTATTTCACAAGTTCCGACGTTCTGCGCCCTTCTTGATATTGTTGTAGGGCATCAAAACTTGTAGCGAAATAAACCTTTAAGTTATAGAAAATTGAAACAAGTTTTTTTACCTCCATCATGGAACATTTCTACAACTTCAGCCTTGAATTGATACTTTATGTTTAAACTTTTTTGGTAAGTAAACAAAAATTATAGAACATAGTTTGTCTTCCATGGTTATTCCGGTCCACAAAACAACTTAACCTACACGACCAAATATGAAATGGTCGTGTTTTCACTAACATCGGAACATTAAAACATAATAATTACCAGAAAATTTAACAACAACTATATTTATAAGACTTCATAGAATAGGTACACACCTGAAGGGATAGATCATTAAAATATTTATCTAGTGAACTTGTAATGATGATTAATTTTGAAAAGGAAAAATGAAAAGACGAACTCAGGAGAAAGTGAATAATGAGTTATTTGCAAGGTTGATTACTGCACGCACTAACATTGGGTTATTAGATATTGCATAGCGTTTGCATCTATCTATTACTTAATGGCTTCCAAATAAGTTGGGGGAAAAAGATATACCTATCACATATTAGCCAGACCCAATTAAAACGGACTATTCTAGAGTTTTCATAGAGCCTTATGTGCATTCAATATTAAACCCTCCAGATTAAGTATATTGTTTTTGGATTCTTCACTATATTTTAATGCCACATTTATGTTCATGAAAACATGACTATGTTTCTTTAATAAAAACGTATTTGTGGAGCACAACGCTTTTTTAAATAATTTTTACTTTCTCGTGTTTCCACTTGAAATGTACGAATGTGGAATTAAGAGAGTTATAAACTCTCGCCATACCTGTCTTCAAGGAAAAATAACTTAAGAGACTTAACGCGCACTGTCTGCCCTCTCAAATAGATAGGGATGTCCACGTGTGGCGGCACTGGTTTTAATACGTTTCCATGCTCAAGAGCAGTTAAAAAGATAAGGGAGAGTTAATTTTTCCCGCCAGCCTGTTCGTTCCCATCGTGTGCATTGCTGGTGTGTGGCGCAAGCTTTAAATCGTGATCCGAGATAATATGGGAATGGTTCATTCGGCGAGAACGGATTGCGCAGCTTCACTCAACCAGGAGCGTCTTCTGTTCCGCGTCCGCCCGTTTCCACTTGATAAAAGAAGATAGCACCACGGCAGGCCTGTCCACTGGACCAGGAGTAACCACCTCCAAGAATCGTAAATATTTACCTTTGCCTGTGAGAGGCACAATCTTAAGCAAATATTTTCACTTAATAATCTTGCATTTTTCACCTTTAGCGTGCTCTCAGGCACCGGTAGCACGCACAAATGACGTACAATCATGCTCTGGAAAATAACTAGTGACGGAATCGTGTCTTTAGGAACTCCAGCCGCCTAGCATATATCGCTGCGGGTTTGGATTAGTGTATTAGCCTTTTTTTATTCCTACCGTTTTTCACTTTTATTCAACACTTTATACACACTATTTTGCTTCTAAGTTTCCAAGAGTATCTCCTCATAAATTCTATTTTACCGTATTCCCCAGGAATTCCTCGGTGTACTTCCACACCTAGTACTCCATTAAATGCTAACCTAACTTTTATTCAATATCTCCTTTTTCCCTCAATTTTACATTCATATGCATCTACAAAATACCCTGAAAGCCACATACAGGGTGTATGGCTGGGGATGAGTAGTCACCAACATGCATTGCACTATACCTAACCTAAAGTTAGTGTAACTACGACTAATGATGCATTAGCATAAATCGCTAATGCTTGTCAGGAGACGAAGCCTCACAATCATGCACTACACTATAGATATGCTACCAATGTTAGTTGAAATAGTATTTATGTATTTTGTAACTATATAAATGGACAGAGAAGCCTTTTACTTTTACAATTTAAACTGATTGTCTTCATCCATTCCAACGAAGGTAACACATAAATAGAGCAAGTACAAATTGGATGTGGAAGAGAGAAGCTAAAGGCAGACTTACCGTTACCAGAAGAGGTTCTTGAACAAGTGAAATCCCTCGTCAATTTTGGAAGCTGCATGATGAGGGGTGGAAGAAATTCAAAGGACATCGGATTAGGAATTGCCCAAGACAGGAAAGCATTCATGTTGGAAAACAACTGTGAATTGTTTAAATAAAATAAGATTGCCGGAAAGGCCCGTTTTGAGCCACACCGTAGTGGAGGAAATATTTTAGTGGTGACCCGATCTTTACTTGAGCGCTTTAAGATGGCACGTGCTCTGAGCGTTGGATTGGATGTTTAAGTGATTTATGACGACAATGAAACAGTTTAAAAGGCGTTTATTTCCCAATGATTCAACCAATTCCACTCATCTTCAGCTCAATGCACGTAGTAAGGCATACGCCGCCGGGAATTGTATTAAGAGAGCCTAGGTCATGGTATTTTTAAAAAATCCATTGGGCAAGAAAAGTAATTCTTCGACAGAGTATAATACTATCATGCAGACTATCTCGGTTGCTAGTTAATACGCTACGCTTAGCAATCGAAGATTTATTAGGATTTAAATCCAATGATATTTTAATATCATTTGTAATTAGCTTTTAGCAATTTCAAAATACTGTGATCTTTCTTAGAGACCCGTATATTTCAGTGGGGATACTTTGCGCATAGTCATAAATGATTACTCCAACTCACTTTGTTTCTAACTCGTCTCAATCAACACGTGTAATTCAGTATTCTTTAGTCAGTATCGTATTAGTGGTGATGTAGCTAATGGCGACGTATATCCTGAAGTTAATTCATAGTTGAGAAGCTCCGTCACAGTAAGTAATCTGTCATCGGATGTCACGATTAATGATGTACCACCTACTCTAATCTCTTGTTATCTCGGCATGAATTTGAAAGTCATTCGACCTTTAATCAAGAACTTATTCGAATTTTTTTCTAGAATGAGTTTCTGAATCGAAAATTAGATTCAGCCTATTTCCTGATCTGATTCGGATTATATCAAAAACTGTAATGCTAAATTTCAATGCATTTCTTCAGCATGTATTTCGTCCTTTGCAATTCTTCAATTGTCGCAGGGAAAAGAAGAAACTTCCGGGCTAGCTGATGTTTATTTTTGAAAGTGAGTAGGAGATCATCATTCATACATTTTTAAGGTCAGTCCTATAATATAATTCAAATTCAAGTATTCATGACGAAGTATTTGAATTTAATGCGGCGGTAATAGCTATTTTTGCGCTCTCGGAATTTGTAGGCTGATAATTTCAATTGTGCCTCTAAAATATAGGTCATCTGTACTACTTTCTCAATCCTACCTACGCGTTTCTCCACAAACGACGCGATTAAATGAATTGTTTCATTGCACCACCTCACATCTCCCTGTTCCCATGCCGTCTTTTATCTTCAGACTCCTATCTACATGTAATGATACTTAGAAAAGTGTCGCTGAATTCGATCTCTTCCATGCATCCATTATCTGTCTCGCTCCATCCTCCTAATTCTAATCTCGTCAACCTATCACTCTTTATTATTTAGTTTGGATTCTATTTCGTTCAATGTTACTTTAGTCATTTATTGCGTTGTTTATTTGTTTGTTTTATTTGTTTTAGTGTTTGCTATTTATATTTTTTTCTTTAATGTGCTATTTGACAAAGGCCTTCAGCTAATTTTGGACTAGAAGAAATAATAAATAAAAGTATTCTACAGGCTCCAAGCTTGCCATTCGTGCAAAGCGACCGACCGGAAGTGGTCTCGACTTCGCTGCGTAAAAGGTCAGCCTTCCAACTACACGGCAGTTCCACACACGGCGACAAGAGTGAGGACGTCGGCCTTTCCCAGGTGCACGCCTCGTCTCGCCGCGTCGGCAGTTTGCTTTTGCTTCACTAAATCACGTCTCGAATTCACGCGCGGGTTTGTTCTTATTTTTTAGAAAGTTACCCGGCAACACCTAAGCCGGACGCGCTTAGACGTAAACACGCGACTCGATAGGCATTTGTCTAATTCTTTGCTCTTTTTTTTACTCGTGCCTCTCTTTTGCTGTACTTCGCGATGTTTTTTTGCCCATGTATACCATTCTTCCAACCGTCTTATTCTTGGGAAGCATTTTCTTTCCCGCTTGTCCCGGGAAAGAATTTCTGAGATGTATTTATTTTCTCTTGCTCTCTCTCTCTCTCTGTCTGTCTTTCTCTCTCTCTTTCTACTTCCGCAGCGGATGTCGGCCGCACGAACTGCATCCCTGGAAGTTGTATACCTCAGCACTTTCTGCAATGAGTTGGTTAAGGTGGCTCAACTAAATTCATAAAAAAATAAGGTTAAGAACACGACAGTTCATAAAATGCAATAACAGCGCCTTCTCGTCTTATTGTTTTTCTGCCAGTCAACTGTTTTTCTCCGGTCAGGTGTTGGAAAATAAATTCTGATAATTACATGAATTAAAGAAAATTTTATAACTCTCAATGCAGGATAAAGAAATGAACAGTGTACTTTTTTCCTTAAAATAACTAAGGGTATGGCTTTTATCCATAATAAACATGACTACAGTCAATCGCAATCGTGTTAAGTGTTCAATACACGGCTAAAAGCAAGTTTTGATTTTATTTTGTAAATATTATGTATGTCCAAATTTTTTAAATATAATTGCTTTACATTGTTAAATTGTAATTTTTAGATATTTTGTGGCACAGAGTGCTGAAAATAATTGGGGACATTATACTCTGGGCTGTCGAAGGAAGTCAAGTTGAATTGGCAGAATGCCTACGATGATGTTATTTACTAAGCCAAGCATTTTATTAATTCCTCTACATTCAAAACCCCAATTTGTTTAAGCTAATAATGAGTTTTTTATTTAAATTGACTTTCCAAAGGTATCCAAAACGATACATTTTTGTTAATGCATTCATTTGATGGGATCCTGGTTACCCAGAGGTATCTATCTCGAAACAGGACGAGATTTTAAGCGTGCTTCAATTCCAATTACATTTTGCGTTCATCTGCCTTTCATGCACGGGATATTTCCATTGCCCTGACTATTAATTGCTTTCCTTGTATTGTGCAGTTGGGGCATCGCTCTCATCAAGCTAAATCGAGGCTGAATTCGCATTTTTGAATAAACGCTACACATGCGGCCCAACGCAAGCGTGAAAGGAAACAAAAACGATCGAGGATGATGATTGTTAATGGCCATGTACAAAATTTGAACAATTAATTGCAGGATTGCATTCAAGTGCTGCAATTTCTCTTTTAAAAATAGAATAATTATCAAAATACTTTTAATACTGTGATATAGCAAGGAAGTGTAATACTTATAAGCTAACAAATTGTGAACTCAATATTTTCAGGCGTTACTTTGTAAAATTCCATATTGACAGAATCAATACAAACTTTGTAAATTTTACAATGGATTTTATTCTATATGACCGGTTTCATCGCATAAGCGACATCTTCATGTACATTTTCTAGTTAAGCACAGAATATATATACATGAACTGGGAGGGTAAGGTGGAGAGAGAAGGGAAAGAAGGCAGTGAGAGGAGGGGGAAAGGAAAGGCAGTGGGAGGGGGGGGAATGAAGGCTTAGGTTGGGGGAAGGGGGGTGGAGTGTATGTTTTGGAGGTTGGCGGGGGTGGAGGGGTTGCAAAGATGGACTTTGGATAAGCAGTGTGCCTCACTGCAGGTGGGGGGAGAAGGGGGTGGGAAGGGTTGGGGATTAGGGCGAGGTACCGATGAAGGAAGTGTTTTGACGGTTGAGACTAATATGGGAGGGGTTGCGTAAGGGTCTAGGTAGAGTAAAGTGTGACATCTAAGAGGGGGGAAAATTTTTCAAAAATATTCTCGATTAAGAGGTGCTCCTCTTTCAGGTCCTTATCTCCTCCGTATTATCGTATTGAATAAAAGCTATTGTAAAATTTACAAATTTTGTATTGATTCTGTCTAACAAATTGTGTTTAATCGGCTGTATAAGATAAGGATGCAGGAATTCTCACCATAGCTATAGCAACTTGCTCGAGTGATTGTACATCTACAAAATACCCTGCTAGCCAACTCAGGGGTGTGTGGCAGGGGGTGAGTATTCACCAACATGCATTACACTATACCCTAAAGTTAGTGTAATTACGACTAATTATACAGTAGCATAAATCGCTAATGCTTGTCACGAGGCTATGCCTCACAAGCATGCACTACACGTACATTAAGGGATCAGAAAATATATTCAAAGTAAAGTCAAAAAGAGGGCAGCGAACCAAGATGGTACAATACAGAAGTGAGAAATTCGTTAAGACGTCAGAGTGTATGCCTCGCCAAGATGCATAAACTCCGTAGAGATTTGTCCACTAGTGATCAACATTTTATGTTCCAGTTGATGCAATTTTTCTTGTTTTTAAAAAGGCATTTGATAAAGTTTCCCACAGTAAGCTACACATGAAATTAAAATCCTACGGGTTCGACGACGGCGTAATTTCCTGGATTAGAGAATTCTTAAGCAAACTACATCTCAAGTCTACATCTCTACAGACAAGTGTCCTAAGGGAGACACGGAGAACATCATATTAGAACCCCACTATATTTCCAGGTCCGACAGAAGCGATAAATTAAGAGAGATATTTTGCCGAACGGATAGGTATGGGAATTCGTTTTCCCCCGAAAAATAAGGGACTTTAATAAATGCTAGGCTGAATTTCATTAGAGCGTTTCCTTTTTGTATGTAAACGGCTGGTGTCCTAACATCTCCCGCCACACGCCTATTGTGGCGGATTGCAGGGTAGTATGTAGATGTAGATTTAGATGTAAATTCCGGGAGAAAATTTTTAACTCTCCACTCTTAGCAGTAAATAAACTGTTGAAATCATTTTGAACTCTTTATGATTTCGAAAAAAAACTACACTCACCGGAATTTTTGTTTTTTTGAAGTCTCAAATGAGCGTTTTTGTTTCTATAGGCTTTTTAAGCACCGGCCGTTGATAAAACAATTTTTCTTTTTGTCTTCAAAACGGTATTAGCCCTCGCAATTTTGTTAATTCACAGCCAATTTGAATTTTTATGGACTTTGAATTAACTGTCTTATTTTCTCCAGAATTAAAGCTAATATTGATAAGCAAATACTAATATTAAAAAGGTAAACATAGTCGATGGTCCATACTTTTACAATCAGCGCGTTAAATAAGGTCGTAGAATTATTATTAATTCTGACGGAATCATTTGCTCTACCATATTAACGGAAAGAGATGCTGATATATATGAAAACCCCTCGCGAAATCGCTCACCGCTTAAAAAAAACGACGTAAATAAATTCACGGGAGGAAAGGCTCGCATTATTTTGTTTTTCGTAAGTCGGATACATATCTATCGTTGTATGTGCCCTCATTTTTTTGTCGGAAAGGAAAAAAAAAGTTCGGTCGTTTCATCATCATCATCCCCATCTCCAAACATCCCATCGACACCCTCTTTTTCTCTACCGAGACAAAAAAGTGTGAGGAGCGGAGGAAATAATACTGTGGGGTTGGAGGAGTTAGGGAGGGGCTGGGAGCGAACTGAGAATTCAGCCTCTCTGTACGTGAGCTCTGTCGAGCGATATCCCACTCGATATGAACAGAGGGCGCTCGAAATACTTCTCATTTTTTTATTCTCCCTCTCTCATAATCCCCTCTTTTTTTCTTTCTCTCACTTCTTCAGCCTCTCGACATCTTTTAAATCTTTCGTTTCGCGATCGGCGCGTTGCGAATCTTTTTGTTTGTATTTAAGCCGCGACCTGGCAACAGCGTTCTCGATGGTATGAGAAGATCTTTTTTGTTCCCAGATTATCTTTCTCCTTTTTCATTTCTCTTTCTTCTCCCATGTCTCTCACCCTCTTACCTGCTACACTTCTTCGTCATTCTATTCATAGCAGTAGCGAAACATGGTGGCAGTTGCGCAGAAGGTCTCTATCAGTAGAATAGCCGAATGCCTACGAACTTGCTCCACGCATCGGGTGTAAGGTTAGCCCTCGCGTTTGAATACCAGGGTTCACATGACCGCAAACCTTCATTGCTAGTACCAAAAGGCTCAATCTGTCACTCACATCTACTTTCTAGATCTTTATGTCTCCTAATCCAATTATTTAGATAAACTTTTCTGATGGACTTCAAACTTTATCTGCGTATTTTGATGCAGCTGTGTTTGGATCGTAAACATTATCGTCAAACTCGCCACAGAACTTTCCCGCCCTCTCAAGTTAAATGCAGCTATGTTGGCAGCATTGCTTGCCATGTGCCAGTCTCTACCCTCCAAATCTTAGCCAACCCCTTTCAAACGACCCTTCCCCTCATTGACGTCATGCTTCGTCTAAGCAACTGCCACAATTTTTCACCCCCTCTATAATCTTCCTTCTCTTCCCCACCTTCAGGCAGTTACCGGGGGATCAAGTTGATTTATTGGCTTTGCTACCATAATGTCTATTCAAATTAAGGGATGATTTTCTTGGGGACTACTTGCGCTATATGGCTCAAAGACATGGACCGTCGGAAAAATGGAACTGAAGAGAAAAGAGGGTTTAGAAATGTAGTGCTGGAGGGGGATGCTGAATATCAAATTAAAGTATACGACCAAAAATGAACAGGTGACAGCAGAATAAGAGAAAACCACATGCAGCACTATTGGGAGGACAAGGTTCAGACATATAGGTCACACTTTGAGGCACAACGAACTTATAAGGAACATATGCAGGGCTGTAGTCAACCAGTCTCAGGATTTGTTGATATGTTGGTGATGGGGGATTGAGATGAAGACTGGTATTAAATTAGATCAATCGCTGACGGATTTACTTGGTGGAAATTCATGTTAATAAAAGATAATAAGTCGTATTTTCCACACAACTTTTAATGCACCACCGCCAGTTTCGACGTTTTCACGTCATTTTCAAGAGGAGACCGAATGAGCAGTTTGCCTGACAGCTGGTATTGCTTGCGGGGTTTGCTTGAACTGGTATTAAAACTTAGAAAAAGGTACAATACCTGAAATTAATAAGGAAAATGAAAAATCAAAGCTATATTTTTTGTTTATTCTAAGATAGAGAAGATAATAAAAAGTGACAGTTCTGTAGCGTACAAGAAAAAGGACGAGCATGAGAAAATCGTATTTAAAAATTTGTCTGTTCAGCAAAGTCTGAAGAAAGATGATATAATGAAAAGATTTGTGGAGGATAGAGGACTAATGTGGCAATTTCAGTCAAAATATATTAAATTCATCTGAAAAAAATGATCGTGTATCCGAATTTGGGTTACAGAAAGGGCATTACAAATAACGTATCGCCACTTCTGTCAGAACGTTGGTAATGGAAGAGAGCCAACTCCGTTCGATTGCCCGAAGTTGATTTAGACTGGCTTAAATTTGTGAAGTCTCATGTCGAATGAAATAAAAACTTCACATATCGTTTAAATAAAAACGGCAGGTTCTGTTGAGCAATCGATGTCTACAGGTGGCGTAGTGAAGGTTCTTTGCCTACTGATGTTCACTTTTTTATGTTCACAAATTTTTATTTCATTTTTCCCCTGATTTGTCAACAAAAATAGTAGTATAGTTCTAATAGTTCTGTTGGGGTTTGCCCCTACTATCAAGGAAAGAAATAAATAATGCAAGCGCATTGCTTCGAACCGGGATAACCAACATTTTAGGAAAAATAGTTAGTTTTTCAGATGTTTGCTTGACCATTCCCCTTCAACCCGTCCAACTAACCAGGACATTTATTGCGTGAAATCCATTGAGTCCCTGCCTATTATTGTTTATATAGTACAATTCCTTCACAAGCAAGCTGCGTTGAGCTTAACGGCAGTATTATTCGTTTATTTTATTGATCCGTTTACTTATTTTGGATATAGAGACTTGGGACTCGAAAGTATTTGTAACCTCCCACTGGGAGAAGCTCAACTCTTAATGTATTCATAACCCTCCGACATTTACGAGTCCTTATTTGTATCTCCTCTTTAAGGAATCGTTTGCAGAAGTGCTGAAACATCAGCGATCATTTGAGATTCAAATGGAATTATTAGTGGAATTAAAAATCAATTTGTTCCACTCCAAAATTTAATTAATGCATACTATCGCTATATTGAGAGCCAAAATTATTTTTAGGTGTTCATTTATGTTGCTAAATATCAATTTTTAAGGGAAAATTTAAACGGGACATAGCGATTATACACTTTTATAGAGCAAGCGTGTTCTACATTCTCTCCCAATAAAAAGTAATGTTGAGGAGTGATAGACACCGTTAGCCTTGCAGAAAGTTCTAAAAATATTGTTTTCATTCTTCTTCATCTTTCACAGCTCTACAGCCCGGTGTGGGCCTTGATTTCCTCAGTTATATGCCTTCATTCGGCTCTCCTTTTTGTTTTCTCTCTCTGTCTTCCAATCCCCATTGTCTTCCGGTCCTCTTCAACATATTGTAGCTATAGTTTACGTGGTCTTTCTCTCCTCCTAATCCCTTCCATCTTGTAATTAATTAACAATTTTGGCATACTCAATTCTTCAATCCTTTCAACATGGTGCAACCTTGACAGTCACAATGACTTGGAGAACCTAACTATATCCTTCTTTTCCAATATTTCATTTATTTCACAGTTCATTCTGATTCTCCGCCTTCCTCCTTCTTTAACTGGGCCATAGATTCTCATTATTTTCCTTTGAAATCTTCTCAGTGTTTCTCCATCTTGATCGGATAGGACCCATGTCTCAGTTCAGCTCCATATGTAACTAACGACTGGCCGTCTCAATGTTTAACAAATTTTCAATTTAGTTTTCCTGGACAGAAGAGTTGATTTGAGGAGGGGTAAATTTGCAAAATAATCCTTATTACCTTGCATTACCCTTTGATTAATCTCCTCAGAAATCTTATTTTCATTGTTTAGCATTACTCCATGAGTTTCCATTAACCATATGAAAGACATTAGAAGCTGCGATTGGTGTAGAAACATTTTAAGAATTTTAGAGTGGAAAAATCTCAAAAAATGAGAAACTATTCGCTATCTCTCAAGGAAACCCTCAGTTCCTCCTCAATCCGTTATCACCTCTCCTCTCATCCCATTCCATTCCCGAGAACGTCTCTTTCCTCCACCCTTGAGGTCCTTCCTCTACATAGCTCCATCCGAGGGAAGAGTACTAGTAGTCCCTTTTCTTCCCAGTCCTTCTTCCTCCCCCATCTGGCTTCCGTCTCCTCGCTCGCGGAGTGTGGGAGAGATAGAGAGATAGAGAGGAGCAGGAAGTCGACCTCCGTCGTCGACAAACCTTCCTCGGGGAAATTCGCGTAGGGCTTCTTCTTCTTAGAGCCGCTCGAGGATAGCACAGCGGGGGTAGCGGAAAGATAGTCGACTTGAGGGGTGGCATTGTGTGGGCGACGAAACGGGTGTTACCCTCTGTGAACATCCCGCTCGTTTTCCGCGACATCGGAACACGGGATGCTTTTTTCTCCGGAGACGTTTTCCGCGACAGAATCGCGCCACTTACGAGGGAAGACGGAGAAAGCAAGTATCGTGTTTTTCCTCCATGGGTGAAAAATGTTTTTATCTGCTTGAATTTTCCTCTTAGGTCATGGCCCTTCTAAGACTTCGTAGATGGGAATCTATTTGCGTCGTCTTTGACATGCCAATCAAGCCGTGGTCCACGGTTAGCCACTGCAGGCGTCGGTTGTTTTTTTATTCACTGTGAAAATGCTCAATAGCCTTACTGCTAATTAGAAGCTGCGCTAGGAATGAATGCTCTATGTCAGGCTAGCGTATACTCTTTTACTAGTTCTTAGCAACGTAAGTGTAAATAATATTGTTACCAAAGATTGTTCATTATTTGTCATATCATCATCATCATCAGTCATCAATCCGAAGATTGTTTTGCTTCACTCTTCCTTTGTAATTCTTCTCTTTTAATTCACTTTCCATGATCGTTTCCAGTAGAAAATTGTGTCACATTATGTGTGAGAATCCTGTGCACATTCATAATTTTGGAAACAATACATAACGCATGCTGTGCATAATGACAATGATGGCTCTTATTTTTTCCTCTGCTTCACCTGCTGTTCTTGTTCTGTAGAGTGGGATCAGTCAAGTGCCAACTCTTGTTATATTATGTTGGGTAGATATTATGTGTCCTTAGTAGCGTCATATCTGAGTTTGCTCTTGTACCTTGCTGAAAAATAAGTTTTAAATAATTCTATCGTTCGTTAGTAGTTTGTGGAAAAAATGTTTATCGCTTCTTCTTTATTTATGTGCTTTCATTATGTCAATATTTACTGTATAGCACTGTCATGGCACTTTATTTGTGCAGCGCTTATGGCTTCGTAAAATTAATCACAATAAAAATAGTAAGTATTTACGACTACCAACGTCTGTTTGGATTTTAAATCCTCAAATATCGCTTAAGTGTTGCTTTTTAATGTCTATGACTTGGCGGTTTTTATCAATCTTTGCGGCTACTTTACAATACTACTTTTTACTAATCCCTACTTGTACGCGCAGTATTCCGCTCATCATGTGAGGTGAAAGACAGTTAATCTCTCAGTAAAAAAAAGATGTGCAACGATTATAAATAATCACCTCTCACAATCAACTATATTTTGTGTAAAATAAATATATTCTAAGCCACTGCAATCCACTTTCCTAAGCATTTCCCATGGAAAATGGATTCTAGGGAAATTGTTCCCTTGAGGTATATTTTCTAGGGAAAAAGAGGGTTCAATTTTCAAGGGAATTTTCCGAAGGGTAGTGGATCCCAAACTGGTAGTTTTTCCATCAGCTATGTTACATTCTCTTTTCACTCATAGCATTTTTTAACGAAGGTGGCGGCTTTCCTATGCACTTTATCCATTTCCAGAATAAAATCTTTCTGTGATCTTACTGCTCACGTGACGTGGGCGTCGTAGTCTCGGATGTGATGAAGCCTTGGGAGGGCCAAGAGCGAGTTAGGTGCGGGGGGCCAAAGGGGAGGAAGGAAGCATTCACACAGCGACAAGGAGTTCAACGGTCTTCGCACTCACTCGCACCCGGTCTTTCCTGCCGTCGTCGCTGCCGCCTTTCACAGTGCATCCGTCCATTCTTCCTCCTTCCATCCTCCCTTTCGGGTCGAACTCATTCGCTCTCATCTCCGCTCGTCTTTCTTGCTTCACCTCTCGTTGAGCGAGCGAAGTCAAGTGCCTCTTCGCTGATGACGGGTAGTTAAAGCCAATTGGCTCCAATCGAACCCATCCCGCCTCTCTAGACGTGCCGTCGAAGGTGAACATGATGAATTATAACCTACTCTACACACCGAATTTGTACCTAATAGAAATCGACATAGGGGAAATAATCTTCTAGCATATAAAAACGAATGTTTGTTTGTTCATCTTTTATGTGTTCCAATACCATTCATCAGAATACGATGAAACTTTGGTAAGTTGTTGTTTGCGTGACCATCAAGGTTTCTGCGTTATAAAAATGGCATTTTTTTGGGGTTGATTTTACCCCAATATCGTTAATATTTACTCCCTTAAGAAAAGCATTGATTTCGGTACATGTTTTTCTTTAATTGCTTTTTTAATTACTTTCACTCAAGATACAGGCTGGAAATTTGTATCATAGAACGCATAAAAGAATGCAGTATTTAATTATTTCATTAAATTTTCTTATACGCTTCGTTTTTGTCTAAGTATTGCGTTTTTATATTTAACTTCATCAATTTTTCTTCCTTTTCAACAATATAAATTACTTTAGCAACCAGGCGTTAATATCTATTTAATAGCGATTTCATGAATGGCTATTCACGCCTGCGCAGAATTTAACACTAGAAGGACCGGGGTTGTATGGCTACCTAGAAGGACCATTACCCGTCATTTTGACGGGTAGTAATTATTTTAAATATTTCTTCGTTTATGTTAAAATTCATTGATAACTTCATTAAATATAACATTTTTCTAAATTTATCAATACAAATGAGTAATTTTTTACAAATAATTTCGAGGAAGAAGCACTGCTCCCGTACGCCTTGCGAAAGCTACTGACGCCACACTCATATATGCGCTGTAAGGCCACCCACGCACGATATAACCCTTCTCTGCCTTTTCTTTCCCTAACTAAAACATAAAAAACTAAACTAACTTTCTTTAACTAAAACATCAAAAAGGCCAGACGTAATATAGTGTAGTGATTTCCTGGATAAAACACGCGTTACCGTTACAAATAAAATAGAAACGCCTAACCCGTCAAAATGACGGGTTACCCGTCAAAATGACGGTAGACAGGTGGTATAACTCCATTTCTATGTGAAAAAATTAAATTATATTTTAACAGGATACGTACCATACAAAATAAATAAAAGTCAGAAAAAATTAAGACGACAGAAAAAAAATTATAGGCAATATGATTAAGTAAGTAGAGGTTACCCGTCAAAATGACGGGTCTGGTCCTTCTAGTGTTAAAGGCCAGGTAAAGTGACTAATTTGATATTTGTAGTCAAACGACTACAGTTCCCCGTTCACCTTGCCTTCTCAATGACCATCAACAAGGTGAAAGGTCAATCGCTTCAAGTGTGTGGATTAACTCTGGTAAATCCATGCTTTTCACATAGTCAGTTATATATTGCATGCTCACGAGGGGTTCTGTGTGTTCGCTTTGTATATGTGTGCCTACCTAGAAAGAAAAAGAGGCAATGCGATCCATGCCGGAAACAGCTATTAATGAATAAATAGTAGTTTTCCACTAATTTTAAATGTTTTATTTTTCATACGATCATACCTTCATTGCATATATATATTCTTTGTCCTCCTAAGCCACATGGCTTGTCAGAGGGTTCCATAATATTCATACAAAGCGACATGCCACAAATATCTTTGACCTATTGAAGTAGAATGATTACAGTTCAGTTAATATATTTTTAAGTAAAAGACTAAAAAAAATCAATTTAATGACATTGAAAACAATTCCAAAGCTGTGAAACGAAAATAAGGAAAAATATATCTTTGACATAAGTATAACAGATTATTGTTAGAGATTATGGATTCCTAATTTTGCTAATTAATCATTCTTTGAAATTTTTCTTAATTTCTGCCAAACCTTTTTTTAATTTTAGAAATTTATAATAATCACTGAAAAAACACAGAAATGGGAAAAATTTCACAAGTAAAATATTTTTTTAGAAGATTTCTCTTCATGACATATTATTATATAGGCAATAATTTTTTTTCTTTCAGGATATATAGGTTCATTAATTTTTAAATTGTTTTATTTCTCATAACCAACGTTTCGCATTTTCATACATTCTTCTTCAAGGCTCATATTGAGTTCCCTCTAACGATATTGAAAAATGCTAATTGAGTTTATAAACGTGATAATGAGAAACAAAATAATTTAAAAATTAATGGACCTATATCTCCTGAAAAAAATATTTATTAAATATTTATGATGACCTAGGTTTCACTAATTACAGAATCATCAGGTTGTGCTGTAATTACGATGCTGTAAAAATGCGAAACCTAGGTCGTAATAAATATTTTACTTGGGGAATTTGTCCACTGTTTTGATTTCTCAGTGACGTTTCGTTGCCACACAACATCGCCCGATTCTCCAGAACTTTTTTAATTTCATGGTTATTTTCGAGAGTAGTCCATCATATTCAAGTGAAGCTAAGGCATAAGCCACCTTCAGTCACTTCATTATGCCTCAACATCATTTTCAATTGTAACCAATGTATCAGCCACCTGTATTTTAAGTGTTTCAGAATTTTTGAAAACTAACGTAATTAACAATCTAAAGGGAAACTGTTAAAATCAATTTTTGATGCTTGTTTATCTTTGGTAGATAATATCATGACCCAAAAATCATTCCTCTACTTTATGGATAATAGTTGGATAGACCAGGCATTAAGGTTAAAGGGGGATGCTGAAGGCTATGACGAAGGCGAGTTAAGTAGGAAATGAGGAGAAAGAGAATAGGCTTTGTGAATTGCATGAAGAGTGGTAGAAAACATGCCAAAATGAAGAATGGCAAAGAACAAGGAGGTAGAGACCTGCAAATGAAAAAGTGCAGATTTAAATACTCCTCTAATAAAATTAACTGAAAGGTCTAAAGCATCATCTCAGACCAACCCCCTTCCTCAGCTTGTTTTCATGGCTGATATATATTTTAGAGATGACCTCTTATGACCCGGAGAGAAGATACCGTTCCCTTCCTTGATGAGAGAGTATCAAGAGCCTCTGGGCTCGGCGCGATTTGAACTGCAGCATCCACCGTCCAAACCAACCTTTGGTTACGCTACCGTAAGCGTGTATGTGTTATTGATATCGACGCATTTGTCATGTGCCCTGCAGAAACAAACTCCATTGATCAATATTCTACCTCCCTGGAGCGTGCCCATGCATGATTTAGCACGCATTATGGCTTTGGCGCTTGGCGAGAACCTTCCTCGCTCGAAAAAAATCCCGGGCCTTCCATGTCCTGGCTCTGGTATGGAACGCCATTAATTAATGTTATCTCGCCACTGTGTTCTCAGCGGGAACTTACGACTAACCGTCAGTGTTGACAGGCGTGCCATAGATACGACCCGCGCTGAGTTATGCTTTTGTCAGTTCACCCATTAGTAGGGGTTTTGCTCCAGTTGATTAGTATCCACTCCTATTCTTCCAACTATTGTAGCACCTCTACATCTGCATTTACGTGGCACCCTTCAAGCCAACTCAAGGGTGTATTGCAGGGGGTGACACCACACTAGGCATACACTAACCGTCAACACACGATCACACTGTTGTTAGCAATTTTACTCTATGTACTGTAATATTAAGTAAGAAACGTGGAAGTGGATTCCACAAGCAATATGACTTCAGTTATAATTTTACATATATCGGACAGATACTGCACTCTTACATCACGGGGATAATTTGTTAAAGATCATAGTTACAGGAAAAAAGTTGAAATTGATTGCAAAATTACAGATATAAAACATAAATTAAATCCTAATCCCGGAGAAGAAATAATAGCTGAAAAAGTAGAACAAGACAACGCTACTTCACCTTTCGTTAATTTTTATCCCATTTACATGATTGGCGGCTTCGATCTAAGCTATTGCAATCCCTTATCGTACGCGGAAAAATTGATATTTTAAACATGTGTGTCCTGAAATTATCTGCATTCTACACTGATAATAGCCAAAAAGGGCCATTTAACCGGTGTATTTAGGGCACCAGCCATGAAGAATTGAGAGAATATGGAAACGGAAGACTATAGAAGCAAAGGGCGAAAATTATTGCGTGTGTTGAAGGATTAGTACCTTGCTTAGTGTTTTAACTGTCAATTAATTATGCTTGGGAAGGATGATTTTTTTTCCTCTTTATTCCACGATTTTTCTTTCTTGATATGCCACTTATGTCAGTTCAAAATATGTTGAGTAGGATTTAAATAACGTACGTGCTTCGTGTCATCCTACAAATCGCGTGGCTTGAAAATTTCCAGAGCATTTAGCCTAGCCATTGGGTCTCCAGCTGTTCCAAACCAAGTCCTCCCGACAACTGAGCAACACTCTTTGTTGGCCTGTAGAATGTTTTTCACGAACGGTGCTGCTATCTTGTGCAGAGGCCTTTGTGGCTGGTTTCAGTATTTTTGAAAATAAAAAAGAGGAATTTTACCGACTGAAGAGAGCTTATGACAAGAATTCTGATAAAAAGTGGGATTAAAATGTTATTAAAGAGCGTTCGACATGTAGCACGGCTTGGAAAGAATGCGAGGCGTTAACTTTGGGGTGCGACGATGAGAATAGGATGCAGACTTTTGAGGTATGGAAGGCTGGGCTGAAGCAGAGAAAGAAGGGAATCAGAGAAGGCAGAAAAGTAAAATGGAGGATGTGTTGAGAGACGAGAATATTTTGAAGAAGGTAATACAGATGGGTGAACGTTTGGGGTTTGATGAAGAGGATATGAATTTAGGACGAAATAATGAGTAGCAGAGGATGTAAGGAACTAAAGAGCCACCTAATGACGAGGAAATAATTTGAAGGAAAGTCAAAAGATATCCTATAAATAGGTAATTTAAAGACAACTCCCCATAAACCTACCAAGAGGCAGAATACTCAATAAAGATGATTGCACTAAAATATCTGATATGAGAGGACAAAGCACTGCAATTTTCCCAAAAATAAGTGAAAACAACAAGTCACCTTAATTATTTCTCCCCCAACTCGAGGAGACTTTCAACCGGCTTTACTGCGAGCTAAGCCTGCTGGAACTGCTGGAACGAGGAAATGTAAGGCGGGTAACGATGAAGGGTGGTGGGTGAGTAAAGGAAGCCACTGGGTGAGATTCGGAGGAGGCTGAACAAGTGGATGGGAAAAATAGTGAAGCAGGAAGGGAGAGAGGGTGGAATGCTGAATATGTTTACCGTGGGTAAAATATTTGTCAAGAGAGGAAAAAGGTAGGTTGATTATTTGGGAGAGGCAACCGACGACAGGTCATTTGCGCAAACTAGGATAAATGGGTAGGTTTTGAAAAGGAAGTCATTTTTGGCAAATTTTGGAAGTGCAGTTGTCGGCATTAGCCTGCAATCAAATAAAAATTCAAAGGGGACCATGGCTTCATAGTCCCATCCAGCGGGTGAAGTATTGGCCTTTAATTATCCTCCGCGTAAAAACCAAGTAGATATTGGGATTTCAATGGGATTGGGATCTCCGCCATTGCCAAGATCGAACCCGGGTCTCCGGGATTGGAGGCCATAACATAAGTTGGATTGGAGGCCATAACATAACTTGACCGGGTACCTTAAAATCTGCCCATAACATAAGCCCACACTCCAACTAGATCCTTCGATATTTAGGTCTCTGAAACCGTATACATTTGCATAGAACTCTTCAAGACCCCTCAAGGGTGTATGGCAGGAAGTGGATGTTGTAAATCGATATTATTCACTACATAATCTGCAAAATATATGTAAGTACCTGCGGAATAAAACACGTTAACAAATACATTAAAATATATGGCAGGGGAAGAATTGTTAGCGACATGCAATACAGTTCAAGCAACAAATTATGTAGGAACAATGAGCAGAACTATGCAGAAAGTATAAGAAATGTGCTCTTTTCACTGCTTAGCACATAATACAAAAGAAAATCAACTAATTAGTTAAACAAACAGTCAAACATAATTATGTAGTCTCGATAGTCTATCATGATTTCGATGTTCTATGGTCTCTCATCGTTCGTGAAAAAATATTTTGTATCTTTCTGTTCTGCTGTTTATTTCCAAATTTTATGCTCATGATCTAATCTACCGTAGTACGTATGTCTGGTTTTTTATGCTTTTTGCGTCGTAATTAAATAGATCGGCTTGGAGTTTAATTTAAAAAAGTCTAAAAAGATATGCAGAAAGTATGCTGGACTGAAGAGAGAGAGGCTGAATATTTAGAGTGACCCCAGCTAGGGGAATTCATAGGAGAATAAAAATGATCCATCAAAAAAACCAAAAAAGCACCAAATAATATATGTAATTCCTAGTCCTAGCAATTCCTACGGATTTAAGGTTCGAGATTTAATGCCATCCAGGTCGTCGAGTAAATTGGTAAAGTTCGGATTGGGATTACTCCGGATTTAGTTCGATAAGAGGGTGAAAAATAGCGAATATATTGAAGGCCTCCTCTAAGACCCGATGAGGTAATCCCTTTTGACATGAGAGCATGCACCCAGTGGATAACATCGGTGAATAAATGATCCTCTATTTTTTATTCAAACTCTCATCGCCAATGAACTCCAAATGAATCAGAAAAAAACCTGACGGTGTAATCCAGAATCCTGTCCCGGTGAATTACACGTGATTAACACTAGCTTTATTGACTTTTTGCTACCCCTTTATTTTGCAAGGGCTATCAACTGACGGTTAGCTATTTTTTTATTAAAAAATTACCTTGAATAATGGTACCTTCGTGTAAATCAATGAGACAATTTTTATAAAAAATATATACCTTAGTGTTATGCTATCTCATAGCAGTTATTATGCCAAAATGTTTCCGTGTCGCATCGCAAGCAGTGGCAAAGGAACTACGGATAATAGCAAAACTGGGCACAATAGCGATTTAAAATATGTATCCCATTGTATAAGCACACATTGTAAGTATTAGTAAGCATTGTAGTAATGATACAGCAAAAGACGTTCTCAGTCCAGAAAAATTAAAACGACCGTCAATTGACGGCACATGAAAAAATCAGGTAAACATTGCTGGTTGAAACATTTTTAATTTTATAAAAATATAATCGAACAATTCAAACAGGCTAAAATTTTAAAATACGTAAAATCTGAAAACCATAACGCTACATGCAACAGAGCACTTGCGTTTTATAATTTGAAAACGGTCAATTGAGGTCCCCCGATAACGCTAGTGTTAATCATTTTCAGCAATAGAAGCAGTTTAATGAGATTAATAATGCCCAGTGTAAACAATGCAAGCTTGGTGAATATGTTGGTTGGAAGAGTGAATAATCTTTGATTTTCGCAGTTAAATTACCATAATTCACGCACGTATATTATCATAAATATTCCTCACATAATGATGTGTATTTTTGCTGTTCGAAGTTTGAGACTAACATTTAAATTATTAATTGGTTCTCATTACTCAGAGCAAGCTAAAATATTTCACTAAGCACATCGTGTTCCCGGGAGGAAATGCAAAAAACATTCCATTGAGTTTGGTGAGCAACTTCAACATTCACCGAAAAAGTTTGGAAAATCACGGGTAGATTTATCGTATTTGCTATTTCCTTCCCTGGGTTAGAATATTTTCAAATGTATCACTCAGGGGAGGTGAAATTGAATTTCATCCTTAATTAGCATTTGATGCATCCGTTTCATACTATGAATTATGAGCGGAAAAGCTTCTCTGAGGCAAATGCTCAAACTGTCAAAGAAATAATCCTCCCGGAATATTGGCCGACTCTTGTATCCACGAATTTTTCTACCGGTTTTAGAATGCTGTGCAGAGGTGATCGCAAACTACAAAAAATCATGATTCTGAGAATTGAATGAAATACGATTTTTTTCCTTCCCTTCTCTGCCATGTCACGAAATATAGGTATTTCGCGATTTTAGAGCTGTTATTGGAATACATCATTCTGTATTTCAGAGCGCGTAGAATGATGCTGAGGATTAGATTAGGAAATGTTTAAACTTGTTTTACTTTTCATTGGATTTGTTAGTGTATTATGATGGACTAAAAAGGCTCGTTCAGTGTCACTTCACCTCTGATTAACGTGGAAGTCTGAATACATTCCGTGCTGGGAAAGGTCATCAAATAAACGAAGGTGTTTGGTCAAGCATTGTTTGATCTTGGCATAGATAAAAGTAGATAATAGATGGATACATACGAAATGAGAGCTAAGGAGGATGTTGAAGCCATCAAAATGCTCAATCAGCCATATTGAATGGCTCAGTTAGGTAGTTAATACACCGAAAACATAGGTATTAATAGCGGTATTCTCGCGGTAAAAACATTATATCTCCACAATAGCTGTAAATAATTTACAAAACAGAGATGCAATGTCAAAAAAATATTTGTAAGAACTGCGCTCCATATATGAGGATGATTTTACGCCAAATATAGGCTTCACTTTCGTGTCACGAGACTTTCCTACTCTCTTCTTTAGCCGTAGGTATTTTCACTACTGACAGACACGGGCTTGCCTTTTGGCGGATTTTGGTATCTTACCCCGTGAAAATATAATCTCACGTACCCGTAAATGAAAGGACTGAAAATATGTCACTTTTTGGTCAAAGTTTCTCCTAAGGTAGATTTAAGTGTTTCAACAAGAATAAGGAACCGGGAAAAACTTTTCCAACGAAAGATGTTACTTGACTTTCAGGGGATGGCATATAGACCGGGACTGGCTGGCCCGAATCAACCCCACTATTTCAAAATTTGGGAGCAAGGCACGCCACTGCCTTGCCAAAGTGTCTCTGGAACCCTTCCCCAAGGCTTTTAGATGATATGGACCCTAATGAAAATGAATGCTCTTTCGAAGAATGGCGCTGAAAGGAGAGGAAAAATGGAACGGACTTGCGACATAAGGGGAAATTACGTCCTTTCACAAAATGGGAAGGGGACAAACTTTATTTGACTTATTTCAGTAATATTGTCCCCATTTTGCTGCAACATATTAATATGCCACAAGAGAATACAATACAATACATAAAGAAAATATTTAGCTCAATCGTGCGTGTGTTACATTCAACGAACCTCAGTATAGTACGAGAACCAGCATTCGTCAATTTTTATACTTGTCTAGTCTTGTTCCTTGTATAACGTCTTCATCACACTAAAATACGTTTGTTTTACGTTATAATCCTTCTCATCTCATAGGGATCCCTCATAGGGGAAGCGTACTCAAGTTTTGGTCAACTATTTTCAGTTATGCCATTACCCTTAATGATCTTGTAATTTTCCTAAGATTTTCCGAAATTCAGCCTAGCAAAAACCTTGGCTACAAAATTTTCCTCGTGTAATCCATTCATGGAATAATGATAAGTTACGTGAAGTCTTCGATACCACGCAGTTTATTATTATTCCATAGAGATTTAAGAATTTTTTTCTTATAATGAAGCATTATTTTATTTTCTATTAAAATATTAACAGTTTTATAAGCATGACATTATGGTATCTGGTGACGTTAACCGTAATATAAATTTGGTAGATAGTTTAATGCGGTTGTTGCTGGAAGTTTGTGATTTAGGAAGAACTCAATATTACCAGCTTGATGATAATTTGAGCATTAACTACAAATGAAAGCACCCGCTACCGTTTTATAGTGCAAAAAATTTAAAGGATACTAGGCCTTAGAGTCGCACGATATTCGGGAACGAATCATTATTAAGGACAATGAGTAAATAGTTTCGTTTTCACCAATGACTTTTTAGAATCAAAATCGTATCTTAAGAGCCCTGAAGTAAATGGTGGAATGTGAAGGAATCAATGTTACGTTTTTATGAAAAGTTACATTTTGCGACGGACAGAATCGTTTGGCTGCTGATTCTATTCATTTTGTAAAAATTTATTAATCTGCGAATTGTGTTAATTAGTCGTATAGTGTATAAAGGAGAGTGTTTTTAATATGAAATAAATAAACATTTTAATTTTTATTGCCTCATTTGGTGACTCAGTATTAAAAAGGGATAAACCTAAATCGTACGTATCATTGAACTTGGAAATGTATAGGTTACCTACTCACCATATGTCTCCTAAAAAACGTCGGGTACTTAGGCTGTTTAAAATAAAATAAAATGATCGGTGATATGAACCTAGAATACCCAGTACGAAGGATATGATTGTTTCTGGTCTTTTGACACCAGTGTACATGAGCATGTGTAAATAGTAATTAACCTATCGTTATTCCCCTGGTACATCGCCAACTCTCATATGTTGCATCATTCGAGAGGGCGCTCTGGCCTTCTTAGAAAGCAGAATTAACTTCCGAGATTGTATTGCGGTATTGCATCGGGTTGGTGGCACAAACCTTTCGATGATAGACATTAGCTTGACGGAGATGATGCCTTACTCGCTCAAGAAGGATGACGGAAGTTTTCCCATCCGACGCCGAAGCTCTTGTGCCTTTATCGTTTAAATTCCTGGTAGAATGCCTAGACGGTGAGTCATGAGCCAAGACGCATAAACAGAGATTGTGACGAGAGGAGGGCGGATTCGGTGAATAGACTGGTGAAATTAATTGTAGGTTTTGGTGAAGTGCTAACGACACCGCAACCACCATGTGTTACGGTATCTCAGCTGCTCACAAGAGACCATTGAAAACAGTCTTTATCGTTCTGGGACTTTTAAGTCCCCTGGATCATTGAAACATAGTTCATGCCACAAAAAATGCCGCCAATGGTGACAAAAATACATACTAGTTTCATTAAGAAGCACCACATATACACCAACAATAATCATTGAATAAGATTATAAATAACATATAAAAATCAGGGCAACAGTACACAGATTTTAGATCACACATAAGGGATTAAGAAATTAAAACAGGCAGCATAGATAACACTAGTCTGCATGATATCGTATGACTGAAAACTAGTAAGTGATAATAGCTAACTTTGATATGCTGATTCCAGAACTGTTCTTAGTTTTCTACTTTCACGTAGTTTTTTTCAGAATAGACCCAATTTAACTTCTAAGATTTATTGATAAGTGCATTATATGTGCCAGTGGGTAATTATTGTGCGAAGGATATTTCTCAATATAAGCTAATGAGGTGTAGGTTGGCCCAAGCTAATGAGTCTTAGGTGGGTACTACTGCTGCTATTGTTGTGTGACCTTGGAAGTGTTATTCATCCTTCATTAATTTTTGTTACAAAAATTGTCAATTGAAGGAAGTAATGTTAATATAACTGTGCTTACAACTTAGTTAAAATATTGAAACCATAATTCGTATTTTGTGTAAAAACCTGACGTGATAGAAAAAAAATGGAAGTAATTTTTTGAATCAGCATAAAACATGGATTCAAGAACACCTATTTGTAATAACTCATCTGACAAAAAGTTTCAAAGTGCAGACTGGTGTAATCCATTGCATGACGTACACATTATACATTAAGCATAATGGAATATAAAGTAATAGACACAACATCAAACAGTATGATAATACGATAGAGCATGACGACACTCATTCAACATTGCAATGCACAGATACGTTATCACAGATTTGAAATCACAGATATGAAATCATAGATATGAAATCACAGATATAAAACCACAGACACGAAATCACACACATGAAATCAAAAATATAAAATCGCAGCAATAAAATCACATTTTAAGAATTAATCGTATCGGTCTGGTATGAGAAGATAAAGCTAAGTTACATAAATGATCAGCCAACCATCCTGAGTCAAGGAATAGCTGTTTTTCAAACGATGTATTCTGCACTTTTCCATTTATCATTACTACTTTTCCTCTGATCATTGATTTTAATTTAATAGTAGCAACGTCTCGTCTGTTTTATAACCGTCCCCGACCATAGACCTGGAATACTTATGCTCGTAGAAGGCTGGCTATTTGGTGGAAGCGACCGACAGCAAAGGCCATATGCATCAGTGAGAAGAGGTTAATAAGGGAAGGATTATGGGGAATGGAGGAAGATTGAAGATAAACGTCAACTGCTGTTAACGAAAGGCGCCAAGAGGTCCGCGGTTTCACGTCCCATTCGACGGACGGGGTTGTGCACTTGAAGTGCTGCTCTCCACGAGGCATCCAAGTAGGGATCGAGAATTCTCTGAAGAATATCTCCCACAGCCGGGTTTCAAACCAGAACCGTCGGGATGGAAAGCCACTACTCAAACCACTGCATCAACCCGATCGCCCCATAGAATGTTGCTGTGTTTAACCGGGAAAAATGTTTGAATATGCCACACATGGCAGCAATATTCAAGTACAGAAAACGAAAAAGATTTGTGTTTTACCATAAAGAGTACCTACCACAAAATGTGTTGCTGCCTTTTTCGACAAATACAGGCCTATTTCAAGAGTTCTTTCAGGAGGTGAAGCAACACTCAAAAGATCAAAGTAGTACGGGTTCAAATTACTTATTTTCTATATGCAACGGAAAATACCATGAAACAGATAAAACTTAGTAACTAGACATAGGTGGGAATTTTATGTGGACCGTTGCAAAAAAAAAACAATAAACCTCTTAACCATATATCCATATATTTGTTGGAAGAAGAAAAATTTGGAAACAAACTCATTGAGTTAAAACACGAAGAAAACCAGGAGACTGAACACAAAACTTGCGTAAGTTTCTCGCGTAATAGAAAACACGAAATTAAACTAACCTATTAAAGTTAGTCGTCCAAAATAATAGCGCAGTTGGCAGATATGCAGCCAATCAGTAAACAAGTCAAATGTATTTTTAGGAAGGAAATCACTTGACCAAAGTAAATCACGTGATCCAAGTGAATCACGTGACCATGATGGTGGCCTTTGTTTTAATCATTCAATAGTGAAATAATTGTATACTTTTAATTTCTTTCTAAGCCAAATCAGTATATTTTAACTGCGCTATAAATCTGGACGGACTAATAATCAATTGTTTTCACGCTACGACATGAGAGAAGTAGAAAAGAGACAAAACACTCTCAGGCGTAGGCAAATTTATAAATTTCACGGTGAAAACAGGTTTTCGAAGAAATGTTCCGGTCTTAGAGAGGTGTCGAGCGAGACGAAAGGTTTTATACGGCTTAATCGCCTAGAGATTAAACCCATTATTGAATCTGAGTTTACTTTATCCGGTTTAATGGTACTGGTGCTAACGCCAATAAGATAGATAGATAGATAAACGTCTTTATTGGGACGAGATTGAGACTTTAAAAGTCCCTTCTTCCATCCAACCCCTAAATAAGGTTTGAAATGACACAGTGGATAATGGCCCAATAGGAGCACAGAACTGAAATCTTTAAGTCACACATAGACCTGTTTTAATTAAACCATATATGCGTTCATCTGGGTTTACAATGATGGTATTCCAAAGCCAGTCGCCCACCAATGTTAAAATTAACGTATTTTCGTTTTTTTTTTATTTTTCCCAAGATAAACGGCCCTCAAATGTTTGGCCTATCATCCAAAACCTACTGTTTTAAAAGCGTTTTATTGTTTTCTTGAGCGTTAACTACTTGAAACTTTAAAAGTTACTGTCTTTAAAAAATTTAAATTTTCCCACGGATTTCACCGCGAATGTTTGTTGCAAATTTCTTTTGCTTAACACTTGTCGCGATGAAATATTGCGAATTTTCCATCGCCTCCATTATAACACGCATAGGTGCAACCAAAAGCTTCGAAGTTCACTATTTGCGCCGAGACTTTAGACCCACTGGTGAAAGTTCCAGGAGGACGGATGTGGCTAATGATCCGGGGCGAGGAATATCTGGTGCAATCTCAATGGAGATTGAGACATCTCCCTCGGATTACAGATTTCCTTTCCGCCTTCAGAATTGCACCATCAAATGAAGAATTCTGCGGTTGCTTAATTGCAGCTAGATCCCTGAGCGAAGGAACATCGAAGGAAGAAGGCTAGACAAGTTGAATTAGTTTTTGACGAAGCCATTACATTAATGATAATTTTTGAAAAAAGGTGTGATCCATTAATCACCGGTTCTATGGAATTTAAACAGCATTTTAAAATGAGTATACCATTGTCTTTGGTTTTGCAGAGCGTCTTTCCGAGTAACCACTGAGTTTTGTATTTCCACGAACTGGTTTTCAATATAAAAAATATTTTTAAAATGGATTTCTCACATGTAACCACTCTCTTAAATACATCGGTTTTGAGTATATATAAAGCATCACAACGAAGTTTGTTATTATATTGATGGCTTTTTATTTTGGAAAATGGTATCGTCGCAATTTACCCTTACAATCAAGGATAATTATCTTGATTTACCATATAATGCCAAGACAAATATTACTTTCTTATAAAAACCTTTTTATTGAAAAAATTAAAGATATTCAAAGAAAGAAAAATTCTAGTCTCCTAAAGTTTAGCCCTGATTGAACCACGCATGGTAAAATAATATGGGAAGGGACTAGTGTCAGAACTTTCGCGTGCTTTACTTATATCGATTACATGATATCCCGTTTTTATCGAGTTGTTACTAAGTCAAGTTTTATAATGATAGCCGCAATAAAACGTAGTGTTTTTTTATTTTCGTATTAACCAACTGTGTTGAATAAACAATTGACGTGAGCGTAATCTATGGAAGAACATATTGACTCCCGTTTTTATACCGAAAAAATATTCAACCAGAGATTATAAAACCGGGACTGAGACTTGTATTCTTCTACCACCATTTTGCTAATATTATTCGGTGAATATACTTCCTCTGAAATCATTTTAGAAAACCAAAAGATTTTCTCATGAAGGTGATAAGACTATCTACTGAATCTTTCAATGGACTTGAGAGCCTATGAGATGCAGCAGCAGCCCATGAAAGAAACAAGGGTTTATCTTTTGCTTCCCTCTAAAGGGAGTTAATTCCATAGCTGCCTCTCAAACCGACAAATTTATTATCACATCCATATGGGGACATAGTCTTTACAACACACATAGTTTAAGAACAATATTATTTGCAGAGAAATAATCTAGTTCGTGGAAAGGGTGAGAAGAGGAAATAATTGAGGAAGTCAGAAGGAAACAGAGTGGCTTGAGTAGGTGATGAGCAGCGAGGGGATGCTGAAGGTCGTTATAGAGGTTATAATGTTGGGTAATCGGGAAAGGGGAAGGAAGGGAATAGGTTTTCATGGATGAAATGTAGAAGGGCAGGACGAAGGCTGAGATGAGGAAAAAAAAATTATTTATAACATAAATATATAAACAAACAAGATTATTATAGGTATTCCTTCACCCATCTAAATCCACGTTTACTGGTAGATCACCTCTAATATAAGTAATAACAAGCCAAGGGGTACATGAGTTGACTTGAGAACTTAATATCCTCTAGCAAAATACAGACAGAACTTATAATATACTGTTTGACAGAAAACTTATTTCACCGCTCATTCCTGACCTATGCGTAAATTTTAGGGCTAAAACAGTACCATGCGTGATACGAGTTATGTGTTATGTTATGTTATGTCTGATAACTTCGCCTTGCCTCCAATTCTCTTGCCACACCCACCTCAGTTCTTGCAGTAGCTGTGCTCGAGTTTCTTGTTGTTAGCAGAATTTTTATCCAAACGGGTGGCATTAATTTCTACCCCGTTCAGTTCAGAATGTGTTGGTTATATGGAGAGACGACCGATGTTTGAGGACATATGCATTAGAAGAATATCATGGGTAAGACATTTTGGGAAAAGGAGAAAAAGCGAACAGAATCCGTCAGAAGCCAGCTTTTCACAAAAGGTGCCTAGTAGGGGTTTGCAGTTTAATGTCCCATCCGACGGACGGAGTGCTGCACTGGAAGCGTTCTTCTCAAGGCATCCAAGTAGGGATCGAGTTTCGGTTCAAAATTTCTGCCACTGCGGGACTTGGAAGATATGGATTGCAGGCTAGTACTTCAGCCACCTCACCATCTCAATAACCTCTTTTCACGAATTATTGTAGCTCTGTCTGGACTGCACCAATTTCATAATCATTTTCACTGGTTTGCTGACGAGTGCATAGGCACCTGTTGAAGTTTAAAATGGGGTGAACAAAAGCAAATATACTGTGCAAAGTTGAAAAACAAATGAGGAGTATGGCACCATTTTAGTGAGACGACGACAGGCACTGCGCAGTCGAGATGGGGCCGTCATTAAGCCTTCCAAGGAAAGTGAAGTTGGATACTTAATGTCCAAGGGGAAAAAAGTTAAGATTTTGGTTCAATTTTTGAGATGTAAAAATTTCTCCTCTCGAAAATTTGGGACTGGATATCTGCTGATTTCGTGGAAATTTCCAAGAGGTGTTTTATTAACGAATTGTGAAATATCGATGAGGAATTGTTCGTGCCCGGTCGCGTTTGTATTTGCCCTTAGACCTTTCTCTTTGGATTGGATGAGTTGAAAGGTTTTGGAGAGAGGCGCTTTAGTTGAAGTATTCTCTTGCCTTCCATTTGGTACTCATACGGGACTTTCCTCGTTGTGTCTTGAGTCACTTTCTTGTCAACCTCCTCCAATCCCTTAAATCCGTCATCTGGTAAGCCTTCGATTTACTTAAACTAGTTAAAGTGACTCTATACCGGGGCTAAGAAGCTCGTTTCAGACGTTTCCCTCTAACCCAGTAACGGCTTTGTCGTGACAGCTGGAGACTTGCAATTTTGGTATTCTGTAGATGAAGAGTCATTTTTTTTATTTAAGTGGAGTAACTTTATCATGAATTGGTTGCATTTCTTTATAAAAAATAGTAAAACTTTGGTTTTTACGAAATGTTTTGGTAATATTCCGGGGCACGTTGCGAAGGCTAGATTCCGAAATGAGGATTTTCAGTCCACTTAAATCAAAGAATCATGTTTAATATACGCAAAAAATTAACAACCATTGGTACTGTATTCGTATTAAGTTTATATTAATGTTAAGCGTTCAAGCTTGCATTGACAACGGAGTAGACCTTTTCCATCCCCAACCAAGGATAATCGTTCCCCACTCCATTTTTTTCAGCACCGCCTTCACAGTTTTCCGTTGGGCACACTCTAGTAGGCGGCCACAGGCGGCGACCGTTAACTTGAGTTGGCTTTGAAGTATAGGCCCACCTTAAAGGAGTGAAATTTTTCTCCAGAAACAATAGAGGATATATTCGAATTTATTTTAAAATTTGAGCAGTTTTAAGTAGCATATGGTAAATATAGTAATATTTATGACGCATAAACTTTGCTGTTACGACTCAAATTATCATAAATTATCTAAAAATAGGTATAAATATTTGAGACTTTAACTTGACTAATTTCTCACACGTCGTACGTCGAGAATGCCTTCACAGCCAAAGGGACGCAGTCAACAAACCTCAGGACTGAATAACTAAATAACTGATGGTGATGATTTAAAAGCATTGGAGCGGTAAGAATGCTAATTTTACTGTGGTATCAGCTTCCATTAGACGATAAGTCAACATTTTCATACTGATGGCTGCCCAATTTTTCCCCGATGAAGTTTCTGAAGCAGTTTTCCGTGGAGTACGGTATAGTTTTGCGTTCCATAGAGACATAAGTAAGACAAATAGAGAAGTTCTAACGCACAAATTGCTCCAGAAATGTAACGATGAGTTATTCCCATGTTTTTTTCAATTAAAAATAATTAATTTATTAATCACTGTATAACTTTTTATAATACTGAACAAAAAACATTGGTTTTGAAAGCATTTTCAGCATACTGTGTAAAGTAAATGACTAAAGTTAAAAGTCTTAAATATGCATATTTGGTTAACTATCGAGAATCTCAGTCACAAAAAATGTTTTTTTGTCATTAATACCACTACTTACTTGATTTAAAACATGGAAATTGCACCCTATTTAAATATAAAATAAAGTTAAAATATCATGTATATTATTATCTCGTTCAAACTACTTTAATGATCGCTATGCTCGGCTTATGGTAGGTATGGGGAGTGAACCTCCCTTTCATACCGAGTGCCCTTGCGCTTGTGTGCATACAAGAGGCAGACAGTTAAAGTGAGAAAATAATTCAACTGTCGAAGCACTCAAGTACTGCCATACTAGTGAGCTACCCAAAGAGCTAGCAAATAATTTGCTAATTTTACGAATTACTACGTCGATGAATTCACATTTTCACGTCTTGGAGATAATTCTGACGTACAAAGGTGATGCAGCTTGGATTCAACGAAAAGTCTTGGCGAAAATGGATGCTGTTGTACTCTGCGTCCGCAATCACAAAGATAGCGGCCAAGAATTTGGACCCATTGATGTATTCGTACTTCCCGGCTAGATTGCAATTCACACGCTTGGAACGGAAAGCTTTTTGAGCTGACTCAAAAGGAATGCGGTATTGAGGCCAAGTGCCGGGAAGAATTTCATCCGGGAAGCAAAATGAAATATATAGAGTAAAAATAAAGACTGAAGTCTAACTAGCTCGTATTCTATAGCACTCGTATTCACATGTACGTAAATTATGTTTCCTTCCTTCGCGGGGTATTCAGTCACAATTCTCAATCCAGCATTATCCTCTAATTAGCAATGCATTAATTTCTGTACTTGATAATAATAAGACATTACAATGGTAAAAATGTAAATTTCATAGTGCCATGGACTTCTACTATACGATGATTTAACATTCTCATTCTAACGGCTGTCTGATCACTTCTTCGTTGAAGATATTTGTAACCGAGACGAATTTTTGGGAAAAGAATGCCTCTTATGAGTGCTAGATTTGCTCAAAATTGTATCCTGTATACATTTAAGAAACAATAAATTGACGTCCTTACAACTCAACGAAGTTCGTAGGGTGTTTTCTTTTTAGTTGAAACAGTATTACATATGGTGGATGGTGGAATCAGAAATGTATTTGAGACCAAGTGTCATTGGATAAGCTATTAAAAATTACTGGCCCGGAAAATGGACTTCAAAGGTCCCGGGTTCCAGTCCCGCATCGGGTATTGATAGCGTCTTAAGGCCTCTTCACGCGATGAACATACTCATGCACATTTATGCGAAAATACTCGCGAGATCTAATTTCATAAGAATTGAACAGGCTTTTTCATACACCTATTTTCCCGACTTTTCCCTGTTTGACACGTTTTTTCGATGGCATTTTAAAGGAAACATTTGTTCGTGTGTCTACTAGTTGAAGTACAAGTATCGTGTATACAGATATTTAGTTTATAGTATTCCATACTATCTAAGAGTGTTCCTTAAAAATTATGAAGTCCACAGTAGGGATTGGAAATTTAAATCCAGAATCGATTTTCGATTAATCGACTTTTGATTTTGGTTTTAAAAATCGATTTTCCAAAAATTCAATTTTTTGTCCAAAATAATCGAAAAATCGAAATCGATATTTAAAAATAGTAAAGTATTTGCCTGCTGAAATACGGATGTGCTGTTGTAACAAAATGCAAAGTATGGGTTAGTGGAAGCACTAGGGATAAGAACTGAATACGGTTAAATTTATTTATACAATATATTATTTTAAAGTTAATAATAAGGTATGCAGAGAAGTAATAAGCCAGACCAGATAATTACATATAATTTAGTAGCAATAAGAATTGTACCTATATTGAAAAGTGGGCATACCTACCACAAAATGAAAAACAGAATTTTATTTATTTCTTGTTTGCAAAGCCGTGGAACCAGTGTTCCTCAGGGATGGACCTTAAAAAAAATAACTTATTTATGTTTTCCGGATAATCGATTTCGCACCTGTGTTGCAATCAACCCGGCGTGTGAAAATAGTCGCTCACACGGGACGGTAGAGGCAGCTATAGATAAAATCCTACTGGCTAGTTTGTATAAGTGGGGATATTCTCCCTTAATCTTCTTCCAGGCTTGTAGTGGATTGGGGTTGGACTTGCGGTCGACTGGAGGGCGGTTTACGAATTGGCTCAGCTCGATTGGAAAAATTAAAATGCTATAGCAAGCTAAAAATCGAAAATCGATCGGCTAGAATCGATTGTGATCGATTATTCAAAACAATAAGTCGACTTCGATTAAATCGAAAATTGGAGTGTGATAATCGATTTTCGATTGAAATCGAAATCGATTTTCCAATCCCTAGTCCACAACTGATGAGAAGTATTCAAGCCATCGAAAGAGGAGCAACCCACGATAGGCGGTGTAAACTTTAATACGCTTTTTAGCCTATCTCGATAATTACTGGCAATGGAAGTACTAAAACCTAACACTATGGCCTTGTATTTCAGCGGTATTTACCATTTAATACGAAAATGAGAATGCAGTCATCCTACTAAAACTTTTCCACCAATTACGCGGAAACAAAGTCTTTAGGCCTCTGCATCAAAAAAGCCACCAACTTCATTTGGGAACATAAATTCATAATTAATACAGCTTAGTACTTTTCTTCAGCAATGCTGTAGAAAAGTACTAAGTGGTATTAATTATGAATACTAGTAACTTCTACGAAGTAAAGCCTTCAGCAGTCAAGTATATTAGGGAACATAAATTTTATTATTTTTGAGACACATTGAGAATGCACGCTTTTGCAGTGTAAATATTTATCTACACACTGAAGGTCTTTAAAACGAACGTAGCTGGGATAGTTAAATTCGGAATACGCGTAAACATGCCATTGATTAAACCATTTTTGGTTTGAAAAATACGTGTTTGTTTCGTAGTGACTACACTTTAATGAGGACAAATGATGAGCAAGAGATGAGGGTGCCGAAATATTTTAAAAAAACACGAAAAAATTCGATCAACCAAAAATGCAAACCAGCCATTGTGACATCGGGCATCTAATCACATGTCAAACGGTCGCTTTCGCTGGTATTTAGCGCAAAAAATTCGTTTCATTTAGTACTGCTCGCAGTTCTCTGCTAATGCAGCCTTTGAATGTGCGAAATATCGGCGGCGAGGGGGGGGAGGGAAGAGATATATGTTAGAGAGGAGGTACACAAAGGAGGGAGGAGGGTGGGTTTCTGAGGCGAAAGTGCTGGGAAGTGGAAAGGGGGGCAGAGAGAGGAGAGGGGATGCAGGAAGTGAGTATAGCCACCTCTGGTAGGGGAAAGGCGAGAGAGGGGAGGGGTTGTGAGGACGATTGAGGTTGGATAACTTGGAGAAGAGAGAGGATGGTGGAAACTTAAGGAAGACCGTGGCGGAGGATGGGGCGACAATGGAGGGAGTGGTGAGGAGGACCAGAAGAAGGGGCCGCTGCCCCTCTTCTCGTTGCTGCCCCCCCCCCCCCATATTACTCTGGCGGGGGGCAGCGTTCTCCTTGAGGTCGACTGGTGGGCCGAGAGGCTGGCTGGCTCGCAGCTCTGGGGGCAGGCCGCCGCGGAGGGCGGGGCGCCCCGGCGTGTGGTGGCCGTGGAGGGGTGGTCATGGGGGTGGGGTAGGGGGGCGGGAGGTGGCCGCTAAGGCTTCCGCCGCCGCCCGCCACATCCACCCCACACACAACACTCCGACAGTGACTCCGTGGCGATAGAGGAATACGCACGCATTCTCCGTTCAACTCTTCCGCTTTTTTTCCAATACTCCACGCCTCAGTTGAACAACCCACTGAAGCAGCGGCTTCGCCTGAACCGTTTTGACAACCCAACCGGGAACATGATAATCCCAGACCCTTGTGAGGCCAGCAGGATAGCCGACCGCTGCCTAATCAACAGCACCGGGGTCTCAGCTAGAGGGACCCTCTGAATGTTTTTGGAACATTTAAGGATACGCTCCTCATTACTCAAGATAGTTTCATCCAGAGAAGTCCACCCGTTTGGTCAGCGGAGTCAATTGTTTATCTCCCGGCTTTCGAACAGCTCCTCCGCCCAGAAGCGGTGTCCTTGCCCTCAACGCTCGGGCGAGCGGACCGCGAATTCCCGAGCGGTTCCTTCGTCCGCTCTACGGGGATTTTTTTCTCCTCGCTGATCCGGTGATGCCGCTCTGCACCGGGCACGTCGGCTCGTCATAGGTCCACGAACTCTTTCTCGGCGCCGTTGCTGCCGGCCTAAAGAATTTTCGAGTGTTTCTGGCGGTGACTTTAACGGCCGAATCTGTTTACTCTTCGGTTGCTATTGCTGGTGTGTGGAGAGCGTATTGAGCAGGAGTGGGAGATTAAAATGAGATAACATTATGTCCCAGCTTGTTCTCGCGTGAAGTGTCCCCGCTATCTTTCGATCCATTGGACTCCCGAGCTAGCTTCCCCGAAGTGTGTGCGCCTCCTCCTCCTTCTTGAAAGAGATCTTTAGTCGGAGATATCCGGGTGACTGGGCGCTGAAAGCTTGGAACATTGTTCCCCCTCTCCACTTAGGGCTCTTCGACGCGTTTGTTTTGAATCGTGTGGTTCAGACGGCCTGTTCGGTGAATGATTGAGAACGTCTCTACGTTTCTCGCTTTAGTCGTGTCCAAACAGTGCTATGAATTGTGTCAAGCGAACATCTCTGGTGTTTTTCGTGCAGTGCTTGTGATACATATATACCTACCAATTTTTTAACAAAAGTTTTTAATTATTTGGTTTGCTGCCAATACCGTTTTACCTTGCGTCATAAGTGTTTTTACAACGTTGTAGTATCGCTGAAGAGAAGCTGTTAAAAGTTTTAAACCCGAAAGGAATTGATTTAACGATCGAAATTCGACCAGAACCACCATGTTGCAGACCACGTGGAGTACGCCGTCGATCCCCGGTCTCCTGAGACGGGAGTCGTCCTCGTCGGCGTCTTCACCAAGGGGATCGCTGGGAGGAAGCGTAGAGAGTCCCGGAGGACTCCTGGTCGCAACCTCCCCGGAACCTTACCTCCGGGAACCGGAGGAGAAACCCCGACGAAGGAAATCATGGCATCCGAAGATAGAGAGGAAACGGAAGAAGGGAATTGTTTCGACGACTTCCCCACCTCCTCCGGTGCCGGGAATGCCGCACCACAAGCACAAGAGGGTCTCTTGGTGGAGCATTTTTGTGCCGGATCATTGGCCAAGGTGAGAGTTGACACCCCATCCGTGTTTTCCCCTTCCCAACCGGTGGCGTTCTTGACACTGCGTCTTGGTAGCCGTGTCATTTGAGCGTACTACGGTCTGCTTGCGATCTGTGAGGTGGATGCGTCGTCTTCGGTTTCGCAAATTTTCTTTTTGTCAAAGTTGAATCACAAGCTCCTGACCTTTGGTGCAGGGTTACTTATTCTATTTTTGCTCTAGCAATGATACCATTATTATTTTGTGTGTATGTGTGTGAGCGTGTCTGATCGACTTGTCGAAAGGCGGTCAACAGTGGCGATCGGAATGTTTTACCATCAAGACGTGACATGTGAGCAAACGAGATCTATGTGGTGGTTATCCTTTGCTGTTGAAGTGCAATCATTCATGTTTATGTTGCGCTCTAATTACGTCGGTATGTGGCCTACATTTGGCGTATTGAGCAGTCCGGAAACCTGATGGAATATGTGTGAAGTTCATAGTGTACTTGTTTGCTCCCGTTGCAATGCCTTCCTAATGTCATTCCTGGTTGAGTGATGTAGAAAATGTTTCTTTTTATTTATGGTCAACCTTGTGCCGATTTTTGGAGACCATGTGACAGGAAAAAAACCTCTTTGACGATCTTTTTCATATTTGTCGAAGTTTTAAGAGTGGTTTCCGGACGGATCTTGAGGAATCCATATCTGCTGCCCATTGAGTTCCTCATATATGGAAATGTTATTATTTGTGCGGGTGGAGGGGGCATTAGTCAATGTTACATACGCGCTATCTCACTCAGTGAATCAACCCGAAGGTTGGTTTGGACAGTTGAGGATAGAGCTCACCCCGAACTAAGCCACAGGCGTGTGAATTTCACAAATTCAGGGTAGAGGGGCTAGTTCCATTCGCTGGGCCACCTCGCACTACGAGGATTTCTTTTCTTCGGGGGTTTCAGGCTTGACCCGGATTTGAACCCGGGACCCTTCGGCCACCACGCTCCCCTATCGCCCCGACGCGCTATCATATCTTATAATATTTTATTAATCAATTCTTGCCTATAAGAATCGTCAGTCAAAAATAAATCCAATGATTTTCTTTGAAAACATCGGCGATATCATAATAAAGCGTAATATCAATGCTATTCCGAATATAATTTAGAGGAATTTCAACAAAAACTTGATATAAGAGTAAATAGCGAAGGATGCGATGTGATAATTTGAGTCACAGCTTATTTTCCAATTGTAGTACTTTAGTCATTAGGTATGTTTCAATGTGAACCTCAGCCAAACCTGCAAAAAAATTATGATCATCCCGTCAACACTAATGTATATTTACACACGTTACATTACTGTTCACTGTATTCTTAAACGTGTAAAAAGACATAGGCGTCTATTGCCTCTATGCGTGGAAAAGAGTTAGCACTGACCTCTGCGATCAGCTGGTTTAGGCACCAGCGAGGGAGGCTTTTAAAAGTGTTGTCGTCCAGTAGGTCTCGCAGCAAACGCTTAGGAAAAACAGGTTCTAGGTTTATCTGGATCGCGTCTCGCGTGTCGTAAGCCATGCGACAACTGTCGGAGTCAATCATGCTTTAAATCATTTTGCTCGTTGCTACATTTAGTATGTGCTGCCTTAAGAGAAATGCATCATAGAGCCGGAGAGATTTATTTATATCCGTGGAACATAAATTTTTCCATCGCTTTTAAAAGAGTATATCTCTAATTTTTGTAGCAAAAGCGTCAATGCTTATCCCTGAATCCACCGCATAATTACTTCGGTTCCACCGATCGTGTTGTGGGCACTTTTTGTGGGCCTGTTTTTATCTAGTCATTTGCATTGGCTATACATTTCTCGGGATCCACTTAGGGTCAAGGCGGTTTAGCTGATCACTGGTAGTATCTCGCTTGACTATTTGGTATTTTTGTAAGGATAAGTTTAAGTGGGGATATTTATCTCGAAACTCTCTATCATCTATGTGTACTGGTTTCTCAAAGTGGATCGAGTACTGGCTTCCTGATTTTATGCCTACGGTTCGATTACCAGCCGTGGCGGAGATTTTACAGTGGAATTTTAATCTTTACTATGCTGCCCTCTTGACATGGTTTTGAGTGCAGTAATGCATCGTACAGAAGAACCATGGACTTCTAAAGCCTTTTGAGAGTAGGCTGATTTTGATGCCGGGTTTCTCTCCATCATTGTTTCATTTACCCCCTGCTATCGTTGTAACCAACTCGCTCACCTATATTAAATGGCGTAAAATAACTTACTTTTCGGTTGCTTCCCTCAGTTGCTAATGCAATTTCCCTCGGATGTTAAGTTGTTTTTTCATCTTATTTTCTCATCCGTAAATATTTGAAATACGTGTCGAATTCTTCATTCTGAACCCATTCTATTCGCCCTAAATCCTGCATTTCCTTTGCGTGGTCCTCGAATTCACGTGACGCTATGAACCTCAGCTAGCTCATTCCTCCCACAAAGTGACGCGTTGCTCCTTAGAGGGAAAATTTTATGTTAGTTCAAAGCGTTGACGGCGCGTCTGGATATTGCGGCCTAAAGCTTGGACGAGACGCTTATCATATTTCCAGGCTTCGATATTACTCGCCAAGAATTCTTTCTTTTTCTTTTTACTCCCATCCATAGCTGATTTAATGGCTCAGTTTTTTTTAAATGTGACATTGGTTGGAGAGTTCAAGTATATATATTTCAAAAATGAGTCCCCCACCATATGTCTATCAAGGACGTTGTGGTGGAGTGGAAGAAAAAAGGCGGCTAAACCGCTCTAACTGCGAGGAGGCGAAGGTTTTGTCTGAGAGCGAGCGAGAGGGAGAGAGGATGTAGAGAGAGTGGGGGAGGGAGTGAGTTGTCTACGCGCACGATGGCGTTGTTTATTCGGTGCAATTGGAGAGGTCGCTCGCCAACGCAATTTCAAAATAAAACATTCCTAAAATTGCACCGACGGACAGTGAACCCGGCTGATATGTTAGGTGCACAAATGCACGCAGAGCGTGTTGAATGACTGGTTCCGAGTTTGTGGTGCGACAGCCGAATCTGAATGGTGCAAGCCAACTCCAGTGTGTGCCATTGAACGTTGACGTTTGCATTGAGGTATTTTAAGAGGGCATAAATAAAAATTGAAATAAAAAATATTGGTTTTCAGAATATAAAACTAATTTTCTGAATTATGAATTTAAATATTCCACCTCAAGCCCTGATGATGAGAAGATAAATTTTCTAAACGTTGGAAAGAGTAGTAATATGATATAATTAATTGATGGCCAACTCTCCATAACACATACTTGTATAAAATTAATCATATTACGTTATTTTCCGATACTTTAAACGAAATAAAATTTCCTGTCACCAGGTAACCTACAAGTGAAATTCTCCCGCATTGAATGTCTTAAACGAGATATCACGGTGCTCAAAATCCCACAAATTTGGAACCATTACAAATAGAAAGACCTCATGAGTATTACTAGTGATACTAAACTATCAACAGCATATTTTACTGCTTGGCGAGATGTTTACAAAAAAAACAAGCAGTTTTCCATGGTGCGACCTCAAGAGAGACATCAAAAGAGGTAGTTCACACACACACACACACACACACACACACACACACACACATCGCATTAGAATATTAAAGATGTACAGTTAGTACTTTCATTTATTTTGAAAAGAATATTCATGACTCACCGTAATACTAAATTTAAAATCGTAAAAAAAATCATCGGTTTTGAATGTGTTCTCAGCGTACGGTGTGGTATAAACGAGTTTAGTTTCAGCCTCGGATATGTGTGATCAGTTGATAACTGAGTTTTTCAGACACAAAATTAAATCTTTGGCGTGATTTTCACTTTGTTTACTACACCCTTCTTACAAATGCTTAAATTTGGAATAAGATTTCGAGTATGGTCTGTATTTTGACCGTGGAAAAATGTCGCTCAACCTACCTGAGACGTACACTGCGTCAGAACTTATGTGCCATGAAACTGTTTTTTCTCGAACGTAATCAAAGTTAACGTGTTAGATTTTTCTGTGCACGCACATACATATTTAAAATTTGAAAAATATAGTAAGGGCTAACGTGCTATTTATGGTTAGAATAATGGAAAATAGCCTAATGGAGATACTAATTTGCAATTTTTAATGGAAATAACTTTTACAAAGACCACTTAACAACACATCTAATACGACCCAGGTTTCAACGATTAGTCGTCATCATCAGGTCGTCTCACCTAATGACGATTGATCGTTGAAGCCCGGGTTGTGTTAGATGTGTCGTTAAGTGGTCTTTGTAAAAGTTATTTCCATTAAAAATTGTGAAAATATGGATTACCACCAAGTAACTAAAGAGAGAGTTTTATTTAAACTAATTTAGGCTATCTTACCTTTTGGGCGATATATCTATCCAGTCTCACATTTATGTCCCCATAATTGTTCACAGAAAAAATTATTGCTCTCCGTTTGGTAGTCAAATATCCTAGCCATAAGTTTATTATGTATCCAGTCTTAGAAAAACATACTCTAAGTATTCGCAAAATATAATTTACGTCGTCATAAAAATGTCTTAAATTATTTTAAATGTTGTACAAATGTTAACCTAAGATTTATTTGGTGATTCCGACCTCTCCGATCTCTCTTGTAATAGCTTACGGAAATAATGATATTATGATAAAACTTTTTGATATCCATGTCTATATTTGACACGCACATTCTGAATCTGTTTTTAAAACAGCTCCATAAGATACCAATGTCTCTTGGCTTCGAAGTTCCAACGAGACCTAACACTGTACAAGAGGCCTATTTTCGTAACCAACCGTGCGTGTACATTACTACCTACGAAAACCTACTATTAAGGGAAACAGAGCGAAAAATTGTGGGTCACACCAAGGATTTCATTTTCACGACCTGGGTTTTGGAGAATTATTGTAACCTTATGAAAACATGTTGGAACCTAGGTCATGAAAAAAAGTCCGTGGCGGAATTCAACAAGTGTTGGTCCATCATCCTTCGACGAGGATCATTTCCGAAATTAAAATAGACCCTTAAATCGGTCAATTCCTAGCTAACAACTGCTAAAAAGTTATCTGAGCAATGCAATATTTTGTTAAGGAAATGCATCTTGAAACAAGCTATCCTGATTATAAGAGCTATGTTGCTCGCGTCGTTTTCAGGCTTTACTGCTGCTCACGAAGATATTTAGAGTGAAAAAATAAAATACAACAGTCACGCCATAGTATTACTACGTCGCAGCCACTTCGGCAGCGCTCCCCAGATAGCCGGTTACGGCAGGTGTTTATCCAGACCCACCCTTGTGGACATATGGGCGTGGTAACACAGAACTTAGCGCGTAGTTGCCACCGAAAAAGTGCTATTTTGGCCAATAGAGTAGAGAGTTGTCGATACTTCCTTAGGAATGATAACTTTTTTAAATGTGTGATGTGACTAAACGAATTTCACAAAAAAATAAATAATCGAAGTGAAATGCTAGTGAAATCCTGACGCCTCATCTGCAAAATGTTTATGTCCTAATGCAAGTGGTGGAATGACTGAGTTGGGAGCTGATATACAATCGTAGGATAAAAGCTAGACTTACATTTTAGATTACTGGAAAATTTCAAATCGCCCGAGCCTCGTGTTGACTCGGAGGATATTTCATTCAACTCCCACTGTATATCTGTAAATCACGGGAAAGACAAATTCGGAGAAATACACTACCAAAGGGACGGGTAGAAATATGCCTCTTTCCCCCGCACCATCAATGACTACAGTAGAAATAGAACGAGAAACTTAATCCCTCAAGACGCATTTTACCTTTCTCATAAAATTCCTCTCTCACCTTCCCTTCTTTCTCGATCTCTGATGTCCTAGTACCCAATGCCATACGCCCTTAACATGGCTTGAAGTGTTAGCATCAAACAGTTAAGTTTATTACGTACTCCCTGTTACCATGTGGATGTAGATGAATTGGTGGAAACACGTTCTGGAAATCTGCGGACAGGCTAGTCGCGAATTGGGATGTATTGAAAGAATACTGGGAAAATGTGAGGACAAGGTTAGAGAGCGATGTTATTTTTCTCTAGTGAGACCTCACTTGCAGTTTGTCGCTAGCATATGGTACCCTTACGAAGAAGAACTAATCTCAGAAATAGATATAATTCAGCAGATAGCAGCAAGATTTGTAAAAAGTTGTTACGATAAACTTAGCAGTGTTACCGAATTGTTGAAGGAATTAGAGTGGGAATCTCTATCTGATCGAAGGGAAAAATACAGGTAAAATCTTTTCCGCAAGTTTGACGCAGACAATTTTTTGCCGAAGTTCAACACCTTTTGCTAGAGCAAACGTACTAAGGTAGAAGCGATCACAGAAATAAGATAAAGGAAATTGACTTCAGAACCGATATATTTAAAATGTAACTTTTCTTGTACGATCAGGAATCATAATAGTTGCAATTGATCAATCATATGAAACTCCCACCCTCAATAGGTAGAGTAGAATTTTTAATTGTGGTTAATAACATAGCATCATTACTAACACTTAATACCGCTCGATATGTCCGGCATTATTCTATTTTGTTCTCTGCATAAAGTAGTATCTCGTAGCATTTATAAATTAATGGTATTGGTAGTATTAACGATTAGATGTGTCTTTGCCGTTGTGCTGCATGTTTGCATGCTCATTTACGTAGCACTCTCCCAGTTTCTAGTTTGACTGCCCACTGTTGTCCTTACTGCTTTTTGGTCTGTGTGTAGCGGCCGGGGAAACGTGCGAGGTCCCGATTTGTACTGGGACTAGTGCTGCATGCTTGGTGTGGAATCACCCCGTGCCACACACCCTAGTGGTGGCTTCCACGGTATTTCGTTGATGTAGATCAATGACTACAATGAAAATAGAGCGAGATACTTCAATCCCTCAAGTCGTACTTCACTTTTCGTACTTTTTCTCATAAAATTTCTTTCTCACCTTCCCTTCTTTCTCGATCTCCGATGTCCTAGCACTCACTGCCATACGCCCTTAATATGGCTTGAAGTGATAGAATCAAATAGGTGAGTTTATTACGCACTCCTTGTTAGCATGTGGCTGTAGATGAATTAAAAGCGGACTTAGCCTTCACGGCAGGTAGCCTTAGAGAAACAATTGCGTGCTTTTGGGCGCCTCCAGGCTCCCTTGCTCTTGGCCCCGTCGATGGAGTTGCGAAGAGATGGATATCTCCGAAACGAAAAGAAAGGAAAAGGCTTCCCGGTACCCTCCGTATCGGGATGAAAAATCGCGCGTTAAGGATGTCTATAAATCTCCCGGCGCACTTTCCTTTTCATGAGCCTAAGGCGTCCTCGCTATGGTTGGCCCCATGACAAGTCTGGTTCCTATATTCGTGGAAGTCTCAAGCTAGGGATGAGCATCGAGGGAAATATCGACGATTTACAGTCTAAATTGTCGATATTTACAACTTCGATATATTTATGCCCATCTTTTCAAACCAATGACGGGTTAAAAAGATTTTCTCCTCGATACTTTCCTGTTATTCCAACTATGTATCAAGTACTTGAAATAGAACACTTTTTTCTGTCCAACGGAAATGTTAGGCAGCAAGAAATGTGGACTGGGCAGAGGGCTCTGCGTAGTATTTGTTTTAAATCCTCAAAATGTTCTTCCACCACTTATTGCCTGACACGATATGTTTTAACTATTTGAACTCCTTCTTCACAGGGCCATTTTAATGGTTAGTTAATTCAGTGAGAAATTGCATGAGTTGGAGACAATATTATTTGGGTAAACATACTTGCATGCTTACCCATCTCGCCAATCCCTGTTGGGGTAGGTACAGTCAAAGAGCTTAGTTATTTCTGTTAGGCCTAGGAAACTGGCACAGCTTTAATAATTTCCTCCACATTGCTCTATCCTTGAACACCACTTTTGCTTCTTCATTCATGCCAAGTTCACGCATACTTCATACGCGCTCCTTCATTTTTTAAGGCTTCGTATATTCCTCCACCTGAGAGTCTCTTCCACCACATTCACCCATGACTTCCTTGGTTCTTCCCTTCCTCTCACACCATTCATTTCTCTACCATAAATCTCTTTCTTTACTCAACTCTCATCCATTCTCTCAACATATATATTCAAATTAAAGCCTGAAGCCGATATCTGAGATACTTCACTCACTTAACTTGGTAAACAGACGGGCGGATAGCGCAATTGAAGGTTGTAGGCATAAAAATCTGAACAAAACTAGTTGATGAACAAGACAAAGAGTTGACCGGAAGAAAAACTGGCCTCCTACGGGATATTTTGGGTATAATAACTGTAGTTGCTAAAAGTTCCAGGTCGGAGACTAGTAACCTCTGCGTTGTTCTTATATCCTCTTTTGCTAGCACCTAAATATTCCCTTTCTGAAAATTTGTTTATAACACACAGTAAATATATTTTCTCAATTGCTGTCAAGTATTTTCGACCCAAGTACCGGTCTTAAACTTAATAATGGTTACCGAAGTTAATAAGTGTCATTGGAACTGTCACTGGTTTCTCTCCATAGAAGGTAATAATAAAAAAATTTTTTTTACTAAGCTGAGTTTGTTTTTGTTTTATTGATGCTCATTCCTAACTCTAAAACACTGACAGTATCCCGTACAGGACCCTTCCACGCGATACGGACCATGCGCCTTATACCTTCCGCCGAATAGTGACGGCCTGAGATTTATCTCAACGGATTACTGTTTCGGTGTATTCGTTGTAGTCTTAATGGTTCCTGGGAACAGGGTTTTCCCACCTAATATTTTGGCAAGTTATATATTTTATTTAGTTGAATTTATCATCCTATGAAATGTACTAGATTGGGGTCAAAATTGTATCCTACGTTTTACAATGAACCTCTCGCTATCCGAATCTCTTTTACTATCTTATCCTACCGTGTAACAGAATATGAAAAGTAATCGATATAGTACCATCCACTTTATTTTAAATTTACAGCACGTGTTTTGGCTTTTTTGGTACTTGTAGATGGGCTTCATAAAAAAGCCGAAACACGTGTTGTAAATTTAAAATGAAGTGGACGTACTATATCGATTACTTTTCATTTTTGATAATGCAGTAATCCACCACATCTCGCCCAACACTGCTGATTTCTACCGTGTAACCTCCGATACTAGTGGTCCTTCAATCAGTTGTGTTACAATCTGTGCTTGGTCGTAGCAGTTTATGACAGCTAACTACGTACCATCTAGAGAAAACGGCATTCAATTCTTCCGCTGCTTAATCCCCTTCGAGAAATCTCTCAGAATGGCCTAAAAAAAACATTCGATTCGACGCACTAGGGTTCACATGCTTGCGGCCTTTTCAACGTCTACGCATTTCATTGTCTAGGGAGAGAGAGAAAGGTTAATGCATTGAGTACGTACCCAGACGTTGGTGTGAGGCACTTTCAAAAAATTAATTGGTAGCGGAACGGTATGCCGCGGTGTTTAAGACATACGCGCTGTTTCTGATGTGAAGCGTGAAAGATTGATTATGACACCTAGAGATAATAGCGCATAAGTTCAATTCGCCGAGCTTAGACATGAATAACGCGTACTACTTTAAAAACGGTACTTTTATTACCTGCTTCCCATTGCTGTAAGCGTTCTTCGCGGAGTCCTCAAAGTGCTATATAAAGTGGGGAATTTAATTTAGCCAGCGAATGAGAGAATTCGCCAACTGTTTTTAGCGAAATCTATTTTGAGCTTTGCTTAAGAGTTTTACACTTACTGTGGCTAGATCGAATTCGTGTAAACCCATCTCTTTATGATGACTACCATAACTGCAAGCCACTAAATATAATTTATAAAATGACTAAGGTTTCATGAAGAGGAAACAGTCGATGTTAAATTGTAACTTTAGTAGCGCAAAAACAGTTTAAAATATGTGACAACCAAGAATATTCTTCCTCCACGTATTGTTGAAGTAGTTAGGGCATACGGGGGCATTTGTATATGTTAAAATCTATTTGCAAGCCAGGGAAGCTGTTTTATCGGTTTTATCGGCACAGAAATACATATATTTCTGTGCCGATATACATATGTAATGTGAATGCTGAAAATTGAAACTACTGCTCGTTTCAAACTAGCTACAATTTCTAGCTATTGTATGTCCGTCCCTCAGGTTCCTCACTCCTCCCGCACTCTGGCCTCAACTCAGGCGAACAGATTGGATAACATTCATCCAGTGGTACGAACGCATATTTTCCCTCATCCACTGTGAACCCGCCTCATTGTTCTTCCGACTTCCATGAAAAATTTTGCGGAGGTTATTCTCACGAACGCTGCCTCGCCCAGGTAATCTTTTCAGCGTGGGTATTTTATATTGCATTAGTCGCGCTAGGCTAATCCCAGATTAGGCGGGCCTTCATGCTGTGTTCCCTAAATAGTCGTTATTTCTCTTCCTTCCTCACTCAGAGGCTTACTTACTTACTTCCTTCGGTAGGCATACGTCCTCGTCCCGAAGTGTAAAGCCTTAAACATCTTCAGAGTCAAACTCATCCCATTCACAAGAAACATTAGAATTCAGTCCTCATCCGTCTTCTGTGCCGCGAAAAGAAAGGGATTCCATCGAGTTGAATGCAAAAGGGAAGGCAAGGGAGGTCGTGAGAAATATTCCCTTTCGGTCTTTAATGCCCTCGGTTCTGAATGAAATCTCGCTTTGGAAGACTAGCGTGGATTCCGGTATGGGAAGTCATTCTATTCGCTCTCGAGGAGGGGAGAATATGTGCGGATTTTAAGCATGCGTATGCTACGTAATGTATTTAACCGTTTGTTTCTGCCAATAATTTTGCAGGATATCTCTTTTGACTTTCACTTCTTATAAATATGTTCACCTCCGAAATGAAATTCCTTTTTAACTCCTCTAACTGAAGTTAAAGTTGTGCTGATCCAAGTCGAAGGAAGTTTAACTGACCTAATATTTTAGAGGAGTAGTGTGTCTATTTGTTTGCTCAAAAGTTCCACTGTGTGAGTTACACTAAACAACACGCAGAGGGTCTTAATAATTCTTTGCATTAAGGCATACATGAATTTGAGTATCGTAAAATTGGTTGTTATTTATTCAAATAATTTTATCTCTTTTTTGTGTATGTTATACTGCTAAAAAAAATGTTGGCGTTATTTATATGACTTCAGGATCTGACAAAGTGAATAATATTGTTTAAACTTGTGCCTCTTCGAAAAAATTTCAGCTTTTTGAAGCTATAATGGAAGTGTTTTTCACTTTCCCAAACGAGTTGTGAATTCATGTGATCTCTTATTCTCTAATTACTTCATTAGGATACAGTAGGTTGAGAGCTTCATTTGAATTGAAAGTAAACAATACTTTTCCAGTTATTTACCCTCTTCTCAGTTTTTCCATTTGGTTTTCCTGCGCTCGTTTCTATTAACATTAGGCTGTCGTTCGATTGACAATGCCTCCTGCTCATCCAATTCAGCATCTGGCAATGGGGTCACATTGCAACTGTGAACGGTGAGCTCTAAATTATCCCGTGGCCTCTCGGATGCTGTCTTCCAATTAGTTGCTCTTAATTGGTTGGTCTACTGGTCGCCCGTAGTTTTAATAACCAGTTGGCCATCTTCGGAATTGGCATCAGGGTTAAAGGGACGTCCTCATTGTAAGGAAGTGATAATCAATAATCCAACAGGTGATGTTCTGCCTGTTAGGAATTTAATAATTTTTCCAACAGCCAACGGTGTTCGGTGCAAATCTGCAAAAGAATGATATTAAAATGTAGTCCCATCAGCAGATAAACATGTGGCGTCGAAATTCCAATCTCCTCGACAAGCACTGAAAACACTTGAAATTTCTCTTCGTTTCGTCCTCTCTACTCCCTGCAATTCGTAATCGCTGCAGGACTGCCCAGTCAGGTAAGAAATATATTCTTCATGGAACCACCGTGTTTTGGGGTCAAACCTTTGAACTTTAAATTCAGCACTCTGAAATAAATTGTCTCCGATTAGTAATATTCAGATTTCATTACTAATTTGCTAATTCACTTTAGCCTTTGAAATTAATCTGGTCGACAACGAGTTTAACCTATTGTTTATGTTAAAATGAAATCAAATTAAACTCTTCTCGTTTATCATTCATCATTTTTGACGCTGAAAACAATATATATTAAAGTTTATTGCGTTAAATCAGGAATCAAACGGTGTACCCTTAATCATTATTTTATTTATCTTGAGGAGTAGGTTCTAATGGATACGTGAACGGATCTAATGAACTGAGAATAAGTGTTTTTTTCGAGAGATGAAAGCTGGGGTTATTGCAGTCGAGAATTCCGTATTTTTATAGGTTTTGTATAACGCCGTCTTTGTAATATCCCAGTGTTTTTTTTCGCGTAAATGGTCGATTTGATCTGTCCCTTCACTCGCCTATTGTTTTTCGAATTTCACATTTTTGAAGGAAAATATTTTGAATTGAAGCATAGTTTTTCTTTGGGCTCCGAGGTTGGAATTATGTCAGAGGGATGCTTTGTTCTTGGGAGTGTGGAAGATTCTTTTTTTTCCCCTTTCAAAATCAAACTGAACTTCCTTCTCGGCGGAATCGATGAAAGGTGAGCAGTTAAGCGTATTCAGAGTAATTTAAGCATTTCTCTTTCACTTGTTTTCAAGGTCGTCACGACATGAATTCGAAGAAACTGGAGTCCTTCAGCAATTTGTTTTCATCAACTCCTCACCCCAATTTCCGTTTTTCATTCTCAAAGTTCACCGAACCCTTATGCGAATTACCTGAGGGATATCGGACAGGGAAGGAACCTTCACCAAAATATTGTATATAATTGTACAATTATATGTACAATTATTTAGTGAAGTAAATATACATAATATAAATCAATATGTTACGAGAAAAAAAAATAATTCTACTGTATATACTTAGGAAATCTGTGGAATTATTTATGATAAAAGTGTTAAGCACATATAAATGTTTCTATAAATTAATGGTAATAACTTATAATCGAGCAACCTATCTACCCAGCTTTTGTAGAAAGAAAAACTCTTTTAAGATATACTTGCAATAGTCCCTATCTCTAGCCCCTATTTTTGTGATCCACCGTAGTATGTTAAAATCATAGGCCTACGACGTCGCCATAAAAGAGAAAACCTTCGAATTTACCAAAAATTATAATACCTATTTTACTCCTTCGTTCAATCCCCTGAATGATCTTGCTGCAGGCTTGTGAATATTTAAGTAAATTCTTATGATGTCCTTTTGGTATGACTGCGTTTAATGCTTTCTATTTCGGTACTCAACCATTGCTCATCAACTCACCATTTTAAATATTAGTAGAGTAGTAGAAAGTGAGGCTTAACAAGTGAGAAGTATGAATTCCACTTACATTATCGCCGCACTTTCCAGGAACCCTCATAATTAATGCTAATCCGATGTTGTGAAAATTCATCCGCCTGGACTGGGATCGACTTTTTACTTGGAAATCATCCAGGGAAAAACATGTATTAGTTTAAAAATTGTGTTTAAGACCACCGTATGCTCTATGAAGCCTGGCAAAAATCAATTCACTTTTGAATAGCGAATGAAATATCTCGAAATAGTACCTCGTTTACGTAATTCAAGTGGAAGGAGGATGCAGGGTAGCATAAGAATCGGTTGAAGCTTTTCGTGCAAAAACAAAGAATCTGGGTCTTTATGGCCCATTTTTTCGTCGTTTTCAAGTTCTCGCATTCATTTTTCCTTTTGATAAATGCTCCAATGCTATCGTCGTGTAAAGTTTCGCAGTGCTATGAACTAATCTGAGGTTTACGATATCACTCACTTCCCGGATATACCCCTCGAAATTACATGTCTTTATTACGCAACGTATGAAATAAGTGCCTCGCTAGTTGACTCACTTTGTCATTGGGATTAAAGTAAAAACTTCGGTAGCTTGTTAAATTCCATTCAAACATCTTTATTGCCCGACTAATGCTTCATCGGCTCAATATTGGTATTCAAAGGCTTTAGGCTCTACCTAATGGAATTGGAAAAGAAACCTGTGAGCATTTTGACACGATTTATCTTATACAAATCACGTGGAAATACTCATCATTTGTGATAATTTATTGGAACTCGTGTTCTGATATTAAGTAGTCTTTTTTAAATTAATTTTTAGAATAACAAATTGTCAGTGATAGAATGTTAGTTGGATGCTCCAGTAATGAACATAAATGAAATGAGTGTGATTCGTTGGCTTGGTCATGTTTGGAAGAGTTGAATAGCGAATACGAAGACGATAGTGAAAGCATGGTGTAAGAGGAAGACGTAGACCGCGAAAGTCATGGATGAATGTGGTAGAAGAGACTTTTAACCAAGTTTAATTATTAATTTTACAACCTTAACCATTAGCCTAGGAATATTATGAGTATTAATAATAAGAGAGCGTGAATCATGCAATGAATGATTGGAAGGGAAGCGAAAGAGGTATGCAAGGATTATTATGTAAGGACATTATGGAGGAAATTATTAAAAGGGAGCCTGTTTTCGAAGGCTAACAGCCATAACTAATTTCTTTGACTATGCCTAACCTGAAAGGGGATGGTGGGACGCGTACATATGTTGTTTAAACTTGGAGCGGCTCACGCAAACTTACAGGTGAAAACGCCTCAATCCAGGAGGCGGGGAAGTTACCTAATGTTTCGTCCAACACTGTTAACTTAAATAAAATATTTGGATGATTTTGGGATAAATTATAGTTTTTTTCATGTCCAAATTGGGGTGATCCTTTTGCATCACTATCTGGATCATGAAATAATTGTAATAGTGGTGAATAAATGATAGTTAGAAATATATGAACCTATATATACCTCCCACCTATCCACCGGCATTGAAACAATTACTCATATAAACACGTTATATAAAAACCTGTGATGCATCCGCGGTAAGAATAGCCAAAAGGAAACTAAGATAAATCAGCCCTTCACAAAAAACAGAGCTCAAAGGCTTAGTAAGGTCACTACTATTGCTACAGAGTACTACTAATTACTAAAATGCCTAAGCCTGCAAGAGATGAAACGAATGTGGTGGTGGGTCAACTATAACATTTCAAATTTGAATAGAGGAAATTCTCAAAACTTCGAGATAAATGTCGCATGCGAAAATAATAGAATATCGCACGTTTACGTTTAAGTATCACCCGCTACACCGGAACTTGATATATTCTATGCAATAATTATAACATTCAGCCAGGATTCAATCAACTCAACAATAATGAATTGACGAAATCATTCGATAACATTTTTATTTTCGTATAAGTACGTTAATTATCATGGCGTTCGAGAATTAACCCCCTGGATCGCAACAGAAAATTACATGGGAAACTTTGATCATCAGGGTCTATGAATTAAATATCTCTATACATTTTAAAGTATGCACATTTCAAATTTTTGATCTCGTGTTCCGCTGCCTTATTACTGCGTAGAATCTCCCAGTATCTCAATTTTACCGCCTCTGTCGTCCTCCCACCTACTTCTCCTCTCATAACAGCAGCTGCGCGTGCTTTTTTCACTGTATCCGCAACTATGCGCTTGGCTTGTTGATAAATCTAACTCGCTCTGCTCTTCCAAAACAAGCGGATAAAATTACCGCTAACACAAACCATGTGTTAAACGACACTCTTCAGCTATGCTTTCATTCCGCGTTGCAGTAATCGCACAACGTGCCTTTTGTCATTTTACGCCTCCTTTATTTGCTTCAGAGACCTCACGAGAGTTATATTTCCAGCTAGTGAATGCCTTAAAATATTTATGGTGAATTTGGGATGCGTGACAAATATAAAGATTTATGATTTGCGAGTAAATTATCATTAGATGAAGCTTGCAATATTTATTTTGCTTTAAACGTTGATCACCAATAATATAAGTTTTTTTATGGAAATGTTTTTATTTGTTGGGACGTTATATGTATTTGTATGTATTTTATACGCACTGATATGTATTTTATACGCATGTCATTTCGATATGTAGAAGTATAAGTATCATATGCAGAAGGTCACTCTCAAAATACATTCAAATGTTTTAGGAATTGAAGTATTTTGAAATGAAAGCTGCTAGTATATCCACATGATTTATCTCAAGCTAATCGTGTGGAAATACTAAGGTATGGTAAAAATTTGTTGAAACCCGTTTCCTGCAATGAAGATTGTGTGGAATGTTACTGTTTGGAATTCGCATTCATTGATTTTGTTTGTGTGAATATTATCTGAGGAGTAAGTTTACGGAATTTAAATAGAAATTGAGTAGATGAAGTTTTATCGTATGTAGTATCTGTTCATGTTTTTCACTGCCAACGCTTCTATTAGCCAATCGTTGATCATCCTCACGGATAAACTTAGTTATAGGTATTGTATAATATAGACATGCATTCAGAATTGTGATAATATTTAGTCAGCACAATTAAATTTTTCTGATTTTCGCCTCGTATTAACTACAGTTAATCAGTTAATGTTACAGTTAAACTGTTAATGTACATAAATGTACTCAGTGAAGTTTAACAATACTTGTTGTTTGATGCTTTTCGTTAAACTTGGGACTTTTATGTGTTTGATTTTTACTCGAAAATTCCCAGCTAACAAGAGAATCTTTTATTAGTAGTTCTTCGTATTTATTAGCAGCTTATTGTTATTTACTCAGTTTTCCATAGTGTTGTGGCATCCTGGCCAGGCCTACTAGTGGATGTTTCTTGGAAGGGGCAGCTATTAGTCTACGCTTTGGCTAATATATCCTTTCCCGCATTTGTTCATGCTAATACCCTGAGATCGTAGAACTGGGAGAAATTTAAGACACGTATAAATGGATGAATCCCCACCTCAGTCATCCATGAACTATCAAGCGTCGTGACGTTTGAAAAATCCTCATGGCGGTCACTGAGAGTTACCAGAAATGATATACATACATGTATTCATAGTGCTCATCCATAAACACTCATGCGAATCCTAAAGATTGACTCGAAATGTCATAAATGAGCTGTATTGCGACACATAAGCCTTTCAAATCGACCTCTATCGCCAGAAAAAATTACGAAACGCTCTGAAGAAAGATCTATTTTTTGAACTTTAACCCTCCTAATTTTTTATAGCTTATCAGTTTCTTTTGGTCATCAATTTTATATCTTATCTATTCTGGTGGGTCTTTCCTCCTTGTCTTTAACCTTTGATGGCCCCATAAAATTTGCACCACCCAATGACTTGATTAATCCTTTTCACTGTTTCACTTTCACTATAAGATTCCTCCTTCATTCTTACTCTCCAAACTTAAGAGGAGACGAGGTAACATTAAAAAGATGGGACATAGCTTTAGTGGCTGCTGATTTCGTTGATACTTAAGGAGGAAAGGGCTTCCATTGAGGATCAAGGGTTAAATTCGTGAAAGAAATAATTAGGGATGTTAGGAGAAGAGTTGTCAACTAAATCTTGTGATCGGTCTATCCAACTTGCAATTATAAGACTAATTAATGACTCTTAGCTATAATAGGCTTAGTGATAATTTCTATGCATGGTGGCCTTTTAAGGCTATGCCCACAATGCAAGATTGCCGTTTGCAAGCCCGGGTAAAGGTCAAACGGTAGATTATCCACTTATTTAAATCGCGCTTTGAAAATATAATTAAGTTTATAACCGACCGCGGGGATACGTAACAGTTGGTTCTCTACATTCTAAATTGGCGTGATAAATTACGTAAACTCAATGGGCCTAGGAAATTAGAACCCACAATTAAGAACCAGACATTGATTGTACTATATATACCAAGTTATTACGACAATAATATGGAAGTGAAAGAAAAACATGTTCTGATTGGAAAATGTTGTCACTGAATGGTTAGAATTATGAATTTAATCGTTCATCGTTGATTTTTGGTTAGATGAATTGAGTATGGCTCACAAACTCGTTATGAAGTGACTAATTTTTGAATTATCTGAAGAGCTCGAGATGGTTCTGCAATCATTCAACATTTTGAAAGTGTGTAGCAGAGGCAATTGAAAATAGCGTTATCAGTGGAAGGCTTCTAAAAGTTTTTAATTGGGATGTATAGGGGAATATCGTCAATATGGAGTGTATAGTGGCATAGATAACTTTGGTATTCCTTCAGCTTTATTATCTTCTGTATTTAACTTTTATATAGCTCATAAAAAAGCTTATATGGATATATCCTAAAAATTAGGTAATATTAGTAAACTGTGTCGGTTCCTGAAATATTGATCAAATTTAAAAGTGCTTTGCCATGTAGGTCAGGCGCTATTTGCATGCGTTTGTTTAATGAATAATTTCGTTGAAATTATGAAAGTATGCAACTATGCTATTAAGTTTTCAGCTCAGATTTATTGAAAGGTTGACTGATAAATAACCCCTAAATTGTAGGTCAGTCGGTTGGCGTTGTTTTATTATGAATTATTGGTGTAATATTCTACTCCATCTGCCCCATAAATTGAAAGACCGATCCTTGGATGTTTTAATTTATCTTTCCCTGATATATACAGCAATAATTTCACTGAAATACATTTTTTTGTTTGGCTTCAAAGAGTTTTACTCGTTTCACTACCCTTCAAGCTCTTTCTGTGGACGTACACCGTTTCATAATCTCTGTTACGGAATGGGAGAATGGATTTTTCGAGAGACCAAATTGAGCTCCTGTGCATTAAATTTTCCAAGCCGTAATGGATACATTCATCTTACCCTGCCCCTCAAAATAAGTACCCATTTTTCTTTTCGTACATCATTTCTTTCTGTAATGGGTCGTTCAGCCACCATATTTCCTCCATTGTGTCCGATACATACTACGACCCTGCTTGAACCCATTTCCCCGTTCATTCTCCGCTGCTTCCTGTGCCAGCTCTTTTGTTAAGCCCCTGCGGTGATTGTTCTTTTTACGTTGTGAAGTAGCTCTGCCTCATCATAAAGAATGATCACTACAGCCATTCTCTAAGCTAAACAGTGATGGCCAATGGTAGATGTGGATCCATTCAGCCGTCAATGTCAGTGTAAATACAAAATTTAGTGGTGGGAAACAGTGGGATCAGTGTTCCATTGTTTACAGAAACCATTACCTTTATTTACGGGAATGGAGACTGCTGATAACGCAATATGGTAGGTATACTCCATTCATTTCTTGAATCGCTTGGAAAGGCTTTCTTGAAGAAAATATATTTTTTTTCACCATTGAAAAATTCATTACAACACATTACATCCTAATAATGTTTTCATTGATATGTATATAGAAAAATATGTATTCCAGAGTCACAAATAGGGCATTTATTTTTTAATTCAAGTGTTCAACAAAGTATTCACTGGAAAGAGCTAACCAGTGGCCGATATACTGGTAAATATATTTTCTTATTCCTGTCTGTAAGATGCATCAGCGTTCCAACAGTCGAATTTATCCACAAATTAAGAATTTAAAGAACTTAAAATTAAAAAAGAGCTAACCACATTCTTCGTAAGCTTTTAATGCTTAAGGAAGCAATTTAGGAAATTCAATCATATTCTTGCAAGATTCTAAATGCAAGGAAAAGCTACCCTGGGCGTAGAAGTAAGGACGATATTTTCTCCGCTGAAGTGCATTTATAAAAAAATTGGTATTTTTAATGCATCATGCAATTTTTAATTATTAGAGGTCGTAGCACCTTAAATTTTCGTTTTACTGTTCTTCATACTTTACCTCATTTAGGTTAGGCTAAGACGTAAAGCTTAAGCTTTGGCTCAAGACATGGAAAAACATCTTTCATTAGCAAAAGGTGCTAACCGTGCAAACATTAATTCATCCATTTCATTTTTCATCCATTTACCTTTATTGAAGCTAACTCTTTGCCTATTCCTAAATGAAAATTGTGTATTGCATTCGGTATATTAGTACCGCGCTGTATATTGTCCTCGCATTATTTAGGAAATTTGGACTCGCAATTAAGATTAACGGTGATATTTTGGGTTCATGAAATTAATACTTAAAAAAATGCATTTTACTGGGTGAAATTAGGTCTTCTTCCATTTCTTATCCATTTAACTCATTTGGCAGATCATTTAATATCATTGACATCCATGTATCAATTGCTTTTTCAATGGACATTGTCTTTTTCAAAATCCCTCAGGACAAAAACGTTCAACTCGGCCGCTGGAACTAGGTAATGCCTTGGCTTGCTAATCCTAAAGGGCGTTGTAAAGGTCTAAGGTTTTTGGTAAATTAATTCCATGTCAGTAAGAGAACCTCAAAGTACAAATAAAACAGATCAGACATTCTAGCACAGCCGTAGTTTGGAAGCGTAGGTATTTTTTCTTCACAAGGTCGTAAAGGTTTCTCCGGCTTTAATTTCACTAATTTCTATGCTTTTTCCCACCGTCCTCCAGACGGTTTTCGTCTTTTCCTTTCCAGAATTATAAGAAATCACTAGGAGCCTCTCCTGACCGACATTCGACTACCTTCCTATAGTTTTGTTGCGCTAACCAATAATTTGACCCAATCTTCAATCAATTCATACTCCGAGGATGTCGACCTGGTGATTAATTCCCCCAATTGATCCCAGCAATGAAGCCTTGGCGATCTTCGGGACGGATGATTGTCTCAGTCAGCCTGGGAAGCGTTCCCAAGGACGGTCATTGTGGATAGTCTTAATTTGTATACATTGTGGTTGGAAACCAAGTAGTTGGGGTTTTACTAGTGAGAATGAGCAGGAATGAGAGATACATCATACCTCCTCATACTACCTCAGCACTTACCTCGCGTCTAAATGTTCACAACAATGCACTTAAAACGGTATTACTTTCTTCCTGTAATCAACTTAACGTGACTTGAGCGGTAACGGTGGGTCATTTTTTGCACACATAATACATTTCCTAGTGACTAAAAATATTCTGGGACCGCATTTCATTCCAGAACAACTGCTTATGCGATGGAACTCACCATGCATGCTGTAATGGAAACGATACAAGAATAATATTTTACATTTTTGCCTTGATTAAACCATATTATAGATTGATTAATATCTGTAAGCAATCATTTCAAAAATATGACATGCATTATTTCGCGTTTAGAATAAAATTTGCAATCGAATAATTACGAAATATATCTCGTGCCATAAGGCTAAGTGTTGAAATACATCTACATCTACGAAGTGCCGTGCAAGCCACCACTAGGGTGTGTGGCACGGGGTGATTCCACACCAGGCATGCAGCACTCGTCCCAGCACAGGTCAGAACCTCGCACGCTCCCCCGGCCGCTAGGCGCAAGCCAAAAGCAGTCAGGAGAACAGTGCGCAGTCCAACCGGAAACTGGGAGAGTGATACGTAAATGAACATGCAAACAATGCTATAGACACATCTAGTGGTTAATATTACTGATACTGTTAATGTATGATAATAATATACGGAGCCATTTGATACGGCAGCTGAGTGAAACGATAGACTCTTGAATACTGCACATACGGCCATATTATCTGGATTAACTAGTATTACGAGATGCTAATTCAAGCAACGAACAAAATAAAATAATTCCGGACAAATCGACCGGTATTGAACCAAATCGGTAATATTAAATTTCTCCACTTTTCTCTATAGATATCACTAACCAGAACATGTATGCAAAGTTTCACGCAAATCTGTTCATGGACAAAAGTTACCCCATCCATCTTAAGATAGTAAGAAAAAGTAAAGTAGGAGTCATTAATCCCTCAAAAATATTCTGATGCACTCATTAATATATTATGTACTGCACGAATTTAGAAAAATGTGAATCGTCAGCTATTAGTTTTGTTAACCTGCGATTATGATAATATTTTAACTAAGCTGTGAGTACTTTGGATATGGATGAAATGCGTTTAAAGTGGTATCAAGTAAATCATATCTTAAATGAAACAGTTGTTCATTTATTCTACGCGCTAAAATTTGTCGTTTTCAACATGCCTCACTGGGGATTGGGAGAGATAAATGGTTAGCGATAACTGTGAAAAAAGAGTAAGGCTATGTGCGTGCGAGCTGTTTTTTTTAAGTGAGGTGAATCGGAAGGTCACTTAAAAGTTGTTTTTTTTTTTAAATCAAATGGGGAAAGGGTGACCATTTGCCGTGATCGATATGGGACTTGACCGTATGTCGTGTTTGGCGGGGTCGAAAGACTTTCTTTCCCAAAATAGCAAATCACCAATTGGTCACCATCCCGCACGACTGAACATGAACGGAGGAAACGAGGAGGTGTATACTTACGGAGGGATAGACAGTCAATGCGCTGGGCCGTGGCAGGTGGAAGTGGTCAACAGTCAGTCATAGGGATGAGAGAATTCGATTGGTCGCACTTGGTTTAACTAGTAGATTACATAAAATATGATATACGGAGCCATTTGATACGGCAGCTGAGTGAAACGATAGACTCTTGAAGACTGCACATACGGCCTGGATTAAATCTTCAGTTTTCACATCGAATACGGAGGTGTTGGTAAAAGATAGTTTCAGTATTAATTCAACTAAACATGAGACGAAAGTAATCCACGACAACATTTACATATCTCTAAAGGACAGAGGAGATAACCATACCATTGGATAGTTGGTATATCATGTTTTGCAAAACTACTGAATTCTTAAAGGATTTAAGGTTTTCCCGGCGAATAATATGAGTGAATGTTTCTCGGGTTTCACACCGGGTAAGATTTTTTAAATGTATCAACGCTTCGATGGTTGACTCAGCCATCCTGATGACGATGGCTGAGTCAACCATCGAAACGTTGATACATTTAAAACATCTTACCCGGTGTGAAACCCGAGAAACTTTCACTCATACTGAATTCTTATTCGTCTGCATCGATGGCATCTATTTCATAATTTCAATGTATCGAACAGATACCCTCAGTCGACGCTCTTTGATTTACCCAAATGTTTAGGATTTTATATTAATCAATCTGAAATTCACTTACTGCCAGCTTTGTAAGATTGATTTGAAGGAAGAATTGTATTTCAGTTTCTGGGTGGCACATCAAGTAGTAGTTTATTAAAAAGCAGTTAAAGAACCTAACTTGAGTGATTCGCTGGTTGAACGGATTGAAATGCATTTAGCGTCAACATTTACCCACTGTTAAGCCGTATGTTTCTAATCGCAATTCGATTCTCAGTCCTTCTAAACTTCTTTCTTTGCAAACATTTGTACATTTTTATAAAAAAATGTATATGAAATATGTACATTTTTACTGCTATTTAAACCTTAACTCCACCGAAATTCAAGCGTTTTTGCGTACATTTAAACCGCAAACTACGTACTCCTAAGGGAAAACGTACCACGTGTTTGGAACCACTCCTTCATGGGATAACTGTTGTATTATTGGCTCTGTTTAAGGATTGTGTTCGCACATACTGATTGTTTATATACATTCGTATCGATTGAAAATTACGGTATTATTGCACATGTATTTACGATTTTAATTGAAGTACAACCAGCTCTCTATCAAAAAAGTTTTATTAAGCCATAGCCATTGGAAAGCAGACTTTATGATATGAACAGTTTTACAGCTGATTTTCTCAAATATTTTTCATAAAATTTGACAACAAGCAATAGAAATTCAACGTAGTGAACTTTATTAACGCATAATGGGACTCTTCAGTTCTCCGAATCGAGCAGCAGGATTGGGAAAGTGGACGGAATTCGGAGCTTTCGGGAGGACGAGAAACGTCCTCCGTCGAACAACAAGTGCGACCACACGTCCCATTATTCAGCGTTTCCGTTCAATTTCTCTCCCTTTCCTATTTCATCAGCCTCCCTCCCCCATCCTCTTCATCCTTCGCATTCGCTTTGCTGACCTTTGTCGAATTCCGGGCGAGGTTAGGGCCGACCCAACATTGCGAGCGGCGTCATTCGAGCACAAAACAGCACGTTTGGGTTTCGCGGAGTTCACGTCAGGAGGCAGAAAGGGTGGTTGCGAGAATAGACTGCGTCCAAAAAATATTGTGGATCCAGTAGGAACCATTCAGAAATTGACGAAGACAATATATCGTTCGCTTGCTATTGAAATATAATTTCTTCGTCTATCATCGGGGGTTATCCATTCAAGGTGTTGAAGTTAGCGCACATTAGAACGCATCTACAGAATATCCTGCAAGTCACCAGAAGGGTGTGTGGCAGGGGGTGAGTAGTCACCAACACGAATTATACTAAACCCTAACGTTAGTATATCTACGACTAATGATGCATTAGCATTAATCGCTAATACTTGTCATGAGGCGTAGCCTCACAAGCATGCACTGCACTAAATTAATATATTCTACCAATGTTAGAGGGGCCGTTGGTATTTATGCATATTACAACTACATAAATGGACAGAGATTCAAGAGTTATAGCAAAAACATGCACGGCATGCTGTAAGTACTTGGAAACAGATAAGGATACAATTATTAGGGAGTACTACTGCTACCTAGAGCTACACTACCTATCGACACACTTACTAGTAGTAGTTAAAACATGAGCGCACTTTAGCGCACACGAACGACGTTTAATTGAACGATGTGCGCCGGCGAAATGTTTAGTAACATTAACAAAATGTTAGCTAATGCATTCTGAGGGTGAACAACAGTGATGGTCGAGTGTTTTGTTTAAAGTTGTTAAATTCGTTCAAAATAAGTATTTATAAACGTAAGACTTTTATCACAGAGTAATTTAAAAAACTCACAACGCCTTTACTGAAAATCGACAAACTTGACAACAATCACGGATTCCATAATCGACGTTCTATTTTTGTTTAGTGCACATCAAATTTGCTCTCGATCTGTTTTGAAGTGCGCCACCTAGTGCGCAGGGTCTGTGACGAATGGAAGGCAAGTGCGCTGTTGTGTTGCGAAGTGATTAGCGCACTAGATCGAATGGAAGGCACCCTGTCTATAGCTTCAGTGGTCGCTGAAATTTGACCAACGTCTGGTTTTGGTGACCAAATTCACAACAAGCCGGTGAACAACCGAATGCAGATAGCGAATAATTTTAGACATTCTAGGTACCAGCCTCTAAAAAGAGCTATTGTTAATGAGCTCTGAACTCAAATAATTGCTTAAAAGAAATTAGAGCGATCGCTGTCGACATCCCAACAACGATGCAAATATGGTTGACAGCAATGCGAGATTGATGACTGACAAAATAGCAATTAAACACATTAATGTTAGACGAGAAATCAATAATGATTTGTATAGACTCGAAGGAGGAAAATCATGGTTTGCAAATTATTAATCACCAATTAACATCATTAAATTATTAAAGTCGTATTATTGCTGCCAAGAGTGTTATAAACTCCCTAGATGAATGCGTTGTGTTACAACATAGGTACTATCAATTCGCGAAAAATTGAAATCCAGCATACATATTTGACCGTAATAGTGAAAGTCATTACTATGGAGTAGTCTTGAAGTCATATCCAACATAAGGTACAAACAATTCTTCTATAATTATGAAATGATTCTTCTTTTTATTTCTATTTTTATCATTAGAATTGCTATAATGTTATCGGCCACGGCGAGGCAAAGACCTCTCCTCCTACCCCAGGGTCGCGGGTTCAAGTCCCACCTGGGTATTTTTTTCATCACCCTGGGCATGAGTGTTTGTGTACGCCCATTGTTACATGTTCTAATACTCCATGCAAAACAATTTATCAGCAGCTTCCGGGGAAATGAAAATGACGTAGTTAAATAATGAAGTACTCTAACGAAGTGAGCCCTATCGCCTCGGAATGCATTCGAAGGCATGTTATTTTAATAAGTAATTCTGATCGAACGAATGGCGCTGACGGAAGTGAGACGGGAGCGGCTTCTACGATAAATGCAACCTGTTGGTGCACTCGGGGAGTTCCTTCCCCCTTTCATATGTCATCAGGATCACCCGCCCTTTTTTCCAGAAGGAAATTGACATCATTCGTGCTGCCTCCATTCCCCTGACCCCTAGCGGTCTAAATATTTTCCTTCCAATCATCGTTTATCTACATCTACAAAATGCCCTGCAAGCCACCTCAAGGGCGTGTGGCAGGGGGTGAGTAATCACCAGCATGCATTACACTATACCCTAAAGCTAGTGTAACCATACCTGTAACTGTAACTAATGATGCATTAGAATAAATCGCTAGTGTTTGCCAGGATGCGAAGTCTCACAAGCATGCACTACACTCTAGGTAAGCTATCAATGTTAGAGGGACTGTTAGTATTTATGTATTTTACAACTACTCAAACGGACAGATTTTCAAGAGAAATGCTGAAAACATGAATGGCGTGCTGTAAGTATTACGTATTAGATAAGGAAACAAGTATTAGGGAGTACTACTACTACTATGCTAGTACACTACCTAAGCACAAAGCTAGTAAAAGTCTCATTGGCAGCTATTATGGTCTCTTAATCTACGCGGGAAAAATGACATTTTAAATCTGTCCGTTCTGCAGTCTACTTCCCTATTTTTATGATCTACCGCAGTATGTCGGATTTCGTAATATATTTCGTAATTTTTAACGTCGTCAGAGAATAAATCGGTTTGGAACTTACATAATAAATTAAGTCTAAATGTTAATCTACGGTCAGAAACCGATCCCCATCTCAGTTGCATCGTTGTTCCGCTTCCTTAAACTCTTCCTACAATTACATGCGAGAGCTCAATTCTGAAAAGGTAGTAGGGTGAGAGGATGAAGATTAAGCCTTCCTAAAACGAGATTTTTTTCTGTCTTATTCCTGTATTATTTTTTATGTCGTACAGTTGATTTAAAGTAACTTGGTCCAAGCCTTCACTCAATGAATTACGCTGCGTAGCCTGTTCCTGAAACCATCCTAACCTTGGTCGGCCAACATTGCTATAACTACTGTGCTTATATTTTAATTTTATGATATCTGATAATTGACCAATTAATTATAAAAGGATGTTTTTGGAGAGTTGGCAATCTATAAATAGAACACATGAGTACTTCTTGCCAACTTTTCGAAAATTTATGTTTTCGTCTTCAGGGCTACTATAGTAAAATGTCGTAAGATTTATTGACAATTGTTGTTGACTCGTAAATTATTGAAAAAATCTATATAATCATACTTTGAGGTGGAAAAATTAGATTGAGATTTCAGGACATGTAAACATTTGCTAAGGATGTTGACATTTGTTATGGTAACCGTTATTTAATATTTCTAAGTAACTAAAACATGGTGACCAACAACAAAAGTTATACGTTATGATGTAAATATCAGGAGTTTAGGTCAAGTAACAAATTTAAGATTTCTGCCAACGTTTCGGATATATTATTTATCTATCCGCAGGGCTATAATGAAATGTTGCATGGTGAAAAAGTTTTTGTCTACAATCCTCTTTTGAAAACAGATTGGTTTATAATCTTTAATTAAGAGTCATTTTAAAGGAAAATATACAGACATCTTCAAGAGTACATTGCCTTTCAAGTTTGTTGATATTATATTTACATTTGTAATTTCGTTGCTTGGTTTATTTCTATGTTCAAAATTTGTTTCATTTGTTAAATTATGGTAAATTTAACTTAGATTGGAGATGTATGTCCTTTTATTAATTTTTTTTATTTTTGGAAATATGGAACGTTTCTTTGAATAACCTTTTTGATCAATTTCATTACAACTATGAGGATGGTTAAAAGATATAGATAAACCTATATTTCTCCCTTCGATCAGTCAGAGATTCCCACCCAGTCTACTCTACCTAGTGTGGGTGTGAGTTTAAAATGATTGATCCATCGCAATTATTGTGATTCCTTATTGAACGCGTAAAAATGAAATTTTAAATATGTCGGCTTTGCAGTCTATTTCCTCTATCTTATTCCTGCGATCGTTTCTACCTTAATACGTTGACTCTTGCGAAATATGCTGAACGTCCGGCAAAAAGTTGTCCTCTTCGAACTTGCGCAAATGATTTAACGTATTATTCTCCCTTCGTACTCGGTACTTGACGACAAAATATCGTTTCGCTCCGTACCATTCGAAGCTCGCCTCTTATTCATAAAAGTGTCGGGTTATGCCTAGGAAGGAAGACAGGAAGGAGAGGGATGGTGAGCGACGCAATTTCGTCAGGGCAGGCGGTTAAGTGGGTGGGCCCAGCGGCCTCACGCACCCATGCGTGATCGCCATCCGTGGCTTGGTCGTGACATTGCGTGCTTCGACGGGCACGTCCAAAGTCAAAGCGCGTGGATTCCGCCGGGCATGAGGTACCGGAGAAGGGGGGCGGGGTGGTAGGGGTTTAGGGGAAGGGGGAAAAGAGGGGAGGGGACCTTCTATGCCATCGCAGTCCACACGTCCGTCCTTGGGATGGCACGTGACGTCACACTGGCCGTCAGGTAAAAGGGAATGTTTCGACATTAATGCTCTCTCATAATCAGTGTTTCGCCAAATAGCTGCCAGGTCCTCGTATACAATGCTGCCTATTATTTCCCCCAGACAGTTTTCTCCTGAGCTATTTCGCAGATGTTCAATTTTTGCTGGACGTTCAATATATTTTGCTATAGCCAAAGTGCTACGGTAGAAGCGATCACAGGAATATGATAAAGGAAATAGGCTGCATAACCGATAGATTTAATATGTCATTTTTCCACGTACAATAAGGGATCATAATAGTTGCGATAGATTAGTCATATGAAACGCCCACACTCACTAGGTAGAGTAGAATTTTCACTTGTGTTCAATAACATAGCATCATTACTAAAACTTCACACCTCTTGATATGTCCGGCATAATTTTATTTTGTTCTTTGCATGAAGTAGTAACTCGTAGCATTCATAAATTAATAGTATTAGTAATATTAACCACTAGTTGTCTCTTTACCAGTGTACTGCATGTTTGCATGTTTATTTACGTAGCACTTTCCCAGTTTATGGTTGCTTGCGCACATTTTGGCCCGCGCCTAGTGGCCGGGGGAGCGTGCGAGGTCCAGATTTGTACTGGGACGAGTCCTGCATGGCTGGTGTGGAATCACCCCGTGCCACACACCCTAGTGGTGGCTTGCACGGTACTTCGTAGATGTAGATGTAGGTTTTTGTTGCGTTGATGCGAATATTTCTGCATTTTCGGGTATTCATCGCTTTGGTTGTTTCTACTGACAACAGCTCCGGGTCCAGCTTCAGGTTAAGTAACTTGGTGTAGTAGAATAGTGTGTCACATGTTGCTCGCATGCCTGGAGGATAGATGAGTTTACTCTCTTCGGTTTGGGATATGTCAAATATTCACCGCGATATGACCTTGGCGTTTGGTGCTCCTTGGCAAGCTCGATGTTTACGTCTGGAAAATACCTGCGGATGAACGACTCTCGTGAATACGTAAAGGTAACCAACCGTTAACATTCACGCGGATCCTTGAGTAGCAAGCGTGCATTGGTGAATCAACTCCCAGACCATGGTACGTAGCCATTCAATGAGTCAGCTGTACTCGTTTATTCAAATGACTATCATGTACGGAATCTCATACTAACATTTAAATGATTCTTTTTTCTCTAATGGATACTTTCAAACTTCTGCTGTTGATACTTCAGTTTTCTATACGTTTGGGAAAGCAATTGATTCGACATTCATTGGCATATTATGAGGACTTTTCAAATTAAAGCTGTGAAATGTTCAGTATATTAGAGTTGATGAGTAGATATTCGTTTCTCTTTAGAGATTAAACTATGAATACTTCTAATCGGGAGGGCAAAATGTGATGCGTGTGGTAATTGTTACTCGAATCCCACAATGCTGACCTAATATGAACAAATTATTAATTTAGACTTTCAGAGCAACTGTTTTACCTGTCTACTCAAGAGAATTTTGATAGTTTTTTCATATTACTTAATCGCTCATGGTTTACTTTCCGCTGCTAATACCAAACTTTTAATATGCTACAACTCCAGAAGAGAATAGTAGAATTTGTTTTTTATTTAAATGTTTTGCTTGGATGTTAAAGAATGAGCCATTTGTCGATTAATTCTTAGAATTCCATCTCAGATTTTTCGTACAGCGTTAACATTGTTATTTGGCAAGGCAATCTGGATCATCATTTATTGGTGTATTCATTTTCTTCTTAACTTCTGAGCGTATCACATCAAAAAACATTGCTACTACGGAAATTCTCATTGATTGAGTTTTTTCATGGATATGAGTTGGATGAAGCAAAGCTCTTAGCAAACGCTAGTTCCTTTTGAATTTTATTGAGTCACGCTTATCGATAGAGTTTCACGATTTCCTCAATGGCTTATATGAGTATCGAGGGGAACAGCAAGAAATGCGAATAATTTTCAAAACTAGGGACTACCCCAACCATGATAAAAGTAACCTAGTTGTCACTCAAAAGTAGAGCGACCTTCATCAAAACAGGGAAAGCTAAGAATTTCACTCCGTTCTTGAGAGTGGCCATTCTGTTTCACTGCGAAATCATTTGTTTTTGCGACATTCGAATTCTTGGAACCCCATTCACCACTTTAGTAGGCTTTTAAGTTTCCTTGATGATTCCATATATTTTATTCTGCTTGAAGTGAAAATCGAGGGGTGTTCAAAGCTTTTGTTTGTCGTCGAAATATTCTAAGTATAACGTGCAAATGGATAGGCTCCTATTAACATTTACACTCGTTTATATGAGAATGCCATACGTTAAAATGTATATATTGACCACGAAAAGACAGGAGGAAAAAATCATAGCACTGCTAGCTATTATCCGGTCGTTATAATGTTGGTAATTTGTGGTGCTATCATTGCGGAAACTTAAGAATATAGTGTGATTAAAAATTTCACTCGTCGGTTTGGCAGTTTGCCTTTTTTTGTATTGATGACTTTAGTTTTTTTGTCCGAGTAAATTGCATAAATACTCTAACGCTGAGTTCTTTGGTGTTACTGAATATTCCACCCTCACTTTTAACTTTTTTGCTTGGAAATGGCATATAAGTACGAGTCACATACTTTTAAAAATTAATACCCTAATGTTAGTGTGGATAATGGGTTCATAATATTGACTACGGCGAACAAAGTATGTTTTGAGATTTGCATTGTTGCTTTAATTTTGACATTTAATGTTATTATTCTGATTTTTTTTAATTAATCCAATTTGGGTCGAATTCCACTACCTAGGACAGCTCTATAACATGCAAAAAGGATAATTAATAAGTTAAAAAAGTTAGATAGTGTCTAAAAGGATGGATAGAAATAGAATTTGAATTGGCGGTTCATTTTCTGTTTCGGCGAACCAGGGGTTTCTGTATTTCCGTAGACTTTGATTATGAATTCGTAAAATAATTTACAATTATTGTACCTCTCTGTCTCAAATACGGCTTTGGGAACTCATAGAATCCAAATGTTTGAACTGATGACTCACATATACTCACGAATGGAGTTGATGGAATAGGCGTTGCATAATAGTTATAAAAAAATTGCAAATGTCGTAAGATTGACCAACATCACTCCACCACACGTCCTCTCGATTTGTCTTGAGGAAGGACTCCGGGGCGGGTTGCTTGAAAAGAATTCGGAATTAAATGAGAAGGAATTTCTGGAAATAAAAAAAAACAAGGGCGATTCTCAGAAACCAGGCCTACCATGACCAACTGCCAAAAAACTGGATCGATGGTTAAAAAATCAAGGTCTTCATTCGCAAACCAAGGCCGTTATATGGTATTCAGGGCCGTTTCATACGCTTAGTCGGGGGGGAATTTTAAATCAAAGGGCCGGCATAAATAATTTGGAGAACAATTACTGCATTTGAATCTGTGTTCGAGGATTGAAATATCGAGGTTTAGGAACGGCGCTATTTTCATCACAAAGTTAAAGACATAATACATTCTTTAACTATTGTAAAATTGTGGCGATAGGAAGCGTGCGAGGTTCGAATTTGAGCCGGGACGAGTATTGCATGCTTGGTGTGAAATCACTCCGTGCCACACACATCATGGAGGTGACTTGCAAGATATTTTGTAGATGTAGATTTAAGTTAACATTTTTCCAAGAGGATCCACAATTGGTGGCCTTATTTTGTCATGGGGTTCGTCATTATTGCTATCATTGAATCAAACCTCAGCTAAGAGCACTTGCAAGCCATTTAAGTGGAAAATGTAGCACCAATTTGCGATAAATCTGAAATGGAGTAGCAAAAGTATTTATTCCTCCCTTGTTTTTTCGCGGCTGCATTAGATTGTCTGAATTGGTGGCTTAATGCTTAAGAACTTAGACATTTTAAAACGGGGTCTTACCTTAAATAAATAATTTAGGTATTTAACTACAGAATAAGAATCTGGTTTAATTAGACTAAGGAAAGTGAGGCAAAAGTGGTTAGGTTAGCAAAAAGGCCATTGTGCCGTATTCATTAACTGCCATATGACAAATTATCAATAAAAACTCGATAGGTGGAAATTATTAATTATTATTCCTGATAATTTGTCACGGCTAGTGGCATTATTAACTCAAAGGTGGTTGGTTTGATTATTAGTATTGTTTGAGGCATGAGCTTAGGAAATAAAATGACCGATTCCTTCGGCTCTACCTTGATGGAATGCAAAAAAATTCTTTGATCGATAATTGATCAGCAGTCGATCGCTGATTTAGGTTGGCAAAACCGGGCCAAAGTAACTAACAGCGCGAAAACCCGTGTTTGGCCTCATTTTCCCGTCACACAGGGCGCGTCTGCAGACGTTTTTTTTGAGTGTCTGAACACGTCGTTGCGGGAGTATGTAGCAATTTTGGACGTGTCGGCGTTGAAGATAAGATCTTTCATTTTCTTGAACGGTCAGATCGGATGGAGGGATCGCCTCCCCGAATCGCTTGAGCATTTTCCAATCGCATGCTCATCTGCGGAGGGACGCTTCTCTTGCCAGTGGTGTAACTGCGCCGCCGACGCGGAATTCTTCCAGAGTCACGTGGTGTCCCTCTTTTCACCCCTCCTCCCCCTCCCTACCACCCCACCCCCCATTCATTCCGTCTTCATGTCTCCTGTGGCCTGGTCAACGAGGGAGGAATACACAAGATTGAGCCGTTTTGAATTCTCCGTAGGACGTGCACAACGTTATTGTTTATTCGTGTCTTATTCCTCTAATTTCTTTTTCTCGGGAATATTTAAGCTGTAATAATATGTCTAAATCGTTCTTTTTGGGGATAATAACTGCCTGTTCCCTAATTGGACGAGAGCTGTCAATCATTTGGCTGAGACATTGGTATCACGTATTACTCCACATTTCTACTAAATACATAGAGAATTCTATATGTTTGTCAACTGTGAAAAGCTAAGTAATTTTTCTCTTTGTATACAACATCGGTGTAGTTAATAGGCATCTGTAAATGAAGGTGTCAAGTACATGAATGATTGGTCCAGATACGGGACATTCCTGCCTAGAATACCCCCACTTAAGGAAATCTCCGCATTGCATTTTGAAACATTCAATACCTTCAAAACTGTTAGTATGTAATGCCTTCATTTAAACTGTTCAAGATATTTATACTACTCCTCCCTTTCATCACAGAAATAAAATATGTTGTCTTCATAAATAAGTGTTCGAAGGAATATTTGGTGCTAATTTGGAAATGCGGAAAAATATTTCATAAATTTGTAAAACAATTCTGTAAAATTTCGCACTAATTTATCAACACCCCAGGCTAATTTATTCCATCACGTTGTGCCAAATTTAAGATGCTACATATTAAAAACCAGTATCTGTGTCAATTAAATAGTTGGGCATTTTACTAAGTGGTTTAGTTTTAAGTGAGCGCGCCATCTCGCAGAAAATTTGGATAAATTATTTTTGTCTCCTTAGAGTGCTTTCTAGGTTAAAATTTCCAAAAATGAGGATTTATTCTCAGTGCCAACCTACATAGGTACAGATACAGTCATACATGAACATTTAATACAGTGTATGGATTGTTTTTCATCATACATACTCCTCTCTTTCATCTCCTAGTCCTTGTGAGCCATATTGTTTTTGTCGTCACGTTGCATTTAGACATGGCGACGACGACACTGCGGTGCGCGAAAAATGAGGATTTATTCTCAGTGCCAACCTACATAGGTACAGATACAGTCGTACATGAACACTTAATACAGTGTATGGATTGTTTTTCATCATACATACTTCTCTCTTTCATCTCCTAGTCCTTGTGAGCCATGTTGTTTTTGTCGTCACGTTGCATTTAGATATGGCGACGACGACACCGCGGTGCGCAAAAAATGAGGATTTATTCTCAGTGCCAACCTACATAGGTACAGATACAGTCGTACATGAACATTTAATACAGTGTATGGATTGTTTTTCACCATACATACTTCTCTCTTTCATCTCCTAGTCCTTGTGAGCCATGTTGTTTTTGTCGTCACGTTGCATTTAGATATGGCGACGACGACACTGCGGTGCGCGAAAAATGAGGATTTATTCTCAGTTCCAACCTACATAGGTACAGATACAGTCGTACATGAACATTTAATACAGTGTATGGATTGTTTTTCATCATACATACTTCTCTCTTTCATCTCCTAGTCCTTGTGAGCCATATTGTTTTTGTCATCACGTTGCATTTAGATATGGCGACGACGACACCGCGGTGCGCGCGTCATGCAGCAACTCATCGAACTTTCCGATCGCATAAAGGCGCGTGATGGCCCAGAAATCGCCGCTGCTCTCCCCCCTCTTGCCTCCCCTACAAGTCTCCCCTAAGCGTGAACCTTTAGGTAATGCTTCGAAACAAATTATGTCATGGCGAGGAACGAAGGTTAGGTGGAAAGAAAAAAAGTATACATATAGGTATACGCACACGGGCTTTTATTTCTAAGGCCTACCGCACGTCCATTATCGATATTCTCCATCCTGACAGTCCAATTTAAAAGAAGAGTTATTTTTATGGGGATGACATATTGTGTTCTATGCAGTTCGTCGTCCTAGATGCATGCTCGCGATGAGGTTTGAGGTAAGTGAGGATGAAGATGAGGATATAAGTGTGTGTGGGGGTAATGCGAACTGACTTACTTATTTATAACATGATGCGTTGAATTAACCATCGATTTCTTCACTCACATGTTGTGACTTACGGTCGGGGACAGTTTGGGCAACGTGGCCCTTAAATGAAATGGGCAAAGGGCCACGTTGCCTAATCAATACTACCATTCGTGTGGTTCCTTATAGAATTTGCAATAAGCACAGAGGCCAGCGCATCAGGCCAGAGCTATACATATGTGGTACATGAAGAAGCCAGGGTACCTGAGGTTGAAACTTTATCAATTTTTCACCAATAGAACCAATCAAGATGAAATAGGCTGCGAATTTATGGATATTTATGCTTGTGTTCTTTATCGATGTTAAATATTTTAAAACCATTTGTTGACTAGTTTATATGTGGCTTAGATTGAAAAAGGCACGGTATTTGCCACCAATACATCTTTAAAGCTGGTTTTGTAATCTCTGGGTAAGAATATTTTTTTATACGTTCTCTCATGCTAACGCTCTCGTCAATTAACCGATAGCCTGATGTAATGTACGAAACCAAAAATCTTAGTTAACGTCAAGTTAGGGTAAAGGCTGCGTCATCTTGCATTAAACGTTTACGTGACATTCATAACCTGTCCTAAGCGTCTATTTTGAACGTTCAGCACACAATAACTAGTACCTAAGAGCCGTACTCACATGATATTTAAAACAAGCTAAAACACAGCTATTAGAATAAAATTCGTGGAGCCAGAACGTCGGAGCAGCAAAGTCAACATCACAATATGATAATAACTGGACACTCTGCTAGTTAAATAACTTGTGAGTTGATGTGAATAGTCCTGACGCACCGGACGAGAGCCTATATTGCGGGTACTGGAGTAGCACATAAAGAGTGACGAATTAGAAAAACTTCCCTCACTGAAAAAGTCTAATCCAGTGCTTTGTTTGACCACGGTGGCTTTATAAATGAACAGTGAGCGAACTAAGTTGCAACTTTCCCTTTTAATTCCAGGAAAACAAAGATTGATTGCTGCGCAGAAAAAAAAACTTAAAAGATTGGCCTAGTTGTTAGTCTTTGAGTTTCACGCGTGAAAAGTCATTCCGTGAAGGAATTCAAGTAAAAGTTGGTCCCAACGCCAGCAGATTCCTGCATGAGTGCCACGGAGACGCATTATTATTTTGGCAAATATTTTACTATCGAAAAATACGCTGGAATACTTTAGACATATTTTATGGATTATTAATTTAATTTAATTTTCTTCAAATCTAAATGTCTCACAACTCTCAAACCCATTTGGTCTTCTTTTTTTCCAATATTTTGATCATATGACATAGGCTCAATCAAACTCATTTAGTCAAATTTTTTATCATCATACTTGACCGTATTAGCTCGTAGGCCTCCGCGGATGTAGTGTTGACTGTTTATTTTTTCGGGATTCATTCCGCGATGTTTAAAATTGCAAAAAACAATATTTCGCTGGTCCTTCTGCCAGCTTCATCAGGTTAACTGAACTGATTCCTTAGCCTCGCTCGTCGTTAAAAATTCCGGCAACAATGGGAGTCCTCACTCATACATATAAAGACAAGCGAGACTAAGGAATCAGTTCAGTAAACCTGATGAAGCTGGCAGGAGGACCAGCGAAATATTGTTTTTTGCAATTTTAAACATCGCGGAATAAATCCCGAAAAAAGAATCAGTCAATACTTGATAATATAATAATATATATAATATAATAGATTACCGACTATAACTGAAACGCTAGGTTATATGCTGAATTATTTTGTGAAGCATACATGACCATATCCTAACCTCCTCTTTCCTCCCAATCCGTTCTTGTATCTACGTCTTTTTTCTGCTCCGTATTTCATTTTATCCGCCGGTACTCAGTGCGTAAAACCTTTACGTTTAAGCGCCATCGCTTCGTGATCTACTTTCTTTCGGGGTTTCTCATATGGATTTGTTGATGTGTGGTCGCTTTTTAAGGATGGCAGTCACTAGTGGTGAGGACTAATTTGCGATTTCCATACTCGTTGTCTGGATGACTTAGTTTGGCTACGCTCTTTGCAGCACGCTAAGGATAGTGGTATCATTTTGGAAAGATAAATGTTTATCCAGGTGTTTGAGAAGTTCACTGCCTTCTCACAGCAAAATCCTGTCTTAAAAACCATTGGGCAATTTCAAAAAAAGTAAATTATCAGAAAAAAATTAATTAAAATATTTATAATTGGTATATTTCACACTTTGAGGGCATCGACCGGTTCTGCCCCTATGACCACGTCATTATCAAGAGAAGTTGTTGTGATAATTACCCAAGCATAGCGGCGAAACCGGTCGAGGTACTCAAATAAAGTGTGGAATACACCAATTATGTTTTAAAAAAATTAATTAATTCAAATTGAATTTACCAACTATCACCTTAACTGGAGTTAAGGTCTTCAAATCCTTCTTCTCTTACAAAATTAAGTTATCAATGCTAATCCTTTGTGTGCACTTGAATGAAAGACGTATTTATTATATTTTCTTCTAAAAACCTTTCAAAGAAGTAAAAATGTCGAAACGACAGCTGCTTCTCTTACATTTGAAATAATCAAGAACATTTAGTCATTTCTTGGAAAAAACAAATTGAAATCTACGTAGCTGAAAAACGAAAAAATAGTAAAATCTCATTCGCTTGACCCTTCCTAGGCTTGCATTAGGAAGTAAACTTATTTAAACTATCGTAATTATGAGTGCATACGAGCGCTTAGTGACACCGCAAAATTTGAAACTTTTCCTTTAGAACAGAATTAAAACGAACAAGTCATAAATTCACACGATAAATAATCTGAAAATACTAATTTATCTGTGGTTACCACCTTCAGCAGGATTTCAGGGGCAAATCGAGCCTTAGAAGACCTCTTTAGTAAATGGCTCTGCACTTAGAATCACTTAACCTTTCATGTTATAGCGTCACTCCATTACCAACACCATAAGCACTGACCTCCCAGTGGAATTACAATACCTTCTCTCCTTCAGACGACATTACGATAGTGAATTTGGAGCTTGTTTACGAAGTTGAGCTTGAATCACGTGCGTAGCAACTCAAAAGAACTTTCTTTAAAATCATAACATTTAATGAAAATGTTGTCAAATAAAAGTGTCTTTTGAAACCTGCTGTATATGAACAGATTATTTTATTTTTACAAAATTACCACAGTCGAAAAAGAGGATTTCAAAATGCGTTAATTTGATGGAAATATCGCCGAAGTTGGCTACTATAGACGTAAGAAACGTTCTTAAAATATTAGTTCTCCTAATTATCTGCATATTTTGGTTGCGCAGGGTACCTTAACTTTGTTTTTTAAATATTCATGTTATGCAATCAGTGAAAGCAGTATTTTTTAAACAAAAATGTGGAATTTAGACCAATTTTGAGGATACCGGGACTAGCCATGGTATTTACCTTCACGGAGTCACCCGCAAGTGCACATAAGTGCGATTTTCCACAGAGGTTAAATCATACGCCTTGACCGGGATTCGAACCCTGATCCCTCGATTTCGCGCCGCGGATTTTTCCTCTGTGGAATATCGCAATTATGTTTACTTGCGGATGACTCCGTTAAAGTAAATACCGTGGCTAGTCCCGGTAATCTCAAAATTGGTCAAAAGAGAGAACACCTCACCGTGTTGCATGTATAGCTTTATCCTCGCGGGCTGTGGCGATAGGCGCACTCTTTGGTGGACTGCTTATTGGCACCATATGTCTAGCAGTTCTGAACACCTTGCTCCTATAAAGCCACCAAAATCCACAGTGGAGAAGGGCGCCTCGGTAGCTTACTGGTTAAAACACTTGGCGAATGATTTTTCCTCTTTTCCACTTGTGTCGAATTTAGAGTTTGTTTTGACTCCCATATTCACCGATCCTCAATTACGTTTTAAAATTAAAATTTTATAATTGTGTCTGTTATTACTAAGGAAACATCTCGCTCAAAATGTCTTAACAGGAGAAGTGACGCAGATCCTAGCTCTTTTTCATCTCAGTCTCATCTTCCTCTTGCTCACGGCGGCGCTGCGTTACATTGTTTGCGTCACCTCGGGCGCGTGAGATGAGCACTTGGAGATTCGGACGACGTAGTGTCGCGGATTAGGGCTCAGGTTCCCCGCCTCTCCCTTCCCGATCATTTCCCACCACCACCACCTTCCACAATCCCCCCTCTCCAACTTCTTCTAACCCCCGCGTGTCTTTATGGGATCAGCCCACCCCGCATAGCCGGCGGATCAAGCCTGGGAAGCGAAGACGAGGAGGAAGATTCCCTTCCGACCCTCCCCCCATGAGCACCGACTCACTTTATGGGGGTTATAAGGTCAAAGGAGGTCACGGAGCCAATGAGTCGGTTGGCCGCACACGCTAGCTCGCTCTCTCAAGGGGGAATAGGTGGAGTAGGGGAGGGGGGAGAGAAAAAGGAAGTAGGGGTAAGAAACTACTCACGACACCACCCCCAATCACTTGCCCCACGCCCAGCCGGCCAACAGCAACCCCTTTCCCCCGCCCCCGCACCCTGGAGGCAGCCTGAGAGAGGGGGCACGGTGGTGTCAAGAGGAAAAAGCCAAGCGTAACGTGAGAAGGAGAGGCTCAGGTGCAAGGGTAGCGGTGCTGACGAAGCATTACTCTTATCCACTGCATTCACGTGTGATTGTCGTAATATGTCAAACTCGGCGATATTGCAAAGCATCGAATGATATGGAGTGGGAATGCGCTGCATAAATTGGGTGGATGACTTTCAAAAAAGCAATCGATAGTCGGAGATTGATACATCGATTGCTATCTTCTCCGTCTTTCGTCTATAAAAGCTGTTTTACTCATGAAAGTTACCAACGTAGCAGTAGTCTGATAAGTCACATGCAAGAAGTATTTTTATTTTGTAAGCACGTACTTCTGTGACTGTAGGGGTTGCAAACGGTAAACTATTGACCACAACTAGCACTTCTACAGGTCGCTTAGCACTTAACTAGAGCGATTCTCTGCAAGTAACGCGCGATGCATATCGTGATATCTCTACTCTCGCCACATCAATAGAAGTCAACTAGCACGTTTAAAGCAGTCTTGATGCATGCATAGTACCCGGCAATATTACGATACATACACTACAATTGGCGATATTTAGGGAACTTCTTGGTCTAGAAATGTACAGCAAAATTAAAGTGTGTGATTTCGGAAAAAAAACAATCGATAGTCGATGATAGCCCCCAGCCCCCACGGAGGTATGATAAGTGCATGATTCAAGAAAACATGCCAACAAAGGCGATACACTTTACGGAATTAACTTATTAACTGCCATAGACAAATGATGCTTGATGAAATCTCTGCAGAGGGGAGAAAAGCTAATAGAAGACTTTCGAAGACATGACAGCCTCCTGAAAAATATAACAACAGTTGCCACGAATTGGAAGCATTACGGAGGAGGACAAAAGGATGGCATACATGATGCGAACTATTATAGTTGTTAAAATGAAGGGTTATGAAGGAATGAAGTGGTTAGATGAAAGGAGAATTGAGCAGGAGCAAACTGGTCGCTGGACTGATAGCTGCTATCCATTCAAGGTTTTGACTTTAGAGCAGATTGGAACGTATTGGCGAACTTCTGCGTGCTTAAAGAAATATCGATGCAATGATACGCGCAAGCAAAATGTTCGGTAACGTGCCATTAGGTGGCAGGCAGGAACAGAATAGTCACAGCAGATTGTTTTGTGAATAGTTAACGGATTCGTTCAAAAGAAATATTTTATAAAGTTTTTTTTACAAAAAGTAATAAAAAACTTGACATTATCTAGGCATCTTCGATGTCTTTAACTAAATATCAACGCATAGATAACAATCACGAATGGGATTATCGAAGATTTTCTCTTCTCAAGCGTAAATTAGCAATTCTCCTTATTTCCGATTTCCTATTGTCAACATAATATGTTATATACTATGTACAGTTAAATTGTGTTCATTATTAATATATATTATCAAGAAAAGGGAGTCTGTCTTCAATTTATTGATTCTATTGTAAAATGAATCCTTGGGTGAAAATACTAGTATTTTACGCCAAAAATATCGTTACGTCTCACACCGATCGAAACCCCCCACTATCTTTCTTCTTCACAAGTCTCTTGGCACGGCAGCGCCCCCCTCAACTATGTACACGACACACCCCCGCATCAACCCCCATACTCCTCCTCTTTCTTACGTAAGGGAAGGTTACCGGTTTAAAAAATCGATGTAGTAATAGGAAGCCTCCCCATTGTGTGTATGTCCTGGGTCTGGCCTTTACGGCCGAGGCTGTTTCCCCCTCTCGGTTGAATGAGTCATTACGTCTTTTACGGTGAACGACGGGCTTTGCACGGTCAAACTTGATATAATTAAAAGCCTCCCCTATCCCCCCAATCCACCCTACCCCTCTCATTCGTTGTCCGTTACGATTCTTTTACGATTTTCACTTTATGATCCAGGAAAAGAGTTAAAAGGGTGAAAGGGCAGCTCGACTACCCCGATGATGCAAAAGTTTTCAAGTCCCTGAGTGCTAACACGAGTAATGACAGGAGAAACCTTTTGTGTCATCGTGAGCCCAAGTATTGACATCTCATATTCTGCGAGATAGGAAGCTATCGCAGGAATGTAATCGTACGGTTAATAGTGGTGCTTCAAAATGGTGCTGCGCCATAGATTTGGGAATTTACCGACGACAACCTGATATTAACGAAAATACACGTTTTCGTTTCTCTCGAAGATAACCGACGGGAGAAGTACCTATCTCGGCCACTAGGGTCTTGCATCGTGACGTATGGCAAGTGGTATGCACCGAATAAGGTGAATATGAGAATGTGGACGGCCTACCAAAATCTTTACTCAAATTTTCTGGAAAGAATGAAGAGTTTGGTAGGTATTTACGAAAGACCCAAGTCAAAAGAACCGCCAACTATTGCACGACCTGAATTAATGGTATATTCTGAGATATATAATCTGTGTACGTAACGAGTAATCAGCGTGAAGGCTATAGAGTACCACCTTTCCAGGGGCAGGTGTCCCGGTTGAGGAGGAAAGTTTTTAAGTGGTCATCCTACCCCCACTCAGTGTCTTTGAGTATAGAAGTTAAACCGTGGTTCCCTAGTCGTCGCTCGTAATGAAGATGCTATTGCCGACGACGGGGTTCTATTCTCCCTTGCATCCCACCAGCTACTCCTTTTCTAATACCTTTCATCCCGGTGTAAAGCTCTGATTTGTTCGCACACACTTGAAATGCCTTTCTAGATTTAAGATGAAGGCCGCCGTAATACTTCTTATGAGGAATATGGATACGTATAGGTACCACTAATAATCACATTGGGCGAGAAAGATGTCTATGTACCTATTGTTTATACTTCACTTTAATGAATGGTAATGTAAATGACCTGAAGTAAGTAAAAATGCCAGTAAAAAGCTGTTCTAACAAATACATTAGAATTCCAAAGTCAAATCGCGCATCGTAGACTGGTAGCAAGGTTGTTTTCACTATTAGATAACGTCATAATAACTTCTCGTTTGGCACCACTTGAAACTCACACTAATCAGTATCTAAAGGCGATCACGAGCCTTAGCTGATGACTTACGTGACTATGAGCGAGAAACCAAACGGGAAGCTAGATCTTCGCTTTAAAAGAATCGCCTTATGAGAGAAACGAACGCATTCCCTGAAATCTAAGTATATGAACATGAAAAATTTTACTCTTTCGCAGGTTTTGAAGTAGTTTAGTAGTCTAGCCTTAATAAAGATCATCTTCCAGTTTTATTTTAAAATGTAACCAGTTGTTAGAAGCGTGTACTAAGAAGTGTAACATTAATTATGCAAAAGCATTATGTTTTTGACTCTCAACCGGAGGTTTTGTTTTTGCTCTTTTATGAAAGGTATTACAAGGTTAGTAATAATTTATTAATTTTAAATACTTGAGGAAAAACGCACCGTTAAATTCCTAACTTGAACTTTCTCATTTTTTATGCTGCCTTTCTGGAGCACACATCCGTGTAAAATTCCATAAAAACGGGATCTACATCTACAGCTATCCATATACAAATACCCTGCAAGCCACCTCAGGGGTGTGTGGGAGGGGGTGAGTAGTCACCAACATGCATTACACTATACCCTAAAGTTATTATAACTACGACTAATTATACATTAGCATAGAGGCTAAGCCTCACAAGCATGCAATACACTACAGATATGCTCATAATGGAGAGGGACCATTAGCATATAAGTATTTTGCTACTACACAAATGGACAGAGACTCAAGACTTATGTAGAAAACTTGCACGGCGTGCTGTTAGTACTAGGTAACAGATAAGTAATCAAGTATTATGGAGTACTACTACGACTAAGAGTTACACTGCCTATCGACAAACGTAGGTAAAATTCTCATTAGCAGCTGTTACGGTCCCTTATTGTTCACGGGAAAAATGACACTTTCAATGACGCGGGATAAGTTGTTTTGGAAAATATCTCGAAAAGGGGTAGAATAAGAGGCTAGTACTTTGGTGTCTATTGAAAAATGAAAATTCATTGAATAACTGTGAGCGTAGTGATATTTTGCTCTACCTACTTTAAGACGCAGTCGATAAATACAAAATACTAGGTGGGTGCGGCATGAAAGTCAAGATAAAGCCTTCCCTGGACACTAAAAAAGGTATTGATTTCTCATCTTCTGTGAGAGGAGAGGCCCTCAATTGTCTTTGAAGCTATAGCTGGGATGTGGCAATCCAGGGGTGGATAGCGGTGCTTCTAACGCCCAAACGCCTTGTATCATTGCCTCCACTGGGTCTTCCCGCTCGAAATCATCCGTTTGCGCAGGGGAAGGAGGGTTTTATGGACTCTTGGGCGTGGGGGAGGAGTCGGTTGCCAAAAGCGACAGGCGTTACGTAGAGTCGTCTTTTGACGTGCTCTAATTGGGTCAAGGGGCTCCCCCAATGAAAGCGGTGGTATCGACCATTGTAATCACGATTCCGGAGGAGAGGGCTATTACGCTGCACGAATGATAAATAAATAACGCACTGAGGAGAGACATTCGATTTAGGTGTCGTAAAAAAAGGAGGGAGTTCACCGAATCTTTTTCGAGTCGAAAGGAGATTAAGGAGGTCAAGTTCGCCCCGATTGAATTATGCATGCCCTTGCGAAATCTTGAGGTCGAATCGTTGCGTAGTCTTGGAGAAATGTGTCTTATGCGGCGCGTGGTGACGTTGGTTCTCGGTTGGTCCTGGGGTATTCCTCCTCCTCGCAATGATATCTAGGTAGTTCTGCCTCGTGTGAAACTGCGCTGAGTCGCGCAGTCTTGTCTAAAAGGAGCGAGTAACCCAGAAATAAGTTCTTTCAAATTGGAAATTACACCACATTACAAAATTTGGATATTATTCGAATACTTTTACTCCTTTTTTGCATAAATCATTTCATCTTAAGTATTATTATGGCAAGTATTATTTCTTTTCATCATCCATTACATGAGTAAATCACGAAACTCCCAATAGTTATGGGAAATAAGTAAGTAAAACATTACGTAAATAGTTGCAAATTGTACTGAAACCACAAACAAGGTACAATAAGTAGAATTTAACATTAAAAAGTATGATTAACAGATTGATAATAATACCTACGAAAATATATTACTACAGTACTTTTTTGTCCACCTCTTCCAGGACAGTTTCCCGAATGGTAATTTGAAACACTTCAATATTCTCTAAAACCACAAAGTCGATCGAAAGATGTACTGGACACCTGTGATATATATGAGTCATCTCCACCATTAGATAATTATAAGTTAATTCCCAATTTGACCAAGGGAATTATTTCAAGGGGCGTTAAAATGCAGAAATGATTGATGTGACTTGCTCATAATTCTCGGCAGAAATACTTCATCTTTTAACTTCGTACGTGGTGGATCCGGTGCCGAAATAAGCTCCTTTGCTCTCACTTCATCTTCCCTAAAGCATTATGTGCCTACTTTAAGAAATGTTTCAACCAATTTTTTTACAATTTTTCCTAAATGGAATTACAGTTCGCCTCAGAAATATGTGGACTCGCGACCAGTGGAAGCGCAGGGCGCTTGCTGACAAGAGGAAGTGAAATGGCCTAAGGGGGCGCTCTGGTCTCCCGTCTTACGCAGAATCAGGCTCAAGCGAAAAGCCTCCCGGGCAATGTAAGGGGGACGGGAGGCTCCCGAATGGTTTTGCTTCATTATTCCTTCAAGTTAGTTTGAGCGAGCTAGTTCCCTAGTCATAATGGAGACCATATTCGAATTTTATTTTTTTCAATTTAAGTGTCTGTAAAAAGTATGAAGTAAATATTTTTATATTAATGGTGCAAAAATATAGTTATAAATGGCCAAAATTCTCAGTTATTAATTAAATAAATACCACATAAGTCTCTAGCTTGACTAATTTTTTCACGCCGTACGATGAAATCGCCTTCACAATAGAAGGTTTTTTTTTTGCTATTCTGTAAAAATTACATTGGTGAGTAATAGATTATTTTTTTATAAATGGTTGAGAAAACGTACAAACTACATATCGTTGGTTTTTTTTGGAAATCTAGGTGTTAGAAGTTCTTAATTTTTTCAATATTCTCCCTCAGGTGGGTACAGTGGCCATCTATCCCATGTAAAACAGCATATATTTTTAGGCAAATTGCTGGAAAAGTAGTTCGGCGAGGGGTTAATAGTTTGATATCACTAAAAATATGGGAGTTTTTTCTTTAAATTACGTCAAATTCATCAAATTCTAGGTAAATTGATTTATCGCACAAACTACCTTAAACACCCGGAAAGTGGGCCATTACCACAAATCGCCAGCATCTTCTGTGTGGTGTCGCCTGGGAAACAGAAAATATTTTTTCCTTCGCGTTATAGTGTGTGACAGATTCAATTACCTCCTTGAGCGGATCTCTGTACCAAGAACATCCGATGTGAACTTTCGAAGGCATTTGGCGAAAATGAATAACGGGACGGAAACACACTAGCAAATCAAATGATTATGGAGAGGCGTTTACATTTTATTCTTAAACGATTTAAAAAAAGAGAGTGGAAAGTTGCTCTAAGAAAGATAAATTGGAACGGTATTAATTCCGGCTTTTATTTAAAGGCTAAGTAACATTTTTCTTTTGGTTATATTGAGAGTGGAAGCTAATAGGTAATTTAAATATTATGCGTTGCATTTTTTCCTGCTCTTCTGTTTTTGTACAAAGTTGCCACGTCACATTAGGGCTGAAAAACCTATCATCCCTTCATCTACTTTAGTAGGCCTTAAGGTTTTAGATAAATCTTGATAATCAGCCATCTTATTCTTTAACGATTTTCAAACATTGACTGGAAATTTGCTCTAAGAAAGATTGATTGGAACGATATTAGTGCCGGCTTTCATGTAAAGGCTAAGTAACATTTTTCTTTTGGTTATATTGAGAGTGGAAGATAATAGGTAATTTAAATATAATGTATTGCATTTTTTCTGCTATTCTGTTTTTATAAAAAGTTGCCACGTAATATTAGGGCTGAAAAACCTATCATCCCTTCATCTACTTCAGTAGGCCTTGGGGTTTTAGAAATAAATCTTGATAATCAGCCATCTTATTCTTTAACGATTTTCAAATATTGATTGGAAATTTGCTCTAAAAAAGATGGATTGGAACGATAATAGTGACGACTTTTATGTAAAGGCTAAGTAACATTTTTCCGTTGGTTATATTGAGAGTTGAAGCTAATAGATAATTTCAATATTTTGTTTTGTATTTTTTTCTGCTCTTCTGTTTTGTGCAATGTTGCAACGTCACATTAGGGCTCATACACCTATCAATCCTTAATCTCCTTCTGTGTACCTTAAGGTTTCAGAAATGAATCTTGATAATCCTACAATTGAGTGTAGTTATCTTGGTGCACAGGCTCCAGAAAACTTTCAACCTAGCTCTTGGGAATAGACTTGCCAAAATATGTTATTATCCGTTGGGAAAAGTAGCCGATGGATTTCTAATTTTTCTAGCCAAAGAGACAATCCTGATAAATGCTATTCATCCAGTGTATGAATTTAAGAATAATAGGCGTGCTATGGTTATAAATCATTAATTATTGAGGATGCTTCCGTTCCTCACACATTTTTTCATGTTTTTCGTCGCGTTGTATTCTTATAAGTCCATCGTACTTTTTTCATCGATCTCCAGACTTACATATCTGATGAATCCAATATATTTGCTCAATACCTGTCTCTGCTTGCATGTTCTCAAGTCTCGTAACCATATGACGCCACCCTCTGAATCAAACTCTTACGTTTCTCTTCATAGCCAGACTCCATATAAAAGTCTTATAGGAAATCTTTTCGTAGCGGCATTGCTCTTGATTCCGAAAGGTTTTCGCTTGTTCGTAAATTCATCTTTCAATAACGCGATTTTCATCGTGGTGTCTTCAAAAGTAAGTAAATAGTCTCGATTTTCTACTTAGTACCCTCTTACTTTCATGCTGAGATCGAAATTCTTTTTTCTTGAAAGTGTGATTACTTCTACGTTTTCAATGCATAAACACTGGATGGCAGATTTAATTTGAAATTGGTAAATGTTTTAGAGAGATTAAAAGCATTCTCACCGATACTCTGATTACAAACTTGGAATTTGCCTGTAAATACTTTTTTTGGAGTTTTAAAAAGATTTTTCTTTCTACATTCTTGTAAGCTTTACAAAACTTGCCACGTGACAGTTTATAATTAAATCAGCCACATAAAGTTTTAATCTAAATTTTTATTCTTATAAATTCCTATACGAAAACGACGGGAAATCCGTTTTCATCTTAAATGCTGTGTTAAGACTGGTCTGCTCCCTTAGACTTTATTTTTATCTCAAATCGTGTCAATAATGACCAGACACTCGCCAAATATTAGTATTAGTCGAGATGTCGAGATTGCTATTCGTGAGTGGCCTTGTAATTTTTCTCATGGGATGAAATCGATTTAGAAAGATACGAGGAAACCTGTCGATGGGCGTGTCAGCTCGCGCGAAAAATCCTCATTAATGACGGAGACAGTTGATTCATCACGCATCCGACGGCCAGAGCTCTCCCATGGAAGGGAGGCTTTAAAAATCCTCACCCTTGTGATTTGCAACGATGGTTATTCCTCTCATCGATGTAAACACGCCACACCGTCCATCCAGATCAGGATGGAATTATATTTCCTCACGGTCTGTTTGTGTTTGAATTTCATTAGCTCCGTGGAGTGTCCCGTCCTCTCAACACATTTCTATCACATCTCGTACTAATCTTGACGTCGCATTAAAGGATAAATGAAAACTCATGGTCTCATATTTTACTTTTTAGTTGCCTTTTATCGAATTTTCTAATCGGTTTATTTTCTCTTCTCCGAGTTGAATTCTGTGTCACTCCATAGTTATCATCGCGTCATCATCAGAAGTAATCTACTTAATTGAGGAGGGCGTAGAATACGGTGGAACTTCGTAGAAGTCTGGAAAGAATTTATTTAGGTATTGATAGGATAGGTATTGATAGAAATATTTAGGTATAGCTGGAGTGTGTCAGTAAGCTGAAGTATTTGTGTAGTATTCTGGATTTGAATGAGTTAATCATCAAGTATGTAAGGTGCAGAGTTTCCAAGATATGTACAAAAATTACTTTTTCCACGCATCCTTAGCTTCTATAACGTAAGCAGTACGATACGCTAAGACACTCCGTTAACATACAGTTCACATTCGTCCTTATCTCTTCCTATTTATTTTTCCAATACCTCCTTTTCTTTCATGGGTGGTATCCTAACACGATCCTGCCACAGGCCCCCGCAGAGGCTTGCAAGGTAATATGTAGATGTAGATAACCAACCAACCAAACTGGATAGGGAGTAGGGAAGGGTTTCTAGATGAAGATGAAGGTGATAGGGATAGCTGAAGGATGGTGTGTTGGGGATTCTCGCCGAGGGAAAAGTTATGAGGAATACGAAGTGAGGGCGATGGATCACGCAGCTTCTCCTGTATGCCACCCGCGGCGCAGCGGGAGATAGATCACGGAGGCTGGGTGCATGACACGACTCAATTCTCTTTACACGTCGCTTCTGCAACCTCGACCCTCCCAACTCTTGAGCCCACCCCCCTCCCACCCATCTTCCTCCACCAACAATGACCACAGCATTATGCCCTCCCCTCCAAACCTTACCTTCTGCCTTCATTGTACCTTCTTCCCATGCACTTCAGACTTTCCTGCATTTGCCACGTTTGTCATCGGTGGCGGAAATCACCGTCTCCGGACTCATAAACTGAGAACGTTGATGCTCTGCTAGCCTTGGGAAAATCACTTCAACAGATTAATTTCAATTTTCCATCCATGTCTTTCTTCCTGTGAGAATTTTAATTGCCGAGGCAAGAATCGAAAAGAGCTTCGGTTGAAAGAAGCGTGAGCCAAAAATGTCACTTTTTGAAAAATGAGACTAGCAGTGAAATAAATGAAAAATTAAACCCTAATTGCTGTTTTGTAGTGGACAAACACAGAAGTTAGAATAACACCACTAATGCACAATACATATTACAGGTAGAGGAGTGCTTCCGTGTTCCTAGCTAAAATATGGAAAAACTGACTAACGCTGTCTTTTCTCTCAACGACACACATTGTAAATACCTCCATCTTTATAGCGCTATCTCCGATAGCAAAATCGCCGGTTCACTACTTAAAATTCTACGTCCACATGTCGACCCATCTTTTTTTGGCATTGCTGGGAATCATCATCCTGCTCTTAGGTGGTGTCTTGCTATTTTACTAATATCGGATCGTCAAATAATTTGGTTGTTCTCTTATCTTCTTCAAATGTTCACCTTTGTGTTAATACTGTCCATTTTGCATATCTGCCTTATTTCCTCATGTCTTCTCTCGGATTTTCCCGCTACAAGTTGGAGCATATTTATGTTGTGCATGCTTCTGGGTTTTATTGAAGTTGGCCTCGTCTCTGCTGTGTATGTTATCACAGACATGACAGCTGTTTTATACATTCTCTTTTTACCTCCACTAATTGTCCTTTAAATCATATCGTTCAGGCTCCCTGTCTTTCTGTTATTATTGTTCATTAATGAATGCGTTTGAGTAAAGAAAAGTGTGGAGAGGTTCGTGGAATGTATAGTGAATGAGTATGGACGGTGTAGACGAGAGAACCGCCATCTCTGGCAGTTTGGCTTTGGAACCTTATGCATTTGCTCGGTCAGTTTCATTTTTTATATTTTCATTAATCAAAAGGAAAATAATAAAAAATCTTGCCATTTCAGTCACTTATTATGGACTGATATGATATGCATTTCGTGATTTATAACTCACATGGTACCTACTATTTTCTTAAAAATAAATACAACACAATGCCCAGCAATATATGTGACTGATCACCGAGTGATTGTAACAAGTCAATTAATAAGTGGTAAGACGAAAATATCCAATTGAGATGGTTCTTACCCGGTGAACATTTCTTGTTAAATCTAATTCTTAACAACAACAGAAAATATAGCGAGTGGATAAGTGATGCGGGATCGTAATGACAGTTCACGTTGTAGCGTTTGAACAGTACCTCGGTATTTGTTTTTAATTTTTTCAATCTGGCATAGTTTTTGTTTAAATGCTTTAATTTATTTTAGTGTTGATTGTTAAAATGTTTCGGTTACGAAGTTTTTATTCTGGGGAGAGGGAGGGGTTGTTAAGGAAGAAGGAGAGCAGGTCTGAAAGCTAGGCTCCGCTTGAGAAAAAAGAGGGATAGAATAAAGAAAACTGAAACTAGGTGTTTCTTATTTGTGTACACCGTCCGACGCTACAACGCATGCTTTCTCCGGTAGTGTCAATTAATGTAACACCGATGGCATTCTCCAATAGATATCACTCAGTTCATCTATACAGACGTAATTTGGCATCGAATTCAATGCTATCAGCGCATCATTTTAGTGCAATCAAGAGGGCATTTGCATCAAAATTTTTTAACATTTACGCATTCGTGACACGTAAAAGAAGCGTTAATAGGCGTGGAAATAAGTGGGTCACATTCAATATATTGAAGCGTGTTGTAAAACTATGTGACCGTGGAGCTGCTGACGCAAGAGCCAAACTTTCTGGACGTCATGTTGATGCCCTGCTGATGTTTGTGTTCGGCGGCATATCGGTTTACAGTGTGCCCCAAAACAATCAGATGCGGTACCAAGCATGAATTTCGCATTTATCATCCGCTGACAGCGAAGCAGCGCCATCTGCCAGTGGATGGCTTCCCGGTGCAGTTCTCGAGCGACGATTTGGTTTGTCGTGGATCACTGCGATGATAACAACGTCTTTAGCTAAAAGAGGATTAAGCCAAATGTACATTTATAAGCAGTAGGCATTTTGCAGCAACAGCAATGGAGCGGCTTTACTTGTAATTAATCAAACACTAATTATAATTAGCGTACTTATACGCTAACTGCTCGTATAAGCACAAAGAGTTCTAAAACTTTTAAGCTAAAATAAACCACAGAAGGGCAAAATTTGACTAAAAATTAAACAAACTCCGTTAAATGGGGTCATAAAATGAAAGATCTAAATATTTAAAACGCTCGGATATTCATCAGAGGTTGAAAACATTCTAAATCCAATTGTTATATTGAGGCATGATTCATTCCACCTAGATACTATGATTTCTTTGTCTTACATTGCAAAAGGAATATCCTGAAGGTCTTATGACGACTGATCAACTGAGTTAATAGGAAATATTAAGTAGGTGTTTTAAGGCTCTTTTATATGTATCCAGAATATTCGACCACTTTTTATGTTCAGAAAAACCGTCATCCGATACCTCACCTAATACATGGCGCATGCTTGGACAATCCTACTTATAATTTACCCGATTTTTGTGAGCCTTCTCTTATGTTCCCTTCACGAAGCTATTTTCCAAGATTGAATTCCTTTAAAACTCCCCCCTCCCGCGTTTGTCTAACATGCTCACCTCTAAAATCCGTTGTCCAAGTATCGTTGTCCCTTCAGTACGTCCTCCAGTCTAATTCCCCACCTTCCTACCGGCTTTTTTTCCTCCCCCACCATTTCTATAGTTACCCCTCTTTGCTCTACACGAGAATCTTAGCTCCTCTTATGGACTCAAATCACGCTTTCAATAACTGATACTCTTAGTATTTTCACATTAAAGGTTTAATTTTTGGAGTATAACTCCAGTTCCAACTGCACTAATCTAAGTTTATTACAATATGACAACTTTTGTACTGCATCTTGGCAGAAAGTACAACGTAGAATCTCAATATTACCCACATATCAAAGAGGTGGCGTTTAGAGACACGAAAGTGAATCCTGTTTTTTTCATCTACCTCTTTACTTCTCCATTAATTTTATGAATGATGCAATTAACTTTTAGAAATAATTTATATTTTCCTAAATAAATCATTACATTGCCGAGTCAATTTCACAACTAATATATTTTCTGTACATCTACTGTACAACTGATCCATTTAATATGGGCAATGGAGCATCTTGATGGCTTCAATATTCCCCTGTGCTCAATATATTCTCTTCTTTGCTTTCGAGGTTCTGGAGCACCGAAGTTGCGAGCGTTTCTCTATGCAGGTGTGCGTGTCTCACCAGTCTTGTACAGGAGTAATACGATTGACGGGGAATAAGTTTGGGGTGTAGTGCTGGGCTTGGATAAAGCTGTTTTGGTAAAAATTAAGCACTCAGAATTGACTTTTTTTCTGAGATATTGAACGACATACAGAAATACCTACAGGATTCGTGATGGGGAATGAAAGTTTTTATCAACTGCAGAGTTTAAAACTTGATTGGTGGTTAAGAGTTCTCTTTTATACAACATGATCCACCCTATTATTTATCGACCATGATTTCAGCAGGCCTCCCTTCTTCAGCTCTTCTTTTATCTATATTTTAGCGGAAACTAGAACAACGGAAATATGAATACTGATGAGAAATTTTGGTGAGATGTGATATATTCTAACTTAAATACTTATAAGTTTATTTATTGCAATATAACTCATTGAGGATAGCATGAAGTTTTAGGACAAATATTAAAACTTATTAAATTATAACGGTGATTCTTGTCGGCATAAATGTTACTTTTCGTAAGTTAGGTGATTCAAAATATTTTTCCTGCATAAGTTTTGTCCGCCATTAAAGGTTCTCAGGAAATTATTTATGAAAACATTCAGGAAGTTGTTTTCAATTGGTGAAAATTAATCTGTGAAGTCATGATAAACGTTGAACCCAGGTTTTTTTTTAAATGATGCCAAAGCATATGTTTAAGGTTCACCTGGGAACTGAATAACTATCAATAATCTGCGTAAGCCCTTCTCAGAAATAAGAAAACGAGTCCATAATGTATTTATTTGCATCACCTCTCATCTTACTCTTTCATCGTTGACCGAGGCGTTAGTTTAGCGAAGTGCCGCTCGTCTTTCTGAGACGCGCTATTCTCGCCGTTCGTCCGTCCGTCCGTGAGACTTTTTGCTGCCAAGGCCGAGGACTGCCGTCCACGTATGCGTAATCCAAAGTGCCCGTTGAAGCGATCGACGAGCCGTCGTAAAAAGAGCTGTTAAGAAGGTCATCCCAGCCTGCGATTACAGGGGGAAATGCCTTAGGTGTGCAGTTGAAAGAACGCTCCAACGGTATGCAGCGTGAACAAAATCTATGACGAAGGTTAAGGTGGTTCCACCGTAAAATGACTTAAATGTCATTTTATTCATATTCTGTCTACTTGTACAAAAAGTTATCCTCCATCTGATATGAACAACAAATTAATACCTTTCCACGCTATTTTATTCTATAATTAAACTTGAAATTACATCGTGTTCAATGGGGGAATGAGAGAAACACGGGGAAAATAGTATTTTTCCATATAATATGAATGCTATTTTAGGGAAAAACTATTTATATGAAGGATATATTCCTGAGAAATTGAATAAAAATAAAATATAGGCCTCTTACCACCTTATTTTTTTAGTTATTAGGGAATTACTGCCGTAATTGAAGTCAAAATGCGGTAATTCGTAGGAAATGGCGCTGCAGTCGGATCCAATGGCTGAAAAAATTACTATTTTAAAATACATTCGTGGAATAATCTGCATTTTTTTTACTTTACTTTTGGTTTTCTGTAGGTAACGCATTTCATCAGCGGAAGCAGGAATTTTTGGACAAAATATAAAAAATGTGAAATTTAGTATTTGTTTTGACTCACAAGGTCGCGGGGGAACCTCCTTAAAGCTAAGTTTTGATCCGCCAGTTTGTGAACGTCATTGTTAAGGCAATAACCTTCGTGGAGAGAGATAATCTTCAAATGGAATTCTTTTAAATTTCAGAGCTTTTTCAAATATCATCTAAGAGTTCAGTGTACAATGCGATTTCGTACCTTCAAACAGTCTTTCTCTGACGTGACGAGTTGTTTTGACAAAAGAGTAAACGAATTTTCAATCGTTATATAGGTACTAAGTATTATTTATTGTTGGGAAAACTGCATCTCTTTCGCGAATTGTGGCAGAGATTGATTTTTTGTGAGAGCAAGAACTATAATACCTCAAAGGAATAACGCTCCGACTCGGAACGCATCTTTATTTATTTAACTGTAAGTTAATGCTCTTTTTAGTAGCCATTGTCACTTTGGAGCATTATCAACGACTTTTTGTAAAAAAGATGAGAAAAGCACAGGTCGTAATAATTTCTCAAGAATTATTTGGAGCCCGCATTACGGACTCTAATTGTGAATCACATCATTTCTCTTAAGTTATTTTTTCATACAGTTTCTTTTTTCCTTTTTTTATGTTAGTAGATATTTGCACTGTACGTCGTTGATAAACTATTTCTCCAACTTGAGCAATTTTATTCCTAGGTATGCATGTGACTATGCTGAATGACTCTTAGTTTGATCAAATGTTCTTTAAATATGAGGTACAAGTACACTTGGACACTCCGTCAAAGCATATTTTTGTTTACGTTTTTTTCCTCTTCCAATTATAATTACATATCCCCTACATAATACTTAGCTAGTATTTTAGCACCCTCTACCACACGCTCATTTACATATACATATATATCTATAAAATACCCTGCAAGCCACCACAGGGGTGTGTGGCAGGGGGTGAGTATTCACCAACATTCATTACACTATAACCCATAAAGTTAGTGTAACTACGACTAATTATGCATTAGCTTAAATCGCTAATACTTGTCACGAGGCGAAGCCTCACTAGCATGCACTACTACACTACAGATATTATCACAATGGAGAGGGACCGTTAATATATATGTATTTTGCAACTACACAAATGGACAGAGATTCAAGACTTATGTAGATAACATGCTCGACGTGCTGTTGGTACTAGGTAACAGAAAAGGATTAAAGTATTACGGAGTACTACTACTACTTCTAAGAGCTGCACTACCTTACGACAAACCTAGATAAAAGTCTCATTGGCAGCTGTTATGGTCCCTTATCGTTCGTGGGAAAAATGACATTTTAAATCTCTCTGTTCTGCAGTCTAGTTCCCTATGTTTATTCACATGATCTGAGCTCTTGTGGCAGCTCGCAGTGGGGTATATGCATGTGTAGATGTAATTTCCTCCCCGTTCTATACCGCTTGGAAACTACCTAGGGTAAGGTTAAGATTAATGGCCGTCTTATAAATTATTGCGCGAGGTGACAAAAAATGAAGGTTACCCGAAGAAGCGTTTGGAAAGCGGGAGGGATATGTGACAAAGGAGAGAGGGAGAGAATGCGATGCGTTTGAATTCAAAGAACGCACGCCGTCGCAGGAAGGAATAGAAAGCTTGTGGCAGGAGTGAGAAGACGACGGGAGCCGATGTAGAATGGAATAGACACTGTTTTTGTTCTTGGATTTCTTCGTCCACTAAGAACATACAATAACTACATTAATGTATAGGCTCAAAACATGGCATGTTACATCAATTTGAAAGGTGGTTACATGTTAATCAGATTAAGTAAAATAGCACATTATTTAATTTAAAGCACACATTTTAAATTATAACCCTTCCTGGTAAAAGATGCGGAAAATGCTTTTTTTCTAATAAATTTTGAATTTCATTCCTTAATATCGATGGGAGTACTATTCCACAACCTAGCCCCAGCAACACAGATGGATTTTTTATAAGCAGCCTTGTATAGGGTAACAGTTAAATAATCAGGAGCCAATTGGGTGGTAACATTGAACTTATTTTTCTCAGGGAGAAAAAAATTGCTTTAACTAACAAGGTTGCTGATTTTTGAAAAAGACCATACATAAACGAACCAAGCAAGTATTTCTTTCTGATTTCGGCTTATAGCTATTTAATCCTGTTAAAATAAAATGTAGGAGAACGAGATGGAGACTGCAGGACAATAGCTCGGAAACCAGTGGTCACTATCAGCAAAGCTTTCTCGGGTGTTCCACCGGGTTAGAGGCTCCATGTCTGCCAATGTTTCGAAGAACGGCTCCCTCTTCATCATCAAGGCTTCATAATCAAGGAGGAATCATTTCAGAAGCCATGGCGATAAAGAGAGAGTCGTTCTTAGAAAAGTCGGCAGATATGGAGCCTCAAACCCGTTGGATCACCCGATAAATCTTCCTTCACAAGATTTTCTGGGAAACACTAAATCATTAGATCAGTGTTGATTGCGGGTGGACTTCATAATAATCTGAGATCAGTACTTTAATATTCCATTCTTTGCCACTTGTTATTGGGAGAGGCGACTGATAATTAAGTAAGTATGGTAATTTGGGACATTGAATCTACATCTACTTAATACCCTGCAAGCCATCTCAAGGGTGTGTGGCAGGGCGTGATTAGTCACCAACATGCATTACACTATACCCTATTAAAGTTAGTGTAACTACGACTATTGATGCATTAGCATAAATCGATAATGCTTGTCAGAAGGCGAAGCTTCACAAGTATGCGCTACACTCTAGGTATGCTACTAATTTTAGAAGGACCGTTAGTATTTATGTATTTTGCAACTACATGAATCGACAGAGATTAATGAGTTACGCTGCAAACATGCACGGTGTGCTGTTAGTACTAGAATATAGGTGGGTAGGCTGGAAAGGAATGGGTTAATTCATATTGAAAGAAAGATGGAGAGAAACCTTACGACAGTGTCGGCTTTTCCTTAAGGTAAGGCACACAGTCGTCGTTGTTGCAAACAGTTGAATGAATGTCCATGAAGTGCCCTCGGTATGGATCCATAACAAGAACTCAGCGTTAAATAGAAAAACCTCCGAAACTTGCGGAATTCGAGCCTACAGTCTAGGGGTGGGAAGACAGTACCTACTCAAGTTGCCCTATCCTACCTACATGGGCTTTATGTAACTCGATAGTATCCACTATCGACGTCGCTATGTCGATAGCTTAACGAAAGAGTTAGATATCGACAATTCGCTTTCTCTAAGCTGTTCGGTAATACTAATGCTGGTTGTCATATTCCCTCACATTTTTGCTTTGATATTATGGACTTGATTCCACCTTTTCGCGCCTCTAAAATAAAAGTATGTGGCGTTTGGTCAATTGTGTTATTTTTGAAACATGTCATCGGTTGGAACCTTGGGATGTCACCTTGGGATGCCATATGAGTGTAGGCAAAATGTAGTGGAGACCGGATATCTGAGAAGCGTTTGCGATAATAGAGAGAGGAAATGAGCGGGTCATAAAAGGATACGGAATTGATGTTCCGGTTAAGGAAATGAATGAAGTGATCGACCGTCGTTGGTTTAGCCGTATTGAGAGAATAGCTGAGAGTCTATTAGTGAAGCAGATTCATGACAGAGGTGTGAATTGTGTAAGAGGAAGCGGTAGCACGAGTAAATAATGGGTGAATGCAGTGGAAGGGACTCTTAAGAGCATGAATATTAGAAGTCAAAAACACAGAAGAGGACGTATAAAGCAATTAGTGAATTTAAATGAAGTAAGGGTAGGGTATAGTGGAGGACGTTATCTTAAGGGAACCCGTTTTCTAGCCCTAACAGTTCTATCTAAGCTCTTTCACTGTATTAACCTCGAAAGGGAATAGCTTGATGGTTATGTATTTAGGAATGTCTATTATCAGTGTTGGTCCACGAAAGAGGGTCTCCTGGTAAGATTGACGTTGACCCAAAAGTAATACCTACTTTTGTGTAACTACTTCCATCCTAAACTGAAAGGATGATAATGTGTGACAATAAGTTGGGATTAGAGCTACCCGCGTGACTAGTAATATAAAGGTGCTTAGAACCCTTGTATTACTTATGGAATGAAAATTGCTATCAAATGTGTTTTGAATCAAAATTTTAATTCGTTTTCCTTTGACTTTAACTCTTCTGCTGCGGAATGTTGGCTAGCGTTCATCCTATCCACAACAGCGGAAATCAAGGCTTCAAGCATTCGCCTCGACAGATACTTTAGCTAGACACTCGCGCCTTTGACGCGGATCGGTGAAGTGCCGAAGCAAATACTTTATGCTCATCGTATCTCGAAGAATGTAAAAGAATGTGCTTGCGATGCGAGAAGTTGACGTCTGGAAAAGAGATGCGCGTGACGGGACTATCGCAACGCTCTTCCCTGGAATCGACCAATCGCATCGACTTCATCCGCTTTGCACTCGCTCGCGATTATTCTCGAGACGACGTCCGACGTGTTTGCGAGCTGGAAAGGATGGAGTGAGCCTCCCTCGTTTCATTTCCTCGCAGAATTTCCAATTATATTGGCTGTCCGTCTGGGGTCACCCTTGCATAGCCCCTTCATCTACGCGAAGCCATCTTCATCTTAGTGATTGAGTGCGTAAAGAAATTACCCTTTGCCAAGAGTATAATCCTTATTTGTCATAGATTATATTGCAAACATTTCTGTACACCAAAGAGGATGAAATTCGTCAAGAAAAAATAATTTAACTTGATCGGGATTCGAACCTGGATCTCCTAATTGCCGGTCAGATAAGTTGCCAGTTACACCACCTAGGCATCTTAGTTCAAGACGAATTTTAGCGGGGGTTTATAGGAACAAGTTGTTCTCGTTCCCAGTCTATATTCATCTACATCTACATCTACAAAATACCCTGCAAGCCACCTCAGGGGTGTGTGGCAGGGGGTGAGTATTCACCAACATGCATTACACTATACCCTAAAGTTAGTGTAACTACGACTAATTATGCATTAGCATAAATCGCTAATGCTTGTCATGAGGCGAAGCCTCACAAGCATGCAACACTACACTACCGATGTCATCAAAATGGAGTGACCTCAATATACATGCATTCTACAACTACGCAGATGGACAGGGACTCAAGACCCATATTGTAGCATAGGAGACGTTGTTTTGCATGATATGCCACGGTCGCAGTGAATAAACCCAACATTGTTGCTTTAGAACGACGAACTTTTGACAAGAATTGTAAATATTTCTGATATTTAAAATATACTATCATCAGTGGTCATCAATCCAAACATTGGTTTGAAGCAGCTCTCCAATCCACTCTCCTCTCCGCCAACCGCTTCATTCCAAAGTAATTATTGCTTTGACGCCCTTCATCTGATGATGATCCAATCTTGGTCTTACTATTGTATTCCATTCTTGGTAGTCCTCTGTAATTCTTCCCGATCATTCTCCCTTCCAATATAAATTTGTAATATATTTGAGAAAAAATATCTCATCAGCGAATGATTCATAAAAGTTTAGATGCAATGTAAAAAACACAGGCATACGAAAACAAAAAGAAAGGACACTGGCCAAAAATTAATAGACGTTTCGGCGGTCAAGTCGGTGTCGGTAGAGCATCTACCTCCGACAAAGAGGGCTTAACATTCTAAACGTCTAGAATTTTTTTTATTTTTCCTATCTCGTTATTTCCGGGTGCCGCGGTGATTTTCAATCGATATTGATAAATTCCGTTCATTATAGCTCCCACGAAGTGTTTGCTGGTTGTTCATCCACAACCCATGTGGACACGTGGCCCGCTGACGTAGTCACTCTTCTCGAAATGTCACCCGATCCTCCGATTCGTCCGAGTGCCCCTGTTTGCAAGTGTCATACTATGTGCGAAATGACCTTATTCGTCGAAGCACATTAAACTTAAATAATACTAATACTCGAATATCACCAATATTCTCTCAAAAAGAAAGTATGCTCTAATAGTTTACCATATCATCTGAAATTTCAATTCTACACGTCCAAGCACGAATTTTGGAAATTTTCGCATGGAACATCTCACATTCACATTACACTTCCACTAAGTTCCCATCAAGTGACAATGAATGTGTGAGGCAGGGAATGAATTTTCACCAGGACACGCTCTACACTTAATCCTAAAGAAGTTTTACGTGCCGTGAATATTCATGGACTATGTTTGCGTATGCATACAGGGCTCTCGTCAATATAGCGTTCATGCAAAAGTGCAGCAAGCTCTGTTTAGCATATTAGGGCCAAAAAAGCTTTAATCCTCATATTGACGTGTTTGCTACCCATCGAAAAGCGTATTTACTATGTCATGACGACAGTTGACATGTTCTTCAAATATTTTAGAAGAGAGTAGATTAAACCATAAGGTGAAATAGGCTCAGTGGAATATTGAAACCAGTGAGATGTGTAATTAGCCATATTGAATCGATCAGTATTGCAGTTTATCCGCCATAAGCATAGGCATTAGCTACGGGGCAGTAAGGGTACCGTAATGCTTCATCTAAGAAAGTTCAAAATGGAAATAATAAAAAACACTGCATTATTCATCACTTTCATGGACAAATTGCGCGCGATAGCCATCTTAGGTGGATCATTTTTCGAAAAAAATACATGCTCCACTTTCGGGAGTCTGTGTCCATTTCCAAGTCAAAACAAGGAAGTATTAATTTTTTATTTTTATTGAGTAGGAAAGAGAGTTTAATCTTTTGGTCTACTAATCTATGACGGTGTCTAATCCTTCGCGGAGAATTTTACTTTTTAAGCCTGCCTGTTCGGCAGGCGAATTATTTAACATTACGTCCGTCTACTCGAGAGTATGTCAAGCGCAAGTTATGTTATAATATTTCGCGACTCCATGAACGACAGTTTCATCCCGATGAGCATGATTCTGTGGCCATCCGCGAACACCTTTCGATGGTGGTTGACAGCGTTGCGTAACTTCCGTCTGCCATCCTACGGAGGACGTCTTGTGTGGGAGGGTGGCTGGTGAGGGAGGGAGGGTAGGAGAGGGTCTGGATAGAGCCGAGGGGGTTGGTAGGTGGCGGGGAGGAGGTGGTGATGACGGCCTGCATCCCTGCCTTGCTCCAGATTACGACACGGACGGCGGCCCTCAAACAAGACTCACCTCGGTGTAATGCAACCCATTATAATTTGCTAGCTGTCAGCACTCGAAGCTGCGGACGCAATTTTACGGGTCCCCACTACCCTTCGGGGGACGGTATCAACGGTTGAAGCTCGTTCGATGGAGAACTCTTACATATTTATAACGGTCATCGATTTCCTTGCCACCAGAACGGCCACTTCACCCTAGAACGCCGGATGGGGACAGGATATTCCTCCCTACTCGAAACGTGATCTTTATCCTGATTAAATTCGCTTCTGAATCTTTTACTGTTGACCATTTGAGAAACACATTTTTATTCTACAAGCAGGATTCAGTTTTCACTTATGTCTCATTTTAAAATACATATATGTATATAAAACTCTGATATTTTCTCACATAATTTAAAATGTTTGTCAGTCACTATTTCCGAAAGCAGATTCAAATACCATTAAAAATATCAAATTAACAGCACCATTTTATGTTTAGTCTTTATAGTAAATGAAAAAAAACATGGACGACCGATCTAATCTACTCGAGCGCAAGTTATGGTATTGGCGACACCATGAACGACGGTTTCATCCCGTTGATCATGATTCTGTGGCCTTCCGCGAGCACCTTTCGATGGTGGTTGACAGCGTTGCAATGAGGCTGGAATAATTATATATGTATAGAGAATAGTGACAGTTTTCCATGATTATTCTAGATGAGAGAGACAACATACTGTGCTTCTTCCGCAGTGCCTTTCTTGCATGTTGCCTTTTTACACTCAATATTCATCCATGCTTACTCTTATTTTCTTTGAAAATTTTCCTTCACTTTGCTCTTGCAAAGGTCCTTCAATAGCTGAGTATTACTATCCTTAGACTCCGTGTGTGGATGTCACTGAGTCTCAAACTCTCCCATCAATACCCCAATTCCTCAACCTTCTGGGGATGTAATTATACTTTTATTAGAAAAGTTAAAAACGCATCAAAGAACATAATGTGGGGCATCTATTCAACCAGGATTCATAGCTTCGCTTTAGTGCTGACCTCGGTACCTACGGCTTTAATCTGTGGAAATTTTAACCCATGACACATTGATAATGCGTTTGAAATTTTACTACTAGTGTTGGTGAAGGTGGCTGACCTACTCCCAGACCACGTAAATATTGACAATAGGCTGACTGACAACACTGCAATGACTTGCAAATGTATGCGCAATGAATCAATTGGGGGCATAATTATTGAAGAAACTGATAATCATGTTAGGGATAACGAGTTTATTTTTTCTTACTGACTTTTATAATGTCCAGCAAATTAAAACATACTTATTTATATAGTGGGAATATAACTATTGAGAGATCAGTTACCAAAGTGGTGGTTCCTGTAACATGAATATGGCTATACGTTACATAAATAAATGTACCTCACAACTATCGATTCCAACACTAAATGTATGTACAACAGGGCATTAGCCCATTTATGTATTGCACCAGAATGAACAAGGCCTGCTAAAATATTTCTTGTGGGTTGCCTTTAAAATTCTCACGGAAAGCGTTGATTTGTATCAAGAGCATGTCTGACGCAAATGTTACTGCCACTTTGGAGTGAGCCGTGGGACTAAGGGAGTCCGGAGAGCTAATGAGCATCCAAATTTCTGTAATTTCTATGGAAAAGTTGTTCCTTACCTCTCGGAGGCACCAATTGGTTGTTATCTCCAAGGCTATCGGGTAACTGGAATGTTAAGCGAATCGTGCTCTAAAATTTTTAACGCAACTTTCATGTCAGGGCGTCTGGTATTTGGCCCTTTATATTGATCACGCCTGATCTCATTTTTTTTCTGAAAGCTCCTTTGCATTGTGAAGCGTTGACTAAACGATGGATAGTTGCTTTCAAGGTGGTTTTTGGATATTAAGTAGCTATATAGATAACGATGGATAATAATAAGGATTAAATTAGCTCGAAATATGGAGGGTTAATGCATATGAGTCGAAGGAAGAGTGGCCACCTGTTAGGTTAATTTTAATCGGAGAAAAAGAGAAGGTGCCGGAATATTGAACTGCATTCATGGGGGCAGTGAACTACTTTTTTTGAACTATTTCATAGCGTGTGGCAGGGTGTGTTAGGGTACCAGGGGAATAGGGGGGAATTCTGAAAAGGGGATAGAATAAGGGTAAAGACAGAAGAAGACAAGGGCGAATTGCCTGCTAGCAGATTATATTAGTGCCTCGCTCCGTTTTTTTGTACTTAGTCACTAATGGAGCTTTGAAGTAAGGAATATCTGTACCTACTACTTTGGCAGTGTATTTCTCTTATTTTGCCGCTTCTGTCAGCTCTAGTGATATAGTGCAGTGTTCAAATAATATCCTCCGTGTCATACTGAAACTCGTTAAATATGAAAATTTCAAGTAATCTTTCGTAAAACACATCCTATATAGATCTTTTTGGTATTTCTCAGGACATTTATCGACCATTCCTGATTAGTATATGAATTTAAGTAATAAGAAAAGAGTGCAGTGGATAGGTTGCTTGAGAGATTCTTTATTTCATACTGTGGCGAAGAATGTTTAACATGCCCCTTTCTTTTAAATGGAAAGGTTTCATGAGAAGATATCCAAATCCAGTCCAATTTCAAGGTAAAGTGTCCTATGCTGTTTCCGACACGTGTTTGGGTCAAGGCTTAAGTGAGAGCTCTTTTTTTCCCCCTCAAGTGCCTTTTCGGGAGGCTGCACAACTCCGCTGCACATTTCAGAACTCGTGGTAAGCACTCGGGGAATATGTTTGCTCTTAGAAGCGCTAAGGTAAGTTTTTCTAACGTTTTTTCCATTCGCCTTCTCTTCTTATTCTTTTCTAAAACCTTCGTGATTTTTATGCGATCGTCGTTGGTTTTAAAATGCAGTGAAATTCTCCTTTATTTATATCAATATGGACTAAAGTAACTTGCAGCCTTTTGTGCCGCTCGACAGGAGTTTCCTATCTTCGTTTGTTTTTTCCTCGTGAGACCTAACTTCGCCGCTCGCGACGTGCGGCAGAATTTTTTTATGACCTGTTCACGCGATAAAGTGAAACGTAACGTGGATACTCAAACCGCAAGGATACGTTAAAGTGCGCTCTTGCGAAAATGCTCTGAGCATTTTCCCATGCGTGCACGTCTGTGCTGAAGATGGAGAATAAGAAAAAAAAGACGGCAATGTGTCTTTCTTTGCAGTCAAGGGTGAAGGGCTGCCTATGCGCCATCTCTGTAGGAAGTTGTCCGTCACTCTAGTGAGCGAAACTCGGTCCATTTTCCGTTTAGAAAGGATAGCGTGAAAGCACTCCTTCCAGACTTAACTTTTTCAACAATACAAGCTGCTTATCGTGCCGCTTTTATCGTGAGGAGCGAAATGAGCCGTTATAAAGAGAGCACTTATGATCCTTTCGCTTGGACTTAGCCCCGTTTTATTTTTTTGAGGGTAGTGAAAGTACTTAGCCCTATCTTCTCGCTTACTACTTGTTGTACCGAATTACTGACAATAGTATCGAGGCTAATGTAGTGGAACTGTTCCATAATAATGATTAAAGAGTCTGAGGTTGTCGTCTCAAATAATATTTTGCTTCACGCCTAGTTTTGATGTTCTTAGGTATATCATCAGTATGGCCAGACCTCCTAGATGAGAACCGGGTGAAACTCGTCACACTGCCCTACAGCCAAAGCCTTTTAATGCAAATATAATATATTTTCTCATTCACCCTCTCTCCTTTGAGAAAGAAGGATCGACGTGCCATCGAAATATAAGTAGTCTTTATTTGTGACACGTTGACGTAACTTGTGACTCATACCCACCCAAGTAACTTTGTAGTTGACCTCTGGTCTATTTATTCTTAGGGTCGAATATTGGTGTTGATGCCATCGCCATCCAATTACGATACTTGTAAAAAGTGTGAGGGTTTAAATGGCACGTGTGACCTCAAAGCGAACCAAAGTCAATTAATTAATTTAAGCCAGCCCGTCCTGATTTTTTAATCAACACTTCTGAGTTTATTTCCATGGTCAATGAGCTGAAAAAAACTTTCATTCAGAAATCGTGAAAGGAACGTGCCATGTAATCATTTAACGGGATCTAAAACCGCTATACCCCCTCGTTTAATTTTATTGCATAGTAGGGAGGAATTTGTGTGCTTTCATTTTTAAGCAAATACTTTTATCTGTTGTCAGAACTTTTCAGGAAAACGTGAATTTTAGAAGTTCACGGTGAATAAATCAGTCGTCTGGATTCGGATTTAGACGCATCCCTCGATTTCTTACGGTGTGTTTGAAACAATTTTGTAACGTCTGACCACTTTAAATGAGTTCTGTAATTCTTTACGCAGCGATTTCTTAATTTTCTTTGCGATACAAAGTAACTTTCCTCTCAGTCTCAAAACCATTCCAAATATCCCCTTTCCACTCCTCCGTAAAAAAATCTCTCACATCCAACCAAACAAAAAAAGATTGCAGCAATGAAGAAAACAACAGCTAACAATAAGAAGAGAAAGTTAAAAACATAACGCCAAAGCATCAAGCTCTACAATTATTATGCCTAAGTGCCCTATTTTATCCTCCTGTATTCCTGCAATATTCGTCCAGTATCCTCCTGTATTCCTGTAATATTTCTCTGCACGACTAATCTAGGGTTAAACAGGAGCCTGGGTAACTTCTTTAGATGATATTTGGGTTCGATTCGGAGGGCGGGGTGGCGATTGGCGATTCTCCTAGGGGGATGACTGCATGGCGACCCCAGCAGATATTTTTCATTTTCTTTTTAGAAAAATCATCGACGGTTCGCAACTCGCGACTGTCTTATGATTCGAAATCGCAACTTAAAAAGAGGGAAGGTATTAGGTACGCTACTAGAAAGCCTCTCAGTTGTACTGTGAATCACTCGGCAGATTTTTATCACTTGAAGAAATAACTCTCGACCTGATCAGAACTTGACGCCGGATGCAAATGAAAATGATTGTTGCTCTATTTTTAGTGGCCATTATGATTGGTTACGCTAACTCTATTTGACACTTGACCGACGCCTCGTGTGTTCCTCGCTTCAACCCGCGGACACCTCGTTCCCTCCGAGTGAACGAACAGCCCATGTTGTCAGTGTTGTGCGTACCCGCCGCGCGTCTCAAGACCTCATGCATAAGCTTCACTGCTCGCTCACTCTTCTTGTCTTGAGATCGGATCATTAATCAATAGCGATATCGCTCTAATTCATATCTTTATCCTCGATCTAATGAGACGCATCAGATTTCTGCTAGCACGTTTAAAATCTCAAGTCTATCGGCTTAGGAGTAATCGCGATAATCATTGAAGCAATCTTCTTGTGTTATGCCTTTCACTCTGATGAAGTCGTGCAAACAATCCATTTAATCGTCATTACTTGATGTCTCTGCTATAAAGAAATGGTTTTTTCTATTATGGAATGATCAGTGAACGTTCAAAGTAATGTAAAGCACTTGACTTTCTTTACATAACTGGACCCGTAATAGTTGAACCTGTTGACTTCGCAGAAATTATAAACCCTCGAATTTAAGTGTTTATGACGAAATAACTTAATGATTGATTTTCAAATGGAGTTAATTATCTTTTAGCTTACATTTCATTTTTATGACAGATACAAATTAAACGTTTTTAGTCATCTTTACGTCGGGAGAAACGAAAATCAGGGGCAGAACTAAATCCAGAAGTTTTGAAGCTTCAAATCGCGTATTTTTATTATCGTGTAATATTTTTTTCACTTACTATGTCATAATTAGTCAGTTGTTCACACTGAAACTGAAGTAAGCTACACGGAAAAGCAAATTTGAACAAGTGAAAAGATAATTCGAATAATTTACAAACATTCGCGATTTTTTTATCCCCCAAAATTAGGTTTAAAGAAGTTTAGGGGTCTCGGCAGTTAAAACTTGTTACGAAGTTATTCTTGAACATAGGTTGACACTTGTTTATCTCGTGGCAAATTTTTAAACCACAGATATTTAAATAATTCACAGTAATTTGCAAAAAAGTTAATTAAAAACGGCGGAGAACTCCAATCCGATTGTTGAATAAAATATTATCGATTATAAATAATTGAGCTCCAAGAATGAACCTTGTAGCCCCTCTGGGTGTCTCCGTCTTAAATTAATGCCTTAGTAGGGTCCCTACTTCATAATTCTTCCGTTAAAGTCTTCAAATACCGGCATTGGTAGAAAATATTTCATTTTGAATTCTGATCTCCGCTCCCTACTTGGTGCTAAGTGGAGAGCAATTTAAGGGTATCACTGCGTTCGTCGGATGGGACCTTACTTCTTGGGCTCTTTGGCGTTCTTTGTTTTTAGTAGGGACCCATGCACTTTCCCTCCAATCACTAAAACAATCCAAACCTACCAACCAAATTATTCTTAGTGACTCAAATAAACTCGGTTGTTGGGCGATTACCAAATAACCATCCAACATGACGGATTCCATTTTCCAAGTTCTTCCAAATAGGATTCCTATGATGACTGCTTGGTCGTTAGGCTTCGACTACTGGTGTAAATATATTTGAATGCCTCTAATTTTGGCGCCTCTAATAATGGCACAAATAAACTCAGTTGTTGGCTATTCCCAAATGACCATCCAACATGACGCATTCCATTTTCCAAGTTCTTCCAAATAGGAATCCTATGATAACTGGTTGGTCGTTAGGCTTCTATTTCTGGTGTAAATATATTTTAACGCCTCTAATTTTTTGCCGTAAACATTTTCAAAACCATCACTTAATTTGATTTACTCCGTATAGCCTGGTTTTATTATCTCAATGCCTATATAGTCAAATTCAAAGGACATTTCAATTAACTCATGACTTCCTAACGTTGAACGTTAAAATATGTTGGATCAATTTATCACTCCGTCTTTCCATTAGCCTATTCTTGGTTGACGTGCTCTTGGACATGGTGGGAGTGGTTTAGTGTCAGGAGTGAAGTCTGATAATGGGGGACTTAGGTGAGCGTACGTGACGGTACAAGAAAGAAGTGGAGCGTTAACCACTTTCATTATTTCGGATGGACGCGATTAGTCCATTCGCGCACGATTCTCTGATTGCATTCGAGAATGATCTGCGTGTCCATATTCTTCTCGTATTCCTTTCCGTCGCCCACTGGAAGTCTTAGGTGGAGATATTCGTGAGGCTATGGTAACCAAAAGAAATGAAGACTGTAACCGGGTTTATTATAAAGTTTAGTGAGTGGAGCGTCACTCTATGGAATGCATCCGATATATTAAGATGAAAGGGAGAAGTTCTAGTGAAGCTGATAACTCCTCTTGAGCAAATTCGACAGTCTCTGGCGTTATATGGTGGAATAGAATTTTAGTACTTGAATAAAACTGCAGTAATTGTACTGTCCACTTAAATTTTAATGTAAATATTACACTCCACCTGTTTCGACGTTTCTTAGAGCGTCACCATCAGGTCCACACAAGTTTTGTCTCCAATGGGAATATGGGAGTAATTCCCATTGGAGATATAACTTGTGTAGACCTGATGATGACGCCCTAAGAAACGTCGAAACAGGTGTAGTGTAATATTTACATTAAAATTTAAGTGGACAGTACAATTACTGCAATTTATCCTCTTGAGCAGTTTTTATTCTTTTAGTGCCATGCCTCTTACGAGTGGCATAGTCCTGAAATGCCACGGTTCAAAGTTAATGGTTTCCGGCGTGACTTTGTGGAACTTACTACTATTCATTTTTGAATGTAAAGGTGATGACGTTATGACTATCTGATGATGATGTTAACCGTCCAAACCACGGTAGCGTGAAATTAAAATTTCTAGTGAAAAAACGAAGTATAACTTTTTCATTCAAAATTAATGCCACGGTTCGTTTTAATGGATTTGGCTTATTTTAACCGCTAGGATATTCAAAAAATCGTTATTTTAATTTTTTTAAGGTATAAGGAGTGCATCATTTGGTTTTATTTAATTAGGTAAGTTTTGTCATAATTTTTGAGAATCAAGTGACGATTTCTAATGTTAAATTTGGATGTACACTTTCGTTGATATATAGGATAAGGAGAATAGAGAAAAAAGAGAGATACCGAGAGAGGAATTGGTTTTGAAAAGGGATGAAGGTGAATTAAAGCTTCTCATACAGGTAAAACGCCGAATATTTCTTTGCACGAAGAGCACAAACATTCCAAGTTATTATAAAAGCATGTTTCGTCATTTTTTTATTTCACGTAATATTCCGTTTAAATATTTACATTTCATATTTTCCTCCGTCGGATATTTGCATTTCATATCTTTCTCAATATAGTTTCTCGGGAGATGAAGCAAAGATTTTTCCAATTATTTTCAGCAAAAGAAAAGCTATCATCCGAAACCGTATTTTCTGATGTTTATTCTCGTATATTTCAACGAAAAAGAGACTGAAAAGATTTTTTGCGGATAGATCTCACCAATGTTCACCTAAGGAAGAGCACTTTAATTGGAAAACATTAATAATTTCTGCAGTAAAGTTTCGTCAAAATTTCGCTGCACTACTTTTTTCAAGTGTGTGGCTGGGATGCCTTGTAGAGAACCTGGGGATTTATGGGCGGAGGAAGAGAATGAAAAATAGTGTGGAAGAGTTTAAATCGTTTTTCGAGGAACGGGGTTGAGAAAAAGGGTCATCGATTTTGTAGGATTCGCCTTAAAAAAAATAAACTTTATCGAAGTTTTTCCTGTTTTATTTTTTAATTTCCTTTCTTATTTACTTTTTATTTTGCGTCCGTGAAAGTTTTCGCTTGTTTCTCTGGGTTTCCAGGAATCACCTCTTCCTAGGAAGGATCGTGTCTTCCTTCTACAAGTGGATAATGTATTCACCCCACTTCCGCGAACTCTTTCGGAGGTCCTTGTTGCCGTGCATAATTTGAAAGTGGCTAGTTTGAGCTTTTAAATATTTTCTCACCAGAATTTGCTATGGAAAGACTTACCTTTCATCAAGATTTTGGCAACAAGGGTTACGGAGTGTTTTCATCGTTTGAGGGAATTGTTAGTTTTGTGATGGAGCGATTCTAGGATATGAGCGTAAAGAATGTGTACTCGTTCTGCCGTTGCAAGTTTTTATGAGAGTTGCTTATTGACAAATTAATTACTTATACTAGAATGTTTTTTGGAGAGCTGTTCATTAATAAATTATATCTTATTAGTACTCTTGCCAACTTTTCGAAAATTTATCTTTTCTTCATCAGGGATTGAGGTGGAACACTTAGATTAATAATTCAGAACTATCAGACCTGCTCCCTGCTTTGCAGGCAGTCTCTGTCTGGTGCGCTCTTGAAGTGAACTTGGTGTTTATTCTTTTTTTTTGCACTACTCAAGTGAAAGCAGTTGGAAATGTGGCTAAATGAGTGTATATGTTTCCCAAAAATGAAAAAAACATTCCCAATAATTTTTCTTCCCCAAAACAGCAATTGCATTGTTTTAAGCCTTCCCATCCCATGCAAACTTGAGAGAGAAATAAGGTGGCGCGAACTTGATGCGCGATCGCCGGCGGGGCCCGGCATGCGTTGCAATGCCTCTTTCTCTTCTTAAGTAGGCACACATATACAAAGCAGACACATTTACATGTTCAACACTAATGAAATAAAATTATATTTTTTGTAATAAAATAGAGTTGAAAAATTTATTCGAGTGCTTTCGGATATACAATATGTTTGTTTCTACCACCCCCTGCAAAAACAAATTACTTTTTCGGCTGTCCCTCTCATGAGCATGCAACATATAATTGACCGTGTGAAAAGCGTTAGGTGTTTTTTTCTTTTTTTTTGCACTACTCAAGTGGAAGAAGTTGGAAATGTGGCTAAATGAGTGTATATGTTTCCCAAAAATGAATAAACATTCAGAATATTTTTTCTTCCCCAAAGAGTAATTGCATTGTTTTTACCCAAGGAAACCTGTTGTAAATATGAAAGCAATGTCCGATATCGTAAAGAGAGTAATGTGAACAAATGTTTCCTTTTATTTTATGATACATTTGGAAATAATTGAGAACCCTCGCCACCAGCTAACTACTGATGAGTTTTTCTCGGGTTTCCCACCGGGTTAGGCTTTCCATGATTGCCAACAGCCTTACCCGGTGGGAAACCCGAAAACAACTCATCAGCATCATTTTCCAGGAAAGCGTAAATTAATACATCACCAGCTAACTACTTTTAGAATCTCATTTATATCAAATGAAATTCATTAGTTATAAATAATATAATCAAGTTTAAATGTAAGTAGAATAAAAAATGGAAGGAAATTATAATGGTGGTCATAGAGCAGTTACGTAGTGGAACGTTCTTTTTTAAGTGAAGGAAACTAAAGTTAAACGTAACTAAGTGAAGGAATCTAAAACTATCCGACATATAAGCCTGCAGCACAGCGGATGGTAATACTGATATTATGTGAACACTAGCTGTCACAGTAATTGGCTAAACGTTAAGACTTTAGGAACAAATCCATATGGCTAACTTAATGAAAAAAAACTCTCGAAAAGAGTCTTGAAAAATACTGCGTTATATTTAAAATGATAGAAGGATAAGGCATGCGTCTTCAAGTTGCGGATAAAGAAAGGCGGAGATCAGAAATCAGTACGTGAAGGTAACCCATCTGACGAATCCATTGAGGGAATTCTTTCCATAGTGGACACCGAAAATAATTGGTGCTGGAATAATTTATTTTTTAAATCATCCTGTGCGTCAAGTTCCTTGGATGAGGATATGGCCTAGAGTTTCCGTTTCAAAAGAAATAATAATAAAATAAGCCTTATTTTACAGGACTACCTCTCTTCCTCAAATATCTCCATGCCCGGTAGTTTGCTGACTTGGTTTTTTTCCTCCGATTCCTTCGAGGAAAGATATTAATTTTTTTACGCTCCTTACCCAATTTGAATAAGCTATTCGGCCATTCATAACGCTGTATACCCCAGTATAAGTACCCAAGGTAGGAATGACTATTAGAAGACCCCTTGTGGTCGGATAGATCCAAACCTTCCGCATCGAAAAATGTCAAGGACTTCGCAAAGCGTCGATACAATCTTGATTTATTCCAATGCCCTCCGAATGCAGCCTATGTTCTCCTGCGACTTCCCACCGCCTCAGTCAAGTTGTTTGCTCCAATTCGCCAGAGTTTAATTTGCAAAGTGTTCTCGTTCTGCGGGAAATGGAACACAGGAGGAAAAAAAGATTGTTTTGAATGAAATGACATCTTCGACCTCCATTATTGCCTCCCTCTCCTTGTGTGGAAGGTCGAGCGGAAAACGTTTTCCAATGCAACCATTTTTTCAAAAATAAGAAAATTGGGCCTCGGTATTGCTATGATCTTCAAATATTTCCCACTAGGTACTAGTCCTCGCTGGTTGACGAAGATGCATCAGGTTTAAGGGTAGCTACCTAAATCCCTTTACCCAAATACCTAAATCTTTTACTTCCTCTAATCCGAGTTACATGACACTCCTTGGTGGGAAGGATAATTGAAATTGCGTCTGAAACTACGGCATTGAGGACAGAAGTGAACTACGTTGAGGCATTCTAAATCTCAAAGGCTTTTTGTTATTAGTGACTCTTTTGCAAATCTTTTTCGTATAGGAAAACGCAACTTAGTGCTACAGTACTTTTATGTGTTATGGATCATTATTTTCTGCTTACTGGAGTAAATTATCATTGAAGGCTCTTACATCACGTCAACGTAAGTTTTAAAAAAACTTTTAATCTATCTATTTTTCTACTGTAATCTATCTACTTTCCGCTATGAACTTTACCCCGTTAGAAACCTCATGTGACGACTCTCTTTACTTCTATTGGATAGGGTTCACGTTTGTAATGTTTATAATTCATAAAAACCTTTCTAAAATCAATCATGAGGCCGAGAAAATAACCTGAGAATATTAATCTTCACAACCTGAAGTTTTAACGCTAAACTTCAAAACTTTTTATCTCTAGTTTATGGCTTTCTTTAATTAGCCACGCATCAAATCAAAACGAGAACGCCATTTTCTTGCTTCCGCAAGGTTTTTTCCTTTACCCCTACTGCCATTCTCAATATTTTTCTTTCCGTTTACGATAGCTTTCTTCGGTCCCATAATAGTTTACGGAATAAATAAAAAATTAAAAAATAATGCACAACACAAGAAGTATCACCAAAGTCAGAGAACAGTTCAGAGTGAGTGTGGTCTTGAGCTATGGCTGTGACTCACAATGATCTTGCCGCGTAGATTGTTTCACAGCCGAGGGTAATGGAGCATGGCAACAGATGCCATTATGGGTTCGAAATTTTGTTTCTCGCCCGATTTTTTCGAAAAGGTAAGATCAACATGGGTCCACTGTAAATATTGCTCCGATAAGCAGTCTATTATTGTGGGCTGAAATTATCAGTAGTTCCACTGTTGAATTATTTAAAAGACTCTCCTGCCTCCAAAATTTACTCTAACTTTTTTCTAGTGTTACTGAAACGTTAAATCTGGCGATTTACGACAGTTCAGCACTGATCATTCCTGTCGTTTTCTTAAATGCTGCTCATAGTATCTCAAGCATTACGGTTATTAAAAATCTTTCTCACGGCGAGATATGTAATTGCGGTGCGTTATTGCATTCTGAGAGTTTTTCCTTCCTTTAAAGAGCAGCGAGTTGGCGAAGTGGGAAAGTGATTCACGGTCATTCTTGTTGCGATAATTGGGCTGAGGCTATTCTCGGAAAATGGGATACATTTAATAAGAATGCCATGCGATTATTATAGAAAAGTATTTATGTCATGTGAAGGACGGCTCATGCCGGTGATTTATGCGATCCAATTACTCCTTGAGCTTTTTTTACACTTATACCCGCGATTGCAAAGTCAGTTTCAGACCGGGCTAATCCCGACTCACGACTTCTAGGGAAAAAACTGTAGGTACTGAGCAGCCTTGACTCATTCGTTGGTCTCCTTAATGCAGCGTCTGCTATTCTACGAAGTTTTGGAGGGTGAAAAAAGTTTTAACCTGACGCTGCCTTCTAATTATGACGTAGGGCAGCATTGTTTAACCAATTAGACGACCCGTGTCACTATATCTTGCAACACTTCTCACTAACATTTTAAACAAAGAGCCTAGTAAAGCTCTACATAGAAAATATAATTACTATCAACGAAATTATTATCATATTTTGGAGAAAATACAGATTTCTTTTGGTGGACTTGAGCAATTTTTAATTCGCAAAATAGTGTCATCGATTTATTCTACCCTAATGGAAGTGACTTTAGGTAAGCCCACAATGTTTTTGTGTCAAATATAAACATGATATTTTTATCAAATAATGGATTTAAATAACTATTGGAAGAAATCCTTGCATAAGCTTTTGAATGTGAAGTAATAATTCTCTCTGCTTTAGATAGAATTGATTTTGGAACAGCCCCATCAGCAAAATGAAATTCAGATTATCTCTTTAATAATAACAATAATGTGACCATTTTAATCTAAAATCTTAACCCTTTTGAAGTTAGGGCCTCACAAGAACAGATAAGGAAACGTCCTCTCGTATGGCAATTTCCTTGTTTCCTCGCCAAAATGAAGATTCTTGGTGCTTGGCAAGTTACGTACTACTCTTGATTCTGCCATCCTGGCTGAGAAAATGAGGCCACCGTTGCTTTGTTGCGATTTATTTGTGTGAGGCGTTAAAAGTAGTTGTTTAATTGTGCTATGTAAGGCATTAAGGTAACTGTGTACGTATTACACAATTACACATTGCACAATTCTATTGAAGATCTTTTTTGGGAAATGATGAACGAGAGGTCAACTGGTTACATTTGTCCTATGAAGTACGAAGTGATATTCTCATGTTGAAGCGGAAACACCTTTTCGTCAGTGTCAATCAATAGTTTATTAGTCTTTTCATTTCTCATGATTGTGGTTTCAGTTGGTAAATCTCGTAATGGAACGTACGGCTACTGACTTACGGTTGAATGGTCCCTGTCTCCAGTAACTGTGAACCTAATGGAAACCTTCAACTGATCTCATTGTAACACGGCTTATTTTCCTGTCAAAATATAAACCTTAACGTTGTTTCCAATAATAACTGCATCTTAATATTTGGATCACCAGTATCTGTAGATTATCCAGTTACTACTTTTTGGGAAATAGAATTGCGGCTTAGCCTGGTCTGAAGCTGGTTGGACGATTGGAAATATTTGATTATCTACTCGACAGATTTTGTATGAATCCTGTAGACACCTGAATATAACCTAAGTTATTATCTCAGTTTCTTGTCGATTACATAGGTAATCCTTTGTGACGCCTTCATTGAGCATTGGTAATGTCGTGATCAAGATGTCTATTACATGGTTATTTCGTCATTGATGCAATTCGTGATTTCGTGCTAGTCCATACCAAAAAAGGTTGGGAAAATTATTTTTTTACGTTAAACTGCAATACAGGTCAGCTATTAATTTGCAATGGACAATTTCTCCCGTGTGCCGCCTGATAGCATCTCGTACTGTATTTATTGCATAGTGCCGCATGCATGCAAGGAGCTGTTGTGCAGAGGAAAGAAATTGATCTTCGCACCTTAAATGCACGACTCGAGTAGCCTTAGGGATTAATCTGAGGAAGGCTCCGCCCTCCCTCACTTATCAAATCATTCGCTCGCTTATATGACTGCGATGAAGGCTAAGGGCGCGTATTAATGAAAAGGATATAATGAACGACTCTCGCCCGCCTTCCCACACGCTGGGAAAATCTGCGATAATCTCCCGGTATATATCTGAGGTATTATTTTATCAACAGCGTTGGGCGATTGATGTCTCCCTCATCCGGCAGATGTCGCCCTCTCGAGTTTTTTGCTTCGTCCACTTCACTTGTCAACGTCGCCGAATGACATCGATTCCCTCCAAAGATCTACTTTCACGCACCATTCGGCCCTGCTCCTCGTTGTAACTCTTAATGGAACGAATTCATGTCTTCTTCTAGTTAATGTCGTCCGTGAAGAATTTTCCTCATAGCTTGCCCATCTGGCAAAGAAGAGTGTTCTAAAAATTAATATTGTTCAACGCGTGGCCTTGACAAGCGAAGGAATATAGTTGTCAATTAAAAGTAAATATTAAGTTGGATATTAAAGAAGAGAAGAGCTAAATCTTTCTCCAACACAAATAGCGTTTTATTGATTCAAAATGAGTAATTAACTCCTCAAGATTAATGGAGCTCCTGAAAACTTTAATAGCCCTTCTTCAATAAATATTTGGACTTGATTTGTTATTTCATCATCAGATTTCATCAATCCAAATATTGATTAGCCGCACCTCTACTTCCCACTCTTCACTCCTACTTAAGTCTTCACTTAATGTTTTTCATAATTTGCCTAATGCATTCCATTCAGAGTGTTCCTTCGTATTTCTTCCTATTTACTAATATCTCCGCTACTGTTTTCAATATTCTAATGCGCCGTAAAAAGTTCTGTATCATTAAGTACGATCTTTTCTCTCAAATCCTTCGTTGGCGATTCTCTCCGTCCATTTGATCGTCATCATTCTTCGAAAACTCCACATTTTCATGCTCACAATCGCTTTTGCTCAGAAGCTGTTGCTGAACAGACATTCAAGGCTATGTTCCAAATATTTGTTTTAATGGAGCGCTTCCTTAGTTTCAGGCTTCCTAACTAGCTATTAACAGACTTTTTTTCTGGGAGAGCACCTTCTATCATTAGGCTATTCTGCTAACAATGAATTTCCCGCGTCTTCCATCGCTGGTGATCCTGCTACCCAGATATCAAAATTATTCCATAAACGAACGTTTTTGCGGTAAAGAGGTTTTCTTGATTTATTTAAAAAACCATAATTTTGGTTTTTTGAACAAAGACCATCTATAGAGTATAGTTTTACTGCCGGTGCTAATATGCTTTCAAATGTTTTTAAAACTTTGCGAAATCACATAGTTTCGCTCTTCTATTGCGCATTTTTTATCCTTAAAAATGTTCCCCATTCTTGAAAACAACCTTTTCATCACGTTTGGTGTGCAGCAATGAATTTCCGTGAAGGTGATTACCTGTTACATTTCATTTTGTGTTTATTTTTAGAAAATGATATGCACTTGGTATACATGATATTGCTGTAGGTTTACATGACATGCCATATTCTCCCCAAATTCGTTCCGTGAAGCAGTAGCTTTCTGCCCATCCGTCTGTGACCACTTTTCCCGAGAGCTGTTAATGTATCGTGGCGTTTACCTGGCTGTGGGGTGGTTTTTCGTCGTAAAAATGAACACGAATCCCCTCCGAATATGTCAAGCGTTGTGGTAGTTAGTCCCCACGCGCCGGCGTGTCAGGATTGAGCCTTCAGGGTACGGTAGGGGGGAAGGGGGGCTAGGATCGTTGCGCATCCGTGGCCGAACACACTAATGAGGACAACTTCCAGGAATCCCGCAACAGCGCACTTCCCCCCACTCCAGTGCTGCTCCACCACTTGGTGCTGCTCCCGTCGTCCCCCTAGCAACGCACGCGACCCATGTCGGTTTTTCCGGGAATCTCGTAATCGTGAATAACCGAGTGCCGTGTGGCGCATCTGCTCAAACTCGGGTTTTTATTATTGAATCGGAATTCACTCGCGTTTCATCGGAATGTCTCGGACATTCGTGGAAGCACTAAGCTTCATCATTCGACGAGGTTATGAATTTCATTTAATATAAGGTTACGATACCTTAAACCAGTGGTTCCCAACCGGTGTGTCGCGGCACTTTAGGGTTCCGGGAAAACAGCTAGGGGTGCCACGAGATTATAGCGGAAAAACGAAAATGTTTATTATGAGCAGCGTATGAATTTATGACTCTCACGCCCGAAAGGTGGTGACAGTAATCGGAGAACTTCTTCCAATCTGACTCCAGTAGTATAACTATAACTACTTAAACTTTACCATATTATATGTTGGTTGTTGATTTTACTATTACCTTACTTTAATGAATAAAATAAAATTGAGGAAGTGTTAATTTAAATGCGAAGTTAAAATGTTCCTGATGCATATTCCATTTGAATTAACTTATATCTTAAAAATAAAAAAATCTAAGAAGGTTGCCCCAACGTTGTAACATCAGTCTGAAGTGTGCCTTAAATGTAAAAGGGTTGGGAATTACTGCATTAAAGTTCTTATAAATGGGTAAGGTAAAATGGAGGTGAAGTATGGATAACTAAATGGAAAACGATCAAAATGAAACCATAATGGATAAGCATAACAGAATTTAGATTTTGCCTATAATAGATTGCATATCCACCTCAACCATTACCCAAATGGTATTTTATTTGGATGCTAACAGAAATCAAAGCATACTCTTTCGTTCACAAAAAGTGCATGTCAAGTTGCTGGATGAAGATAAATTAATTTAGCAGTAAATGTATGTTCTTACCCAATTAGGTGACTTGAAACGAAGAATATTCAGGATGAAAGAAATAAGATTCGTCATTTCCACACTTATAAAATAGTGCGAAAAATCCGTAGGCACAACTTAGGTTGTTCCTCCAGCATGATTACAGACTTATCCCAAAATATTTAACTATATAAACTAACTTTTCTTGAAAAACGTTTGTTGGAATGGTTTGTGTGCAAATTTATAAATTTACTAAGATATCTTGGAACCAATTTGTGTGAGTTTTTTAAATAGTGCTCCAAACATATTAATAACTCGGTCCTTATCTATTGATATTCACGAAATTATTTCATTAACGTTCTGCATGGAAGTGGGTAGAAGCCATTTATTGAGTGCCTGAATATATCTATTTTCAAGAATAAAAAACGCCAACCATTTATTGTATGCTTTTGATGAATTATGAAACGTTATAACCGTACCACGCTTACCCAAGTGGTATGGCAATGAGTAGATGCTTGGCTAGGAGCGGAAGAAGTAAGATCACGGCAGTGCAAAGAAGGCCGGGTTAAGACAGTCTTTGTGTAAGTATGAACCCATTTAATAGAACTTGAAAGTATCCCTCGTCTTTCATCCCCTGCACAGCGGTAGACTTCTCTAGAATTATCCCAACGCACGACTGCCGAGGCGTCTCGTGTTTCTGCGGCCTGAATTTCAAGGCATGTTTTTAAGAGACCGAGAGCATACTTCGATAAACGTCAATTTTCGTTTCTCTTACGGATGCAAATAATGTGGTCAACTCCTATTCATAATCTGATGCTATTCAACCGTTTATATTGAGGAACAATTAGGGAATATATCAGTTTTTTATGAGAGAATGTAGTGAAGATACACAGCAAACCAGGCGCCAGATTAATGAATACTGATGACCATGAACCCTTCAGGCGCTGAAAGTATTTTTAAATTGCGCATATTCTTTGAACGAGTTGCCGATTCATTGCTGTCAATCTCTTGTGGCCCTTTCATTGACCTAATTTGTCTCTTTATCTGGCTTCTTTATCAGTTTCCGGGTCATTATCGTTCTCTTCAATCCAATTAACCACTTTCTTCATGAATTATTAGTCTTTAAATGAAGAATTATGAGACGTTGAAAACTTCACTCTTGAATTTAAAAATTACATTTTAAATAGAACAGTGTTAGAAAACGCATTAGCAGGTACACTTTCCTTCTGTAAAAATTAGCTCAGAGAGAAAAGAGATAAAGTTAATATAGAATAAGGTAATGTAGTCGGAAGCGAAGCCAACTGTAGGTAATGTGCTATAGTTACTCATATTCTTCAATTCTTTTTGATTGGTTTTCAATCTTTTGTATGATTAGGATAAACTAAACGAACAAAATTATGATGGTTTTTCATATGATTTGGGAGAGCATAATTTGGATAAAAATGTAGCATTTTATACTTCTTGCCATACGTAGAAAGGATGAAAATGCAATCATTTGCAATTAGTGAAGTCTGTTAGGGTTCTCCAGCGGGTCAAACTCTGCATTTATTCCGATGTTTTGATGTACAAGTCGTCTATTGTTATCAGGGCATGATGCCGATGACTATGTACGACTCGTACATCGAAGCGTCGGCAGAAATGAAGAATTTTACGCCGAAATGACGAATTTTTAATAGTATACGCCGGAAAAGCATCAGATCTTTCTTAAACGTTTGCAAGGCTGTGGTGCATTTTTTTTATATGCAGGCTGCATGAAAATAGAAAATCCTAGACACTTCTTGTTAATTTGGTTGTTATGGTATTTATTTTCCGGTAATCTAAACTTTCTATCTTTGAAAAAAGGTAGTAGAACATAATCGGAGGAAAATGTTTTTCAAGATCTCTATTAAAAGTTCTTCCACGCTGCATTTGAAAGCTTTAGTGCTTTATTTTCATTATATATGCTTCGATAACATAAAATTGAAATAATTAAAAAAGTACATACATTGATATTAAGTAAATTTTTCAGGGGGTAGGTGAGTCAAAAGAATATTTTCCAATCAATAAATTCAATTACGACCCAGAAATGAAGCAAACGGAAGTAACTTTATATAAATATGTCTTAAAGTATCATATATGTATTTTAACCAGGAATTCTTATTTAGCCTGATTTTACCCTCCCTTCAAAAATGCGTCTGAATTCATTTTTATGGATCAGGAGGTTAGCATGTATTCGTAACGAGTGTTTAATTGAAACTCGATCGATGATGCACATGCTCGTCAGATTTGCCTGGAATGCAATTTATTTACAATGCAGATTGGTTTTCGTATGATATCGTTAATATTGAACACTAATTACTTCAATACCTGGAACAACAGATTCTACCGTGGGAATTTTGAGTTTACCTGTTGCACGTGCTACTTCGGAGCACGAATTGCGTTTGAAATGCCCCGGTGCGACGAATGAAAATGTAATGGATGTTGCATCGGAGGGGAAAAAACTCGGGTGCAGGGGTTTATTTCGTGAAAACTGATAAATGAGTCATCCGAGTGCTATTGTTTCTTCAGTTTCCATGGCGACCGTGCCTAAAAATCCGCACGTGACTTATGACCATTAGGCACATTTTTCTTTTATGTTCAATCCCGATCCTCTTCAAAAACTAAGTAGTACGAGATTTTGTACGAGATTGTAATTTTCCCACGGTTTCTCTGTTTTCCATGTCGTGGAATTAAAAATGGGTCAATTTGTGTATCCTTTTATTTGTATGGCTACCCAATATGTTTTTCTTTATTGAAAATTGCCATTGCGTTTTATAGGCTCAAATCTGACTCTTTAATATGGGTTTATGCATAACGCTGACTGTTTCGCCTCACCATATACACGAGGACACATGCATTTACGCCGAGTCTAATTGGCCGAAATCGTTGAGAATGGGAGGAAATTTCACATTTCGGCGTCGTGGGAAAGTTTTCGGGTGACGACTTCCGTGCCTACACGTGCCAAGTATTTGTGATTTTCAACTTTCTTAATGCAAGCGGAAGAGAGAATGATTTACCAGATGCTCAAAAAATTAAATTCGTATGAAGAAGGTTAAAATGAAACTAACCTTGATTCGTACGTAGCCCAATTCTTCCTATGCGACGTTCATGCTTTCCGATGGTGAATCTCTTTTGACTTATCTCCTGACTGTACCGATAGGGAACGCAATAGTTGATGTATCGTGATCGCCTTTTAATTACAATATGAGTTTGGTATTTTTGCAGGGCACTTTATTACTTACACTAACTATCATAACTATAAAAGCATGTCCTTTCCGAGTGACATAAGTACTGACTTGCCCTCCAGAGGGATTGGTTTTGAACCTCGGCGTTTTGGTTTACATTTTCTATGTGATTCCTGCTTCGATATTATGCCAAATTAACCAAAACAACCATGCTCATTTGTCTCAGAAATCACGTTAGGTAATCTTATCACCGCATGTACCTTTCATGGTGATTTACATTAAGAAGGGAAATTGGTTTTGAAGAATGAGGAATTTGAGTTTACACCTGATAATTGAGCTGGACTATGTTCTACACGTCATGTGTTTGAATCCTAAGATGAGCGTTCTTAAAAAATGTAAGAATGCATACATATAAATAAAAAGAGCTTCAGAGTTTAAAATTCAAAGAATAGTTATGACAATTATCTTCCCAGTACCTTTTTAGTAGCCGCGTCGTTCGGCTTATTTTACAGACCGCCCGGTTACTGCATTAGGTTTTCCCTCTCACCTGGGTTCCATTCCAAAAAGCTAAAATATTTTTACTGCTTAGTTTTTAACCCAATGCAAATTCTCCATTACACTCTGCAGGTAAACATTTCTTGGAAGAACAAATGATTGGAGATTGTTGAACGGAAAATTTTCACTAGAATGTTTTAAAAAACATAGATGAAACATTTTTTCATCGCAAAATTTTCCGGCCAACGCGGAGGATGTTGTTTTAGCCTTCACTTAATGTTTAGAACAGTTAAAAGAGACACGATATTTGATATGTAGGTTGCCGCACATATAGCTATTTGAGTTCTTTCTCCCCCAAGCACTGTATGCAAGGCACATATCTTACAAGCATGTCCAGATATTGCGTCCCATTTCTTTTTCAATTTATTCTTAATTACTCCCTCCCTTCATCATGGGTGGTGTTCTCACACACCCAGAAAGAAACTCTTGAGGAGGCTTACAGGGTATTTAGCTTTAGATGATAAGTCTGCGACATCTATGAGTTCAATATTCAGGGCATGGGCTCGCTAGACTGAATAGCCTACGAGTGAGTTCTCGCAAATAATAATTCTTTTGCTGCCGTGCATAAATCTTTAAAAGTTGGCCTTTCTTTGGAGTAATATTCTATCGACATTGACGATATTTTCTTAAAGGTGTGTACCAAGTAGCTTTGTGCCACTAAAGGCATGCAAGTAAAACAGATGTCAACCAGACCCAGTCTGTGTAAAGGGCAACATTTCCCACAATTCACAATTTTAATCGGAAATAACTTCTACAAAGACAACTTAACAACACATCTAACACGACCCGGGTTTCAACGATTTATCGTCATCATCAGTTGTTTTTTCGGGACAACGTCTCTCTTTACATACTTTTCGGCGGTCAGAGGGGGGGGGGGAGGAAAGGGAATGTTGGGAGATGGAGAGAAGTTAGCCAAATATTTTCAAGGGCAGTGGGTATTGGTGGTGGTGTAGGGTGGGGAGCTGATGGAGGATAAAGGGAAGAAAAATGGGGGAGGGAAGTACTAAAGTAAGGATGCACGATGCGGCAGGGAATAAATATTCGTTGATCAGAGTGGCTCCAGGGTCAAGCAACTTCTTTAAAATTTCTAATTGTTCCCGGGAGTTAAGCTCCCGGCCGTTACCAACACAAAATTTCTACCTCGAAGTCACTCATATGGTCATGATCATTTAAATGTTTTGCAAAATTACTTTTATTGTCATTGTTTAAAATAAGATTGGAAGTGTTAATTTGTCCTAATCTTAAAATTTCTGGCGGTATGTACCACGTAGACTCCACTTCACTTGTGGGAGTGGATTCCACTTTTGGTCAACGGATCAAATGAGTTTTTGCACTTTACCAATAAATGTTTAAGAGTCACCCGCGGTTTCAAAGCTATTCGGAACACGTCTTTTGGAATGTTTTTCGTAATTTTTTGGAACACTGTCCTAGGTACGGAATGGAAACCAACTGTTTATCACTGCTAGTTGAAGGCTTAGGAGTGTAGATTAAATTGATGGCCATCCTTCTCTGCTTTTTGGTAATAAGATTATCGATTAAACTATAGGAGTAGCCGTTTTTAGCGGCAGTTTCTTTCTGTTTAATAATGCCAACTTCTCGGCTGAATTATTCTATTGACAATGGCCTATTTAGTAGCTGATGAATAAGGGAGTAAAACTGCTTTAGTTTTTGTGCAAAGTGATGCCTGGAATCTAATGGGATGGCGTGATCAGTATCAGTGGGTTTCCGGTGTATGCCAAATGAATGTATATTGTCTTTTAATGTGATTGACAAATCCAAGTAATTTACTGAAGAGAGAGTTTTATTTACAGTTCCCAGAATAATTGGAAAAAAGCATGACATTCTGGTTGAGGGACAGATAAAAATTTCTAAGGCTAAGAACACCTTTGACGCTCGCCCCTATACTGCTCATCGCAGTGGCTTATGTCACCTTCTGAAGAAAACAGCTATATGCATGAGTTTATTCTTGAAGGTTATAATATCTATGACACGGCTATAATACCATTTTTAGACAGAATGCTTCGAAAAAACGTCATGTTCCTCAGGATATGCACCGTTGGAAGTCAAGAGGAAACAGTATGTTGGCTAGCATGGTTGTCTTTTCAGGTGTTTCATGGTAGCTTTTTTAGACGCTTGATTAGTGGTAAATCGGCCTGGGGTATGAAATTTCAAGGTGTTGGTGTCTATTTACGTATACTAGCGAACTTAGGCAGCATACGATAACCGTTATTACAGATTGATGCACGTTTAAGAGGAATTATAAATACTGGTAACCTTACTCATACCCCTATCATGTATTTGGTAATATGGAGGGTAAACGAGGATATTGTGAGCTACGATAGTGAAGTGTGCTTGTGTAAAATTAAGTTTTTTAGACTAAATGAATCCTATTAAGAAAGCCACCAACCTTGAAGTAGATTAGTCGATCGCGCTAATCCCTAAAGGCTATTTCAAGCGTGTAATGTGATTTATTGTCAAATAATTTTTCTAACTCCTTATTTGAGATAAAAATGCATAGCATTAGGGTTTAATTGCTCAGTATTATTTTACATTTAACCACAGTTTTGACATTCTCAATATTGCCTTTAGAATAGAATGTGGTGCTGAAATCAAGGCTTTGATCGAAGTATGTGGGTTTGAGTCCCGGACAAGGCGAATACATTTTCCTCGGAGGAATTTCAAACTTACGTGCACTTGCGGGTGACTCCGTACAGTTAAATTGTGGCCAGGTCCGGTATCCTCAAGATTTCTCAGCTTCAGGGAGTGAATAAGTGATCTTATGGTTACGCGTCGTTTCATCTGAAGGAAGGTTTCTCGAGTGTTCCACTGGGTCAAGGGCTTCTCTGGCGACGATTCAAAGAACGACTTGCTCTTAATTTTCAGGGTTTCTGAATGATTTCAGAAACTCCAAGTATGAAGGTGAGTCTTCATTTGAAACTTCGGGGAAACTTTGGTGATCCAACCCGATGGATCACCCAAGAAACCTTTTTGGAGGAACCGTGGCTTTATGGAGCACTTTATTTTCCTTTCCACTCCTTTCATGCTCCGTTATTGATGATGACAAAAACATCATCATCATATCGGTGTCTTGTTCCACTTTCGTGGATCTAGTTATTGACTAAGAAGCTCCATCTCGGTATGTCATTCCACACGTCCTGCCGTACAACATCCTCTATTTTCAATGTTGGTTCTAACTTCATCTATCCATCTTCTCCTGGGTATTGTACTTAACCTGAGGGGGCTGGAAACTTTCAGCTGCGCATTACACGACAACGCCGTCTTTAATGTCCAAACAGAGCTGAGTCATAATACGCCTGTATATGCCGCAACGGAGAAGCCCTTTCAAAAGTTGGATTAAGAGCCATCAAGAGCATTTTCATTTAATGTAAATGACAGATTGAGCGTTTTGACGTTGGCAGCGATGATTAGCGACTTTGGGAACCTTGATAGTCAAATACGATGAACACTGTGCTCCCCCGTGCGGAGCCAGTTTGAAGACCCTTCCGCTGAAAATGGGTCATCTGCGCAACTGAAACAATGTTTCGCTACCACTGTAGTTGCTGAAACCATCGCCTGCAATAAAAAAATAAGTAAGTCATCATCTTATCGGTGTCCTGTTGTACTTTTGTGGGTCTAGGTATTGACTAAGCGCCTCCATCTGGGTCTGTCATTCCACACTTCCTCCCTTACAAAATCCTCATACGAACATCCTATCTTTTCAATGTTGGTTCTAACTTCATCTATCCATCTTCTCCTGAGTCTTCCCCTTGGTGTTTTACCTTCTTCTCTATTTTCCGACATCATTTTAGGTATTCTTACATTTTCCATTCTCTTTACATGACCAAGCCATCGCATTCTGTTGCTATAAATTCGCTGTCTTATTTCTTTGAGGTGGTTCCACCGTAAAATTACTTAGATGTCATTTTATTCATATTCTGTACACTTGTAGAAAAAGCTGTCCGCAATCTGATATGAACAACAAAATAACACCTTATCACGCTATTTTATTCTATAATTGAATTTGAATTTACATGGTGTTCAATAGGGGAATGAGATAAACACGGGGAAAATAGTATTTTTCCATATAATATAAATGCCATTTTCGCGGAAAACTATTTGTATGAAGGAAATAATCCAGATAAATTGAATAAAAAAAAATATATAGATATCTTACCACCTTATTATTTTAGTTATTAGGGAATTACTGCCGTAATTGAAGTCAAAATGCTGTAATTCGTAGGAAATGGCGCAGCAGTCGGCTCCAATGGCTGGAAAAAAGTGCTAATTTAAAATACATTCGTGGAAGAATCTGCATTTTTTCTACTTTACTTTTGGTTTTCTGTAGGTAACGCATTTCATCAGCGAAAGCAGGATTTTTTTGGACAAAATATAAAAAAATGTGGATTTTAGTTATGACTCACACAGTCGCGGCGGAACCTCCTTAATATTCAGCTGTGATCTTATAATTGAATTTCTGATTCTATTAAATCTTGTTTTTCCCACAATACTTCTCAGGAACCTCATTTCTCCTGCCGTTATTCTTCTCCATTGTCTTTAACTCTTTACTCATCTACAAGATGTAAAAATTATAATTGTTTCCAGAAGGAAAATTAATGGATGAGGATTCTTCCTCTATGAATGAGGACTACACCTCCATGCTCGTACAAAAATTCACCCGTGAAGTGCCCTATTGATCGACCGCGACAAAACTTGAGTGGCGCTTTCCCCAACTGCTATCTGGTAATCTCGCTCTCCACGTCAACGAACGACACCCATTTCCGTTGTCATAGCAATCATTGGGACCGAGTACTTATTGATAGGGTACGAAATAACCTTCTTTATCCTTGCCCTATGTTTGGGGAGTATGGGGGAATAGGTGGTTGGACGGTATAAATGGAGGAAGATAATGGTAGCGGAGTTGTTCACGTGCTCCTGTCTGTTAACCCCGGTGAGAGGATACCGTTCACGGATCGCCACATTCACAATGAATGGACGGCCATTGCCTACAGCTCACTCGACCTTGTCTTTCATTCTTTCATCTCCCCTCCACAGCCTCCCTTTCATCCCAACCCCCGCGCATTGCCTCATACCCTCACCTAACAGTGACTCTCCCGTGCTATACGAAACCTATTTATTTCTTTATCTCTTTTTACATGTTTTTCTTTAACTCGTTTTTCCATGGATCCATGGTTACTTGCATTGTTACCACTTCATTTATAACTAAATAATAACAATGTAATGAAATACCCTTCCTATATTGCGATTCGAGGTGGAATAGTGGTAAAGCATCTTGACTCTCTTCCCGATCGTCTGCAAATAAAATGTGGTCTAAAAATTCCACAACTTGGCGAATATTTTTTAGTAATCAGTCTTAGTTTTTTTATCTCTAGGAAAAGATGTTTAAAAGCAACACCAGTACACCGGTTGTTTTATAATTATTTTGTTAACTAGGACTAAAAATTAAAAATAAAATAATGAAAAAAAAACATTTTTAAGCATGCTTTTCTAAAAAAAATTATATTATAAAATATAAAAAAATGAAATATCTTCACATCGTACCAAAAGGAAAAAAATAATATTTCTCTAGTGAATGAAAGTCCTGGAAATAATTAAATTAAATTCGAGGGAATTAGCCTCACAATGGATTACCTATGAAAATAAATTTTAAAAAGTATGCTTTCTACGATATTATATGCTTAAAGTTGTCTATTTATGCATGACCACAACGAAAAGCATGGGGCTAGACCTCATTTATATTTCGCACCTTAATTTTAGTTCATTTAAAGATTTTCTAGATATTGTATTTTGAAGCTCTCTATTCCATTGAATACCAACAACTTCATATTTATTTAATTTATGTTGACATCGAATATGAAATATCGCCCCATTCTTTTCGTTGTGGTCTTGCATAAATAGACAGCTTCAAACATATTTTATATTTTTTACAACATTTTTTTTTCGATTTAGTTTAAAAGGTGATCCATTTTGTGGCTAATTTCATAGAATTGAATTTAATTATTTCCAGTACTAGGCTAAACTTTAATTCACTTGAGACAAATTATAATTTTATTTTTTAGCACGATGTTAATATATATATATATATATATTTTTTAGATTTTTTAATAACATTTTATTTTTTTTATAAAAGCATGGTTATTTTTTTTTTCATTTTTTTCTTCCTCTCTCTCTTTTTCGAATCCCATCGCTCCACCATTTTTCTCTCTCTCTATAAATATCGCCTCTCTCGGAAGGTAATGGTGGATTGAATGACCATTCATTCTTCCGGGCGACTAACGGCTGATCGTTCGACATCTCTCCCGCCGCTTGAAAAAAGACGAGTGGCGCTCTTCTATGCTGCTCCAGAGGTATCCAATCGCTTAGCAATTTGTGTCGCACTTCCCGTGATCCTCTTCGATCTGTGTGATATGGAACCCACTTTCGTAGGCCCGACTTAATATACCCTTGACGCGTGTCGAAATGTGCGTGTTTATCCCTATTGTAACTCGCCGATAATATAGTTATATACCTATATTTATGGTATTTATTTACGGGTGAAACCCATTTTACAAACATTTGTTTCAAACAATCATTTAAACACCAGAGGAAAAAAGTTATTTTCATTGCACTGCATGCATGTAAAAAAAAGAGCTGATAGAAAAATCCAGTATGATAGAATTACATATATGCAGATAAGGTTTTGCTTCAAGTTAAACACTTTACGATTGTTTAAATAAAAACGAATTACATTAAACAAGAAACAACTAATATGCTTACAATTTTTCTTTCTATTATGGTTAAATAATTGAAAAATATAACTTTATAAAAGTGGTTCTACATTAACCAAGCTTACAGAAACTAAAGAGATCAGATAACAGAAAACAGGTATACAGAATGTCCAGTAATATTTTATCAGAAGATTTTTGCAATGGGAAAAGTTATTAATTTGAATAATATTTCGACAACAATCGATACAAGTATTTTTTTAAGTTAATAGCTGAATCCAGGTTGATGTCCACATGTAGAACTACGGTATTATATGTTCGGTGTAATCTGTTCAGGGGTACATGATGTATAAAGTTTCTGTGACAAAATATATAAAAATGTTCATGTAAAAATAATTACTCTGGTTTTTTTGTGTATAGCTATGAATTGTTTCCTGGTGATCGATATCTTTTTACCTGTACTAGGGCTGTTTACGCAAGAATTTGGATATTTAGGCTCGGTTTGATAATGGTTGGTTAACGATAGCCGGAAGCTGAAGTAGCCTTTTCTAAAAATGTATGATAACTAATAACCTTTTGCATTCAATTTTCATGGCGAGAAAATATTTCACAAGATAAAATTAAATCTGGGCCTAAGAGTTTTACGAACATTAATAAGAGAATTTTTCAGTTAATTCATATATTACTTCAAATGAGGACGATTTTCATTCTTCATGATGATTTTCTTTAGTTTTTTCTCATCTCTGCCACTGCAAATTGAGATTAAAATTTAAAGGTGACAGTTTCTTGCATGACTTTGTGGAATTCCTTCATAATGAGGGAAAATCAAACAATGCGATTTCACAAAATGTTTGGAATCAGTCATTTGTGTTCTCTTCTTATTTAAATTTCAAACTTTCTATTGGTGGTGGTTTACATTGGTAGAAATGAAACATATTTCAAGTATCTCCGTGTCTCAAGTGCTGTCAATCAGCCCCAGTGTCATGTTTATTACTGTTTTAGTTGAGCTCATGAAGAAATATGTTGACATGATAAGTGCTTTTTATCCATCTCAATTCTTGATACTAAAAGGGAGAAATATTTATTCATTCTTCTCATCTATATCTCTCATCTTGCTCATCTACTAACTGTCCATTTAAATTTAGTCCATCGAAAGAGTAAAACGCTGAATAATGCCTAAACCGCGAGCCAGCTTAATTCCTATTTAATCATTCTCATTTATTCGCAGTTCTTACACAGCCCTGGTGACATGTATTTTTCATGGAGGTTTAGTCCGTCTAAGAGAAATGAGTACTAGTCTCTTTTATAAACTTTGTCATCAGTTTTTAAGAGATTCTGGTTAAGAGAAATTCCATTCCGAAAATATTTGTTACCCCTAATTCTCCGAGATATGCCTTACTTTTCGCCGCTACATGCATCCAATCTTCTATTCATTTATTATTTCATGGATGATGTCCACATCCAATAATAACCCTTGACAAACGCTTTTGCGGTGACTATAACAGAAACTGTGTGATATGGCCACGCATCCTCAATGGCTCAAATGACTTGGTCTCGTCACTGAATGGCTTACAAGTAATTTTTTAAGTGCTCTTACTTTCTATGCCTAGCTCCGTCCTTCACGAGCGATTGAAGTAAAACGTAATCCTTATTCGCCTTCTCTTTCCTTTTTTCTTCTTCTCTGTCTATTATTAATTTCTCATATAATTCATTTGTGTGTTTTTTTCTGAGGCCATAATATCATTGGCCTATTTTGATGAGCTTATTATTTTTTAATTTTTTTTAAATAGTTCGTCACAATTAGGCAATTGGCCTGGTGAAAACAGTCAAGAATATAACATAAGAAATGAAGTTGAATAAAATCAAAACAATAGACTCATTGTTAAACTCCTGGCATTTACACACATGCTCTTAGTATGAACCCTGGAGTAATTTAGCTCGTTATTTCCTTTCTAAAATGTTTCACTGTATTAGGAAAGGTCTTAAAAATATCTTCTGTCAACTCATTCCATTCTTTAATTCCGCGATTCAGGATGGAATTATGTAGTACATCCGATTTCTCCGAAATCCCACCCAATCTATTTACCTTCCCCCTCAATTGAAGTGATTCTCACCCCAGCAACCCCAACATTGCTGTAACACTCTCTGTCCTTTTTTGTTACCCTAAGACATTGCTGCTGCTTTCCTCTGGACTTCTTAAGCTTTTTAATGTGCACCTTTTCCTTTGGCTCCTATGCCATTGCAGAATATTCCATTGTAGAGCGGACAGCCTCTTTTGTCAGCCGCTTTACGCTGTGTCAATTCTGACGTTTACCTGAAACCCCCAAACTGAGAGCTCATAAGTTTTTGGGAGCACCGCTCTCTTCCGCGATTGATTGAAGCGAACCATTTGTCTATACCGTCCTCTGCTTTCTTTTGTCTTCGGCTCACCCGGGGAGAGAATGTAGCCGGGAGGAGGTTTAGTTCTTGTGAGGGAAAAGGGGGTGGGGCGCTCTGGAGAGTGGAATCATTCGAGGGCATTGAAGAATGCATCATGGGAAGAGTGCTGCGGTCGATCGATTCTTGAAACCTTTCTCCTGCGATGTTCGCTATTCATGGGTTTAAAGGGAGGAGGGAGGGTCCCTTTCACCTGAGGGAGGTTGAGGGGCAGCGAAGGGTCACAAAGAGGTGTATTGGTGACCCCCATGCCTCCCCCTACTCCCCTTCGACGGGTATACATAGGGAAATATGTGAAGAAGCATTCTGAGAACGCTTAGTCGTCCAGCCTCAGCTTCGGTGGTTGTTAGAGGTGTCGACGGGCAACTGACACCTATACATCTACAAATACCCTCAAGCCATCTCAAGGGTGTGTGGCAGGGAGTGAGTAGTCACCAACATGCATTACACTATACCCTAAAATTAGTGTAACTACGACTATTGATGCATTAGCAAAACTCGCCAATGCTTGTCATGAGGCGAAGCCTCACAGTCATGCTATAGGCATATTACCGATGCTAGAGGAACCGTTAGTATTTAGGTATTTTGCAACTACATAAACGGACAGAGATTCAAGACTTTTGCTGAAAACACGCACGGCGCGCTGTAAGTATTAGGTGGCAGATAAGGATACAAGTATTAGGGAATAGAATGTGCTACTACTAAGAGCTACACTATCTATCAACAAACTTAGTTAAAAGTCTCATAGGCAGCTGTTATGATCTCTTATCGTTCGCGGGAAAAATGACATTTTAAATCTGTCCGTTCTACAGTCTAGTTCCCTAATTTTATTCTCATGATCTGATCTACCGTAGCATGTCGGATTTTGTAAAATATTATTAACATCGGCAGAGAATAATTCGGTTTGGAACTTACATAATAGATTAAGTCTCAATTTTAATCGTCTGTCTTAAGTGATTCCCATCCCAGTTGCTGTAAGAGGTCGTAACACTAACGAGATTATCATAGAGGGACAATGAGATCAATCGTTCCAATGAGGATATGCGACAGGGTGGCAAGGGAAGGATTATTTGTGGAATTGAAGAAGGGAGGAGAGAGAATCCGCGCATACTATGGTAGGTTCGATCACATGCATAAAGTTAGAGAGTGAGATTGCAGGACGGGCAGGCAAGAGTAATTATTTCCGCGTATGACTATAAGGACCACGATTAGGGACAACGATAGTTGCCGCCAGTAATGTGAATGGTTACGATAGGTACCTAGCGTTACTTTTATCTTCCCTTGTTTAATTTCAATTTTTTCAGATTTAATTTTGGGACGGAATGCTGATTCATTTTATCTTTTGTGATAATTTTGTAAAACAATTGTGTGTTAGCACGACTTGGTTAACATACAACACTTTTTTACAAAGTGGTCTGCATAGTGTGTAAGTGCAATGTTTATCCCATACGAGTAGAATAACGGTTGGTAGTCGTGTTGCATGTGAAGTCCCACTCATGTTACTTCATTCAGCGTAAAAGTACATTTAGTACAATAGCTACTCTTGCGCTTTACACGTTTTTACTTTACCACAGCGCTTAATGGATAACAGTGTTGCCGGTTCTACGTCAGTCTCCCTCTACCCGCCCCCCCTCTCTCTCACCCCCTTCCCATAGTCGACGGTGCCTGTGCTGCCACGGCATCCGAAACCCGTTTTCACGAGTATCCAGTCACTGTAGTGTTGTCATAAAGACGAATCTCATAGTGTTTAAAATTAATGTTAAACATCCTTTGAATTTCTTCCATACCCCTACGGATATGCAAAAAACGTCCCTCGATCCTGGCCTGCCCGTATGGTCACGCGAAGTTTGAATGCCTATCACAGCTGTGCTATTTGCGATGGAGTCGTGAATATTTCAAGGATTATAACTTATTGTCTTATTAGTATAATAACGTTATCTACTTTGGCTTAAATCTGCTCTATTAATTTCATAGGCCTGCGCCTGGTTATGAGCGTTGCTACGAGGGCACTTAAATATCTCTTTCTGGACCATATAATTTTTGATCGTTTACTGCAAGTGATATTTCTATCCTATGCTACTTATATTCCGGTCCGATATGAGAATTTTCGTTTTAGTTTCGAAGCAAAACTTGGATATCTACATCTAAATCTACGAAGTACCGTGCAAGCCACCATTACGGTGTGTGGCACGGGGTGATTCCACACCAGGCATGCTGTACTCGTCCCAGCACAAAATCAGAACATCGCACATTCCCCCGGCCCCTAGGCGCAGGCCAAAAAGCAGTCAGGAAAGCAGTGCGCATTCCAAATAGAAACTGGGAGAGTGATACGTAAATGAACACGCAAACATGCAGTACAATGCTATGGACACATCTAATGGTTAATATTACTGATACTGTTAATTCATGAATTCTACGAGATGCTATTTCATGCAGAGAATAAAATGAAATAAAATAATGCCGGACATATCAAGCGGTGTTAAGTGTTAGTAATGATGTTATTTTATTAAACACAAGTGAAAATTCTACTCTACCTATTGAGGGTGGGAGTTTCATATGATTGATAATCGATATAGATAAATGTAAATCAATATATTTGTTCAATATATAATATTTTATTGAAGTATATAGTAAGTACATGCTATGGGCAAGTCGAAGAAAGGCGTTTTGTCAGTTATTCCTTGCTTAAACTCTGCAGTTGGTATTTGTAGCCAAATGGTAAGAGTTGATTAAGCGATTCGAGGATGACGTGGTGGCTACCAATAACATTGGCTTCCTATTTCGCGGGTACGGGATGACAACCCGGCGATGTCGATATATTTCAATGGAATCTCAATTCATTCTTGGTCGTGGAGAGCAATCACGTGCAGTACCCCATCAGTAGGGGTCATACAACTCAACCCCTTGGCTCTTTGTGGGAGTTAATCAACTAAAATCTTGACGCTGTATTGTTTGATTATTTTAACTGTCCTGCTGTTCACTTTGACGTGTAGGCACTTTATTTCAGTCTTATAGTTCCCATCATTGGCCCCTGTTACTTCTTGGCGTAAATGAGTTAATCTTCATGAACTTTTAAAAAACTTGAATAAAGCACCCCATCCCTTTTTAGCTCTTTTTTCCCCTTATTGATACGTCTAAAAGTAAACTTAAATTCGATCGGGTCTCGGCCTGATGTTGCAATATAATCGCATTAGGTATTCTCGGCAAAAAATGTATAGGTTTCTTGCCTTCGGCAGTCAGATATCATCTCATTTTTTTTTAGACCCCCTAGGAATTTCATCCTTGATGAACGATTACCCCTTCCTTTATTACTGAGTGCCAAACACTTCTCCAAGGAATTATTTCGCGCCTTCTCGGGTCATAAAAACACAAGGCATGCATGGGAATTGGAAGGAGAAGAAAGAAAATTTTTGACGGTGTGAAAAGAAACAACGGCTATCAAGAGTTTATGACGGATCTGATATTGGGAAAAAGAAATTTTTGCAAGTGATAAATGATGTAAAACTCGGCGATCGGATAAATAATAGGCAACGCTATTTGCTTAGAAGTTATTTGGTAAAAGGGTTTTGATAAAAATGTAGAAGAAGCCATTTTTTATGACTAATAGTCTATTGAGTTGCAGTTAAATTCCAGAATTTTGAAGGAAATAGCCTTTGAAATCGGATACTATAGTGTTTAATCAGTAAAGCACTCACTAAAACTTGTGGGATTTGCGCAGGGAAAAATGTTGGCACTGCTAGTGTCTATTTTCTAATAATTTTGAAGGCTTGTATGGTGACAAGAGTCTGGTGACTGGCTTCCTATCCTGAGGGCCCGGGCTCGAATCACGGCAGAAGTGGAGATTTATAATTTATTCTGAGATTTATTATTTTTTTCACTTGTTAATTGGTGATGATGTAATCTCAAATTATGTAAATTTATCTCTGTATGTCGCGATTTGAATAATTGGTATATACTCATTCAAACATTCTACCAGCTGATTGGTAGGTTCTTGGACAGTCCCCATTCTGCATCCCAATTTCATAGACATTGTCTCGCTTTCCCTCCTAAGGATGTCCCGCCATTAGATACCTCTTCAATTCTTTTGGTATGTAGTACAATATGATAAAAAATACGATGATCGAATTAAAATAATTATTTGTGGATCGAGTTCAACTGTGATCAAGTTATAGAATTAATGTTAATCAGTTGCTAAGAATACCTATCCTACGGTAACTACAATCGAGCTTTTGAGGAGGTTCACCGCAGCTGTGCGAGTTAAGCGAGTACTGAATTCAAGCTTTTCGTTTGATTTTTTAAAAATACTGCTTTCCCTTGTAGCTTTTGGAATAAAAAAGTAATGTACATAATAAGCATAATATTCCACAAATGTTTAATTTAATAAACACTTGTTCCTGCCATAGAAGACAACTGAAACGCAATTTCTACTGAGCTGACGTATTTTGACTACATTTATTGAAGTTAAATGCAAAGTACCCATAATAAAATGTGGGCCAGAACCTAAAATATTGCTACCATTCGATTCCCTGGAATAATTTGCCTCATAAAGTTTTTCGCATTTGAGAATATTGTCTTTCTCATGTTTTACTCATTCTCTCATTAAACGCTATGTAATTTGATTTGCGAAGAAAATAGGCTGTAAAGGCATGATTTTGTCGTTGAAATCCAATCACATGTTAATCTATAAGTGGCTAGAATATGAATTTAATACATTTAAGGTAGAGCGAGATAGTTCCCTAGTCATAACGTAGACCATATTCGACTTTTACATTTTAATTTCAGCGTCTGTAATAAGTGTTAAATAAATATTTTAATATTATAAATATAGTTATGTATGACAAACATTCTCAGTAGTTAAATAAATATAACCACATAAGTCTCTACTTGGCTCATTTTTTCACGCCGTACGGTGAAATAGTCTTCAAAACAGCAGGTTTTTTGCCGTCTGTAAAAATTGCCTTGGTAAGTAATAGATTAATTTGTATAAATAGTTGAGTAAACATTCAAACTAAACGCTGTTAGTTTTTTGACGAAATCTAGGTGCTGTAAATTCCTATTTGTTTCAATTGTCTCCCTCTGGAGCGCCCAACCGTAATCTATCCCATTCAAAACAGCTTAACTTTTCAGGCAAATTGCTCAAAAAGTAGTTTATTAAGGGATTAGTATTTTGATATCAATGGAAAGATGAGTTTTTTCTTTAAAATGAGGTCAAATTCATCAAATTCTAGGTGAAGTTATTTTTAGATCAAACGTACCGTAAGTCCTTTTACGGCGATACCACCTTACCTTAACCTCTCGGTAGTAGTGATCCATGGAGCGGACTTCTCCATTAATCTGTTCTTCAGGTGTTGGCAACAGTACCTTCTTCCACACCGATTGAGAAAAAAAAAAGAAGGTACAAATTCGCAGAGTCGGTATGCTTCGGCAGAGTTCGAGGCCGTGGGAAGCCGCCGCCTCATTCTCGGTTGTTTCTTTTTGTCTATCACGCCCACCTAAGGTTTTCGTTACTACCACGTCTTGTTGTTTTTATTCTTACTTGATTGCGAGCGAGCCGGGTGAACCAGCCAGCATATCACGTTCACCTGCGGCGGTGGATGCGCGAGCCGCACGCCCAAACGAAAAAAACCAGTTTCTCGAAGGCGGAATCGTGACGTTGCCGGCACATGGGGTTGGTTTAATGACCGCTGAGGGCTACGACGGCTCGGTGTAGTGGCAACACTCTAGACCCATCGATGTGGATGCTGCTTGCGGTACCGACCCACTCGTGAGAACTTGCAGTCGGCTTACGGTAGTTTTACGCATTTAGGATTGATGATTTTCTGAAGCGTTTTCTTCATCGTTGTTATAAAAAATTCTACCAAGATTACTAGGCTTCAAGATTGGTTGCTGTCTTCCACACCGCGAACGAAATTATGTGTTCATACTGTGCCAGTCCTGTCCCGTATCATTTTGGCCATTAAATAATCTGACAATTTTTATTTTTTCTATATTTAATGTTCTTTAATCTGGTAGCATCATGTTGATACCCCTGTTGTTTCAAGGGTCCATTCAGATATGACTAAATAGCACTATATGCACCAGTTCTCGACTTATTTCTCTTATTTTCTTTGATGATCTGTCATGCTGCATTCCTCGTATGCCAGCTTCTTTCAAGTGATTTATTGTAGACCTAACTCAATAGTTTTACACCTCTATTGCCATTACTGTGATAAATACATAAAATAATGTATTTACCTCTCTCTCTCACTCTCTTTGGAGATCAATCCAAAGGTTGGTTGGGATCTGTTATGTTGATACACATTCTCCATTTTTTGTGTGTCTCCACCTTCCTTCTCTTCATAATACCTCCATTCCACATCTGTCATAATCTGCTCTACAATTTGTAGTCATGGTCTTTTCCTGAACATTTTTCTATTCACATTCCCCTGTAGGATTTTCTTAAGGAGTCCTTATTGCCTCAATGAATGTTACCTTACTGCGTAAAATTGAACTTTCTAGACTAAATGAAGCCTATTATGAGGGCACAAGTGTGGCAACATTGGCCCACATACTCCTCCTTACCAACGATATTATTGTTCCGTAATGGCTGCTCTGATCAGCACCTAAGATATTCTCGTATCTGATAATGGAGATTATGTTTCATGGAATAATAAAGCATAATTTTGTTTTGTGTCCATTGCGCGGCTCAAGGCGGGATACACCCATCAAACAAGAAACGATGATCGTGAGCAATTACTGTGCTTCATTTGTTTGAGTGCATTCAGCACATACCTTGTTTCTCAAAACTAGACCAAACTAGTGAAGATAGAGGGAAGGATATAAAATGCTTGAAAATATTTGTTTAATGCCTTCGAAATTTCTAACAATCCCTTCTTCTCTCGAATAACCTACGTTAGTAATGTTTGGAAGGGCTAACTTTTGAAAGTATATTTTTAACACTATACCAAGCGAGACCAATTTTGCAGGTTATGACGCCGAAGTCTCTCGTTCGTGTGTATTTTTGTGATATCATGTTTTAATACATCCCGTTATAAAAAATCAGTTGTTTTTATGACCATTATGTTATTTAAGCTGAGAGAGAAATTGAGAGAAAGTCTTGATTGCCTCAAAGCGCGAAAAACTCTGTGAAATATAATTTAAATTTTTATGACCAACTTCCGAGGTAAACCTTTTTGTTGCATTTCCTGTTAAAAATGCCTTTTACAGTGCTTTGGAGTTATTTATAAAGCGTATTAAACTCATATTCAGGTCGATATATGCATAAAATACGACGAGCATATCAGTGGTTTCCTGGCACCTAGATCCTCTGCTTTCAGCAAGCATTCAATTGAGGTGTTTTAGTAACCTTCGAAATTCTGCATCGAAGAGCTATATATATATATATATATATATATATATATATATATTCTTAATGGAAGTTCTCTCAAGTGTTATCTAATTTCCATAATTTTGAAGTGATAGTGTCATAATACTCATCGTTACATTCGGAAACTCCTCGTTAATGGTCGTCATCAGCTCCCTACTTTTGTTGCAATGGGTTTATGTCTAAGTGCTATTTGTGATGGAATCGAGTGCCTAGCACATAAATAAAACATTATGCGGCGTCGACTCTGACACACCCACAACAAACGCGCCAAACACATATCCAGGATAACTAGGAAACCGTGCGTTACAATATTAATTGCGTTCTACGAAAAGCTATCTGATGGGACTTACAGTGTGATCTTGCCAGATTGTTTCATTATCTCTCTCTAGACAACAGCCCGTAGTTTGAGCACGGATATGCCATGAACCAAAGCGTGCGTGACTTGAGTGATGCATATTTCTTTTTATGGAACGATTCCAAATTTGTGTTCGTATCGTACGGAACTGACTTTCCTCTCGTGGCCATGAAGTGCCTTGCAATTCGTTTTTAAGTGCTTAAGTGCTGAAGTGCCAACTGCAACACGTAGATTATAGAAGTGAATTTGGAACCATATAGTACGATAGCCTAGGGTAGTGTTGAAGCCATGCACAATCGGCCAGATTGAATGGATCAATTTTTCAGTTCAGTTAGATGAGTAACAGTTCAGTAAGTTCAGTTTTAATACACCTATAACATTGATATAGTAATTATTAGCGGAATTGTCTCAATACCCTATGGATTTATCCATAAAAATGCAAAAACTAAATGATTTAGACAAAGTTCTGTGCATTATTCTTCACATTTATGGACAAAGTGCTCTCGGTAGCCTTAATTAGTGGATAATTTTTGCAAAAAGAAAAACAAACTTATCTTTCGTTTACCAAGGCGTCATGTACTCCCTTTTTTAATCTATTCTTAAAATAATTGAATAAAAAGTCCCCTTAATAAAAATAACAAATACACGTATTCGGTAATAAAGTCCGGCTCCATACTTTTCAACAATGTGGAGGAACCGTGTGGTGGTAAGTTTTTCGCACGCTCAAGTGCTCCCTATCGAAATATGTATGTTGCCATACACTTGAGCCATAGGAATCAATTAAATTTGCTCGTCGGCTCCCGAGGGCTCTTTCCCTCTTGCTTGTCTTCCTATCCGTGTCGCGCATCTTCCTCCCTCGGAAGCTCAGGCGGAGGAGTGTTCGAGGGAAGAAGAAAGTTGCTACTCTTTTTCGCTGCCCGCTTGATCTTGTTTCTCCGAAATCTGCCCAGAGGCGGTGGGATCCCTGGAAGGCCACGGGAATCCAGTCGAAGGATAAGGCGGACGAGAAGCAGCGCGAAGGATATTTTTTTATTCCCCCTTGCCTTTTTTTCGTGCGGTTCAGAGATCGCGATAGGACCGATAAGGGAGTAAATGGGCCCGCCTTGAGTCCACGCCCCGTCTCGGCCCTGGAAGAGGGAGGGATAGAGGATGAAACAAAGCAAGAGGTGCCCTCGTGACGGAGTTGTTCAAACGAATGAGAGTATTCTTCTTCATTTTCGAGTTTGGACTACTGAGGACCGCGGGAAACAATTCATTTGATTTTTTTCGCAGATTATCGCAGTTCATTTTCATTTGAATAACATATTTAGTTGAATAATATTCATTATATATATTTTAAATAATATATATAACGATTATTTTTCCCATTCAGAAAGCCTGACGAAGCCGGCAGAATAGCACCTCTCTGGTTTGGGTATACCAAATTCACGATTTTAACTTAGAAGCCTTAAAAATAGCCGAAGGACGCAATGAATATTTAGCCTATTTCCCTTGATTTTCAAGGAAATTATTTGAACATTTTAAGATTTTCATCACGCTCATGTCTTGCCTTACGTGGATTAATAAGACTGTCCTATTGAGAAATAATCCATTATCTCATTAAAACTTGGAATGCTCATTTAATCTCGAATATCCTAGCTGTTTTAATTTTTAGCATTGTGAACTGCATCTCTATGGAAAAAAAATACGAAGAAGATGGTGTAGTAGAGCTAAGTTAGAAACTTCGATAGCCATGCATTATAAAGACAAAAGTAATAACAACATTTTAATGACTTGTTTCCAATAAATTTTAATTTTTTTTCTCGCCAGTTAAAAAAACCTCTGAAATAAATAAAATTCAGCCTTCTGATGCTAAGAAGTATGCCTAGTAGCCGTTTCTTCAAATTACTTCTTTTTCAGATTCCAATCAGATGGCGACCTTCGTTTGTTTATGAAGTAAAATGATAACTGCTTACTCTTTCTGCCCAATTTTTCCATCTCTCGCGATAAACTTTTCCCCCTGTTCCAATTCTACTCGAGCTCAATCACGGTGGCTGTATTCACCTGGATATCCAGACTGGTCCTGAGGAGGTGGAGTTGTGTTGTAACATCCGGCAACTGAGAGATCAGAGAGAGAGAGAGCATGAGAAATAATTATTGCGTGTGATTAGAGACTTCCGGCGCCATTTTTTGCATCTTGGACGTAAATGGGGGCTGTATTTCCGTGGAAGCTGTCCTTTTTACTTTCGAATCGGCTTTCCTTCAATCTGCGTTAGCTGCAGCTTTAAGCTAGATCCAATTTTTTTGTTTTATTCTGAAAAGGCTCATTCAACTTAAAATACTAATTCATATTCCATCATATATTTCCAAGCAAGAGAAATCATTCAAATCATCATGAGAATATCATTTTTCCCTCTGGGTTTAACCCTCCGGTGGGCGCGCCCGCGGCAAATTGCCGCATGTTTTAGTTTCTGAGCTCTCCATTTGGTACCGTTTGTATTTAATGCCTGTGTCTCCAGGTATTTATTTCTCATGATAGGAGAAAATATTTCCGATATCCGGATCAATTATCCACTGGACGCTTCAGTAGCTGTGTGACATCGAAGAGAGTTTGACGTTTGAATAAAGATATGAAAGAAATTTTAGGAAAATATAAGAACAAGGAACCGGTTCCTGAAACACCTAAACCAGTAATATGCCATGTTTGCAGGTTGCATAAAAATTGCAGGTCAAAGATTTTGTGCCAGTGATGTAAAAATAATGTATGAAGGAGGCATTGTCGTCAAGAGACAACATGTATGAGATGGGAAGATGAACAGGACCTAGATATGAACTAAGATAATTAACAATGAACATTCAGTGTCAAACAATAAAAGATGTAACTTTAATAACTTAATCTGCCTTTTTTTTAGTAAATTATTTTGCCCTTAAATATAATAATGAAAATTAAATTTGCGGTAAAATTGCCGCGGCGCGCCCACTGGTGGGAGTGAATTTGGCGCGCCCGCCGGAGGGTTAAGTAAGATAGCAAAAGCAATGGTGCAATTTAAATGTGAAGGGTGAAAGGTGAAAAGTTAAGATATACATGGCCACCTTAACTTGAAAGTTAAACTGGAAAAATTTGACCCCGTCCAAGTATGTATTTTGGCACAGGAAAATTGACAAGAGGAATTGGCTAATGGACACAGAATTTAGCTATTCTGGTGACGATAAATAAGCTGTGACGTGGCCATGTAACAATAAAAAGTGTTTGTTGAGGCACCAAAACTTTGATTTGTGACTGATTTTGGTAGGATATAATGTGATTCGCGATGCATAAAATTTTGCTAGTTACATGCATTGCTTATATAATTAGTGGCCAGCATCAACAAACCACGATATCACAAAGTTAATTGCAAAAGTCTCAAATACTAAGATCAATATTATGCTTTTTTGATTGTTTACTGAGATATTGCTTGCAGGAATTTTATATGGTAATGTTTTCAGAAAACAAGCATCTATAAATTATTACCATAGTTTCCATGGCGGTATATTTTAGTGGTGGCCACGGGAGAAGACAAAAGTGAAAGAGAATATTTCAATTATTTTACCACAAATTAAAACGCATTTCCAATAAATATCCTCTTTTCCCCAAATCCAACCTCGCTTTAGGACGACCTGAAGGAATTCATGTAACTTGATTTGATTTGATTTATTTTAAACATTCAAAAACAGCCGATGTCGGCCTTTACATTGAACATTTACAACTTAAAATCTGCAGCATTAACAAAATAAAATATGAAAAAACATACGTTGGTAAATAGAATCCAAATAAAAACAAAGAGACAATAACGTAATCAATACACTACATCGACATGGAAAGTTTGGGAATCAAGTGGAAAGCGCTTTTCTAAGCTGGCGCTTGAATGATCCGAAGGGAGCAGAGAGATCGAGAGGGGGGTAGGCAGATGAAATGGTGTTGTACAAGGCAGGAAGCTTGTAAAAAAGGGATTGCTGGGAGAGAGAAAGGCGGAATTTAGGTTGGTGTGTAAGGTGATTGCTGCGCAAGGCACGGCCGGGGATGTGAAGTGAAAAGCATGGGAGTATTTCAGTGGATCGGTACCATTTAACGCAGTGAAAATAAATGAAAGGTCAATGAAATTCCTACGGGTGGCCAGTGGGGTAAATGATAGAGCAGACATGATTTCAGTACGAGAAGAATTACGGAGGTGCGGTACGCGGTGACGGATTATGGAAATGAAGAAAATTCAATAATTTTCAAGTTGGAAGGACATGCTGTGGAGTAGATAACGGAGCAGTATTCGAGAATTGGGAGAACGCAGCCCGTGAATATGGTTTTCAGGGCTATGGGGTTTGTGACATTGGTGAATCTATAGAGCACACCCACGACTGACATGACCTTAGATTTTATTTTATTGAGGAGCGGGACGAAAGACAGTTTGGGATCGAAAGTAATACCCAGGTCATTATGTGAGGAGGAAAATGGAACAATTTCGTTAATAAAGTGTAGTTTTTAGGAGTTACGGTGTGTTTTAAAGAAAAAGGTATATATTTAGATTTAGGAGTATTAATCCTAAGTTGCCACTGCAGGCACCAGGCCTCAAGGGAATTCCATAATCCATAGAAGTCAGGCTGGTAAAAATTTGGAATTTTTTAAAAATTCACTCCATTGTTTTATTTTTTGCCCAATGAATGTCAGTAAGATAACGGGTGTTATGGGGAACCCCCGGAACAATCCTATCACCATGTACTTTAATTGTTATTTTATTTTTTCTTGTGGGAGGGTTTTGTGGGAGGGTAATCAGTTTACTTAAATTCAGTTTTGGGAACTGAAATTGTCGTAAAGTTAATTGAGATATAAAATCAGAAAACTGAGAAAATTTTAATTTTATTAGAAGACTTGTTCGTTGAGTACCAGTTCATCATGAGAATTATATACATAAATAGGTGTACTAGGTATAATTCCGTGGATCAGAGCGGAAGCTGCCGATAGAATAGTGATATGGGGCAAGTAAATTATTATAAGTTTCTTAGATTTTGACATAAACCAGTAATATTTCTCTCTGTATCTGTTGAATCACATGATGAGCTGTGAGTAGTGATTGATTAGTGATGTCCCACTACTTTGCTTCTTACTCACTCATCCTCCTATCCTTTATATGTCCTACCCTCTTTATCTCCAATTGCGAGCATCTAAAAATTTACTCATAAATGGTTGTACTCATTTAGATACAACTGCCGTTCTAACACCTTTTGCATATTGGGTTATATCTTTTATATTTATGAATTAAATTATGCGTCATTTTAATCAATATTCTTATAATGCCGTTGAACAAAAACACTGAATTGGACATATATAATAGATGATAGAATTCCCATAAAAAGATAATATAAATAAAATAATTCAATTAAAAATTGATTAACTTGAGTAAACAAGCTTTCTTTCCTTTAATATCTGAAATTCATATAACAATAAAATAAATGAATGACAATCCTCCGGCTTTATTTTTGATAAACTGCTCCAGGCAGCTAATGCAAAATTTGTGATTTTTTCCTCTTCGGTTAGTACTATACACATTTGGGAAGTCGTTTCTGGTATTAAGTTCGTAATTCATAGCAATTTACCTCAATTTTCATCCATTGTGATTTTAAAACTTTGTACTTTTCCTCACTTAATTAGTAAATCCGACCGGCATTACCTTGATGAGGTATCTTCTGAAATATTATGAAGCTTAAACTAGTCTATATGTAATGGCCGAAATTCGTCCAAAAGTGGCAGCAATTCAAAGAGAGGGAGCGATCACCCACACTTATGAACAAATTTCTGTCTGTACATATATACTGGTTCAAGTTTCAGAATATAAAAGTGAAACCGATCGCAAATACTAATAAATTGTGGACAGGTACAAAGTTTTGTTATTAAAATGTCACTCCCACTGAGTCTAGCCTGAAAACATACAATTCAACTCGATTTGGCTTTATGTTTACTTTTAGCTGCCGTTCCATTGCATTCTTTGAATTTATTCGTACTCCGGGAGTGCTATTTGATTTGGAGAAGTATGATAATGGCGTATAAAAATGCTATGGGTGATTATACTTCTCACCAGAAACAATAAAATTCCAAATAATCGATAATATATATATATATTCAGTAAACGATATGCGACTTTAAGTTTAGATGTATGGCATTGATTCAGTGAATTACTTTGAGGATAGCTTTATTGGTTCCATTAATTATCTAATAAAGTTTCATAGATCGATAGGCCCATAGGTTGATACATTTAAATAGCTTTTTTAAGAAATAGCAACGTGTTTATCACCCAACTTGTAGATCTGGCCCAGCGACGTGTTTTGTCACCCAACTTGTAGATCAGGCCCATTGATAAAATCTCTCGTTCACCCTGGAATCGAATTCTCAATTGTGTGGCCCTTACTTTAAAACCAGGAGAAAGCCCCAAGAGGATCTAGGATTTTATTTCTCACTGAGTTACTCCGTGGAAGCTCATCTTTCTACTCTTGAAGCCGCCTCAATTCCAATCCGCCGCTATACGATAAAATGAACAGCAGTGCTCTGGTGCCCATACTTTAAACGAATGGCCGTCGGAGAAACACGATTGAAACTACAGCTCTGAATACGAATTTGGTAACCTTCGAATGTGACTTTCTCACTTCCTTTTGAGTTATTGTATTACCTAATAAAAAGAGCCGTATAATGAAGCTAAGAAAAGGAAAATGGCAATTAACGCATGAATTAATAAAGGTTTATTTCGACGCACTATGGCTTTCTTGTCCTTCATCAGAATCGTATTATATAATCACGTTTTTAATAGGTTGACTCACTGCAGCCATTATCCTTTTAACCATTACCACTCTCTTTAATTTATACATCACTTTAATAACCTATTTTGATTATGATATTAACTACACACTTTTAACCTTGATCTTCATTTCCCTCCCGGGCCCAAAGCCAAACATTCTATCATATACGATAAAAAAATGTATTTTGCCTTATTAGATGGCCTTTCCGTGTAAGTATTGTAAAATGTATTTTGCGTACCTTTGCCCAATTTACTTCATTAACTTCCTGCCTTCATGTCCTTTATTCCGACTTTAACTTCACTTACATAATATGTACATTTATGAACTACTGTCCTCCGAATGATCCTGTCCTACTGAGCCCTGAAATAAAAGCCATATTTGTATAGGAAACATTACTACTTTTGTTCATGAAACATGAACATTTTAGTTGATAGCAAATTAAACTATAACGCCTCTAAATAGCGTTTTATTTATTTTGTGGAAAAGGCTGTTTTTATTTAAGTCAACTTTGAGGAAGTCTTTGTTAATATCTCGCATGTTACTGTTAGAATCTACGACTTTATTAATTAATATTAGCAAAAATAGCAAAAAAAATCATGAAAGTTTTGTAGGAATCGTAATTTAGATAGATGAGAGGAAAATACTCATGCTTCGTAATAGGTTGAAGTACAGAGGAAAGTATAGCTAATGCTATCACCATGCTATCATTAGCTTGTATTACTTAAAATTCTACAGTTATAGTGATAATACATATCTTATGAGATTGGGTTATTCGCAGTTTTTGTGGAAATATGTTTCCGTGAAAACAGTTCAAACGAAAACAGTCCGTTCTCCAAATGGAATCGCGTGATTTTCCACCTTATTGTGAGTTGGTAAATCTCCGTGGCTTCGTTGCGGTATTCAAAAATAGGATTTCCGTCATCCTCTGCTTTCAGCTGCGCGGAGAATTGTGAAACACGTTTTACGATTTCGTATCAGAAAGCGAGAGAGACAGAGAGGGAGGAAATAAGGGAGAGAGAGGGTGACAGAGAAGGGAAGCGGGTTGAGAATTGATAAAGCAGATCCTTCGCGCATTCCAAGACCTCTCAGACGTTCCCCGCAATTGGATAATGTGTTTCCATTTTTCATTCCTCACAGCGTTCGAGTGCCGTCATATATATTTTATTTTTTACAACCGCTGAGATTTTGCTCTTCGTATCGCTCCGAATACATTATTCCTCTTCTCACGCACCCTAAGGAAATCAGCCAAGCGTCCACACACACGCAGATAATGGTTATAAAATCAAATTGTAGCAGTAAATGTTACGCTGGAAATGTTTATTGGTCCAACTATCCCGATGACCCTTAAGCAAATTAAGTCGTTCACGGCCATTCGGACGCAGCGAAAGCAGAAAGTGGCTCCTTGTCCGTAATTTTCTAGTAGCTTGGAAACAGTTAATGAATCACCTCTATTTTCCACCGGCAGAGATTTAAAATGTTTAAGTACCCGAAGCGGGCGAATCGGTAATTTTTTCACCGTCTGTTTTCTCACATTTTTCGTAGGAACACCTTTTATGAGCACTCCCTGTAATGAACAGAAAATACATTTCACCATCTTTATAAAATCGATGTCTTGCTAGTTATGTTTGATTGTCGTTTTTTATAGGAAAATCAGCAATTCCGTATTTTTCCTTAAACTCTAACCTTCCGTTCAATCTACGGATTTTCTTCTCCAAATCGGTCGTATAAGTGAGATCCTACGTTTATGACAACGGAGGCTTACAAAATTTATTTCAATTGGAATATTTCAGGAAATGGCTTACTCAGTAAAAAATCTTATGCAGAACTCAATTTTTATAGACAGCTGCTGCAGAATAAAACTTCTTGCGCATGTATGCTCCCCCAATGAAGCGTCTATTTTCCATGACTTACCCAATACATTCTCATTATTTGAATTTATGTTTCCGTTATCCAATACTGTCTGATGAAAAACTAAATTAATTGAACTATGCTTGAAGTTTTAAGCATGAGCACTGAGTACCACTTGAACTTTCTTCAACAACTCTGCCCTTTTTTGCAACTTTTGCATTTGTTTTCCTATGCTACGTATAAATAAAAAGGCATAGCTCATTTTCTTTGATGGAATTTTCCTTTGGTTTCCTTCGAAGACATTTAATAATTTCTAGGTCACTGTGAAATCGTTATTTTAACGTTGTTAAATGGTGTCACACCTTAAACCTTAATTTGAGAAATAGTGAACATGGAAAAATAGTACAGAGTTTATTGATTATTTTAATATGTCCTTTGGATTTGGTGAACATATATATCGAATGCAGGAGTAAATATAATCCTTGATAATGCGAATACCGTTCATGCTCAAAGTGTAAGAAAACTGCGATGGGATGAGGGATGAATCAAAATCAAATGATATCAGAGTGTTATTTGTACTTTTTAAAACAGTGCTTGTGATTATTTTTAAATGGCTGATCACACACAACCATAAATCGTCATCAGAACAGGTAGCTTGAATCTCATACATTCAGGGCATATGTTTCACAACTTCAAATAGATTCTTGCAAGTGCAGTATCACTCCACAGCCACCTCATTTGTCACTTATTTCAATTCTAACCCCAACATTGTATGATGTGTTTTTAATGCCGAGTGTTAATTGTTTACATTAAACTTTAATTGAAGTACCAAGTGAATATCAACCTTACATTTTAAGACTTGCTTTTTTCATGCACTGCAATTTTAATTTGCCATCTTAGAGATTTTTTTTTAGTTTCTAAACTTTTCTTGTCCCTTTTACTACCTCATCAGACCTAACTGTTGATATTTATTTGACATGCCATTTGTAATTACATTTTTTAATTTTATGTGCCATATATTAAACATTTCTGCATTTAGCTCATTACTTTATTCTTTTCTTTCTAGGTAAGTGTTGCCTCGTCACATTGCTGTTGACAGTGTGCGTGAGTGTTTTATGAAGTTGACTGTGAGTACGAGCATTTTCAGGAACCCTTCCAATAAGTAATACAGTATGGTAAATATCTGAGCGAGTATCTAAGTGAGTCGAAAAATACTTTGCCGATACCTTAAATATGACTAGCGGGGAAAATTGCGATATCACTCGTTCACTTTAGAAAGAAAACATTTTGAGACACAAGGCGCTTAGAATTGCTCCTAATTCTGAATAAAACACACCATCAATGTTTAAATTCGCGGAAATATTTATTTGGCATATGTTATTTCCACGCTATGGCATCATCATTCAGTGCAAAATTGTAAACCATATATCAAGCGACATGACTAATTTTCACTCATTGAATGAATCCTTAGATTCATTAATAATTTCATTCGATTTTTTGCATTTATACGTCATATAACATCTTGTATGCCCAAGTCCTTAGTATACTTGGCTGTAAATTAATAATTTGAATTACGTTCATACTTGAGCTAAGTTATAACTAATCCTCTGTCAATTCCAATAAAAGATAGCGTAACAATTCGGTCGCATAAATTACTAAAAATATCATTATTAATGCTGATAATTCATTGGTAAGGAAATGATCTATCTCCTTCCCGTAAATCTATACCTTCCCCACTTACCCAACATCCTACGCATTACCACAAGCTTCTGCATCCCTTCGCCCCTCATCACTAGTTCTAACCTCCTACTTCATTACTTTCCTTTCCTCACCCACCATACCTCGTTTATATTCCTTTGCGTCCACTGGACTTTAGCCTTTCTCCTCCACATCCACATCTCGAACACCTGCAGGTTATTCTCGTCCTCTTTTTCTCGGAGAGTTTCTGCACCATCGAAGTCTACACTCCATATTAACCTCTTCGCCAACCTTTTCTTGAAATCATCACATATCATCCCCGTCATCAGTTCCTTCCTATTGCTGAATGGTTATTGCGCTAGTGCAATGCTCCTTGTAATGTCTTTGATTCTATCCCCTTTAGTTTTTCATCAGCTCCCTCTGATTGATAGAGAATTTTATTGCGTCTATTCACCCGGAAGCTAATCAAAATTTCTACTTTGTTTGATTTGGTGACTCTTTTGCTATAGTACTATTAAGATTTAAAAAAACAAATGTTTACTTACTCGGATTCGACATAAAACAAGTAACTTCAACTTGCGGATGCTTGAGCCGTTCTACCACCGAGTCAAATTGTCTCACCACAGATTAATCAGGTTTTCCCTCTGTTGCCACCTAGGAGTATTGTCTCTGATTCAATCCTGTCCCGAGCATTATCATCTCCCAGAGAAAGAGAAATTGTGAAACCGCCGGCGTGCCTCATTAGCCCAGCCCATGCGGTAATATGAGTCTACGCATAGATAATATATTCACGATTTCACCCTGTCATTCATTACGATGCACGTGTTGGTTATTGTTTGAAAATCAGTTCTAGGGCTCATGAATAAGAAAAACCCTTTGATTTGCGCAACAAGATGAATTGGGTGTGAGTTCTTACGGCACGGGGGGAAAGCCATCTCCTTGAATCATTTGATGGCGAGTCGAATATAAATAAAAATAAAAGTTGAACGCTGAAAATTGGGACTCGGGCATGAGAAGGAAGGAAGAGAACCTTCGAGAGGAGTTTGTGAAATTGCCGGTGGAAGGTCACTCTTGGCGGTCCAAGGGAGAGGGAGGGCTGTGATTCCGAACTTTTGCGAGGTCAACGGAGGGTGTTCCCTGGTCCTGTGCCTAAATGCTTGCTGCTCTGCCACAATGCTCTGCCATAGAAATGAGAGTTGACGCAACTACGATTTGTATAAAAAAAGTAACGCTAAATTAATGTAAACTCTCTAACGGGTCAATCAATACCAACTGGTCCAGCTTGCTAGCTTGACCATTTTAGAAAAAATTTATATTTTGATTGTTGATAGCCTTTGTTTCAACAGTTCAAAACAACTTTTATCTTAGTTTTATTTTTTCCAGTTAAAATATGGCGGGCAGTTTTCAATATCACTGCAGAGCATTATATGCGTTTGCAAGCATTAGCAGTTACTTCTTTTTCTCAGCTGCGGTCAGTTCTTACCAAATTAAGTAAAACATGGAAAAGTATTTTCCGGGTTGGTCCATTTGGGCGGACGACAGTTTCGGGCGCATTCCAGCTCCCGTCTTCAGGTCCAACTGATCTGCAGAGCATCATTTTCTTCTATATATATCTAGTCAGGTGCGCGCTGATACGTTCGGTTTGAATCCCATTGTTGGAAAAGCCGTTTGAAAGATGCAGGGAGAGGATAACCGTCTTCCCTGTTGAAGTTCTTTCGGTGGTTCACTATTTCTATTGCCTCCCTTATCAGCCGAGGGAAATATTTATTTTCTCTGGCAATGATTTTGGATTCGTCGAATTTAATAACGTGTCCGGGTTCTGACCATGCATGCTCTGCAACCGCGGAAAGGCGAAAATTTTTCTTTTCGGTTGCCTTACGATGTTCTTCTATTCTGATTTTTAGGGATCTAGATGTATGACCGATGTATGATTTACCACAGGTACACGACACTTCATACACTCCTTCGTATATGTCACATGGGTGACGGTCTTTTTCGCTCCGAAGGAGGTCAGAGGTCTTCTTAACGCTTTTAAATCTCGTCAAGACGTCGTGTTTGGCGAGAACTCTTGCGATCCTCTCTGAAGTTCCTGCGACGTATGGTAAGATAGCATGTGCCTTTGCCTTCTGATGGTCTTCTCTTTCAGTCTCCAAGGTCGCATGACGTTTCTCTTCTTCCTTACGCGCGATTTTTCGAATTAATTCTCGGTTATAGCCATTCCCTTGGAGTGCGGCGAGGAGGTGTTGTTTTTCTTTCGCGAGCGAATCGGCATCCGAGATGGCATATGCCCTGTGATATAGAGTTTTTATATCTGATGCTTTTTGGCCAGGATGATGGTGGGATTTGGCATTTAAATAGCGGTCAGTATGCGTTTTCTTACGATAAACTTCGTCCGCCCAAATGGACCAACGCGGCCTTAACCCGGAAAATACTTTTCCAATTAATCACCGCGGAAGCCTCCGTACCAATTAAGTAAAACATGCTGTTATGCATAATTTTGGCTACAATTTCATGTAACTAATACCCTGGAATTACCCATTCTTCATAATTAATTTTGTTTTCTAAGTTCAGAATTAAAACCGCAATAATTGCTATTTTCCGGAATTATTTTGAGGAAGAAGGAAGTTTGCCAAATTCTTCATATTTATCTAAAAATTACCCTTGCACTAACACTCCATGTCAAAATAATTTGAAGCTGGGAAGTTTTAGAGAGTCATGAAAATGAAAATGTTCAAAATTTTGCAAATTTCAATGTCAAATATTTCTGGTGGGTAGTTGTTTAAAATTTTGAAATAAACGGAAGATATAGAACTCTAAAATAGGTAACTGCAGCAAAAATTTAGTTTGAGACTTAACTAGTTATAAAGATTCAACCATGCAAAAAATGCAAGAAGACAGTTTTTGCGTGATATAGTACCTACGTTTAAAATCATATTTTATTTTATCCATCACACTATGTGAAATGCTTTCATTTACAGCTTAAAATGTTTAATTACAATGGTAAATTATGATATCATTATGTGGGTCCGTGTTATCTGCCCAGAATTGTCTGCATTCAAAAAATTCTAAATTCTTTTATCTGTAATTAGGGCTCACAGCAGACTCTCAAAAACTACAAATCCTAGGATCTTCTACATATATTAAGAAGAATGTTTGTCTGTTTGTATGTTTGTTTGTCTGTTTGGTTTTATACAAATCTACAGTTTTACTCTGATCGTGCTAAACGTTTGCAGACTAATAGTTTAAGACATGAGGAAAATTGTAGGCTATTTTAAAAATATTTCAGGGCCCCAAAAGGTCCCAAAGGCCCTTTGGTATACTACATAGGCACTACATAGGCCCTTTGGTACACTACATATTGGGTTTTTTGTAGTGTTATAATTTTTTGCTTTTTAAAATTACTTACGTTCAAGATAGAGGGTTGAAATGTTTGTAATCGGATGGCTGAATAAATGAAGTTTCCTATTCTTTCATTCGATTTTCTTTTGCGCGTCATATTTTTCTGAATATAATGTTTTTAGCTGAAAAATCTCACATTTTTCTCTGAAATCAACAATATCATATTTCCTTGACAACCAAAGATTTTATTTTCAAAGTATTCACGCCTCAAGTATTTAAATATCACGTTCTCCTGCAGGCCCATGATAGCACGTAGAAAGAAAATCTGTATAAGAAGGGCCCAGAGTCCCAAGGGCCACATGATAGATTGCTTCGTGGTGTTCAATTTCAATCCATATTTATAAGTATCATCTTCGATGTCTATTCATAATCGGTGCTTTCGAATTAGCGTGGCGATAGCCGGCTATTGACGGAAGCGATGAGCGATCACCAAGCGACCAAATGAAATTAAACAGCTCAAAGCGGCTATTCACGCATGCGCAGTCCGTCTCGCGTACACACGAGCAGTAGAAAATAGCTATAAAGAAATACGCTTGATGTTCTTCAATTATTCGGCTCACCTCGGAGAGAAGAGCCAACGATAGCCGGCGGTAGACAGCTATTTCATTCAATCGAAAGCACCGAATAGCTCTGATAGAGGCACTGCATGTATATGAGAGAACATTTACGTAGTTAGCGATACACATAAAGGAATTAAATATACTACACACTTCATTAAATGTGTAAGAATACTAAGTTGCAGCGTATAGTAATGGTAATAATGCCTATGTTGCCACAACAAACACATCGTTGTTCATTATCGTTTAATACCTAGATTTATTACACGTAGTGGAACCGTCTGCCTCTCATTACGATTGCTAATTGTTTTTTAGACCAAGTGCCACATCATAAACGTTGCGAGTTATTTATGTATGTTTAAAAGTGTGAAAGTGCAGTAAACTTACATTCACTTATTTTTGGTTTTCCTGTGCATGAAAGAGGACCATCTCTCCTTGCACCTGGAAAACGGTCAGCATGTCTACTACATCGAACACAACGTACAAGATAGGATACAAACTCTTCAAATGACCACGCCAAAAGTATTCTCCAAGCTTTGTGATTTTCTTATAAAATAAGTTCAATGTTTTTCACATCCGTTGAATTTCAACGGGCACCTTCTGCTAGTTTCTTATAAAAATTATTATTATTATTTGACCCTATATAATCTTATTAGAATATAAGCTTATTTCGTTCCGTGTCAGAAGGCCCCAAGTCCCTGTGACACAGCCACCTTCCGACGCGACGTCCGTTCTATCGGGTTCCCATATTCTACATCTACAAAATACCCTGCAAGCCACCTCAGAGGTGTGTGGCAGGGGACTCTTTGTACGTCTTTAGGATAGTTACGCCGCAACCTTTGTCAAAATTAACTTTGGATTCAGAAGCTGAAGGCTGTGACTCATATACCCTTCATTTCATTAGCATAGCAACGGTGTTAACAACAGGAAACCTAATGGCCAACCTGTTAAAGAAAGCTTTAAAGTATCGCAACAATGGGGCTCTCGTATGTCTTAACATCGAGCATCTTACGTGTCTAAAAAATTGATACCAACATTATTAGCCTTAGCAACGGGAACGCGTAACAACTAGAAGCAATGAATGGTATAACTATTACTTATAAAGCAGAAACTACAATTTTTTAATGAGTGGTTTCAACACAGTGGAACATTTAGGAATAGTTATTAACCCTTATAATATCTATTGTAAGATACGAATGAAAGCGCTCATCCTTACTTCGAGGGATCTGAGTTCAAAATCATATCTAGGCGAATGATTTTTTTCACTGCAATTTTCTCACATATGGGTGGCTGACCTGGGGTCTTATTCAGAAAGGACTCAACCCAGTCACACCTCGGAAATCGGTGGATTCCACGTCACAGTTCTCGACAAATCTCAACTTTAGATGGAATATTTGACATTTTCGAGGCTTTGACGTCCAAATTTCGTCACTGACGTGGCTAGAAATTCCCGAGGTAATACCGAATAATTCCCCTCCCCCACGACACCCTATTCGGTATAGCCTCGGAATATTCGAGCCTGGACAGTGACCAAATGTTGACATCGCAGTCTCAAAAATTTCAAATAGGGCCATTCAAAAGTTGAGTTTTGTCGTGGGCTGGGCGTGGAATCTACGAAATTCCGAGGTTTGACTGGGTCGAGTACTTCCTTACGAATACCCAAGGTGTTTTCCATTAGATTCGCTTTGATTGCATTTGCAAAATACACTTCAACACCACCGCAGTGAAATCCATAGCTGTTCCGTTAACCCAATGCCATGAAATGCGCAATTCATGATCATGTTTCGCCAAAGACTGTCTTGCCATTCACAAATTCTTTTCGGGTTCTTCACCGTGTCAGTTACTGCATTTTGGTTGAAATTTAGATCTAGCTACAACTCGTACTATCACTTTCAAAAGTCGGTCCACACGGTGAGCGCGACCATCTCCGTGTTCTGTTGAAATCGAGCTTCACGTATTGCATACGCGTTCCATGACTCCTGGGGGCCAATTTTACTGCTACGACAGGCACAACTTGAGTTCGTTTTTTACTCGCTAAGAGACCTCGCGTGCCCTTCTGCCTCCGACAACGAATAGCCAAAACAATCCCAACCCCCACTCCCATAAGAATTCGCCTGCCGAAGAACCCGTGAAGCGTTTTCGGCTGGGACTTTCTTGTGGGAGGACTTCGGCCGGTATTTCTTGTGGGAGAAAGAAGGCGATAATTTCCCGTATTCTCCTTATGACATGGGTCGTCATGGCAAGAATCATTAGTCCTGCGCAAAGGGGACAAATAGTAATGATGCCTCGTTTGCATGAATGAAAACTAGTAATTTATAAAGTTATAGTAAATATGTTGCCAAAATCCGCTGTCGCAAAATCAGCTCGGAAACCTTTCCCGACAATGAGAAAATAAAGATAATGTTAAGAGATCAGAAATTTTATTTCGCACGTAATAAAAATAGCTGAGATAGCTGTTAAAATGAAATCGGGGAAAGGGTGGAAGACTACCTCGGTGAAGATCAGTATGGGTTAAGGAAAGAGAGCGGGACGCGAAACGCATTTCTGGTGATGAGTATTCTAACATTTATTCATAGATAATATGCCATTATGTCTCTATTTGCTTCTTAGACTGCTGGAAGACTTTTGACAGAGTACATTGGACGAGAATAATAAATATTACTGAAGAAATAGGGAGTACACTGGAAGTTTAGGCGCATAATTATAAAACCTCACGGGGATGAAGCGGTTTACGGGTAATGAATGACGATTCGGAATGGGTATATGTTGGAAGGGGATTCAGGCCGGGCCATTTCTTATTACCATTGATTTTCGATTGTTCGCTGACAATTTGGTAATAAATGTATGGAAAGGGATACAATTGCGAAGGAAAGTAGCAAGTAACTGTTAATTTTGGTAGATTTGCAGATGGCCAAGATTTATTTAGCCAGTCAGCCACGGGACTCGATGTCTATTTCGCAGGTGAAATGGTGCGTGATATGTGGAATGTGAATTAATCATATAAAGCGCAGGTAATGAAGTTTATAAAGTAGTAATAGTCCAAAATGAAGGAAAATGAGGAAAATTCTGAGCTGGGGAAACTGGTTACCTTTCCGGGAAGCATAACTACGTCATTCAGTAAAGGATAAATTAATGTATGGAGATTGGTGTTACAGAGGATTTAAAGAATTGTGTTTGAATAGGAATTTCGCTGTTTTCAAGTAGGATGGAGAGAAAAATAAACGAAAAGTCGATAGGAGATATACGAGAGACAGCACAAATAAAACGTGGTGTTGCCTAAGGAGCTATAGATGGGATATGACTCAACGACGGGAAAGGGGATATTACGGCAAAGATCTATATTAGTGAAACACTCGTGGTGATGATAAATGTGCAACTCTTTCTCCATAATTGCAAAGTAAAATTAAAACGAAACGAAATAGTAAAGTATCGGAACGAAAATTTGGAGGTTTTGGAAAGCCTTCAGCACACACATTCATTACTGATGCAACGATTTTCCATTTTTGAACTGTAGAAAAATATATTGCTTGGATACACAGACCGTTGAGAATTTCATAAAAACCAAAAAGGGAAAAACTAACGCCGAGTATTCACCTGGGATGAGTAACTGATGTGAGTCCGATCACTCTCTTGCAATCAGGAGTAGAGATTTATTCAATATTCACTCCGAATTTCCCTCAAGGTAATGACTAGTTATTGGTCACTACTTAATTAATTTTGGAAAATAATCTGGGCATAATAAAAGGAAACAATCCAAGCCTGGAAACGTTAACTCTAAGCCTATTATTTGTGCCACGAAAATATCACAACTTTTTTGTGACCGAAGTCAAGTGCACTGGATTTGGCATAGAGCTTTTAAGTACTCTCACAATGAGGCTTACAATGTTTTTTACAGTATGGCATTGCTTTTACCAGAATGTATTCAAACTGAATTTATTAATTGATTGCCTTGCGATTGGATATATTGATTTATCAAACCAGTCTATTTATGCTAAAGGATTGACAGATTTAAAGTTTAGTCCCTGATATTTCCTCAGCAGCTCATTTTTCGTCAGTGCGCGTGAAAGTGTAGGTTGTGCGCTCTGCAGTGTAACAATCTCGCTGAAAGGAGCATAAAAATTGCTACCTAATTAAAATTACGTCGTGTGATTGATACCTTGGATTTCACAAAAAATTCTTTAGCTAGCATCCCCCATTGCGTGGCTGATAGATTCCATAGTCAGAGAGGTCACTGGAGTTTTACGACATCTCCAGAATATATTGGCACCATAGTGAACATAGCTTCTAGAAATTAGAGGTTCGTTCAGGAACGGAGAGCTGAGTGATGGATATACTTGTAGTGAATGAATCTTTATGTTTTGTATTAACTTCCTAAACACAGTCGCAGTGCATTTAACAGACCAATAAAAACATTGTAAGACGAATTACAGACTATAGAGCAAAATTAACATTGAAACATGCCTTCGGTGTAACGCCGCTCGAAGCTGATTTCTAAATACGCAAAGCGAAGTCATGCCTATTTCATCCAACACATATCATTACTGAAAATTATACTTTACGATATTACCTAAGAAAGGATAAAACCCTAAGTAGGATGAAATAAATGCAAAACTATGGCGAATGAAGCTACAAAAAGTGGATTGTAATTTATCAGAAATGAATGCGGTCATTTTTTAATGAGTTTTCCTTCAGTGGAGATATAACTTAATTGATTTCTCGCTCTCAGAGAAGACATGCACTCTATTTAAAAATGTCTACGATGAAAAACTGCTCATATATAAAAGATAAGATTTTCAAATAAGCATCATGAAAAATGTTCTCGTTATTTTGAATAGGTTCGAACAAAATAGAAGTTGTGGTTTAAACTTAAAGTCGGCTTTCATTTTGCAGCGAAAATTAATGGGAATGAGTCAATATTTGATATGGTTAGGAAGAAAAGTGTACTAGATAATTTGGGATCGTCATTTTCAGTATATTTTATATGGTAACAGAAATCTAAAACAAAATGTTCATTCGTCAGAGAACAACTTTAATATTTTGTAATATCGCTATTATTTTCAGTTGCAGATCGTAATCGTGACTGCATAGACCCAACCAAATGTTCTATTACACGGGGACGTTGACTTAAAGAATTCCAAACATCCCGTATGTAGACTTGTAAAGTTTTAATCGGTTCTTTCTCCGTCGTAATGCCACTCATTCACAATGTTAACCCTACACATTCTCAATAGGGGAAAGGTCTGGGGAGTAATCTGTCCAGGGTAAAACGCAGAGTCTAGAATTATCCTCAAAAAATTGCTTTGTGGTGGTCGGTTCGTCGATCTTTTTCCTCGATTTATCAAGAATACAATTAAGCCCGCTACTCGTAAGAGTGAAAAATGCCTAACGCCTTTCCCTTTTGCATTCTCCGCCTACCGTTGCCTACCACTTGGAGTAGGGGGAGTTGGCTGGTCAGCGATAGCGGGAGAAGGTCATACGAGGGTCTCCATAGTTGAGTGGAAATGAGTCAAGTTGGCCCTTAGCAGTCGCTGAATGCATAGGCAATACCCGAAGTTCGAACTCAGCGAAATGCGAAGTTGGCCGCGCTCACCGCGTGGACCGACTTTTGAAAGTGATTACATTGGAACGTCGGCAGCCTGAATATTGCTAGCTTTTAAACATGTATGTAATTCTCATACTTTTCATTTGAAACATGCGTACTCCGTATTAAAAATAAAACATTTAGATATGCTTCGAGGCAAGCAGAATAAATTTCCTTATATTTGACGTCACTATTTAGTTTCGATTCATATAGCACGATACTCACCACTGCCATTTGACTACCATTCTCCCCTAATTCCCCTTTCGTGCGAATAAAAAAACAAGCGAAATCGCCGCTGCGTTATACTCTTCCGGTCTCCTTCCCCCCCCCCTCCCCAGGACCCCCTCGCGATGTAACCACTCCTCAATTGGGAGACCCAGCCGACTGTGACCCACGCCCAATTGAATTGTGGGCCGGCGAAGGACAAACAACGCCGCTGGAGGTCCGGACGAACCGACGAAGAAACATTTTTTTTTCTTTCCGAAAAAAAAACTGAATCAAAAAGTCAAGTAGTAATGATGTCGCCATATTTCCCTCTCCCCCGGGTCGATCGACCAGTACAAGGACGAAATTTGGAAGAAAAATACGTCAAAACGCCAACTTTTGGAGCGCTGGGGATATTTGATAAGTTTTTTTCAGCTAATGGCTATCATTAAAAGAAAAAAAAACTGGTGGTGTAAAAACCCTGAACCCTTGACATAAAACCTGAGGAAGAGAGGATAAGGTGTTTTGGGGGTTAACCCCCCCCCCCCCCTTACTCTCTCAGAAAACGTGGAAACATCAAAGGCCTTGCTTTTTTGAGAAATAAAAGAATCAGGAAAAAGTTCGCTCCAAACTTTTCAGAAGCCTTTTGGGCCCGCTTCTGAAAATTGATACGTTTGTAGCGGGAAAACCACTCAAATTGTTGAAGTGGAACTAAACATAGGTTGTTTCTTTGTTTAAAAATTATATTGGACAAGAAATTTATTGTCAACCCCACCTTCTAGAGTGTGGGGGAATTTCACTGTGAGAACTTTGAAGTCAGCATTCTCTGTTGATATACTAAGTTATTTGGATTTGGATTTTTATCTTTAACTTTGGATTTTTATCCGTTCGCGATAATTTTCCCGCTTATAAAGTAAAAATGCACACTGATTCGTCTGGCTATACCACATCTCAGAAAAGCCGCGAGTATGTGGTACTCTGCACAGAGAGATTTACCGCTGTAAGCCAACAGTGTGTTTAACGCAGCAGATGGAAGGACTAGTTTAAGAGCTACCAGAGATTTGGAGGCATTACTTTGTACTATTTATATCGCGCATTAAATCTTTCTCTTTAGGGTCCCGAATGCTCACGGCGTGCTCGAGGCATGCCGTAAATGTGTGTGTGAGGCAAAGTGACATTTCTCTTTCACTTTTTCATCCGAAGACCTGCCTACTATTCGCTTGAGAAGATCAAGTCTCTTTAAAGTAGCGCCATATCGTTTGTGTATACTCCAAGTTAGGACTAAATTTACGGTGATTCCAAGGTGTTAGACTTCATCTGATATTATTCTCTCTTTGGTGATTAATCCGAAGATTATAATCAGTTTCTATAGATGCTATAATAATAATAATAGCTTTATTGGTCGTTAAGTACAATTACAATTGACCTTGTTAATTCACACAGGACATAGACAAAAACATAAAATAACATCATCACAATGTTAAACACATAAAAATACAGGATACTTCAGAATACCATCTCAATTTTATGGGTAAAAAACTCGTTTATGGAATACAAAGATTTTGAAACCAGCCATGAGTACACCACCGATTTGAATTTAGTAGTGCTGCTTCCTCTTGCAGATTCAGGTAGGTGATGCCTAATGCCCATGTTCGAAATGGAATTTTGCTTTCTTTTTAACCTGTTTTGACAGACAAGAAGTTTAGTTTTTTTCCGTGTGTAATGTTCATGCATTTCCAATCTAGTTGTAAAGGACTGGAGGTTTACTTTCACATGAATTATTACTTTATAAATATACAATAGGGTGGGCCGAAAAACACGAAAGTTTCCGAATCGAATCGTAATAGCGCGGAAAAGTTGTCACTCGTCACCCTGATCACAAAGAAAGAAACATTTTTGAAATCGGACCATGTCTTCCGGTCGCACATCTCGTTCGAAGTTTTGAAAAATCGTAAAAAATATGACTTTTTTAAGGATTTTTAAAATAAGTTACAGTGATTGCATTACGTTCAAAATCGGTATGTGGCCTCTTCTTAAGAACTTCTGTCTTAAATAAATATGTAACACCCCTTATCTCCTTCTTTTAGGTGGAGGGGGAGTCGCTCATCGCGTTCAAATTATCGAAAAATCGTAAAAAACAGGACTTTTTTCGGAATTTTCTCTTTATGAGTTACAGTGATCGGATTGCGTTCAAAATCGATATGTGGCCTCCTGTAAAGGTTCTTTGTCTTTTAAGAAAGATATAATTCCCGTTCCCTTCTTCTTTTATGGGTGAGGGGAGGGACATGTATCGTAAAAATGAGTGACCATACGGTAGGCCTACGCTTATTTTTGAAAATTGGTTTTTCTTTTGATTTCGTCCCTTCAAAATAGTTGTTTTGGCGAGAAAACAAATACATTCAGACTGTTTGATGTGCAACTACCCATAGCGGATTCCCTGCGGAGATATCTGCGGGAGTCCCTGATGTCTCAATGAATTTCCTAAAACTTGGGCTCATTTTTTTACGAAATATTTCCAGATTTTTTCAATTTTACCTTCACAAAATGATAGATATGACGCGGATGTAATTTATTTCTTTTGCAGACGTAGTTGCACGCCATGGGGGTTAATTCTCGAATGCCGTGATTATTATTGCATTCGAAAATAGCATTTATCTTATGGTTTCGTCGATTCAGTATTGTTAAGTTGCCATATACTGTCTGTATATAATAATTATTGCATGAAAAATACCAAGTGATGGTGTAGAATGCGATATATTAAACTAAACTGAAAAAATGTCATTTTTGCTTGCGATAATTATAACGGCGTTTTGAGAATCGATCCTTAGGTCTTCCACTACCTATTGATGATGTTTTTAAAAATACTAGTCTTACAATCCGAAAATCCGAAAACCGATAGTCCAAAATTTCGGTTAATCTAAACAGAATTTTCGGAATAGTGAAAATTACGTATGATACAAGCATACGATATTTTAATATAGAAATTGAACAATACAGATTTTAATATGCTGTAATTATTTACTATTATGGTAAATAATACTATAAAAAGTACATAAATGTATACAATATTGTATCATTACACGAAATACAGTAATTTGAATGGATTTTGACTGAATAATGCAATTTTTCTGATAATCCAAAACTTCGCAATCCCAGCAGTGTCTGGTCCCAATTCTTTCGAATTAGCGGGACTCTAGTTTGTCATCATCATCTGAGTAATCTATCGGTTAAAGGTAGGTTATGATGAAAGTCATAGAATATCCAACAGACTCTTACAAGTGCCGTACCCTATCTACATCTAGTACTTCTTTCTTCATCTCAGCGTAAGCCCTACCTTTCTTCATCCCGTTCATAAAACCTATTCTCTTTCTCCCCCTTCCCCGCTTGCCCAACATCCTTCCCTCTATCACGGCCTTCAGAAAACTATCACCCCTCATAACCCCTTCCAGCCACCTACCCTGCCTTCTCCTAATCTCATCCACAAGTTTCCTTTCCTCACCCACCATGTCAAGCACTTCCTCATTTGTCTTCCTTTCCGTCCAACGCACCTTCTCCATCCTCCTCCACACCCACATCTCGAACGCCTTCAGCCTATTTTCGTCTTCCTTTCTCAAGGTCCACGTTTCTGCCTCATACAGCGCCACAGGTTGCACCATTCTTAGGCATTATATTCAAGAAGTCATTGTCTGAAGGAAAGATACCATTAGACTGGAATATTGCAAACGTTACACCGATATTCAAAAAGGGAAACAGACACGACCCAGGGAACTATCGGCCAATTTCATTAACGTCGATTATAGGCAAGATACTCGAACATATCGTCGTAAGCAATATCATGACGTTCCTGGACAGTCGTAACGTCCTCCATGGCTCTCAGCACGGCTTCCGGAAAGGTAGATCATGTGAAACACAACTCGCGCTCTTTCTTCATGACGTTCTCAAATCTGGTGAATCGAAAAGACAAGTTGACGCATTATTTCTAGATTTTAAGAAAGCTTTCGACACGGTACCTCATAACAAACTTTTATACAAATTACAGTCATGCGGCCTAAACGAAACATTAGTAAACTGGATACGCGACTTTCTGAGTGATCGTAAGCAAAAAGTAGTTCTTGACGGAATTAGCCTTGATGTAGTTAAAGTGACATCAGGTGTCCCACAAGTAAGCGTGATCGGCCCCCTTTTGCTCATTATATACATAAATGATCTATGCTCTCGAATTAGCAGTAAAATACGTTTATTTGCCGACGACGCTGTCATCTATCGTGAAATTAGTGATAACTCTGACTTTGAAACTCTATCATCGGATTTAAATAACGTTCATGTGTGGAGCCAAGAGTGGGAACTCGAACTTAATGTGAGCAAATGCACGGCGGTACATTTCTTGCGGAGATCGTCCAACTATTCCCATATATATGCTGTGGATGGTGTTAACATAAAGGCGACAGATGAAGTGAAGTATCTAGGAGTTACGATAACTTCGGACCTATCGTGGGGAGAACATATAAGAAATATTTGTGGCAGAGCTCTGAAGAAGCTAGAATTCGTCAAGCGTATTGTGGGAAGATTTTCGGATGAAAAAGTAAAAGAGGTGCTATTTCGCACTCGTCCGGCCACGCCTTGAATATGCAGCGAGCATATGGGATCCGGTGCAGAAAGACTTAGTCCGGGAACTTAATAAAATACAAAGGAAAGCTGCGCGATTCGTCAAAAACAGCTACGGGCGTACAGACAGCGTTAAACAGATGTTAAACGAATTAGGTTGGGAACCGCTAGAGAATCGGAGGCTACGCGCTAGGCTTAGATTGCTTGAACAATTGAGAATAGATATCTTTCAGAGCGACACGGAGAACATCATATTAGAACCCCACTATATTTCCAGGTCCGACAGAAACGATAAATTAAGAGAGATATTTTGACGAACGGATAGGTATGGGAATTCGTTTTTCCCCCGAACAATAAGGGACTATAATAAATGCTAGGCGTAATTTCATTAGAGCGTTTCCTTTTTATCTTTAAACGGCTGGTGTCCTAACACCCCCCGCCACACGCCTATTGAGGCGGCTTGCGGGGTAGTATGTAGATGTAGATACAACGCCACTCCATATCAAGCTCTTCACCAGCCTTTTTCTTACATCCTTACTTAAGGTCCCCGTCATCAGCTCCCTCTAGTGTATATAATTCCATATATTGAGTATCACTTTCTGTTTAAGGGCAGAAAAGTGAAGTGAATAATGCTCTGCTACGCTACATTGTCCGAGCATTCGTATCCGTGTTCTCAGGATGGGAAGGTAAAACTTCGCAGTCAACCGCTTCAATCCCATCCCCTTCGTGTTATTTCACCCTCAGTTTCCCTTCACTAGTGCTTCCCCTCTTTCTCTCTCCCACATTTCCAACCCGTCTCCACTTTGCTCTTCACCCCAAACCGACCGCCTTTCATCCCTCTCTTGTTTTTTACGACAGCCTCCCCTTATGAAATACGAGAATCCCCTTTAGCTCCTCTTTTCATTCGCTCATAATCCCTTCTGCCCTCCCTGCCCCGCACCGTCTCCTCTCCAATGCACTATACTCTCCTCCCCTATATCTCTCTCTTCCACGTGTCCCGGGCGTCCCGGGGGACGTATGTTGGGAGGAAAACTTCGCCTCTCCCGAATGAATCGAGTGTTGGCCCCTTAGGTCGGTACATACCGATCTATTTTACCGATACCGATACTGCGGAAGATGCTTGGTGTTGTGGTAGCGGAACTGGTGTACAGCTCTCGCGAAAGCTTATGGTGCTCGGATTCGCGGCGTTTGTGTTGTCCGCGTCTTACAAATTCTATTTTTTTTAAATACACTCATGCATGGCACAAATGCTATGTATTCGCCTTCCCCTAAATCCCTTTCCTTACCCCTTCCATCAAACGTTACCCCTCCACGACGTCTTATTCTGCACATCCGTACGCCATAAGTTTTCGCGAGAGATGTACCTGGTATACACGTAGTGAATGAGTCCATTTGATGAGTTTATTCACACGTGGGAGTAAGGTCAAGAAGAGAAAAGAAATGTAGACGACTTTCCGCTTCATTCTTCAAGCCAATTCTTTTCTGATAGCCGGCACAGTTTAGACCTAAGGCTGGCTTATGTTCACGCGAGGGTCGAGTTTTATTTTTGATGAATCTAAGTTAAAATCCACGGGTAAGGCGATATTGTGTCACTGGTAAAGCTCTTGATTGGGAAAGTACGAACAACTCAAACAAAGCATAAATTTGATTGTTTCAGGCATCACTTCGTGGAAGTGATAGATATCCATTTTTAATAAAAAAACTATGTACTTTTCCACACTTTATTTAAAAACTGCGACCGGTTTCACAATGATATGGCATCTTCTGGCACATTCTGAAGCTTAGGTCATACAATATATACCCAGAGAAAGTTTAAAAATGGTGGGGGTTGGTTTGAAATGGGGGAGAGAGGAGCAGGGCGGTTGGGGCATGGCAGAGTGAGAAGGTGTAGTGGAAAAATCGAAAGGAAAGGTAAGAAAGTGAATCGGGGGAAGACAGTGGGAGGAGTAGAATGTCACCAAGTTATACTGTTTTCTATTTTTTAACCAATCTTCCTTTTTTAAAAAATAGAAAACAGTATAACTTGATGACATTCTACTCCTCCCACTGTCTTCCCCTGATTCACTTTCTTACCTTTCCTTTCGATTTTTCCACTACCCCTTCTCACTCTGCCATGCCCCAACCGCCCTGCTCCTCTCTCCCCCATTTCAAACCAACCCCCACCATTTTTTACTTTCTCTGGGTATATATTGTATGACCTAAGCTTCAGAATGTGCCAGAAGATGCCATATCATTGTGAAACCGGTCGCAGTTTTTAAATAAATGTGGAAAAGTACAAAGTTTTTTATTAAAAGTCAAACAGAACAGACCAATCCAGTGCATTGATGATGTTACAAGATAGTGAGTAAACATGTGTCTACGAGAAAAATTGATTTCCAAGCATTTAAGCGAGTTTGATCCATGTGATGTCATCAATTGTGATGTTTTAATAATATTGCAATGTTTTAGTGCCATATATCTTCCCCAATTTCCTCTGTTGTCGGCATCGGTCGAGGACAAACATTGTCCGCACTTTTCCAATCTAATCTAGAGGTTTAGCTACTGGCAGACCGCGCCCACTCGGTACTAAATCCTTCACATTCATCCCTGTTCCCCCTACGCTCACGAGCGATCAATAGAATGAGCCTCTTCCATCTCATTTTAACCTCATTGAGTAAGTTAGTCTCAGTCTGGGAGTGCCGAATCACCGTTATTTTTATTTGGCAACGGATCGTTGTTTCCATCTCTCAGAGGTGAGGCACTGGCATCACAAAAATGCAAGATGGTACGTGCCTCGTTCCGTAGATTGTACAGAAGTTAGACGTGGCATGATGAATCACACTCTTTGTAGTTCTTTGGATTCTAATTTTTTGCTTAAAAATGAACGACAGCGATGTGTATAAACCTTTCATAAGCCAACCGCATATTTTACGGTTGACCACCTCAGTCTTTAAGATGCACCATAAGAATTCCATCCTTATCTTAATACGTAGGTAAGATCACGAATCCCTGTTTTCATGTATATAAGTGATTAAATAATTCAACCAGGAGATTCGTAAAAAAAAAGTGCAAAACACCACAGATAGGACATTAATGCCCCTTACACCGTTTCCTTGAATGTCGATGTAAGCATTAACTAAATTGAATGGTTTAAGTCTAAAATAGACGGTAGTCTATTAGAAAAGAAGTATAAGTGAACAAATGCAATAATATATAGCAAGAAATCCTTAGACAATCAATATGGATTAAACATCGCCACATGCCGTAACGAGGAAATTAAAAAAAACTGGTATCCGTTGGATAAACGTCCTATCCGTTGGATAAACGAGCCGCTCAAGTACCGCGCATTGAAGGATGAAAATCAAATTTAACAAAGTAAAACCTTAGGTGGAAGCATTCTTAATAACCGCAGTTGGTCGCAGTTTCAAACGCTTAATGTGAAACGAAAACCTTGTTTGTTTATGCCAGTCCCGCTAGTTTCATGGCTGTTCTTGGCTCGGCAGTTACGGATATGGCGTTCCGATATTCTCACTTTAGTGTCAAATCCATCAGTAAACATACATACATACAATGAATGAAAATAATATAGGGAATATTATTCTTAAAAATATAAACTATTGGATCAATAACAATTTATTACATATTTTATAAACGTAGTAGGGTCCCGCATCAGTTGCGGGTGGCGTAGCGTTGGTCTCAGTATTTGACAACCAGGGTTCCCAAAGCTGCAAAACCGTCATCGCAAACTTCTAAAATGCTCAGTCGGTTATTCATGTCAATTTTCAAGCCTTCTTTGGTACTTGACTCCAATAGTTTAGATGGACTTCTCCGATGGGTTGCGAATACTTATCGGGGATATTTTTGCGCAGCTGCGTCTGGTTCGTAAACATATTTGTGAAATGCGCTGCTAACACTTTCCCACTCTCTCAAGTTTAATGAAGCCAAGTTGGCAGCGTAGCTCAGCGTGCGATCTTTCCTCTCCCGTTCCTTTGCCATCACGTTCTCCGCGCGCCTTCCCCACCTTGACATCACGCTGCGCTCATGGAGATTGCCACGAAGTTTCGCTATAATGGCACGCTTTTGTCTAGTCCCTCTAGCTGCCGCAAAATTGTTTGAAAAGAGGTGTTGGGACACTAATCCATGTGAATGAAGAGTTTCTTAAAAAAAGAATAGGGGTGGGCAAGGTACAATTAGTGATTTTTGTCTCGGTGGAATGGTTGACTCGGTTTTATTTCACTGTAGTCGTGAATGGTGCCCTGGGATAGGAATCATTTTTCTAATGTTGTCCATTTAGTCTGGAATGTAGATTTGGGTTGAAAAATCGATAAAATAGCACTATTCCACAAAAAATGTTATAATTAATGAATTGCGCGACTCGTTTTTCAGCTCACAAGGCTCAAAACCCAAGCTCATAACCCATCCCATCGCAGTACTTCCTGAAACCATCGAATCGATGCACTGCATCAGAAAACTGGAATCGGTACTGCCCAAAATTCCGACTATGGGTCGATCCTCCATAACGCACTGCGGGGAGAGGGAATAAAAGACGGAGAAGATGAGAAAAGCCGAAGTAGTTACATGTTGATGGCGGTTTCATTTCTCTTTTTTTCATGACCCACACAGATACACAGACAAACTTATACGAGGAGGCCAACCTTTGGATGAATAAAAATGAAGAGAAGGAACGTGAAGTCGTTTTCCTTTTTTTTATATGTACACAAAGCGAAAAATATATCTACACTTCTAGCTTTCCCTGAGGAGGTTTGAGGGACTCTTTTCAAAGATGTTTTTACAGCTTGTGTACGTGGAGGTTGTAAATGTTGGGGGGGAAGTGAAATCCGTTTGCGTAGGCGGGAGGGATTGCGTGACGTTCGCGCGTCTTCAGATATTTCTTCGCTTCTACACTTTTATACTCGCTCAATACGATTCGTTTTTCTTACGTCGTCCATATTTATGAACGTAACCGCTGGACTGCTCATTTAAACGCTTTGGTGCTATACTCAACCCACATCTACGCTTTCACTCAGAGCTTTCTTCCTCCAATTGCATCTCTTCCGATTCCTCAGAATATTTTCTAATGCAGATAACTTCAGTCCCCAGCGTCCTTCGACTCAAAATTGTACGTTCTCATGCGGCAACACATTTAGACCCTCCGAAAATAGGATTTTTTATAACTCTGCAAAAAATAGGCGTTTGTTTCAGCGATGACCTCTTCGCCCGATACATATCTCTCTGTATAAGTTCGTGCACAGAAAAAAGATGAAAGGTGGTCAATACTGGATAACTGGGTGGGTGATAAAATGGTTCATAACGTAATTCAACCAACTTGGTTGTTGCAATCACCGATGCGTAAGTTGGTGCATTGCCGGGGTGAAAAGAACTATTTTTTTCATTAAATGGGATCACTTTTTCATCAATTTAACATCATTTTTATTCAACCATGAGGCACATTACTATCCTTTAATTGTGTTTCCCTTTTCAAGGTTGCCAATGTACACTATGTCATGTGAATTACGGAAAACAGCCATGATCTTCCTGACATACCAACTGTTCTTGCTTTTTAGGGAGCGCATTTGAGATGTCAAGTCCTGTTATGACTGTATATTCATTTCTACATCTACATCTACATATTACCCCGCAAGCCGCCTCAATAGGCGTGTGGCGGGGGGTGTTAGGACACCAGCCGTTTAAAGATAAAAAGGAAACGCTCTAATGAAATTACGCCTAGCATTTATTATAGTCCCTTATTGTTCGGGGGAAAAACGAATTCCCATACCTATCCGTTCGTCAAAATATCTCTCTTAATTTATCGTTTCTGTCGGACCTGGAAATATAGTGGGGTTCTAATATGATGTTCTCCGTGTCGCTCTGAAAGATATCTATTCTCAATTGTTCAAGCAATCTAAGCCTAGCGCGTAGCCTCCGATTCTCTAGCGGTTCCCAACCTAATTCGTTTAACATCTGTTTAACGCTGTCTGTACGCCCGTAGCTGTTTTTGACGAATCGCGCAGCTTTCCTTTGTATTTTATTAAGTTCCCGGACTAAGTCTTTCTGCACCGGATCCCATATGCTCGCTGCATATTCAAGGCGTGGCCGGACGAGTGCGAAATAGCACCTCTTTTACTTTTTCATCCGAAAATCTTCCCACAATACGCTTGACGAATTCTAGCTTCTTCAGAGCTCTGCCACAAATATTTCTTATATGTGCTCCCCGCGATAGGTCCGAAGTTATCATAACTCCTAGATACTTCACTTCATCTGTCGCCTTTATGTTAACACCATCCACAGCATATACATGGGAATAGTTGGACGACCTCCGCAAGAATTGTACCGCCGTGCATTTGCTTAGATTAAGTTCGAGTCCCCACTCTTGGCTCCACTCATGAACGTTGTTTAAATCCGATGATAAGGTTTCAAAGTCAGAGTGATCACTAATTTCACGATAGATGACAGCGTCGTCGGCAAATAAACGTATTTTACTGCTAATTCGATAGCATAGATCATTTATGTATATAATGAACAAAAGGGGGCCGATCACACTTCCTTGTGGGACACCTGATGTCACTTTAACTACATCAAGGCTAATTCCGTCAAGAACTACTTTTTGCTTACGATCACTCAGAAAGTCGCGTATCCAGTTTACTAATGTTTCGTTTAGGCCGCATGACTGTAATTTGTATAAAAGTTTGTTATAAGGTACCGTGTCGAAAGCTTTCTTAAAATCTAGAAATAATGCGTCAACTTGTCTTTTCGATTCACCAGATTTGAGAACGTCATGAAGAAAGAGCGCGAGTTGTGTTTCACATGATCTACCTTTCCGGAAGCCGTGCTGAGAGCCATGGAGGACGTTACAACTGTCCAGGAACGTCATGATATTGCTAACGACGATATGTTCGAGTATCTTGCCTATAATCGACGTTAATGAAATTGGTCGATAGTTTCCTGGGTCGTGTCTGTTTCCCTTTTAGAATATCGGTGTAACGTTGGCAATTTTCCAGTCTAATGGTATCTTTTCTTCAGACAATGACTTCTTGAATATTATGTTTAAGAACGGTGCGATCTGTGGCGCCAACTCCTTGAGGACACGCGCGGGTATTCCCTCTGGACCCGGAGATTAACTATTTTTTATCGACTGCAGCTGTTTAGTTATCCCATCACGTTGAATAGTGATTTCTTTCATCGGTTCCTCAGTGAATTGTATTTCAAAATTACATGCAGTATCGTCTGTGGTGAATACACTTTTGAAGTGGGAATTTAACGTGTTAGCTTTGTCAATATTTTCGGTGACAAGTTTGCCATCTTTATCAAATAAAGAATCTACGGTTGAAGATTTTCCCTGAAGCTCGCTCGCATATGACCAAAAAGATTTCGGATTTTCTTCGAGTAATTCACCAAGTACTTTTTACTTGAAATTTAGCAATGCAGAACGCATTGATTTCTTAGTTTTTGAGCGTTGCGCAGCGTAACTTTCTTTTGCTTCAAGTTCCTTCGATTTGTCACGTACCGTAGTGAACTTTTTAACCAAGTTGTACAATTTTCTCTGTCTCTTAAGGTCCCTCCTAACATCGTTGTTATACCAGCGAGGTTCTTTACTGTCGCATTTCAATTTTTGCGGAATATATTCGTTGATTCCCCGTCGTAGAATTTTTAAGAAATATTTCCATGATTCATCAGTGCTTTTATCCTCAGTTTTAGCGACGAAATCCGTGTACGAATCATTAAGCATCTCGCCAAATTTGATGAAGTTGCATTTATCAAATAAATAAATATTGCGTTTATTTAAATTCTGGTGCATAGTGATGGATCTATGATTCATTAATGAATAAGTTGCTTCGCAAAAGCTCACTTGAAGTGCGCCTGTGAATGCCTAAACACTGCCTCGGAATGTTTGCGTATTACCGTTTTTGTTGAAAAACATTCGATGGAAAAACTTTGACTCTTTTGTATTGTAAGCATTCGTTGAGCATGCCGTATCCATTCAATTCCAATATTTCATTGAAAATCTACCGGTGCCAAAGATGTCACTCAGTTGTGTACATATTGTAAGTTAAAAAAAAATAACCAACTGAAACTTAAGGACCCATTAGCTCATTCTGCATTTGGATCCGAACGTATAATCAACAGAGTAACTCTATTGAAGGAGGATGAATATGAAACGATGTAACCACAGGCAACGGGCAACAGCTTGTTTCCAATGCTAATGACAGCTTTGAGACATTTACCGTTTAACATTGAACCTCGAAGGGACGTGACGTGGATTGGATCTGCTTGCATAGTAATCTTCTGTGGCAAAGATAAATCTCGCCACGGATCATCCTTAAAAGGCGTTGCTTTCAAATGAGAGCGGGTGCCTGAGGGAGCTAAGAGACAACTTTTGAGAAAACTAAAGTGCAGGGTTTGAAAGGAAGGAAATAAGGGAGTTGCGTTTTCAAGTATCTTTCAGATCTCGGCGCAGGGTAAACATCAGTAATAATGGATCAATTATTCTTGTGCTCTAAGAAAGGCGGGGAACATAGCTATATATGTACCCTTAGTTTATTCTTACTGCAATTGCCAGTTGTAGCGTATCCAGAGCTACTTTCCTTTGCTTTTTTTCTTTTCACCTCGCTTTCGAATAAAAGGGCAGCTGTTTTACTCGGCTAATGAAATGTAGTAAGGAGACATGATCAACAGAAGAATAAATTTGCGCTATGTGTGATAGAGTAGGTCTATGAAGTCGTAACAGTACGCCCATATAGTTGAAATTTTCGCCCCGGAGAGTCTCTAAAATTAGCAAATTACCACATAAATTGTGGTTTCACTTGGAAAAAAAATCATCTTGAACCAGATAGCTGACCTTTGACCCCTGACGCACGCCTTCCATTGCATCTAAAATTTAGAGAAATAAGCACAGCCCTACTGCGGGCTACCCTGAAAAATGCGGTGGGCCATGTTTTGTCTCTCTGCAATGGACTGCGCCCTTCAGTGGAGGACATGAGTATAACCTAGCTGAGTAATGGAAGAGCCCTATCCGTATATCGGCGGCGATAGCGGATATTGCTAGCACTCATGGACGCAAATTCAGCACTGCATATAGTGGATAACCCTAAGATGACATTTGGAAGGATATTTCTGCAATTAAGATGCAAATTTTGATTTTTAATCTAGCTGAGATCTTGCTATGCAGAATGTTATGATAACGTCTATAGCTGCCTATTTAAGCCCAAAAAAGGTGTTTGATACGCTATTTGTTGGTGACGAATCCAAATGAAATAATGAAATATTATAATTGATTGTAACTTTCCTTAACTTTGCGGAATTGTTCCATGATAGAAACGAAAAAAAATAGTAAAGTTCCAAGCAATATTTTGCGGTACCTATTGGTTTCAGCAAATAAATGTTGTTCTGGGTACAATCCACTCACACCCAAATATTCGTTCTTCTGTTTTGAATGAAAAAGCATATTTCCCTCTGTTACCGGGTTGTAGAGAGAAATGTCTCTTTTGGCATCTCCTTAAGAACTTGATACATAATTTCATCCATGAATGGTAACTTATGCCAACGATGTGGTACGTTCGTAGTGGAGGAGGGTAGCAAAGACGTGCAACTTTAAGTAATATCTTACATATCGGCGCATACTCACCTATCATCCCTGTGAAAATATAAGAAAACGCAACTTATGAGAATAGACGTCTGTTTAGCCATTGATCAGTGATGCAAAATCTGTGGTGGAACGGTTGAGATGGCTTTGGGAACGTCAGAAATTTGTCACGATGCGTGCCTCAAGCGATTGCCCAAGCACCCTGTTAGGCGATAGTTATAAGGTGTAGAATGGCAGAAGCAAAACACTGGCAGTTTTTCACTAATAAAAGATTATTACTAGGGGAAAACTGAATGTGTTTTTCTTCTTTCATTATGGAACGGTTCCACCACATCACACCTGAATCTGCTTATTATATTACCTGCAGAATCTGATGTACCTATTCTTGTGAAACCTGCAGCCGTATCCCTGATATAGCCACGAGTTTTATTCCTTCTCTATGCATCATATTATCGGCCCTTTCATGTCAGACTTTCCGAGTTCGTTACAAACCTACTTCTGGGCTCTTTTTAGCTCATTCTAAATGTTACGTACGCCCAGAAGGTAAGTACGTATTCAGTTACGTACTTACCTTCTGGGCTGGGCTCAAAGTCTCCGAATTCTTAGAAATAAAATTTTCAAACAAATTTAAGGATAAACTAGGTTTAACATGTTAAATTATTCCTGTAACATCCATTTTTTAATGATGAAGACTTAAAAATTTAATTTTTCAATGTGATTAATTTAGCCCAAAATGGGTTAATTTTCATACTCCAGTCTCATATGGATGATACAAGAATAATGAACCTGCTGAAAATTAATTCAATTTTTAATCGCTAAATTTTAGAAAACCAGGCAAACTGCCACTATGCTACCCAGTATATTTGTACTAAAAGGCTTCCTAATGTCAAAAAAGTGATTTGCGTCCATTTCGTAGACCTCGATGCTTTATGTAAAAAAATAACGTATTTGCTTAACGTATTTAATTAACCTTTCATTTTCCTGGTCCGGGGGGAAATTTGTACTTACGTGGGTGAAAAAAAATTATTTTTTACTGAAACTACCCAACCCCAAGCGTTCTGAGAAACAAATTCAAAGAGCTTCGAGGCTCTCCGCCGAGCATCCCCCAGGAAAGTTCATTCGAGTGAATGGGAGGAAATTAATTCTGCGTCTCACTACCACTGAAATTGTGGCCAGGTGTACGCAGCCGACTCGATAAGAGTTAAAATTTCTGAAAGATCCCCTCTTTCTTCGCACATGGATCCAGATTTTGCTATTTTTTACGCGCAAGGAGGGCGTAGTTTACCACTCTTTTCTTGTCGTCACTTTGCCTTTACTTCCGGGAAGTTTGTTTTTCGTCCGCTAACTACGTTTTTGTTCAACTAAGCAGCATTTAATTTCTCTCACCTTTCGCTTTTTAGTCCCAGCCCTTACTAGCTAATTTAATTAGGATCAGGCTCAAACTCGAGAGGGTGAAACTTTTCATCATTATCCCAGAACTTCGCAAACGTATCCAGCGAAAAAATATTCATTTGGATAAATTATTTAAGCTTGACCATATAATATTAATGCAGCGGATTCCATATTTAATGGGTCACTCCTTTTCTGCCACCTGACTTAGAGTTTACAGCTCATGCTTGAAGGGTATTTACAATTGTATGCTATTACTATTATCTTACCCTCGCTGTCACCGTAAATAAAAGGCTCTGATTCAATGGTAATGGAGTAAAAGCGGATCTTTTGAATAAATATTTGCTGAAATAATCGTTATCCTTGAGGAAAACATTCTAAACTGCTAGTTATTTAATCCATTGTGAACGGTACTATGTTAGGGTAGAGGAAAGGGGGAGAAAGAATACCATTATGGATGAGATGAAGATGGGTAGAAAGTGAGTACCTCGGCCGTGTTGGTGAAAGAAATGGTGTATAGTGGAAGGGGGCCAATGGTCTAAAAAATCTGAGAGAAGTACTTTCTTCCCCATAGAATTTTGCCTTAATCGGTATACCACCGCTACAAATAGAAAATGAATCCTCTTCGCCCTGATGCCCTGATTCTGTTTACTCGTAACCTATCGTTTCATCGCTGAACTATAGAGCATAGGGCCTGTGCGAGAATGCACTTAGTACATATCACATTATCCGTTATCCAGCCCAAGTTCATGGTTACTTTTTTATATGATATATTTCCAATATAGAATAATACTGAGGCAGTATTCTTGCTTACAAGAATGGTCGTGATCGTACTCGTAGATCTGCTTGATTTAATAATTTATGTGCTACAGTTGTACTATTTAGTTTAGTTTGCTACTCGTTCCCAGCATGACCTGGTAGCTGTCAACCAATCGCGCTATTTTTTTGCAGTCACTGTGCGATCTCCAGTTTTTTAAACAAGCCCGTTTTGTACCTCCTTGTGGCTAGTAATTTTTTGTTAGTAAGTAGTAAGTTATTGGCCGTGAAATCTATAACAAATGAAAATGGCCCGAATGTTTTTTATCACCAGCATCTATGTATTGTTAATCTTTAAATAACATCAGAATGCGCTACGATATAAGTGAAATTACCGCTTCGTCGCAAGTTTTATGATCATGTAAAACCTTGTAGGACGGGTCTAATCATACTAGATTGCCTGCTCATTATCAAGTGCCGCCTAGCGTAATGGGTCCTGTGCTTGGTAAAGTACCGTACGATGCGGCCTTCAGCGTGTTGCCGGAAGAAATCAAATTTTTGTTTGCCGTAAAAAGCGCATTTTGGAGCCCTGGAGTGAGCATCTGTTTCAGGGTTATAACCCACTGTATTTTATGGATCTTCCAAGATATTTGATCTATCTTTTTTATCGTATTTAATGATTGATTAGTCATTCAGTCCTAATATTGGTTGGTTACAGCTCTCCATTTGGGTGGTTAAAAAAACTTGAAAATCTTATTATTTAAAATTATTCGCGCCGAGCACCCCCCAGTTTGATGCCAAATGACTAGGGAACGCCTGTTGCAAAATCTTAGCTCAATATCTTTACAGGCGGCCGTGAACCACACATTGTAATATTCGGCATGTGCGCCCTTCTGTGGTCGGCAGCATGAGCAAGGATCGTTGGTTTTTTGCATCCTCCAAAGATCTCTATGTGGGTTGGGGTATACACTTTTTATTGTTAACTTGCCTCAGCGACAAGAGCAGTCACTCAGGTAATTACGTAAATGTATGGAGATGGAGTTAATTTATCCATATATCCAAGATAAATTTTAAATGAGGCCCAATTAAAATTTTTCAATAACTGTGATGTCAAGGTTATGCATTGAGATGAGTGGTGGAGTGTAGGTCGTCCACCATTAAGGGTGTCCGGCCAAGAGCTCTTGTAGATACCTCAGATATCCAGAGCCTCTGTCTATTATCACCAGAATCTTTGTTCTCGGTACCAATTACGTGTCCCACGGCGGCGCGTTCAGCGATAGCGAAGCATTCTAGAATTTCCAGTCTAATAGCAATCATATGTCCACCAACCATGGTTTTGACAGCACCTAACGGTTTCCCCGAAATGACATCGGTGGTTTCCAGCACAAAAAAACCCGGTGCACACATTCACATTCGATCGTATTCGATTTATATCCAGAATTTGGTCCCGAGTTTTCGGCGTTGATTTCAGCACTAAATCCAGTGCTGACCTAAGCATCGTGTAAAACGGCCTTTACGGAGAACAATGGATATTGTAGTTAGGGGAAGATGAGCTCACGTTTTCCACAGCCCCCGAACGAAATATCTCGATGCTGAGGGAGAGAGAGAGAGAGGGAAAGTGTAGGAAGTGTAAGGGGGTTGACAACAGTTGTCCTGGTCTCTCCTCGTCCGGTTGCTCTCGAGAGAAAGACTCCTCCGCACCGCCAACAAGCCTGGAGTCCCCGCCACCCGCAGGACACCGGCGCGGGTGACGTCCTTCCCCCTCCTCCCAGTGGGAGGCTCTCACTCCCCCTCCGTATTCCCGTCACCCTCTTCTCTCTCACCTCTCCAAAGCCCTCCTCCGCTTCTTGGGTTTCATGAGAGAGCGGGAACAACAAGTGTCAGGCGTTGCGTTTTGTGTTAATTCCCCCACGTGCTGCCTTTTACCGAAGTCCACTGGTCTTTCTTTCCCCATTCCCACCCTGGGTGCAAACACTTAAGGAAGAAGGAAAAATGGTGCACGATACTGATTCAGGGATAATATTTTGGAACCAAGTCACAAAACAAACAGCTTGTTATTGATCCGCACTTAGTTTTCTCTCCTGCCGTTACTATACTCCACTGTCTTTTAGACATTGTCCAAGTTCCTGTGAAGTATTGTGGGGAAAACAAGATTTGATAGAATCAGAAACTCAGATATAAGATCGCAGCTGAATATTAAAGATATAAGACAGCAAATTTGTAGCAACAAAAATGATGGTTTGGGCATGTAATGAGAATGTACAATGTAAGGATACCTTATATGATGTTGGAAAAAAAAAGAAGGTAAAAGACCAAAGGGAAGACACAGGAGAAGATGGATAGATGAAGTTAGAACCGACATTGAAAAGATAGGATGTTCGTATGAGGATGTTTCGAGGGAGGAAGTGTGGAATGAAAGACCCAGATGGAGGCGCTTAGTCAAAACCTAGACCCACAAAATTAGAACAGGACACCGATATGACAATGACCTACTTATTTTTTTAATGCAGGCGATGGTTTCAGCAACTACAGTGGTAGCGAAACATTGTTTCAGTTACGCAGATGACCCATTTTCAGTGGAAGGGTCTTCAAACTGGCTCCGCACGGGGGAGCACAGTGTTCTCCGCAATAGACTATCAAGGTTCCCAAAGTCGCTAATCATCGCTTCCAACGTCAAAACGCTCAATCTGTCATTTACATTAAATGAAAATGTTCTTGATGGCTCTTAATAAAATTTTTGAAAGGGCTTCTCCGTTGCGGCATATACAGGCGTATTATGACTAAGCTCTGTTTGAACATTAAAAACGGCGTTGTCGTGTAATGCGCAGCTGAAAATTTCCTGCCCCCTCAGGTTTAGTACAATAACATTGGCAGCGTAATTTAACTTGTACTCTTTTTTGACCTCCGTTCCTTTTCCCACTCTTTCCACAGCCGTCTTCCCCTCCTTGGGGTCACGCTTTGTATTGGCTACTGCCACCAAGTTCGCGACCATCATAATAGGCGTGTATCACCTTGAAAAGTGGCAATCAGTTGCTGAAACAATGATCAGTAATAAATCGGAGGTTGTGGATATAAGAAGCTGATGGTTTCATTAAAATGGTTCTTGGTAGGTTGGCCGCGCCATTTAGAGCGAGTTGGTATGTAGATATGAAAAGGAGGCTAATGTGGAATGTAGCATTGCATTGTAGTAAAGACCGTAGGAGGCTGCGTTATCAAATAAGGTGTTTCCTAATTGGATAGAGTTATTGATGGGGATATTGGGTAAGAATGTAAATAAAATATGGCGAAGAGTCTAGTGTGGAGAGTAGTATTGCTTAATGTAGAAAGTGGAATCTGGAATGAGAGGACAAATAAATGCTGCTGGCATTTGAAATGTAGGTGTAGAGGAAAGTGGGGAAAGTGCGGTGGACAGGCAGGAAGAAAAGCGAGGATGTAGGTGAGGAGAGAATATGAAGGAGATAAGGAGGAGGCAGAGAAGGAATAGGTAATGACGGGGGAAGGGATGCTGAAGGCCGTGATAGAGGAGAGGATGTTGCATAAGCGGGGAAGGGGAAGAATGAGAATAGGCTTCATGGATAGGATGAAGAGGGACAGGACGTATGCCAAGATGAAGGGTCATAAAGTATAAATGATTAAGTGACGTCTGCACTAGAAGTCTGAGCAGATGGTAGTACCTACTCTAATGGAAGAAATGGGAAGATTGATGTTTTGGACCATAGTTACAGGCTAAGGGCTGAGTGAGGTCGTTTGTGAATACAGTAACGATGGCAAAGATATGAGTGTTATTTCAATGACCAACATCTCGCGGACCGAAGAATTAACCTTGGTAGTCTAAAACCTTTACATATCTTAATAGGCAACTGTATTTGTCATATGTTCTTAAATTATATTCATGCCTTCCTTCTAATAAGAAAGATGGTAGTATCTCTTCTGATCGTCATCACATTGTCTCATAATAATTCAACCTCTCCTCTATCGAGTGTGTGCGTATTCAATATTTCTGTTGGCAAAAATGTTTTCATCAGGATAGGATATATATGAACTGGAAGAAATTTTTAGTTATTGCATAATTTTTAAGGGTAAGAAATTTCGGCCAGTGCGGTTGAAATTGAAAAGAATCATAAATGATTTGGAGACCAATCCTTTTGATAGCTACTGCGAGCAAATTGAATCCACTACTTGTTGAGTGAAATCTGATATTGCAAAGGCGACCCGCATCAATGTTGCATCGCTGTTGAATAAAAACCGATAAAATTAAAGTTTGCCGAGGAAGAGTTCATCATGATTGTGGGGAAGGTTATATTTTTAACGATTGACCCAATATTTACTGAGTCGCCGGCTATAATTGGAAATTTTCCGCTGGTTTAAAAAAACAATACTCTTGGTGATCAAAAGAACTCGGAAAACTTTTTTATGTTGACAGAATACACCCCTCTATAAAAGCCAGGTAGGTACCGACCTCAGGAGCTCATATTAAAGGAGCATCATTTCGAAACTTGATTTTTATTTCCGCAAACTTATCAAAAGCCACCGCGCGGTTGAGTGTTTTCCCTCAAGGGTTCCCTGTCTCTTCCACGTTTCCTTTGGAGCTGATGCAGATAATTGACTCCTTAAGATTTAAAAAATATTTTGAAAAATCTTTGCGTAAACAGTAAGAATAAACGGAGTGTAGTACCTCTTTTGAGGGGTCATTCATTACCTTGTCTTGAATTCCTTAACGATATCGCTGTACTTACGAAGTAAGGGACGAAGCTAGCAATAGGTTGATTTTGTAATGTGCTTTTCAACCTTTCTCTGGGATAACTGAATCAGGTGTTTTGCATTTTGAACTAAATGGCAACCCGTCTCAAGATTAAATCCATTTATTTTTGAACGCACATTTATCATTGGGTCTAAGTTTGCGTTAATTGCATTTTCAGAGTCTCTGTGGAAAGTTTTGGCACCATATTTGTATTACAACGGACACTTAAATAGATGTGTGCATATTTTTAGAAGTGAATAAGGATTTCAAATAATTTACCTCTTTTGGGAAAATGTCATAATTTCCTGTTTTCAAGCTATTGCGACAAAAAACGTATTTAAAATCACTGTTTGCATTTCCAGGAAAATTCTTTAGCAATTAGAGAATAAATTAATGGTAGAGTTCTTTTATTGACTGGATAAAATCAAAATTTTAATTTAACCTGAATTTTCTTGTTTCACATTCGGCAACGGCCTGACACGATTAAAAATCCGATTCCCGATCAATCACCGAAGTTAATTATCGTTGAGCATAGCTTAAATTTTGAGGGGTGGTCCTCCAATTCGTCCGAGTGCTATTGCTTCTGTCTGCAAGTGGCAGACAGTATGCGTGAAATGACCTTTAGCCGTCGAAGCACGTTCAACTAAAATTCTACCACTACTTGTTTTTTATTTACGGCATTCAAGATACTTATTTTGGTGTATGTGCTTGGATGCGACTAATTTTGAGATTATCCTCTACATTTCAGAAGGAAGATACTATCAGCTATAATAAAATGCGGCGACTTTTAATATGAATTGCAAATTCTATTGATTCCAGTTCTTAGTTTTTGTAAAGCACAATCCCTAAAAGTTTAAATTAGGCCCAAAACTCACTTATAGAGATACCTAATCGACGGAGAGATAAAAAAGTTATGATTGAGGTTGATTCGCTTTGATATAAAGAGGGGTGGCCATATTAACTCTTTAATTATGTCATCTCATTTCTCTTCGGAGGAAGTGGCTCGTTGCCTCCATTGCTGCAGGAATTTCTCCATGAAGTACAATAGAGGTAAGGGACGGAAGGATATTGGTGGCAGATATCCGGAAGATGCAACATAAATGGATGATAAGCGTGAATTGAAAGAAAAACTGTGGTAAAGATACTGTATAATGGGCGAGAACTGTAGATAAAAACTTAATTTGCCGGAGAAACACCAGATCTTACATATAAAAAACTCGCTCCTATAAACTTATGTAGTTTTGTAGGTGAAATAAAGAGAATACCCTAGCGTGGCCTGATTTCTCACCCGTGCCGAATCACGGCCACAAAATACTTAGAAAATACGTATGGCAATCCTAATTTCCAGGGTTCAATTACCGTTCCATTGGAATTTTTGCCCTTGGCAATTATCTACGTTTTTCCTCGCTGGCATTAGGTTCTAGAGATAGAAGAAGAGAGTATATGGTGTCGTGACGCACGAAAGTGAAGACTGTTTTATACGAAAAATGATCCATTTAGTAAAGCTATCGCGCGCAGTCTGTCGGTAAATTTTATAAATGATGTGATTCTTTTTTTTAATACATTCTATTTTGTGAGTTTCTCGATAAACCATTACGGGACCACGGCAAATTCGCTTTATATGCCTAGTATTTCGGCGTATTTTCTTCTCGACAGACCCATATTCAATTACGTATTTTAACCGGATTTTATGTGGTATCGTGCGAAACTGTTCAATCTTTAAATATGCTCTTCTTTAAATACGTTTGGCACGGATAAAATATCGCCATGAATAATATTCTCTTTGCGTGTTGGGTATCATTTCATTCTAAAAAACTGCATTTGGGCACAAAACAGATAAAAAGGGAGGTCGATGGTCGTGGACTGGGCGGAGGGATTTCAGGTGCGTCTCCTAAATCACGATCCCCTTGCGTAGATTTCCACAAAATATTTGCCATCCCTTCGCCTTCCTTTACGGATTCTTCTCCAGTGTGGCATTCGCGGTCGTCGGAGGGACGGCAAACCATCCTTTAAAACCCTCTTGCGTTCCCGGAGCGCCGGAATCTCTGATCGTCGTCCAGGAATCCGACCGACCCCCACACTCACTAAGGGCGGATGTCCTTATATCAGCTCGTCGCTCCGTTCTCCTCTTGGTAATGCTATCCCCTTCTCGGCAGAGGGGGTTACAAACAGCCGCCCTTCCCTCCTTCACAACCGCTTCTCTCTCTCTCTTTGTCCATACCAATCCTGGCTCTCCTCAACCTAACTTCTTTCGGTCTAAGGATGAGAATCGGTTTGTCTTTACCGTCCGAATACATCGATAGTAACTTTTCCTAAGTCGATGTTTGCATAATATTGATAGTCTGCGGCATAGTCAACAGAAAATAGCTAGTGGTGATTTATGGTCTCTTGTATCAATCGCAAAGTTCAACAATTTATGATTGAAAATCTCTCGGGAAGGTTCCCCAATGCTTCCAACGTTTTGATAAGTCATCAGAGATCCTGGAATTCGTTGGATTTTTTAGAGCTTTTCAATAATGAAGAATTTCCGGGAAACCTTGAAGTCTTACTTCAAAAATGTATGCTTCACTTAGCTCAGAGTTTTCAATTCTTGCCTGGGAAATTTGATGCTTATTTTATTCAACGCGGATATGTGTAAGTTGGTCATATTCCTGGTCCCCAAGTTTGTTTGGTTTCTCCTACATTCTTCATCTCTTATAATGCCTGCGGAACTCTTTTCATCCAAGATAAATCAACGCGGGAGGAATCCGGAAACCTTACAGTTATTCTCAAACTACCGCGGAAGCCTACGAAGTAACGAATATATTCCTTAGTTTACAGACAGAAAGTACAAAAAATTCAAAGCATGCAGATTTATCAGCCAATATAGCGTGCATTTTTATAAATTGCTAAATTATATGCATCATTTTTTTACTAAATATATGTGAAACGTGCATATTTTTTACTAAGATCATGAGTCGACAAAATATCGAAATACGTACATGAAGAAAAAAATATCTTAGTATATTTCACACTAAAAATATTTATTGCCGTCCCAGATTTCAGCTGCACAGCAATCATTATCATGGTATCAACCTTGGTAATGATTGCTGTGCAGTCGAAACCTGGGTTTATAATAAGCATTTTAAGTGTAGAATATACTAAGATATTATTTTCTTCATGTCTGTGACCATGTTTCACAAAGTTACGCATTCAACCATTAATATTAATTTAAATGCGTTTCATGTTTTGATCCCTTATAATCAAACTCTGCATTTGCTTCAGCTCTTTGGTTACTCCAATGAGGTAGCGTAGTTGCAATAGAAGTTACACGACAAGTATCAATGGCTATCTTGCGATGCTCATCCCTAATTAGTGTCACGCAAGTGCCATTCTTACATATTCCTGGAGTGGGCGAAGGGGAGTGTTATTATCGTGGGAAAAAAGGTTTTATCCTGTTCCCCTCCCTCTTTCAAAGCCGTCGACCCGACTTCCCCCATCCCCCTTTCCGATGGCCCGAGGGAGATACAGGGACTTCACATAGGGAAGAGGGAGAAGTGAGGGTTTGCGGAGGAGAAAGGGTACTGTGGCTTAAGTGAAGCGTGTGTCCGGGGCCGTTCAATACAAGCCACCGCGCCGCCGGTGGGTGTTTATTTTTGGAGAGCAACGTCGTATCGTTGACCGGGTGCCTCCACCCTCCCTCCTCCTTGCCTCTCCATCTCCCTCTGTCTTTGTGACCGCGAACTTGAATCGAAATATAAAAATGATAAAAATCGCAAGGGTCGTGATGATATTTTTGCCGATAAATCCCTTACCCTCGCACTCGACCCCACCCTTGCTTTCTTAGCGTATAAGAATGAGGAACGTTCTCTCCTCCCACTCTCTTTGCCGCAAGCCATTTTTGAACTTGCCGTAAAAATATTCCATTCTTTTTACGTCGGTGCTGGCGTCAAGGCGTTTACGTTCGTGACATGTGTGTAGTCATTGATTGGTCAAGAAAATGTTTTTTAGCCGTATGGGTCACGAATACTTATTCAGTTTGCGTTTATTTATAGGGTGAGAATGTAAGAAGTTATCTACATCTACGAAGTACGGTACAAGCCACCCCAGGGTGTGTGGCACATGGTGATATTACACTCACATGGTGATATTATACGCACATGATGATATTACACCAGTCATGCAGTGCTGGTCCCAGTTCAAGGTCCTACACCGCACGCTCTCCTGCTAGCTAGACGCAGACCAAAAAGTAGCCAAGAAAACAGGGTTTTCATATCTAGGTTCTTCAGTACGACACTAGTAGACTCCTGTTTGTAGATGCTCCAATCTAATCACAACGTTGAGGTTTAAATTGTAGTTATAATTGAATAATTGCTCACGGGCTCATTCTTCTGGGATATTTATTTCGGCTAATATTTCTTATGAACGTGTTGATAGTCTTAGATTATAATTAACAAGGATTTAATTCATTTAATACCTAAAATATCTTTATGATGATTTCTTCTTTGTTCAGCTAATGTGCTTCGATTCCTACTTTAAATTAGTTAGGGGAAGTTAGCCTTTTTAATGATTTAACTTCTTGAAATTGACTTTCAATATTTGAATTGGCTTTTCATTCTTTTTTTCGAGCTGGTCACACTTTTTAATTATATTTTTGTCCTTAGCATGGTTAGATTTTCTCTTGTTTATATGGACTAATATCTGGTTACTATCGCCAATATTTATTATTATTTTACATTAATTTCCTCTTAATATATGTATCTTAAATGTTAATTTGTTGTTTAATTTATATCATCTTTATTTATAAAACAATCGAAGATCTAAAGATAGATTCTATATAAGATAAGGTTCTAACCAGAATTTTGGTTACTTGGCCGGGTCATTATCAGGCTGATTAACATGATCCTCCATGTTACTCCCTGCACGCTATACAATATAAAGATTTTTTGATGGATCAAAATTTCCCAACAAGGTGGTTCCATTTATGAGGCATCAAAATTATGAATAAAGATTTGACTTATATTTTTGTCACTTACAGCTCAGTAAAAATAGTCATTTATTTCAGGAATGAAAAAAGGATAGAAAGATATATTGTTGCGGTTCCCTAAAATCGTATCCCGACCGCGAAACTTAAGATGTGTAATTTTGAATTCACTGTTTCTTCATACCTCTATCCCTACTTTATATGCTATGTCCCTGGAATTTTAAGAGGCCACTCCATTGTTGTCGCATTGTTTAAAAGATTTTTTCTGAGTTAATATCAGGGAAAATTCTTTAGTGAATATTCTGGCGTCGCAAAAGGAAAAGTCGGACCGACAGAAAAACCGAATTTCATCGCATGATTCAAGCCTTCAAAACAACACAGAGCACAGACCGAAAAAATCTCAATTTATCTTTCCTATTTATTATCGTAAATCATTCTTTCTCAACAGCTTTTTAAACCAATACCTTTCCATTGATGTTTTTATTTATCACGGTTACATTCAAGAGACCCGATTTGGAAGACGTGCCATTCTTGGCGTTTGTTAAAGGGTTTTATGTCAAGATGAGTTAATTTCGATTATTTGATCAATTCCGATTTGATTTTCGAAATGAATGCTATTAAAAAAATATTAACTTGAATTTGGGTCAAGTGTCGGAATGATCTCTTCAGATTGACAGTAACAGATGCGAGATATCAATCTGAATAAATACTTCAAGGACCTTTGAGACTCATCCAAATTTTAAATTGCTTTATCAGAGAAATTTTAGAATATAAAACTACTATACGAGGCAGAATGAATAGTCGTAGTGGAAGGAAGTACTTCCTCTTTTAAATAGCTGGTATGAAAGCAACAATGTTAAAAATATTTGATTATATTTTCATTCATCCGAAGCACCAACCTGAATTGCCTTTGTCTCAATACGTCAGTATTTATTAGCCAGATTTTTCATGGATTTGATGTTTGGAGAGAAATATCCGCAGGAAAACGTCGGCGATATTTTAAAATGAGATACTAGTTTTCGTAAAGGTATGCTTTCTAGGCATTTCGATCATTCTGTGGTTATGTTCTCTACTTAGGGCAGTTAGGTGGTGTGGGCTCTCATTTTCCGAAATAGCGCTTGGAGATTTTGAAAAAGAAAAGAAAATTCTTACGTAAGATCAGGATTTTCCTGAAAGAATATTTTTTAAAGTAACCATGAAGCTGAATCACAACCAGTTTAAAAAATGGCGAGGAATGATTTTAATATCGAGGACCCAATCTATTCGAAAGAATAGTCGCTGGGTGGGCCGAGGTTGTGGAAAGATAAAAATTTATCGATATATAGCACAGATTTGCTTAATTCATTTGCTCCATGAGAGACAGAAAGGTGATTTAGACCTGGAAAACCAAGCATGCGTGTTTCAAAGCATTTGCAGGCCATGCTGTCCCACTTGGCTAGCCATGAGGCAAAAATTGTCATAGATTCTTCGAAATGCGTGACAACCGTCGCTCACCAAGAATATAGTTACAATATTCACTGTCGCATTTTGATCAAGGAAAGGCTATTAGCAATTTGAGTTTTCCGACGCCACTTCAAAGTTTAAGCATTCATTCGTAAGCAATAAATCTTTGGAAGCTACCGATAAACTTCAACCTTGATATGGAATGATTTGAGAAGAAAGTCGTATTACTATGAATTGAAGGAATTCCAAATGCCTATATTGTGGACGGTGAAGATTCGTTGTTGAAACATTTATTGAAGGTTGTTGCTATTGAATAATCTTGAGTTTAGTTTCATCTCTCTCTCACATATTATAATAGAATCCGTTCATTTAGATTTTCGTTTAGAAAAATCCTCTCCTCTTTTCTCATTATCTGCTTTCTAAATTACTCACAGCTTTCAATATAACTAAATACTATTGTCTTATGGGTTGATAAGAAGATATATTTAATTCCATAGTAATAGTGCTCTAATCCAAAGATAGATCTAAATCTAAATAGACACCAAAGTATTTGAGCAGGAATGAACTATACAGAAAGGCAATCCTTTCTATTCTAATGGAGTAGAATAATACATCTAATTTCGGTCCATTCATCCAATTGCCTACGTTCAATTCACCATTTTCGTTGACTTATACGCACTTCCCCGAAAGCTAACATAAGGACGTCAGAAAATTATGCTTCGAGCTACAAAAAAGGGCGAGTGTTGGAAAAAGGAATTTTTGGAGTGGAATCAAAGAGGTGACGTGTGTTCTGGTAAATACATAACCTCGCTGTTTTTACCCGTGAATGGTGCGTGGGTGAATTTAATTTGTCCGCCATTATGTTCGCCCATCGACCTTCCTTTATTTGCCACTTGTGTGTGTCATGCTCATTGGTAGAACGATAGGCATGCGTATATTATTTGCATGTAGTTTCTCCCTAATGTGTGAGGCTAATTGTTGGACTATATTTTTCTCCCTTAGCTTATGCCTCACCATGAGACATCATACGTTGTTTTATATTTTTTGAGACTATTTATTGCCATTAGGTTTGTTCAAACCGCGTCCGTTATAAAATTGATTCATTGATGTACAGGTGTTAAAAATTATTCCATTGTTTATACGTTTTCGTCTCCTTGGTTAGGTTAAAGGATTGGTCGGTTCATAGGTTAAAGAATAGAAGTGGAGGAACCATTGGGCTGGGGCGGATAGAGGAATAATGAAGCTACTAAAGTAGCCAGAATCAAAATTGGTCAGATTGATTGGATTTACTATCCATATATATTAATTTTGTTGCGTATCAGTCAGTCAGTCATTCTGTATCCATTTGTTTATATCTCTCTCAATTTTTGAGCTAGAGAAATGAGATTTGGTGCATTCAATGTGGATTCTCTGTCTGTATGATTTGGTAGTAGTAGATGTGGATTCTCTGTTTGGTATGTGGCAAATTTTGGGGTTGTTTTTACCCCAATATTGAAAACATTGACACCCATAAGAAAATTTTCTGACGAAGGTTTTCGCGGCGTTCAGGTTTGCAGTCTGAAAGGTTTCCGGGATTCGTCCGCGTTGTCATTTTGGTGGCGACGTTGTCGTTTGGTGGCGACCCTCAGGACAGGCTGAAGTGACTTCAGCCTGGCCTGAGGACGCCTACTCTATAGTAGGTGAAATGTCGCCACCAAAATGACAACACGGACGAATCACGGAAATCTGCCTGACTGCAAACCCATAAGAAAAGCATTAAATTCGGTGCAGGTTTTTCTTCATTTAGTTTTTAAATTAATTGCACTCAAGATATTGGATGGAGATTTGCATCATAGAACGCACAAAAGAATGTAGTATTTAATTATTTCATTCCATTTTCTTATACACTTCGTTTTTGTCCAAGTACTGCGTTTTTATCTCGAAATTCATCAATTTTTCTTCCTTTTCAACAGTTGATATTTTCTTGGCAATCGGGATTGAATAACCATTTAATGGAGATTTTATGAATGGCTATTCACTCCTGCAGCCTTTAAAGGCCAGGTCCAGTGACTAATTTGATACTTGTAGTCCAACGATTAAAGTTCCCCGTTCGCCTTGCCTTCTCAATGACATCAACAAGGGTCGATCGCTTCAAGTACGTGGATTACATCTGGAAAATCCATGCTTTTCGCGTGGTCAATTATATGTTGCATGCTCACGAGTGGGACGGATCAGTAATGCCAAATTCAACACCAGCTGATGAACACAACGCTTGCCTCAAAGCGTCGCATCTTTGGAGACATGAAAAATTTTCCATAAAATAGTTTTTAAAAATTTTTATTGAAAGTTTTATGAATTGTACGTAAAACGTACTTGCTTGCTCACGGTAAAACTGTTCATAAAACCGCAATCTCTTGCCATCTATGAGAAGCTTTGCGAACACGTGATGTGATAAATGCACTCTCTTCTGAATGACTGTTAAGTTAAGTCTGAGTTTATTGTTTATTTACTTACTTTCTGATCACACTCAACGGTGCAATCTTCTAACAAGAAAGGTAATGCCTCAACGTTCCATGAACTTCCAGCCATGCTTGTCTACGTTTTTCTTGTTTGGCTTCCCATGGACACGAGATTATTATCAACGCTATGAGCGGAACATCTCATTGGTTGTTGCAATAAAACGGTTTTATGGAAATAGAACCTGTCCTGTTCCGTAAAATGTTTTAATAAAACAAGGTTTTATAAAACGGTTTTATCGTTAGCAAGCTCATTTTTATAAAATTAGTCGATTTTATATAACGTTTTACCGAAAATTATACCGTGAGCTACAGGCATAAGGCTGAAAATTGCGAACTTATCGACAGAACTATTTTATCTCACGCATTTAATGGTCAGCAAAATAATGAAAAGGAAGGGTCCTGGTCAAGCTTAAGCTGCATTTCTCTGCTCCTCCGCTGCTTTGTCTCCGACGAGAAATTAGACTCGTACTGGTTGGAGGAATCTCTCCTCCTGTCATTGCAAAGAAAATCGGCTAGCCACCCTAATTTAGAGCGGAGCGATTGTAAACCTGCATCCTCCACAGCATCCCCCTTATTGCCCCGTCATGTTATTCCCAGGGTATGAGATAGCGTGGGTTTATTTAAAGGGTCAGGTGAGGAAGCGTTCGTCACAGTGGTCTAAAGGGACCAGGGTTTTAGGATTTCCTCGTTCTTACGGGAGTAGGATGTGGAATGCCGCTCGGAGCGGACGGAATCGGTAGGAATGTGATAATTTCGGGTCGTGGTTTGAAGTAGGATGTGGAAAGGAGAGGAACAGGATTTGAATTCTGGGAAAGGGTGAAAGGGTATTAAAGGGACGCCGCTGGACGAGGTGAGGGGTAAATAACGATAGGTAGTTAACCATGACATGGAGTGGTGGTAACTTCTCAGAAATAATTAACCCTAAGCGCAAAAGTTCAATGATACCGGCCGGGTCACTTTCACCCGTTAATGAGTGAGGCCAGCTAAACACAAGCCGTTCTCCATTTAAGAGAAGGTTTGAAATATTTTTCAGCCCCATTTCCGGAAGTTACTTATAAATGAAAGAAAATTAACCATTTGTTTCCATAATTTTATTTAGAAAGTGAAAAAGTCTCATTTTCTTGGATATCATTTTGTTTTTAGGGGTAGGAAAAGAATCGTGTAAAATGTTTTCGGGAAAATATGTACTTCATAGTTCACGGTTTTAGTTTATTTACTTAGATAGCACTCTACAGGAGAATTTGAGTAGTAGTAAGGATATTAGAATGAGAATTAGATCTGCTAAGGAGGCGTTAACAAGTAGGAAAGAATTAATGACGGTGACCATATGTAAGAATGTAGATAAAAGGCTGGGGAAGATACTAATATGGAGAGAAGCGATGTATGATGCAGAGCCATAGACTCTAGGGAAAAAGGATGAGAACAGGTGATATGTTGGTATCCTCTACCGTCGGGATGAGGTTTCGGAACCGATTGCTTTAAAATCCGTCTTTATCGGATGTGTCCTACCCCTCCTTGAATATTCAACCGTCCCGTCAATTTCTATTTAGCAATAGTACGTCATCGCATATCCTACCTCAAGCTCTCCTCACGCGAATAAATTTTGCTCTCGCTTGGCCTATCACACCTCACTCATCGTCGACTGACTTTCGACCTCGAATATTTTCACTCAATAATGAATGGGTCCTTCCGTTCTAATGATCTTCTCTCATTCTTTTCTCTCCACATTTCTGCCCGTACCACAAGCAATACAGGGCTATTACACAAACCCAAATTCCATCTGTCAATTTCCCAACGACCCTTATTCTACCGATTACCTTCCCTCTTCAATACCCTCTCCATCACTTCCCCTTCCCTTGACCCCTTGACCTCTTTACCTCTCGCAACAAGTTCACCACCAAACTTCAGCACCTTTCATTTTGGTTGTCTCCTTTTGCGTAAATTTCTTTGTTTTTTTTGTAAAATATTTTGTTTATATAATTTATTTTTTATAGAACCCAATGTAAAGGCTTTAGTTGCTGTTTTTTGTGTTATATGAAATTGATAAATAAAAAGGAAGAATACTTCGCAGGCGTTTGAGATGTGACTGTGGGGGAGAGTACAGGAATTGCGATGGACAGGAAGGAATGCAAAGGAGGAAGGGCTCAACACGATGTGCGACGAGGTGAAATTGATGGAGAAAATTTGGAGGAGGAAGAGTAGGTGTTTGGAACGGGTGATGAGGGGCGATGGGATGCTGGAGGCCGTGAAAGGATAAGCGGGGAAGAGGAGGAAAGGGATTAGGCTTCATAGATGGGAAGAAGAGAGGTAGGACAATTGACGATCTGAAGACTGAATGTTGAGAGGAGGAAAGGTCTTGAGGCTGTAAAATATTAGCTTAAGTAGGTTTCCTATTTCAATTCCTAACGGTAAATCACCACTAATAATGGTGATACTTTTTGTCATCCAATAAGAGGTGCCTACGAACACAGTTGTAGTCATACATCAAGTAACTGAGAAATGGAATTCTAGAAAGTCAAATGATTTCAACTGGAATCACCCTCGCAGAAATTATTTTAAATTATTGTGTGCGCGGAGAATAAATGGCAGAAAATTTCTCAAATTCTGTCCTCTCAATCACTCTCTCTCTCTCTCTCCACCCGCCATTTCGGTCTCATTATTGGGTTCCCGTTGAAGGATTGGATTGGCCCGTTTGGGGGAATGAAAGGATGGTTTGGATCACAGGCCCTGGGGGGCGGGGAAGGAAGTGTGTGTGTTGCCTACATTCAGGCGCTCAGCTTCTTTTATTTAATTATTTAAATAGGTCGTTACAATTAGGCAATTGGCCTGGTGGCAACGGTCTAGAATATAGCATCAAAAATTAATTTCAACACAATCAAAACAATATACTCATTGTGAAACTTATGACTTATACACACAAGCTCATAGTATGCACCCTGGAGTAATTTAGCTCTTATTTTCTTTCTAAACATTTTGAATGTGTTAGGAAAGGTCTTAAAAGTATCTTAGGTGACTTTAATTCCACGGTTTAGGAAGGAATTTTTTAGTACATCCAATTTCTGTGGCCTGTATTTTATTTTGAAACTGTGGTCCTTCCTACCCATATAGTTGGGTTTGTCTAACCTTTTGATGAATTCCCCCCAAGCCTTTTCTTCCTTTATCGATATGTAGATCCCACACTATTTATTAACCTTCCTCCTCAATTTGAGTGATTCCCACCCCAGTAACCCTAACATTGCTGTAACACTCTGTCTTTTTGTGTTTCCCTGAGGCATACCTGTCTGCTTTCCTCTGGACTTTCTCAGGCTTTTTAATGTGCTAATTTGGATCCCATACCGTTGTAGCATATTCCATTGTAGGGCTGACAATTTATTAGTCGGCAAATTCTTTTGTGGCCTAATACGCTTTGAAAATACACTTTGAAAATACGCTTTAGATTCCTCTAAAAACGTCCCCTACCATTTTTCGTGCCTAAACCTTCTGATGCCATATTTAGAGGTTTATTTTAACGGTGTAAGTTTACAAAATTCGTGCAAAATGTAGTATGGCATAATGAATCGGAGAGTCACGCCGTTTGTTATCAGGGGTTTGAAGTTTAGAGCAAAGAGGGAACCCAAGGATCTCAATCTCGCTACATGTAAAAGAGACGTATTAATTCTTCTTTACTTCAATAGGGTTCCCATTGTTTATTTTTATAAAATGGGGGAAATTCAGGGAATTTTACCCTAAAATAACTAACAGGTATTATCCACGACACTACCGTGCGTGTTCTTTGCGCGAAGCATCTCATTGTGACTTTCAGAAGCATATCATTGTGACATTGAGAATGTTCATGGGTTTAAATGAATAAATGAGAACGCCACTACCAACGTCAGCTTCCATTGGTGGCAATGCACACTTGTAGATGACGCTGATTTGACTTTTGCTTAGAGTTTCTGTCGCTCAGGAAATTTTCTACATCGATCAGTGAATCTTTCAGTCTTTACTTCTTAAATTTAGAATTTTATCCTCTTTCATCCTGCACCCTCATTAGGTAGGCATCGACTGTATTATTTCGGAGTTATGTAGACATTTTTTCTAAAAGCACAAGTTTTTAATATTTTGTAACCAATATATAAGAAAAAGATTTATTCACCATCATGTATTATTATAATCATGTAATCATGAAAAGTATTATCACAGCAATGCAAAGTTTTCACTCAATACTCGAATACATACCTGTAATCAGGTAATCTGGGTTATCTATCCTAATACCACAATTCTTTCCTAGTCAAATAAAAAAAATATGGAATTTTCTCCCCTTAGACCTAAATAACAGTAAAAACAGGCAGTCATTCAAAACGAAACTTTATTCTTACCTTTCACATATAGGCATAAATCTCTAATTCGCATTGTTATATCTTTATCACCATCCGGTTCCTACTTTGTTCTTGTGCAATCTTCATTAAAATGTCTTTTATTTTTAGTTTTTTTCGTTATTTTGTGATATGAATATGCATAATAATTTTTGTATTATCTTTGTATTTATATGTTTTCAAATATGTTTGTACTCATTGTTTATGTTTGATACTATGTTGGTTGTTTAAGCTCACCACAATTGTTATAAAATTGGTGCTCTTAGTGGTATTGTACCTAGATCTAATAAATATTTATTTATTTATTATTTATTAATCGGTTGTAATTGGAAGTTCAATAATCGCGTAGACCGGTTAATCGGAGGCGAAGAAATCAATTAACTTAATTTATACGTCGTGTAGAGGTTTTCATTTCAAGGCTTTAACGGTTGCTCACGCTTGAATCTGAGAGAAACATATTTCATCAGCCCCCTATGTAGGGAGTAGTGAGAACAGTAACCTAAAGAGATAGGGATTCCCAGGCTTCACAATTATTCAGGAGCTAACTGAATGAATTGCTTTACAGACGTAGGGTAACTTGATTTTTTTCGAAACCGGTTTTCATTCAAGGAGTAGTTTAAAATATTACTCTGCCTTGACAATAGGTGGAAATGATGAGAAAAACTTATCACAGGATTTCTTGATCAGGTGGGCGCAATGCAGTCACCATGAGATGAGCAGTGTTTAGCAACTGCTCGCGTTTATGTCACGAGCATAACAAATTACACTGGTAACAAGCTAGTCAAGTGAATTAGACGTAAGATATAGTTTATATAGTCTATTGAACAAAAGTCTCCAAAATATGAATTCAATAGTTTTATGACTTTTATTTAAAAATTAGTTCCTTATGATCAGAAACTTGATCACTTATAATTTTTTATCAATTTCATAAAAAATGGCAACCCGCGAAGGGCTGATAATAATCGGTACCAACTAATCAATTATCAATTGCAATCGGACATTCTATAATTGATTAATTTTGGTTGAGTAATGGATAAATGTACACGATTACTTACATCCCTAGTTTACCCCTTAAACGATTTGAATGCTTCTAAATAAACTCACTCACGACCTTCGTACGACTTAACGCCAACGACGCTAATTTTACGCTTTTGGCGTCACGTAACTTAATACCAATAATTGGAGACAATCTTCTTTTGCATGATGAGGCCATAAAATCCAAAATGGCTATTTATTATACTCTTTCAACTTTCATATTTTGAATGGAATTACATCCCTTCTGATATCTCAAACACTTTCTGAGTCACAAATAAACTATTGGTACTATGCAACATTTAGTAGCAAGACCGACAGGTATTTGAACCCCCAAGAAGTACCGAATCCTCGTAAGTTGGTTGCCAAAAACCTGGGAAATATTTTGAAAACCAGGACATATTATTAAGGAAACAAAAATAAAAGTATCACATTTGTCGTTGTTTTAAATAAGTGCTACTATATGTGCCCATAAACATTTCATTCGCCTTAAAAATATGTTATGAGTTACAAACCTTTTTGGCTGGAAAAAATATTTATCTGACGCATACGTCTGTTCAACAGGTCTGTACAACCATTGAATAATGTACTAAACAAGAAAATAAATGCGACAATTTTTTCACAGGGGAGCTGAGAAAAAGTGGTGTGAATGGTATTAACTCGGGATATTATATAAATTGCGGGGTTCTTCAGTGAAAAATGAGAAGAATGGGAACCGTATGTGCACGATCTAGATATGTCGTGCTTATATCGTATACAACAATACCCATTCAGTGAATCATTCTCTGAAGTGTTTAGGAAGGCGACAGACAATCAATGTCATTTTCCCCACTTCCTTTAGATACCTGGTGGTATGTTAGAGTAAGTACTATAAGGGAAATGGAGAAAGATAAGAATGGTTGTCGGTATTATATTTCCCTGGACTGCATTATCGTCAATATTTCTGGCAATTATGCGATCGTCACATTCACGCCAACACAACAAGCATTTCCACTAATCAAAGGGTGCACTTATGTAAGAGGGATGCCGGAATGTTGCGTCATCCTTGTCACATAAATTTTCTAATGGGTATATGGTGAAGTGTTGGAGAGTTAAAATAGTTAGAAGGTGACGATACGTCCATGTGAGGTAAAGGTATCCCGTAAAATTCCTCGCAAGTTGAGTACGCTCATCTGTTTCAAGAATTTCGTGGTCGAGCGATAATAGGGACGTTGTTATGAACGGCAAATCGCTCCGAAAGGCTTCGAGAGCCTGGGATTCCGAGCGTGACGTATTTCTCAAATTTGGACTGCGAGTACGTGCATGTCGTCATTGGCCGAGGCCTATTTAACGGCGCTGCCAACTGGATTAGGGCAGAGGAAGTAGAGGGTGGGTTGTCGCGACGTGGGAGTAGTAGTGGGTGGTGTGTGCTGGACGACCTAGCGAGACGTTGCTATCGCGACCGATTGCGGATAATGAAACCCAATTGGTAGGTGGGAGTTTGAAGGAGACAGTGCTGCAAACCTTACGGCTTTAAATCGGTAGATTCGTTAAAAACAAATACTGTTCTCTTTTTATTAAAAATTATTGCCATTTTCTCTGCTCAATGTATTTGAAGGCTGGTTACAAGTTTAGAATGTGTATTATTCTTAGCTCATACCGATTTTTAAAAATTTTCTTACTGTGATCTTCAACTTTTAGTGATGTATTTAAACTAATCGCTTTTTATATGCACTTTTTGAAAAGAAATTGGAATGTTACCAACTTTACCCTACAATAGTAGGTCACATTTTCATCGTTAAATACGTATAAAATATTTATTTCATGTTTTCTTACCTTTAATGTACAAGGAAAGAGGTAAATCTCATAAATAATCAAATGCTTTATAACGAGGGATACCAATCCTAGGATCCTAAAATACTGCTTCACTGTAGTACTTGTTTTCGATGAAAAATTATAAGTATATTTGTATGTTGTTTAATGGTGAAACGAGGACATTTTTGGTGAGTAGACAACATGAGCTGAGTGGAATAGAATTTATTTTATAATTTAGTATCTCTATGTGTGAAAAGTGAAACGAAATCATAATTATTTTATAAGTCTAAAAGAAAAGTTATTTTTTACGATATAGTCACTTAACTGTTAAGGCCATTTGACACGGTACATTTATTTGTACATTTATTTTTACATTTATTTTATCGTGCGAACGCATGTAAAGTCAAGTGTGCAAGAAAAAATTGTACGAACGAATGAATCAGACTGAATGTCGCTTTACACGATGAGTGCAAACGCACAATTTTCCGTGCAATTTAGCGGTAGAAATCGATCGGAATTCGCGAGTGTTTTGTTTATCATGTTTATGTTTCACTCGTGAACATATGTTTCACTCACGTATTTGACACCTTGAAAAGCTGATCACCTGAAATTCGGAACCTCGACTCGACCATCTCCCTACTGATAAGTCTCCCAGTTTATACAAAGCTCTCTTGGACTCTTCTCTCTGGCTTTATATTCGACCTTTGCATCATTTCGTTTTTTCTCATCTGGATTTTAGTGCGACAAGTCATTGACGTTTCTCACCGGTTCTCCACTCTTGTTAGACAAATTTCGTGGGTTTATTATGTTTGTGTGTGGCAAAGTGTTATTATCAAGTTGTATAGCGGAACACGGGACACTTTTTTTTAGTCCCTCCAAAATTCCCTCCCTGGTATTTGTACCAATGTTTTATTGTATTTTTTTAATGATTTCGTTAGGTAATTGCTAACAGCAGAAATAAAATGATTAGGTATTATTATGTCACGCGGGATGTCAAGAACTCTACTTGAGGACGCGAACAGTCATAAATTTGGTGGAATAAAATAATTTTTAACCCAAAGATCGCGATTACACTGAAAAACCTGAACACCAAATAACACGACGAAATGACGATGAAAACATTTGAGCAACTTTGAGTTAACTCTTCTCGGGTTCTCCACTGCTTCAAGCTATTCATAATTATCGACGTAATTAATTCTTACCTTGAGAATGAGTGACGAGTCGTCTCTCGAAACGTCGAAAATTATGAATAGTTTAGATGGAGAGCCGGAGAAGAGTTTACTCATTAAAGATTATATATACAGGATAATAGTTACTCATATTATTCGACGGGAAAGTGTTAATCCTTTTTATAAACAACTTTATTTTCAATCGAAACACAGGCACCACAGTTTTCGCCATTTCGCTGTTGAATAAAACCAGATCGAAATTTTATGATTGTCTGAATGGAATTAGAGCAGTTTCTATTTTCCATTCTTTCATTCATACATTCGCAGAAGCGTTCGCACAATTTGCCGCTTTACACGGTACAATTTCCTGATACATGCGTTCGCACGATAGATTGTACAAAAAATGTACTGTGTAAAACGGCCTTTGGTGTGATCAGAGAGAGCAACAAATATCAGGTAAACAGGTAGTCAAGCAAATAGGGAAATGCATTCATTCATTTCTCGTATGCCATTTACTTGACAAAATATTTGATATGGAACTCAAATATATAGTCTACATGTGTTGCGTCAGCTACTGACGTTTTTAATTATCTTTAAAAAGGGCATTAAATGTATAAAATGTCATGTGATCAAAAGGAGCATCTTCCTAGACGCACGGTACTGCTTCCCTGCTATATATTTATTTGAAGACTAAGGATAAGATTTTAATGTTTCGTTTCGTTCAGTAAATAAAAATGAGGTCTTGTTAAATTAGAACAAAACAACAAAAATCTTGTGGAAACGCGTCATATAATTGCAGCTATACCGTTTCGTGACACTTTACGCTTAGTTCTCGGTTGTCTTTTGACACGTACGTCAAGTGAATGTATTTTTTAAAGAAGAAACTATGTTATTTGTCGACAAAAATTGACTTCAGTTCGGGGATTCATGGGGTCCGCCCCCTCCCCTCCCCGATTCCAACGTTTTTAGTCATTAAAATTAAGGTTACTTATGGAAAAAGTTATCGTCGTTTTAACAACATTTTTGGTTTAAATTATTCTTTATTCTGAACAATAAAATTTTTTTTGAATTTCAAGCATGAAAAACCGTCGTTTCATTCTTTCTGAATTTTCTCCAGCAAACATCTTTAAAAATTGGCTGTTACGCTGCAGTCGCAACTGCACTCTTAATTAACGAAAAAAAACTTCGCAATTGGTTTTCAAAATGTTTAAACCCCTCTCTTTTGCTTATACTCGACAATGACCCCCCTTCCCCCGAAATTGAGAACCTGTATGTATTGAAAACCTGTATGTAACCTAAGAGTATGAATTTTGCTTCCAAAACTTATATAAGAATATTGAAATTTCACTGATAAGATGAATCGAATGGAGCTCTAATAATTCTTACCTACTAATATTTGTTAAATGAGGCATGTTTTAAGTACTACTTAAAGTAAAACCGTAAAGTGCAAAGAGAAAGTGTTGAGTAGAATTGAAATATCAAAATCACTTGAGAAATTATTTTTTTCTTGAAAGCTGCTCTGTTTCCTCAGTCCTCCTCCTGTATCATAAATTTCAATTCCACGAAACATAAATTATTAATGTTTTTGTAATTGCTCTCACAAAAATGGAATTATCGAATGGCAGTTCATGTGAAATCAAAATTTCAGAAAAGAAATACGTTATGGATTTAAGGGACTCACACAAAAATAAAATACGTTCTTCTGAATTTAAACCTGAAGATGGCTTGGCAGCCGAAACCGGTATTTCTTTTTCAAGTAAACAGTGGATGTTACAAAGTTTCTTCATTGCTAATACGTTCTTCTGAAGCTTTTCTGAGTTCCATCGCTTAATTTACTTCCCTGTGGAAAATTTTAAGTCTGGCATGTAAAAGTTTCCAAGCAAAAATAAATTTAAAACGTAATACATTATGCTAATATTTAACAGTCTACACGATTTTCCACGCGCTTAAGTGATTTATTCGCCGCTCACACACCGAAATTAGTTACTCACCTCAGCGCTTCAGGCATAAAAATAGGTTCTTACAGAATGCATGTTTCCGAAACACTTTAGCTCAGAAACTGAGTGTGATCAAATGAAAAAAAATAGTTTTTAAGATACGAGCCAATTTAAAATAATAAATATGCATGCTTCCAAGAATTAAAAGGTTTCATGCTGTTAAATATTCATATTAAAGGAGCCGGACTGGTAACTTTATTGGTAAATTTATTCCTCGATTTTACTCAGCAGGACATTTGCAAGTCCTTTTTTGTTTTAGTTCTGGTTATCCTGTTTTCATTCCATGTATCATAAAAATTTATTGAGTCATCGTATGGCCATCGAATGTTTACATAGTCGCGAAAAGCTCGTCTGCTGCTCCCTGCCGTATGCACTAGAACCATGTAGTTGACCAATAAAATTGCAGTAGCAAATTTAACTACCAATAAACCTTTTTACTTCCACTTTAGAAACCTTCCAGCGTCCAAAATTTAAAATTTTAGTTTTAATGGTACCAGACATGTGTATAATTATGGTGAAGTATTTAAATAAAACTTGTGGCAAATTATTGGTCATACCGAACCTCGGCCGTTTACATTTGAATTTCGGATCCAGTCTGGTTTATAAAAATAAATAGTAAAATGAAGGCTTAGAAAAATATAAACTGATTTCCATTTATGCACGTTTCATAAAATGAATCTTAAGTAAGTTGATTGCTTATCTATTCATTTACATTTGAATTTCGGATCCAGTCTGGTTTATAAAATTAAATAGTAAAATGAAGGCTTTGAAAATTATAAACTGATTTCTATTTATCTAAGTTTCATAAAATGATTCTTAAGTAAGTTTATTTATTATCGATTCAGTGGAAGGATCCACGTCAGAGGGTGTTTTATGCTACTGTCTTTTGTTTTTGTCTCTCTTTTGTTGTGTAGTTGCTATTGTAAATACTCATTGCTCTTAGACTGCAGTGCCATTTCACTTTAACTGTAGTAATCGGCATTTAATAAAAAAATTTATTTTTAATAAACTCATAATTTATAACAGCTTGATCCCAAATTTATTTAAATATTTATCTCTAAAAAATTACTTCAAAGGAGTTTTTTTGTAAAATGACATTTCTATATGAAAGGAAATATACTTTTTGACTTAATGTTTTCTTCAACATCACTGACTGACAATTAAGTACCAAGACGTAAAAGGTGATGTAACATTTGAAGGGTGGTCCATTCCGATGCTATAACTTCGTGACGTTGCGTTTGACTTCTGAGTTTGACGTTGTGCTGTGGTTTGATCGGGAAAACAACCTTGAACCTTAAGAATAAGATGTCGTAATGACGTAATAATGAGAGTTCGTAGAAATGAGCATATTTATCCTTATTACAGGGAGTTAGGATGGCTGAAAACAGAATTAGGGACTTTTCTGTACAGACTTTTTCAAGCAAATGAGCCCAAATACCTCACAGATTACGAATATGTTCGTAATGAATTCAAATAATCTTAAAATTTTTGATCCCAATTATTTATACTATCCTGGGCATAGATCGACTGCATTCCACAATTCATTTGTGGTATCGGTTGCTTCCTTCTGGAATTCCCTACCTGGAAATCTAATAAATTTCTCCACCCCTCAGCAGTTAAAATATAATTTTTATAAATTAATGGAGGAACAAAATCTCATGAAATAAAATGTAAATGCTTTTAATTCTATGGTACATAATTTTAAGAGTAAATTATTATTTATTATTATGAGTGTCTTAACCATGATTGTTTTGTTTAAATGAAAATTCATTTTTTATATATTGTTTGTTTCTTTCATATATTTGTTTGTATTATTATTCATAGTTGCATGTAATTTAAAAGTGTAATCCTCATGAGAGTTCATTTACTATTTTATTGCATTTTGTTCTAACGGAGCTGCTGCTCCAGGACATTAAATTTTGTTCAATTCAATTCTATTAAGTTCACGCATCGCATACACGAGGTGAAGATGCGGGGCCGCAGCGATTGGACGCCATTTTTATTGAAAGCGAAAATTTACACGCAGTGTAGCCTACGACTCCGTGTTGCTAGCGCGACGATTTTGATAGCAAACGAAATTTTTGATATAAACTCGTTTACTGAGGAAAAAATATGTTTTTACAATATTTGATGATGATTGAGCACACAAAATATGTACATAAATTTCTTATTCCAACCCATATTACTCTAAAATCCCAGAGGAAAAATGAATCATAAAAAGGGTGTCTAGTTAGCCTTCGATCAGCGCCACTTGCCCCGTGGCGAAACAGGTGGAACGGCTGCGAGAACGCCGAAAAATCAAAGTGACGCCTTCTGCAAACTACGGAGTGAAAACCTTCTACAACCGCTAACTTTAACGTGCTAACGGGGGCTTATTCACGTAAAACTCGAGACCGTGTACCCAACTTAGTCACCCATGCATTTCTCCTCTCTTTTTTCTACATTTTATGCTCTTTAGTCCTTGAAGTTTCAAGTTAAATCTGTGAAAAAATCCTGTGTAAAATTGCATAATTTTCCTAAGGTTACCAGATAGAATTAATTTCTTCTCAAATAGTAATACGATAAAAGTATAAACCATATTTCATCTAAAATGTTATGTTCAATTTGTGTCGTCGTTAGTCATGTCGTCATCAGCCATTCATTCGGGTTGACTGCGGACCTCAATTCTACCCTCTCCCCTGATAACTCCTTAATGTCCTTCTTTTTCGTATCCCATTTTTATTGTCTTATGTATTTGTCACTCTGTCTTCCTTGTGGAGCATTCCTTTCTAATTTTTCGTGTATTATGTTCCTTATAAAATCAATCTTATGTTCCTTATGTCTGGAAACGAATCTATATATATATATATATATATATATATTCGTTCAAACAGGTTATGTGTTTCCTATCCTCTTTCTTTCACCACCTGTTTGAACGAAATATTTATTATTTACGCCTGTGAGAGGTTTGAGTGAATGAATGAATGGTTATATATATATATACCTATACCTCTCGCTGAAGAAGGTGGCGGCCATCCACCGAAAAATTTACATAACCCGTGCGTCTTTTTATGTGTTTACCTTTTAGTCGCCCTTGTGACGATGTTTTTATATATTTATATATAAAAACTTCGTCAAATATATATATATAAACATGGGGAAAATCAGTCAGAAATGGTAGGGTTTCTTTGAAGTTATAAGATAGCGGAAATATATTCCCCTGAGGAACGCGAGAATGAAGAAAATGGCATAAATTTCATTTGGCTGCGGAGCATCTTAGAGAAGAAAGGTGTGAATACTGAGAATGTGTGGAGGAGGGTCGATATGCGGATAGCGTAATGTTCGGAAACGTAATGTACGATCACGTGTGGAGTGCAGTGGTGGGATTTAAGACCGGGGGGCGTGGGGCAGGGCGTGGTTTGGCGGCGGCTCGGGCGCTTAAGGAGGTGCTTTGGGTCCAATGCGACCTGATGCTTTATGCGCGTGGGTTGACTGCGATCAGCTGGTTTTCCCCCAGCACCCGGATTGATTGATGCCATTTTTATGTAAGTGGAACGCGAAAGAATATATTCCGTCCCACCAGTGCTCTTCAAACCATGGGCGTGCGTTATGTTTTTTATTGTTGTTTTTTTTTATTCTTTTCCTCCGAGAGTGAGAGAGCCGCGGGGGAAGATTTTGCTTCCCTGGCCTTTTGCTGCTGGTCGATAAATACTCCCTCTCCTTTCGGAATCCAGTCTGCGTATAGTCTTGTGGGTATTTGCAATATGGTTCTTACCATTTTTTAACTTAACGTTGCCCTTCTTTTTTTGGCGTGTTTTTTCTTAGAACCAAAACATTTTGACATGAAACGTCCTAGAAATCGTTACTGATGCAATATACCTGAGAATGGCGGCGATTGGAGGAATGGAGCAATAAAGTAAGATTGCGGATATTCCTCTGAGGATCACGTGAATGATGAAAATGGGATAAATGAACATGTGGAACCACTTAAGACATCATGCAGGATAGGATGACCCCCACCAAGTATGGGTATAAAATTGCTTATGACAGCAGCATAGAATAAGTGTAGGTTGATGCAAAATTGTCCAAGTAGTCACAGAGTAGGTTCATTTGAAGTCATTTAGCTCGTTCTATTCTAATAAAATTCTAAGCCAAACAAACTTAATGCATTAAAGATATAAAAATGAGAGAAGTCAACGTTGTGGAAAGTTAAAAAATGTGATCACATATGGGTAAATAGGTACATATCTTCAAAAGAAGTAATTTAAAACCCACAGAAAGGCAATTAAAAATGTTAGCAACTCACAATTCCACAGAAATCTCCAGAAAATTTTAAGCACGGCAGAAACTCGAAGCGACAACTGAGTTATCGCCAGCTGCTTGTGTAATGGCTGGTCTATTATAAATTCAACTCATGCTCACCTCCAATTCACAAGATGAGTCACGCAATAAAGCCTACAACTGCGCTAGCAAACAAGAAAAACATCAACAATTGTTTCGCGGGCAATATTGGTTAATTTGTTTTAACTACCTATGGATAACTTGCTAAGGGTTCTCAACCATTCTTTGTGGTGGAATATATAATGCTAGCCTATCATGCGTGGAACATTCTGCTTCAACATTTTCTGGGATTCTATTGGCTCGTAAAAATATTGATTCAATCGTGCACTAAATGTGTTATGCGCGGCAATAATGCCTCTGTGCTATATTTGTATTGTGTTTCACATATTTTAGACTCTATCGAGCGTTCCACATTTGCCTGACCGTATGGGGTCCTATGGAGATTCGTTTCCAGTGGGAATCTCGATGAGTTCAGAGGTGCGATGTTGTCAATAGTAGCAATAAATATAACAGAGACTTAAAGCAACGTAATTAAAGTTAGTACGCTGAAGGAAATGGTTTCCAACGTGGGAAAGAGGTGAGCAAACTGGGGAGAAAGTTGGAAGACAGCGTTTTCCATGTGGTTCATACTGTAAACTGAATGTGAAATGCATAATTTTTCATTAGGTTACTATGAGATTACGGAGTTACATTTCAAGTTATGCATTTATAATTCAGTTTTTTTATTAACTTGTAATTCACATTGTTATTGTGATTAGGTTGAATTATTTATTCCCTCTTTTATTTTTCATAGCTTTCATGTTTTGTTGACTACTCAAGCCCTTACATTAATACGCATGCCAATCGTTCCTTCTGTCTTTGAATTATTTATGTAAATGAATAATACTTTTCTACATTTGGCTCATTTCTTATTTTTTTTTCTTTCCAGGTAAGTGTTACATCATATTGCCTGGTAGATGCTGTTAAGTGAGTGAGTGAGTAATTTAGGAAAGGACGACCGCTGCAGGCATCCGACAAGACGTGTCCTTTCCCAATATTTATTATATAGATATTCGTTGGTAAATTTTCGCCAATTGGCCACAAATATATAAAATATACTTACAGGAGGTAGGAGAAAGATATATGAAACAGATTTGTTCTTACAGAACGTTTCGGACCGGTTGGTCCTTCCTCAGCTTTAGAAGTGAGCAGTAGTACTCCTTTAGTACCACTCGTTAGTACTACTTAGTTAGTGACCGTTAGTACATATATATATATATACACACAACGAATGAATAAATATATATATATATAATGCAATACATCTCTTTTCTATTTCTTGAATATGCTTTCGAATTACATGGTATGGGATTAATTTCTTGGGATGGTAATATTCTTTTGATTGCTGATGATAGATGTGAATATTCTTAAATAATATTCAATTTTTATAAATAACAAATATTCAATAATATTCATTTTAATCTTAAATGTTCATAAATAGATGGGAACATTTTTTGATTGCTCATGGGAAGTCAGATTTCCCAAATTCATGAATACAGTTTTGAAAATAATTTAAAAGAGACTATGGAAATTACGTTTGTGCTGAAATATTCCTTCACCCCTTCTACTATCAATTTTCGATAGCGTTATTTATTTAAGTTAAGAGTATACATTGATGTTTTTTTAACATGAAGTTTCAGCTTACCTGTTAATGGATTGCCTGATTGATCTACTTTGTTTTACGCGTAATATTTTCTTATTCTCTGGAAGGAATTAGTACTTATGACGAACCATTCTATTGTTTCTCTGCATTATTATTTTAGAATACGAGAAGGTGCCAATGCCAATTTTAAAATTTTGGTTTTAATACTCTCGAGAAAGAAATCAGGAGTAATAGCCCGCTCATACGTTAATCTGAAATCTCGTTGGTAGTGATTATCAAATAAAGAATTTTTCCTATCACCAAATTGTTTTGTTTGAATTTTCTGGAACTTAAGCTATCTTCTAAGCATATAGCTATTTAAATCTCAAAAATATTTGCCGGAATTCCCTCTATTCGTGTTTAGTGCCTCAGATTCGCATGGACCTCTGGTGAAAAGGGTCATTACAGCGTCGTTTATGCCCAGAAGTTTCTCTCAGCCGGCTGAAGTCATTTTCATAAGCTGGCTTATATCTATCGATTGCATATTTAGGAAATTGTGTACAAGTCACGATGACTCTATAGACCACAACTAATCTTTTCTCATAAGAGGATTCACCTCAAGTGCGGAAAATAGACGAGCCTGTTTGTTAGTGGCCCAAAAATGTTGTTGACGCAAAAATTAATGAAATACGAAACAAGTTACCAGTGTCACTGCCAAAATAATAAATTGGTGACGTGGTACTTTGGTTACAAACCCTTGCATGTAACAAGAGTCGACATAAATTTATTGGCCTCGGAGCAGCTATGTTCCATTCCAGGGGATATTTTCTCCCTCGATCGTAACATTTAACCCTATAATTAGTCTCAGCATCTGGACTCTTGGACACACAGGTCCAAGTTATAAAAGAAATAATTTTCCGAGTGTGGGTGATGTATCTTTGAAAACAAATCCACCTTGGTCGCTTATGCGATGGCTTCGATACTTAGCAAATAAATTATTGTCTTGATATCTCTCCGGAGTACACAAGAGTAATTTGCGGATTCTCCAGAGCTATATTTGATATGGTAACTTTTATTGCCTCTTGCGAAAGAAGTTGAATAAGGTTGGGGACATGAAGAGTCACTTTTTCTAGCGGTCATCTGAGCATAAAGAAAATTTTTATTATTATTATTTTAGTCCTTTTTTAAAATACTGGAGTTGAGCCACATTGGTTGAAATCCTCAGCACTGGCGAAAGATAAAGAGGTCATGGTGGCTCCTCATTTTATTTCTTTCGTTAGTTCTAACCGTGAAAGAAAAAAATGTCGTTGCTGTACATCGTGACGGTTAGACGATGTCGGTATGTAGAATCATATATACATGATGTATACGTAGAAGGGAATCGTTTCCCTGTTCAAAAGTCTCGCCTGAATGGTTGAATCGAAAAATACTTCTTTGAAAAGATGTTTTTATCTCCCAAGAGGTCGATGGGGTTTTTTTTAGGGACGGGGCCTTTGTTTCTGTCCCTACAATTCGACTCTTTGAATCAATTGAATCTTCTAAGGATTCAAAATCCTAAACCTTCAAGCTTTTTAAAATTATTTCAATCTGTCAAATCTTACAAATTTGACACAAAAATTTGGGGAAAATTCCATCGAAATTTATTCAGATAATTCGTAAAAATGGTAAATATTTTCTTAACACAGTTCGCAAATTCTAGCGGGGGTTTATAAGAACAAGTTATTCTCGCCCCCAGTGTAGAATGCGGCACAGAAGAAGTGATCCCTATTTGATGCGTATGAATTCATTCCATTCAACTTGAACGGAGAAGATAACAATTTTCTTATTACGTCACCTGCATTTACGAGTAGGAGGTAGCAATTAGGAGAGGTGACTGACAGCTGAGGTCACTTACGCCGCATATATAGGTTGGTATAGGATGGATAAAATGGGAAATGGATAAGTGGGTAGAGAGGAGGTACCCAACCTCGAAGTGAAAAGTTAAGCTAAGCTCAATGTTGTAGCGAAAAAGGAAAGGCTACGTCGAGTCCTTGGTTTAACGCCTCATGCGACGGACGGAATATTCTGTTTTTAGTGGTTCGGCAACTTTTGTCGTATTTTGAAAGGGAAAGATAATTACTGCGGCCTTTCTTTTCACTCTTTTACGGTTCTAAATTCGAAACACAATAGCGTAGTCTATCACTATCCATTCACTTCAGGTCCTGCGTACTAGGCAGTGCACTTCTTAACCGATTAAGAGCATTATTGCCCAATGGACCACATTGGACTCACCTATATTGCAGTACATACTACATAACGTTTGCAAGCGAATTGATAGATCGATCTTCCGGGCCGGGAAATGAACCACAAGTCATCGACTTGGTGGGCCAAATTCGCAAAGTATCTTGCTACCCAGGGTTTGTTACGCCACACGAAATTTAATCGGGAATTATGAGTACCGTGGCCGTCTTTCAATTGGCTCGCGAGACCAAAAGTCCGCGGTTTAAACCCCGCCCGGGGAAATTCTCTTCCTTCAGGTATTTTCAAAGAAATTTTAATTCAAGCAAACTTCGCGCCTTCAATTCCGTGAAGTTAATTGTGCTTAAAGAAAGGTAGCCTCTGTAAATTACACTATGGGAAAGTTCAGTTTTCAGACATAACCTCTCTTCATGAAGCCTTGCAGCCTAAAATAATTGCATACCAGCTCTATGCTGCGGTGGTGTATGGCAGTGCTCACTCACGCTTTTACAAACAAGAACTAGTGGATTGACTTTATAAGATGAATAACTAAAACATTTCATGGAAAAATTCGCGATTGTATCGTATGAAAAGTGAGAGGATGATAATTGACCATCTAACTCTTGCTCCTCAATTAGTGAGAAGGTAATCAAATTCTCGTCGTATTTTTTTACTTTTGACCCAAAGAGTGTTATATTAACTAAAATCCGAAAATTACCGTGAAGGATATTGTAATCAGGCAGCATAAGGAGCCCGATGTTATTTTGAATTGGAATTATGTGATTACGAATTTTCATCCTGAAATGGTGGGAGCTTGATTGAATGGAAATATGAGTTATTTTTACTAACTCCTACTGCATTTAGAGGATTTTCTCATCGAGAAGCATAACTGTCTTGGCTATGGCCTGTGAAATAATATATTTGATGCAATTCTTTAAAGGAAACTTGAAACAAATATAAGCGATTTTTTTCTGATCTGGAATAATTGATTTCCTTAGGATATTTGATTATTCATAAATATTTTGCCTGCCTGGAATGGAAGTTATCATTTATCATGCTTTTGAGTTAAACGCAAATGAGATTATAAAATTTTGCTTTTTTCATAAATAATATCTAGTGCTGAGAAAATTTAATTTTTATTAAACCTATATCCTTCGGAAATAGACATTACAACACAGACATTAATTTACTTACTTCGCCACGTTTGGGGATAGTTTGACATTCAATCGGTCGCAGCAGTCAATTTATTTTTTGGTAAATGCTCACCAAAGTCAACCTGTGCCTTTTCTTCTTAAACGTGTGCTCCTTTTGGGGCACCCTACAACTGGAGTCTAATTTTTTTAAACTGCTCCACCGTGTTATCGATTCCAAGTTTTTTTTATCTGTAGTTTCTTCGAAAGAAATATAGCTCTTTCGTCCTCGGAACTATGACATCTGGAATTGATGGCGTTGGCCTGAATTTTGGAGTGAAAGATCTTCCCTTCCAGTCCCGTCTTACCGCTGGAACATTTCCATCATTTCGCCGTTCTCCACAGACTACCTAAGATTCCTTTAAAGTTCCTGAAGGAATGAAATAGAAAAAAAAATATGCGAATATTTGCCCTATAAAAGTTGCCATAAATTTTATGTCCAAACGCTAATTTGACCATTGAGCCAAATAGCGGATAGTACGCCAGACTTGATTACCTGCAAGTGTCCACACAAACTGCTTAAGGTTTCGCCAAAAGCAAACCTACACCACGCAGAATATACAATGTTCCTATTTATTTATTCGCATAGCTCGATACGAATAATCTTTAAGAAGTGTATTTCATTGGTTAACAAGTAACACAGCCATCGAAGACGACTGGAAAATACAGAAAACGGTACTGGGAATGTAATAATCATTCATTGTGCCACTTTAATTTTCACAAGTTTTTTACGCCTATTACGGGATTTATATTTAAGACGCTTTCATTACATTTTTGTTAAGTTTAATTCTATCAATTTCGTTGGGTGTGTTCGGCCTGTTCCATTCTTTATTGAGTGATTACTTTGTTATTTCACTTATCGCGTTGTAATACAGCTGTAATTGTATGAAGCGGATGATAATAATTATGGCTTTTAGCCAGTGATATGAATGCTGGGGGCTGAATACTTCTCAGGTTCTGACCAATACCATATGATGCATTTCGAATTAATTTCCACAATCACTATTGTCACTTTATATCCGTTTTATTTTTCTATTCTTGCCTGTGTCCTTCTAAAATTCTACCCACCGACACATTTGCGCATTTGGAAATGAAATCAACCTTTTCGACGCGGGCCCTTTCGTCCTAGTAAGACTTTGGAAACATGTTAGAAACCTTCTGTTCCCTCCATTCTCATAACCCAGCAGTACTTACAATTAGCCCAAAAGCACCCGTTTCTGTTTCATTCATGCATGCATTCATTCACAATAATGTGTTAGTTATCTACATGATTACCTAAGAAATATTTGATAGAATGCATGTGATAGTGATAACTGAAGATTTTAAATGATGAAACACAAATCCACGATTTTAAACGATTGATGACCGAGAACTATACACAACAAAATAACAGATTTTTAGCCACCTATTCATTCTGATTATTTTAAAACTAACGGAATTTCAGAAATCCGTCTCAAGCCCTTGAACTTAGTAGCTGTGGATAAAAATATTCTGTAATCCCCTCAACAAAATTTCCTGGTTATTCCTTGCCTCATGTAGGTACGGCATAAATAAGGTTAACAATAGTATGCTAAAATAGAACAATAATGGGATGGGGATGCTAGCATAATTATGTCTCTTCGAGTAACAATGTGAGAAGCATTGTAGAAATGATATCATTAAGTACGTTAGTGTGTTTTTAATTTTTAATTTTTAGATAGGTAAATATAAAAACATAAAACCTTGCTCACTGGAGTAAAAACTGTTTTCATAGATAGCATATTTTAAAATAAAAATTCAGTGAACATCCGTTTTATATTTGCCGTCCTTTTTTCACTTTTTAGTAATTTATCCGAGTTTCCTTATTTTGCATATTAAGCCCTCTTGCACATCCATTCTGTCTCGTTAGCCCTTAAATGATCTATGCGTTTTTATTCTGCAGATATAGAATTTTTAAATGTTTTATTTGTACTTTAGTATACCTATTTATTATATATATGCAAGTAGTGGATGTTATGTGTAGCTTTCTATGTTTATATCTCAGTAAGACGAAGAAATTGTAAATAGAGGACTGAAATGTGATAAGAGTGCTATAACATTGAAGAAACATTGAAATGTTTCATGTTTGAAGTGTGACCTTTGAAAAAGTTACTTTTCGATTAAATTTTTTTAAATTATGGAGTACCACAAAGTCACTTAAGAGAAAGTTTTATTTATATGGAAAAATGCGAACCCGCGACCTCAGTGTAGCAGCTGAAGACTTTACCCCATCGCTAGCGAGGCCGATAGTAGCGTAATAATATTTGGTAATTGCATGTAGGTATATTGGTCCTTTGTAAGCCTCCTGTGATTCGCTATCTCTATCCTACTTCTCTCCCTGCAATACAATCTCCTTTTCCTTCCTCCATTCTCTTTCGGCCAATTGGACCGACCATTCGCTCCCTTCTCTTTGTTTCCCCCCCTCTCCCACCAAACCATTTCTCCACCTGATCCTTATCCCCAATGCTGCCGCTGCGGAGGCGAGCGAGGACTTTTTGGGAGGGGGGGGCAATGCGACACCCTTGGTTGTGCGTGCCCCGATTCTCCGCCGCCGTCGCATAAGCCCTCGCCGCTCCCTTGCAGACTCCGGAGTGAGCCGTCACCCTGGTTGCGAAACGTCACGAGAGCTGTGTGACTTGGCGCGTGGGATCATGTCGCAGATCGATCTTATTCTCTAACCGAGGCAAGAGAAGCATCATAATCTTTCCATGTGGATATTTATTTCTAAGACTCCACCATCAGGGAGGTAATCTTTACCTTTCCAATTCAAATCGTGAAATACAGTGTGCTGAAAATCATCTTCATCATCACGGCGTATCGTACCAGCTGATTGTCTAGTTTTGGACAGTCCTTACACTGCATTCCCCATTAATCTTTTCATCATGAACAGTATCTTTTCACTTTTTTGTCCATAGCTTGCTCGCCTTCAGTTCACTCTTAATGTTTTTCCAACCATTGCGTTTACACAAATGATGTGGTACGAAATGACGCGAACGTGTGAAAATATTGTGAAAATCGGCATTTCAAAAAATATTTTACTCGACCGGGATCTCTGTGAAGTCAAACGATATTTTTCAAGGAGAATGTCACCCTCTCTGGTGTCTATCTTTGCACACGTGCGCGTGATTGTGTTACATATCATTTGTGCAATCGCAATGATTGGAAAACTAGTAAAAAGTTAGTCATGTGTGACAATGTTGGATTTATTATCCGCGACTAAGACTTAGCATGCAAGGCCACGTCTACAGTGCCAAATTGTAGACTGGGGACGAGAACAACCTGTCCGTATTAAACCCCGTTGAAATTCGGCTTAAATTAAGATGGATTGGTTGTGTACCTGGCCAACACACCTGACCAGCACACCTGACCGGCAACTGAAAGATCCGGACTTCCATCCCGATCGTGTCAAATGATTTTTTCATGGGCATTTTTTTCACATTTTTGGTATATCTCTTTAAGTTTCTCGTGCCTTCTGTATCTCCTTATTTCGTTCTAAATTTATATCCTCATCCTTCCACTTCCACGCTTCCCCAGCGTTATTCCCTCTATCACCCTCTTCAGCATGCCCTCAGCTCTGATCGTGTCTTCTGTCCCTGTTTTCTGCCTTCTCCGAATATCCTCATCTGACTTCCTTTCCTTTTCCACCATATCCAACATATCCTCATCCGTCTTCCATGTTAACCCACTCCCCCTATCAGTATTTCTTCGAACCCAAACCCAAAGCCTCCAGCCAACTTTCATTCTCAGTACGCAGTGACCAAGTTTCCGACCTATACCTCACCCCGCACCATATCAGTGCTTTTACCTTTTTTTTTACTTTTTTCCTCAGAGCCACCTTGTCAATTCCTTTCTCTTCGAAAATGCGTTTGTAACTGGGATAGTTCTGATTCTGTTTTCCCTGCCAATGCAACTATTTCCCTCTCGTATATTTCTCAGGAACGGGAATGGTATTAGAAAATTTAGGTACAAATATTCAATTTATCTGTGAAAAGTGGGCCTACTGAAGAAAACGTAACGTTTCTCGACTGTAACCTGACTTGAAATATATCTCTATTCCCAACCTTACGATCTTATATTCCTATTGCTAACGATCGGAACGAAAGTTACGGAATACCCCACTTGGCCCTGTCTCTCGATAATGGTAATGGATGGCATGGATGTTCTGATGTGGCCAAACAAATAACTGGTGCTCAATAGTGCACTCGGGAATCGGCGGCCTAGTGACATGATCTAGATGTTATCCACACCGTCGAAATTTGTGATTCCTGCCTATTTCGCTACAATGTGCACCATTATCGTCTGATCAACCGGGAATAGTAAGCTTTGAAGCAAATAAAATGTAGAAGTATTAACTGGTGAATAAATGGAGGCATTTGTTTTCAAAACATTCTCAAAGTTCCAAAACATTATACGGATATGAGATTTCGACCTCCGTTTGAGACAAGCAGCTTCCTTCCCTGATTGTACAGGGTGTTTCAAAATGAATACCTGGGTTTCAAGGCTATGTAATATTTATACCATTTGACTAATAATTATAATGTATACATTAAATGAAAGAGCAACTCAAACAGTTTCGTTGTACACTTGTGCGCATGCAGTGCTTCCTCTTTCTTCCGTTAGAAAGCGCTAGTAGTAAAGATTGGTTAAACGACCCAACCGCTGGGTTGGCCGCCAGAGGCCATATGACAGGGCTTGTTTTGCATGGCATCCACGTTCACCCGATCTGACTCCATGCGATTTTTATCTTTGGGGGTTCATAAAGGATCATTTGTATGTGCCTCCGCTACCAGCTGACCTACCTGACTTAAAAAACTGGATTGAATCATATAAAGGATTTAAGGTTTTCCCGGCGAATTATATAAGTGGAAGTTTCTCGAGTTGCACACCGGGTAAGATTATTTAAATGGCTCAACGTTTCGATGGTTGACTCAGCCATCGTTATCAGGATAATGAGTCGAGCAAGGATGCTGGCGGTTAGATATAGCCACACATATATATATATATATATATATATATATATATATATATATATATATATATATATATTGTTGTGGGAGCCGTTGCGCGTTCTTTTAATTTCGGCAATTACTGGGCGCCAAGTCCTACTTAAGTTGAAGCCGTTGTCTCTATTGATGTTATTTTGCTCCATCTGTATCAATATTGCTTCTTTTGTTATTCTTTCCAAATATTTGGACGCCCGGGAAAGTAGTGTGGAATTTGAGAAATCGACACGATGTCCATGGTCAAGGCTATGCTCTGCTAATGCAGACTTTTCCGGAAAGAACGCGTAACGGCTCCCACAGCAATGGGGCATCTGCGGCTATATATAACCGCCAGAATCCTCGCTCGACTCATTATCCTGATGACGATGGCTGAGTCAACCATCGAAACGTTGATAAATTTAAATAATCTTACCCGGTATGAAACCCGAGAAACTTACACTTGGATTGAATCAGTTGTTGCACCAATTACTCCAGACACACTGATCAAGGTATGGGAAGAACTCGCCTATCGACCGGATATGTGGCGTGTGACGAATGGTGCTCACATTGAACACTTGTAGATAAAACAAAAACTGTTTGAGTTGCTCTTTCATTTGATGAATCATTTATAATTATAATGGTATTAATAACAAAGCCTTAAAACCCCTATTTTCATTTTGACACACCCTGTATTTTTAACAATCCAAAAGGAATCTACAGACGACATTGGAAATCAGCGATATTCTTCTGTATGGAATAAATTTAGTTAAATTCGTAAAACAGTCACAGCTGGAGTCAATAGATCAGGACAATTGTGAGGCACAGTCATCTTGTTTTATTCTGCGCTTCATTGCCATCGAATTATTTAGTTGTGAACAAGAATTGCCACTAATGGAATATAGGCATATTGATATGAATTTCTTTTACTTTTAACTTATATTAATATTTTTTAATAATAGAGAAGGCTTCGAAATACATATTTCTCATTTGTTTTACATGTTTATCTAAGTTATTGCCAGGACTATCTACTTGATGTAATACATATACATTTAACTAGTGTAACTTTAAATAATTAAAGCTCTGAAACAAGAGATACTAAACACATTGCGTAAAATAAAATATTGGTTTTATTATCACATTGAGGTTAATAAAACTAATAATCATATGCTCTATAGCCCGCGGTTTTGCCATCATTTTTACATTTGATTCATTTTTTATCGATTCAGGTCGTATTTCGTGACCTGGCTCAGCTCTGCTCTCTCTCAGTTAAATTCTGCAAATCAAGCGCTGTTACAGGTTGGCATCAATCTCAACCGCTCTTAGTACCAACCATCATGTCAGTTGATTGCCAGTCTGTCTGTCAAAAAAGGTTGGTGAGTAAGGAGTGAATTTTTGAGTCATCCTAATTTGTGTACTGGCATGACATTAATGCTATTCCCTTGTTACTACGAAACTACGTTGCAGCGAGAAATCGCTTGGATTAACTCTTCCCTTAACTTTTTGTCGATACCGTAGTAAAACATGAGCATCATCGATGTATTCCCCACTAGGTAGAATTATTTCTTCGACTTAAAAAAAATCTATCGCCCTTTCTCATTTGAATAAGGTTATTTTAAACTTTTCTATTTCACAAACTTTTGTCTCTGTGAAAATACCTGAAACATTTTGTGTTGGATCTATATATGATCCTACAAAATGCGAATTCATGAAAAATACTATCAATATTTCAAATGATAAGATGTCATTGATTTGGAGGTAACTTTAGTTAGATGCTTGAAGTCATGGAATTCTCTTTATTTGCAAATAATCGATGGTCTGTGACTTATAAAATCTGTCCGAGTCCTCTGCGTAACTTTCTCATCGGTGCATACAATTTAAATGGTTTAGCCATACAAGTTTCCCAACGGAGGAAATTCCTCTCTCACATTAGTTATGATCTGTTATGAGTCAATTTCTCGAATTATCTCCAAAATAAGTATGAAATTACTATGTATATAAATGATGATGCTTGACTTCATTATTTTTTCTTGAACATATGATTACATAGCCCTCTACATAACCACTTTAATACGAATAGATGAGGGATTTATAATGTCATCCAATGGACTACTGCCAATTACATGTACGAGAGTCTATTGCTCAGGACTAAACGAGTTTCATATGCTAGAACAAAAAAATTGTATTTATATTCATTGTGAATGTTTGTAAATGACCCTCAGGGGTTTATATGTCATTTTTTTATGTTTGGCATTTACATATTTTCGAAGCCCATCCATTTGCGTTCTCAGAATTTCGTAACTCATCAACGATAGCAAAAATAGTGGGTGTAGATCCGTGCAGATTTCCAAATTTTATGTGGCGGAAAATTCTTTATCGTTCGTGGGTAGAACCCGTTTCCATATCATTCTCTGTGGTTCAGAGACCTTACAATTTCTCCCCTCGTGGGTCGGGTTGGAAAAAAATCACGCCACTTGTCGCTCCAAGGAAGGGCAGACGGACCGAATTCCATCTATAACGTCCCCCTCCTCAGGCCAACCGATTTACTAGCAAAGCTTTCGCTGTCATATTCGTACACATATATTTGTGCGCAAAAAACTACCTTCCCTTGGCACGTCAGCACAGCTGGAATGTAATAACAATAATTCATCGACATCCGTGCGTCGCCAGAGGTAAGAGATTTGATGGATGCGTGAGGTAACGCTTTAAACTCTGCGTGGACGCGCCAACTGGGGAAAATATATAAAAAATAAATAAGATTGTGAAACTTTGCTGTCATGGCTTTGCCCTAGGGAGAAACACGCATCTTAGCGTAATATATCACGCCAATTGTCTCGGTCCAACTTCTTTATGCGGTGACCTAGTATAAAAAGTAAAAACCATAACTCAAACCATTACTGTACACATTTAACAATAAGTAGTTATGGATATGCTATCTGCAAAACGAGTGGGTGTAGCTGAAGTTGCTTAAATAATAATGGCATTCTGTGACGCTAAAACAAATCACATATTTAAATTCTTAAACTACGGCTTGGGCTTAAAAAGGAATGAAGTAGTTTTGAGTTTTTTCCTCTTGGTTAGTAAAGCAGCTAATTTGATATCCATCCGACATATTTTCGGTCGGTTATCAGGAGTCTATTGATACCTAGCTCCATAGAAACACATGCCCTTCAGGGCTTTTTCGATCAAATGCAGTGACGTAACCAGGGGAGGTCCAGACTCCCCCCCTTCCCGAAATTTAGAATTTATTTAATTGAATTGAAAGTTACGTTGAGCAAGGAAGATTTTATAAGTCACTGACCATCGATTATTTGCAAATAAAGAGAATTTCATGAGTTCAAGCATCTAACTGAAGTTACCTCCAAAGCAGTGACATCTTATTATTTGGAACTCTTATATTAATCTATATGGTTGCACATTTGGAAGGAGCGGTAGATCTAACACAAAATGTTTCGGGTGTTTTCACCAAAAAAATTTCAATTCAAATTGAATTCAATTGTGGGTAAGGATGCTCTACATTTTACTTTTTTAAACTATTAAACGTTGATTTCATCTGTTATTTATCCGGAACAACTTTTTGAATTAATATTTTTTGTAATTTTCAAGCATAAAAAACGTAGGTATTTCATTCTTTTAGGAATGAGCACGGAAAAAATGATTGAAACTCTGAAGTTACGCTACAGTCGCAATTTCACTCCAAATTACCCAATCACACAATTTTGGTACTGATTGTGAGAGTATTTCACCCTTCCCCCCTCCTGCTTTTACTCACCATGTACACCTTAGTCACCGATTATCGTAGGATTTGGTTACCGAAAGCTGAAATTTATTCGATAATTCAAAACACGAAAAATAAATTTTAGCGATTATTTTCATCGTGCAATGTTATGAGTTCGCGTTTCACTTGTGCTCTTCTTTATTTAACATCTTCTTTTACGTGACACCAGTATGCATAATGGTTTTTTAAATGCGCCTGTAAATCATACATTATTTACTCTTGTGAAGATCCTTAGTGAGCAGTAAGTAATGATTGTTGGAAGCAAACAGTCGTGAAATATTGGGAGGTGTCGAAAAAGAGAGTGAGAATGAAAGCAATATGGATGACTCACGCAGGCACAGCTATTCATTCACCTTGGGGATTTTAAACTGCAGCCTTGGGACTGACCATGAACCTCCCGATTATTCACGATACACGAGCCGTGATCGCATTTTCGCTGCTGTTGGTTTTCGAATGGGTGCCGATAAGATCTTTTTTAACGTGCGTGCCGGCCAGTGTTTATTTGGCTTTGTTCCCCTTCGGGAAGGTGAACCCTCACGGCCTTTACTTCTCCTTTTATGGTCGTACTTGAATCGTGAAGGGGAGAGCAAAGCAGGTTTTTTTTTTAATTCATCTGCATTGAATTCACGCTTATAGTGTGACTCGGTCCTTGAGCGAGTGCAATCCGAATCGAGTTTTGCATTTCTGGAGCGTGGTCATCTTCCCTTAGTTCCTCCATTCCATACGGTTTCGAACTTTCAGCTCCAAGGCTACAACATTTAATAAAGTATTCGTGTTCCTGCGAGATGAATAAATTGGGACTTACATGTAAGTATCAAGACCGAAAAACTAAATATTTTCGACAATCATCGATACTTGGGCCAAAATTGTTCCGTTTGCAACTAAATAATGTTGGAAATGCAGAAAAATAAGTAAAATTTGTTAAAGCAGCCAAAAAAATGCGTCATGAGGAGGTTTGATTTTACAAAAAGTGATTCCGAAAAATTATCTTATTTATTGATTTATATGTATCTATAAAAATATATATGCCTAGTATCTATGATGGTGAGGTATTTTTCTGTGTGTGCATGGCTAAAAATGTTACTTTTTATTTTGATGAATAATGGTTAAATTTTTCTCATCATCATATATTCAGGAGATGAATCATATCATTAGGATATGAACACAAAGAAATTGTAAATCACTTCATAACTCTTTTAGGGGTGTCTTCAAAAAGCACATGTTTGCACTAATCTCTGCTTTTATAAATGAAATCCTGATGGTAACCCCAAAACAGGATTCTTTCTGAGGTACCTATGCTCCCCCAATTTTTTCATATTATCCAAGTTAAAAGTGTAAACTTTTGAGTGGAATAAAATATATCATTCTTATTATTTCTCAAAATCAGACTTACCTTTTGTCTTCTTAAACCGGATCTGCTGATTAAATTTAAATTTAATTTCAATACAGGAAGTACCAGAGACATTCAGGGCATCACGAACAGATTAGTAGACCACAGTTCTAAATTCTTCCATTACGATATGCACATATTCATCCACAAAAGAAAATCAAATTGTACATTTTAGACGGCAGGCCCAAAATTTGCGTTGAAAAGGCTGCCACCATAATATAAAACCTTTTTCCCAGCTTCACAATGCTTGACGTATGAAGGAAGTACATTAACAACTTTATTGCTTAACTGAACAATATAGTGATAAAGTATTCTAAAGACGAGCTTGCAATTTTCAGAGATTTGTTGTAAGTCTCCGTATTCATTGAAGCATCTCTCGTGTCCACAATTCGAAGTCGTCATGCGAAGAACATAAACCGTGTCTTGTCGCATGCCGTAGGATTACAGTGCGGTTGGGACAGTGATCATAACCTTTTGAAATAGCTATTTTCCTTGCCGAGCGATTGTCTGCCTATCAGATTGATCTCCGAGATTCCTTTGCTGACCGAGCGCAGTCATCCGAACACGGATGAAATAAACCCACGCACAGCATTGTCACGCCCACCACGGTATATTTTTGCCAAAAGCAGTAGACCCTGATGTAATTTCCTCTTATCTAACCAGTCTCCACGTTTATTTAAAATAATTGCTGCAAAACCGATTCGGGCCCCGCCTGAAGGACACAAATTACCCATTTTGTAACAATATTACCTTTTCATTCCAAGTATTTCGTGCAATCAATCTAGACATAAGAGAATTAAATCCATGCCTTGATCCAGATGTCCTCTAAATAATTTTCGGGGGACATATATCAATGCAGACCTTAAAGCATTGCGTTCACAGTCTTGACCAAAAATATAATTCCAATTTTTCACATTATCCCCCTCATTGATATTACTGGCTCATTAGGAAGTGTGTGATAATTACCTATGGATTCGTTCAATTATTTATCCACATGTACATTTAAAACTAACTACCTCTTCATAATTATTTGAGTGACTTATTAAATAAATCTGGGATACTCCTGCAAGGAATGAATTGACTCCAAAAGATTAAATTTTGTACATATTCCCAAATTTGATTATCGCATTGTCATCTCGTTAATAAATTCCTTTTGCACGTAATCTCACCACAGCTCTCCTATGGGGACAAATCTTCCTGCGCAATATTTTCCTTGCCCTTTCTATTCCCATGCCCTTAGTGATATCTCATTGCATCTAATGTTTCCAATTATTTTTTCACTTCCTTCCATTGATTCTTGTTGATAATTTTCATTCCTTTTAGCACTATAGAATATTTTGGTGCTTTACAGTTTTCTTCATCAGCAGTGACATGGAATTTATTCATTTGCCACTGAATTCCTTGTTTACTCTTCATAAATAGCCTGAATTAATTTTTTCATTTCTAAATATGCTAATATTCATTCTGGCCAACTCTTTCGGAATGTCAATTTATTTTAAATACAGGTTGTATAGTTATAACTATAACTTATAAGTCTGTGAAATAGCGGGGGGGGATTCCACCATACATTTTACGTTTTAGCAGGTAATAGGTTTAAATGTTAAAAACTAAAAACTTCATCATGCAAAATTTAAGACACATGTTTTGAAAGTCACCGATTATTTTCGACGAAAATGGGAAAAAATAGCAATTATGATGCTTTTGTGATAAATTTAGGGTATTGCTGGGAAAAGAATTAAATTTCATATTTTTAGTTCAAACATTGTTATGCTTAAAAGGAATTGTATTTGAGAAGAAGTGACTTTGATGGTGAATGTTTAATTCACCAGTAATTTGTTAAATTACAGAAGAGAACGATGATTAAAGTACATATTGCTCACCACAATCTTCGGCCAACCTCAAGTTTTATTTGATGGGCCACTGTATTTCTCACCTCTAACAAAGCCGATAGGCAGATGAGATGATCGCATTTGGTCATCATGTCGACGTATTGTCAGATCGACAGATTCGGCTACACGTTCAATACGTCGGCACTATAGTTTATTATTGTCTCTGTGGTACATTTAGCTGACGAACAGGTTTGATCAACTACCGACGGAAACAATATAGCCGAATTAATCGGCTACCTAAGCTAGCGTGGTCAGCTAACCGTGATCTTCGAGAGCCGCTATAGACAGCTCTACCTTGAACCCTGACCACCGTATTTTAGAATATCGTTATAATAGGGTTAAGAAGACTTAAGCCAGTTGCTGATGATTCCAATAGGATTCAATAGAGGTGAGTATCGACGGCCTAGTGTCCAGAAACATCGATAGTAACGATTCCGATGGTCGATATTGTCGATGTCACTGATTTTTTCACACCATTCATAGTTTCATTCGATGGTGTTCTGGGATGTTTTCCTCCAGAATTTTGTATAATATTGACCTAAATTTTTTATGTTTTAGTCAGGCATTTTATGCTTATTCAGAGTAAACAAACATCAGCTGATAATTTTTATCTTCGTTCGCTGCTAAACAGAAAGTGCATTGTTACACTGACATTTTCGATGTTATTTTGGAACCACAGTCTCAAGAGGTACTCGGTATATCATAGAGTAATCATAATTATTACTCTGTGGTATTATATACCATAATTTTAGAAGTGCTCATGAAAAGATATCGCTTGAATATACTTGTTTACTTACGTACTTTAAATTATTTTTGTCCGCATGTGGCCACAGTGTTGATAACTTATTCAAACGATGGTTCCACTATCAATTGTTCAATATCATTATTTTTTGTAGTTTATCTTCGATGGTATTTTAAAGCCAACTATCGATGGTTTCCTGGCGATTCTCATCCCCCGTTTGAAGTAGTCTTCGACTTCGCGATGGATTGACACTTCCTCCGTTTACGTGGTATTCCACTCGTTGACGTTTCTTCGAACTAATTTTTATGGAGTACTATATATTTCTATATATAGATTACTATATATATACATGACATATAAGTACTCTATGTCAACTATATTAATGCCATTTCAGTGAAGGGGCAGGACGAAACTCTTGTCCTATTCTGGAAAAGCTATAAATTCTGTTTCAGGACTTCGCAGTGGAACATTCGGTGGCATGGAGGGAAAAGAGATTTGCCCTTCACGTGTGAATTGTAGGCGACACAGGAAGGCCTCGTGATATGCGCCCTCATCTGTCAGAGCGGCGACCTTCGGCTTCGGGTTCAAGACTGGTTTATAATCATCGGAAGTCGACAAAGTGGGGACGGGGGGAAAGCTTTGAATGCGCGGACGCGGACACCAGCGCTCTCTAGCGGCGCTGCCTCCAACTTCTTCCCTCCCACGAGCATTCTCTGAGAGAAGAATGCTCTCATTTCGTCAAAGGTACTCATTGACTTGTAGGATATTCGGAATTTGGCGGAGTTATTCGGAATTATTTGATATTTATCAGCATGATTAAATAAGAGTTTGGCAAGCATACATTGCAAAGAATACTTATGATAAAAGACACACGAGAAACCAGAGGTTAATGGTTATATATTTCTTATAAAAGTTATAGGGTACATATATACGTTTTTAATTGATGCCGAAGCTGAGGCATGTTATTTAGAATATGAGGCACAGTGAGATTCAATTTTCTTAATTTTTTTCGTAGCTATTTCTAAGTATTGTAGGAAAGCATTGAGTTGCAGTGTAGGAAATTAACATAAATAAGATATCACAAGTATATAAGATTAATGACGTCTTTCTTCCTAGCTACACCTTTCTCTCATTCCTTAAACTCTCCCACATAGATTATTAACCTCTTTCATAAATAACCCCTAATATATATGATTTATTTTTTTTACTTCTGTAAATTTTCACTTATAGTATTTAAAAATAAAATTATTTATTTGCGAACCATAGGTTAATGGCCGTTGTAGCTGTTTTTTATCGTTGCTGAAAAGAATAAAAATTCAAAGGATCATGTTGATTTAGTTTTTGTGTGTTACATTCAAGGTGTCCTTTTTTGATCGTATATCACTTCATGTAAGGAGCACGAGATGTCGCTGATGCGCTCCGTGGGATTCAAATATTTTGAATTAATTATTCACTCAAAAAGCAGTTTCAATGAAAACACGGAGAATGTTAAAGCAATTTGAATACCGACTGGGTAGTTGCTTCAGCTGCGGCCAGGTTTTACTGTAGCAGAAAAAAACTCCAAACTAGGTGGGGAAGTAGTTTTAAGTGGCGGAATCGACAAAAATCCCTCGGTTGAGAATCAAGCGCCTAGAAAACTGTCTCCTTGGTTAAAACTTAATTCCAACGTTCTTCAACGCTCTTCCAACGAGACATGATTTATTTTATTTTCTCTGATGAGTCTCTTTTTTCTAGTACCATGTTGTTACAGCAACATAGCAGGCTGATTATGTCTTGTGATTCTTCTTCGATCTGTCACAAAGGCGTGTGTCAGGGGGTTTTAAGTCCCCAGTGAGGACAAATAGAGAATCGGGGAATTGAAGAGATGATATCTTAGATATGCCTTTGGATACGTGTATTGAGCAGGTATTCGAAACCAATAATGGGATATGAGGCAAAACTTTGTTTGCTTGATCGTGGTTCTCATAAAACGAACATATTGCATTGTCATTTTGTAAAACGTCAGATTTCTTTCAGGTAGCACATGTGTATCTAATAGCGATTCTCTAATGAATGTCGTTTTCTCAAATTCTCCCAAGTGCTTTTCACATTTCACTTGCATTACTACCATATCAGCTCTTTCATAAAACAAGTTGCAAATTTCTTTCTATTCTACCCCCACCTCAACTCGACCATATGCCTTGGTAAATTGATTGTCCTACTTTCAAGTTTTACCGCACCTTCCATTGCAAAAGTTTAGAATAAGTGGTTTAAATTTATCGTCATATCCCGCATATCTCCATTAACTTACGTCTTACTCGCCAACCCAGTCTATTGCAGTTGTGTTTTTCTGTCAGTCATCGAATTTTCGACACTATCATGTTTTTGCTGAGAGTAGATTTCCTTATTTTCTGTAATTCTTCCTAGGCCAAGGCAACGCTATATGCCTGGTCACTGGTCCCATTATTACCGGAATTACTCTCTATATATCGTTTGTGTAGTGATTTTTGTATCTGGTTGCTAACTCGATTTCTTTGGAGTTAGGTGGAATAAGGGACTACCAAATCTCAGTTTCGCCACAATAGAGCCCTTAATTCATCCATTCAGCCAACCTATGCTCTTCTACTGTTCTACCTGCTTTGTTCAAAACCTTCCCACCCTTGTGTTAATTCCTGCTTTTCTACTATCTAGAACATCTCCTAACCTTCATCTACCGTTTTATCTGAGACTCGTAGTCCCGAAATAGTGTAGTAATAATAATATGGCTTTATTTTCCTGCACACACTAGATCCTTCCAGGCCACAGGGCTTGTTATAAGGTGCTTTTGTTACCAATAAAGGCAGCCAGTAGGTGGCTATTCCCCGTTCTAAATATTTAACAAGTTTAATAAATTACAGTTTTGCAAGCACACATTGAAAAGAAACTTTATGATAAAGTAACGTATGAGAAGCCAAAGAGGTTTGTGTTAGGGAGAAGTTATATATTTCATGAATGAGTCAATCTGTAGCAAATCTTTTCTGACTCACTTTTTAATTGATGCCAATGCTCAGGCACGTTATTTTAAATATGAGTGACTGAAAGATACGAAAACATTTTTTCATGTGAAATAAATTTGTCGTCAACTTTTAAAATTGGAGAATTTATCATTTTCCGTGTTTTGAGGCTCTGTGATTTTTTTGATATTATTGTTTCAAGCAGTTTTATATTATAATTAACATTTATAGTAATTAAGCGTGACGAATCAGAGAAAGTTAGAGACAGGGTGTGCAGTAGGTAGGTATATAGTCACGAAGTACTTACTTGGCGTGGGAAGGTTTGAGGGTGGGTTCCAATATGGGCACGGCGAGTGGTCGAGGGAATTCATCGGGACGAACGGCGGCAGCATTGGGGAGAGGGGTGGGCGGCGAAAGGGTTTTGAATCACCTTCGTGATGCTTGAACCCGCTCACGGTCTTCATTTCATCACAATCATCTTCGGCACCACCGAGCACGAAGCATACCCCCTCCTTTACTCACTCACGCCACCAGCGTTGGTCAATAACTTGCCTCCGCCCTCCGCCCTCTAGGTTTCCCGCAGACAAGTACATGTCTACCTACAGAGTAAAAAATCGTGCACTCTCCTATATTAAAATATTTCATTAGCTCTTGTAAGGAACCGCCACAAAAATTTTCTGTACCGGGAGGCGAACCAGAGACATGTGGTTTGTTGGGGCAATGTAGTTCTACGAGGGGAAACATTTTTCCCGCGGCAGTATACATTTCGATTCACGCTGCAAGGGTCGGAATGGAGAAGTGACCAAAAGTATTGGCATTTCACGCCTAAGGTCTTAGGTTAGGTAGTGCCGGATATATTTCAGCGGTAAATCAGTCTCTAAGTGCCACGTGGAGACTAATTTTAAATGTAGTACCTAATCTACCAGATTAAATGCAAAACTGAGGACCCCCTGCAGCTTTCATTTAGATAAGGCTAATAAGAACCCTGGGTTTGTTCTATCAACCCTTTATCTGGAATCCTTAATGAGATTAACAACAGACTATATTTATAAAATAAATGAATAACTTATCTGCTTCCAACTATAGTACATTACATACATATGCTTAAAAGTTATCGGCGGAAGCCTAAGGAGCGCTCCAAGGTAAATGACCTGTATTGAGACCCCATCAATATAATGTAAGCCATTTATATTTTTGTTTGTGGTACCATAATACAGTTTTACGTTTAATAAAAAAAATTGAACATTTCTAAAGGTAAATGCTATTTTTTATTATTAAAAAAATATGTACCACATTTTAATGTTTTTGTTACTTTAGGCAATAAATTGAGTGTTTAACGCCCTATGTACAAATATCATCTTTTATACAAGGATATTTTTGGTTCTGGCATTATATATTCCAATTAATGTCTTAAGCTATATTGGCATTTTGTCTTCGACACCTGGAAAATTTCCACTTCTGGCATAAAATATCCACACAGCTTTAAAAACATACAAATGTAACTTGTTAACGTTCTAAGGCATTATTATGCTGTTAAAATTAATGGACATGATTCTTTACTCATATAGTAGTCTTTAAACGCCGTAAGCATTGTTTTTTCTGCAATTTAAGTGCATGTTTTAAGGTGTTCATGTAAATACTGCCCCAGCAAACAATGCTGTAAGTAAGCTGGGAGTGAACAAGGGCATGACATATTGTTGTAGCGATAATTTAAATATTGAAGGGATTGGCGATAACTCACCGGAAATTGGGTCAATTTTTCCTGTAAAAATACGTTGGATTGTCGTAGCGTTTTGATTTTCCGTATTATTTTGTCACCTGAAACATGGCTTACAATTCACAAGGCATAGAGTGTAAGGCATACGTTTTACGGATTTGCATATGTCCCAACGCCTATTTTCAATAATGCTTCTATCACGGGATCGAAACTTTTGGCGTTCGTTTTCTTCGCACCCCATCACCTACTGGTTGAAAACAAACAGGGAAACTTCGGAACATACCCTTTTGACTGTGTAAGTCAAAAAAATGTGAAATTCAACATTTTCATTAGTGCATAGTGGTCGAACTCTAGTGAACAGTGGAGCGACTGATGACTTGCCTTAGCAACTCTGAGCAGCAAAACTAAAATACTAACTGAGCACATCAGTTCACAACTCAGCACCACCGCAGCGCCATGTCTAATGAATTAACGTATTTTATTTCAATAATTGCCTTGATTTGACGAGTAATTTAAAATATTAGATAGGTTGTCACTTCCGAAATGCCAAAAAATAAATTCTTGAAAGGATTCGCTTCTCATATTAGTTTTTAAAAATAAAAATAGATGTGAATAGCATAATAAAGTTTTTTCCTGTTTCAATACTTCTTGCCTTTAACTACAAGTGACTTCATGTTTAATCTAAAAAAAATTGCAAATTGCATGGAAAATAGGACTTTGAAGACGTTATCAGATAGACAGCGCCTTCTTTTCACTAGTTAAGAGTCTAAGACTTAACTTTGAGGAAATCTTATATTTTTTAACGATAGGTGAACTTAAAACACCGCAATTACTATTGACGATTACAACTCACGGCCATGGTCTCGTTGCAATGTTGATAATGGTGTTGCTTCGAAACGAAAACAGGGTCATGAACATTAAAATACTTAGCAGATAATGCAGTGTATAGAGTTGACTTTTCCCTCATTTTTCCATAAGCAACATGATCATGAAATTAATTAAATTAAGTACTTTTTGCAGAGGAACCTCCCTTGGATGCTACTTGATTGATAGTCGTTAATATATTTCGCCGAATCATATCCTCTTCTTTCCTCGTATCCTTGGCTCCTCCTTTCTATTGTCCTGGTTCCGAGGCCCCTTGCGCCTTAAGACTGGCTTATGGGCGTGACCGGAGCGGAGGAATGAACTGTTTATTGGGGTGAATACCTAGATGTTTTGCCTTGGGTGGAGCTACCGAGAAAAAACTCGAGTCGAACTTAACGTCGTCTTTCCGAGTGGGCAGTGTTAGGAAAGACAGAGGCTGAGGGCATGCACGCGAGTTGGTGCCTTTCATTGGCTGTTTGTTTTGGTGTGGGGGGCTTTTTATGTTTCATTAATGCTCATGTGGGTTCGCGGAGAGACAGTTACTCCCTCTGCTGGCACACAGTCTGCCCACGACAAGCATGTGAGTGAAGAGTTGTACAATGAGATTGTGCAGGGAGAAGAGAATTGCGCAACGCTAAAAGTATTAGGTTTCTCTCCACATTCAGTTAGACCTTGTCAGACCCAGCAATATGACACACTTTAGTGAAGTTTTTCATTTGCATATCATCTAAACTCCTATTCTTCCGTCAAGCAGTTGTCACTGCATTTTCTAAAATGTATCTCTCTATTTCACCTATGATTACGTAAATAAAACATTCATTTAGTGTAGACACCGAACCATCGCGGGAGTTAGAAAAAAGTGAAATCTAAAAGGTAGGCAATTCAACACCTTGTTATCTGCCTACCTTTCATGTTTCTTTCTGCATTACTTTCATTTTCATATTTTCTAAATAATTGGGGTTTGAGACGTGGACTTGATAAGAGGACAGATGGAGTTTAGGGGGCACAAAGGAAAACTAACAAAAAAGTATTGGGTATGCTCGGAACATATATTATAGAGGACTCGAGATGATTTCTTGGCAAACGAAAGAAAAGCCTGTTTTATTATGAAAACCGATTTATATTACATGACTCGCGCGCGCAGTTTGTCCAAAAAAATTATGAAGAATACAGTACTTTTCCGAAAATTATTTCCATGCTGCATTTTTATAAATGAATCAATGCCTACGTCACCAATACTATGCCGCTACTAATATCTACGATTTTGGCGTATTAAATGCAAAACTAACCCATTCAATATGATCGATTGCGCATTTCAATGGCTTCAACATCCCCCTGTCCCTTTCGCACCATACGGTATCATCTATTCTCATCTTTCATTTACGGTCCGGGAAAATCAGTTTTCTAGGTAAAATAAAGAGGAAATAAGAGTTGGATGATGGAATAGAAGCCCAACTGAACTAAACTGGAAGCCCGAGGCCTTGATAAAAAGGAGATTTTACTAGGCTAGCTGGGGCAAGGAGGAGGAAGGACCTAGACATTTTAGATGTGATGAGGTGGTGGGGGAAATGGCGAAATAAAATATGGAGGAAATAATAGCATGCCAATTTTTAAAAGTATTTTGGATTAGGTGCCCATTTAAAACTACCTAAATGTTAGGATAGATTGAAGAAGCGAAAAGTATAAAATGACGAATCGCTTGCCTTGCACCTACTCTAGTTGGCCATATTCGTGCTACAACTCTACGGATGTAACGTTGAATTGTATTTAATGTAATGGGAATTTTTTTACTATTGAAAGCAGTGCTTCATGTTGAAGGTTGTGTGTCAATGACCACAAAAAAAGTTGACTTTTGACGGAAAACAGTTTTCCTGGTCTGTAAACATGCATTGGTGGGACAAAAAAGATTAAAACTCAAACATTTAATTGAGTTTCAGTTGATAATATTATTACACTCCGTTTAATTTGGCGTGAATTTCATTTCACTGACCTCGAGCATCACTAATGTTCAAAATCACTGGTAATTGGTGAATTTTCCTCCTTCGTTTCATAACTTTTCCTGGAAAGTTGATTACAGAGGTCCTTTGGTACGCTTGGGGAACGAATGTTAATATTTCTAGTAGCCTGACATTAATTATTTTGTATCGCCCTTTTTTTTAATTTAGGGTCGGGCTAGTTTTTGCTTTATTAACCTAACCGCGCCACTTCCTTCGGTGAAATGCCTTTCATTTTTGTACTGCGTCCCAGTAATTGTACTGCGGTCCATTGCTTTCTGTATGAGAAATTTAAATTTCGTCTATCCTGTACCTTCTCTTAATAAAATTACGAAAGCCCTTTATGGAAATTTTAAAATCTGTTTCATAATGTAACTTACCAAATTTAGTTTAGAAATATTTTGGCATATTTGTTTGACTTGCTTAAATAGAACATGGGTTTATCAATAACATGTGTATCCCAATTTTAAACCTTAAAGTGAAATGAAAACTTTATGCCTACAAATTCATAGCCTTAGCTTTATAATTCATTTAATTTTAGAACAGAATTAAAAATCTATTTGCGACAAAAGCTTATTAGTCTTACCTAGTATCACGTTAGTTCTCACTAAATACCTACCTTAACTTCGGAAATCATCTAAGGTCGCAGCTTCCCATCGTGATATTTTGTTTCTTAGGTTTAAAATCTTGGTTACTTTTGATGTCAATTCCATTTAGTTCCTCGTGTTCATCTCCTATACTTGTGGTAAGGCGACCTCGGTATATAAGCTAATAAATATTTTATTTCAAAAATTAGCCAAATATATTAAATACTTCCCTCAATAAGAAGAAGGCTCTTCTCTTATTGCCTTAGGAAAAGTCGGAATATCTGAGCGCACCTCCAGTTCTTGACGTATTTAACCATTTGCGTAATAGTCTGTCATATCAGGACAAATTTAGTACGATACACTGGCATAATTTACCAAAAATTTCACTTCCCAGGCCTTGGTGTTTGATATACGGGCCGATCTCACCGACAAATGTTTAATTTTGAGGACTCGAAAAGGTTGGGAGAGTGAAAGAGAGATTACGCAATAAAATGGCATCTTAAGTATCAGAAGGTCATTCATTCATTCCACCTTTCAGTATCACTTCGAGGTCGATCGCTGAGAAATCGTTCCAATGACGTCTTCCTTTCGCGGTTTTTAAAAAATGTCTTATGAACTGTTTGTTTTTTACTCGGAACCTAACTGACCTCGTAACACGAACGAGGGGGTAAGGGTTCTTTAGGCGATTTTGTTGTATTAGTTTGTAAGGAAATTTTTTGTTTAAGCTTGTAGAGTATACTTATAATATTAATTTACTTTTCATCGAATTCGTCTACCCACAAAATAGAACAACGTATAGGACCATTGTTTTATGATAGCTTTGCCTTACGGTATTGGGAAGGAATTTTCCCAAGTATAATATCAACTTTCAGGATATTTTCCGCGTCAGGATTGTATTAAAATCCATTGTTTCCCCTCCAATGCTGAATGATTCTTCAAAGGCGTAGTGGTGAGTTCATAACGGGGGTGTCTTACGCTTACATGGGAGGAGAGGGTGGGATGGGAGTGGGTGGTATAGTTTGGGTATTTATACAAATCAAGGGATGTCATGGATGGAAGAAGCTTTTGTCCTTGACCCCGGTTTGTGTTAAAAAGGACCCCCGCTATGAACCCATCGGTACACTCCTGTACGAGTCTCAGGCTCTGCAGGAGAAACACTAGATTATAATCAATGTTTGATGCGGAAAATACCCTAAAAGTGTTATTTTGATCATTAAGTCAAGAGTTTCCAAAAACGTTACTGATATTTGGCTATTTTATCCACGATCTCTATCGAGACAGCTCTTTCGTAAGGATTGCGTTTCAGGGTTTTTGGTAAAAAGAATATCCAAGTCATTATTCCTGATCGCAGTATTTGACGCTAAATGATGTAGCAGACGTAGAACTTTAAGTTTTCGCATTTCCCTAAGGGTAGCTATTCGTAGGAAAGCAGGAATAATCCTGGAAAGTCTCCGGAGGCAACGTCATTATCAAACGATAGTTCATCAACTTAGCTGAGATATAATCTGGACTACGTTTTCTTGAACCCTGAGGAAGATCGATGTTTCTTTGACGTGAGTGAGCCATTATACAATTGTTTTTTTCAACATATAGACCACAGATTTATCATATCAACGTCATTAATCGACACAATGGTATCACCGGTCTGTATCCATCGTCCAGCATCATTGCTTTCCTTTCAGTTCACGGTTTGTTCTCAGAGGTCGCCTTGGTCGTCTCGAGATGCATTCTTTCCTTTAAACTTCCATTCTCTTCGCGTCTCATTGCTCAACAGTCAGTTGCCTGGCAGCTGCGGCGGGCGTGGGATGCTTTCGAGCGGCGCTTGTACGCTGAACGGAAAATACAAAATAAGGAAATGTTAAACTAGATTAGGAACTCGATAACTGACTCACTCGTTTGCCTAGCCCACACCACGCGTTCAATCTCCGGTCCAAAATCCGTCTGGGAAAAATGCGGTCTTTTTATTTCGAAAGGAATACATTCAATGGCTATCCGGAAGCTTCTTGTATTGAAACTGGAGAATGTGCCCGTTGAATATTAACGGGAAGGAAACGAATCAACAGTAATTCATTGTAATAACCCATTCATATCTTATTTAGTGAAATTAAACATTGAGTTAATGGATATACACGGAATTTCGACTTAAACAATAAGTATGGTAGTTATGAGGACGATGACTCCAAAGCGCCAAAAAAAAATTCGAAAAATCTTTACGTTTTAGCAAACATTTCGGAATTTCGATCGTAATAAAAAATTCGATTGAACGAATAAGAATCTTTATTTTATTTTCTTTCTATTGGTATCTTTCCGAATAACATAAAACCACTCTTTCTAATTTAATTTTGCAAATAAAACGTCACATTCACGTTTATTTCTTGTGTGAAAGTTACTGACCTATATTTACGCATCGCTGATTATTATAGTAGATAGTCTGTTGCCATTTAAAATGGATTGAGTTTTCACCACCAGTTGTGTTACGTAACCGATCTATTGACTTACTTCCGTGGACGAAAAGAAGGAATACACCAGAAATATTAGGGGGAGGAATGCGTTTTTGAAACAAGTATCGGAAATAATATGATAGGTCTCCGCAATATTGTAATTCGGAATTGTATTGCGGAATTCATTGTTCACCGCAAAGGAATCGCTATCTTGTTATAATTTATGACGTGCTAGCAATTTATGTTGCTTGTCAGTACCAATGAAGGAATCGTTATTTTCCGTAGCAAGTCAATGTTTATTTCTTAAGTGGCAGTCTTACGCATGCAGGGTCGCAACAACCCCCCGAATCGTGGGGGGGGACAAACTCCTTGAAAAGTCTGTGTAACCTAGCGAAGTAGAGGGGGGGGGGGGTAAGTGAGTTTGAAAATCGGGCAGTGTCCATTAAAAGGTGAGTCACAATCTCTGATTTCTGGGGGGGGCTAGCTCCACCCCCCCCCCCCCCCCATAATCGTGCTTGCAAATCGTTCACACAAACGGGGGGGCATAGCCTGTACCCATTCACTTCTTAACAACGATTTCTCCGAATGTGAAAATACATATATTTTGAATATAACTTACATTGAACGTGTACAGAAAGAATTGCTTACTACAGAAGTTCACGGAAAATTTGGGAATTAAATGAAGGAACTGGAAGAAATTTAAAGGTTGACATGGTGGATACAAATGGTATGTAAGTAAAGACAGCAGGATGCTGGAGGGTGATGTAAAATGAACAATATTTGGACGGCGGGAAAAAGGAGGAAAATAGTTAGTATGGTGGTTTGATAAAATGGTTGTCATGTTACATAATAAACTTTACCGTACGAAGAGCGAAGGGCAAGAGCATTCCTCTTAGAAGTTGGATTATAATTTTTCCTGAAGTGGCAGTACCGAAGATAATGTTTTTCCGTTTTCCCATTTAACCACATTCTCTATCTAAGAACGTGGCCGATATCTCTTGACGCACCTCCAGTTCTAGCTTTAGTCTATTTTAATCCTAAATGAAAAAAGCAGCTCCTTGGCTGTGCCCAGCGAGGATCCTCCCTGGAATTCGTGTCATCGTTTATGCTCCAATTCTAAGCGAAAATTAACCTGCGCTTTCAAGAGAGTAGATGGCTCAAAATACTCAGAATGCTTAGGATGCCGGGAATAAGAGACTCAGTACCATTGGAATCTTCAACATTTCTCTCTTAGCCTGGAATCCCATAGAGAGAAAAACACACGTAATGTAGGATTAATTAAGTGAAAAAATATTTACTCAAGGACTTTGCCCCTTTGAATACGCCTTCAAATGATTCGTCTTGAGATTGTTAGCGTGCCAAAACGTGTTACAAAGCTTATTTAGACGTGTGGTTAGTCGATATGTGACCAGGGGTGACCATAAAGAGTTTCGTATGCTGTTTATCTTACCTTATTTGAACTTGCTTTATTTTTGTTAACGGCTTGAAGAACCTGGAGACGGTTATTTAACAGCCATTTAAACTCTTATCCATTTAACTCTACAAACTTTATAAAAAATTTCCATTTTACAATGAAGGTAGTGTGAGCGAAAAATCACTTCACCTAAAGTTAGATAAATTTGGCCTCATTTTAAATAAAAAACTCTCATCTTACCAATGATATTAAAATGTCAATCCCTTGTCGAACTAATTTTACAGCAATTTGCCTTAAAATATAAGCTGTTTTAAATGGGATACATTATGGTTGTGCGCTCCAAAGGGAGAATATTAAACAAATTAGGAACTTATAGCACCTAGATTTCGTAAAGAAAACTAACGGTGTGTAGATTGTATGTTTTCTCAACTAATTTTAAAAATATCAATTACTCACCACAGTAATTTTGACAGAATCGCAAATAAACCTGCTGTTTTGAAGGGTTTTCAGCCGTACGGCGGGAAAAAATGAGTCAAGTTAGAGACTTAGGTAGCTTTATTTATTCAATTACTGAGAATTTTGGTCATATATAACTATATACTTGCGCCATTAGTATTACAATATTTATTTCATACTTCCTACAGACGCTGAAATAAAAAAATAAAATTTTAATATGGTCTCCATTATGACTAGGGAACTATCTAATTCAAAATATAACTTTGGATTACTTATTGCACCGTTCTTCTTCGGTGAAAGACCTAATCATTCATTATAGTAGGTACTTATCCTTATATCCTTGAATTCATACCGATCCTTATTTACATCTTTTATCGTTAAATTTTAGGCGAAATGTGAACGTAAGCCTTATAATACAATATTTTCACTGAAAGCGTTAATTTTTCGTGTCTTTTTTCGCAAATCGTAAGGGAGTTATTTCTACCATACCACTCAGTTTATTCTGAGGACATTTTCAGTTCGTGCTCTTTATATCTCATATCAAGAGCTGAGAAATGAGATACGAGATATATTTTTCTACGTTTTTCCTAATAAATTTATGCATTGCATCTATCATTTGAATTTTGAAAACGAGAAAAACTTTCCAATGCTCTCTCAGTAGCTATTTTTATCTCATCTTCTTTTGCGTCGGAATTTCCCCGCTGACCCCAAGACCGAGATTAAATTAGCTCGGAGTAAATTTAAATTGAGAGATATCAAAACGTATTACGAAGTACAAATGAAAGGCATATAATAAGTGTTGATGAAAGTCATTGTGATACGCCTGAATGCGAGTATCTCCCGTTTTTTTTATATTAGAGGGCAAAACGAACTTCAAGATAACTACAACCCGAAATATGTTTCCCCTTTCCGATCATCCGTGCTTTGCCATTCGCTTTGTTTTTCATCGAAGAGCCCATCTAAGAAAGTCGTTCCGCTTAACATATATAGAGGTTTGTTTGAAATCTCACCACCCTTTGTCACAACTTATAGTAGATTCCATTTAGCTGGCGCAGACAAGAACAATTTATCGCTCATTTAAACCTTACAAGCGTAGATAAATAGCAAAGATCTGTGTCAGCAGTACCGGAAATAAGCAGCAAAACAAAAAAGGTTGATAACGTATTCACTTTTATTATAATGTACTATTATAAATAACTAGGTTTTAAAAGGCGCCCATTTATTCATAGTAGATATTTAAATTAAATGACACTTTATATCATGAGTCAAACCAGAAGTGATTCTTGATTTTATTAAATTTCTTGCCAGCAGTTGAATAACGGCATTTTCAAATTTAGTGATTGTGGCTCCACCTAAGAACGGCATTTTAAAACTTAAGTGATTATGGCTTCATCTTACAGCGTTCCCGAGTCAGTGAGTGAGTGACAAGGGCTTTTCTTATATATATTCGCGATTTGAAAAACAATATCTTATTGTGCTAAAGAAATAAATTGATCTCAATGCCACTAAATCAACCGATCTCAACCCAATGGACTGGTAACGCATGACGTAACGAACAGTTGGTTACCAAGGTTTCCTTTACCAAATAAATGCGAAATCAATGCTAAACGTTAAATGATAAATTTCCAAATAAATGCTAATTTGAAGTCATGACTGTACCAGTCCATTAAAGTCGCGACATAATTTTTTAACAAAATTGGCGCGAAAGCGTTATCTGCACTGGGCAGATCAACTCAAATACATGTATGGAAAGTGCCCATTATAAATAATCGTCGTGTTTGCAACCAATATTTTTTTCGATGTGACCCATATACTATTTCAACCATTGCTGTGCATATCCTTATGTGAAGCTTGGATATCGCGTTTTAAGTAAACCAGAACGATTGAATGATCTGTTTTTTTTTCCGCTTATATATAGATTTTCCATCAAAATGACCTCCAGAACAACGGTTACGAGTATAATGGGTCAAAATGCAATGCGGAGTTCAAAGGGAACTATTGCAAGTTATTCCAGACGGAACGAAAAAAAAGCTTTTATTCAAACTGAATTATGTCTTCCGCATAGATCCACGCAATATTGTAATTCAGAATTGTATGCAGAATTCATTGTGTGCCGCAACAGAAGCGCTATCTTGTAACTCTGTATGACATGCTCTGTATGTCGCTTGTCAGAACCAATGAATGAATCGTTATTTTCATTAGCAAGTCTATATTAATCCATTAAGCAGCAGTCTTACGCATGTAGTCGCTTCTTAACAACGATACTTCCGAAGATGAATATATATATATTGAATATAACTTAGAAAATTACGATACCTAGTCAATTGGAAGGATAAAGAGACTTAAGGTGTCACTAGTATGTCTGAACGCGTAACAGAATAGCGCTAATGAGACTGTGTATATCAAGGTAGATGTTGTAAACGCTATCACATTTAAAATCTATATATAAAACTAGAGTATTGATCACGCAAATAATTTATTACTTTTGGTATTGCATACTCAACGTTTCCAAGTATACCACAGCATATGGAACGATGACGCATAAACATTACATTTTACCATTGATTAATAAAAATACCAATATTTCATTGCTAATCACAATCACATAATGCAGTATCTCAGATTTACTTCATTAAGAAAACACGTTTAAATAAAGGTTTAATGAGGAGTCTGGGTTGAAAAACTCAAAGGGAAGATTAGGTAGTACTTCATTTAGGTCACTATGGGAGGAGAATGTGCTTAGTGTGTAGGCATTTCAGACATGGGTTAGGAGAACAAAGGAGTAAGAAACTGTTTTTCACTCCAAAAAAAGGTAAATTTGTTGGATTCGGATAAGGCAAAGAAGGACGTGTGGAGAGGTTAGGTCTGTTGAATACGTCGATAGAGGGTAGAATAATTAGTAAGCAATAATAAGCAAGGAAGAGGATTGGCGAATTGGACGAATTGAGAAGAGACAGGAGGAACTTAGAGAGAGAATTGCTGCTAGGACAACGAATAATTTTGTGGAGAATGCATAGATATGACTCCGTGTTGGTGTGCATCAAGGTAGGACCTTAGTCCGAAATTTCACAGAGAGAAAACCATTCGCCTTGACCGGGACTCGAACCCGAATTCCTCGATTCCCAGTTTGAGCCTGGTCTAGGTGAATGTTTTCCCTCTGTAGAAATTTGCACTTGTGTGCACTTGCTGGTGACTTCGTAAAATGTTATATCGCTGCTAGTCCCGGTATCCTCAAATAAAAAATTAGAGGTCTCAAGGAATCGTAAAACCCATACCCATCGCATATCTCATACATACATATCCCAAAGCAGAACAGCCCTCGCAAAAAATCGTGGCAGATGCAAAAAGTTGGAACTGCAATGTTGGAACTGGAATGATATATATTTCTTAAAAATCGATCGCTGCTGGTCTACTAGTAGTACTAGTCTTCTAGTAGAACTAGTAGGGGTGTTTATTTGATAGTATTATTACTGCCATGCGTGCTATGTGAAGTCCATTCATATTGTATTGACTTTTATTCTATTTTAAATTGAACTTTATATTTTTTTCCTCTTAAAATCCACAGCTTCAGGCTCTACTTTGTAGAAACTTTTAATATTCGTTATAATATAGTTTTGTACTTTTCTACACTTTTTATTTTTTAAACACACTACGCGTTTCATCAATTTTGTGGCATTTTCAGGTGTAGTAGTAATTTACACCTGACGATGCAAAAAAATTGGTGAAACGCGTAGTGTGTTTAAAAAATAAAAAGTGTAGAAAGTACAAAACTTTATTATTCTGAATTTTTTCCTCTTGCCTCCGTCACTTCTGACTACTCCTTACACCAGACTAACTCCCTCTGTAGAGTAGAGTTCTGCGCATCCGTATGCCACCAGCTTTCTCGATGACAGTACATCTAATTCTACATCTGCATCTTACAATCCAAACTGCAGCAAGAGCGTGCGGCAGGGGTTATTAGGAAACGGTCATGAAAAAAAGGAGGGAAGAGTAAAAAAGAATTGGGAGGGAAATTAAGAAAGTGAACGTTAATGGAGTCCCATGGTGTCACATTCTGTTTTTGTCATAATCATTAATGGTCCGAGGAAAGAAGGAACTTTCGTATTTATTACTTCAGCAGTGTATCTATTTTATTTTTCACTTTTATCAGCTCTAAGGATATAATGCGGAGTCAAAATAATATCCTACGTGTCATACTGAAAATCTCCTGATCTGGATTTTGGAAGTATGCAATCTTATCCTAGCTGGTAGCCTCCGTGTCTCGTATACTTCCTCTTTTCCTTCCATCAGCTTTGTACTGCTCTCTGTTCAGTCACAATAGTTTTTCACTGTGTGTGCTGTATGAATTTGTATTTTACTAATTTTGCAAACAAAACCTTTCCGTGCATGGTCCCAAATTCTGGCGGCGTATTCGAGTTGTGGCCATTGTGAGACGGCTCAGCATCGCATCGCTGTAGTTCTTGCTAACGATTTAAATATCGCGTTATCGCGTAGCAATACGCATTAAGGTGGCTGTGATGGTAATCGTGAGCCATTTATTAAACTTGTTAATAACTTTTCAAGTAAGTAGAAAAAGAAATCATGGATCAAATTTTGCTAAAGTACATCTGTTTATACGGTGAAAATCGCCATACATGAAGTGAAGTAAATGATGCAAGAATAATATTTTAAAATATTCGTCTTAATTAAAAGCATTGTTATGACTTCAGTTTTCAGCGCTGTATTCCATATTTTTGCAAAGGTTTTATCTAAGTACGTTTTGTTTACTCTGCATGATATCTAGATATTTAATAGGAACCATTATAATAATACGAGACGTATTATTTCGCGTTTATAAGAAAATCTGTACACATATAATCGAACTATTTCTAAATATATGGCATGTGTCATAACCATGAATGAAATTTCACAATAAGAATTTTCTAGAACATAGGGAATAGCTAGGGAAAAATTAAAAATTCCTTAGAAAATGTTTTCTTTTACAAGAAAATGTCCTAAAACTCTATGAAATTTCTTTTCTTGAACTTTTTCTTTAGAAAAGAAAGACTTTGGTCAGTAATTCCCCTAGAACCAAATGCTAATGTATGGAAAACCTTCAAGCATGGAATTACACAAGTTATTGCATCCAGTTCAATTGAGTCCAGTGTGCAGTGCATAGAGTAAATGATTATGGAGGAAAAAATATATTTATTAATAATAAAAACTAAAACATTATTCTTCATAATTTCATTTATACAACCATAGAGTTATCACAATTAATTATAATGAGATTTACGAAATATTTCTCAATAAAAATAGATGTGCAACCATTGTAAAAATCACCTCTCACAGTCACCTACAGTAGGTGTTAAATACATATATTTTAAGCCACTGCAACCCACATCATAAGTATATCCCATGGAAAATGCATTCTAGGGAAATTATTCCCTACAGGTATGTATTCTGGGTAAAGTGGGAGTTTAATGTTCCAAGGAATTTCCCGACAGGGAAGGCTACGTGATGAAATAGCATTGAATTGCCAAAGAAACAAATCGGTAACATGCTATTTTTTCACTTTTATCTACAGGTACATATTGCTAATATGGACACCTATGCTAAGTTTCAAGCAAATCTGTATATCAACAAAAATCACTCCAACCACCTTAATACTATCCCATCCTCTACCACCAACCCCTTTCCGTTACCAGCCTCACCCTACCTTTCCACGCGTGAGAAACGTTCATAATTTGTCTGGGTTCTCGTTGCCATGGGCGATGGATACACTACGGCAAAGGGTGTTCGACGCGCAGGGGTAGCACCCTGGGGTGGGTGCATCCTGAAATCGATTTCCTCAATCGCGCCCCTCCCACGCCCAAACCCCTCCCCTCAAATTTTTCCCTTAACCCACTCTCTCCCTTCGCTCAACGCGTTTGGTTTCTTACATACGTACATATCCATCCTTTACGGGGTAGACATGCTCAAAAGATATCCGATATAATACCAAGAAAACTGGATCCGTTTTAATAATTTACTCCGTCCCTTTTTTATTTTATTATTTGTAAAATAAAAAAGGGACATTTTTATTTTATTATTTATAAAATAGAAAAGGGACATTTATTTAAAAAAATTATTTATGTTTCCCTTTTTTATTTTATTTCGTACATTGTTCTTTTTTAGTGTTGAGTTACTCGTATCAATCTGTAGTTTTTCGCAGGTTTTTCACACTCCCCATCATGTGTGAGCGTTTTCCAGCTGTGGATTTTTTCGACAAGGATATCAACTCCTTATTCCGTAGGTTTTTTCCCACAATTAAGTGTAACTTTCTACACTCTTTATGAATTCCCGTTGATTAATTTAAAACTATTGATGATAATTATGTTACTAAGTTTGTGTTATTTCACTTGTCAAAAATGCTCAATATTTCAAAAGGTAATTATTTCATGCATGTATTGACGAGGGTTCAGACAAGAAGAGACTCTCCCAGTATCAATTACGCCCCAATAATGACGTATCTATTATTATTGCTATTATCCTTACACACCTCCTTCGCTTCTTGTCACATTCATTCATTGATTCACACATGATTTTCCCGGTCTATCTGTACATTCCGTCTTCTCCCACGATTCGATTCAGTATCGTGCACCAGTTTAGTTATTTGACTCTTGTCCATTCTCTCCAGATGGCCATACCAACGAAGCACGCTCTTTTCATTTAACCGGAGCATCCATTTCAAATTCTTTCATAACCTACCCATTCCTGACCCTACCTCTCCCACTTATGCCAGAAACACTTGCCAGATAACTCTTCCCCACAGCACTTAGCCTACACTTATGCTTATTCTGGTATACCTAAGTTTCACTGTCAAAAAAGTATGGAAGATTACTTTGGGGTAGTTTCAGCGAGATATTTCGCGAATCATAATGGAGACCGTATTCGAATTTTATTTTTTAACACCAGCGTCATTATGAATAAATAATGAAATATTTATGGCGCAAAAATTTGTTAATGTGTCAAATGTTCCCTGTAGATAAATAAATATACCTACATGAGTCTCTAACTTGATTCATTTTTTCACGCGGTACGGTGAAATCGCCCCCACACCAGATGTTTTCTTGCGATTCTGTGAAAATTACTGCCTTGAGCACTTTATTATATTTCATAAATAGTTGAGAAAGCATGCAAACTACACACTTAATTTTTGACAAAATCTAGGTGCTAGATATTCCTAATTTTATCAATACTCTCCCTCTGGAGCGCACAGCCGTGATCTATCCCATGCAAAACACCTTGTATGTCTTGACAAATTGCTCGAAAACTACTTCGGATTAGTTAGTTGTTTAGTTTTTCATTAACACGAGGTAAAATTCATCAAATTCTTTGTGAATTGATATCTCGTTCGAAGTTTCGAACTACCTTAACGAGGAGTGAGGACTGCGATTTTTACTTCCTCATCCCCTCGCTACACTACACAACCCTGAAATTATGAATCCCACCTCTCTCATATTATCATTAGAGGTGATCTCGGTAGGTTTAGATGGAAAGGAACTAACTCTACTAGTACTTATAGCAGCAGGCTCTCTTAATCCCATCCAAAAATCAAACTCCCTGGCTTCCACTTCCACTGTTTTCTAGGATATGACGGGAGGCAAAGCAAACAATGAGTTAAAAATGGATTTATATATTGGGAAAACAATAATAAAAATAATGGTGACTTGACCTCAATGACAATAATTACAGAGCTGGTCCGATGTCTCATGCCAGGTGTTACTCCGTCCCTTGGGACTAGCGTATCCCCTTCGTTGGAAACCTCTATAATCGCCACTTTATTTTGAGCGAAATTAGAAGTGTAAAGTTCTTTCTTACATTTAACTCATTAACACACACAGTAACACCCATGCCCTGAGGAGAGAAAAACCCACCCAGGCGGGACTCGAACCCGCGACCTTCGGCTTAGCAGGCGAGGACGCTACCCCGCCGAATAGATAAGTTTAAAAATAGAAACCCAGAGAGCACTGCTCGCGGTCTGAGAAACTGTAAGCAGGACGGTCCACGATCTTATCATACTTTCGGTAGAAATCCACTGACGATAATGAGGTAAATTCTAGTTGGACGCTATACAAAACTACTTTCAGATACATTATTTGAGATAAAATGTACTGGAAAAGGAAGTAATGAGATTTTTTATGGAAAATAATCATTTGGAAGAGCGAAAAGGCGTTACCGAACTAGAGAGAAATGATGACAAGAGCTTTCAGAAAAGGTGTTAGTAAAGGTTGGTGATGAGTTCGTCATGGAGCTTGGCGTCGTATTGAGGAGAAACACGGGGTCCGTGGGAAAAAGATTGTCAATAAGCGGCAGACGCTTGATTGGTGGAGAAAGATAGAAAGGAATTTGGTGGACAGAGAGGAAGGAAAAGGAAAAAATAATTGATCTGGTAAGGGAAGGTAAAGAAGAACTTGGAGAAGATTTTCTGAAAGCAGAGCATGTGGAAGTGACTAGCAACGAGAGACTAAGTAAGTGGAAGGTGTGTTGAAGACCATCATTGAGGTGAGAGTATTAGGAAAGAGTGGAAACGACAGGAAGAGGATAAGTATGCCAGGCTAAGAGGGGGAGGAAGTATGCTGAATTGACGTTGATAAACTTGAGCGAAAGAATACGATTTAGATGGGTGGGAAGATTACAAATGGTCATTGAAAAATCTGCCAATAGTAGTAGTTTACTGATAATAAATATTTCTTCTGACAGTGAAGATAAAAATAACTTCGGCTACTCTGCAGCCACAATTATTAATTTATTTTATTCTTGTCTTCGATTCACATCTCTTTAATGATTTTTCAATGAACCTCGTGACTGTTATCCATAGCACGTGGTAAAACTAGCATCAATAAAACAAGTTCTCATTGCTACACATCTAGAATCCAATTCGCGTGAAATATCGTGATGAGCGGGGGAGGTGGTTTATTTTTTTGAGTTCCTAGGGTTAGTTTTATGAGACATGTGAGATCTTGTTTGATTGTTTATTATAATTTTTTAGAATACTTTTCATTTTAAGTTTTTCTTTCACCAAGGGTTTTAAAAGTTATTACGTTTCATACTCTGTAGGAGACGGAAAATATTTCATTCAAAAAGAAAAATATTCAAACCTAGATACATACCATGATTTTTAGGATTGCAGTTGCAGCAGAATTTCAATGTGTAGCCAAAAAAATGGTTCGTTTTTATTCATGTTTGCTTTCCTAGAATTAAACCGCCGTGCAGGTGGTTTTAGGCTGAAAATGAAAACATTGCAGTAAAACTAGAATTGTGAATAATGGGTCCGCGTTTCGTTACGGAGATTTTCAACCCTGGCTGTTCAACCCCAGATTCTAATTTCATCTTGAGGCATGGTAATGTGACATATTCCCTGTACTTGGAAAAGCGTAATCAGTTGGTATTGCCAAAGCTGAGTGAAGGACAAAAATAAGTTTATTTTTAGCCCCCGTTTAGTAAATAATAATAACCACAACCTCTTTTTGTGTGTATTTGAGCTTCAATCTCTGTCATACTGGATACATAAAAAAGGAGATTTTCGAGTTGGCTTTATTATGCTCGCCGGGGAACAAGAATAAGTTGTAGAGATATTTTGATGCATATGATACTCATCAGATTTTGACGTTCGTTTAATTTTCATTAGACGAGAGTCTAAAAGTTTTGGCAAAGTGGCCTTATCAAGAGTTGTTCAATCATCAATTATCTTTGTTGGAGAATTATTCTGACTGCCGAAGAATTGAGCTCATAGATACAGTTGTGTCAGGGTATTACTTTTTATCTTTATGGGAATTCTTTAGGAAAGTTTCAAGGAATTGGTGTCAATTTTGATTTAAAGTTGTAACTTTAGTTTATCAATTTCATTATTTCTCTTTTACAATTTTATTTCCATCACATTAGCCGATTCCTATGAATGAAAAAGTTTCGAAATTATGGGTTAATTATATTTTCTATGTTATCATTTTAATTTACCAGTATTTCCGTTAGCGTCGTCCAATTTTATTTTACGATATTTATCAAAAGCAAACTTGAATCTTCTGTTATTAATGGTTGAGAGCCAAGAGGTCGTAGTTGAGTATATTTTGCAGCATATGTTAGTTAATTAGAATATCTTCACGAGCTGTATTCATTTTATTTTTTTTTAAATTAGGAATTACCTACATGGCACCCGTGGGAGCTGACGGGTTAACACAAGGTGAAGTGTGAATTTTAGCTTCTGTATAGAGAGGATAAATTTTTTAAAGATATAGAGAGTTTAAATGTGAACTTGTTCAGAATCAATTTTTGTATTCATAACTTATCATCTGTATTTATCCGTCATGGATGCTTCGTGGAACGTTGAGTTTAAGTAAAGAAATCGACTGTGGGATTTATGTTTACCGTTTGCAGGGCGGTTCAGTATCGCTTATGTGTACGATAATGACTCAAGTTTCGTGGTGAATTTTGTATCCAAAAGACAGGGAGCCTCAACTTCGTGGAATTTTTTTTTGGAAAAAAACTTGATATCTGCTGAGGAAATGTCTTTTGAATGTTTACTTAATGCATTTTTAGATTTGCTCGATAAGTTTCTGTACCATTCGCCTGTTTCACAAGACTATACGTTTTTCCTGTATCTTGATTTGATTGGTAAGCCTCTCTTCAATTCATGTAGTTGCATAGAAATTCTACTAACGACTTTCGTTATTCATCTTTTATTCCTTTTGGCAATAAGGAAATAATGGGATTATGACTTCATAACTACTCTATACTTATCGTCCTTGTAATTGATCCGAAGATGAATAAACAAGGCTTTAATGATTCAAGTTCGCTTCTTATTGCCGAAATATTTTATCTTATGGAAGAGTATCCTAGCGTTTTCAATTTAAATTGCTCAAAACGTCATTATTTAGCTTTTTAAATTTAACCTGAAAGATAGAAAGTCCTCGTGCGTTGAATATATGTATATTGATATGATTTCGATTGGATGATGAAGAAACAGTAATCAAGGGAATTCCTGTGTTTCTCTCATGGAAACTTACTGATGTCTATTTCTTTGTTTAAACGTTTTGGTAGTATACACTTCATAGCATACTGTTATGCCAATACCTTTTACAGCGATATCATCGCCTGGCTTAGCTTTGTAGCACATAACGATTGGTGCTCCCAGTTTTACCTTAGTACGACATTACAAGGAAATAAAATTCATCTGTTAAACCTCCTTCCCGTGTGAATGACAAGAGCATGGCTTGTGGACCATATCTTATCCTTCTTCTGCGGGATCGGGGAACAAAATATAGCCTGCATCGAGCCAACGCGACTTCAAATATTCAAGTCCCACCGCATAGCAACAGAGGCAGGCTGCATTTGGATTCGCTGCTGGCGACATACTGCGCGTTCACTATATATACACTCATATATGAAGACGTGCGAGTGTATGTATGCATGAATTTATTTTTTTTATTTACCCTTCTCCCGGCAGCGTTGCTCATTCTCATCCCCCTTTATCGCGATGATGCGCGGAGAGAAGGCGTATGCCGCACGTGTCTTGTACCACGTGCACCAATGAGAACCGATCCACCTCTACTTCCATTCCTTTGTGTGTTTCAGCGGTGTTGTCTTGTTTGGGGAGGGGGGGTAAAGAAGAGTGGTAAAGGGGCACTGCACACTATTCGCAGTTTTAATGATAGATCCGCGAGTATCTTCCCTTTCTCCGACCTTGTTATCCTCTTTTTATATATCCGGCCTTTTTTTTGTTCTTATTTTGTGACCGAAGTCTAGCGACTTTCCCTACTTGAAACCAGCGGACTTCCCTATGCTAGCATAACCATAGGACGGGGTTGATCGATGTTTCGATGTAATATAGCTTAAAGTGGTGAATACCTGCAACCATACCGTGCGATAGGAACAGGGGAATATTAAAGCAATAAAAATGCGCTATCTGCCATATTGAACGGATCAGTCGTGCAGTTGATGCACCGAAGACATACGCATTAGTAGTGGAATCGTCGCGGCATTCAAAAAAAGATTTACTATGAATATTTCAAAATGGTAATAATTTCCAAAAAAGTACCTACAGGATTATTCATAAAATTCATGGACGAAATGCGCGCTGTAGCCATGCTAAGAGGATCATTTTTCGAAAAATTAAACATGCTTCTCTTTTGTACCTACATCAAGCATGCATGTGGGTGCTCTCTTCTTAAATCTAGGATATAAATAAGACTGCGATAGACGACAACCATAATCGTTGATATCCTATGAAATACGAAATAAATATCCTGGCCATGGACCTGCACAAGATGCTTTTACGCTTTTCGCTCAGCCTAGTTTTATTTAATTTTCACTGTCAACATTATAACTTGTATAATGTTTACTTTTTTATCTTTTCCACGTCTTCAGCTCCTTCCTCCCTTTGGCACGCTTGGATGTTTCGGTATGAAAGTAGCGTTCTCTGCAAAGGTCCGTGCATCTGCTCAAAATTTCGGAAAAAAACACGGAATCATGCAATTCCCTCCATGCCAAAACCAAGGAAATGCCTACTTAGTCCCGGCTGTACCCTTACCATGTACGTAACTGTATTCTGTAATGTTCACGTAGGTTATTAGCAGGATTTATCATAGGTATTCTTCAAAATAAATGGAGAGCCCATGGGTTGTCTTGCATATAACTTCCCAGACCCCTGACCGGTAAATAAGGTGTTTTGCGCCTTAAGAAAAGCCGGTATAAGGGTATGGAACTGGAAAAATGAATGCAGAAAAAAACAGAGTTGACAGTAACTTGCTCTTAACGAAAGGGGCAAGGTTCATCATCGTATCCGACGAACGTAGTACCCCATCGTGAAGCTCCATCCAAACAGCAACCTGGAGGCAATGGTTATTCCTATGAAAAATCTCCGCCATGGCCGGAATTGGAACCGAGATTCTAGGGATGGGAAGCTAATACCTGCACCAGCCGCCAGACCGGCTCTATCCACCTGTATTTTTCGATGTGAATGCGATATGTAACGCATATGTGATTTTGTTAAAATGTTTTTATATGAAATGAAGCCATTAAAAAATCAAACTTGGCATGCATAACTGTAATGTTGCCATTCCATACCTCTGTCACACAAAGTGGTGTATTTAAAATCGTACACCATATTCTCTAAGCGGATTAAAACGAAGCGAAGCAAACAAAACATGGTTTCGACACGCCGTGTTCAAGCCCATCGATTGGTACACGAGGCGAAACTTTAGTCGGATCTGTGTAAAGTATGATAATTTAAAAAATGAATCAATTCAACATGAACCTCATCGTCCGTTTATTTTCACATAATTATTGCAACTCGGAGCGTGTTTTACGAAAATGGGAAATTCCCAATGAAAATTTAATTCTTCAGTAGCGAGATTATTATAGAAGGATGTTTTTTTATGTTCTAATTGACGCTTATTTTTGTAATCTCTGAAGTGAATGACACGCGATTAAGTGACAATGTGCCTGCGACAATAGTTCCTAAATTCCGTACAGTTAATGCCGCGGCTAGTGCGCGGTGACCTCAATATCCGTTATTCTTTCTTTTAATTTTGATCCTTTAATTTACCCATTTTGTTACCGCGTAGATTTTGAATTAAATGGAAATAATTACTCAGGAATACCTAAAATGGAATACGTCAGACAAATTGTGAGGAACGTAAGCTAAGTAAAGGCAAAGTGAACGTTAAGCGGAGTCAAGTCCCAGCCAGCTACCCCAGGGACGCGGGTTCGAGTCTCGCCTCTTCTTATCAGTTTTTTCGACAACATTTAAAATAGACAAATACATAAAGAAGGAGTTATGTAGGAATTAATGAGAGGAGAGTGGATTGCAGAGATGCAGAAAACAAAAAAATTCACCAAATTCTAATTACCTAATTATTCCTACTATACATCTACAAAATACCCTGAAAACCACCTCAAGGGTGTGTGGCAGGGGGTGAGCAGTCACCAACATGCATAACACTATACCCTACAGTTAGTGTAACTACGAATATTGATGCATTAGCATGAATCGCTAATGATTGTTTCGAGGCGAAGCCTCACGAGTATGCACTACATTAGATATGTTACCAATGTTAGATGTGCTATTAGTGTTTATGAATTTTGCAACTGCATAAGCGGGCAGATATTCAAGAGTTATTATGAAAACATGCACGGCGTGCTGTAATTACTAAAATTCATTCTTCATCTTCCGTACCGCATCATTAAGTTGCAAGAATTTTTTCGCAACACAAAATATGGGCCGAAATGTGACCCTGACAATCCATTATCACGCAGGCCTCCTCGAGCGCAGCTGCGATCTATCCAGCCAAGTGAGTCTGCACCCGCCTATTTATACTTGCCCGCGCGCGGAGGCTGCTTGCCCTTGGGGTGCCGTTGACCCCGTGCCCTCTCCCTCCCTCCACCCCTCCCCATTTCCCCCCCATCCCCTGTCTCACATCCCCCTTCTCTCCTCTCCGCCTCCCCGACTATCGCCACTGGATGTCGTCTCCCTCCCACTATGCATCCCCGCCCACTCTTCACCTCTCCCCCCCCAACCCTCCACCTCTTCCTTCCTTCCTCTCTTGCGATGTTTAGTTTTTTGAAGGCCGAACATGGAGATCTGGGTCTACCACCTGCAGTCGCGGGTTCGATCCTCCTCCACCGAGGCTGACGTCTCCCGTTTTGGCGGTTTGAAGTCTACTCTTGCCGCAGGTCCTTTGCCGAAGTGAGTAGTCAAATCTACGCAATGAAGGTGCCTTGAGCTAGAAATTTTCCTCGGCCAAAGTAGAGACAACATTGGAATTTTATTTTTTTTACTTTCAGCAGCTGTAAGAAGGATGATGTAAATATCGTAATGTTAATGGCACCAAAATATTGTTTTATATTACTGAAATTCTCAGTAATTAACAAATTTATAAATATATATATATATATATATATATATATATAAATATAAAAGGAAAGGAAATAAATATAAAAGTATATGCTAGCAACAAGGCGTTGAGGTTGGGGAAGGATAGGAAAGTAAATCAGCGGACACTCACAGGCAGATGATCAATGACGACACCGGTGTCCACTGCTTAGGGGTAGCTTTCGGGCTAAGGACCCTTCTTCAGCTGGAGGAGATTCACTACTAAGGAGTGTCACACTGGAATTAGGAGTTTAGGGTATGTCTTGGTAAGGGGTTGGTTGTTGGGGAAAGGGGATTGGTTGGAAGGAAGTGCAGGGGGGGGGGTGGAGTGGGAGGGGAGGGAGCTAGCGAAGATTGAGTCCGGGAGGGCAGGTTGACTTTAAAATGGAAATATAAGAGAGCTCCCAGTGGCGGAGCTCCATTATGGGTATGTCGGGTGGGAGGGCGCGGATTATTTTAATATGAAAGCAGTTGTTGAAGGAGAGGTTATGCGAGTTAGCGTGCTCCGCTACAGGCAACTGCAACTGTTGCATCACGCTGCTCCTGTGATTGTTGACCCGCATATTTAAAGGTGTGCTGGTGAGGCCAACGTAGAAAGCCTGGCAGTGCTTGCAGGTTATAAGATATATAACATTACTCGAGGAGCAGTTTCCCCGAGTAAGTATTTGATATGTGACATTCGTCACCGGAGTAGTGAAGAAACGGGAAGAGGTGTTGATTGGGCAAGTGAGGCAACGGGGTTTGTTGCAAGGGTGAGAGCCAATAGGGGAGAGATTGGTAACACTACTTGCAAGTGAAGTTTGACGGATCTCACGGATCCAGAGACTATTTTGTAGATTGGGAGGGCGACGAAAGGAGAGCACGGGAGGTCTTTGAATAAGGGAGGAAGTTGAGGGGGAAGAGGAGAGAATGGAGTGTGCTGATTTCAGAAGGCTTTTCAGAGAATCATCAAGACCTGGATGAAAGGTGGTCGCAAAGATAATAGAATCATCTATTGATATATTGTCCTCAGGATGAGGTACGAAGCGCGGTCTCTGAGAGGGTTCGGTCGCCTTAATGAGTTGTTCTCTCACCAAAGAGGGGGGATAGCCACGACTCACGAAAGCTTTTTCCAGGTCTTCCAAGTATCGAAATAGGTAAGAATTTTCAGAACAGATTCGGCGACCTCGACGTGCCAAAGAGAATGGGAGAGAGCGTTTGCAGTGTTCGGGATGACAGCTGTCCCAATGCAAGTACTGCTGAAGGTTGGTGGGTTTTTTATGGACGGATGTGCTGAGTTTTCTATTTTGCAAATGAATATCTACATCGTGAATCTCCTCCAGCTGAAGAAGGGTCCTTAGCCCGAAAGCTACCCCTAAGCAGTGGACACCGGTGTCGTCATTGATCATCTGCCTGTGAGTGTCCGCTGATTTACTTTCCTATCCTTCCCCAACCTCAACGCCTTGTTGCTAGCATATATATATATATATATATATAGATATATATATATGTCTCTAACTTGTCTCATTAATTCACGCCGTATGATGAAAACACCTTCACAACCGAAGATGTTTTTTCTGTTTTGCAAAACTTACAGCGCTGAGCAATTTATTTATTATTAAAGATAGTTTAGAACTAAGCAAAAAGTCCACACTTTACTTTCTGACCAGATCCATGCGTTAGACAATCCTCATTTATTATAAGAGGTATATCTGGAGTGCATTACAGTACCATTTCCCGTGGATAACTGCTTCTTTTTTTATAAAATATCTCCTAAAGTAGTTAGTTAAGCGTGCGATATTTTGATAACAATTCCATTCATAAATGGAAATTCTTTATGATAAAATCATATTCATTGAATTTTATATCAAATGATATCTCGCTCAAACTTCGTCATAAGTAAACGCACTCAAATATTTTTCTTCCTAAAGCTGTTGAAAATTGAAAATCTTATCAAAGATACAGGCCGGAGGTTTTGGAAGATCAGCAGAGGCAAAAACTTAATCAACTCCTGTAACCACTCGATTCACAATTTGAAATCAGGCCACCCGATCAATCTGTCAGACACAGAAATTAATTTCCAACGTCAATGGTGCCCAGTCTTATTATTTTCAATTAATACTCGCGCTTTTGACCTTAAATACTGCAACACTTAAATTTTATTATCTTTGGTTAAATATTTTTTTGGTATGAAAACCGAAGTTAATACTTTATCCCATCCATCACACTCACATCATCTTACATAAATTATGATGCAATGTACAAAATCCGAATTAACAGTTGACATCATATTGACTAAAATTTCATTGTCTTGTGGTTAAAATTAACCAGATAAATGATCGGACCTAATTTTTTTTCTGAATCTGCTGGTTTTATTGGTAACCACTGATTTTGTGATATATTATCGACCATTTACTGCTTATGTTTTCAGGATAAATTCTGCAGTTCAGGTCCACCTTAATTTACTTATTTAAGTAAAATTAAGGGGACCTGAACTGCAGGACTTACTCTACAAACGCAAATAGTAAATGGTCAATAATATATCACAAAATGGTGTAGCGTAATATTAAATAAAACAAAAACGTCGCAGTTGGAAATCGTAGTAGGGTGAAGTGTTTTCTGTAAGGAATGAAAAGAGTAGCAAAATTTTCCACATTGGTTTTATTTACTACGACCTGGGTTTCGTAACGTCACGACATCATTAGATGGAATTGTTTGCTGTTCGCGATAGATCAACGAATTCGTTTTCTATTTAAAAATGAAATGAAATATTATAAATTTCCTGGTTTTAAAACTCGAAAGTTTGAGTAATACGCAACTGATAAAACAATCTCCAGGCAACGCATATTGCCTTGGAAATAGACTAAAAATGCTTAAGCTCTAACGGTTGACATTCTATTCTAGTTTGTAGGATATTTTCTTCAATTTCTACACTATAATCGTCATTTAAGATCTATAATTTGAAATTGATTTTTAGAGATTTTATCCCAAATTATTTTTCAAAACCTAAAATATGTGCATAGGAAATTTCAAAATTCCATTGTGGACCTAATGAGCAGCCGAAGAATTTAGCGCAATTCATTATTCAAGATGAATACTCATTTTTAACATTATTACATCGGATCTCTTCTATTTTTGGGCATTTTACCAGTTGTACTCATAACCTCTTAGATACTTTATACTTAGGATCGGTTACGTAATTTCTGGTTACATAGGTCACGGCTAGAGTCACGATTATGCATAAAAATCTTTGGAAGCTATTTATGACAGGCTCTTCCATATAAATACGGTTCTCAGCATCGCTAACGCCATTACCAGATATTGAGCAACCGCAATTGCATGTGTCTATAGGTAGTAGTCAAATGCTACGTAATTATTCCTTTTACCATTGTATTCCATTACCGTTGGAGTAACGCTTTGCTCGCCAAAGACTTCCGCAAAGATGCCTTGAAGTGACTGACAGTCGGTGATAACCTCTCCGTATGCCAAGTAACATAGTCAATGACTTCTGTATCGGTTCTGGGCTGTTCTCGGCATGTATTTATACTGTAATTTTAGCGTATCTTCGTAAGCCTTTACTCTTCTTTATGAGATGTCATTCTTATCGATGTGTCAGTGTTATAAAAACGTCATGATAAGTTGAATTCATCGGACATCTGCAAAATGCTGAGGGTCATATCACCCAGATGACCCAAAAAACACTACTCGGAATGGCGTCATCATCTTATTTGGTGTTTCACCTACTGAGATGAGGGATTGAACAGGCCCTACCTTAATGTTTTCCGTAGTAGCGTTACAATCTAAACTTTTCAAGTGTTAATAATTTCATTTTGTTTTACACTGCCTATAAGTTTCTCTATTTCGGTGCCATCTCAAAACTTTCCTAGTAAAACCATGATTTTCTCTATCATGATCTTTCTCTTCTGGTTTCTTTTGCCATATGTGTGTTTTTAAGTCATCCAATATTCCAATCCTCTTCCTTCTTCTTCCGAGCTGCCCCGCTGTTCTTTCTTCGACATCACCCTCTTCAATATACCCTCCCCTCTCCAAGTCTTCCATCCACATTTTATGCCTTTCTCTAAACATACAGGATCGACTTTATTTTCCCGTCTCAATCTCTACCACTTCTGTTTCACATCCTTTGCTGATGGGGCCTCACTCTGCATAATTTCCCGCACCCACGAAAACTCATAATCCTAATGAATACCTTTCCTGGCATCTGCTACAGTTTTAGCAGTTATGTTGGTCACGCGCAGTAAGCGAATGTAAAAAGGAAATAAAAATGGTTAACTATTTTCTCAAAGACGTTGTCTCACGTATCTTTATTTTCTCCAATGTAGCTTTATTTACGTGTAGCTTTTGATGGTATTATATTTTGAAATTAGCTTTGGCCTGATTTAAAGCCTAAAGGTTTATATTTTGGAATGGAAGCAAATTGTTCTGAAATTTGAAGATCTGAATTAAGTGATATTGTGCGTAAAAAGTGTAAAATGTGTTTCTATTTGTTCTTTAAAGTGATTTCCTAAGTTCTTCGTACGTCCTAAAAAAAATGTATGGCAACGCAAACGGGAGAAAAATTGCACCTGATGATTTCTTTGAGAGATACACCTTTGTAAAAATCATGATGGTAATGGAAGCACTGATGAAATTAGATATCTAATATATAGAAAAAAATATGTGAATGTAATAACACTTGTAGCTGTATTGGCGTAGACATGAGAAGCTTGTTTATCTGTGAAAAATAATCAATTGAGCATCGATATCGTGCGAATGCTATACACTGCCCAGTATGTAACGGTATGCAACACGCTGTTCCTTTGCGGATTATTTTCGGTTCACATACATGTAAGCATATCTCCTTTGCGTCGTAAAAATACATTTAGTATTTCTAAAATGTTTTTATTTTCTTCATGAATAATCCGATAAATATCGTCGATCGTACGATAAAATATATAAAATACTCCGTTACGTAATGTGTTCAATATCCTGTTATTCTGCTGTCAAGCGTTTCTACCTGTTCATTAAATCCATTGCTGTTAACTATAATGGTAGTACCAGCACGACTAGCGCTGTCATCCTCACTTGCGGTGCGGTATAGACGGAAGTTCAGTTGTCTCTCTCTACCTTGCCAGTGTTTTGGCAACACAGGTGTCGAGGACACGGGAAACAGGACTCGTGAGGAGCATGAGTGCCAACATTACCGCACCCACATTCCTTCGGCCGTTCGTCGCCTCAGGTGGGGGGGGCAGTAGCAGTAGTCTTCGATGCGAAAACGTCAAACCTCTTTTTCAACTTATTGCCACTACATACTCCATTACGGCGTCTTTCGTCTACTCTCGTTCATCCCTCCCCTTCAGACAAACTTTAAACCACTCTTCTAACCTCCCCAGTGGGAGTGGGGTTTGCTTTTGTCTTACAAGGGGGGAGGGGTACACAGAAGAACGAATCCATTTTCCTAGAGTGCATCATGCTCACTTCACACACTACCACTCACGAGAAAAAAAACTCAACTCCTCTGGTTGAGAGAGCGTGGAAAGCAAGGGGAATGTGTAAAGAATGCTTCTGGACGGGGGAGATGGGGGATATTCGGTAACGCGATTTCGCGGAGTCTTATTTACACCCCGGTGAGAAATTTTGAAGAATCTTTTTTATTTCCATCTTTCCATTCCCATAGAAAACACGGGAGAAAAATGTTTTTAAGAAATATGATTTTTTCCGCATTTGGAACTTTCCCGAATATTTGCGAGGCTCATTATTGCGTGCACTTTTAGTATTTTTTTTATTTTAAATTTCTTAGTAATTCCTTTTTCCTGGGTGGGAGGGATTGATTGCTGACTCAAGTGGTAATGGTGCTACATTAGCGCCTTCTCCTTGTGTAAATACAGAAGGGCTGACCCCTCCTTTATTTTCACAGACAAGATGGAATTCTGCGATCTTTCGGAATTTTAAGTTCGTGTCCGTTGAGATTTAATAGCGTTATCTGTGGGAAAGTCACCTATTAATTTTTTTCTTTATGTTATTCTATCGATGATAGATAATAGTAATTACCACATTGGGGAAGTTATTTAGTCCCTGTACCTCAAAAGTAGATATTTTCATATATTGCTTACGCTAATGTTGATTTGCCATTATTTATCGTATTTGAGTTTAATTTTAAAGTTTGCCCGTGACCGGGCATGACATGCCCCTTACATGACATGCCCCGTACAATGACATGCCCCTTTTTCTGATTAGCCAAACTTATATATTTATCTATCTTATTCAAAGCTACTAACCAGAATAATGGCCGGTATTGTATCGCATTGGTTACAGCCCTAGTCGAACGGCTGTAGGTCTTGGGTCCGTATTTGGGAAAGAACTCTAGATGCGTTGAACTATACCTTTTCTTTATTGGTCATTACCGCTTGGTTATTTTTCCAGAAAGCTTTCTTAAAAACTTCAGGCTGCAACGGATATAAATGTACATCGACTACTTGATGTGTGAATGCACGTGCCTTTTCATTTACTACTTCGTGCACTCTAACTTACTCCTGGTTAAATGCTATGGCTTTTATCATACATGTGGCAGAGTGTTTGTCCGTGTTCTAGAGTATTAGCTTACACCTCAGAAACTATCACATTTATATTTCCTTGAAGCCTATTTGAACGCCATTCTATACAACCAAACCTAATACACTTTCCGGGATGCATATCTTGCAGGTGGAACAGGGTTCTTTTGAAATAAGAACGAGGATGTATCACAAGGTAATGGTGTATGTAAAGTGTCATCGAGTCTTTCATCTTCTTGTAATGAGTTATTCAAGGTTAAGTAACGGTTAGCGTTTCTCCCGGAATGCCGAAAGTTTTGAGGTTCGATTGCCGGCCCAGGGTCCTTTTTTTCTTCGTCAATTTCAAAGCTCTAATGTTTCCGCTTAGGAAGGCTTTGTTTAGACATTAGCTAAGGTATTTTAGTGTATTTTGTAATGTATTCCTTTTTAATGTAACTCACTCACTCAGTGATTCAACCCGAAGTTGGCTTAGATAGTTGAGGGTAGAGCTCATCCCGGACTAAGCCACAGGCGTTTGAATGTCACACATTCAGGTTAGGGGGGCCAGTTTCTTTCCATGGGCCACCTCGCACTCCGAGGATGACGCACTCTTGTTCGGGGTCGTCCAAAGGCTTCACCCGGATTTGAACCTGGGACCCTTCGATCAGTAGCCAAGCACTCTACCCACTAGGCCACCACGCCCCCTTTTAATGTATATCGTTTTACATTGACTTGGAGGATACGTAGAAATGAGTGTATTCAACAACATAAAATGAAATATTTCTAAGCGGTCCTTGTATTTCTTAAATACCTGTATACTAATATAGTATTTGTAATAAGTATTCCACATTGAGGAAGACGTTGTTGGACATACACTCCCGCCATAAATCTTTCCAGGACAAATTGCTCATCTTTCACTGGTCATTTACTCGGAGAGCATGCCTAAAAACGTTCGATACGGTCCCTCGAAATTCAAAACAGGTTATTGGAAAGACTTACCGAATCGATGAATTCGCTGAACCGGATCGTATGTCAGGCATATTAATTGAGAGGTGAATTCTCTGGTTAACGAGGACACCCGAGGTTATTTTTTTGGGCATTGCTCGCATTATCATTTGCATGCATCGGCGCTTTAGGCTTCAAATCACCAAGCCGAAATAGAACGAATATCATTGAACTCGGGCACTTGGCATGACAGTTGAACTGTGGATGACGTATGTCACATATAGAGCATGTCATATTTCATATCCAATAAGCAATTCAAATGTATGCTGATTTTTGAAGTTTTTTCCAGGAAAGAAAGAGTTTGACATGCCCCGTTGAATTCCAAGCATCGGCTATGCATACTAATTTTAAAGTAAAATCAATGATCAACATTATTTATTTCACCATTAAAGTAATTCCGGTCTCAATATATGTCGTTCACGCATCAATTGTAAAAGTGATCATTAACGGAGACTGTATCTTGAGGAATATATTGAATCGAAAGCATTTTTATCCTTTTTAAAGATACGAACGTGTTTTTATGGAGATATATTTAGGAAATTATAAGATTATTACCTATCTTATGAATTTTTTGGAGCAATTACTATACATGACATCCCATCGACTTTATTTACGTAAGATGTTACATGGCATACAATTTTGGTCTCTGATTTTTAAGGCGCAATCAGTGACTGTTCTACCAGTAATGCTTCAGTCAAGTAACATCATACTTAATAATAATATGGTTTATTTATTATTTCGGACCATGTTAAACAAAAACAAGTTGTTTGAGACATCTTAGCTCACGACAGTGAACGAGAAAATCAACTTGTTTACTGTAGTTATTTGAGTACCTCGACTCTGTCATAATAATCTAATCACACAATTCATTTGTACCAATTGTGGTAGGTTAAGGTGGGAATTAAGAATACCTCTAGAAACTCACAAACCCGCAGGCGCTGCGGCGCCAAGAGTTAAATGCCAAATAGGGTGATTTGTGGCTTGAATCAGTAAAAACCGAGCCAAACAACAGATTTTTTTGCCCAATTGCAACAAAAATTACATGTAAAAGAATTCTAGGACCAGATATTTACATTTTGAAGTCTTTTCTTTCATCTAAAATCAATTTTTAAGTATAAGGGTGGGAAAGAGATTCCTGCTGATATTTAGATGTAAGGCATGTGTAAAACCTTAGTTGTGATAATCATGAATGTAAAATGAAAGCCAATTGCAAGATATTTAAGAAAAAACCAATGCCAGTTCGATCAATAGTTTGATTGTTCTCTTTACATCAGCATACACCACTATATCTCATCATTCCATTCATTACGTATTGTTTTTCTTACCTGAGTTTTTCGTATGATCAATACTAGCAGAACTGTTCATCAATATGTAGTACTAACAGCACGCCGTGCATTTTACGGAATAACTCTTGTATCTATATCCATTTATATAGTTGCATAATGCATTAATACAAACGGTCCAATACCAATAGTGTAGTGCATTGTGGGGTTTCACCTCCTGACAAGCATTTGTGATTTATGCTAATGCCTCAATAGTTAAATTAACTGTAAATGGGTAATGGGTAATGTAATTACAATAATGCATGTTGGTGACAGATCACACCTGCCAAATACCTTTGAAGTGGCTTACAGAGTATCATGTAGATGTAGACACTAAAAATCCTACAATCTTGAAATTTGGAATAAAATTTATCCTGGAAATATCGCTACAAATTTAGATCCTAATTAATAAATGCCACACTCTTGTGTATTTTTATCCATAAGATGCACAAAAATTTGCTTTGAAGGTAAGCTTTTAAATTATCAAAAATGTCAGGTGACGCATGAGGCTACACCATCCTCATTGCAGGTGTCCCATGATATCTTGGCATGTAGAATGAACATATCCGTGATAAATGTAATTGTAAAACCCTCAGGCCAACTCACCTACGGAATAACCATTGTTATGTAACTGACTCACTGAAAAATGGGAACACATGAAACATGCATCGTCTTGGTCTGAAATCCCTCATTATATATTGATTTTTAACTGGCATAGTTTGTCGTCAATTATCTTCTAAAATTCTATGCTGTTTTTGCCCAAGAAATATTTTTGCATGCATTGATGCCGTGAGCTACTACGTGTAGCGAGGGTAAGGTTCATCGTCACGATCTGCTCTCAGAGTGATCGTTTGGCAGCGTTCCTAATTTTCTCTTCGAATGCCAATCGAGCTTAGCGCACTAAAACGTTCATGGTCGCAAGGTTTCGCGAGATCCGCCCATGTCACGCTCATTCATGCATGCAGTGAAATTCCTCCAGTGGATTGGCGGAGATCGATATCCTATACTCTAATACGAGTGAGGTTTGTTGGTTGGTACGCGCAACGATCTTAAAATTGGCTCTTAAAGATTTTGACCAAACTTTACCCTAATCTATTTTTGGCTCCAAGCATAAGATATATATGGGTGGTCTCCCTCTAAAAAATATTGAATTTAAGAAAAATGAATTTAAAGTTCTGAAATTTTAACATAGAGTTAAATGGGTTTATGCATCCCAAAGAAATCAGGGGCATCCCCATACAAGATATCCTGGCCTTCAGCAGGATTACTTGACTCTATGGGCAATGATGCGATATTGAGGTTGGCACAATGGACCGACAAGTCTTAAGTGTCTCGGGACTCCCAAATGAGTAGCCCACAACGAAGTTAAATCTATCAATCTAAATGGGTTGCCAAGAGGGATAAGAAATAAACTAGCAACCAAATAAAAACTCAATTGTTTGCTATTAAATTTTTACAGTAAATTCAAATTAACTTAAAATAAAAATATGCATATTACGCCTGGAAAACGTTTAACGAAAAGGTGAATATAACTTTTTTCAGCCGTCATCTTCAAGAAGCATGGGTATAGTTGAACCTGGATCTTCTACAGAACATCTCAAGATCTGAGAACGGCCTACCAGACACACAAAGATCCGGGAAGGAAAAGAATGGGGGAAGAAACATTGGCTATTAAGTGAGTCGCGATCAAAGGAACGGCTTCATTTTTCAATGAAAAATTTTCAAAGGAAATTAGCTGCACTTATTAGCTCACCTTTTTTAAACTTAAGAACAAGTAGGCATTGATATTTTTAGAGAATGAATGCAAAACGGGCAGTCAATTTGTAAAATATAACTCTTTCTTCTCTGTCTTACAAGAACGATAAATTGACATTATACATTTGTTTCGTATTCAAACTTCCTATTTCCGTACTTCCGTATTTGTATTTTTACTGCGTATACGAAACAAAACTGAAAATATCAATTTTTTGTTCTTGAAAGACAGTAAAACAGACAGTTACATGTTACAAACTGTCCGCCGGTTTTGCATTCATCCTATAAAAATATCAATCCTACATGTATTATAAGAATGATTGAAGGAAAACTAAACTTTTAAAAAGGTGGGCTAATGAGTGCACGTTCTTTTCTTGCCGTCTTAACAGAACTACAAATTGGCGTTTTATATATTTTTTCGTATTCAAATTAGGAAGAATAATATTACTTTTCGATTCATTCATTTTATTCAATATTTAAATTAAAGGTTATCAATAAATAAATAGTTTACAACGAATCATTGGTCTACAACTAAAAAAGAAATCCCCGAGTAACTCTCGGGCTTCCCGGTACTGTGTACATACTGTGTATATATCAAAATGTATATATATTCGTTCGAATCCTGGGTAAGGTGAAATTTTTTCTGTCTGGATTCGACACATTTTCATCTTCCCCACCAAACCCTGTGTTCGTCCTTTTATGTGTTCCTATCCCTTTCCATTTCCTATGATTGTATGTATATATATATATATATATATATATATATATATATATATATATATATATATATATATATATATATACAAAGCGAAGGAGGATTGGCATGTGTCTATGCTGCTGAGGTTGTGGTGTGGATGGGGGGCCCCGCAACCACTTCCCGGCGACCGGTGACCCAATCCCCGGGGAGAGGAGAGGTTCCGAACTCATCCGGCTCGTTGTCCACCCATACGAGAGGCCTCCCCCCCCCCTTTTCCTTCACTCCTCTCGAGAAGCCAGCCGTCTCGAATTCAAAAATCGTGGAGAAGGAGGGGAGACAATGGGGGAGACTTGCTGCGAAACTTTTAGCGAAGTTTTATGCGCGTGATCATTTTCGATTTTGACTTCGTTTGCATTCCATTTTGATTTACATAGTCTAACTTCTCTGTCGATTGTTTTGCAATATTGAGGTAGTTTTATAGTGGTCTGACTTTCTGCCATACTAAATCAACCAAGAAGGTGAGGTTCTAGACATGACCATATCTGACAGCCAAGAACTGTGATTGAAGAATCCATAAAAAGAATGAACAACATTATTCAAAGAAGTTATTTTTCACTTGCATGTAAATAATTTTATATATCTGTTTGCCAAAGTGTATGCCGCCTGCACGCATCTTTTCTCAAACATCTTGAAATGGGTTTTTATCATATACACTACATTATTAAAATTTTAGTGCTGAGTTGGAGCTCATGCCTCCTGTCGGATGTTTTTATTAAACCTCTTTTCCACCCATCACCCTTAAAAGTTTTATTTAAATAATAAAAAACTTCAACGTGGTAATAAGTGGACCAAGTTATCTATCGCATATCTTTTTTCTTTCATTAGGGACAAAAAAAATCTGCCTTTTGTCTAGGTTCATCATTTCCCAAGCCACTGTTTGCCCTTTTCCCTTTCATGTAATTATATCTTGGCACCGTGGCGCCAGTTAGCTCCCTACTCGTCTCCTTTTCACTAGTGGGAGTGTCCTGAGAATGTTCCGCGGTTAAAACTTCAGGAAGAAGACTTAAGAGCTGGGAACAAAAAACTGTGTTATTAATACCATTGGAATTGCTTTCAATTAGAGAGGAGATGCCCCGGTGAATTTATGAATGAGCGCTTGCAGGTTGGACGTATTCGAAGGTAGGATAAGACGGTCCTGGACACAGGAAGTGCTTTCATACTTGCGAGTTAGCAATTTTTTCCCCGGGTCGTGAGCTCCCCAGTAATCATCATCTCCGAGACGTTCATTTAGCTCGGAGGGGATGGCTCCTCGCAACCGGAAGCCTTCTACGGATCGCTCGAGGGTAGTTGAAGGGCGAATTCGCTTTTGCGATTAAGAACTAGCCGGCCGGCCGCTGCCCCCGAAGCGAAGCGAGTCGTC